>CM035786.1:28583241-29975741 GCA_020466265.1 Siphamia tubifer
ATTTTTTTGCGAAATCCAATTTTTTCTGCATTGTCATACATGAACCCATTAAAAAAAACAAAAAAACAAAAAAAAAACACCTACTGTCAACTAAAACCATTTACTTATCCAAAATATTTAATACTTATTGATCCACTAATCCTATGTAAATAATTGGTGTAAAATGCTGTGTGTCATTTTTTCATGGTCATCAGTTATGAACCATATGGATGTTTGGAGGCTCCATGGTTACCGTGGAAACACCGTCACCTACAACATTGATTCACCAGGAAAGATGGATCAATGACAGTGGATGGAGGAGCTTGGTTTATGTTCAGTAATAATATATTTTACTGAAAATGACAGTTTTCCTTGTTTTTTTTTATGTAAAAACTGAACTTTTCATTTCATTTTTTTCTGAATATCTATTGTACATGATTAATAAATATAGTAAAATACTTTAGTTTCACTTTCACTTAATTATATTGTCCTCCTGAGATCCAGTAATGCTTTTTTGGCCTTTGCAGGAGACAAAAGTCTGACAGATTTACTCAAAAAATGCTGTCGATTGCAAAGGATATTCCATAATACTTATACTAATACTAATACTAATACTAATACTAATACTAATACTAATACAAATACTAATACTAAAACTACTACTACTACTACTACTACTACTACTAATAATAATAATAATACTTTTAAAATGTATCTTAAAAAGTTGTTGTGTTATTTATTCAGTTTCCCCTTCAAGATAATTGTTTATTGTAAAAAGGCTATAATTTTCACTTTCTTGGGTCCCAGGAGGATGTCAATGGTGAAGAATGACATAAGAAAGGTTAAATATAGAGAAAGAATTCATTTGGGAACTACCACAAAAGGAAGACTGGGTTGGATAATTTGACCTGGTCATTCAGACTGAAGTCACACTGTAAAATATGAGATATGTCTTTGATTTACGACCACATATGAAAGTGGTCTGGGTTGGATTTGTGCTGTTCAAACTGTTTTTAACAGATTGGATACAATTCACGTTTGGGAAAAAAAAACCCACATTTGCCTGCAGCCTGAACATAACTTATACTTTCTCTCAGTGTTATACATGTGGCAGCGTTTAATTAAATGTGACCAGTTTACATAGTCTCTATGTTTGGAAAAGTCTTGGTGTTGATGGATAAACCAGAGGGAAATCCACAGGGGGGCACACAGACAGACCCTGTTCCTCTGGCTCACTCCCTACACGTCACTACTTAAAACAGTTTGATGAAAAAAATAAACCACCCATTTTAATTATAGAGGCAACTTTAAAGCTGTAACCTTTTATTTTGTCTGAACATTTGTCTTAGCCTGTTGAACATCAGGAGCAGTTGAGTATAGTGTCTTAGGTGCCCATCTCATTGCCAGAAAATGTGTTTGGATTTAGTTGATAAATCTAACCCTGACTCTTTTTTGATTAATTGGCCTCTGACAATAGGGCAGCTCCTACGGTGTTGATAAGTCTTTTTAAAATTATGACTTTCGCCAAAGTTTTCTTCAAATTTGTAAAACCTGAGTGGTAGCCTAATTATCTTGAATCCATAAGTCATTCTATGATGATGTACTTCAATCACTTCCCTTATGGTGAGCAACTCCGAAGTGTATGCATCACAAGCAGTCCAATTGTTTATTTACCAAAATGAAACTAAAACCAAACCATCACTCGGGCCTTGTTGGAATTCCACATACCTGCGTCAGCAATAAGCAATTCACTTTTATCATGTTGTGGCCATTTTGAAATGAAAACAAGGCTTGGGAGGGTAAACACAGAGTGTTCTAAACACAAGAGGATGACATCTTTTGACATTTACCTCAGAGATGTGGACACACAACTTGGAGTTGCTCTCCCTAACACTAGCGACACAAATGGAGTTTTGAGCAAATGAAGGCAATACTTGTGGCGTTCAGCACAAAGCTACAGTAACTTCATCTAAAGATATATTCACCAATTTAAATGTCCAAGGTAAGGACATGAGAAAAGTAAAAAGAAGTTGGCACTAATAGCAGTTTGCGTTAACTGATGCTAATGCTAACCAACAGTAGATTGTGCTGGTGCAACATTTACTTTATGGTATCAGTTAAAGGATTTTTTTCCTGTAAACCAGCAATATCTGTTCATATTCTGTGTTTTACTGATTTTGTGTCAGTCACTAGTAACATTTCTCCAGGATAAACATGAAGTTGTGACAGGTTAGCTTTTTAGCACAACCATATTCTGTTGCACTTACAGATAAACAAAACACTGAAAATAATGATAGCTAGATGATGTGGTTCCTAACATGTCAAAATATTGACTTTTAAACTTTTGCGTATAGAACTTACAACCTGACACACAGCGGAACCATGACATGATTAAAGAAGTCGCTACAGAAATGAACACGTCTCATGCTAACCTTGTTTTGAATCCAAAATGGCGTCAAATGTGAATTAAGCTAATTTAAGCAGTTTCCTTATTTGTTGCTGCTCTGGCTGCGTAGACTTCCCATCACACATTACACGTCAAAACTAAATTTTCAAAAAGGCCCAGATGCCATATCACTTTGGCACGTAAACAGACAACTTGTGATGGAGTACACTTCAGAGTTGTTCGCTGTGAGGGAAGTGATTTAGGTATGTAATCACAGAAAGACTAATGGATAAGTGATAATTAGGCTATCATTCACCTTTGACAGATTTGAAGAAAATTTTGTGATAAAGTCATACACTGCTTCAAGTCATCTTTTTTTACAGAGCATTTTCACTGTAAATAACGTTCAATCCTCAATATTAGTTTTAATGTTATAGCGTTATAGGATAAGGCAGGTATTTTCTTTTATAACTTAATAAATCCTGTGAAAAGGCCACAGTATATTAGTATTTTCTGACCTCTCTGACCTTGTCTCTAGCAGTAGTCTCAAACCTTGCTGTAATCTTTAAAAATCTGTCAAAATATATGGTTTCATTTATATATATATATATATATATATATATATATATATATATATATATATATATATATATATATATATATATATATATATATATATATATATATGTATATATAAACTTCCCTCAGCAATATTTTAGGAGAGATTTGTTTAAAGTTGTTGTTTAAAATGTGCTTTGTGGGTAATTATTTTCAACTATGGATGATAACAAAGTAGTAACACAGATAATATCTTATTAAGATCAGTATATATAACACACAAACTGTAGTGACATTTCACACATATTGGTCTTTTTTTCTTTTCTTTTTAGCCTGCTATATTAATGTTGTGGTGACTACGGTAAAGACACATATTCTATGGTGCATGTGTGGGTGCATAATAATCCTTGCAATGCAAATTTAGTGGGCATAAAGCTTTCGTTATGACTTCAAACACTGATTTAATAACAAACAAAAGGAACAGCCATGAGTCTATCTGCTCTCTATTCTTCTTGTGCTGTTTGGAACTGTGGTGCCATCATCTGGGCTGATAGGTGGGGATTGATTAACAGCTTTGTGCATCCCCCAACTTCTAATTTCTTCTTTGTCTTTTAATTAAAACCCGGTTCCTTTCACCTCTAGCTGTATTGTGCAGCAGTTTCACCAAAATGAATGAAGTGCAGCCTAGGGGGTTAGGGTACTCCCCATAAGATTATAATTGTCAAGATGAAACTCAGCTAAACAAGCTTCAGTGAAACTCATTTTCAAACATGATTTAGATTTAGAACGCTGCCTTGTACAGTGAATACATACATAAAATATTTGGTTAGGGTTGTATTATTAATTCTTATTATTAAATCATAATATGTTGTTAATTTATTTTAAGCTTTTACATTAATTTGGTAAAATAAACAAACAAACAAATAAATAAATAAATAAATAAATAAATAAATAAATATAAATGTAAAAATCCAAACCAGATATTTTCATGTAAAACTAAGCATTAGGTTATTATACTTTTTGAAAATGGGATATTTTATAGTTAGAGCAATCTTAGAATAGGCAGACGATGATTACACTTATATTGTTATTATTTTTTTTTATTATTATTATTTTTGCCATAGAAAAATAAAAAAAAAAAAATAAACAAAACATAATATAGACAGTCCAGGGTTGAGCAGTAATATCACATAATATATTTTCACATATGATGTAGTTATATTGTAGCTGACGCTTGAATGTGCTGTATATGGGTCGTCATGACAACATGAAAATATGATTTTTCGTTCATGGATTCTGGTTAATAATTACTGTTTGGGGTGATAGGTGACATGGCATTGTAATTTTAAATCATTTATTTGTGAACTTATTTGTTTAAAGAAAAACACATTATAATTATTTGCATGTTGGTATGACCCGGAAGTGCTTGTGATGAGCAGGAAAAATGAATATAGTAGTGGGAAGAGAAAAGGATGAGAGGTGTATGAGAAATGGTGAAGGTGTTAAAATGGACAGAAAACAAACAAAGACTTCCATTCTACTGCTGGTCTGGGAGGCTCAACTTTATTGTTATTTTTGTTATGATTTTGTACCTTGTGACCTGCTGAAAAATATGTTTAGTGTTTAATATTGTAAATGTGAGTGTGATGCACAGCATTTTGTTTGTTATTTTAGTTTCCATCCATGATTAAAAGACGGAATAAACATCTGTGGACATGAGTAAGAAAGATGAAGTCCTTTTGGATCAGACCAGAGTAGTTACATATATGCCGAACAAGTATAAGGCAGAGAAGTCTGTGAAAATTGCTCCCCCACCCCCGTCAAGAAAAGAAAAAAAATAAACATAATAATAATAATTTTTTAAAAAGTAAGACACAGTATTTGAAAGTTTCCTGCAGTGTACCACACAGAGTCAGATCAAATTTTCATGCCAAGGGTACATTTATCAAATAGGTGTTGTGAAAACAGGATCCCATGTCTCATAGAATTTCTTCCTTGAGCTTTTGACAGAGAAACACAACATCTCGATTTTGAGACAGGACAAAATGATTACACTTATAAAACAGAATAAGACTGATGCAGATAATGCACCATTCACATCCTGGCCTGACAAAAGGCAGCTCCTATGCTGTGTGTGTCTGTGTGTGTGTGTGTGTGTGTGTACAATTGTAGGACATATGGTAAAGCAGTGTGAGTGCAGGAAGCCCTGGATGTTAATGGTAGACTGAACTCTATCTCCTCTCAGCTCCTCAGTTGGACTGTTGAGATGGCTCCTCTGATTGTCCACTGAGAGTTGTTTACATTTCTTCAAAAGCTCCATTTAGTTTTCCCTGACAAGGTGGAATAAGTGACTTGGCCATGATGGATGGTGGCACCTGTCCTAATGGTGGCTCAAACTGTGCCCACTAGTGCACGATACATTGATAAATTGACAACAGTTGGGACATGCACTGCTAGAAGGGAGAATGGGGCTACTAGGACATCCAGCCGCTCACCACGTTTCCATGTCAGCGTTTCAGATCCTCACAATGTGAAATCCCCAAACAGCTGCAAAAGAAGAACGGGTGCTCGGAGGGGTATTTGACGATTAATGTTTGATCTTTGTCATTGCCAAAGGATAGGTTCTGATGATGTATGTATGTGCAGTTTGGTTGCTATAATTAAAAAGTCCTTAATGTTCTGTGTAAAGGCAGTAAAAATAATAAATACAAGTACAAGTTTTTATTAGTATTTTTTTTTTTTTTTTTAAAGTTAGTTTCATCACACTACACATATGACATCTGAAAACCCCAAATGCAGCCTCACAGCAGAGGGCAGCTCCAAGGCCAAACAAGGCCAAGACCCCCTCCTCAACCGACAGATTGCCTCGACAATGTGTCCAAGGGGAGCATTTAAAGAGTCTCAATATCAGTGTCAGCAGTAGAGATGCACCAGTTGTTTTTAGATGATTTTTGTTGATTCCAATTTCCATTCTGTCTAAAAGTTAGAAATGACAACATTAATAAACATTTTTGTAACTTCTCTTTCATGGAAAATGTAATTGAGCATTCAAGTAAAATATAAAATTTATTCCATGAATTACAAGGGTGTTCCTCACTCTCGTTTAACACATTTAAGAGACCATTTTGTACAAAATAAATTAATTGGAAATTGGATTTTGTGTGTGTGTGTGTGTGTGTGTGTGTGTGTGAGGTATCTTCTTTACTTCATGAGTTGTGGGACAAATTAATTTTACCTGTACATCAATAATAATAATAGCGGATTGTATTCATATAGTGCTTTTTTGGCCACTCAAAGCGGCCAGTGACTCCTTCACTCACTCTCACATTCTCACTCTCATGGTGCTAAACCTGCCCTGGGGCAGACTGACAGAAGTGTGGCTGCCATTTTACGCCTACGACCCCTCTGACCACCACCAAACATTCATACACCAGTGTGAGTGACACTGGAAGCAAGGAGGGTGACGTGCCTTGCCCAAGGACACAACGAAATGACTAGGACAGAGTGGGATTCGAACCGCCAACCCTTCTGTTATTGGACGACCTGCTCCACCAACTGAGCTGTGACCACCCCAAATAAAGTTACCCTTATGCTCTTTCCAAAACAATGCAAATATTTTCCATTTGCATGTGTTTCTCTATGATCGTATGTGTGTAGTCATGTGGAGGGTTTGAGGGTTGAACATGCTGACACCCCACACCCCGTTCAAACCTGCCTGATGTCTAATGAATACAAAATAAATAAATAAATAAGATCAGACCTGTCTTGTCATTTAAGAATGGGAAGTTCCTCATCCACACATTTGTGACATCATACTGGATTATTTTAATGGCCTTTTACTGTATGTGTGGTTTATCAAAGAAGGGTATCCAAAGTGGATGGGTCATGGGACGGCCATGGCTCAGTTGGGAGAGTGGGTCGTCCATTGACCGAAGGGTTGGTGGTTCGATTCCCGCTCTGTCCTAGTCAGTCCGTTGTGTCCTTGGGCAAGACACTTTACCCTCCTTGCCTCCAGTGTCACTCACACTGGTGTATGAATGCATATGAATGTTTGGTGGTGGTCAGAGGGGCCGTAGGCGCGAAATGGCAGCCACGCTTCTGTCAGTCTGCCCCAGGGCAACTGTGACTACATATGTAGTTTACCACTACCAGAGAGAGCATGTGAGAGTGAATGAATAATGGATCAATAATGTAAAGCGCTTTGGGTGCCTTGAAAAGCGCTATAGAAAATCTAATCCATTATTATTATTATTATTAAAGTCTCATCATCATCATCATCATCATCATCATCATCATCATCATCATCATCATCATCATCATCATCATCATCATCATCATCATACTCTGATGACAGCATCTCTTCATTGGCTCCTGACGCAGGTGAGTGGTGATTTTAAGGTGCTGCTTCTCACCTTTATAATTGTTAGTGTCTTTGCACGTTTGTATTGATCTGACCTGGTGAAGCTACATGTGCCCACACGCTCAGGAATCTCCTCTTTTGTGTGTCTTCAAGGTCCAGGAAAAGACTGATGAAGAACAGGCTTTTTCTTTTGATCCATTTGAGGTATTTAAAGCAAAGCTACAGACAAGTTTGGTTACTCCTACATATGATTTGTGTTTCTTTACCCTGCCCCTCTGAATGGGAGGCAAGGGGTATAATTTTTGGGTTGGTTTGTTTGTTTTTCAACACCTTAGCAGCAAAACTATTTGTTGAATTCATACCAAATCGTGTTTATAGGTTGCCAGTGATCCAGAGTAGATGTGATTACATTTTGGGAAAAGTAGGTCAAAGTTCAAATTTTTAATGATTTTTTTTATATATATATATTTTTGTCAATTTACTTATACTATGTGAAATTTCAAATGATTATAAAAACAGATATGTAAGGTTTACAAAAATCTATTTTATTTGGTTAAATAACAATCTCACAGTTATTTCATGATTTAAAATGTCATGCTTTTTATGTTTAATGAGTTGATTAATAAAGTTTGAAACAGGATACAATTGAATTACAAGTTTAACAGTAACATTTTGTATACTATAGGGTTTTGGAACCAAGCTCTTCATATGTTGTTGCTGCTCAACATACTAATAACACATTAGTGCCTCTACATATGCTGTAAGAATAAGAATAAGAATTTCTCTAAATATGTGTACTAGTTTGTACTTGTTTTTATTAAACAAACCCATTTTTACAAGTGAAGGTCAGGGACTTTTTTTTTCGTTAGATGAAAATAATACTTTTGGAAAATATCTGGATTAGTGTGAATCTGATAATTACCGTAATTGCAGCACATTCTATACTTCTATACTTCTACACTTCTATATGTTATCTCATATGCACAGATCGAATTTAGGATGCATTTGTTGATTTTGTTTTTCAATCTTTTCATCTGCAAAATTAGCTGAAACTACCATGCTGATGTAAAGTATAAGCTAGGTACAATCTAGAAAAAAAGGAAAAACTACATTTTTGAAAATTTGGTGTTGATTAATTAGTGGACTTGGTGAACATGTGGATGCCCCCTTCTTTGAAGCCACTATGTGGATACCATAACAGTAGCAAACAATGGACCCCTAATGGATTTGAACTGCCTGGCATCTCCAGTGCACAGATATGTGACACGTGATATTCATTTGACTTGGTAAATCAATGCTAAAACTGTTTCTCTTGCCTCGCTTGATTCTAGCATATGTGCATCTGTGACATTTTCGTAAGTGTCACTATGCACGTGGAATTATCCATCAATCATGTATTGACTGAAGTGGACCAGCACCGCGTCAGATACATCTGAGACTGATTGTCCAGTCACCTTCTAAATGAGTCCACTCTTCTAATCATGGCTCTTTACTTGTCTGATGCTTAAATTTAAAAAAAAAAAAAAACATAAGTCAGTTGTTCCTATGACGAGACGTGAGTGTTGTGTTTACAGCAACACTGGGCGCCTCTGAATATGTCAGTGTCTAGAAACAGCCCATACAGGTGTGCAAGGCAATGGAAAAAACACTTAAGCTGAGCGGGTCTAATGCTTGCGGCCATTGACACACTCTGTACCAGTGGGTGGTGGTAATTATTTTTTACATAATCCCACCAAAGAATTTTGGTTCCATGAGAACAGGACGTCTGAACTTTTTTAGGGAGATGATTGTCCACGTCTGGTCCCATATTCTGACAAAGATTCCACGTCACTGTTTCATAACGTAGACATAGTATTTTGTTTATTCTAGACTAATTAACATTTCATTTTCTTATGTAATCATACATTCAGAAAGGCTAATTTACAGTCTACTTATGTAAAATGCAGACATACATATAATGGATCTTCTGTCACAATGTCCAACTATAACACTTTATACCATGACAACTACAAATATAATTGGTCTATGTGAATTCCTCATCTCGTGGCAAGACATGTGGTGCTAGCTTAATAATAATAGGTTAAAGTTGTAGCAGAGATGCTATGGTACAATGGTCTGGTTGTAATTCTTTTTCTTTTTTTTTTTTTTTTTTAAAGTACTGATTTAAATACTGTTTAGGAACCCATACCATTTTGAAAGTACCAATTTGGTATCGATATTGAATGAAACCCTTTCGGTACCTAACCCTATGAAAGGCATTATCTTGTCTTATTTATATTGAAAATAAAATTTATAGAAGCACCATGTAACATTTAAAATGAAAGAAAGTAAACAAAAAAGCAATTTCCCAATTGCAGGATCAATAAAGTATGTCTATTCTATTCTATTCTATTCTATTCTTTTCTATTCTATTCTATGTAAGACCAGAGACTATCAATACTGTCAACAACTTGATAAAGTGATAACTCATTGTGTTAAACCCACAGATCTTGTGATCCACTTTAGCTCTACAAAGGTTTTTGTCAGACATCATTTTACAGAAAATTAAATAAATGTTGCCATAAGAACATTTAGCTCTACTAATAATGACTATACAAACTGCACAATAGCTGTTTTAAAGCTCCAGACAGTTATCTAATCTGTACTGCTGACTATCCTTCATCCAACTCATACACTTTATAATGAGCGTTGGTTTAACTTACCTCAAATGAGACTCATAAAGCTTTCCTCAGAATCCTCCCTGCTGTCTGTTTTGCCTTTGTGTGATATGGGGTACATAACAATCAGCATCGCCCTAATTATTTTTGGCACTCAAAACTTGCTCTGAAGGAGAAAAGACCAATTTGAGGCCTTTAAAATGCCTTAACCTTCTTTTAAAGAGCCAATTAGCCAGCGTATCTACCCATGAAGCCTGACATTACACCATTTCTGTCACTTCTACGGAGGGAAACCTATTTTACACAATTAATGAGGATACTTTGCAGCTTACAACTTAAAGTCCAAGCTCTATTCTTGTTGCTGGGAGTTTGTCTTTCAAAATCTCTTGCATGTATGTCAGAGGATATTCTTCACCAAGTGCTAACAACAACAAAGACCCAGTTTTAAAGTGTGTTAAATTAAATTAGAACATGAACACAGAGCTGTGAACGTACATTCAGGCTGTATGATAAGTCTCTAATAGCCTATCCCTTTACAGGCTGTGGCAGGTCATGTTACACTAAGAAGAAGTAGGAAAATGTTATCGGCCAATTACCCATCATGCCTTGTTTTGACAGAGTAACTTCTGCAAATTGTAAATGAAGTTATTTGGAGAGCTGGTCCCTGCAATTATCTCACATCTGTAATAGTTTACTTGGGTTACTTTGGTGATTAGACCAACTCCTCAGGCCTTACGCAGATCAAATCCAGATGTCTGTGTTTGTTCACAGCTAGGAGATCTTCACAGGAAAAAAAAAAAAAAAAAATATATATATATATATATATATACACGTCTGCGCATCTGAGCTGTCAATAAGTGTTGTGTTGTTTTATTTATAGATTAAATGCTAATTACAGAAATGGAATAATGCCAGCATATTACTTTATCACAGCGGAGTTTTCAATGTGTTGTCTGAAAACATGAAATTACAAAGGCTAAAAGGATTTTAAAGAGAACATTTCTTTTAGTATAAATGACCCCTGAACTGGAAATGAATCTAATCAACTTAAAATCAGATATAGTTTTTATACTGTATCACAAACATGCCAAATATGTACACCATAAGTGACTCATTTTGGTTACTCATTTGTCTCGTGGACATAAATGGTCTTGTTTAATTAAAGCCGCCTTCGTCACACATGCGTCACTGTAGCATGCTGTGCTTTGGAACACTTTGGTCCACATTCACAGCATGGTTTTTCCATTCTAATGATTGTATTCCTATATTTCATTTTGTTAAAATGTCTTTCACTCAACAGGTAATAACTGTCATTTTTTTTTTTTTTTACAATCCAGTCTCCAATTCAGATGTTTCTCTTTGACCGGGAGCCAAAACCAGACCACCACAGGTTCCAATTTGTGGAATGAATTTGCAAAGTGCAAAAATCACCCTGAAGATATTTAAAGGTCAAAGATGTCAAACTAGTTTTATTTTACGAGGCTACATATAGACCAATTGTGATCTCAAATAAATTATATATATATATATATATATATATATATATATATATATATATATAACATTACATTGTGCCTCTAAATTCTCTTTTTTTTCAGTGTTTAGATTAAACTATCATTTAACAATAAAACTGGACAAATATGAAAAGAACAAAATGAAGTGCAATCTTAACAACATTATGACAATTACTACTGTAAATGTTTTGGACTTTTGTAGATGTGATTCGTACTGTCCTAATGTCCTAAAATTTTTTTTTTTTTATAGATTAATACAAGTATACACTACAAACTGTCAACACTGCAATATTATATCTACATACTGTCAGGACATTAAGATCATTTTAAAGCCATTTTTCTCAGTTTCAAACTCTGGTGAGTTACTGTGAGGCCTTTTGCCTGAGTACGGCAGCATAATGCACATGTATAAATCATAAATTAAGAAATAATATTGTTAACCCTCCTGTTATGTTCATTTGACAGCGACAGCAATGGTGTTGCTCGGTCGATTTGATGCAATGTATGTTTAATTATCTAAAAATGTCCAAAACAAAAAAAAATCCTAACAAGCACCGGTTAATATTTCATTTCTAATTCCATTACTAACTATTATATACATTTTTTGTATAATGGTATTCCTTACCTAACAGTTAATGGTTCAGTTAAGATAATTCACTCGTTTTTTTATTTAACTAATTTTTATCAAGCTTTTTCTTTTAATGTTTCACCACTTTATTACATTTGAAAGACCACCATATATTGAAAAAAAAACATACTATGTCTCACAGGAATACAGAAAAAAATAGCCACACACATTTCTAACACCCTTTGACCTCCAGTTTGACCACTGAGTCAAATTGACCTGGACAGTATTTATGTGACACAAACATTAAAGGGGTGATCACACATTACACTAAATAAGGCAAGCACTGAAAAAAATACTTTTAACTATTTTCCCAATGTGTTCCAACTTTAAAATGGGTCAATTTGACCTGTAATATAAAAGGAGGATTAAAAGTGCACTTATATTTCTTAAGAAATGTATATTGTTTTAAGTTATTTGCATCTTTCTTGTTTAGATAGTTTAGAAATGTAAATATTTTCATAATTGAAGGTTATATTTTACACTACAACAGAAATATTTGGAATTGTCAGTAATTATATGACGTTATTTTTTACTGGTCAGTTGAGATCAGAATGTGTGAGTTTGAAAATGAGTTAGATATCCTTGACTTAGAGGGTGAGTGTCTGTACTTCTTATCCTCCTCCGCTGCTCAACACTCAACAGCAAATGTTTCTTATAGATGAAGCACGTGCCATCACAACTCCATGGAAACTACTCTCTCACAGACACAACATGACTCCCACTTTAAACATCATTTTGCATTGTGAGTTTGTGACATTATTTGTTTGACTAAACCAGGGGTCTCAAACATGGCTTTTCAGAGGTTCCAATCTGACCCATTATATGAATTTACAAAGTGCAAATGTTCCACAGTTAAGGTTATGGAAGTCATTTTAGTTCATGTTCCACATATAATAATGTTTTCACCAAATCACTGAGTGGATGTGTCAGAATTTTCTTCAGCTTAATGTGGACAAAACAGAAGTGATTGTTTTTGGCCCCAAAAAATAAAGGTCAAAGGTCAATGCTCACCTTGAGTCCATGTCATTGAACTCTACAAACCAAGCTAGAAATCTAGGTGTAATTACTGATTCAGACCTGAAATTTAACAACTATTTAAAAGCTATCACCACCACCTGAAGAACATCACTAGAGTTAAGTGTTTTCTCTCCAAACCAGACACAAACTCATTCATTCATTCATTTTCAGTAAGTTAGATTATTGTAATGGTGTCTTCACTGGTCTAATAAAAAAAAAACAGGCAGCTACAGCTGATCCAAAACACTGCTGCCAGAGTCCTAACCAGTACCAGGAAACTGGACCACATCACACCGGTTGTCATGACCTCCGCTCCAGTTACCTTTCCCCCAATCTCCACACTCACCTGGTCCTGCACTGCGCAGCTGCAAGCCGTTCCTAATCGGTGGCTATATAAGCAGTAAGGCTTGTAGCTGCCAGTGCAGGACCATTCAGATATGTCACCTCCATAACCCGGACTATCGCTTCCATCGCCCCAATCACCATAACCCGGACACTCATCATCACCACGGACTCTGGCCGTCCACTCCCAGGTTGTGTTTGTCTTGTCTTTATGTTGTAGTTTTGTTATTAAATTATTTTGCCCTTCAGTACTGTGCAATGGAGTCCTCCTGTTCCACCTCACCCCGATCCGTGACAGAATGGTCCTGCCACCATCTGGACTCCGCCAGTGCTGAAGGGACCCTTTATGTTTTTAGTTTTCCCTGTTTTGTTCTGTCTAAAGTCTGTCCAGTCTTGCGTTCTGTCCCTGTCTGTGTATTTCCCAGTTAGTTATGTTTCCCTGCTCCAACATTCAGTTTATCTGCCCAGAGGGTACTCCGCCCAGGGGGTTTCCACACCGCCCTGCCCAGAAGGATGCCACACCGCTCTGCCCAGAGGGTACTCCGCCAGGGGGTTTCCACACCGCCCTGCCCAGAAGGGATTCCACACCGCTCTGCCCAGAGGGTACTCCGCCCAGGGGGTTTCCACACCGCCCTGCCCAGAAGGATGCCACACCGCTCTGCCCAGAGGGTACTCCGCCAGGGGGTTTCCACACCGCCCTGCCCAGAAGGGATTCCACACCGCTCTGCCCAGAGGGTACTCCGCCCAGGGGGTTTCCACACCGCCCTGCCCAGAAGGATGCCACACCGCTCTGCCCAGAGGGTACTCCGCCAGGGGGTTTCCACACCGCCCTGCCCAGAAGGGATTCCACACCGCTCTGCCCAGAGGGTACTCCGCCCAGGGGGTTTCCACACCGCCCTGCCCAGAAGGATGCCACACCGCTCTGCCCAGAGGGTACTCCGCCAGGGCGTTTCCACACCGCCCTGCTCAGAAGGGATTCCACACCGCTCCGCCCAGAGGGTACTCCGCCCAGGGGGTTTCCACACCGCCCTGCCCAGAAGGATGCCACACCGCTCTGCCCAGAGGGTACTCCGACCAAGAGGTTACCATGCCGCCCTGCTCGGAGAAATACTACTTAAAAATGTTTTTATTTTTGAGCTCTGGACAACGGGGGGGGGTTTGTGTTTTTTTTTGTTTTTTAGGGGCTTCAGGAGCCGCCCCTTAGGGGGGGGTACTGTCATGACCTCCGCTCCAGTTACCTTTCCCCCAATCTCCACACTCACCTGGTCCTGCACTGCGCAGCTGCAAGCCGTTCCTAATCGGTGGCTATATAAGCAGTAAGGCTTGTAGCTGCCAGTGCAGGACCATTCAGATATGTCACCTCCATAACCCGGACTATCGCTTCCATCGCCCCAATCACCATAACCCGGACACTCATCATCACCACGGACTCTGGCCGTCCACTCCCAGGTTGTGTTTGTCTTGTCTTTATGTTGTAGTTTTGTTATTAAATTATTTTGCCCTTCAGTACTGTGCAATGGAGTCCTCCTGTTCCACCTCACCCCGATCCGTGACACCGGTCCTCAAATCCTTACATTGTCTTCCTGTGGGTCAAAGGATAGAATTCAAAATCTTCCTCCTGGTCTATAAAGCACTTAATGTCCTTGGACCCAAATACATCCTAGACCTGCTGGTTCCCCATGAAGCATCCAGAGCCCTGAGGTCATAGGTCATCAGGAACAGGTCTACTGTGTGTTCACAAAATCAGAACCAAAGCATCATTCAGTTGTTCTGCTCCTCACCTGTAGAACAAACTACCTGAATACCTGAAGTCTGAGAAAAACTGTTAGTTCATTTAAATCAGGTCTGAAAACATTATTGTTCACTGGAGCTTTTACTGAAATTCTTAATTGTCTTAAATGTTTTTATGTCTCTTATTTTAATTGTCTTTTAATGCATTTTAATAATTGTAAATGTATTATATGTTTTATGTAAAGCACCATGAATTGTGCTATATAAATACATTTGCCTTGCTTTGCCTATTATTTTACAGGTCTGATCCACTTGAGATTAAATGCCTCAGCATTTTACCCATCCTAATACATCCAGCCCTAGCTTTAGCATTAGCATATAGCACAGTACAGTAGGAACAGTGAGCTGCCATCGAAATGCGCTCAGGGACCAACTCCTTCATCACAAACATGGTCAAATATACCAATGTATACCTGTTTTTAGTCCCAGAGGAAACGTGCACAATGTAGAGAGAACAGGTACAGTCAATACAAAAAGGCTTTTTTATTGTGAAGTGAAGTGCTAACCACTATCCTTGCATCCTATGCTATGTCTTGAGGTATACTTGGTTTTAAGTACACATTGCTCATATCCTGTATCCATTTGAAGATCAGACTCAGAAAATGAACCGTATATGTACATGAAATAAAAACATTTACAGATATATTATAAACAGACGTAGATGAACCTGAAAATCAAGTCCTCTGCAGATGAGTAATATCCAAAATAGGAGGTTTATTCAAAGCAAAAGAAAACAAAATGAAATCAACATGATTAACATCAAGACGGGTAGATAAACCTGGAACACAATTAGCTCTAGTTTTTGCTGCCCCCGTGACTCTACATTTAATTAATAATAAACTGATGTAAAGAAGGACTTCCATTAATATAACTTTGTAATTCAGAGCATTTCAAGGACATTGCAGTGAAATAATAAATTATTACCTTTTCATAATTTGAAACCTGCACCATAAACCGAAGTGGAATTATTACAGTGTCAGTCTTGAATTACACTTTCACTCCCAAAAGTCACGTTTGTTTTGAAGTATTCTGGGGATTAAAGTACTTTGAATCAAAATATCATGTCAGTTGAAATAACTGCAAGGAATTATCACAGGAAACATTTGTGTATAGATGTCTCACAGTGAGTGTAAAGGAGTAAAAGAGACAAGAGAGAGTCAGTACATTCTGAGGAGGAGGAGGGGTGTGTGTGTGTGTGTGTGTGTGTGTGTGATAGGGTGTCACACATTTCAAGATTCACCCCCTCGGAGGCCTACATGCAGGTTGGCTTCTGTCTTTTTGTCGTTTATGTGCGGTGTTGCCATCAGCTTAGGCTAAATGTTGGAATTACCGGCATTAGAAATTTTGAAAACATGTGGCAAGCTTTAAAGTCGCACTAATTCATTCTATGAGCTTATCACACCTTTCACTTCTGTAAAGACATGTAACCTGCATGATTTTTTTTACTGTCAGACTTTAAGCTTTGACACATCAAGCTACAAATACGGGATGTGTTTGACTAAAAATCTAAGAAAAACAGTCAAGAAATACAAAGCAGCATGTTTATATGAGTCAAATATTTGGTGGAAGAGCACTAAATCAATCAGCCCAAGAGAAGATGTTTTGATAGCTGCAGGGCAAAAGTTACACAGCACAGGGCCAGACAAAAAACAACACCTAGAGGCTGATCTATTTTCTTGTTTAGAAGTAATATGAGTTCCCACGTACCTTCTTGTGATTTAAATCAAGGTCATTAAGTGTGATGTGTTGGAGGATGTTGAAATTGGGACATTAATCCTGAGAAAATAGTGTGTGATCAGAATCCAATGAGATTGGATAGTAAGTGGGTGAAAAATGTGACAACAATTCTATGTCACTAGACATTATCTTCCACAACTTTTGCACATAACTCCTGAACTATTCAAGATGTCATTGAGGGTGGAAAATCTAGGGCCGTACTTTTCATTGCCAGGAGCCTAGTTTTCTCAGCTATTTATTGTGCAACGGGAGAAATTTCCCCTGTATCCTGGGCCTAGTTTTGAAGAGTAAAGACAAATTGACAACAGGGTTTACTTGCATTTTAGATAAGAGTAATAGCAGGATTACACAAGTATGAATCAGCTGACATATCTGGGAAAAAGTTGGATGAGTTGTGAAAAAGTTCCTTTCTTTGTCTTATCTACTATAACTTCTCAAATATTATTACTAAGGCCTTTATTTCTCAATTGTCTGATCTTATCATATCTTAGCAGATGTTTTGCTGATTACTGATCTGTGTGCATTTTAATTTGCTGTAATGCAACCTTGATGCTTTTTTATCTGCAGATGTGTTGAGTTTAATAATAATAATAATAATAAAAAAAAATCACAGCTAAACAGTCATTATATACTCAATGTTCAGGAGACTTGTTTAAGTATTATTTTATCAAATCGTCTTAATTTTTTGTTGTTGTTGCTGTTGTAATTTATCATCAGTGAAAACATTACTCACACTGATCGCCTTTAAAGCTTTATAGCATTTCAGCAGACAAATATGTTTATTCATGTTCTTTAGTTTGAAATAACTGGCAGAACTATTAAAACTAGATGGACATGGACATTAACTATGAATACATTATGAACAATAATGAAAGGGTAATTCTAAAAAAACAAACAAACAAACAAAAAATAATAGAGATTTAGCATGATCCTCATTGTTTCCCCATTAGCTGTGTGTATACAGTAGCACCCCCCACCCCAACCAAAAATATTGTGTCACACTCTTTTTCACACACACACACACACACACACACACACACACACACACACACAGACACACACAGTCTTCATTTTTAACCCTCAGTGGAGCATCTATCACTCTTTTGATTTTCTTTCACTCTTTATTTGCACTCGCACAATGTTCCTCTTGATATTTTGAACACACTGCCTACTTCACATGTTACCTCTTGATTGTTATTTTGGAACTTGTGCTAGCAAATGATAACACCACAATACTGCAACATAACTACAGCAGCAGCTTTTACTGGTTGAACCATTTTTCAGCTGTTTCATGATGGAGATGCCAGCATCATTCTGGTCTTCAGAGTATGCGTCACAACAAAGATGTGTTTACAAAGATGCTGCAGTGCCTGGACATGATTCACTTCCTGTTTCTTGAATGGGTGGAGTCAGACAGGATATATAATACACTCATACCCTTGACTCACTGCCCCCCCCCCCCAAGAAAAAAAAAAAGAAAAAAAAAACTGTTTCAAACTCAGTAACAATCAGCTTTTGGTGGCAGTGTGAAAGGCACACTGACCCGTGTTGACCCGTGTCAAATGACACAGCAAGGACGTGGGTTAAAATCCGTTTCGATTGGTTTGGCTACATTCGGCACGCAGTGGGAATGACTGATCTGGGTTCAGCCGCTAGTTTGCGTGATGACAAGTGTTGTTTTTGGTGGTCTGTTTTAATTTTAGTTGTAGCCTAGTCAAGTTTTAATCGATAAAAAGTTTTTGCACCAGCCTTAAAATATTTTAAAAATGAGGGAAATTTGGGTTTTGAAGTAGGAATGCTGCCCATACATCAGTTTTAATATGTGTTGTTTGGAGCGTAGTGCATGGTTGTCTTCTTTTTCTTTTTTTTTACAAGATCAAAAAAGATCTGAGGCTTTTGGTGTGAGATCTGGGGCTTAAGTCAAAAAAAGCCCCCCACCCATTATGTGACATGTCATAACATTGCACCAGTCACCTCTTATATCATGTGCCACAACAAAGGTTTTTCTTTTTTTTTTAAGTATCACAATAAAGCCCTGTTTGCATTCAAATTAACACTGGATTTAGAAACATGTCTCAGCACTGGAAAGGACACTGACCAGTGCCTGACCAGCTTCCATGTTGCTCTCTATTCTTTACTTCCTTGAATTCTGCCACACTTGTCATATGGTCATCAATGCGATTCCAGCGTGGTGACGTCACCAGACACACAATGGAGGCCACGCACCTTTTTTTTTTTGGGGGGGGGGGGGGTCAATGGATAAAGGCCAAATGCCAATTGATAGTGGGACGATATGGGTTTTTAAAACGCAGGTCGACCCACTAATTTCAGTGGTAAAGCAGCTTACTTTCATGGTTTTGTACAAGTAACTAAAGCTAGTATAATTATCAACCACTTTGTGTTTTCCAATCATTTCTTTCTGTCAGTTGACACTTGTGTGTGAATTCTCGCAAAAGTTCAGTGATGACACAGACAGTGGGTCTACATGATACTTAAAGAAATTAATGCATTAGTTCAACTAAAACTAAACTTTAATGGAGAGATATTTAGCTTTTTTAAATGGAATTGAATTAAATAACTTCCATGTGGTCTACATAAACTATAAATGCTCTGCTTGGCTCTAAATTCTTCATTAATTTAATTCCACAGGTCCATCTTTAACCCTCTTTCTGAGTAATGATAATAGAAAGGTCATTTTGGGTGCTGGCCCTTTAAATGCACATTTACCACTCCATTACCCCACCCCTTCCAGGTTATTGTCTGTGCTGTTCGGTCCACTTCAACCAACAACAACCAAACATTTTAGGTAACTGGACATATTTCAATGTGGACAACCGCTGCTGCTGCTAAACAATTATGTCATATTTGGAGAAATCTTCATCCCGAGTCTTGACATTATACAATATGTGTAAATGTGACGTAACAAGTTATAGCACAACACATCAAGAAGGATTTAAAACAAGTTGTAGAAATTCACAAAATTTTGCCAAAATCAATATAAAGATAGTTTTGCAGCATCTGGAGGGTTTAAATTCATACTTTATAAATTATTAGGGTCTAAATATACAATTAAATGAAAAAAAGTATAAAATATGACCCCTTTAAAAGTACATGTAAGCACATTGCAGTGACTGGAGCTCTAACAGTCAGTCAACAAGATAATAATTGAAAGTGGATTTATTCCTGGATGTAAACAGATCAGTGGGACTGGAACTGGACCAGGTGTTCTGTACATGGGCAAGAGGTCCACATGAAATCCTCATTGTAATAAGTAGAAAATCATGCATCTCATAGAAAAACATAGACAAAAAGTAAGCTATGTGAAAATGTACAACATTATGATTCATTTATTCATTCATTTTTTGAGCAGAAGAAAAAAACATTCATAAAAAATACAGATGATCAAGAGAAAGTAGCAATTGTCATGTGCAGTAGTATTATCAAAAATAAACTCAACATATACTGATCAAAAAGGAGTGGGAAGAAGAAAGCTTATTAAATCCCATTCCCATCTCACCTTTATACAACATAACACGACTTCCTTAATGATATGATAACATCTGTCTAGAGTAGTGGTAATGTAAATAAACTCATGTATATTACACATATAGTGATTATCTAACTGATAGTGTGTGTAACTTATAATACAACATATAAAAATAATAATCATATACCTACAATAGTAGTAGTAATAGTGTAGTCTAAAGCACTTTGTGACTGTCAGTGAAAAGTGGTCTATAAATAAAAAAAAAAAATGTATTTACTTACTTAAATAACACATACCAACAGAGTAAACAAAGACAAGGACAAACCAACAAAGGTAAGAAAGAGCCAAGGGTGGAATGACCAGTGATTTATCAGTTTACCTCTAGGTTGATGACTTGCTAGCTTACTATAAACATTTGTTGGGTGTGACAGAGTCATTTAAAAGCTAAAAGAGGGCATATCATATTTTGTAATGGAGGCAACATGCCCCCCCACCCACACACACACACACACACACACACACACACACAAAGGTTTTGGCTCTTAATGGACATCTCACTTTCAAAAAATGACACCAAAATGAAAGAACCTTTCAAGGTTGCTCAAGGTCAAAGGTCATATTGGAGCCTATATTTACTGTCCTATCTGTCAACAATAGTAACTGAGTACTTATCACCCCTGTGGTGTTAGAAACCAAAATCATGTGACCGACATGTGACTTTTGATGTCACTCAAGGTTAAACATCATGATGTCACCTTGAAGCCCATGTCACGTTTCCTATCCGTCAATAATAGTAACTAAGTCTCGATGGCCACTCCTTTTTCTGTTTTTGTCCATTTGAGTGTTTTAGGTATTGACCAAGTGACCCCTGACCTCTTGAGTCAAGAATAGGTCAAAATATATACACATGAGATGCAGAATTGAAAGACCAGCATTTGGTTGCTCATTGAAAGTCTATAAGATTAATAATTCAAAAGTTCTATATAAAATTTGACTTTGACCTTTATTGTGACCTTGACCTTTGACCTACTGTCTTCAAATTTGTCCTTCAAGGTTCTGATGTCAATGGACATCAACAATAGCAGCAAAAATTGGGTAAACAGGAATGAAAGGGAAAATTCCTGATTTGCCCTAACTCTTATCATTGACCTCTGACCTACATTCACTACAATTTAATAGGCTCTATTAAGGACCACCTTGCACTTTTGCTGAAGATTTCATGGAACTTTGTCCATTACTTTGTGTAATAAATTTGTAGCAAACAAACAGACAAAAAAGGACCAAAAGCAATGACCCTTGGAGGGGTCGGGGGTGGGGGTGGTAATGAACAGTCTAAGCTATGCATGTAAACATACTGAGAGATAGGCTTCAAACAAAGACAGATTTTCTCATGATTTGTGCATCTGATAAATGTCCTTTCATGTCACAAAGATATGTGGTTTTTGAAAAATGGATCTAACTTTGGGGCACAGGAATCATTTGAAATCTGTCACTGTTGAGAATGGGATAGAATCCTCCTGGTGTCCTGAAGGGGCAGGGGAGTGGGAAAAGTCATGTGACACAGAGAGAAGAAATAATTCTCCAGTGAACCATCTTGGGTTGCATCACTCAGCCTCTGCCTACAGTCAGATGGATGAGACACAAAGATCTTCTCTGGTACAGAGGCTCGCTCCAAAGAAAAAAAAAAAAGATTTGTGGTTAGAAAGAGAAGCACTCCATTTGAGCCACGATGAAAGAGGACATCAACAGGTTTTTGAAAATGTGCAAATATAGAAACTGATGTTTTAAGAATATGTCTGAAGGAACAAAATATGAAACAGTGGAACGTCTGCCACCAGCGGAAAAAAAAATAAACCCTGTTTTTAATCGGGTAAGCTCGACTGAATTTAAATACTTTAATATTCAATGTATTAGTCATGTTAGCTTGTTCACAAATTGTATCTTTTGTAGACAAATACAAAAGCAGAATATTTTGTGCAGGTAAACATAATACTTGCCTCTTGCGATTTTAATAGTAAAATCTTCCTCATGTGTTATTTTGGGTATAAAGTACATTCCAAATAATTCAGTATAGTTAATACAAAATACTGTCAGGCACAACAAACCCCGCCCCCTCACAATTTACCGTTGCCAAAAAAATACATTTTTGGTAACTATGACTTTGACCTACATTCACCAAACTTTTATGGGATCTATTCTGGACCACCTTTCATATTTTGAAATTAGTCCAGTAGTTTTTTTTTGTGTAAAGTTGTTGACAAACAAAAAGACAAATAAAAAAACTTGAACCACAAGTGACATCCTCTCCTCTCCTTTGGGGGGCGGGGTGATGTACACAAAGCTATATACCGACTCAAACTGACTTTCCCTCTTTTCTGCCACTGTTAAAGTATTTTAATGAAGAACTAAATTCCCACAGAAACAGCAAAGTACAGAGGAAATAGAAAGTAGTTCAGGTTATTAGTGCTGAGTTGTGCAAACATGTTCCACCAACTTATATTCTACGTCACCAACACATGATAAAACCATATAGTTTGCTGTTGTGTTTCATCTCTACTGTGATCAGACCTTTAGAAAAGTGGCCTTACATTATAATTTATAGTACGTAAGTGGCTTATGTCGCTCTAATGTGTTATGCATGTTTTGATGCATATACATAAAAGCATTTCCTTTAACCAATGGTCCTGGAATATTGTAAGCAAAAAAAACTACAGTAGTCTTAGTAATAATTTTCTGATATACATGCAGTTTGTTAGTTATGGGCCATTGTATTTTCATCTATATGTTTAAAAACACAACATTTAATGCATTCATCTACCTTTTTTTATTGGATATTCCTATAAAGAAATGGCGTATACAGCTTTTAGACGAAGTTATATAAAATGTCAGAGGTGTAAATCTCCATGATCTAACTGTTTGTATAATGGACTTTACATTCCTTTTTGCTGTATTCTGTACATTATATTTGGAAAATCACATCAGATCTGAGTGTATAGAAATGGGATTTTTTTTTCCACATTAAAGACAAATTGAGAGAAAGCAGATTAGTTAAACCCAACCCAGTCTAATTTCAGTTTAGCTCTTCATTTGCATACTGCCGGGCTAAAGGACAGGATGATTCACCTTTTTACACGTTCACAGATGGGATCATCAAGGATCAACTGATGCATCAATGTATTTTGATTTTCCTTTTTTCCGGCATTAAGTAGCTTTTGATAAAGTCTTAATTTCCTTACTACATCATTATTAGCTTTTGATACCGACGTGCCATCTGGCAAATGTTAAAGCACACGCAGATAAGAATTCATAATGAATATGGTTGACTCTATGACAGATTGTAATAAAAGAGAGGGGCTGTGACAATTATCGCAGAGACAGAGCGTGAGGGCATTTGACAATGTGGCAGGCCTGCACTTGCTAATTGCAAAGCTGCTCGTACATTTCCACTATCTCACCGACCATCACAATTCCTTTATGTGCAATCCCATTTTTCTTATGTTTCCACCAGTGTAACCCCACTCTCCTACATCACAAAGTGTGTGTATTTAAATGGATTTTATTTAGCAGTTAAATTGAGTTCACTGATATATAACAGAAGACCTCTAACACGTTCCCACCTACACATGGTGAGAATGAATCCAAATCGTTCTATTTCGCAGCCGTGTCAACTCCTCCCCAGCACCACCTGTCATCAGGATATTTTGCAGCAATATCAGAGGAAACACTTTGGAGATTGTGCGAGTTGTGTGCTTTCATCAGTGTCCCTTAATTAAATCTACCTTTCCCCAGGCTCTTCCATGATCTCTGCAAATAAAATACAGAGTAAACACACCTAATTAAAGAAGTTAAAACACAACCCAACCAGGTTCTGCCTCAGTGTCAGTGGTTGGCATATCTGCAGAGGCTCTGCAGTGCGCTGTAATTCCTCCCCGACTCACAGTCAGTGCAGGCTAAAATCATGTGTCATTAGTAAATTACACAGGTGCCAGAATGAGTTTATCATCTTGAGTATGAAAAGCTTCATAATAACCTAAGGAGGTGCTTCTAAAACGGTCCTATCTTTTAAGCTAAATGAACACGCCACACTGATATGAGATTATCCAGCTTTAGAGCAGAAACTATTGCCCTGAGGCCTGCAGCCAGTTTATGATGCACTATTTTCCCCTAATCTTTTTCAACCTCAACAAGCACAAGTACAGGGCAAAGGGAAAAAGGGGAGTGAGAAAAATATGTTATATAGGTGGAAAATATTTAAAAAGGGGAAAAAAAAAAAAAGACAGTGTTTTGACTGGCTGTATTGAGAATAAAACCTTATGTTTATGGAAAACCTCAGAAACCAGTTAAAATAATAGTGAATGTAGTGTATAACAGCCTTATGGAAATTTAAGAAGCCTAATAGCATGAACACTATTACTACTACTACTACTACTACTACTACTACTACTAATAATAATAATAATAATAATAATAATAATAATAATAATATCACTACTAACATCATATAAAATGATTTAAAATGTGTATCATGATTCAGTTTCATAGCACATCACTATATTTGATCTACATATTTATTCGTTGTATGACTTGATTTTTATATAGAATTCACTGTGTTGTAACATAAACATAACCCACTGGTGTCAAACATGCAGTACACAAGCCAACACAGGATCCAGTTCAGCCCTGGGATGAATTCGCCAGTTTCAAAAGTTACCCTGGAAATATTAACAGTCATGGGTGTCAAAGTTATTTTATTTAAGGGGTCACATACAGACCAATTAAAGAAGTAAAGTAATAGTATAAAAACGTATACGTTTTCCTGTTTATGATGTGAAAATAAATAAATGAATAAAGACAACTCCAATTTTTTTTTTTTTTTTTTTTTGTGAAATAAGATGAGAAGGTTTACAGACTGGAAAAATATAAATCTTACCAAGTGTATTTTTCTAATTTCCAATCAGAATCATTTGTCATTATCAGCATCTTTCATTGCCATTCTTTTTTTATGGTGCAGTGTGGCCCCACTAAAGTGCAATGACAATACAGTCTATTCTATTCTATTCAATACCTCATCATGCTTAAAATAAGACACAATCAACTAAAGAATATTTATTCTTTACCAGTTGCTGTTTTGGTACAATTGTGTTTTTCATAATTGCAACTAAAATGCAACTAATTTATGGGAAGTCAGTTTCAAATGTATTTCTTTATTTAGGTACTTAGTGATTGATTGATTGATTTAATTTCATGAATATTAGAAATGTCTATCTTCATCATCAGCTTTCATAGTAACTTGCAGAGATAAACACTACATTTTTAATACGGCATTCGATACTACAAAAACAAACTTTTTTACATTTTCTTTCTCATTGGTACAAATATATGACAAATCTACATGTGTAATATAGTGTCTACGGCCGCCTCTTCTTTCTAAGTTGTTATTTCAATTGTATGATGCCCTTTGAATATTTTAGTTTGGTTATTTCCTAATTAAACATATCATTATGTATGTTATAAAGTTGTAAATACTGTGTTTCATTAAAGCTAGACATAGTCATTTATGTAATAGTACATTTAGACTCTGTTAATGTGGTCCATAAAACCAACCAATATGTAACTGGTGGATTTAAATTGCCCATTAAAAAGCTGCAGTTGAATGTTAACTAAGATTAAGTCCATTTTATGTGTAAACATGTGGTTTATTTTATTTATATTCTTATTATTGGACACAAAATTTCTAATAGAACGTGGCCCTTTACAGCGATACTCAGTCTCACATGTGCATTTTTTACTGTCAGACTATTTATTGGATTGATTTAGATGACCAGGGTGTTGTATGTTCATTGTGTTCATCTCCTGTCTCTTTCTGGGTTTGTCATCTTTATCTTTGACACAACGCAGACGCCCGTGTCTAGTCTTACCAGTTTCCAGATCAGAGTTCTTATGCATTTGTCAGATCCCAAGAAGATTTCACGTTCAGGCCCAGATGCTTTTTATTCCTCACGTCTCATTTTTAGAAAGGACTACATATATTCCTTTGCAATATAATGTCATTAATGCAGGGAGGTGGGATATGAGGGAGAAAAATGGATGATTAAATGAACAAAGTGACTGCCTCTATCTCAGATTATATCTCCAAAACCCCACCTTGGCTTAGCGGTGTATAAATGCAGCCCTCGGTCCTGTACGTCTGTGTGCATATTCTGCTGAGTGATGGTCCAGGAGCTCGGATGTTGTCAAACAAAGACATCGTCATATTTAATCAAGATTAGCAGGGTGTGAGTTGAACAGGTGACTGTGAGAACAGCGTACACAGATCCCAGGACTGATTTAGAACCAGTGATACGACCAGTGGAAACTAAATATCTGTGTGTGCACATGTGACATTTATAATATGACATGAAGACGATAAACCTGGTTTAATAAAACGACCATGTGTGTGAAATTATGTATCATCGCATTATTATTATGCTGGTAAAAAGATATCATGAAGCTTTTTTTTTTTTGCCTATTTTTAAAAACACTTTAAATTCCAAAATAAAAGTCTTCCTACTATTATAGCAGTTATTGAGGCTGATAGGACAGTTTAATGTACACGTGGACACATTATTTTGAAATATTTAAAAAATTTATTTAACAGACATTTTATTTATAGATGAATCAGAGCAACAGGAACCTGATTTATAACAAGTTATTTAAGTTATTTTTTCTGTAGATTTTTTTTTAATTACTGAAAAAAAATACAATAATTTAACAAAAGCAGTTGTGTGTTCTGATGAATAAATGTATTGGAGTTTTTTGCTCCTTTGTTTTTTTACCTTGAAGTTGTCTTTTTTTTATGCCCCTGTGTACTTGAAGTTAATTTTAATATACAGCACATATATAACTTTATAACATAAATATGGCATAAATAAAATCATGGTATAAAGTAAAGAAGTTAAAATTCCTGATATTAGTAATTATAATTTGACATAAAAATACCTAAATATTAAAATAACAATTGCATACATACATAAAATAAAGTTACATAGAATAGAATAGAATACAATACAATACAATACAATAGAATGTCAGGCAAACTCTGTGAATCATTTTAATAATTGTTGAATAAAATTAAGTTTTAAAATAATTATGTTGGAGAATTAAACACTAATTCCTGTTAAGTAAATGCAAGTTCATTAATGTAAATCAAAGTTAAACATTGTATTAAGTATCATAAGAATAACTATTGAATATCTTTAAAGACCAAATTAAAATAATTTTTTTTTTTTTAAAATTCCTACTTTCTCGAAATCTACTTCTGGATCTAGTTTCTCCTCCTGTGGAAAAAAACTAAATAAATGAATAAATGAATGTAGAAACAAGAGCACATATTTTTTTTTACTTCAAGGAAATACAATTATTTTGCTCAATCTATAACCAAAAAGGATAAACAAAAAAAAAGTATAGTAAAAACGTATAGTTTAGAGAAATGTTTAGAATGTAATATTTCTAAATTTTTAGCAACAGCAGTGTAAAAGCATGATCTATTATAGTTATTTAATAGTTATAGTATGAATGTGCACCTCATTGTAATTTGAATGTTCACTAAACATCCAAGGATCAAGGAATCTTTAATTATCCCCGTGGGGAAAATCGTTCTACAGTCTGCAGATCCAGTCATCAACAACAATGATCATAAGCACAGACAACAACAATAAATAGTAAATAGGACAAACAGATGAGAAAATGACTTGTTTAACAGAACAATAGCAGCAGGGACAAAAGAATGTTTAAGCTTGTTTGTCCTGTACCTTGGCAGCAGGTGCGGCCTGACGCAAGCAGCACAAACTCACCAGCCAAGGGATGACTCTGGTCACTGAGGAGTGGGCGGGACTTATTTAGGGTTCGGAGCTTACAGTATGTATATCACAGATTGCTGAGGTTAATACCTGCGACAGGGTATACCCTGTAATTTGTTTTTATTTTTAAATGAGAGTAAGCTGTACCAGCAGATAAAAGAGAAGGTTAAAACAGACTCAATAAATAAAACAAGAATTAAATATTTTCATAAAAGTACTATCGATGTTAACACTCTACAATTTACAATAAAAATACACATGTTCTTACAACTGGCGTCAATATTGATGTCAAAGCTAGTTCATATATATATATATATATATATATATATATATATATATATATATATAGTATTAAGTGACATTATTTTAATTAGTAAATTGTGAAACCACATTAATATAAATAAATGATGTGAATGCTGTTGCTGAACACAGATATACAGACTATAATAAATACATACCAAATACAAACAGAAGTTCCCTGTTTAAATAAACATTTGAGTGTAAAAAGTTATCTCCAACCTGGAAGACAAACTTTAATGTGACTGTGTGGTTTGGGCGGTCAAGGTGTTTGTCAGTATATTGCACTTGCACATGTAAGGCCTCCAGTGTGGACTGTCTGATATGTCTGTCTCTCCAGGAGTTATAGGACTTAATGAGTGCAGTTTGACAATGTAAGACTACCTGGAGCCCCAGGGCCTGTCGGGGAGTGAGTAAACCATTAGCCCTAGCCCGGGGCCAAATAGCTGCTAAAAAGTGGAGAGCTCTGCAACACTATTTTATGACTAAGTGTCAATGCAAAGGCGAGTACAGTACACAGTATTTACTGGAGACGGGGACAGGCTGCTTTGTCCTGTCGCTGCCATGGCAGGTATCTAATGCGGTGTACTGTCAGAAACCTGAAGCCGCACTGGTCAAAACAAGCCTGAGATATAACACTGACATACAGTAATCCCTGCAACCAACACGCATGCAGTAGCTTTTTAGAAAAGCAGTGAGAGTTGATCCAGAGGAGGGTAATGGCTCTCTCACCTGTAACATGAGTCTGTCTTTAGAAGGAGGCCTGAGGATGGGTGGGTGTGCCCACCCTCAGTCCTCCCAGTTGGACGTAGCTATTCTGCAGCTCATTGTCTTTGTGTGATGGGTCAAGAAGATAAATCCTCCTACCTCTCCGGTTTTGCAAACAGCTACAGAAATATGATATTCCTGGGAGCATATTTTTGGCATCATATAAATAAAAAATGGAGAAAAAAAAAATGGAAATCATACTCCTAATAGAATGTCAGAGTTTGCATGAGTGCACTCAGAATCATAACCGTAAGCATGTGACACAGTTTTTGTACTTCATGTTTATCAGAGTCACATTCACAGTGTGGGTTATTACACTTATATTCAAATTAACATGACACACTTGGCCTGGACAATGTCACCACAAAAAATCTACATATACATTAGTGCTGTCAAAACAATGAACATTTTTAATCAGATTACTCACAGGGTTGCTGTGGATTAATGTTAATTAATAACAATTATATATTAAATTTTAAACTATTAATTGCTAATAATTTTGCATGAACAAATATTGCATTGCATGAGTATACAGTATTTTAAAAAATCATTATAACACCCTGGTTTTCTTCAAATTCTTGTTCATTTTAATGCCTGGTATAACTAAAGGCACATTTGTTTGGACAAATAGAATGATAACAACAAAAATAGCTCATAGTAGTTTCATTTCTAATCTGATATTTATCCCTTTTTTCATGTTTTCTTCATAAAAACCACAATCACTTCCAGGGTTTCCAGCAGAAACCTGTCTAAGCCTGGTGATAGGGTTACTAGTGAAGCCCAACAGTGGTTTGGTTTTGGTAAAAACATAAAATAAAATTAAAAAGTTTAAAGTTGACAAGAAATATGATAGTATATCCATTATGCCTTATTGTACAACATTTATTAACAATACGACTGCTAACAAAAATGCACATTCGGAAATACACTTTATTTTTCTTTAATAATGATTAAATAAATAAATAAATGTCAGTGACAAAATCCACAAGGTGGAATAAAATGGAATAAAGAATTGACATATTGAGGCTTGATTATGATTTAATAAAAACATTTGAAGGGAGTGTAAAGGCTACATTTTAGCTTTATTATACAGCAGGGGTGTCAAACATGCGGCACAGGGGCCAAAACCGGCCCGCCAAAAGGCTCCAGTCCGGCCCCTGGGATGGATTTGTGAAATACAAAAATATTTAAAAAATAAAAATAAAAAATAAAAAAATATTAACAAAGATGTTTAATTCATCTTATGTCAATTCATTCTAAAGTGGATCAGACCAGTAAAATACTATCACAATAAAGTATAAATAATATAAAATGCTATTTTCTCTTTGTTGTAGGGTGAAAAAGGTGAAATTACATAGAAATGTTTGACAAAAAAAGTGAAAATCCTGAAAAAATATGAATAACTTGAAAAAGAAATATGTGGTATTCGATCAATATTCAGATTATTTGTGTGTATTTGTAGATCCACTGTGATCTGGAAGTTGCGATGTACATGTATAAATGATAAAATAAGGTGTAATATTGTTAAATTTGCACTTTTTTTTCTTTAAAAATTTTCAAATTGTTCATATTTATTCATGTTATGTTCAAGTACAGTTCATAGATGAAAACATTTAACTATGGAATTTGATGTTTTTCCTCAAAAACAGAGACAACTTTGGAGTTGACATCATTTATCCTATTATTTATATTATTTAACTGGTCTGGCCCACTTTAGATCGTATCGGTCTGTATGTGGCCCCTGAACAAAATGAGTTTGACACCCCTGTTATACAAATATTTAAATCTATATCCAGAGTTGGGCTGGACTCTGACATTAAATTATCAACATTCAACTTAACATTAGGCTTTTTATCAGTAGTTGTAATGTGTGTGTGTGTGTGTGTGGGGGGGGGGGGTAATTTCAATTGAATTATTTGGTATTATTATTTCATGCAGTGAAGTATCTTGTAGCAAAATCTATGTGTGTGTTATTTCATGGAATGGACATGGCTGGGTTGCAGTGACCTGTCAAGTGACCTGACACAGGACAAAAGAACAACAAAAAGTGGATGATAGTCTGGGAGACAACAGAACAACAGAACAGGCAAAGTCATATCATTCTTTTTATGGAAACAGTAATATCTGATCCCTCTATATAAAGTCTATGATGAAGGAAAAACAGACGTTTTCCCAGATCTACATTCCTGAGCTGTGTCTTACTTATTTTGTCCATAGCAAGTTCTTCCATCAGTATCTATGTCACTGCACTGACAAAAATACTGCTTTTATTCATTCCATGTTTTTTTTTTTTTAATGTCTGTTTTAGTCACATGATACACACAAGAGTTAGTACTGGATTGCTTGTTGCCTGTTGTTTGTCATGACTTTTGATGGTCTAATCCTTTTTTCCCATGACTGTATATTCATCTAACATTAAACACCTTAAAAAAAAAAAAAGAAACAACTGTTCATGTCTTGTTTTTTTGGCCTTATTTCCCATCCAAAGGGACTACATGTTCTAAATGTGTTTTCTACTCTCAAATGTTTTTTTTTTAAACAATTCTCTTACTTTTTGATCCAATGGTCACACATGTTAACAATTTTGTACACACATGTAATCATTTATTTAAAAACAACAGTATCAGTCCAACAACTTGAAGGTAAAATGTGTAATCCATGTAAACTTATGACCCACTGAGATCATATAAATACAATTATGTATTCTTTTATTCTGAAAATTTAGAGAGAATTTATATTAAAATGTGAGGTTGAAATTGTGAACAACTCAGTTTGACTGAACATTTAGTCAAAATTAATAGAAACTTCAGTTAAAATAAACACCCTAAGATGATGTACTGATGAAATGTTCCATAAATGTCAACCTTTTATTTCCTATCTTAAAAACTTACTGTAGAAGTACTGCCCAATTAAATGTGTGCCTGTTGATGTACCTTATAATACATGAGTAACTAATACTTTGCACATGTTCTGGATGAGCTGGGGTGGGACAGGGTTTGGGGTGAAGTGCCGTTTGTTTATTTTATTATAAATATAATTTATTTAATTATTATTATTTTTTGGCTACACTAATTAGAGTGTTCTTTCATTTGTTGTTTATATAAGCATGTGTATGTCTCTCTATCTTTATTATAATACATATATATATATATATATATATATATATATATATATATATATATATATATATATATATATATATATATATATATATATATATATATATATATATATATATATATATATATATCACTCTGCCTACAGTTTCTTCATTACACCACAGATACAGTTAGTTTTACTTGAATAATTCCAGTTTTCACTGATACTTAGAAAAAAAATTGTGACAATATTATAATAAAAATAAAATAATTAATACATATTTAGGCTAATAAATATTACTACTATTTTTTCAGTTTGGACAGCAGTATCTCCAAGAACACAGAAGTGCTGTGACCTTTGCCTATCAGTAAATTATGGCTGTGAAAAAAGAGTCAATGCAACAGGCTGATACTGATACAAGAAGAAACTTAAGTATGAGCTGGATATATTAGTCTATCATTACTATATAATCTATCTACATAGTTTATACTTACAACCATCTGTACACAGTCATGTGTATAAATCTACACTAACACCCACAGAGGGTTGAATGGGAGTGGGTCCAGAAGACTGACACCACCATGGTCAACCAGGTCGACCATTTCTGATTCATTTCTAAGTAAAACATTCTTGAGATCCAGGCTTGATCATAAAACATTTTGGGCCGAAGCTTGAAACAAGGTCTGTTGACATTTTCCTACACCAGTTTAAAGCTGCAATCGACAGGTTCTCCTTCAGTCCCAGTTCTCCAGCGGTGCACTGCAGGTGGAGAGTTGATCTCACTTTCTAAATCCTAAATCTCCAAAGGTCAACGCCGGTGGTCGACTGCCTCAGTTGAGTTCTTTTGACTACATTACAATTATTCTAACATAGGAAACAATCCCAAACACGGGGGTGATTTATGACAATGGTGGTGAGTGGCAGAAACCAGTACAAAGGGAGATTGTATGAAGATTACAGTGATGAAATAGTCAAATTTATTATCTTTGACAGTCGGATATTCCAATTTCTTTGCCGCTGAGCCATGTACATTTTCCAGAGTGCAAACATGCTTAAGTACTCCTTCAGAGTCAATTAAATCAGATACTAGTTAAATTACCATTTTTATTAACCTACAGGTTCACATTTCTGTAATTTTAATCACTATTGGAAAGACTATTAGAGCAGTGTTCCTATGAAGACAGAACTGAGGGTCATTTAAGGAGCGCAGGAATTAATCACACTGTGTCACTTTGAATCTACCTTTCAATTCACTTTTTAAGCTCGCCCTGTGATTTACATGTGCATGGAGACTTATCTAGTACTCTGTGGTTAGTTAAAGGGGGAGATTAGGATGGGCGATGAGCTACCCCTCACCCCGCACACCCCTCACACTCCCCACCTCAAGCTTCAATAAAACTCCGGCATCACACCTGAGACAAAGACAGATTATTAAAATGAAGGATGAACAGTATTTCATAGAGCTTTGTGAGATATCCCAAGTTCAACTACTGTCAATATTACGCTTCAAATCATCTCCCCCCATCTTTATACCTGTGGCGCCCCCCCCCCCTTGCTCCCTCCACTTCCCCTCCCACACTGATGCAGCCTCTGGAGTGTGGACAGTAAATAATACACCAAGAGAACATTAACCTTTAGTTGTGGTGTTAAGATGGAACCTCAATTAACAAGAGTAAATAATCCTTGTGATTACTTTTGGCTGGCCTTTATCTAACATAACCTAATTAAATGGACCATCCAAACATAAAACCACAACTAATCAAGAGCTTTGCTGAGGCATTGCAATATGGCTGTGTGGGCTTTTAGAACACGCCCACGCATGGTCAAGTGTACATGGGTTTCCTACATACACACATCCACATACTTAAACAAATAATATTCAATCAAAAGCTTTTTTTTTTTTTTTATTGTTGTTTTTTGTGTCGTAATTCCTCAGAGCCCAGTTAATTAAACTTTGCCACCTTTATTTTAAACATACATGAGTTTATTTTATAACCAGCTCAAATACAATTAAACCAAATGAATTATAGCTCACCTTATGGATTTCTAAGTAAATTAATTTAACCCCAATTACTATAAAAGCTAATTATCAATGTTCCAGCAGTCCATCTGCTTCGACAGTTTCATTCATTTCCTTACTATGAAAAGAAATGTGTGGGAGAGTTGTTACCGGAACAATAAACTGTGCTTAGAAAATACAATTAAAAACTTAAAGTAAACAAACAATGCTGCGCCTTATGTGTGGGTTCTTTTTGTTAAGCATTGGTAATTACTGATAATACCATTCACAGTTAAACTTTACTGTAGGTTTTAAACTAGTGTTAGTGGTTATAATTTGCATTCATTTTCAATTTACTGTCCAATCTAACTTTATTTGTAAAGCACTTTAAATAACCACAGTGGACCAAAGCAAACTACAGAAGAAATAAATAAATAACAAAAATAACAGAATAAAATATAACAGACTAAAAGACAAAACAAACAAGTGTACAAAACACAATGCTGTATAGAAGAATAAATAACATCAAAATGAAAGAATGAAGTACAAGACATAAAAGACATAAAACAAAAACAATAATCCAATACCGAATGAAACAGAATAAAAGTAATACAGCAGGCTGGGTCAGTACAATATTCTACTATAATTAAATCAAGCTTAATTATCAAGTGATTTCACAGTTAAAAGCATAATTAAAAAAAACTGTGAAAAATAAAATATTACATTGTATAAATGTTACATGTATTTATTAAATACCATAATGAAAGTACTGTGGCACAATGAGGCTAATAGAAGGATAAAGGCTTTTCAACTGTACTGCTAATGCTAACTAATACATTAATTTCAGCTTAATCTTAAGGGGCACAGATGGTTTTAGTTCAATTTTATTTAGAGAAATTGACCATTGGGGTTAGTTTTTATTCATTAATTAATTTAAAGCTTTTAAGGTATTATGAGGAAATCCTACAAAATACAATTTTCTATAAACCACCATATTTTAACAATATTTCATTCTGCTATTTTATGTATTTACTTTTATTTTATTACAATCATTTATTTATTTATTTCTTGTTCCTACAATTGCAGGATAATGTGTGTGTGTGTGTGTGTGTGTGAGGGGGGGGGGGGGGGGGGGCTGTGCTACATGCACCATGTATGAAAAGTGCTATATACGCAAAGTTTGATTGATTTATATTTTGTATGTATGTATTATGTATGTATGTATATATATATATATATATATATATATATATATATATATATATATATATATATATAATGCCCATCGATAATGCCCATTGGATGTGCTGGAAGAGGGGAATATCTAAAACATGGAGGGTAGTGTCTCGCACCTGGGTTGGCCACCCCTGGTTTAGAAGTACCTTGGAGTTAATTGTCACTGCTGTTGTTTGATAACAATTAACACATTTTAATCACAATTTATTTACACCAACCTTCTTCCTTACTCTTGCTAGACAGTAACTCAGAGGTTAATGTGGAAAAACTGTTAAGAGTTAAATATCTGTCTGTGTGCTGTGTAAAATGTCCAACAACTGAATAAAAAAAAAAAACATTTTTAAAAAAAGTTTGATTTTCTATCTATCTATCTATCTATCTATCTATCTATCTATCTATCTATCTATCTATCTATCTATCTATCTATCTATCTATCTATCTATCTATCTATCTATCTATCTATCTATCTATCTATCTATCTATCTATCTATCTATCTATCCCATTGTGAGTGTGTGTGTGTGTGTGTTGCATATGTGTTCTCAGGGAGCAGCAGATTGTCAATGATAAGGTGAAGTTTTATCTACAGAACTATATAACCCATCATGTCCTCCACATACTGGTCTGTCTTATGTGGCTCCACATCCAGGGGGGGGTCCGTAGGCTCACAATGTCGTCACTAGGGTGTATTCAAAAAATGTTGAGAACCCCTGGTCTATGTTATATTATTGTAACCAAGGGTCTGTATGTGAGAAGCTAAATGGTAAATGACACACAGGACTGTTGCATGTCCAGACAAAGGTACAGGTTCTATTCCACCACCTTCCATGTCATCACACACTTTTTACAACCCCACTGTTCGGTAACTACTGCTTTAGAAAACATTTAACGACTTTAACTGCACTAGTTTTTTATTTATTTTATTGCCTGGTCCAACTAAAGGTACATTTGTTTGGATAAATATAATGATAACAACAAAAATAACTCATAGTAGTTTCATTTCAGAGCTGATATCCATCCATTGTCCATGGTTTTCTTGATAAAAAACTAAAATAACTAAGAGAAGATGAAGGGTCACCTCTGCACTGAAACAGTTCATACAAATGACTGCATCATTACACACCTGGTTAAGATTTAATATAGTTAAGACTGCACTGATTGTTCTTAAGAAATTTCAGGTTGTTCATTATAATCATATTTATTTAAAAGGAACACAAACAACGTTTTTCAGTGTTAAAGAGAAAAGTTTGGAGTTAACATTATTTCTTGGTTATTATTCTATTATTGTACTGTTTCTGCTGCCTCCATCAAACAGTCAATAACAAAAAAAAGTTGTTTTTTGGGTTTTTTTTTTTTTACTTAGATCTGTATCTGATTTTTATTACCCAAGTTTGATCAATTCTGTAGATTTTTTTTCTCAAATTTAGCCAAAATCATCAATCCCATCCTTTGCACAGCACTCTCAGATGCTGCAACACACTGAGGTGATAGTCTAATTATAATGATTTACTGCAAATAGCATCTGCATGTGCTTTAATAAAATTTTCCACTCTTGGGAAGTGGACCTACAGCCAACATAACTAAATGACTGGCAGATTTTGATAAAAAAAAAAAAAAAAAAACACCATATGAGGGGGAAAAAATATCTTTTTTTTTTTTTTTTTTTTTGCCTATCTCTAACCTTTCCCCTATGTAACTCTTCATTCATCAACATTTTCCTCACATCAACCCTTTGCTAGTGTGGATCAGTATTTTCATTATAAAGCACCCCACAGCCATTACACACAGAATCTTTTTGGTTCCAAACTGAGCTGTAAATTTTGAGAGAATCTGACACCCCTGCCTGAGGGTTACAGCAGAATGCTAACGAGGCCACAGCGACATTTCCATCAACATACAGTCAGTCGCACCATACATCAGCACCGCGCCGAACATCTCCCAGCAACGCATGAAGTGACAATTTCAGACGTAACACTTTATTAGGATCCCTCCCATATCTGTGCTGTAATGAATGAGGCCATTTAAACAGGATTTACGATATCTTTAAAACTTGATTGCTTAGAATTTGAGAATTATTCATAAGACTAAAGCATCATTTGTCATACGGCGAGTGCTGTTTGGGTGGGAACAAATGGTTTTGTTGTGGTTTTTTCAAATGAACTACTTTTCATCCACTCTTAAAATAAGCTATTTGTATGCATATATGTCCACGCGAAGGCTGTAATTAAAGGGAATGTGGCTCAGGTGACAACTCACAATCAAGTTTTCCTCATAATGCATTGTTCTACTACGGAGCTGAGGTAACAAATATGGATGCATACGATTAACAGTGCACACACGTATTGTATTACACTGCAACTTTCACAGAAACAAAGAGCGGGCTGTTCGTTCACAGACCTGGCTGTCAGTGCCAGCCGTAATACATGTCAGGTTTTTTTTCCGTACAGGTAACCTCTGTTGAACCGTTTCTCTTATTGAACAATACACTTAAGGAATTAAATGATCTCGCCTTGAGTTACATTTCCCTATTTCCACCATGTGAGAGGAAAAGGCATCCTGAGCCTAGTTACAAAGATTATTGTGCTCCACTCCTGGGGCAGTATGACCATGCTTTGTGTGTGATGCCCACATCATCTCTCAATTACACGAAGATCCTGAGGCGGAGGGTGGGGACCTAAGCAAAGGACCAGTTATGTCCACACACACACACACACACACACACACAGTGCTATAGCTCAGAGGCATGGCTTACTATAGCCACAGCCAAGAATGAGGCCTCTCAGGATAGATTTACACACAAATAAAACCAGTCTTATCTTGGCCCAGATGTGAACGAGAACTGATTACACGGTCTACATTTCAATGCTCAGATTAAACGGAGTCAATTTCCTATGCCCTATTTAAACCAATTCCAAACAGCAAACACAATGAAACCAAATCCCATATTATTGCACTAAAGCCACAAATAAGTTTGTCCGTCCAATGAGAACAAACTGCTCAGAAATGGTTTGGGAGGTTGAAGGGTCTGTGCAAACTTTTTTACTGACAAGTATTATTAAACTGATGACAATGGATGTGTTCTTTTGTTTTGTGTTGTTTTTTTGTTTGTTTTTTTTTTAGAAACAATGCCTACAGTGGAAAGAGAAACCATCCTGGAAGGTACAATTTTTAGTCCTTTTATGATTGGGGTTTTACTTCAGTAATTATCTGTTATATACACTGTGTATGATATTATGTTAGTGATCCAGATGATTAGTGGGATACTTGTTATGATTGTTACAGATTTATATTATTTTTTAAAAAAGTCGAATTAGAAACTAGAGCAGTATCTTGAATATGTTCATTTTTTGAAGCTAATCATCCAAAAATGTTCTAGGTTTTGATTGTCAATACAGGGAATATTACCATTTTTGAAACAAGAACAATCCCATTTTTATATCTGAAAAAGTACAGTAAATTAACATCAATGATTCATGGTATTTTGGATATATAAGAGAACTCTGGTTTTATTCCAGGATTTTTCCTTTTGATGTTAAGAGGTACGATTACAGTACTAGTTACCTTACTGTAATATACAATGTATTTTTAATTTTAATTTAATTTTTCAGAAACTGGTGACATTTCAGACTTGAGTTTATATCAAATTGTTTTTGTTAATTGTCTTTTTTTTCTTCTCCCTGATTTGAGACTTGATGCCATTGTAGTATAGAAGGTGATTGATGATTGATCTTGATCATGATTGATCTTTTGATGATTTTGTGTACTCGAAATAAACTGAACTGAATTGAGTATATAAGGTAAATAACATGCTTGTACTTTTGTTTGTTGTCACATTTTCTTTCATTTCATCTATGACCTATTGGGTCATGTGATATGTATCTAAGGGTGGGGTGGGTGGGTGGGTATTGAACACTGACTGTAATGTTTCTGTTTCCCTCTTGGGATTTGTTCATGAATAAAAAAAAAAAAAAAGTGGAAAAAAAAAGACAATTGATTCTCAAATCACTAAATACACAGCACTGAGTAGTGTTCAGAGGCTGGACTAAAAAACACAGATATGGTTCATTTACTCATGGAACAGGAAAGAAAATGACAAAAACTGGTGTTTGTACCAGTGCTAGGACACATGTAACATATTTTAATGAGGTCAAAGGTAAATATGAATATTTGAAATGAAATTCAGTGTTTGACAAATCATGATAATTCTACACCTTTTTTTTTGCTCATAAAATAATAATACAATATTTTTTCCTTATTCTCATGAAATGATTGTGACCACATGATTTATTGTGGGTAGATAAAGTGTAACTGGGATCCAGTATGTAATCACTGAACCTGGTCAAAGGTGATTACTGATGTGGATAAATAGGATTAAAATAAAGGAATGTGCCTGAAAACTAAATTATTCCAAGTTCATGGGCAACAGTGTAGATATAATGTCTTAACATGAGCTACACTTTGGATGTAATTTTTTTGACATAATCATTATTCTTTGAGGACAAACATTTCCATGTGAAATGAAATGTATAACAAACATGTGTAATGATGTGTGATGAAAACGAGTGAAAATGGAAATATGTAAAAGAGCATGAAGCATATTTTTAATTCTTTATGATCCTAATTCATTATGAAAAGGAAATAGTCCTGATCATTCTCATGATTTATACATTATAGCATATTTTCTGAACTATAAGGCACACTTAAGACATTTTCTCCAAAAACAACAGGGCACCTTATATATGGATTAATTGTGATTGTGCTTAGTGACTTGGAATCCGTACCTTTTATCTCATATTTTTTCTCTTTTTATCTCATATTTTTTCTCTTTTTATCTCATAATTTATAATTTTTTATCTCATAATTTTGACTTTTTATCTCATGAGTGACTTCTTATTTCATAATTAGTTTTTTTGTCATAATTTTGACTTTTTATCTAATAATGCTTTAATTTTTATCTCATGATTTACATTTTTATCTCAGAATTTTGACTTTTTTCAAGTTTGATTTAGCAGAATAAGAGTGTGTTTTGTTTTGTTACAACTCAACAAAGTTGGGAGTTATTGTTGTGACCGTTTACCTTTGCTTAATGCGCCCTATCGTCCAGTACGCCTCATAAATGAAAAAAAAAATAAACCATGCATTGACAGTGCACCTTATAGTGCAGAAAATACTGTGTGTGTGTGTGTGTGTGTGTGTGTGTGTGTGTGTATGTATATATATATATATATATATATATATATATATATATATATATATATATATATATATATATATATAAAGATATTAAATATAAAAGCAAGTCTTTAGTTTCAATAGTAAAAATACTAAATGTGTCTGTACCTGAATGTTACACAGGCCTGGTGTGTTTAAAGGACATCTAAGTGGATGCAGTCTTTCAAATGTTCCTTGAGCACTCTGCTAAGACGGGGAGAAAATGTGAATTATAAGTAAGCTACTTAACCACAATGAATTAAGGCCTAACATTTGAAAATTTGATACTGAAATTACTGTCATTATGGTGCATTATGTCTGAGCATAATGATTGCCTTGGCACTGTTTGAAGACAAAGGCAGACTCTGGGGGGGAAGTATAGTTAGAGGAAAAGTTGATTTTATGGCGATTAATGATATGTGAACTGCAAACCTTAATTTGAGCCGTCATTATTTGCTGCCATTTCACAGTTCTTCTTTTGTATGCTGTCTAAATAATAATGCATCTGAAAATGATTTCTCTTTCTTTGAGCACTGTCTGAGCCTTTACCATCCACACATTACAGTAGTACTGGTTATGGTCAGGCTCCAGTTCTAGGAGGTCAATCGATTAAGAAAGAAATATATATTCACCATAAAAATCCACTTTTACTTGTGTGGTAGTTCCCACATTAATGTGTATCTACAGTATTTAATGTATCTTAAGTCACTTATTACTATTGATGCTACAGTAATATCCTCTGTATTTTAATTTGGTTCAGTGAGAATTAGATCTATAGCTACATATGAGTCACTGATTATGCATTTTAATTTAATACTATATCAAAACAGACAAAAACAAAGTTCACCAAGTTGTGTTCATTTTAAGTAAATGGGGAGATAAAAAAAAAATAATAATCACTGTGATCTACCTTTTCTAAAATGTAATAAGATATATTCTGGGTCACTGGCAATATCTATACACCCAACTTGTTATAAATTGAATAGTTTTATGACTAAACAAATATTTAGAAAAATGACTTAAATATTTAATTAAATGAACATAAACTGTCATTGATCAAGCACTGAGTTTCACTGGTGATTATGTGTTCTGTAGAAGATCATACTATTTACTCATTCACTACAGAGCCTCTGAATGTCCATACTGATGACCAGGAAGAGATGACAAACTGTAATTTACCTGAATTACTTCAATATATTGATGAGTTTAGTGGCTCTAAAGGTATCAACCATTTTAGATCATTAGATGCTTTTAGTCTCCAGTGGATGAGTGGGTCGATACAGGCTAAATTCTTAGGAATCCATGGGGTTTTTAGATTTTAACAACTGAAATGATGCATGGAGAGAAGAAATCATTCTGAAATGCATTTGCACTTTTAATAAAAGCAGTAACAGTAAGAATGTTCCATGTTAAGGAGGCTTTCTTTGGCTACTGCTGTCTTTTTGTGGGTATAGAGTTTGCACTAAATGTCTCGGGTGTTGACAAAGAGATGAACGGCGTACCCAGAGCAGGGACCACACAGTCAGTACGACCGTACTTACCTCCCAGCTGTATTATCAAACTACCAAAACAGACACATGGAAAGAGGAGACTTTGGCACCTCCACTCCCCCTTTTCATTTTCTTTCTTTTTTTAGGTTGCAAACTCTGCAGAGAGAGCAACTGGAGTTGTTATTAATTCTCCATCAGTTTCAGTTTGGATGCTTGAAAGCCAATTAAAGGAGAACTTAATTGAATCAGCCTCAGGACCCTCCTGAAACAGGAACTCAAATGAATTCTGCTTGGGAACGGATGGCAGGAGAGAGGAGGAGTGTGTGGAGGTTAAATAAAAAGGGGTGAAATTACCACATGTACCAAGTCTTTGCTGGGAGTAAATGGCTCCACATTGACCCTGCTATGATGTAAATTAAATCTTGTTTGCAAACTTATCCAGGCAAAGCAGATGTTGTAGTTTTCATTTGTTGTCTGTGACCTTATGACTCTCTAGTTTAAACCTTGACAGAAGTTTAAACCAAAATTACTTTGGAATTTCCATGAAATAGGGCAGTTATTTAGATTTGTGTCTATTTACAGGAAGGTTTTGGGGGAAATTGTGTCTGTGCTTGAATAAAGGTGCAATATACGAGCAAACAACTTACTGCTTTTTTTTTTTTTACTTTCATCAAAACACACACACACACACACACACACACACACACACACACACACACACACACACACACACACACTACCTCAGGGCCATATTCCATTGTCCTGGGAAAGCCATGAGAAGGAATTCCTTTCATGTGTCATCTCCTGTCACAGTACTGTCCTGACAGAGGCTTAGTGACATACGAGAGGCCTCGGCAGAATGTCCTGCTTTTAGTCAAATGAAGAGTCTGGCAGCTGCTGCATTCATCAAAATCAAAGGATAATCTGCTTTCCATATAAAATCAAGTGATGATTAACATTTTTTTTTTCCTCAAAGAGGGGGATGGGAGTTCAAACGCTGGCACTTTAAGGAGACACTTGAGAGACACAGGGGTGGGTAAGGCTCGGAAAGAGGGGAACATTGAAGTTGCAAGAAGGTAGTGTGTAAAATAAACAAACTGTTGAGTTGAGCGACTTTATAAACTATCATTCTCAGCTGTCTATGATCTTTTAAAGCAGGGGTCTCCAACCTATTCCACAAAGGGCCGGTGTGGCTGCAGGTTTTTGTTGAAACCAAGCAGCAACACACCAGACTTCAATCAATGAATCAACTGATGTCAGTCTGCAGAGAGTCAATTGGTCAAACTGTGAACTCTTGGTTGGTTGGAACAAAAACCTGCAGCCGCACCGGCCCTTTGTGGAATAGGTTGGAGACCCCTGTTTTAAAGCAACTATTTAACAACAAACAAGCAGAAGTTGTGTATTATTCAACATCATCCTATATTTGTGGTCTGGAATAGATTCGTTTTGTCATTAAAAACATACTGAGCATTGATTTAGTTAGTGAGCAATTAAATACTGCTATTATAAAGGTTTCGAGCTATTTTCTAAAAGTAGTACAAAATATTCCTTATAATAGTGTTGCATTGTGCTCTTTTAATTTGGTTGTAAAACAGTAATTCTGGGAAAGAGTTGTCTGTGTCAGTCACTTGGAGAAAATATAATAACACAAGCAGTAAAATCAATATATGATTTGATGTATCGTGGCATAACATAATAAAGTCTCTATTCATGTCAAAAAAGGAGAGAAGATATTGAAGAATGGAAAACAGATTGTGAGATGTTGGTAAACATATATATATATATATATATATATATATATATATATATATATATATATATATATATATATATATAAATTGGTTGTTTTTTTACAGCCTATTTACTTCAAAAGTAATAAAAAAGAATTAACATTTAATAATTAAACATGTGAAATCTATAAAATACCAGATGGCTTGTGGTTCAGTTGGTAGAGCAGGTTGGCAGTTTGAATCCTAGCTCTGACTGTTAACATGTTAAAGTGTCTTTGCAAAACTCTGAAGACATGAATCCTAAATAACTGGTGGATTTAGAAAACACTGTGGGTACTATGTAAGATACAGTTTATTTACCGTTTACATTCAATGTTAAAACACATTTAAAATTTCAAAACTGATGCGTTGTTACAGTATTGTACTGGCAACCATAGGTGCCAGGTTTTGTTTGTTTTTTCATAAAAACAACAGGATTTTTTTCCCACACTGTGTACTGTTGCAATCATTCTAAAACATTACATTCACACCGTGGTACATTCATGTTAACATTATAGTCTTGGACAAAACAACACCCTTAGCAGCAACAGAAAATATACAATTCATATAAAGATGTCATTGTGTAAAACCACGATGCTAGGCCACACTAAACCCACGTCAGTGTTACGGTCATAGTGAAGGACCCAAAAGCAGACAGGAATCAGTTGAAGCTCCATTCATTGAGCAATACAAACGCAATAGTGGGAAACGACGGTACTCAAAAAGGCAGGAACACTGCAGAACCAGACACCGGGTCCACTGAGGCGGGTCCGAAGCAGGACCGGAGCTGACGAGTAACTGAAGGGCTGGACGGACTACGGCCGACTGGAAAGAAACCAGGTGAGACGCGAAACAAGCAAAGACAAGAGGGGAAAAGAGCACTTAAATAGAGGGAGGTAACGAGGGACAAAGAAGAAGAGCAGAGGTGACAGAGGGACCCTGACAGTCAGAACCTATTTTGTAATGGCTGCTGTTGAAAATGACATAAACTGACAGAAAAGACATTAGAGCGAAGCATCCAGATACACCAAGATTTACAGAAACTTTGATTCTTTGTGTTTTGCTTGACTCGTTTTTGCTTGATTTGAAGCTAATACTTGTACGATCATTTACAGAGTCAAATCATTAGACAAGTTTGTACAGTCCCAGGTTTTCATCCCCGTATCTGCAACGTTCTTATCTGGACATCAGCAGCAGACCCGCACTGACCTACCCTGTTGATAGAGCAGCCTGTAAAATAAGTCAACTGACACACTGTGTAATCAATATGTAGCTACGAGGCAGGTGGCAACAGTCAGAACCGCTTCAAGACATTCCAAGTCTGACACTCGGGACAGTTTCAGATGGCAAACAGAGGCTCTGCAGGCACATGTACCCAGTGGACTCTGTAAATACTGTTCAGACACAGTCATAAGCACACCTCTGAACACACAACTGAACCATCGTGTACCAGTGACATCTAGTAATGAGCATAAAAACTGCCTATCCATGTATGGTATAGTTTCTATTAATCCATAAAATCCCAAACATCCATTGCTGATTTGCTGATGTAAAATAAATAATTGTTGATATATTAATCCTGTCAATCAACAAATAATTGATGAAAAATGCAGTTTGTCATCTTTTCATAGTCATCAGATAACATGCATTTGGATGTGTAGAGGTTCTGCAGTGAGCTTAGAAAAACAATGTCATCTCCAACAATAGTGTTTCCTAACCCTGGTCCTGGAGGAACAATATCCTGCATGTTTTAGACCAGAGGTGTCAAACATGCGGTCCGGGGTCCAAATACGGCCCCCGAAAGGGTCCAGTCTGGGTCCTGGGTCTGGCTCCAGTTTTGTGAAATACAAAACTGATAGTGAATATATTAATCATTTTATTTTAGACCCAGATCAAAATGGGTTACATTAGTAAAATGCTTTCACAATAACATAAATACAACTCACATTTTGCTCTTTCTTAATTGAAACATTTTCATGTCATTTTACCCTATATTTACAATAAAAAAACTATCACTTCACAAAAACACAAATAACCTGAACAATTATGAATATTTTGAAATGTCTGAAGTGTAACTTTAATGATGTTCTGCCTGTTATTAAATGTTTTGTGTATTTTTAGATGATGAGGAAAATTTGGAGTTGACATTATTTATATATTATGTTTTTTGGTTTTTTTTAGTGGTACGGCCTACTTCAGATCAGATTTGACTTAATGTGGCCCCTGAACTAAAATGAATTTGACACCCCTGGTTTAGACATATCCCTCTCCAAACACACCTATTTCAATCCAGTGCCAATTTGTTAATAATGTAACATTTGCTGATGATTTATCTTTTGCAAATGGGAATGTCCAACCATTCTAGGTAGTTACATTATTAAAGTTTTTTTTTGTGCTGCTTTGCAATCGGACTTTTATTTTGAAACGTTCTGGTCGTTCTGTCTTCCACATTCATGAAAGTTTTGGTATGAATGTTGAGCCATGTCCCATGAAACAGTCATGTGTAGTTTATGACAGCTGCTATGAATGTGTTATGAAGTCACCTGTCAAAGTGCTACCAACACTTCTTGTTGCATATAACAAATGGCAATAAATAAATTGGAAAACATTTTTTTTTTAAGTAAGAAGTTATGACAAAAATAATTGTGGGTCTTTAGGAGTTATAAAATTTTTCATAGACTATAAAAGACAGTAAGAAATAAATCAAAGTTAAAAAAAAACTATCTATCTATCTATCTATCTATCTATCTATCTATCTATCTATCTATCTATCTATCTATCTATCTTCATTTATTTTTATGTATTTTTAATTATTAATTTTATTAAATTATTTTGGCTACAAAAAGGATGACACTGAAATATCGCAATATATATCGCAGAGTTAAAAAAAAAATCGCAATGTCAGTTTTTTTCTACTATCGTGCCGCCCTGACTGCAGTATGTCCAGTCAATAAAACTCCATTGTTTAGTGATGGGCATCTTAATGGAAAGATTTAATTCCTCAGCAGGATAAAACATTAACATTTCCTGATAACAAAGAGACTCCAGCAGTTGTTGGGTCGGGAGTCTTCCAGTCTAGCAAATATTCTTCATAAGGGTTTATCACACAGTCTGTCCTCCTGACCTCCGCTCTGTGTCAGACTAATAAGAGCCAAAGAAGGGAACAGTGAATCTCTACTTCCTTTTTAACTCCCCAAAAATCTTTTCTTTGGGATTCCTATCAGAAGGAGCAGAGGCCATTAGGCGGCTCTGGACCCCTCTGCTTTATAATTACACCCTCCTGGACTGACCGAGCACCAGCTAACCCTCTGCTATTTGTGGTAATTAGTCTCGAATGTGAGCTGTCAACATGCAAAAATCGTGCCCACAATACCACATCCACCCCCACTGTGTTCAACAACAAGCACCTAGCCGCGGCCACTGGAATGCATTAACTTTCTCTTCTCTTTTTTTTCCCTGGGCGACTCATGTCAAATCCAGGTCCCTCAGAACAAAATCTTAATAATTAACTGGCAAATTTTAACATGATTGCTTGTGACACACCTACTCTGGTAATTATTGCTTTGAGGCCATGTGCTAATGAAATTAATGCATTCATTGCCCCAACAAATTAGCATAACTCATACAAATGGCCCACATTTGAGAGCCAGTTGCAAAGAGGAAAAACAACATATAATAAAAAGTAGTGTTAAAAAAAAAAAAAAAGAAAGAAAGAAAAGAAAAATGAGCGAGACACTGAATGGTAGACTATATGATGAGCAGTGTTTGCTCTATGTCTTTGATGGCCAAAGCCTCTTAATGTTAACCAAGGGCTATTGTAGTAATGCGTTACAGAGTGATAGTATGGGACCAAATGATTATCACTATCATCATTACAGTCATTGCTGATCTACATATGAATCTCTCTGTGGACAAATATTAAACGGCTGTACCACTGCAGACATTAAAATGTTATTATACTGATGCATTAACTTGCTACACCGGAGTTCATATCAATATACAATATAGGCTTCCCAACAATCATTCTCTAAATGGCACAGCTGCCGCACGCAGTCCTGCCACTAACCCCTGTTCATGGCTGTTTGGTCTCTCAGTGGGTTGTCTCTTAGACACTTACTGCTGGGCATTAATAATTGATGATGATGCCATCGGTACAATGGCCTGAGACAAGTGCAACAGTCAGTTGGAGATGCTGCAAAAGTGCAAGAAATGTCCCCTCATAGGTAAGAGATGCTTGTAACACCTAATAAATGTTTGCCCCTGGCCAAATACTGTCAGGGACACAGAAAAAAAGGAAGATGACTTCCATTTAAACAACACTGAGTGACATTATTGGACTCAGGTGTGGGTTGGCATAATAGCTGAGGGTAGTATTTCCACAGCTTCAGTTAATATATATTCTGGTGGGATGTCACAGTGAACAACGCATTAGTCTGCGACAGCACTACATCACTTACATAGTGGTATTTACTGTTTTTGGTTAAAGCTGTTAGCTGTTAATAATTTAATCCAGCCCTGGTGTTAAGACTGTCATTAAATACATCAGCTCCATGTTACAGGATAATGAACAGATTTTACTGAGGTCGCTGTTCTAATTGTTGTTAGTTTCCTTTCGTATGATTATACAGTATATCGCCACTGTTGTTCCCTTTAGATACACAACTAATAAGCTTTGCATTTGCATAATGTATAATGGACACAAAACTGAGTGTGTGGTAACAAACAACACAAAGGGCATTAACAAAAGCTCAAATAAGTCATGTGTTTGAGGTCATTGTAAATGTAAGAAAGCTACGCTCCAATTGGAAAAAGCACGCTTGTTAGCCAAACTAATGGTGTTGTCATGGTTACTGCATCACTGTAATACTGAGCTATTGACAAGCCAACCTCAGATGATGGCAGTAACCGCGACAACCACATGACAACAATTGTTCTGTTTGTCATGAGCTCCATGTTTTCAACAGAATTATTACCTTGATTTTCCATTTGATCTGTCTTTTGCAGGAATCCTACATTGTGACATTAAAAAAACAAGAGCTCTCAGAAGATGGTAACAAACAAAAATCTAAAAGTGTTCAATGTTAATGATGTTAGCTTAGTTTCATTGACTTAACCCACTGACAGTTGAGCAGTTGAGCAGATTCATAAAATGGCACCTTGTATCAGTCAAGAATACAAATAAGAAACTTAAATGTCATGGCAGCTGAAACAAATGATGGCGAACGGACAAGATAGATGATAACAGACAAAACACCAAGTTTGTTGGAAAAGTACTGAATGTTTTTTTTCCTGTTATGGTCCACGAACAAAATGATAAGAGACACACAGGACCAGTGTTGCATTGTGGGTTGCCTATTCTAACATTGCTAAGCTAGTAGGTATATTTTAGTATCTGCGCTAAAGGGTTATTCTTTAGAGTAACTTATAGAGTTTGATTAACCCTTTGATGCATGAATCATCAAAATTGGATTTTTTTTCTCCACAAAATATTTTATTCCTCTTTAGGCCTGAAAAAATCAATATGATTGAACTATTTTAATGAACCTATTTTTTTTATGGACTTACAAAAATGTCCACTCAGCTGGACAATGTGTGTTTAAGCTTTGAAGCAAAGAAACGTGTATTTAAAACACCATACCAGAACTATTTTTGTTTAAGTAAATTGTTAAATTGTTGTTAAAGTCTGTTATTGACAGTTTAATAACAACAAGCAAGGATTTACAGCTAAACATGTTAGCGCAGATCAGGTATTGAGAACAGACCAGTTACAGTAATGATATGAACTGACTGATATGGAACTAAAACAACAAAACCCATGAATATAGAAGAGAACAACTGTAGAATAACTGTCCACTGGAGTGACCAGTATGTGTCAAAGGGTTAATATGCTTTGGTACTGCATGAAAAATGTCTGATGAAATGATGACTTCAGTAATTGTTGAACTCTGAATAAAAGTTCAGCAGTAATTCAGAGCCAATCAAGTTGGTCTTTACGCAGCGAAACATAAACCATTATATTCTAAAGCATTAATTCTGTTATGAGATGAGTAATCACACCGTTTGCATATAGCAACACTGAACCTAAAATCACAGCAGGAAGCTTCTTCAGCATTGTAGCCATGCTAACTAGTAAGATATTTGTAAATAAACACTGTGAAAGACAAAAGAGGACAAATCATAGCTAAGCTAACAACAGTAGCTTTTGTTACAAAGCCTTAGGTTCTATGTTCCAAAAGCTTCAGAACCAAGGTGGCTTCTTTAGTGATTCTACTGCTATGGATATAATGAATTATGTGGTATTCTGCTAAATCAAACATTACAGCAACATGTGCACGGCTGGAAACTGGATGGAACTGAGGGCAGAAACACCCTCGAAAATACAGGATATTAATGCAGGGTTTACACTATGGAATAAAAAAAACATTTTAGCAAAAACCTCTTCAAGGAATGTATGACTGGGAACTCCAAAATTCAGACTTTTTGAAATGAAATACATCATTTAATACACTGTTCATAAATAAGCAAATTTCTACTGTCATCCATAATAATAATAATAATAATAATAATAATAATAAAGAAAAATAAAAAGACTTGACATTAATACATACTTAATGGAATATTACATATACTGTATGCCTTGAACATATTCATTTATAACATGGTACATTCTATTGTGTGAAAAAAAAGTAATCTGTCTGGGATCAGTTGCTCTTTGACCTTTTGGCCCTTAACGTAATTACTTGGTGAATAACCAAAAGACAGACTAAATGTTTCATTTAACGTTAATCATCGTGTGAATGTGCATGCATGATGTACTTCATGTTCCGTGTAAGGTCACCGTCAGAGCTGCTGTGACATTTTCATCAGGAGAAAAGACCCCCCCCCCCACCATACATACAAACAGTAACAGACAGACAGGATATGGAACAAACAATGAATAAAACAGAGCAGGCAGCTTGTGATGCTTTGACCCACAGCACAAGCATGAATACATACAACACATCAACAGCAAATGTCCTAATCTAAGATGGTTAGTAATGTGACCACCTTATCTAGTATGCAACCCCATCTGTGATGACACATCAGCTCCACCATTTCATACGAATAAACTCAAACACAAGACAGAATGTGTCGAGGGGAAATTTGCATTAGAAATGTACCACAGGAAAGCGTGATTAATTTCTGCTCATGAAATGAATACAGATTTTGTCATTACATGGCTTGTATCCTTTGCCAAATATTGTAATGTTTCTCCTTTTCCACAGCGAGTGTGCGGCTGCAATAATAAGGAATAAAAGACAGCTTACAGCTCATAAGCAACACAACTGCTGGCATATCAGCTAAATCATAGAGCAAAACAAAGACCTGATTGCTCATTAGTATTATAGATCTGCTCTATTTAAATCTGTTTTGTGAGATGCAGCTACTGTTTAATGACTTCAACTGTGTTTGTTTAAATGCTCAGTACCTACATTTCGCACAAGGCGATTAAAAGAATGAGACATCATCAAAAATCTCGCTGAACTGTTATAATGCCTTCGCCCCATTTTGGAAGAAAAGAAAAAAAGCTGAAACAAAACAAAACAAAACAAAACAGAAACGCACACATCAATACACTTACCCTGGCTTTGCACACAATGCATCGCAGTCTGTCTTCACTTCCACACCCCTGTAAGGAAACCATAATGAAAAGTAATTTAGTGACAGTGAACCTTAAAAACAACAGTTGGACTTACTCTACAACGATATGCATGAGTGACAAATGATTTGTTTGTGCGTTGATCAATAAACTAATTACATTTGTTTGGAGTGTGATCGTTTTTAAGGAAGCGCTTTTAACCCAAAGGCACATTGTGCATAATAATGCTAATTTAATTACAGTGTTAGAAGAACAGTTGTACGCTACCTTACAGTAAGACACACAGTAGACTACATGTTGTGTTAATGCATACAGTATGCTGACAATTCCACTTCTGATGTAACTCAAAACTAAATAACATGCTGGCAATAATCTTCAGACTGGTGCTAACTAAATGAAGATGCTAATAACAAGAAAAGCATTTGTACAAACACAACTGCCAAATCCACTGCTAATATGCATGCCATGTAGGCGCACATTTTGATAGATGTTAATGGCATATAATTATAGAACACTACTATTAGGCAATGTGATTTTATAAAGAGGACCATTGCCCCTGGCACTGTGGCCTGATTGCTTTGAGTGCTGGGCTAATGAATGTAAACCAAGTCTGTTTGCAGTGATGAGAATTATCAGCCCATAAGAGAGAGAGAGAGAGAAAGACAGAGAGTGGGTGGGGGGAGTGAAGAGTGTGTGTGTGTGTGTTGGGGGGGGGTCACACAACTTGCAATTACTGTGAGATACAGAGGTGCACACTAACAGTCAAGGGCACTCATATAAACACATATATCACATATGAGAAACATACCTAATACATGTCTGTGTGTAAACTCTTCATTTCAGCTCATCTCATTATCTTTTTCACACTTTGGTCAACGTTTCCCCCTCCACCCCATTATTGAATAAGTGCTATATTTAGCGAGCAAGTTGTTAGTATTATTAAAGCTCCTCTGCATCAGACTTACCACCATCACTGCTTGTTTTCATCTCTAACTACTATGCAGTTTATTTCAGATGGATAGGATTACAAATTCTGAAGAGCAATTGTTTGCAGAATACCATTCCCATTAACTTCATTAGAGTGAAACCAGATGGAGTCTATATAAAAATGAAAAACATATTTATCTGTTGGGATAGCGGAGGGAGAGTGATTGCAACGGCTTAACGCAGGCTTTTGGAAAGTAATAGCATACACTGCTGTCCTTGCTCTGTATTTTCTCAAACCCCTGATTTGAAAAAAAAAAAAAAAAAAAAAAAAAAAGCTTCTGGCGGGTTGGGCAGTGAGACACACCAGGCCTGCGCTGGTGTGGTACGAGCCATACAGTCCTCCCATGCCCTTGTACTTTGTGCTGCGAGGGGTTTCACCCCTCTAGGAATGCACTCCCTATAATGAGGGTCAGAGGTCAAAGTGCTGCCGCGCCTGGAGGCCGGGATCTCCTCGGCACACTCAGTCACTGACTCTGTCCCTATATTTAAATCCTGCCTCAGGACATGTTTTTCAAAGGGCATCTCCTAACTAGTTCCTGGTTACTAATTAGTTTTGTGCCATGCTATTTGTCTTTGGAAACCTGAACAGGGGGGGCACAAATGAGGCGGTCTAAAAAAAGATAGCGTATGGTTTGCCTCAGTGCAGATGATAATCATTCAGATAGTCCTCTGCTGCAAACATGTTGAAGTATGTATCAACAGTTGTACAAATTAATGCCAGTGTGTGTTCAGCCTGCCTGCAGTTTAGCGACAACATCTGTGGGATAGTGTAGTGGCTGAAATTAAATAAGGATGTGGTATTTGCTTTATATATATATATATATATATATATATATATATGTGTGTGTGTGTGTGTGTGTGTGTGTGTGTGTTTTTGATTTTTTAATATTTTGACCAAGCTGCTTTTAGGAGTGGTAACGGCGTATGCTATCACTCCAAGCTGGCCGGCTCTCTCTAGCAAGTCAAATCGTTATTGGATTACATTTTCTGGCTTCATAAAATGCGGTTAAGAGGCACTTTAGACATATGTGCATGACCTGCTTTCCAGAGATGGCTATCAGAGCAAAAGTGACAGGTCAATTGCTGATTTCTGTTCCGTAAAAGGGAAAGGGGCTCCCCACCCTGAGCACTTTAAAAAGGTCGCACGCTCTCTCTCTCTGTCTACTTCCCTCTCTCACCGCACACGAAAAACACTAAAGTAGTCTCGTCATAGCATCGGCGTACACTCTGAGCGGGGCTGTGTGTGTGTGTGTGTGTGAGCGTCTGTCTCGGGAGCCTGTGCATGTGTGTGTCTGTATATAATTGCATAGTGGAACACACACTTAATGGAAGTGGCTCTTCAGTCTGACAGCTGGGTGGTGCAGATGAAAGGTCTGCTCTAGTATGTTGTCTACCACTTGTGGAGTATCCAAAGAGACCCAATGCTCAGGAAAGTGGACAAAAAATATTTCCACAACACACAAACAAACACACACATATGTATATATTTTGGCTCATGCTTTCACATAAAGCATTTAAATGTTGGGAAAAAAGACAAAAATAAGAAAATACAGATTAGGTCAGTTCATACCAAGTGGTTTGTAGTAAATTAACTCTTAGCAAACCAGTAGTCAGAAGGCTATTAAAAAGGCTGTCAAAATAAATAAATAAATAAATAAATAAATAAATAAATAAATAAATAGAGGCTAAACTAGTTGTGTGTCAACAGCAAAAAAAAATAAAAAATTACATCGTCTAAAGTTTTGTCAGGATGAACAACATAGAAAGAGGTTTGATTTTAAACATCAAAAGGTGAGAACGACTAGAAAACAAATGTTTATTTATGTTGGTGTCAGAATGTGGAATTGTCTGGTAATGAAAGAGAAGAGCTGTAGGATTTTCAGTTTAAAAGGATGTATAAGGAGAGAGTGGATAAATTATATAAAAATATGTGATGAAATGGTTTTGTTCATGATTATGGATTTATTTGTTCAGTGATGGTTATGACTGTAACAGTGACTGTCTGATGTAGCAGATGTTGTAAGAAAGGCGTAGGTATAATAGGTTTTCTTCATCCTGCTTCTTTTCAATCATGGAGATTGGAATGAATAAATAAATGAAATGAAAATGCATATAAATATATTGCATGTTGATACAATTCTAAACATTCAGTGGCTGCTGATGCTTTAGAATCCTAGAGCACTTCATAGATTACAAAAACATAAATATAACTATAAATATTTATATAATTATTGAATGATATATAGTTAATTAAAAGTTACCTTGATAAAGACAGGAGGTACAATTGTAAAACCCAATACGGTACAAAAGTTCATGTGTATGTCTCTTTAGAATTATAGTAAAAAAATCAATTTATTCAACTTTAGGAAGTTTTGAGAAATATACATGTAAAACAGAATAATTTAAAGATAAGACTGTTCTATGCTGTGTGTTTCTTTTTTCCATCCTGGCCTCCATGTTTATCTACTGAAAACAAGTGTTGTTTTCAGACCAATTTCTTTTTAAGGTGTTTAAAATTGTTTACTATGTTTTTAACCGATTTTGTTTGAATGACATGTTCCTATATATATATATATATATATATATATATATATATATATTTATATATATTTACATATAAAACCGTCATGACAATATAAATAGTTAATATACAATACTATCTGCCATTTATTTGCACTTTTATTTCTACTAAACAAGTGGAAGTTTATAAGATAATCAGGAAAACTGCTGCTTAGGTGCAAAAATCTGCAGCCCAATTTACATTTTCACATTAATTCACCTCTTCACTTATTTTGGTGGGGGGTTTTTTCTTACCTTTTATTTCTTTTGAAAGCATAGATGTGATTATGCATTTTTTGCAATTCTGGCATTGGCAGTTGGCTGGGAATTAATGAAGGACGAGCAATTAGCATGAACGTGGCAATAAGTGCCATTGCTGAACAGAAAGAGGAAAATGTACGCTATCTATAGAAACGTGCACTTCAGTAACAGCGAAGAGTGTCAAGTGATCTTTTGGGGATGCAGTACAAAAACAGCAGGGCAGCAGTGGCCGCTGTATCACTACAACAGCTGGTTCAAGGAGTGCTACAGATGTTAATGAGCTATGTTGCAGGAGGTGACAGGTGTCTGCTGCATGATAGCTTTCGGGATTCCTGCCAGTACATTATGAGGCACTTCTCACTGTTTCAGCCTGTGTTTCAACTGTATAATGATGACGTGTTATCATTGTTAGCAACCCTCATTAAAACTAATTGGTATTGCTCTTTGAAAGGTAGCTCATTACCTTCAGGCAAACAGCGGCGTTTTGTCTCAATAAGGAATGGTAACATGGCAAACACAGTTATTCACTGTACAACAGACATTTTCACTCACACTTTGACAAAAGGCTGAGGAGTGGAAAAAACACTCAGATATCATGGTTGCCTACGTGGAAAGTCTTTTTTACCCTCTGAATCCATGTGGATAGACACACATGATGGGCAAGTAAATTCTTGCAGTCGCAGAAGCTCCTCAGTGGGTCACTGGCTTTAAGTTCGACATCTCTGCATATGAAGCACTCTGATACATCTGCAGAAAAAGACACACACAAGACACAAGGACACCCTGTCATGACTGATAACAATGAATTCACACTTGTCTGAAAGGGACATTTAAGTTTAACAGCTGATCAGGAAGTCTATGCCTTAGTTTAGCTGTATTTGGGGAAAATGCAGTAACTTGGCCTCGAAAGTAAATTAAAGTAATTTTTTTAAATCCAAACCGAGTTGTTGAGGTTGACTCCATAACTTACACTTGTTTTTCTTAATCTCCTTCTACTGTAGATTTTATTGCTAATTTCTTTGACAGATGCAAAGCCACACAACACAAGCTGCTTCCAAATGTGTTTAGCATAATTATCATAAACCCATATGCCTACACATAATTTATTGGGTTATGTGAAATATGTAAATAAAAATAAATAAGTAAAAAAAAAAAGAAGATGTGAAAAAGTATCAGCGACGTACATTTGTTTACATCATGTGACTTTATTTTTTTGGGGGGGGGGTTGGCAAAAGGTAATGTGAAAGGTCATGTTCAATCATGGATCAAACTAAAACACTAAAGAAGTCATCAGAAGCCCAGTTTAGAAGAAACGGGCAGAAGAAAAAGGTATTCATATTAGAAGCGGGGTCCGCGGACCCCTAGGGGACGTGGCGCATGTCCAGGGGGTACGCGAAATTATTCACGGTTTTGTTTTGGGTTTTTTTTGTTTTTTGTTTTTTTTTTTTGGTGTTTTATTTTGAAATGCGGAAGTTTTATTTTGTAGCGAGCGGGCGGAAGTAACAGCGCTGTTTGACGCCAACTTGACTAAATTGAGACGGAGCAAGTCACAGGCTATTTTTTGCCACCCTGTAGCGAACATGGATCGATTTTCCTCAAGAAGTGGTAAAGGAAATGACAATGACAAAAACAAACGCCCTAACCCTAAAAAGAGAAAGTACATTGATAGTTATATTGAGTTTGACAAGCTCATCCCTCTCATTAAGTCTCTGTCTGTATGTCTGTCTGTCACACACACCCACACACACACGGTTTTGTGTGTCTTTTGTTCCGTTTATTATTTTAAAATTATTTAAAATTGTTGTTTCTGAAGTGCTCATTTATATTATAATACCTGAAAATTTCGCTGGTTTGCACAAAAGCACTATTAAAAAAGGTTATCATTGTTTCATAATAATCATTGTTGAAGTGTTTTGTTTTTTTTTTTTATCATTTTCAGTATCGCGAGGATGAGGGGGGACATGGAAAAATTTCACCCCTCCAAGGGGGACCTGGGCCAAAAAAGTTTGAGAACCCCTGCTATAGACTATTGATTGGCCTCTTGCTAATATGTCATAATTGATGTAGTTTTTTTTTTTAATAGTTTGTAGTGTGTTATGCATAGTTAATAGGATGTTAATACATGCTAATAAAATGTGCATTATAATCATTTATTTTAAATGCATGTCTGATGTGTGATCTAACTTATAGCTTAATTGAAAATTCAGGACCAATTCTGAAATATTTTGAGGCTGGAGCATCCCACTGGCCAAAATGAACTACACACAGAGCCACAGAGATGACCCAGAGATATGTGTGTGTGTGTGTGTGTGTGTGTGTGTGTGTGTGTGTGTGTGTGTGTGATTGTTCACATGGTATGAACCAAAACACTGTATCTCTGTATCTTGTGCAGGATAACACAGATACTCTAAATACACCAGGGGAAAGACTATGTGTAATAAGTAATAATTTACAGAAGAATACAGTAACATGTGTGTATTATGTCCATGTTATGTGTTATTATTAAATACTACGCCATACAGTAGATGTTATTAGCCTTTATTGAAAGTGTAATCACATACTGCAGTGTTTTCATGTTGTTTTGTTCCATTTAGCTAATAGGATGAATGTAAAAGTGCGGAATCAGAGCTTCGTGTAAGACTGAGCTCTGTAACAAAGTAAAAAAACAAGCTTAGAAGTTGTAAAGGGTTAACAAAAAAAAAAAATCGTTTGATACTTTCACAACTTCAGCTCCTTCAAACTCTGAAAAGCTGAAAACATGTCCAACATCTTGTGGTAAAATGATCTGTTCAATTAAAAGCGGACATGAAAGCGTGCAGTGGAATACATCACATACTAGTTAGCAGCAGATATCAGGTCCTGGCCCAAGGCTTACGTTGGCCACAAGAAAGGCCCGTTCACAGCATCTTTGATTTAACAGCAAACTTTGCCAATATCTTTGTCAGTGTTGATTCCCAAACAGGGAAACAAGGGCTTTGAAGCAAAAAATATTGGACAGTAGCTCGAAGCCAGATTTGCTGGTTTCATCCCATAAAAATACTGGAAGACTATAGGGCTAGCTGTCATCTGTGTACTCGCCTGAACGGGGGATAAACTGCTGCCTCAGAAGCTCCTGTCTCTTTCGGGTCTCTTATTGAACTGGATGGCTGTAGGTGAAAATCTATCCTGAGATAAAAAATCTTTTAATCAAAGGGTGGGGTTTTTAATGTAACCCATCAGAATCTGTGTAAGCAGGTTTTATTACTGACCAGGCATATATCTCAATGTGCATTAATATCTGGGAGACAAGCTGTGAAATGGAGAACCCAGATAAACTTTTTTTTTTTTTTCCTCGACACTCATTTTGGTGAAGTCAGTAATCTGGCATTTTTAGAGAAATGTGTGGTGTCTGGCTGCCACTTCCCTGTTACTGAAACCAACCACCTGGCCCGTGTGCACAGTCTAATGGAAATAATCCCTGTGAGACACTTTCCAGATACCACTGTGTGTCAAAATTCATATGTTTGCTGCGTCTCCCCCGCTCTGACTGTCTGACAATGTATTTGGTTTAGCTGGGTTTCAGTCATTGTCAAAATAGTTTTGTATGTGAGGAAGACTATGCACAAAAAAATAATGGATCTGTGAGGTGACAGACCTATAGAATATGACAGTGTAGCTAACAGGCAGTCTGCGTGTTTCAACAGCCTGACCGAAAATATTTCCAAAAGTTACTGTGATGGCAGGTTCACCAATTATACCCACAAGTCCTTTTTAACATTTCATTCCCCCGAATCTGTACTGCTTTTACGATCATTATAGCAAGCCCCGAGGCACTCCTAGGACTAAATAACGGATGCAGCGCGGCTGAAAAAATAACTAGAAAACAACGTTACAACAGAGATGTAAACATGCAGCGTGTCAATCGCAGCCGAGTTGACACGTCTGCATGATCTGTGACTCCCATAATTAACTGTCAGCGGTGTCAGTGTTGAGCAGCGTTTCACATGAAGGTGAGTGCTAGACTAAGTGGCTGAAGTCACCCCTCTCTACGTGTTTTAACAGCTAACAAAACTTGCTCTACACCGGCAGCAGAAGCAGAAGCAGCTTGGGGCTGTGTTGTTTCCTTACAAACTAATGATACACTAAAACAAAGTTTGTCACTTTCAGCCGCTGATCTTCTGCCTATCACACACAAAAATGTACCAACACAAGCTCAGTCAAAAGCCCTGTTTATTCTATTTGACTATACCTGAAAATGCCTTTACAGGGGGGCTGTCTGTCAATGAGGGTTTGATTTAGCGCCGCGCAGCTTCTCACACATGAGTAACAAGAAAAAAAAAAAGAGACAGGACACAGAAAGACGCTAGCATCATATCAACACAAGCAGGTGAATCTGAAAAAAGTGTGGGCAATATCCCAGATGAACCAGTATCTGAACCCGCTTTATCCGCACCAGGGTCACTGGGGGCCTTATCCAGCTACAATGAGACTCACACCCTGTATGAGTCTCCAGTTCATCTCAGGGCTGAACATATATAGACAAACAATCACTCTCACATTCACACCTATGGGCAATTTAGATTAACTCATTAACCTATCAGTGCATGCAGGGCCACTTTAACACCATCTGAAGCCCTGGGCTGCACTTTTTAGGGGCCCCCTGATAATGTAGAACAGGCTGATTATTTGCATTACATTAAATAGGCGATATAGTATGATTAAGATAGACTATTTATCCATGCTATAGAACTGACCAGTGATCCTTACCAGACTGAACGCTCCATCTGTCTCACTATTTGCTGGGAAAAGGGGTGAAATATCTGGTTGCTTGTCATCCACGTTAAAAAAAAATGTCAGTGACCTTGGACAACTAGCAACTATCATTAGCATAGCATCTTTTTTCTTTTCATCTTTTTTGCGCATCACTTGCACATGCACGCCTCATCTTACTTATATCTAGCTTGTTTTTAAATGTGCTCTCTCTGTGTATGCTAGGCTATGTGTGCGTGTTTGTATGAGAGAGATATAGAGAGGGTTACATTTTGGTACATTTGTGGGATTTGCTCGACCACAAGTTATCAACAGATGTCGCTTTTTAGGCTATGGTCTGCTCTATGGGTGCACCAATTTTATTTAAACCTTGAATAATGTACGATTCCGACAGTTTATTACTTTATTAATATGTCGGGGCCCCAGGCTGCAGCCCACCCAAGCCCATGCATTAAAGCGCCACTGAGTGCATGTCTTTAGATGGTGAGAGGAAACCGTAGCACCTGGAGAAAACCCACACAGACACGGGGAGAACATGCAAACTCCACACAGAAAGGTCTGGTGCGAGAATCGAACCAGGGTCCTTCTGTCTGTGAGGCACAAGTGTTAACCACTGCACTGCCTATGAACCAGTATATGTATCTTAATTTCCCTTATGGTATAAATGTTTCATAGCTCACTATACGTCATGTCTTGATCCTGGATCATTATGATGGGATTTATTTTACTCTATATGATACACACATAACTCACCTATTACTATTCCATTACATACTTGGAGGGAGATGACGTCAAAGTCATGATTAAACCTCTGCATTCACACCACCGTATACATCTCGTTTTAAAAAGCAGAGTGAAACTGGGCATATCTTGCCCTTTATATTAACGAAACACTCATACAGTATCAGTCTTCTTCTCTGCCGTGACAAGTGGTTTTGTGTTTGTGTTATTTTGAGGTGACATAGAGCTGCACAATTGACTCATTCACGAAGGACTGATAACAGTTATTTTTGTTATGATGAAGATTATTGAGCAAGACTTTACATTACGGATCAGTAATAAGGTCGTAATTTCTATGGTAATGTTGATGTAATTTCATAGTATCCTTAATAATCCTTTTGTAACTGCTTTTTATAAGGAATTTCAATGCATTTTCCAGTGCAATTACTCTGCACTTTCCAGACAATAGCAATGGAAACAGCTGCTATTTCAGGTATAATAAAATGGTAATTATTTGAAATTAATCAGTGGTTACTGAAATGATAAATCCAGGTTTTACTTGTTTTTTTGTTTTTTTTTAATTACCTGAAAAACAAAGAGGTCAAGGCCGCAAAATGCATTAGCACTTGTTTCCATTCAATTACTTAGTTTTTAACACAAAGGCCACAAAATCAAGTTACTGCAGTAGTAAGATGATAAAAAAAAAAGATATAATGTGCTTGTAACTACATTGGAACAAGTTAGTTGTTTAATAGTAGTATCAGAGCTGAAAAATGCACTATTGCCTCTTCCTACTTAATTATCTACCTGTGTTGATAATTATTAACATGAAATTACATCATGGAAATTACCACCTGAATACCTGTTTGCATCATTATTACGTAGAAACTGCAGAGGAAATGCACTGGAAACATCATTGATAGGATTTGTAATAAGCGGTTACAAAGGCATTATTACCATGAAATGACATCAAAATTACCATAGCATTACCACCTAATTAACGATCCATAATGTAAAGTGCTCCCAATTATTTAGTTCCCCAATCCACAAAAGGTGATAAATAAGAAAACAATCAAATGAAAATGACTGATGTCTACTTGTTAATGTAATTTTATCTCTCCGCGTCCACTTCTGTTTATTATTCTGTACCAAGTATCTGACTCCATATAACACATGCAGTTGTTATTCTACTGCTTCATGATAAAGAACTGAATTCTTAAATGAATGACAGAAACACTGACGACTTTGCTTACTCATGCTAACTCCCAGAGTATCTCCCAAAATTATTCCTGCTGAATTCCCCCGATAGAAAATATGGTCTTTATGTACACTGTAAAAATGACTGCAGAATTAACAACAAAAAATTTTAAAATTGCAACATTAAAAAAATGAGTGAAAATACAAGTTATTTGACAAGATTTTTTTGCCAAAGATTAAATGAAATGTAGCTGTAGTTTTTACAGAAAAAGTATGTTAACAAAAAACATATTTGCATGTAGAAATTATGTTTTGTTTTGGGTTTTTTTGTAGAAAATCAACCTGTAAATTGAAAAGTAATGTGGTGCCATTTAAATTGTAAGACCATCATGTTAAAATGACAGCATAAAAAATTGAATAAAGAAGTAAATATTTAACAATTTCAGATTTTAAATATGTGGTGGTGCAGGTGGTAGAGCAGATCATCCAATGACCAAAGGGTTGGCAGTTTGAATCCTAGGTCTCAACACATTGTCTCCCAGTTTAGACCTGGTGGATTTAAAATATACTGTGGGCACCTGCAGGTCTGTTAAATTTACATGTTTAAAATGTTCAGTCTACATGTTACTCGCTAACTATGTTTAAAGATTTTTGTTTTTTATAGTAGTATTCTGACAACCACGGCTGCCACTTTTTTTCCCATAAAAACAGAGGTATTTTTTTCTCCATAGTGTTTCATGTTGTCACACTGCATCTTTTGTTTGTCTTTCTACTATTTCTTTTGTCCAGTTTAACCGAAAGAAAATAAAGTCATTATTCATGTCAACACACAGATGAAATAAACCAGGAGGTTTTAGTATTTAAAATCACAATCTAACTAATCTAATCTATGGAAAATTTATCTATTCACTGTATATGAATTACATAAGTGAATTTACTCTCTTGAAAACATAGTGTCTCATTCAAAAAAGAACAGTATATAACCTTGTCTTGTCATCTGAACCTGCTTTATCCTCACTAAGGTCACTGGGGTCACAAGGGTCACTGGGGGCCTAATCTGGCTACAATGGGTGAAGGTGGAGTACACCCTGTATGAGTCTCCAGTTCATCTCAGGGGTGAACATATATATATAGACAAACAATCACTCTCACATTCACACCTATGGACAATTTGGATTAACCAATGAACCTATCAGTGCATGTGTTTGGATGATGGAAGGAAACCAGAGTATCTGGAGAAAACCCACGCAGACACGAGGAGAACATGTAAACTCCACACAGAAAGGTCTGGTGTGGGAGTATATAACCTAACCTTTGTTATTATTAACTGCTTAAACAAGGTAAAAACTATTTCAGAGTCAGCACTTGTGACAGTTGGCTCTATGTTTACTTTAAACACTGGCATCAGAATCAAAATTACGATTGCTACTGGTACAGAATTTGACAATTAATTTATAATGCAAAACTGTTAACTCTGTTTTTCCCTTCATTAAATTATAACAATAGTTTTACACAGTTTACGTAACAAAAGTTCTTCATATTGTGAAACTTCCTCATTTATACTGACAATTTCTCATATTTCATCATTTTCTGGGCCAAAAAACTAAACATTATTACTAATAAAAGTCTTCATTATACAGTGCTTGTTAAAATACAAAAGTATTACATTCATTTTACTTATGACAATATAATATGCCACAAAACTGTAAAGACTTGGTCAGTTATTGCATAAATAATGATATAAATCAAGCTGAATAAATACTGCCGAGCATTAGTATACAGTACATACAGTAAACCAACAAGGAAAGTGCCAGATTGAGATAATTTAATTGTCCGTTGCGTTGCTAACGACCTCATTAACAAAAGAATGATGGGAAATCAGCATGGTCTGAGTGAGGAACCCGTCTGTGTGACAGCCATCTGGCCAAAGTGGGGGTGGGGGACTGGTAAGCGAACACCCCGGCTGCCATGATTTCCCAAGTGTGGGCCTAGAGCACCTCTAGACGGAGGCTGGAATTAGTGTCCCACTGACCAGAACCTCTGTTATTCCACTTCTTTGTTTGAGGTAAAATGTGGTCAAAGTGACTAAATGAGATTATTGTCACAACTGTTTATAGATTCAAAATATGCCTTTAAGCCTGATATTCAGGACCACCAGGACATTGTCATTTTCTAACTTCTAAAAAGATTTACTTTGTCATGTGTCGTTTACTTGTCTTTTATCTACGGCATTGAAAACATCCAACTCTTAGCTTATGACACATTTCCTTCCTAGTAACTGAAGTTCTAAATAAAAAAATTAACCTTTGAAGACACAAACACCCAGTGACCAAAAACATCAGTTGATCTAAAATCTTTAACATAACTATAACAGTTGATCCACTATGAATACATGTCAATAATTAAGAGGAAAATACAGTATTCTCCTTTTTGTCAATTTTCAGTGATATCAGATATGACCCATTTAGATGTTCAGAGGAAACGCTGTTATCTTTTACAACACTGATTCACCAAAAAAACCCAAAAAACTAAAATAAAATTATATATAGTATAACACATGACAGTGGTTGGAAATATTTGTTCTTACATTCAGTCATTGGTAACTTTGCTGAAAAGATCTGTTTTTCTTCAGTGTTCTCTGTTTCGATGCAATGACCTTTGAATTTACTTTGAGTTTTCATGAACATTAACATGATCACTGAATGAAATACAAGAACATGCATGAAACACTGAAAAATACAAAATATAAGGGGTCATATTATCATGAGTGATAATGAATTTTTAAGAAATGCTGCACAGAGAGAAAAATTCATTTGTGTTCAATGTGACGCCAAAAATGTCTGATGACAGCCGAAAACCAGGGTGTTTGTGGGACATTTTCTGCTATAGACAGTGACAGAAATCCCTCTTTTCATGCAGTGCATATTGCAATTTTCCTTAATCCACTTTTATTGTCCCTTAAATGATAAGTTTTTCCTTTCCACAATAGCATATCCATGTATGTAATAATAATAATAACAATAATAATAGTAATGTGTACATATACTATTAATATACAGGAAGCAGTGACATACACATTAGCTAACCCTTTACTCACTTTATCAAGATTAAAAGGACATTTTCCAGTTTATATCCTAGTGAATCCATTTAAATGTATACACTACTCAATATTTTCCTGATGACACTTGATATCAAATACATACCAATCAATCTGTATGTGTCTGCTGCCTTCAGGGGCTGGTACTCACTGCCCATATTTCAGTCTTTGTTGTTGCTGACAGACGACTTCTATCCACCACTGAGTACGTCAAAATACCAGCAGCTTCATTCACTTCCTGTCAACATTCCTCTGTTTTCTCACCAGGATTACAAGAACATGTAAGAGAAAAACTAGTGTTAAAAGTCAAAAGTAAAAATGAACTCGATCTGTACTTTCGACTATAAACTGTCAGCTGATCGCTCCCTCTGTTTTTGTTTTTAAGGAAGTTTGAAAGTGACCAGCCAATCACAACCGCAGATGGAGGCACGTCAGGACAGGAAGCCAAATGCAGACAAAAAAAAAAAAACTTGTACAGAGAGAGAGAAAGAGAAAGAGAGAGAGAGAGAGAGAGAGAGAGAGAGAGCGGAACATTCTCTATCACCACTGTCTAAAACCAGATGTTATGTGGGTGAGAAATGGTGAACAGGAAGACCCCACAGAGGTGGATTGTGTTTATCTGCTCACCATACACAGCTATGTTCAGCAAAAAAATACATCCCCACAGAATTGAGAGTGCAAAAAGGAGCATGTAATGGAAGAGACTGCTTTCTAAAAACGACACGATGTCGCAACAAACTATCATTTACACTCACTGCTGGGAAATGACAAGCAGGTTTAGGAATTTCCCCACACATCTTTGCACATTTTGACTGAGTGGAAACAACAACAAGTCGCCCAGTTACTTTTACTGTCCCACTACTTCTGTTAAACCTGTTAAAATGGATCAGGTTCATGTATTTACATACATGTAGCCCATATAAAATATATTTTAACCCATAGAGACCCAGTGCTACTTTTGTGAATATAGAGAAAATGAATTTCCCCTTCATGTTTGACCTATCTTCAATTATTTATCACCATTTATTATTTTTCAGTGTAAATTGTATATTTCAACATATTTAATTCACTTATGTAAATGCTCATAAAAACTCAAATTGAAGTTGATGGCCATATCAGAAACAATAAACTGAAGAAAATGTGACTTTTTAAGCAAAAATATTAATAACTGAACACAAACCAAGTGTCTCTATCCACAGTCATTGATCCAACTCCATGGGTTTTATTGCTGAATCAATGTTTTAGAAGATGACAGTGTTTCCATGGTAACCACAGAGCCTCTGATTGTCTAAATTGGTCATATCTGACGACCATGAAAAGATTAACTGTATTTATATCAGTTATTTACATGTATTGAGAGGATTAACTGATCAACAAGTATTTAACAGTTTATGTGGTCACTGGTGTCCACATAAACTGTGTCACTGGTGGTTGTTTGGGTCTTTATGCATTAAGAAATATACAGTGGTACCTCTACTTGTGAAATTAATTTGTTCCAGAAGTAGTTTCGTACCGTGACTTTTCGTAATTAGTCGCATGTTACATGTAAAGACCCCAAATATTACCCCTCAAACCCTTTAAAAATATTTTAAAAATTGCCAATTTTGTATGAAATATGTGTTAAAAGTAAAAGAAAGTGTAGATTTAGCTTTTAGATGTAATTTATTGGTCTCAGTGGGTAAACTGACTGAACATTAAACCATTAAAGTGAACCAGACATTCGGGTCATTGTTATATAAATGTGGTTATTTTAATTGTTACTTTCACCTTCAGCTGTGTTTGTTCACGGACGTTTGGTGGGGTGTAGATCCAGGAACGATTGCTTTGATGTTTTTTCCTGGTCTTCCTGGGGCGCGCGGGGCGTGTGCATCGTCGGGGCGATGGCGCGGCTCGTGGACATTTTTTCCAGGGTGTTCGGTGGGCTCGTGCGGTTTCGCAGGCGTGTCTTTTGTTCATGCTGGCTGCCACCTCCTTTTTACGTCTTCCGTTTCACTTCTGTTGGTGGCCAGGAGTCACTTTCTTTGGGCTCATGGTGGGTGCTGTGGTGGGGTTTCGGTGTGCGCGCTCGAGGGCTAGCTGTGGCTATGTTCCTTACGCGTGTATGTAGAGCTCTGTGATGAATGAGGGTCAAAGGGCAACGAAAAACGTAATGGGTAGCTCTCTCACAGCTAATGGGATGCTACGTACAATACGTACATGACGTGTTTATGTAGTTTACGTAATATATATAGTATTTATGTTTTGGGGGTTTCGGGTTTTTAAATAAAATACAATTTTATTTCGTATTCAGAGAGAAACGAAAAAGTGTGCAAGGTACTATACAATGGAAATATATAAGGGTGTGATGTGTCTGGAAAAAGAGATCCACCAAATGCCAAAACAACTGTTAGAAGACATAATCACAACGACTTTTGGGTCAAAGTATCGCTGTCCACCTCTGACCCCTTAGTTTCATGTCTTTGCAAATGAAAGTTTAATGCGATTTAATGAATGATTTTCCAAGTGGGAGGGCTTTACTTTTGAAATTTAAAATACTTTGTTCTGCAACAAATGTCAAAATTGTGATTAAAACAGCTCTACAGTAAATCATCCAAGCCAACGTCAAAACAGGGCTTTATGTGCAAAAATGTCTAACACTTTAAAAATACAATGTGATGAGTGATGCATCAGACAACATTACATCCCACAATCTTGTGTAGTGTAATTGGATTTTGATTCCCTTTATGTCCACACAGAGCTTTAAGTAACTCAGTCCCACTGATGTTCTGTTACCGTGATACTTTACTATTTGTTCAGTTGTTGAACTAACCCCCTGGTGTGAACACAAAAAGCTTTACACAGAGGGAATGCTCATCTCTCCTGTCAGTACAATTTTTACACCAAAATCTAGTTTGTGGTTGGGCTGCAAGATATTAGAAAAAAATGACATTGCCATTTTGTTTTTTAACCCTGCGATATATATTGTAATATGAAAAAAACATTCAGAAGTATGTAACAGCTGTGTGGTACCAACACAAACAGTCATAACAGATTAGCGGTCGACACAGAATATATGTTTTAGTGTCATCCTTCTTGTACTGTAGCAAATAATGTAAATAATTGCATAAATGTAATAATTAAAATCAATTTAAAAAAGGCAAAAAAAAAAATCCATATATCCATATAAATACAAATTAAACTCAACCCTAACCCACCAGAACACTTTCATTTTCTAAGTTATAAAAAGGTTTACTCTGTCGTGTGTCATTTGCCTTTGAAAAATGTGCCTTTTTTTGCCATTGGAAACTCTTATCTTATGACAAATTTCCTTCCTAGTAACTGAAGTTCTAAATAAGGAATTAACCTTTGAAGACACAAACAACACCCAGTGACCAAAAAGATCAATTGATCTAAAATCTTTAACATAACTATAATCATTGCTGCACTATGAATACATGTCAATAAGTAAGGGGAAAATACAGCATATTCCTTTTCTCACTTTTCAGTGGTATCAGATATGACTCATTTGGATGTTCAGAGGAAACACTGTCATCTTTTCCAATACTGATTCACCAAAAAATAAACAAATAAATATCATAAAGTATAACACATGACAGTGGTTGGAAACATTTGTTCTTACATTTAGTTATGGGTGGTCCAGTGGTTAGCACTCATGCCTCACAGAAAGAAGGACCCTGGTTTGAATCCTACACCAGACCTTTCTGTGTGGAGTTTGCATGTTCTCCTCGTGTCTGTGGGTTTTCTCCAGGTACTCCAGTTTCCTCCCACCATACAAACACTTGTGCTGATAGGTTAATGGGTTAATCTAAATTGTCCATAGGTGTGAATGTGAGAGTGATTGTTTGTCTATGTATGTTCAGCCCTGAGATGAACTGGAGACTCATACAGGGTGTACCCCGCCTTCACCCATTGTAGCTGGATTAGGCCCCCAGTGACCCCCATGACCCTAATGAGGATAAAACAGGTTCAGATGACAAGACAAGGTATTGGTATCTTTGCTGAAAAGGTGTGTTTTTCTTCAGTTTTCTCGGTTTTGATGTGATGACCTTTGAATTTACTAACATGATCTCTGTATTAAATACAAGAACATACATGAAACACTGGTTATTTTGGTGCAACAGACTGTTTTGATTTTACAGGATTGTCACACATTCGGCTCAAAATAGTTTTTCCTTTAATTAAATGTTGTGATTTTTGTTCCCTTTATTACTGTTGTCCACTCCTAGTTAATATTAATGCACTCTCTGAAGTTAAATAAAACACAGCCTGTTTTATATACATGGGAAATACGAAGATCTCCATACCTTCAATACAATACATCCTCAAAATAAAACATTTAAAAAAAAAAATCCCTGGAGATGTGAAGATGGGATAGGTCTACACTCTGGCTAATTAAATGGCATGTCTCCTACTATTCATGAAGAGCACTTATTAAAACAAGCATTCACATCCAATCCACTAGATAAATGACTTTACACCAAGTGCCATGAAGCCCATTAAATTGCTTCTTTAGAGATGGATCAGGTCCAAACACACAATCAAAGGATTTTACTGGGATTATCTCAGATTAGAAACACTCAGGGACAAATGAGGAGATGACAGGATATCATACATTGAAAGGATAAATTAGCAGTCACATACCAGACCAAATTTGTGATGGGTGTTAGTGAATAAAGAGCTGGGGGAAAAGATTGAGTGTTAAAAAGCTAGGAACAGCTCTTTGGTTTTTAGTAAGTCCAATGATACATGGCCAATGTAAACCACAGTAAAAGCTTTTCCCTCTCCCTCTAAAATCTCCTGCCATGTAAATAAAGTCCACATCAGGGGAAGAATCAAGGACCAAAGACTAAGAAATGGACGCAAAGTAAATGGTAAGAGATTAATGTGTTAGTTTATGACCTCATGGTGTTACATATTTTGTCTGTGAACCTTTCTCTCTCAATATGTCTTTTAGCAGGTTGGACTCTGGCTTTTCTTGTCTTTTACAAGTTGATTATGGGTTCATTTCATAGTTTGATGGTTCTGGTATGAATGCTTAAAGTGGAATTACACACAAATCACAGCTAGTGAGGAATACAAAGTATAATGTCTGTAATTATGTCAGTTAGTAGTTACTGTGATAATACTGTGATGATTGCACAGAATACCAATGTTGTTTGGAAAAATAGGAAAAGAAAGAGGCTGTCACAAATAATCAATGGCCAGTGTTCAAAATTTAATCATTTATTATCTTCAGAGGCACTGTCAGCGTTCACCATTGCCAGGCATTTTATAAGTGACAGTATTTCTAGCTTCTCCTGGTTTTCAGCAGAGGTGGTCAAAGTACTCACATTCTGTACTTGAGTACAAGTACAGCTACTGGTGTAAAAAAATACTCTGGTAAAAGTAAAAGTATTGATTCAACTCCTTTACTCAAGTAAAAGTAAAAAAAAAATACAAGTTGTCAATTGTAATACAGTAAAAAGTAAAACTGCATTATTTTCTATGGGTGACATAGGAAAATTGCCAAAAATATCCAGAAATAAAGAAATAAAGCCTTTAAAAGTGAGTTTATTTATTGGGTCATGGTATTCAGTTTAGTGGGTATGGACAGACAATTTAGGAAAAAGTCAAAAGTCATAAATAGCTTTAAAAAAAAAAAGCATAATTATGAGATTTAAAAAATTTAATTGTGAGGTAAAATGTCAAAATTATGACAAAAAAGTTGTAATTATGAGATAATAAAAGGATAATTATGAGATAAAAAGGCAAAATTATGATATAATAATTCACAATTTCTTATTTACGACTTATTTTTTTAAACTGTCACATTTCTCTAGTTTGAAAAAGTAATGAGTCTATTCTGAGAATGTAAAGAGTATAAAGTACAGATATTAATACAAAAATGCAGGGAGTAAAAGTAAAAAAAAATGCCAGAAAAATAACTACACTGTGAAGTACAGATACCTAGAAACTGTATTTAAGTACAGTAATGAAGTACTTTTACTTAGTTACTTTACACCTCTGGTTTTCAGATACTTCATCCCTGTGCTTGATGAACACCTACACTGTCAAAAAAAATAAAAAAAAACAGTGTCAATATTTCGGAGTCAAGCTATTAACCTAGATAGAGTTAAAAGTCTGTACAGTTCTACACAGATCCTTTGTAAAATTAAATTATACACCAGGGGTCTCAAACATGCAGCCCGGGGGCCAAATGCAGCCCACCAGTGGTTGTAATGTGGCCCATGGGATGAAGAGAATAATAACCTGTTAAATGACTCCATATTTTCTTCTCAGTTTTTTTCTTTGCCTATAAATGGTGACATGACAACTTCAAATATTTGTCATTGCTTGACTGCAAAAAATAATATTACATTCTAAATTCTATTTTAAAAAATATTTACATTTATAAATTAGCCTATAACAACAAAATGTGAATAACTTGAACGAATAGGAACAACCTGAAATGTCTAATGAAAATGACACAAAAATGTTAACCTTTTTTTGCTTCTGTTACTAAGACTTTAATGTCTTTGTAGAACTGATCCATAATAAAACACATGGAAAAATGATAAATTGAGGCAGAATATTGTTAAAATTGCCCCCATTTTCCTTTAACTTTTGTTGCATTTGGATAACTTCTAAATGCAAGAATGTATTTTAATAATGTAATGTTTGGGAGGTTTTTTTCCCACTAAAACAATGACAAACATCTGGAATTGTCATTAATTATAGGATGTTTTCATTTTACTGGTCCAGCCCAGTGGACCTAATATGATTTCAACAGAGCCCAGACCAAGAAAATAATAACAGCGAAAATAGCAAAAATACATTATGATATTTACATCTATAATGTTTCCCTCAAAATGTGAATATCATGGCATAATGGAAAAGGATTGTTAATATCAAGATTTTCATGTAATTTGACTTTTTTACATTAAAATCTGCAGTTTTCATTTTATTTATAAGTGATTATGATCATATTTTACTGGTATGACCCAATTGAGATCTCATTATTCTGTATGTAGAACCTGAATTAAAATAATTTTTACATTTCTTTAATATCTTCATTGTTATTCATCCTACGGGCCAGATTGTACCCTTTGGCGGGCTGGATTTGGCCCCCGGCCCTTATGCTTGACACCTGCGGTTTAGAAGATTAGAAGATCCTGGTCCTTGAAGACCCCTACCCTGCATGTTTTAGATGTATCCCTCTCCTAACACCATCAAACTCTGCAGAAAACTGATAATGACCATTGTGTGTGTTGGAAAAGGAAACATCTAAAACATGCAGGATAAGGGTCCTCGAGGACCAGGGTTGGGGACCACTGATTTAGAGGACCATTGCGAGACAGTTGTACTAAAGGGTTGACAGAAATAACAATCAGAGAAGTTAAGTTTCCTAAGTATTGAGAAAAAAGAAAGAATATTCCATTTAACAGCGAACAGAAGTTGAACAATCATCAGTTTTTAAAAGTATCAGAGTTGCACTGAAGAACGTGTTATTGATTATTGCAGTTAGTGAAGCCTGCGGCATTTCCTCTAAAAAATTGCAGTTCTACAGAATTCACAAGAAACCCAACTATTTTTAACCAAACATTTGAGAATTACTTAATTTTTAAAAAAACGAAATGTAAGAGGCTACACTTTGCTACTCAGTAGATATTTAAGTTCTTCTCTAATTTGAATATGTAAAAGTAAAGTAAAGCAGGCCTAGTGCTGATAAAACACTTTTCAGGAGGATAAATAATGTAGGCAGTGGTTAATGTTAGCATGTACTTCTTTGCATATTTTAAAACCAATGAGGCCCTCAGTTCTATCGCATTAAAAAACAGCTTTCGCTTTCTCCCAGACAGATATAAAAGGTATTTTAGAGGCTTTGCGCATTAAAGAAATCTGACCTATGAACTCCAGGTAATCCTCTATGTCTTATGTTCACTTGTCAGGCTCTTTTTGCTTTTGTGTGGTGACTCAATGGCATGGACAGTGAAGAGAAATACAGTACCTGCACATTCTGAAGAAGAAAAGCCCAATTCATCTACTCTTTGATCATATTTAATGATGAATGATGTGACTCACAGGTTGTCTTTGTGCAGTTCCCTTCAGTATCTACTCCATAGACTATAAGTTCACAAGTTCAAAGTATCTGTTAAACTGTATCCCGTTTAATGGGTATTGTAGTTATCAGGATTTTACAGCAGATACAGATTTATTCATAATCCATTTTGGAAAAAAGTAAAGTGGACAGACATCCATCGAGCCCACATTCTCATTCATTATTAAACCAAAAAAATATTTGAATTTGTTTTAAAAATGAGCCATAATGTTGCTGTTTGTAACAGTGTCATTTGCTTACTCCAAGTTACAATAATAAAAACAGACTACATTCAGGTTTAAAGGTTTGATTCTGGTTGTTTTGCATAGTTTTTGTCGTCTGTGGTGTTGAAATGACCCACATCATTTTGATAAAGAAACATGTTACAGTTGTCATTTTAATGCATCACCTGTGGAGATCAATATACCAAAAAAAAAACAAAAAAACAATGCATAAATATAAAAAAAGATGCAACAAGTGGTGCCAGGAGCAACAAACCCACACATTTTACCTGATTTGCCCTTACTCTTAACATTGCGATAACACATTTTTGGTGACTGTGACCTTTGACCTACATTCACCAAAATGTTTCCCTGCATGTTTCCTGAAAATTTCATAGAAATTGGTCCAGGTTTTTTTTTTTGTTTTTTTTTTTTGCGTAAAGCTGCTTACAAACAGACATACCAACAAACAAACAAACAAACAAACAAACTGACTCAAAAACAATACCCCTCTCCCCTTCAGGGGGTGGGGTAATAATAATAAATAGAGCAGGGAAATAGGATAGATAAAGGTATAGGCCAGTATATGGAGTGCTTATTTTTCAGTCAGCATTGAGTATACCCACTTCTAAACCCCCCTGAAGCACCATTCAGTCGTATTTGTTAGCAAAATTGCTCATTTTTTTCCCGCAAGATGGTGAAGTCATGACCCGCCCTACTCTACCTATAATTGGCCAGTCCCAGTTGCCTTCCCTGACTAGATTGGTTAACTTTAGGCATGAGGACTGATGAGCCAATCAGAGGTAGATTAGAGTGGGTCATGCCCAGGAAAATATCGCTAACTAACATCGCTAACTAACATCCTTGAGGTGGGCTGACAGGGGGGGGGGGCACCCAGGGCAGCATCATGGGGTGGGGAGGGCAGCACACAAGGAAGAAGAAAAACAACTGTACCACCAGTGCACAAAGGAAAAAAAAAAAAAAATGCTGGCAGCAGTGCGGGTGGCTCTGCTGTTATGTTACAACAGCAGAGTGCCCCCCCCCCCCTGCCCCTGCCAACACCTGTACAATCCACTGTCCTTAGGTGACATCATCAGATACATCATGCTCTGCTTTGTTAATTCTAATATAGTATTTCAATAATGGTTTGGAAATTATCTACATTCCATTACGTTTCATTCTGTGTTGTGTATGAAGCAAAGAAATTCCCAATATTATGGTAGTGGTCTTGGTGGTCAGTTGGTCCAGTGAAATGGTTCAGGCAGTGACAGTCTCAGGTCTCGCGTTATGTGAGCAACACTGCACACTAAAGAGTGTGTTATGGGTGGGGGAAGGGGAGAATCATTCAGTGTTTTGACGAGGAGGTGTATAAGTCAACAAAGTAATGTGTTGTTATTTTTTTATGTGTGGTGTGAGTGTAATGCTTGTTAATTATGGTGAATGACACTATGATAATTCAATGTGCACTTTTAGTAAAACTGACTTATACTGACAATATTTTGACCGCCAGGTGGTGCTGGAGTGCACTTTTACTTTCTTAAATAGCTGCATCCTTATATGGCTGTAATATGAAGTCATTGCGTCTTTTGTGTTTTTTATGTTCAAAAACATCTTTTATATTATTGTTTATTTATTTGAATTTTTTTTGCAGTACTCATTAAAACTGGATATTTGTTCTTGAAAGTAGTTGTGAGTTTGTATGGATGAAGGTCTTGTTCTTTGGTGGTGGCATGCATGTAATCGTAAGATTGGGGGCTTCTTTCATCCAGGGAGTAAATCTTTTTAGGATTGCCACTGCTAGTGCTGGTCACCTCTGGAACCTGATTGGACACGTCAGATGCCAGTGTCACCTTGGTTGATCATCACAGGGTAAATAAAATGAGAGTATACCCACTTCTCTAGGAACCACTGACTAAGACAAAGGGAAGAATCAGGAGTTGACATTGTTTATTGGCCATTATGCTATTATTTTACTGCTCCAACACGCTTGAGATCAAATTGGAATGTGGCCTCTTAAGTAAAATGAATTTGAGACGTCTGCTCTGGAGCCGACACCTTCTGCTCACACCTCTGATAATGGACCACTGAAATGTGATCGAAAAATCACTGAAGCAGTATTACATTAAATGCAAGCTTGGTTTTGCTCCTTGTAAATACTGATGCTGACTGATAAATCATGTTTTCATTCATGGTGACATTAACATGTAAAAGCTGAGCACATTAGAGGACACAATGCAGTGAATGAAACTGCACATACATATCCAGGTAAGTGGTACAGACATAGGGCATACATAGCTGATAAGCACATTATTTGGTCAATTTATTATATTACATATCATCATTGTAATACTGGACAAAGTTTCCCTCACATCCCACCGGCCTATGGAACAGTAGCAGCACGATGAAGCATTATCTTGAAGCCAATGTGACAGATGTTTATGTGACAACTGATACAAAAAGGCAAAAGCCAAGCTAGCCTCAAACTATTCTACACCCCTCTTCTTGTATTATTGTAGATAAATCACCTGACCCCCTTCACCCCATCCAACATGTAGACGGAACATACTTTCTCAATAAAATACTGACTGACTTTGATTATTTCACTTGATCACAGCTTTAAGATGTCAGCTGCACTCAAGATAGAGAGAATTTGTCATTGGTGGCTGCCAAGTTTCTCTCTGTCATCCAATTTTACTGCCTTGATTTACAGCAGAAGCTGACAATTTGAGTGTGAAGGAGGGCGTTTCGCACACATAATTCCATATCTAACACCTTCTCATAAACAATAAACTGCTGAAGTTATTTTGTACTCTTCTCATCCTCCTCTATTAGCAAGCTTTTATTAACAAGCTCTGCAGGGGACAAATTCTGATCATTCAGATCATACGCTGAGGCAATGCTTGATGCTAAAGATATAAAAAACAGTTATTGTCACAGTGTTCTGAAAGCAAGGTCAGATATTCAAGGTTGCAACACAGTTTAAATATTCAGACTTGAGCATGTAAAGCTTCAGGAGGTAGAGCTTTTTTTTTTTTTTTTTTTTTTTTTTTTTTTTACTTCATTAGAAAAAAAGGACAAGAATAATTATGAAAATGAGTTTAGGGAGAATCAAAATGACCTGATTGAAAAAAAGAGAAAAAGTCCTCCAGTGCAGAACTTAGTTTGATTGATTTGGAGCAGATGAGCCCAGGGCTCCACTGTTGGCAGCCCAGGGTTCATGCTGTAATGATAGCTTTATAATTAAGATTAAAGACCACAGAGCACAGACAAGACACTGAAGTGGTGTTGGGGGCTTCTCCGATGACACTGGGAATAATTGGAGAGAAGTATCTACAGTCCCTACCTCCCCAAAGAGCAGGAAACCATGGGTACCGCTATATGCAAACACTGGATGTGACTGACAATTGAAAGGAGGTTGAAATATCAAGATCATTATAGTCGTTCAGACCCGGTGATAACTCACAATCTCTGTCTTGCTTCAGGATCTAAAAAAGGAAGAGCATGATTTATGTATTACTGTAGTGTATAATTTTTAAAAATTGAAGAAAAAGCATGTGTTAAACAACAGATTATATGTGATTATGATGATTCACTCTTTACATGGGGCAGATTGGAGAGCCATCTGGGCGGCAGTTATGACTGAGACAGACTGACTTCTGTTACTAATGAGTTGGACAGCATGAAAAGAACAACAGCATCCTCAAAAATGCTCCTCTTTTATACTTCACAAGACAGTAAATTAGGTTTTTTTTTTGTTTTTTTTTTTTGGGGGGGGGTTAAAATGCTAGATATTTTCCAAAGAAATCATGCAATTTTAAAACCTAAATAAATAATCATATGTCTGTCCTTTGTTAAATATCATTTTCAGTCAGTCGCTCTTTTCTTTGCTTTTCAGTGTTTCAGCGCAGTCTGTCAAGGTTCATGTTCAAAGTGGCCATCATTTCTCACCTTCGCTGACATCTCCTATCTGATGAGGGTGAAGTCAAGTCGCTTAGATGACTAATAATCATATCAAAGGTGCCATGTCATGCAGCAGATTTAAATAAGAGGGTTTGGGGGAGCATTTGCATGCATCTGTATGCCTGGGCTAAGAGGCTAATGTCATAAAGTACGGCGCAGACATGATTTAATGTAATCTGTCATGTCATATGCTAATCTTCACTTCTCTCCGTAACATAGAGCGTGTTAGCATGGTTAGATTTAAAGGAGCACTAAGTCAGAGGTGTAGTACAGAGCAGTCTCAGATAATCTACACTGTAGACACCATTATGTCTGCACAGCTTTTGTTTATGTCTGGACACATCCACATCTTGATTTCTGTTATTTTGAAATATATTTTTTATGTGCAGGTATATGGAGTATTAACATTAGGTGCTGTTTATTATAAGCAGCCCAGGTTTTAATAAAAAAAAAAAAAAAAAAAAAAAAAAAAAAGACCAGCTCCTTTATACACTCATTAACATTTTATACAATGACACCATATGATATATTTGTTTGTATCAGTGGTCACTGTGCCAGGTCATGCAGCCGTACAGGCATACGTTCTTGCAGATTACCCATTGTTTTCAAAAGCCATCATGTGATACCACTGGAAAGGCAGAGCTAGAAGATGATACGTGTATAATATTGACTGTTGTGTGTTCAACTGTAACTGTTCATAGTCTACTGGAAACCTCATGAACCATGTGAATCAGTTTTTGTTATTATTATTATTATTACCATATTTTCTGGACTATAAGCTGCTACTTTTTTCATATGTTTTGAACCATGAGGCTTATACAAAGGTGCAGCAATTCTGGGGATATTTCTTCCACCACTAGGGGCGTTCTAACCAGAATTAGAATCAAAACAGCTAAGAACAATCAACGCAAAGAAGAATGCGCTACTTTTTCTTCAGCAGATAGAACACAGACAAAGTAGCAACTGTTAATTATTTTTCAAATCCTCACCTCTTCATCATGGAGACAGATGTGACGAAGCGCTTCTGACACAGAAGAAGACGACTTCATGGGTTTCAGTGAAAATAATTAAAGTGATTTGTGATTTAAAACATGGGAGAAATGAAGATAAATAAAATAAATATTTACATTTTGTGAATTTCCAAGGGTAATGGAAACACAGCTACTGTCATCTTCTACAACGTTGATTTATCAGTAAAACCCATAGTTTGATAAATGATGGTGGATGGACACACCAGGTTTTTGTTAATGATAGATTTGAATGAAAAATAAATTTTTTGTTCATTATTTTTGCTGCTTACGATACAAGTGCAAACAAAGGTTTTGTCTGATTTGCCCTATCTCTTATCGTTGCTAAAAGTGACCTTGAACTGTAACTCCAACCTACTATTCCAGACCACCTTGCACATTTGCTGAAAATGTTATGGTAAGTGGTCCAGTAGTTTTTGCATAACGTTACTGACAAAGAAAGAGACAATACCCTCACCTTTCCTTCAAAGTATGGGGTAATAACCTGCAACTTTATCTGAACTTTAATAGATATCTGTATGATGAGTAAATTAAATACAACAAAATACCAGATTTTCACTGAAAATATGCAAAATTCAGAGGATAATGTTATCGTAAATGGTGATAAATCCCTTAAGAAGGGTTAAATACAGAGGAAATTATGTTTTTGAACAGCAATAAAAACTAAAATTGGGTCTTTATGCATTAATGTTTGTGTAAATTACCAAAAATAGCCACTTACTCAATAAAGGGTTAATGGGTCACCTAAGATATTACTGCTACTGAATGAAATTAATGCATTTTTTCTCATCAGCATCATCATTGTAAATGACAATAATGATAATGGCAGTGAAAACATTGGGATATAACCTCTAGAGTTCATGAGTGTTTGTACAAAATGTCAAAGTGATCTGATTACTTGCTGAGAAATGTCAATAAAGACTAGAACCGTGTCCTGAAATACTGCATCCATTTAAGAATGCCACCAGGTAAAATGCATCAAATTTACCTCAACAAGGATCAAATATGTAGATAAATGTCTTTTGCTAAATGAAGAAACAAAGATAAGGATGTTGCACTTGCATCTGATCAGAACAAAACAGACAAGAGATGTAAAAATCACTGGATGTGTTTTGAAAGACACACATTTAACACACACATTTAATCTCCACTTTAAAAATAAATTATGGGTTTGTTGAACTGAAGGCATTGATAAAATGATGCATTCAGGCAGTGTAGGTAAAAAAAAAGTCTTCTATTTTGAATCTAGTTTTCAGCAACCATTCAATCATAAATATAACATTGATGCATGTGTTCGTTCATCAGTGACTTGATGCGACCTTTTCTTTGGAGGGGTAACATTTTCTTTTCCATAGTGCAATTTTTGCTTACTATTATCATTGGCTTCCGTGCTCATGGTGAGAGGAAAGAGCTAAATTTGGTCACAAGTGGCCCTGCTGCCAAAATACCAAAGAATGAAAAATAAATTTGTTGGAGGAAAATGTCAGGTACGAAGCTGTGAGAGGGACTTTGGAGGTCTGACAAGACACAATTACAGCCCGACCCCCCACTGAGGACTGGGATGTGGTATTTTCATGTAGTAGTCTCTCAAGTAAGCCCACAGCAGCGTGGTACACCCCTCTTTGATCTGTTTGGAGGGGGCGTCTGATGCATCCCCCTTTCACCGCTGATATAGTGTGGGAATGAATGTCAAGACAAAGTCAGAAAAGGGCCACCTCCTCCCAAACATACTCCCAACGCACACAAGCATTAAAATGTGTAAACCCGCATAATAACAGATAGCCTTGTATCCCTGATCATCAATGTAAGAGCCGACATTCACTGCGAATTGGATTGAACTGAAGTCTCCTGTCAGTGATGAAACCACGAAATGATGGGCTGTGATATGGACTGTAATAAAAACTCACACTCCATATTCCCCTCCGTGTCACCTTAAAATATACCATCCAATATTAGATACAGAATGTACCATATATCCTGATATATACAGTATAAACTCTCAACTAATAATCTTTCCAATTATTCATACCCCGAAGACAGCCTGATAAATTGCCTGTGGTAATTAAAATGATTAAGTGAGATGTGCAAAATGGTAATTTATCCTCATATGACAGAGTTAAGTAAACCTGGTTATAAAACCTGCCTAATTAGCTGTCATAAAAAATAGAGCAGAATGGTAATCCATTGACCAAGTAGTCACTGAATTACTTCACATCTGCTTTTTTCCCCCTTTACCAACTAAATATTTTCATTTAATATACAATTTAGCATTTTCAAAAGAGTTGAACAGGGCTTTGCAGACAGTACTGATGCAATAAAGGATGAAAATTTTATAGCATCAGTCACACAGAATTGCAGTACAAGTGTAATTCCTGCTAAATTATCCATTTTACCTTGATAAATAATTACTATTAAAAATTGTAATATAAGTGTAAGACTTTCAAAAGGGATATATGTAGTATTTGTACCCTAAAAATATATTTTAAAATGTAAAAATACATTTTAAAATGTAAAAATACCCTAAAAATTAGGTTAGAATCGTAACTTTTGAAAAAAAAAAAAAGAGCTATGGAGTTCTGTCAAATATACCATGAATGAATGTATGTCATTGCTCATGAAGTTGGAATGAATTATTTTTACATCTTCTCATGAAGTCATTGTAACAACGGGATTTATTACTGATAGATAAACTGTCGCCTGACTGGGAGGTACAGTAGGATGAAATCACTGAATGTGGTCAAAGGTCATTACTGATGTGTATAAATTAGAATGAAAAGATAGATAGGTCTAAAAAAAATTCCAACTTTATGTACAACACAGTATTTAACAACTTTATACCTTCAAAAACTTCATAATCCAACTTATCTGTGTAAAAAAAAAAAGGTGTGATTTTAGCCATCTATCATAAACTCCATTCTTTTCTTTTCCAGCTGTGTCCAGTGGTGAAAACAACAACAATGCTTCTAGGTCCTATCACACGTGCACTTAGTTCTGTAATAAAAGTTGTTTCTTTGTGGTTCTCATCCCATCTAATCATTTTCTGACCCTTTCGTCTCATTGTGAGAGATGGGACGAGTGACTCACTACTCCCTCTAGTGGTCATATAAAATCTGTTCTGCTGTAGATGTGGTAGTTTTTATACTGTAGTGTACTTATACAGGCTGTACTCCATTTGTCCAGCAGTTTCTGCTAAAGTGGTCTGGGTATAGCAATGTATGACAATGTATATAAGGCTATTGTAATCCAAAACTACAAAAGCACTCAGAAAGTGCAGACTCCATTAAAGCAAACCCTTATAAACAAAGCTTAAATAAACATTTAATTTCTGCAGCACACTGTTGAAATCAACAGTAGACTGGGCCTGGTTGAGGAGGATGGTGCTGGTGTGTTAAAGGTGTCATTCCATTGAAATCCACTTTTCCACGCTGCTTTTGGAATCTGATGGGTCACCCCGAATTACCAACACATGCTGCCTTTGAAAGTTGTTTGTCACCTCCACTGGCTGCATACCGCATTCACAGAAAACAACAAGAGGAATGAAGGACGCAGAAAAAGCCAGTCCATGTGATGTCAGATGGACTTTAGTGTCACCCACGTAGGGTTAAGCCCGGCCTCCATTGCAGCGAATCTGAAGTAACATTAGCATTAGCATCTACAAGGTAAGACGGCGCCACAGTAGCTGCTGCACAAACTGGAAAAAAATGGCGGATCAAACTGGTGCATACGGTCTCTGTGGAAATAAAGCCTTGTTTTTTTTTCCCCCTGCAAACTAGCAATGGCACAAAACCAAGCTGGATGCTACTCTGGTAAAGATAAACACACAGAGCCAGAGGGGAGGGGGGGTGTTCCTTCACAGATTCTGAGCCAATCAGAGACACCTCATCACTGCGTCATGGACATGTATGAGGAAGTACCGGTAAACTCTGCTGTTCAACCTCAAGTCATTTTTTCTACCGTGCAAAAACAGCTGGAAATAAAGCAATCCGGACGTTTATATATATATATATATATATATATATATATATATATATATATATATATATATATATATATATATATATATATATATATATATATATATATATATATATATATATATATATATATATATATATATATATATATATATATATATATATATATATATATATATATATATACAACAAAGATACAATGTATTCAATAACAATGAAGAACACATGGAATGACTTCAGTGACCACATACTGAGTGTTGACTGGTTCAGTGTCTTTGGGGTTAAAACTATTAGCATTAGCATATGTTCACTATCCATTGATCTGACCCATGTGTGTCATTATAATTTCAGTTCCGGCTACAATTGTCAGCCAGGGGCTCATTTCTGTGTTAAACAGTGAATCCACCTGTTCATGCACCCTTCAAAACAAAGAGTGAGCTAACGATGGGCCACGAAGAGGCTTAACGATCGCATGATCCATTTCTGGGCTCATTGTGTTCACTAAACCATCATTTGTTCACTGTTTGCATTGAAGGGTGTTCACTAACGAGTCCTTTACCATTTAACCCAGACCAATGCCTCTGCTCTTCTCCAGTCATCTGACAGCATTAGGGTCAGAATGAAGGATTATTATAGGCTACGTGTGACCTCAGACCCCCTACCTTACCCTCACCTGTCTGGATGCACCTCCTCACCCTCATCTGATTAGACCCCCTCAGCTGTCTCATGTGCCCCCACCATACTGAATTTACTGAAAGTAATAATTTACACACATATACTATACATCTGGCTGGATGTAAAAGGATGACCTGAGTTATTGTGCACTAGTGACTTTATGAACACGACAGATTGTATAGAAAAAACTGATCTGTGTTCTATTCCTCTCATCCACATCCATATATATAAACTGATGCAGAGAATAATATTCAGTAAGCACATCAATCCTCAAAAGATTAATTCTTTTTTATCTATGCCATATGGAAAAATCTGAGATCATCACAGATATTGTCAAACAAACAAAAAAATACTATTTTTGAAATGTAAATAATATTCCAAAGAAAATACATGACACTACAAGAATATATCCTCACTCTAACACGGACCTCCAATGTTTGCATTAGAGTCAGACTGTAATGTGGAACTGGTTAAGTACAGACTTTTAACCAACTAGCCCAGAAACAGGATAGTACATTTCTGTGTTGTGTTGGGGTTAAGGAACTATGAGCAAGCCCAGAAATGGGATAGTGCAAAATAAATGGTTTGTTATTAAAGAATATGTAATCAAGAAGTCTGCAACGTCCAACTTTTTATTTATAGAGAATAAATTCAGAGCTTAATGTTTGAAATACTGTAAATGTTTCTGAAGCCGCAAAAGTTATATGTAGAGTAAAATCAACCAATCAATTACATTTTATTTATATCTCACTTTTCATATATGGTTCATGAAGGACAAAGTGCTTTACATTAGACCCCCCAGATAAAGAGTGAAGCTGTATACAGACAGCTTTTATTTAACTTGTCTGTAACAGTTTGCCTTCCAGCATTAACAGAAGTACTGTGAGTGTGAAAATAACAGCTGTGAACAAAACAGGTGGAAATATCACTCCTTTATATTTTGTGTGCTCTACTGTTCTCTGTGCTTTGTGTGAAACAATTGTAACACCAGCATCTACACTAGCTTCTTTTCTACTATCATGGACTGAAAGTGTTTCTTAAAAAGCATCAGTTTCATCTCTTTATAATTATTAAATAACTTAAATTGATAACAAGGCTGTCAGAGACAGCAGATATCCACCAAAGCTTCATATGGTGTCATATGATGTCAAAACATGACATGATTAAGCCATAGGTGTTGACCCATCTGATGTCCAATGGTGAGACGATGTGAATGAAAAAAACACCTGATTCTATTTTGTCTGAACCCTGAGATATTACCACTGGTGTGTTTTAGCTTTTAGTGCGACCTTGACCTTTGACCTTCATTACTTAAAATCTAATGGGTTCTTCCTTGACCCATTATCTATCCTACCTGAAAGTTTCATCAAAATCCATTCAGAACTTCTTGCGTAATCCTGCTGAGAGACAAACAAACAAACAAACAAACAAACAAACAAACAAACAAACAAACAAACAAACAGGCAGACAGACAGGCAGACAGACAGACAGACAAACTGACCCAAATTTAATACCTTCTTGGCGGAGGTAATTAGTTGAATATAGCATCCTAAAATCCAGTTGCCCCCTGTGGCTGTAGTTTCATTTGTGTTGCCATGATAACGATACAAACTGCTTGTAGCAGTATATGTACACTATACTGTACATCCATATAACCAGATGACCATCAGCTAAAATCTCAACAAAACCAATTGTCAGAAAACAGATCATAACATACACAGCAAGCACTTAAATAGACAAATATCTAACCCAGGCTAACAGTGTATGTCATGAATCAGAGCGGATCAATAAGATAAAGTTTGTAGTCCTAAGCTAACACTAGGCAGATCCAACAGTACATGTATTATAACTCACTGAATAAGACAAAGAAGAGCAATAACAAACATCACATTATGAAGCTATGAATGCCATCTTAACTCTAATGTTTTCTCATCATAACCTGCTTTTATGTCAAAGAAACCTATGCTATCAGCTAATGCACTGGTTTGTTTGACGTTTAAATGATTCCCATTAGGAGCAAATTGTCCAGGCTTTAATAGGTTAAGTTTTTGTAACCCTCTGTCCCAAACATCCACCAGTGACCAAAAGCATCTACTGGTATAAATTGATAAATACCTTTGGAAGAACTGATCCTATCAATAAAATTAAACAAGTGCTTCCAGGCACAACGCACTCCAACACTCACAACGAAGGGTTGTTTCTTGCTATAGGCGACCTAGGCAAATGCTTGGGGACCCAAAGCCATATGTCAAAATGAAAATGTCCTGTCTTTATCTGTATCTATCTCATGTGTTTATTATATCCCCTATATACTTGAAATATAACAGTAGGGTATAAATAAAATAAACTGCAACAATAGGCTGTGGCTGGTTAGGATTATATAGGTCCTTGTCACACAGTTATGCTGCATTTACACTATGTGGTAGAGGCTCAACTCAGCTTGACTCAGCTCTGCTTTTTTGCGTTTTGCGTTAAGAAGAACGACCTGGAATCTGGTACGCAGTACTAGTTTTTTGGCATCACCTCTGCCAAGCTTATGCCAAATTTGGTATGAATTCAACAGTTTTGCTGCTTAAAGTAAGTGTTAAGAAACAATGAAACAAACCAAACCAAAAACAAACCCCTTATCTCCCCTTCACGGGGCAGGGTAGTACTTCATCTAAAATGTAGTTTGTCATTTATTCAACAGCATCACAAATGGATGTCCAGAGGATCCATTGACAACATAGAAACATATTTATCTTATAAAACATTGATTCATTGATAAAAACGTATACTTTGTCAAATGGCATTGTTTGTAGGTGATATAAAGTAGTTTGGTGTAAGATTCAGTTTTAACTTTTACATTTCATCTAATGAACATGCATATAATCAATAAAGTATACAATTATTTTATTATAATTGTTGCAGAGGATAATCTAATAAATTTTGATCATTTGACCGGTTCAAATATGTAACATGTCAGATTTTTGTTATGATTTGGAACTGTACTGTATAAATACAATTTTATTTGAAAGATTAAATCACAAAAGGTTAAGGTAAAAAAAGAAAACAACAAAGTTTTGCTTCTTTGAATCTAAAGAGATCAGCTTTATATACTTGGATTCCACGTTCACATGTATCCACATGGCATCAACAAGGGCACAGAACTGTAAAATGCAGAAAAACTAGAAAAAGATGGTGATAAATCTGAGCAAAACTCAATTTTATTCTTTCTCACTTAACTACAACACCTAGACGCTGCATATTAGTGCTTTAATATTGAGGAAAATTACACAAATTATTCAAAGATTATATGAACACTAAACTGTATTATTAATTAGGTGATGCTGCAGCAAAGATCCAGACAGTGGTTCTAGAAATTTTATATTTTTTGAATACAGCACACATCATAGAGAGTTGTGTATCTTTAGGCATCTTTTTTTTTTTGTTAAATCATTTCTGACAATTTATATTCCCTCTTTACATCAAACAACATAAAATATATGTCATGTGTGATTGAAATCTGATAGAACGCATCATTAGCCCATCATTATTACTTATATAGACACATACACATAAATACACACATATATATATATTTGTATTAATGTAGTAGGTTTGTAGGCAGTTGTGTTTTTGATTTGAAACTATATCTTAACAAAGACAAACATGTTGCTGCCAATGCACAGAGACATGCACAATAACCTTTCCCAACATTGCCTATCTGAGCACAAGTCTGTCATATGGTCAATAGCATTGCATGTGACACTACAGCCAGCGGCAGATTTCTCCCAAATATGATTTGAGATGATTGAAAGCTTTTTGATTTAGAAGTGTATTCTCTTAAGCTAAGTGCTCTCAGAGACCATCAAGGAAATTTAATTGCCTCACTTAGAGAAAAAAGCAGGTTTTCTGACCCAAATAATATCAGATCTTAACATCTCAATAGAAACACATGGAATTGGATGGTCAACTGGGCGCCTAATGTCATTGGGAAATGCAATTTTCTGATGGCATTTCCTAAGTCTGTCTCACCGAAAGCACAAGATTGATCAAAATCTTAATGAGCCATTTTCAGAAGTGGACTTTGGCTTTTGCTTTGTGGTAGATTATGGAGCCAAACAAGCATGAACGTTGACCTTATAAAAGGAAAGTTCCTACATTTGAAAAACAGTCAGCCTGACGTGACTACTCAGTCATTGTGGAAAAGTACAAAGGAGAAAGATAAAACACACAGGCTCATAAAATATAACTGCAATATCCATAAACATATGCACACATACTCTACACACACTAGACACTTAGACTAATACTAATGGATAGTGAGTGAAATATTTCTTTTTCTTGGTACATTTTAAACAGTATGTCTCTGATTTCTTGTCTCTGCATGGTCCCTGCTATGGCGTTCAATTAGTGTTAAACCCAGACACATAAAAACAGGCATGTGAATGTGAAAACAATGAACACAACAGTGTGTATAAGCAGAACAAGAGGCCTTGTGGATGAGTACTTTTGCTCCACATGCACAAATGTATCCCTGCATTCACTGCGATAACTATGACCTTGGCCTTCTCTGCAAACACTTAATGCTCCTGTTGACTTACAAGACTCGGATGGTTCATTCATGATGGGTAATGTTTCCCCATCTTTTAATCAGTCACTTTTTCTGGCCTGGCCTTTGGCTTCTAACCTTTATGTTAGTGGCAGAATCAGGCGACAAAATGCTCGCTACACATCTTCATATTCAAACTCAAACCCCCCCTGTTCAAGGACATCTACTCGCTATAACCATGCATTTATTTTAGTATATATCGATTTCTTCTATTGTTCTATTGATTGTTGAATGGTGTACACTGTCCTTGGGTGTTAAGAAACCTGTTTCTAAATAAAATATATTATTATTATTATTGTTGATAATAATAATAATAATACAAAGTATATCATGAGCTATTCATGTCATTAAAGGTGGATTTATTATGCATCCAGTTATTATGTAGAATCCATGTGGTTTACAGCTGTTATAATCGTTATCTGAATATTATATCCTCCCTCATGAGGGTAGTTTTCGGTTTGTCAGTCCTGTTCTGTGTACACACAGAACATGCCCCAGTTTTGTATGGGTGTTTGAGACACTCATGATGACCAAAAAATAGTATTTATATTGTTATTCTGATACAAACATGTCCAACAGCCACTACAGAAATCATAGTAAATTACACAATTTTTTTTTTAATGCATACAATGATTGGTTGAGCTCTATTTAAAGGGACTGTATTGATGCCCCAAACCTCGACAGAAAGACTCATACCAGAACAAATTTGTGACTACAAAAGCCATCATTGAATCAACACAATATATCCAAAGGCCATATCCCCTCAGCCATAATCCCCTCAGCTATCCAAATAATCAACAAAACTTACCATAAATATCACCCGTCCTAGATGAAAACATGTTTCTTTCTCTTCCCCTCCTTCTGTCGAAAAGCATTAGATATCTATACACGTTCTCCTTTCTGTGTATGTATGTAACCATGTATGTCCTCCCCCATGTACCTATGTCTATATTGTATGTGTGAAACAGCCCTTAAAATGTGCGAATGAAATGTAAACTGTGAAAAAGAATTTCCCTAAGGGGACCACAATAAACTAACTAACTAACTAACTAACTAACTAACTAACTAACTAACTAACTAACTAACTAACTAACTAACTAACTAACTAACTAACTAACTAACTAACTAACTAACTAACTAACTAACTAACTAACTAACTAACTAACTAACTAACTAAGTACTAACATATCACACATTAATAAGTGGTTATTTGAAGTTGGTCAAACTAACATTGTGTCTTATAATCTTCATGCCCTGCATCAGCTGATAGTTTACACTATATCACTATTAGCTTAGCAGAATTTAGAAACAGATTTTAGAATGAAAACAGAGTATAAACCACATGGTTTATGTTGTCAGTAACTGGACTAAAGATCACTACAGATAAATTCTGAACTGCCAAAGGTTGATCTGCGCCATGGATCCACAAAAGATACACTTAGCAAAGACAAAAACATCATGAAACAACTTCTAATAGGTGTTTCTTTTCAGTTCTCACCCATCTCATCACTTATGGCCCTTTTCCATTGCCTGTTTTCAGTCCAGTTTGACATGTCACGATATGACATGACCCCTGTTTATTTGCATTTCCACTGGCTGCACACAGCCTGGAATATGACACCTGTTTTTTTGCTGAGCCCAACTATGCTGAGCTGATACTACAGCATTACATGACATGCTGCACTGATTGGTCGAGGAGAGTGTCCTCACTCTGTTGGTATAGTTAAATAACCACCATCTTTAAATGCCCACCACATTCGAGGATTTACAATGCAGAAGACTGAAGACTAGGAAAAAAAAAAAACAACAAAAAAAACAACCCAGAGCCAGCAACAGCAGCAGCACTAACTCAATGTCCTCCATGTTTGTTGAATATGCACAACACTGTTGGCACCTAAATGACATCACATATTAAAAGATGTCATATATACACCCACTTTTGCTATCTCCACCCACTTTGTGGTAGTACAATTTGTAATGACAATGCAAACCCAGCTGCCTCAACAGCACCATTCAGCTTGACATGACATAATCAGGTTTAGTATGGAAATTACTGACTCTTTGATCAATGGCCCAATGGCATTAGTTTTTCTGACCATGGCAGACTGACTCACTATTGCCTCTAGTGATCACACGCATGTAACACATAGTACAACGGTGTAAAAGTCATTTTAGTTCAGTGGCCACATTCAGCCCAATGTGATCTGAAAAGGGTCAGACCAGTAAAATAATAACAGTAAAATTACATTATGATAATGTTCACATCTATAATGTTTCCTTCAAAATGTGAAGAACATCAACAACTTGACATGTCTGAAGAAATACAAGTGTAATTTTAACAACTTTCTGCCTCAGTCTATCAGTTTGTCATTTGCACATGTATACTCTCTTATACTCATTCATTTTACATGGACGTTCATCTATAGCCTGTCCATCCATGGGAGTGGATCTCTCCTTCAATGTGGTTCTCCTCAAGATTTCTTCTTTTTCCCACTGGGTTTTGAAGTTTTTTCTTGCCGAGAAGGAGGGTCTAAGGACAGGGGATGCCTGGGACTTTTCATGTATTTCTGTAGCTGTTTGTGTTTTTGTAAAGCCATCTGAGACGACTTTGTTGTGATTTAGGGCTTTATAAATAAAATTGAATTGAATTGAATACTCTTCATATGAAAATCATAAATCTAAATGCCTAAACTTCTACAGAAATCTAAGATCTGTTACTGTAAAGTTTCTAAAAAATATATGCATTGGCAGTTACTGAACAAAGTACCTTGTCCCAAATTGAGCATTTTGTTTTCGATTGTTTTGCTGTAGTGTGTAATGATGTGTACAGTATAGTGTTTATATTTATGAAAGCTTCGAGCTGCTCTTTTGGTGTAAAAGTTTTGATTGTGGTTGTTTTTATGTAGCTTTAGAAAAGGGTGTTGTGTTTACAAATTGAGAAATGTGAAATGTGTTTGAGCATTTGAGAAAAACTGTAATATAAAGATTTTCATGTAATTTGACTTTTTTTTTTTTTACATTAAAATCTGCAGGTTTCATTATTTCTAGGTAATTATGATGTTAATTCACTGCTCTGACCCAATTGTACTATAGAATATGAATTAAAATGATTTTTACACCGTTAATATATTCATTATTATTCATCCTAGGACAGATTGGACCCTTTGTAGAGCTGGATTTGGTCCCCGGTCCTTATGTTTGACACCTGTGACATAGAACTTCCTAACCCTGTATTTTAAACACTAATGATAATTTTAGGTCTTTTAACAGAGATCACTTTCTAGTCACTACAAGTCAACAAAATACTGAATGTTATCATATATTACAGACTTTCCCCATAACATTCAGGTCTGTTAAACATCATTCCCTTGGAGCCCACATGCTACCCAGCACTAGGTGGACTGTAGACTGGTCAATGACCTGCTGTTGGAAAGACACAGTCATTATGCTACGCTGCAGGTGGATTGTCCATATCTCTTCAAATTGGATGAAGATATTACCTGAGAGTCCAGAACACAGTTGGAATAAACAATCCAGTGGAGATACTGAGGCAAAAAAAAAGAAGAAATGTACACATACAACAATTTTGTGTTGAGCTACATGGATCAAGGACACACTCCTACTTTTGTGTCTGTTTCCATCAGGACATACATTCAGTTTGTAACTCTCATTCAGCAACTCTCACCACCTTTGGAACCATTAAACCATCCTCAACTTAGCTTGACTCCAGCACCGGTAAGTTAGCATCGGCTAGTACTGTCATCAGGCGTATCGTAAAGCCTCAACGCTATTTATCTTTGATCACACTGATTTACTTGTTTCTCTCTGAAACTCACTATGAGTTGAAAACGCAAACTGTGATCTGAGCTGAACATGTGCGCAGAGAAAATAATGATCAGGAGTTATAAAAAGCTGTGGTCTGCTTTAAACATATGTAGTAAAAGAAAAAGATAGAGAAACTTTGATCTCAATTGAAGTGGAGGTTTTGATTGTAATCAGAATTCTTCAGCAGTGATATCACTTCTTCGTGGTTGCTTTTAACTTTTTCCACGCTACAGACATGACAAAAAGTAAAGAAATAAACAGACTTTTTAACAGCAGGACACTTATTTAAACAGACCACATATACACACCAATATAAGGTACAGTCCAGCAGTATTCAGTAGAACTGTACCAGTAATAATTATGGTTTGTTCTTCATTTAGTTGAACCAGCACACACTGATTTGAATGCACCAGTTATTTTTCAATGCAGCTTTTCAAAAACTGAGTCTAAGTGACAGATTCAATTTTTTTTAAGTAGAGCAGAACAGTTACACAATTACAATCACGAAGTCAGTCTATGCAATAACATAAATGAGGTTTCGAGTGAAACATGAAAAAGTTGTTACAATTTCAGGAGCTTTCTATTCATTTATTTTTTTATTTTTTTTATACTATATTAAGTTTACTGATGGCAAATATGTCAGGTAGCTTCAATGGCAGCTGACTGTTCTTCCTATGTGGTAATGCTAATGCTAATGCTAATGCTATGTACTGTTTGTGTGTTAGGATGTGTATCCTATGCCCCACAAGGATAATAAACAGTTATCTTTTTCTCCCTTATTTAAGTTTCAATTACAATATTATTAGGGCTGCTCGCAGTATGAATTTTTCATTAAACTGTGTACCTTAATTCTGAGTATCATGGCTGTTTTTAATTACCAATTACATTACTGCTTTGTTATTGCTCAATAACAAACCGTTATAACAAAATAATGTTTCTTGGAGACTCTGTACTTTTTAAAACTATTTTAAAAGACACTTTTCCAACACAAAAGCATAGTTCCAGTCATGCTTTAGCTCCTCTAAGTGCAATGCATGATACAGAAAGCAAAACCCATACTGTGAGAGAGGCTTTTTTTGTGTGTGTGTGTGATAAACTTTATGTATTATGGCCTTTTTTGTTTGTGTAAGACTTTAGAGTTCGAGGTCATCCACAGAAGTTATTGGTTGAGGATTCGACAAATGACTGGAGACAGGGCTGGCACCGCTCCTGATGATACTGACCTTAAAGTGAGCATTTCAGGTACACTGTATTGCATTTTACTGTATGTTCATATTGCATTCTTATGGTATGTTTGTTCATTGTGCCACAAATATCTTCTATCAGGGTCAGAGCCAGCCTTAGGCAGAGTAAGAGCTGAAAAATATACAGTTGAAGAAAAACTTATTAGACCATCAACAGTCATCAAGAACAATTACAGTATGTAATCAAGTACTAACTCATGTTTGTATCATGTAGGGCTGCACAATATATCAAATAATAGTATTATCATCATAAGAGAGTGTGCTATATTCATATGCTAAAGATATACAATAATTTATTTTCTTTTTTCCCCCATTAACTTCTTCTTTTACACATCATGGGGTTCCAGAGTACTCTAAAATGACTATTTTTTTATGGCAAAAAAACCCCTGAAAGTAATGCTACTGCTGTTGGTTGAATGCAAGTTTATATGTTATGAATATTGAAAAGATGTGAATATTTTCTGAGCACAACTCTGGGCAAGGCCTGGACACTTATTTTTAAAGATATTATTTTTATCTGTGGTATTTACCATACCAGTGGAATAGTGTTGGCAGTACTCTGGCACATTTTGTTATTATGAAATACATCCATGCCATTTTGGAATGAAATGAGAAACTAGAAAAGCACTCAAAGAGCACAGACTCCGCCAAGGCAGACCCCCCCCCCCTTTCACTTCTGCGCACAATGGTCTGCTTTAACCAACTGAATGAAACATAGACAGCCCCCCCCCACACAACCTTTTGTTTCTCGTGCCAGTATCAATCTATCCATAACTTTTTGAGTTATCTTTCCAAAAGTCAAACAGACAATTGGATGAACACTTTAATATTAAATGGAAGCTGGTCCCATAAGCTTGGAAACCAAAGGCTCTAGCTCCTACTGTACTTTTACAGACCCTGGGAACTTTCAATTGACCTACATTCTGAGAACGAAGGGTTCTGTTGGACTGGTATGGAACCAGATCATATTTAAGATAAGATGCGCCCATACCATTAATGGTTTTATATGTAAGGAGGAGGATTTTAAATTTAATTCTAAACTAAACTGGAAGCCATTGAAGGGTTTGGAGCACAGGGGCGATGTGTTCTCTTCTATTTGATAGTGTTAATAATCCTGCTGCTGCATTTTGAACCAATTTAAAGCTTTTTAAGGAATATTTAGGACACGCTACAAGTAAGGAGTTACAATAATCTAATCTAGATGTAATAAATGCATGAATTATGCATAATTTTTAGACGGAATATTCAAAATTTTGGCTATGTTGTGCAACTGAAAAAAGGCTGTTCTGCATGTTTGGTTAATGTGTGCTTTGAATGGAAGATCTGGATCAAATAAAAGTACTGGGTGTTATACTTAAGTTGTCTAAAGTAACTGCCTGGCAAGTTAGGGAGTCTCTCACATTTTTAAGGCCCATTATAATAATGATGGCACTCATCCACGTCTTTATGTCTTGTACACATGTACTTAGTTTATCTAATTGCCTGGTCTGGTCAGGTTTAATCGATAAATATAGCTGTGTGTCATCTGCGTAACAATGAAAGTTAATGCCATGACTTGTAATGATGTTGTCAAAAGGGAGCATATACCTACAATGTAAACACTATAGGTTAGCACTAGTGCCTCACAGCAAGAACAGCCCTGGTTCGAATCCCACACCAGACCTTTCTGTGTGGAGTTTGCATGTTCTCCTCATGTCTGTGTGGGTTTTCTCCAGGTACTCCAGTTTCCTCCCACCATCCAAACACATGCACTGATAGGTTAATTGGTTAATCTAAATTGTCCATAGGTGTGAATGTAAGAGTGATTGTTTGTCTATATATGTTCAGCCCTGAGATGAACTGGAGACTCATACGGGGTGTACCCCGCCTTCACCCATTGTAGCTGGATTAGGCCCCCAGTGACCCTAGTGAGGATAAAGCGGGTTCAGACGACGAGGCAAGTCAGCAAACAAACATTTGGATCATTTTATCATGAAGGAACATTTTTCTTAATAGATGAAATTGACATTTCTGTATGTGAATGACAAATATCTCAATATTATTGTTTTCACATTGTTGTACAGTATACCCATATCACATTTTGCAAGTTTTATCACTATCATGCAGCAGTAGTATCATTTGACTAAAACAAAAAACAAGGAATGCCTAAAGGTACTGTTTTTACTAGCATAATGTCACAACTTAAATTATTTTGGTTATTACTAAGAAAACATGGAAAATGGATAGATATCAGCTCTGAAATTCAAATCTGATGAGCTATTTTTATTAATATCCTTATATTTGTCCAAACAAATGTACCTTTAGTTGTACCAGGCATTAACATGAATACAAAATTGATGAAAACAAGGCTTGATCTAATGCTTTTTTTTTGGCAGCTGTACTTACAGAGACACACCAGCTAAATGGCAGGTGCACCAGTGCAACCAATGGAAATGTTTAGTCGCACTTGACAGATTTCTGGACCAAGATGGTGGCACTGCAGTGCCCTGATGGAGGATGTCATCCATGATCGTGAATTTAACTGCGCGTCACATCAAAAGAAAATTAAAAATGCCATCGCAAGAAACAGCAAGAGTGCATTTTATTTATTCCACTAAAAAACAATAATTTAATCTTGGCGTTATGGTGTTTACAGACATCCCAGTAGATGAAGATAAGCAGGAAAGTGCAATCTAGTCAAGCTCATCACAGACTGTCCTTGAGGCTTTGAAACAAGATCCATTTAGATTGTATGGCAGAGTAAAGGAATATGGCCTATAATATCTACAACAGCTTTGTAGATAATGATCAAATGAAGAGGTCTTAGAAAAATAGCTTGAACCCAAATGCTGATTAGGATCCAATTATAGGGGGAGAAAAATTTGAAATTAATTTAAGGAGGGCAGACTTCACACACAAAATCCTACTTATTTTTTTAGACCAGTAATGCTGTTGATTAATGGATGGCAGTTTTATGTGTATCACCAAAAGGGAGATAGTGGTGCAAAAACAAAGAGCAATGAATAAATATTGAGTAATATAGCACACAGTGTCTGTCAGACTGGCTGGTAACACAGCCTGAGTGACTAAAAGTACTAAAGAACAACAGCAGACTCACTCGCTATCAAAATGTGAGGATGGATATGAAATTGAGGCGTAACAAATAGGACAACATGTTCCTTTAGAGTCATCCCAGGACTGTAAGGCCTACTATGGTGTTTGTTTGCCATGTAGTAATGAACTTGCTTGATTCACTAAAACCAAGCTGCCGCCGTCACACTGTGACAGCAGAGCTCACAGCTGCCTAGGAAATAAGATAAACTATTAGCAGATGAAACAGAGCTATCGGTTCCATCTCGCTTGAATCAGGAACTTGTTTGCCTGTGCACAACCTTCAGGAAACACACAGGTCTGGCCATGGCCGCTACCGTGAAATGACGCCCAGACACCGAGCGCAATTAAGCTCTTCGTGGCATGGGCAGCCATTATGTATGAAATCAAATTACCTTCATTAACCTGCCAAGTTGGCTGAAGGCGTCACTACCCACTGGTTCGTTCTCCGCCCTCACAGAGGAAGATGAATGACAAACCAAAAGAGGTGTAGCATGCTGATATCCCTGTGGAGTTCTAATACAACATCCCCTACCAAAATTTTCTAATGCATTCATACTCATGGAAACCATTTGTGCTGCCTCCACCACATATGTTTTAATGTTGCAAAATGAAATGCATGGGTTGAGAACAATATTGCACGGTGTGGGATAATTAGCTCTCCTGGTTTGACAAATGGGCCGATACCTATGTGCATACATGCTTTTCAACACTGCATATGTTGCTTTCATGAATAGGCATCCAGGCTGAAATACATATATTTATTACCACAACTCTTAATGCCCCAACAGTGTCTACACAGCTAAATTGCACCAAACTGACAAGAAAAGGACATGAATAGAGAGATGGGATTTTGGCCACATCGCAGTCGCTGAAATATGAGAAGCCACGAAACACAGCAAGAAAGAAGTTACATTTCTAACACAATAACAAATTGGCTTGAATTGGATGAAATTTTGCTAGTGGGGCAAGCAAATTTTGATGTGTTTTAATTTATTAAAACAACTATAAAAATGTAGTAGAAATAAAAAGAAAGTTATGCTTATTACAAGCAAAAAAAAAACTAGTTAATTAAGACAAACTTGTTGTTAAATTGAGAAACTGCATGTCTTGTCACTCTTAATATAATGAAAACAATATTGGTCTTTGACTGGAATATGTTTTTAAGTTGCTACCAGTTAAATGGAGTTGAAATAACTTTCTAATGAAAAACACAATGTAAAAGACCTTGCTTTTTTATTTATTTATTTTTTTCAGAATTCCTTTTTTGCAGAGATTATATTGTTTTTCACTGAGATCCAACACATATTACTCTTAACATGTTGAATTCTCCACCATGGAGAGTGTCAAACAGTACTTTTGAGGGCAAAAAGAGAAAAAAAAAATCTCCCCACAACTGCTTATTTCTCACAGGAAAACACGAATCAAGTTAACAACAAAATGCAATTCTGTCTGGTTGCACGCATAATCATTTGGCCTTATGTAAAACTGCCAGCAGAGGTACTGGAGGGAACTGATATTTGTGGTGACTGGCAATCGGAGTCAGCATCAGAGGTAAGTGATTCTATTTAGATAGATAATAAATATGCGGTCATGGGGAACCTATATCCAAAACCCACATAATGACTTTCTGCTGTGGCTGGAGCAGGTTGCAGATCAGTCTTACAATATTTACAGAAATTTGCTCTCCTTCATCCTTCTCGGTGCTAATTCTATTTCCTCTTCGTTACAAACACCATATTTTTAATGAGCGAAGCCTTTTACAGTCTAAACGTCTCCTCAATTCTTGTATTTATCAATCACACCAAAGCTTTTAGGCTGGAGGCACACGGGTATCGCAAAGTGAAATCAGTCTTGAATTCCACTTAGCTGCTGCGCTGAATGATTGGTGAATTAGCTCAAGTGCTATTTTGAGTGATTATCATGTAAGAGTTGTGAGATAACTATAAAACAAAGGCATGGGAAGTCCAACAGCCTATTTCCTCCAGTTGTTGAGGTCATGATGTTGAGAGTAATTCTTAGTAAATCGTGCTGAGGGTCTAAAGACAGGGGATGTCTGGGACTTGTTTTTTCCATTGTTTGTTTATTTATTGCAGTTTTCTATTCAGTTTTCTTTTGTTGTGGTACAGCACAGAGAGGCCCTTCATTCTATTCTATTCTATTCTATTCTATTCTATTCTATTCTATTCTATTCTATCAATAACACAAACATGTCTGCACTGTGTTTTTAGGGTTTTTAATTATTTTATGTGATTTTTATTTCATTTTTATTCATGTGTATTAAATTGTGGCTGTGTTTTTAAGGTTTTTAATTATTTTATGCATGTATATTAATTGTGGCAATGTGTTTTGGTGGAGAGGGTGTTTTGAGAAGCCATGGCAAAAACGAATTTCTGTTTTTTTTATGTGGAACAGACAATAAATCTATCTATCTATCTATCTATCTATCTATCTATCTATCTATCTATCTATCTATCTATCTATCTATCTATCTATCTATCTATCTATCTATCTATCTATCTATCTATCTATCTATCTATCTATCTATCTATCTATCTATCTATCTATCTATCTATCTATCTATCTATCTATCTATCTATCTATCTATCTATCTATCTATCTATCTTATTCTATTCTATTCCAATTCCTCCCAAAATTATTAAACTAATACATTATATATGAAAATTGATGATGCTTTGAATGGAATTATTACAACTACAACATACTGTGCTGGTGGAACCTGGAGTTGTGTGATGCATGGACATAATATAATAACCTGAAATGAGAGTAGATATTATCTGGGATTTGGGCAGTAATATTGTGATATAACCTAAATGCAGTATGTTTCCACTCCTAAAGGCTGCATTTCAGTTAATGGAACCGTTTCCCTTATTAGACTCCTCTAGCAGAGTGAAATGAAACAGGAATCCCTCTACCTGCTTGGTCATGATATCCACATTCCTAATGATCATACCTCAAACATTTGATGTCTTATGAAAGCACTGATAGCCACTTCGAAACACCAACCACCACGATGATAATATTGGATGTTTTTACTTTATTATACACCTTTAATACCACCACAGGTGAAATTCCAACTGGTGCAGTCAGAAAACCTTTTTGTTGATAAAAATATGACCCTGCAGGTATAAAAAGCAGAAAATCATCTGCCAGAAATGACCCACACATGGTTTTGTAGAAGTTTTTATGAAGAACTGTACCTACAAAGACACCCTCTGTCCTCCCTGTGAGTACAGTGTAGAATCAGTAGTTGTACTTATTATTTCAGTATGTGGGTGTTTAAAACAAAGAAATCAAAGATTAAAAAGAGTTGCCAATGTTTTTCTCACTGTTTTTGCCTTGAAAATTTCATTACATAATGATGGACATATGTGCATAATTAATACTGGTAAAATTCTACTATATTTCAAAGTTGTTCAGTCATCGATATGTTTTTGCAAAGGAACAACAGCAAAGAGGTTAAAGTTGAACATTTGAATATCAACAAATGGCAAAGGAATGAATAAAACTGTGTGATTTATATGGAAATTAAGTTACTGAAAAATAAGAAATTGGAAGAATTGTCTGATACAGTTTGTTTCATGACTTATATAAGAGTTTTAACAAGATAAAATCAATACAGAAAAACGTGTGTTATACAGTAAAATTGAAGTTAGAAAAAAGATATTTCACTGAACTGTGGCATCATTTAAACATATGTTTGTTAACTTCAAGTAAAGTTTGACATGTAAGATAATGTTGAGGTCAGTGGCTCAGTGCATCTCATGTCACATATGTTACCAAAACATCAGTGGTCATTAAATCCACATAATATCACCATATAGAGATATTAAAATAGTTCAAAATCCCTTCAAGTCATGATGAAGCTGCAGAGACATGTTAGAGAAGAGAGAGGTCTGTCTGTTACGTCTGTCGTCTGTATTTAAGGATTTTATATCACAATGTTTATCTGTGTAAATGATGGTATAATCAAATATGATTAAAAAGAAAGCTCTTCAATAATTTCTCACAGCATTGAGTCACCCCCCCCCCCCCAAAAAAAACAAAAAACAAAATTGATCCCATGGGGCACAAAGGAATGAACAGGACTTCAGCCTTTTATTATTCTGTAGGATTATTGTGAGTTACTGCAGATTCTTAGATAGTGAACAACTTCAACTGTCTTTAATCGACTGTCAGAGAATCCACTGGATATAATTATAATATGCAGTAAAGATAAAACTATGAACAAATATATATATATTTGTATTCATTCCGTTTCTATCATTGTGTTTTTCAAAAAGTTCTGTAACATATTAAAATCTCAATTCATTCTCTCAATCATTATGATGGCAAAAAGATATTGACCTTCTGTACTTTTATTTTGATTCGTAGATAAACACACAAAATGATTCACGATTTTATTCATACTTAAGAAAAGTACAGGATGAGAAAACTGTGGGTGTGGAAATGAAGAAAAGGGAAAAGACATGATTTCATTGTGAAATCATGTCTTCTTACAAGGACAATATATTATTTTATATTCTAAAAAGAATGACACAAATGAAATCATTTGTATTTGCGTGCTTCTATAAAACTGGGAACTTGCAACAGGACATGGGGCAAAAAATTCAACCCAGATGTTGATTAATATTATAAAGAAGTTTGGAAGCACTTTGGGTTATTTCAAAAATAAATATTTAGTCAGATAAAACACATTTTTATGGTTTTGGTATTCATTTTATACAAACATCCACATGTAGTGTGGGAAAAGGACATAAAAAATTATGTCCTACTATTCTTTGGAATATATTTTTATTGTCTCAGGTACATTTTGGGAATCAAAGTAAATATGCAAGGTAATGTGTCTCACAAAAAAGACCGCTGTTGCAAAATCACTCACAATATATGTGTTTAAATGGGTAGGTTCCACATGTAACTCCAGTGGACATGATGGGATATACATGAAAAACATACATGTCTGGATTAGAAAACACACACACACACACACACATATATATATATATATATATATGTGTGTGTGTGTGTGTGTGTGTGTGTGTGTTTCCCAGATCAATTGCACTGACATCTACGTAGCTTTAAGTGTCCAAATTTTGAACCCAATACTTTATTAAAAATGTATTAATATTGGGATGGCTCAGAGCCATTTGCATTTATATGAGGGCATCATTAGGTACAACCTGGGGGGAAATATGTCTAAATTGTCTTTAATTATTGGGTCTAAGAAGCTGGAAAAGTGCCAGGTACCAAAATGAACTCAGATTCATAGAAACACCACATGTGGCATTTGAGAACACATCTGTCCATGTGGATCTGTCATGAGACATTTTATGATCCAGTCAGAAAAACGAGGCAATCTCAGCAGCCACATGACATAGCTGATGCACAGCGAGACAAAGACCGTGGGTCAAATTTAGACAGAAAATATGCATTTTAATGGTTTTGGGTCTAGTATTGAGTGAACTTTAGGTGTGAGGTTATACATTGTAACTGATCAAATGACCCCCTCACCCTCCTCCATAGTAGCCACTACAACTCATGTTTGTTCTCTGATTTTTGGATGCGATAAAAACATTTCCACATTTCAAAGACAGATTCTTAATGCGAAATGACACAAGCAATTAAATGTAAGAAAAGGAAAAGTAGAAGAAGGTCTCTGTGGAGGTGACCTACTCCTGCTGTATATGTAAACACTTCAGTCAAAGCTACAGGAAACATAAGTCTTACTTTCAGTCAATTGTGCACTAATGAAAAACACAGTCATGGAAATAATATTCAATCTATGAAATATGTTCCCTCTAAAACCTTAAAGCCAAACACCTCTGAGAAAACCAGGATGAAAAAACAGCAAAAAATGTAAGAAACCCATGAAAATAAGAGCCCCAGGTTAAAAACTTTGCATGTTCCCCTTCACCATCGACTGAACCTAAGGCACTCAACAGCAGCCTTACACTTCCATCTTGACCTATGAAGTATTTATTGCCCTGATTTTAATATTGTAATGCATTATGTAAAGCACTTGCCCGAATTGCCTTTGTGCATTAAATGTTCTCCACAAATAAACTCACCTTACATATTGGTCTGCCTCTGTGTCAGTGTAATTCAATAATTCTGCAGGTTTTGATATTTAGTTCTAATTTTTGTTTGTTTGTTGTATTTGTCCCTGAGTACAGAGCTGAACTGTGCTTTAGAGTCCTTGTATTTCTGTGGGAAAAGATTCAACTCTAAATACAGCACCCTCACCATAACATCACATCTCATTTCACTTTTCAAATTAACATCTTAAAAATTTCAACAGACACGCAGCATTACGATAACTAAAGGAATCCTGGGTACTATGTCATTGATTGACTTTAATAGGTTACGGTAAATCACATTTTTTTCCCCCCATCAATTACTCTCATTTATTTAGTGGACCATAACTCTATTTGTGAATGAAAATCTTGTTCAGAAGACAAGAAAAATTAGCTGCTGGCTGCTGGATTGTTGGAAAAGAAAGAAAATGAGGTGTCTAACCCAAAGTGACATTTACAAATTACCTGTTAATTTCAACTGGGTTGAGGGATGATGGGACTGAATTACACTGACAGGAGGGTAACCGGGTAATGAAAGCCAAGTCTGAAGTGGCCAAATAAGTAACCTGCATTTAGAGAGAAAGTGGGTTTATTTGGTGTGAGCACCTGGAGTATTTTCTGTGTGGACCGTTTAATAACAGGTATCTGGACTGTCTGGAGTGGCTACAGTTGTATTCTGTCCACAGCCACTTGTCCGACCATCTACTTTTGGTCCAATTAAGCTGAGCCAGATGATGAATAGTTACAATCAGCCTTGTTTTAGAGGCCTGTGCTCAGGAGGATACTAACCATGCAGGGAGCACGCCGGAGAACGTCCAGGTGTCAAAGTGCAAGGTGAAGTGCAGAGACTTACAACGGTGTCACCTTGCATCCATCCCCTGCTAATGTCTGTTAAAAAGTCCCTCCCACTGCTGAGACAACAAGCACAGACACAACAACAAAAAAAGAGAAAAAACTGCATCCCTCACCCTCCTCCCCCATGCCCCGAGCAAACATTAGGGAAGAGAAAACAGTGCCAAGTGGAAACGGGTGACATTTGAATTGAATACCTCAATAATGGATGCCATCTCCCTGTAACCTCCATTTAGCTGGCAGAGCCATAGCAGTACAAAATCAAGACAGGATCCCTCAGGTCAATGGAAACAGAGGACGTTGGTTAATGATGCCTGTACTGCTCTGAAAGCACCATGCTAGATGCAAGAGGGAAGATAAAAGCCCCTGTACCTATTAGCAGTGGAGGGAATATGCATTTCCAATAGTTCTTTCTGGAATCGAGCTTTAAAACATACCCATAAGCCACAGCCCCCTTCCTACCAGAGGTGACAAAAGTACATACATTCTTTACTCAAGTAGGAGAACAGATAATTGTGTGTGTATATACGGTATATAAATAAAACTAAGCACATACTCGTGTATCTGCTGGTGTCATCTATGTTTTGCTGTATTTTTGTTTTACTATGTTGACGATGATGTCCTTCTGTTACTGGAAAACAAATCTATCTACATATGAGTATAAATGAAGTTACTTTGTCTGGTTTAACCAAGTCTAGCCATCACTGTGGAGCTATGTGGGTTTTTATATATAAGAACAGGAGCGTACAGCCCTCCGCCAAGTCAGGTCTAAATTATTTCTAAATGAATTCCTGGATCTTTAAAACCTATGAAGTGAGTTACTGGTAACAATGCAGCATTTCTATTGGTATGGTTTTGCCGTGGCACATCCTGCTTCAGGAGGGATGAGTGATAAGTTTCACTTTCACTTCTGCAAATGGCAGTCTGCCCTGCCCCTAAACTACCCCCTGAAATGCGTGCCCCACCCTCAAATAGAACCAAATTTTAGGAGTGTTTCCACTATCGGAACTTCCGGGACTTTTTGGGGGAACAACTTTTGACCATAAGTTAGCCCAGTCCTCTCAGACGTGTGTCTCCATACAGAATGGCACTATAGGAACCTTTCAGTGATGTCACCATATCATGTCAGTTGCTATGGTAACGTCCCTGACAAAAGCAGCAGCAGAGGAGGAAATCGCAACAAGACTGGACGTGTAATAGGGATGACGAAATTTATAAAAAATCTTGACCAATCACCATGCTGCTGCAGTGGTTAGCACTTGTGCCTCACAGCAAAAAAGTCCCTGGTTCGATTCCCACACCAGACCTTTCTGTGTGTTCTCCCCATGTCTGTGTGGGTTTTCTCCAGGTACTCTTGTTTCCTCCCATCATCCAAACACATGCACTGATAGGTTAATAGGTTAATCTAAATTGTCCATAGGTGTGAATGTGAGAGTGATTGTTTGTTTATATATGTTCAGCCCTGAGATGAACTGGAGACTCATACAGGGTATACCCCGCCTTCACCCACTGTAGCTAGATTAGGCCCCCACAGACCCCTGCGAGCCTTGAGAAGATAAAGCGGCTTCAGATGATGAGATGAGACGAGACTTGACCGATCACTGAGCCTCATTAACTGGTTGAAGTCAGTCACAGAGAAAAGAAAACACTTGCTTTGCCGGCTCTCACACACACACACACACACACAGCCATACGTACTGCAGCAGTTCAGTCACTTTCAGTCACAAGTCACACTGCGAGGTTGAGCGATGTTATGTGAAAAGCTCATTTTAACCCATCACACATAGAGATTCGATGTTCCAGTAAATTCTGCTGCTAAATATAGTGTAAAAAAACCTTAGTGATTACCACTAGCCTGCGTCAGTACTGCGCTTGCTGTAGCCCACCTGTCATTTTAAGTAGGTCTGTCCTACTTAACACAACTCATCCACCACACTTTTGGGTTTCATGGTGACAACTTACTGTCCGAGTCTCTGGCTGCTATAGACGTTCTAGCTTTGTATTTTGTTTATGATTTGAATAAATGTTCTAAACTGGCGTGAGGTGGACCACATAGAATAATTGAGCTCTGCGTTTGCTATTAATAAATTCTGTCACGTATTGCTAATGTTCATGTTCATCATTTTGAAGTTATGCTATGGAGAGATCACAAAGCTTCCTCTTTATAACCTACATTACAATGCTAAAGAGTTTGTGCCGTGGAATGACTGATGCAGGCTGTTTTTTGTTTGTTTGTTTTTAAACCGACGGCAGAAAATTATGACCGGACGACGTTGATGTGGACAACCATCTGTCAAACGGTCGTTGGCTAACATCCCTTATGTGGACATGGATGAAGTCAGGATGTTTGTTGCATTTGTGCTGTTGCTTTACACAGTAATGGTATCTGAGAGAAAAAAAGAAGAAGAGTTGCTCTGGGAGAAGAATTCTACAGAGATGAATGAAACAAAGAGCTGGAAAATTCTACTTCGTCATGTGGTAAACTTCTCTCCAGCAATTACTCTTGAGTTGTTTGTCGCGATCTGATAATGTAATTTTGGACGACCAATCTGCACGACTTCTGCCCAGTGACTCTACCCCTGGAGTACCTACCCTGGAGCAGGAACTCCGTAAGTTCCTATAAAAGTATTGATAGGCTATCGGAACGGCCTGGTCAGTAGAAATTTTTGCATACTGTGATGTTCCTGTAAAATGGCCCGGAAGCTCTGATAGTGGAAACACGCATATAATCATTTCAACATTTCCTGAAAATTTCATCATCCAAATCCACAAATAACGTTTTCAGTTATCTTGTTAAAAGACAAACAGACGGACAAACAAACTCTGATGAAAGTATAACTGTCACCATTTCTTGGCGAAGGTAATAATCATATAAATGGTAAATGGACTGCACTAGCACTTTTCCACCTTCATTCACTTTACATTAGCCTCACATTTGCCCATTCACACATGGGATAATAGCATTATTACGACATTCCAATGTTCCAACATCCCATTGTTTGACAGCTCAGTATTCCAAATACAAGTTCTCTCTATGAAATATAGGAAAACAACCAGACATTTTTGCCTAAATTATCGTTTTCATTGGAGTCTTAGTAAATCCTCATAAAATGCACAAAAAAAAACCTTTCTGATGATATTAATGTGTTAGTTATCTTACTTTTGCTGCTTTTCATATACTGTTTCAACTGACCAATATTGTACTGAAACTTGGGCGTAACTGTTGTATCAGATAACGCAAGCCGTTCTATGAAATAGTGGGTTATCGAAGCATAAATATGTCAGAACATTGGAAAGAACCCTCACACACACCAGTAGTTGACTGCTGCAATGCAAGGTGCTACCAGACCTATGGGGAGCAATTTAGGGTTGTCTTGTCCAAGGATACTTCAACATGTGAACAGCTGGAGTAGGAATTTGAGCTGCCAACCCTTCAGTCATAGGATGACCTGTTCTACCAACTGAGCCACAGCCACCCTTTATACCTGGTGTTAAGGTGGTGTTAACAACATACGATACTCTTACAGTGGAAAATGCTGCAAAATATTTAAGATAACCGTGAATATGTGTACTTAATATTAAGTGTTAGAAAAGGTAGTATATTTAAATGAATGGACACTATGTAAATTAAGTAGTTTTCAATGTTATCTTATGATTTTGGATCATTATATCATTATATCGCTTTTTCTTGTAGTTTTTCTGTTCAGTATTTTTGAATCTTCTGCATTGTTTTCATCTTGGTTTGTTCTGTGTGATATGCACTGATAAGAGAGACTGACTTTTCAATGCATTATTTATGTCAGTAAAGCACACAAAGAAAATAAAAATAATCAATAAATCCCCTCAAATGTGTCAAAACTACAGTAACAAGGCTGCTTTGAAAATACAGAGAAAGTCAAGGAGTAGACATTGAAACAGTTGGGTTAGGGTTAAATTAACAGAAGACAAAATGCAAATAATAGCCTTCATTTACATGTGTCTCCAACAACCTACACTACGTAGTCTTAAACCTTTAAACTCTGACACATTATTTCTACGATGAATTTATGACTGTTTCATTGTCATAAAAGCTACGGTGAATATATGTATGTGTTCTTTTTCTTCAGGGTCAAAACAAAGTAGAATAAAAGAGAGGAAATGAAGTTGATATATTTTTACTATATAAGGCACTAAGAATGTGTGTCAATGAGAGATTTAGGATGTTGAACATGAACTGTGAACTGGAACACACTGTTATTTAAAATTTGGCCTCATAGTTTTTGTCTTGGAGCTTTCTTTTTCTTATTTCTTTCTGGGTACCTGGTTGAACGCCAAAAAGTAGTAACTCACGATAGACTGATATATTGGACAGGGCAATATTAATGTTTTTTTTCTTAGATTGGTATCGGTCTGTATGCTATTTTTCCCCTGCCATGATTGACTGATAGACAAAGTTCACGTCACCTCCGTATTCTTGTCGGTCATGGGATTTATTACATTTTTTTCGGGGTAGTAATATTCATTAGGTTAACTGTCCCCATTTTTGTTTTCTAATTGTAATTAAAGAACATTTTCCGACAGTTGTTATCATTTGACAGAGGAAAAAAAAAAAGTCCTGGCTTCTTTTTTGAGAAATACTTCCATAAACTCATCTGAAATATTAGCTCGTGTAGATATTAGCTTAATGCTATATTATAAATTAGCTTAGTTGGCACCGGGCACAATCAAATTAAGCTGTTATGTTAACTAACGTGAGCTGGCTGTCAATATTTGGCGAATATCTATTTAACTTTTTAAAATGATTAGTTATTTCAAACTACCGTAATAAGTTTACCTTTTCTCCAACATTGCCCAAATCATAAAGATGGACTCCTACTCCGACTGTCTGGTCACCTGATCTGTCACTTCCAAGACTGCACTCTCGCTAATTCATCTCCCCTGCCCCATAAAGAGTATATTATTGAAGATACTTATCTGTAGTTTAGGCAACTTTAGTTCTCATGTACGCGGTGTATTTGAAACAAAGATAAAATGTATAGAAATTTGAAGAAGCGACGGGACACCGCTACTAAATAAATGTAGCGGAAACACTGCTATTCTATCAGCACGTTTGAAAATGTTTGAGCAAAGGGTTGAATTTGTATGAACATTTTAAATAAATCATGTATTCAGAACGCTCACCACAGACATGTCACAGGTGAAAGGGTTAAACGTAGCTGTCTGAAAAATAACCGCTCAGTTAAATGCCTGAAATCAAAGTGCAGTAACAAGGTGTTTGTACTCATTCCCTGTGTTTCCTACTGTTAGCCTTAAACGTCTCTCATTGTTTTTCCTCTCGACACATGGCGCAGATGCAGGAGAAAGGGACGCAGAGTGGAAGAACACAGATAAGGTCAATTAGGACTTTGTGCTGATTTGCCTTAAAAAGGTCACGCAAGCTTTCACTGCAATCGTACTATGATAGGATCCACTATACGAGGCTGGAAACTCCTTAACAATCTCTACAGTAGATGTGCAGAACACTAGACTCCACCCTGACCTCTTTAGAAAAGGCCAGCCCAGCTTCTCCCTCACTCTTGTCTTGACCGGGGAAACTAATGAGTGTGAGGCTGTGGGTAAAACCTAATGGGGCTCAGTAGTTTTTGCTCCGGGCTGACTGCTGAAAATGAACATTTAACCACAGCTCTAGTAATTGAAAAAATGACAAGTAGTACATACAGCCCGTTACCCCACACAAACATGCACAGCGGCCAAATTATTCTGATTATTTGCCACCTCCGGATTAGAGTCGTCTCCCCACACTGTCATTTACAGCACCAACCAGTTGTAGCATTAGAAAACACACAGGGAGAAGAAGAGATGTGGAAGTAACATCAATTAAAATGAGACTGTTAGCCTCTAGTTATGCCAGCTGTGGAAATAAGTGCAGAGAGGAAAGGTCTGCATGTAACCCAGACTTCAGTATGTGGAAGCGGGACGCACAGCAATCATCAGCTCATCTAAGAGGATCCTCGTCAGGAGCAAAACACCAACACACAGCTTAGGGAAAAAAAAAAAGAAAGAAAGAAAGAAAAGGAAAACAAACAAAAAAGCAAACAAATGTAATGCTGCTGTGAGTTCCTCTGAGCTTAACTTTGCTCACAGCTCCACCTGCTTGTCAGTTATTGACACTGACACTGCTTTTCAAATGTCAAACTGGAACTGAACCCTACCATTGGACTTTTCATTTGGACCTCATGACAGAGCTTTTTGACTAATTTTCATATAGAATTTGCATGCAACTGAAAATTAAACCACAAATGCAGAAGAAAACGTACTCCAAATGTAGTGTTATACAGTACATGGGCAGATAATATGAGCTTCAGTTAATTACGCCAGTGGTATATATAATCATTTATTATCAGTTATTTTTTAGCAGATGGTTGAAAAAGGATTCAAGTGATTAGCTCCCATAAAAGTAGCTAAACAATGTAAAATAAACCTACTGATGATCAAACTTCTGCAGCGTATTGTATCTACAGGATTAAAATGACAGATGTATTTACATGCCTGTAAGCAGCATTTTAATTATGTCCCTGGCTTTTGCTCAGCTATTTTTTTTTTATTTGTTTATGCGAGTAGTTTCATCTACTTTATTTAAATGTTGCTTTTTTTTGTATATATTATTTTGAGTGTGAGCTGCAAAGTAACTTTAAAGTGTCAAACTATGTTTAGAGGAAACTGCAATATTTATCTTTAATCGGGAAATCCCACATGTAAATGTCTGAAATCCTGAAATTATTTTGTCAAATATGATTATAAAAACACACAAGTACATACAGACTTAGAGGAAGTGGATGAAATAGTTTCAAATATGTATGCTAGTTTAGACAGGCAGACAGACAGATAGATTTGCATATATCTAATAGTGTATTGTTATTTAATTTAACAGCTTTACACAGATGCACTGTCACTAACTTTCACTTGACTCAGAGAAACACAAAATAATTACAATATACCTGTTTTAACTTCATTTGAACTTGTGCACATAGTGTTAACATTCTATTCTATCCTATCTTATCTTATCCCAAACTGGGAAATGACCATAAAAGTAACATTAAGTAAAAATAAAGTCTCAGTTTTTCTACTGTTAAGATTGCGATATAATAGTGGATGCATGTTAACAGATCAGAATGAACAAACAGCTACAATAGCTCAGTTCTATGTATATAATGTACAATTTATGCATAACCACCATTGTGCCCTATAAATGAGACTGGCCGATGTTTTAAATCTGCAATCTAAAATACATATGTGCTAATGTTTTGAAAGCAGTGTATTCTTAGTATCTTAAAAGTAGAGTGCTAAATTATTACCTCAGACATTAACCAGATTGAACACGAGGACTGAAAGTGCGATCCATCATAATAGTTGAGCATTATCTTAAATGTCCAATGGCTATTCCATTTATGAATGTTATGCCTGATGGATGATGGCAATTAACAAAATTTAATCTCCAAAGAGTTCTCAGAATTCTCCTCCTGCGCTTAACCCCCACTCCCACTCCCACTCATAAAAACGGTAATACCTTGTTTGGCATGCTGTCATTGAGCAGATTTAGTAGAATGTGAACGATGCAGTCATTGTTACAAAGGAATTAGTGTGCTTTCGGAGTAATTTTTTGAACATTATCTGAAACACATTTGATTGTTTAAGTGAGATTACTTTCATCCCAGGATGTTTGCACAGGCCGAGATTAGCAGTTTCCAGCAGTTAATGAGGCACAGTTTACACCTTGTTCCAATGAAAACAGCACGACTGCTATTCTTTTTCCATCGGAAACAAAAGATCCCTGTTCTTCTTCCTGCCAGAATGAAATCTTGTGCATGCAGGTGGCCTGGGAGTGCACTATGTGACTCTGCGAGTAGGCACGTCTACAACTATGACCTCACAAAGACCAGGAAAAATGTCCAGTTCTGAGTCTGTTACATGCAGCCATAATAAAAAACAAACATGGGTCTTAATTTGTACTTTAAACAAGCCCACAACACAACTCTGCTGGTCTAAACATGCTCAGAAAAGTACATTTATGTAATTTTATTTTCATAAATATGTGAACAAAATGAGTCTATTCTCTGTATTCTTTATATCATATTATTTCCACTTAGTCGAGTGGCTTCCAATGGTGTTTTTTATGGTATGATATGAGTTTTTAACCAATTATATTTCAGCTAGTTTTGTGTTGTCAGGTAAATTAAATTAGCTTGAGACCTTCAGAACAAACAGACCAGGCCCTGTGCACTGTAAGTGAACAGGACCAGTCAGGTTATAATAGCCAATCAGATCTAGATTTTACATACTGAAACAAGCTAGAAGGTCTTCCACTCAACTTTGACGTGTGCGTGTTCGGTGATTGGATTAGCACTTGCTAGGGCCTGACAAGTGGCAATCTGGAGAATAGCTAAATGAACTAAACATGGAAATTCAAGACCTAGCTGTATTTTAACCCATAATGGACGAAGGAGAAAAATCGGAGCAAAAATCGGAGAGTTTGGGACAACGTTACACCATGTATCAACTGCATCTGTCGAACAGTCATTTTCAGCGTTAAAGCGTGTTCAAATTTATGCCAGAAACACGACTGAACAGAAACAGCTTTCACATTAGCCTCCATGTCCATAGAAAAGGAACTATACAACAGCCACTGAAGTGTTCTAGAGAAAAGAAAGGAGGCTCGACTTTATTTTCAAATAAGCAGATACTGTGGAGAACTATGATGGTGAGTAAATGTATTTTATTTTTAATTTCTTCTTGTCATTGCAACATTTTGAGTTATTTGTTGTATAGCCTATTCACAAAAATAGAAACGATCTGTTGACTTTATTTTCAAAGAATAGCTTGTTTTGTTATTGTCTGGTTGGTGTCTTATATGAAACGGCGACATTGTGCAAGTTATTAGACCGACTTGTTTAAGATCACACAGCGTCATTTTGGTGGCATTTTGTTTAGTATTTTTAAATCACCTTTTTTTTGACAATATCTGTAATTACTTTCCTAATCTTAATTGTGAGTACATATGTAATGGTTTTAAATGCTCCCGAAATAAAGTGCTGCTTGACTAGTCTATATTGAGGTGAAGTTAATATATGGGATGTCAGTGAAGGCCTAATGTTGACACGCACGGCCCGCCACTGCATTTGAGGTTTTTCTTAATACATTGCAGAATTCTTTGGCAAACATCTCCTTTAATGTAACTATTACAGCAATTTTTAAAGAATGTGGAACCTGCATTTACAGTCATGTTGGCTGCTCATTTAATCTTGAATAAATAACATATTCAGTGAACAAAAAGCAATACGGACAAAACTTAATTAACTGTTAATTTAAAAAAAAAACAACATACAACTATACATACTTTTTGTTGTGTATTGACGAGGCCACACAGCCCGCCCCCTTCCACACATTTGACCTAATTTGCTCTATCTCTTTTTGGTGATTTTGATCTACATTCACTAAAGATCTATTCTGGACCACCTCACACTTTTCCTGAAAATGTCATGGAAATTGGTCCAGTAGATTTTGGTTAATTTTGCTGACAGTCAAACAAACAAACAAACAAAGAAACACACACACAACAAACCCCATGTAATTTCAAATGTTTTACCTGATTTGGCCTCTTATTGTCTTATATCTCTTATTGGGAAAAACACATTTTTATAGCTATAAAGGTCAAAGGTCAAGGTCACAGTGAAGGTCAACAGCTAAAACATATAAGTGGTGATATCTCAGAATCCAGACCTGATAGTATGAGGTGTTTTTTTTCATTCACTTCATCTTACCTTCAAACATCAGATGAGATAACACCGAATCGGATATTTGCAAAATGTATGACCTTTATCTTAAAGCAGCGTTATTGACATATTTTCTTAAATCTGACAACATGTTGTGCTTCATATTTAACATTAGATCTAACATGTGAAATTAGGTTGCATAACATCAGAGTGATGTCATACGTGGTTAAATATTGAAATGGAAATATCTTAAAAATGGGAGCGATGATTTTTTGGAATTTTTTTTAAACCCTCTAAAGGATTCATTATCATTAGCGAACACGGAACACTAGTTTACAAATAAGTTACGAATATCCAGATCCAAACCTTGGCAGACTGGTTTCTGCTTTGTGGAGGTCTGTGCTCTTTGAGTGATCTAGTTAGTGAATGTGACCTTGACTTTTGACTTAGATTCAAGGGATTTTAAGGGGATCTGTTTTGGACCAATTTGCACCTTTCATGAAAGTTTAATGGAAATTAGTCCAGTAGTTTTTGTGTAAAGTTGTTGATAAACAGAGAGACATACAGATTTTAAAAATGAACCAAAACAATAACCCTCTCCCCTTTTGTGGGGCGAGGTCATGAATGACTAAATGAACAAATGTCTCTGTTGTCATCATAGTTCTAATAGTTCAGCTCATTTTATTTCCATATACAATAAAAATAAACAAAACAACATGATATTAGTAGCTGGAAATTGAAAGCCACTTTAAGAAAACATGACAATTTATACCATAAAATGATTTGATTTGCATATTCAAAAAAGGAGTAGAAGGATATATATATATAGACTTATGTGAGCATATCCCTTCTCCACACAACAGTCAATTATTTTGTTTTGTATCAGAATAAAGCTGTATGAAAAACTCAGGTACAAGGAACTATAGAATAGCATCCCTCAGGTGCATGGAGAAAAAAAATTGCATGAATATAAAACTACATTGAAACTATTCACAATAATTAAAATCCAAAGCAGGGATTCCTACACTCTGCAGGTATAGTGTGATCCCTGTCACTATTACATAATAAGCTCTAAAAACAGCTCATGTGGATTAAACACAATTCTAACATAAAAGCTGCTCTTGAGTGTCTTTGTGTCCTAAAACTTCAAACAGACAATACTACATCTATTATCATTTGATTTTAATGTACTTTGTGTTTAGATTGGAACCATTTCTGCAGACACTTCTTTTTTTTCCCCTCTTTTTTAATTAGCAGCCATGACATTATTCTTTTCATTATTCCACTTACAGTACTGACCTTCTTTCCCAAACACTCAACCTGTTTTCTTCTCCACCCACTCCACTCTAGCCTTTCCCTTGGCCTCTGTGGGGTCTTCATTATCACAGCATATATAGATGCTGCTGCCCTGGCTGCCTGCTGTAATGAGGGAAAGGCTCCATATATGGACACCAGTTCAGTGCACCTGAGCAACATTAACATGAACTGTTTTGAATATTTTCCAGGGATTGCTACAGTCCAGAGTGACTGAAGTAATGAGGGGTCAAGTGATTGGGTGTTGGACCCACAATCCTCTTGGTAATGATCCAGTCACAAAGCATTTAAAACCTGTGTTGTAGCTCCTCCTTCTGTCATTGCCTTAAAGAAGCACAGAGCTCATTCATAACTGTCAAGAACCTACTCATGTGTGCCCCTGGCTTATTTGGTTGAAAATCACACATAAAATGTATTTTCCAACGCAGAGTGGAGAGAAGAGGGAACTAATCTCATTTCTTTTGACACTTCCCCATAATAATTTTTGGAAGGGAGACAGTGGAGGATAATCCTTGGATGGATATGAGCCTATCCCATGTCTGCAAGCCTGGTAAGAGCAGGAGATGCAAGTTGACTTTCAGATGTACCCTCCAGCTTTTGCAGACGTTGAGAATGGGGTGGGGGGGGTGGGGGTGAGGAAGAGGCAGAAGACACTAACAAGATCATGCAATATTAATGAGGTGTTGAGATGTGGGACATGCAAGGCAAATCGGCCACTGTGTATGCAGGGAAATAATATCTTACACAAGGAAGAGGACTTGCTTTTGTAGAAATGAGTAATTAGTGATTGTATTCTGGAGAGTGGGGGTGGGGGGTGGGGGGGTTACAATACAACGTGAATACATAGGAACTGAGAATGAGCCTTTTTTTTTATTATTATTATTTTTGTGTGAAGAGTTTTTAGAGTTAATGTTTGCACCTGGACAGTATGTACAGAAGTGAGGAAATGACAGACATCCAGGACAAATGCAGAACAATGAGCCTTAGGCATTTGTAAAAACTAAAAATCTGTACATGAGCAGCACACAAAGAAATACACTGTGTTTCTATTATATATATGTGTAATTGGGGACATAAACTCTGAGTTCCCCAAAAAAGGCCTCATTATGAATATGTGTTTAATTTTGGCAAAGTCAAACACTGTCAGGGTTATTGTCAAAGACAAAAAGGAATGTGTGTGTGTGTGTGTGTGTGTGTGTGTGTGTGTGTGTGTGCATGTGTGTGTGTGTGTGTGTGTGTGTGTGCGTGTGTGTGTGTGTGCGTGTGTGTGTGTGTGTGTGTGTGTGTGTCTGTATAAGGTGCAAAGACAAATTTAAAGCTATACAGAACAATTTCAACTGAGTATACATACTCACACACACATACACACACTGTCTTATGAGGACCACATTTATAATCAAGTAGCCATTGGGTAGTGAGTGCAAACATCTTTTTTTTAAAAACATCTTTTTAAAAATAAAATAAATAAATAAATAGTAACAATTTTAAATTACATTTAAAAAAGTAATTAAAACAAATGAACAAAATAACAATACAATATAGAATAAATAATAAGTATATTTCTAAAAAATAACAACAAATAAATAAAAATGTAAAAAAATTATATATATATATATATATATATATATATATATATATATATATATATATATACAAAAAATATTTTTTTAAAAAACTACATAAAAATAAATATTTTTTGAGTAAACACATCCTCAAAGCTTTTAAAACTTTCGCATTGCACCCGTTCTGCTCATGCTTTATGAGAACTTAAAACTAATTGATGTATTTATAGGACCACATCATTTCTATTTAACTAGTGGGGACCCTTATTTATATTTAACCCTTGTGGGGACCTGAATTTTGGATGCCATAGTGTGACTGTGTAAACATATCAATGTCCCCAGAAAGATTGACATACACACACACACACACACACACACACACACACACACACACACACACACACACACACACACACTGGGTCTAGTTGTGTATATTGTTGAGTTGTGACATTAGATCACATCACACCACAGTGCTCAGAAAAATCCATGATCTTCTTCACTGAAATTGTTCCAGTTGGTTAGCAGCCAATAGTGACCTAATGTGACTAATCTTAAGTTTAAACTGACATGTGACTATGTAGTGAAATACCATAAAATGGACAAAGAAAATGTGAATAAAACTTTAATAAATTGTCTGTAAATATGGTTTATGCCTCAGTTATGTCACTAAGGTTACATTCACACTGCAGATCTTTATACTCAATTCAGATTGATTTGCTGAAATATGACCTTTTTTTTTTGCATAGTTCATATTATAATTTAAATGTTATTACAATCACACTAATATTTAATGAAGTGGACAAACGAAGACACTGTGTTTACAGAAGTAGATGTGGATCTTGTTCAGCAGTCTCGCCTCCTCTAGAGCAGAATTGTTGCATTTCAATGACGTAAAAGTTAGATAAAGTGACCATTAAAATAAATATTAAATATGTATCTGATTTAGGACCACATAAGTTTTGACAACACATCCAGAGTGTACCCTGCTTTCAGCTATAGGTAGCTGGGACAAGTTCTGACACCTCTGTGACCCCAAGGAGGGTTTAGTCTACATTCACACTGTGGGTCTTAATGTGCAATTCAGATTTTTTGATAAAATCTGATTTTATTTGCATGGTTGTTCAAACTATAATTGAAATGCGACCTCTGTCAGACTCGTTTGAACAGTCTATAGTCCTGAAGTGACCCCCATCCACTGAAGAGGACATGAGGTCTTCTTCAGTGGATGTTTTGTTTATGGAAGTAAATATGGGTCTTGCCAGGTGCTGCCTCCTCCAGCACAGAATTATCATATCTGTCACATTTCAGTGACATAAAAGTTGGATAAAATGAGAGTTCAGACTGAAATTGTATGTCAGATACATCAGATATGTGTCCAATTTAGGACCACATATGAAAATGGTCTGGGTCTGAGTTGACAAAACCTGATTTATGCTGTTCAGACTGATACTGATATGGGTCACACATGAGGAACAGCATCAGATTTGGTACAGTTTTGATTACAGTGAAAACATAGCAATAGACTGACCTAGATTAGGGGTCTCAAATATGCAGCCCGGGGGCCAAATGCGGACCGCCAGAGGTTCCAATCTGGCCTGTGGGATGAAATTGCAAAGTGCAAAAATTGCACAGTCAAGGCTGTGGAACTCATTTTAGTTCAGGTTCCACATACAGACCAATTCAATTAAATTCAGTTTTATTTGTAGACCCCCAAATCACAATAGGGTTAGTTTGAAAAAACAAATAATCAATGAAATATACAGAAGATGAAAGACACACATAATATCCCAGACATCCCCTGTCCTCCAGCCCTCCTCAGCAGGAAAAACTCCAAAAATCCCAGTGGGAAAAGACAGACCTGAGGAGAACCACAGTGAAGGAGAGACCCCCTCCCATGGACGGACAGGTTATAGATGACAATATTGTCTACAGCTAAATTATAATAGCATAATAATATACAAAAAACAATGACTTTATTTTTTATTCTTAGTTTGATGTGAAAAGAAATATTCAATTATTACTATAAAAAATGACAACTTCAAATGGTTGTCTTTGTTTTAGTGTGTGTGTGTGTGTGTGTGTGTGGGTGTGGGGGGGGGGGGGGGGCATTAAAATATACATTTGTAAACTATCCTGCAGCAATAAAATGTGAATAACCTAAACATATATGAACAACCTGAAATGTCTAAAGAAAATGAAAGACAATTTTGACAATTTTCTGCCTTTTACTACAATGGTGTCTTTGTAGATCCATAATACACATACAACTGCACTTATTTTTCTGAAGAAATTACAATTTTTCCAGGTTATTCACATGTTTTTTGCTTGGATAGTTTACAAAACTAAGACAAAGACAAAAAAATTGGAGTTGTTATTATTTTTTATAGGTTATTATGCTATTATTTTACTCTCCGTTTCAGTTGTTATTAAATCAGACTGAATGTGGCCAATGAAAGAAAATCAATTTGAGACCCCTGATCTAGATAGATCACACACACCTTCACAACATCATCTCCTATCTATTATGTCTTTTATTCCTATCAGCTTGCTTATTTTATATACACAAGGATGCTTTGTACCTACATGTATATTGATCAGAATGAGGTTGTTAATCATTTTAATTGGTTCTAGCCTTGGTTTGTTCTGCAAATGAAATGCAAAGATGCAAAACACTATGATATCTGTGCAAAATACCAAATGCAAAACAGTTGGGACGGTCATTAGCTCGACTATGATAATTTCAGGGGAAGATGTTAGAAAACGTGCAATACCGCTGCACGTGAGTGAAAGAGTCCCAGTGGGAGAAATGAGACCATCTGCCCCTCTGCAGGTGACTGTCCCAGGATAGAGGATGGTGTTAAGCTGAGGCAGCGAAAGTGAGCAGCAGGGTAAACTGTCCTGCTATGAAGCTGCTGTAGCAGGCAAAGCTCTGTAATAGGACCGCTATAAGCCACCCTACCACTGCCCCCCCCCCCCCCCTCCTAAAATCGTCTGTTGTTTCTCGATTGCTGTTGTGATAAAGTAACAGAACTGAACAGTCTCCTGGACGTCTGACCGGGATTGTGTGTTTGGACTGCAGCATCACAAAGGTGCATCATTAATCTCACTCAACATTGGTTGGGAGAGATTATTATAATCACCCTGTGTGTGTCTGTGTGTGTGTGTGTGTGTGTGTGTGTGTGTGTGTGTGTGTGTGTGTCCTCAGAGACATATCATGCTATAACTCAATGAATACTTGAGGTATCACTGTGAAATTACATGGGCATATACATATAGCTAATGCGCGTCAGATGCAATGATCCATTTGAGTAAAGGTCAAAGGTCAAGGTCGCGTTTAGCAGAAAGGTCCCTTTCTGCGAACCCTAACCCTAAAGGGAGAGAGAGAGGAACATAAAGAACAACGTGCGACTTGTCGACTCCTCCAAATTTGACTCCCTGATGAAGGCTATGATGCCAAAATGCGTTGGGGTTTTTATATGATTTTTTATATGTTTTTATAGGTGTTTGTAAACAAGCCAAGTTAATAAAGGCTTTTTCATTTTCACTTATAAGAGAGGGCCTTGGAATTTTTTCTTTCTTTTTTGTCCTCCAAATTTAAGTTGACTTGTGCTACGGGAGTCGACGTGTCTGTTAATGCCTTACCCTGGAAAGTATCTCACACACACACACACACACACACACACACAGGCCAACGCAGCTCAATTTTAATATAAGAAAGCACAAAACATTAATATGTTTGAAGATTCCCAGTTAAGTTAAATCCAACCAAGGGATATGTCTGTCACTCTGTGTGTGTGTGTGTGTGTGTGTGTGTGTGTTTGATTAAAGTGACAATTAATAAAGTTAATGTGAATTTAACAATACATGCGATCCATTGAAAACAAAAATTATATTTGTGGATAAATACAGTCTTAGAGTATTTAATCATGCTCTGGGAGTTAATGACATACCACTTCACCATCATTTATCATCATAAAAACATTTGGTCACTTATGTCTCCTGAAAATTCAACACCCACCGCCGCTGCAAAAATCTCCCAGATTCTGCTACTGAAATGTTAGCAGGTGTGGGTAGGTACGATACCTTAGCCATCCTAGAATCTGAATCTATCAACATGATCACTTCCTTGCTAATCTGAAATACTGTACAATACACAATGATATTTTAATTTTCTTTCTAAATCTGCCACATTTGATGAGAACTCCTGCCTTCAGTTTTGAAGATAGTAGCTTCATATTTTGCGGTCGCTGTTTATTTTAACCCTTTGTTCATATAAAACCTCCTCATATTCAGCTTGATAATAACAGTGACACAGAAACTGCTGCCATTTCACCCCAAAACATGAGAAACAGAAAGGAAACATCAATCCAAACTGAGACAGCACATGTTAAGGGTCAAGAAACAAGTTACATTACATTACATACTGTATGTTTCTTCAGGTTTATTGACACAGTAGTTGAATTATTATTGTCTTTATTTGGATATGTGTGATGACAAACCTGATAAACCAGACAATTACAGAGTCAAACTGTAGACTATGTGTCAGAAGTGTTTGCTTATGTCATTTATGTTCTTGTCTTTACTTACCATCACATTTATCATGTGTTGCTCTACACATTATATTACACATTTGATGCCAATACCAACCTTATTAAACTGATCAGCCATGTGTGGAAGATCCAATGCCCTGTCATTATCCAATCATACTGCTCTTACTTCACTACAGTAAGTTATTTTTAGTTAGAAAAAAAAAAAAAAAAAAGGTTTCTATATAAATTTTTTGACTTCAAGAAGACATTTCAGCCGCACCCCTATACACTTGGCTTGACAATACACCACTTTGTCTCCAAATGCTCATTATGCAAATACACAGCCTTAGGTAATGCAAAACCAAACAGCCAGCACAAATTAGACAATACAACCCTGTGGAGTGAAGACAGCACAATTAACATCTTATTGAATGATCTTACTGTATTTTGGATCAAAGTCGTGAGGATGTGTGAGATAACCTTGTTTCGCTTTTATGTTTCGATATGCTGCTTAGGCACATAGAATATAATTTGCCCAAAGGGAAATAACATACCTAGCATCAGTATATTGGCAAACGCCGATGATAAGGCGTCTTTGGCAATTTGACATGCTTCTGTTGTAGCCAAAGGAGAGTTTATCAACAACGTAAAGTAGGACAAACCTGGCCAAGCCTGTGATCATAACAAATATAAGGTCCATGTATGGCTCTATGAAGCTGGGAAAATATATTAAAGGAAACAACAATTAGAACTAATTGGACCAGAATTATTAAAGATAATTAAAGTTACCCCGTGGAGCTTCACTGTAAACAAACATGGTTTTGTTTGCATTTAGTTTTGCTCATCAAATGTTTTGTGTCTTTCCTTAAGGCTTTATAAGATCTGCTTTAATATAAGCTTTTATATCCCATAAAGCCGTGACCAAGGCTTTTTGAGAGTTTTTAACCCGGTTAAAACCTTATTGTCTCTGTACGTAATTGTACCATGACGTGTTTGTTCACAGTAAAACTATTTTTGTCTTTTTATTTTTAATTTTTAGACATAGGGTTTAGTTGTTTGACTTTGCATGTTGTTTAAAATGTGCAAAAGTCAGGACCAGCAATAGTATATTTATACAATGAAGCTGTATTAAATCATTTTCAATAGCAGAGGTGGAAAGTAAATAAGTAAAAGTACTTTGTTACTGTACTTAAGTAGACTTCTTAGGTATCTGTACTTTACTTTTTTACTTTCACTCCCTACATTTGTTCATAAATATCTGTACTTGATACTCATTACATTCTCAGAATAGACTTTTTCAAACTAAACAGATGTGACAGTATGAAAAACTGTCACAGAAACTGTGACTTTATATATTATAGTTATATGACTATTATCTTTATTATTAAGTCCTAATCAGATAAATCAAAACAAATAAAAGCTTGAAAGATATTGATATGGATACCATTGGGGGAATATATCTGGGGGAAAGGTTGGTGTTAGCTTGGGAAGGCTACTTACGTGAGTGGTTTTAATTCAAGTTTAAATTCTGTAATTGTACTGTACTTCACCATTTTTTTCAGTTTTACTATTATAGAACTGGTCGAAGCAGAAAGCAGTCATTAGCTGTTCATTTGTACCCTGTTATATACACGTTTTTTGTACTGGTGAAACAGTATTAACATTAAAAGGTTATTTTAAGCCTTTAATTCCTGAGACTTGAGCAGTTCCACGGTCAAAATAAAGAATAAAATAAGCAATAAAATGAACAAAAACAGCCAGTGATCAATAAAAATGAACAAAAATGAAAAATAAACCAATAAAATAATAACTAACATGAACAAAGGAAGACACAAATGGAACAAAAGGGAAGAAAATATAAAATAAAAAACAAAATGGAGAAAAATAAACAAATGAGCAACAAAATATTTAGAAAATAATGAATAACATGAAAAAGTAAGAAACAAACAAACTAATAACCACCTAGCATTGTAATTTGGTTCCAGTAGTTTTACTTTTGTCTTTTTCTTTTTATAAATCAGTTGTTTTTTGACACCTGTTTTTCTTTTAAATCAGTTCCATGATTTTTAATAATAACTTTTTAACTAAACCATCCACTCAGAACGTGTCAGGCACGACTAAAGGCATACGTTTGAGACACAGTGCCCACCATCAACCCCATCTATTCCAAAGAAAAGGCAACTGTTGATTCACCACAGCCACTCTTTTCCTACTCATTGTCCCTGAACACCCCCCCCCCCCACCCCCATGCCTTTATTGTATGATCATGAAAAGCTACAAGTCTATGTTCCTGCACTTGTTGATACAGCCTGTTCCCGTCACTGCATCAAATATAACATTATTCTAAGATGATAGGTTTTTAAAATGTAATCCGCAACATCTCTGATGTGTCATCTGTAACAAATGAGTCATTTCTCAAATCAGAAATCATCAAATAATGTTGTGAATGCATCATAATACTAAAAGGCGAGGAGTGTTCATTTGGTGTATGGAACAAAACAACCAAATGCATATCATCCATTGATGGAAACATCTGTGAATCATTATGCAAACTTAGGCTAATTCTTTACAGTTTGATTCATTAAGGAGTATTGTTAGTTTCAGTGGCTGAGCCCTTATTATCATGCATTTAGGAAATGAGGCAAATAGAAAAGGCATAAGAGCCCAATCAATAGCTCTTTTCATTTTGCCTTAATGGCCCGCTCTTTTTTCCCTTGTGGACTAAAAAGAACACAGGGGAGGTTGGGGTTACGACCATAAAATGTAATTTCTCTGCAGGAAAACACATAATAATGCCTCCTATCCCTTTTCTGCATATTCCTATAACATTCTGCAAAATTGAGTATGGATTTAACATCAAAAGGTTACATGAATTTTTCAAATGAGATATTAAAGTCAATATTTCAAGCAGAGGATATTTTAATTCAGGGGCTTACTTGACACAGGCTAAGCACAGAGATGAGCTGGCTTGGAAGTATCATACCGGTTTGCCACAAAATTAAACTGTCAGAAAAATCTAAGTCTGGATTTTTGATATAACATGTGTCAAAACATTAAGAGAGAGTGTTAAAAGGGTCAAATAAAGCCAAAACAAACCCCTGTGTGTTTGTACAATGAAACAGACACAGTAATAAAACAAGTTAATGATCCAGCATCTCGATTTGTTCTGAAATGTTAGGGTTTTTTTTTTCCTTTTAAAACTATTATTTATTAGGTGGTTGGGTAGGTTTCCCTGTTGCACATGCATCTATTTTTGCATCAACATGCAATTTGTTTAAAAGAAGCTGAAGTGGATTCACTATTTTTCAGGAAAGCAATTATTAGTAGTATTAAATGCAGCATGAAATCACAATTTTGGAATGTGTGTCTCCTTCACTGAGGCTGATGGGAAACACAACTCATGTTTTCTAAAATGAACAATATACAAAATGACACTGGGACACATCACATTTACAACCTGTATGACTTACCATTGATATTAAATTGAAATGTTATCATTATAAAATGTTCATGTTAGTTGTTATCAATACATTTCATCATAATTGTCAAACCAATATTTCTTAAAGGCAGATATTCCCTCTTATAAGCATTTAACAAACTAGAAATGAGTTTAAAATTAAATCAGAGCATAACAAATATTTAAGAAAATTTAGATCTAGATTTAAAATAAATGTATTGTTAAAAATGTCAACATTACATAAAATCAACTAAAAACAAACTGAAGCATTTTGTACAGTAAGCATGGCAGTTTAAACAATATTGACCCTAAAAACTATACAATTATATTTGAAGTAATATTTATAACAATAAAAGATTATATTAGGACATTTGTCATAAACGTTTTGTAGCCTAACCAACTATTATCACTGAATTCAGTACTTTTGTTACCGTTCTTCTTCAATGTACTGTATGAAGAAAAAATGTGTGACATATATTATTATTTATAGCTAATGTGATGCAATACGTGATGCAAATAAAGACAATGCAATATAATATTAGAGGGGATTCCCACTTGTCGTCACATTATAGAGCCCCTCCATTTTGATGATGCTAATGCTAACTACTGAACCTCCAGTCACATTAGTGAAGAAACAAACAATGCCTGAGCCTTGTTGTACAGTCGGATGCATTCAAAAACATGATCCTGCTAAGGGAATAGCCTTATATCGTATCCCAAAAGAAACAACACAGAGAAACAAGTGGTTGTCTGCAAGTAACAGGCAAAACACTAATGACAGTGTTTGGTGTCCCTGAACGCATCACATGCAGCTTTGTAGTCTTAATTTTGGATCAAGTAGATTACACTCCTGAAAGTAATTAAAGGAGTTCTCTGCAAATATAGCTTGGCATTGGAGTAAACTTTGTGAATTTTCTGTTGTTAAGGAAATCCAGGAGGTTTGTGTGCACTAGCTAACATTAGCATTAGCCTGATCCAGTCTAGTCAGAAGTGAAAGAAACCCTGGAACTGAGTGGACAAACTACTACTGAAATGTGCAAAATTACCTCATTAGGATTGTACCTAAAAGTACTAAAATATATATTTTCAAAAGTACTTCATTGTTGAAATGGAAAAACCTATTTAGCATAGATGTGGGTGGGAATCCTCTAAACAGTATCAAAGACTATTATGTCATGTCGTTAAATACACTAAAGAACAGATGATTTTATGTTGTTTCTTTGTTTCCTACCTTCCAAAATCATAATTAAGTATACAGTAAAAAAGTGTTTGGATTTGTTTTCTATAACTTAATAACTCATATATACAGTTCAGTATGTATGAGTATGAGTTAAGTTATAGAAAATAAAGCATTGACCTTTCCAAACCAGAAAAATATCTGTATAGTTGGATTTATTGCCTACTTACAGTATGTTTATCCATTCTTTTGGATTATTAGATTATTATTTTTATCATCATTATTATTATTAGACTCATACAGGATGTACCCCGCATCCGCCCATTGTAGCTGGATTAGGCCCCCAGTGACCCCTGCGACCCTAGTGAGGATAAAGCGGGTTCAGATGACGAGACAAGATTATTATAATTAGATTATTTATTGGTGGTCTTTGTAATTACTTGTGCAAAATATATTTTTTTCTACCAATCAATTTACATCTATGCTATTTGTGTTTTGTATTTTATTTTCATATTGGAATATTTATTTTTCTATTTATGATGCACATAATAAAAATTACTGCACATTAATAATTGCTGTTGTGCATTCCTTTGTTGTTTATTTTCTTTACAGGATTTTCACCTAAAGGCTGAAGGCTTAACTAGATTCTTGCCACAGTTTATGTATACTAGTGCTATCATAACACTGATGGGCTGCTTAATACCAATGGGTTTATGCTTCTGAACTTTAATAAAAAGAAGAAAAAAAAAAAGACAGTCATCTTATCAAGACTTTCGAGTGAATTCCAGATACATAAACATCCATCAGATGTTCATTCCTTATTTAAGATATGGAAAATAGCACAAGCCAAAGCAACAAAAATAACAACTTTCAACTAAAAACAATATGCAAATAAATCACAAACGTAAAGGTATTAGAAATGATCCAGCTACAGTTCATTCCAAATTGTATCCAGCTTTTATGCCTGTGCTCAAATGTGAATTGATGAATCCCATCCCTAGTAAAAACCGAGTTTCATTCTTGCTGCCTTGCTCCAACTAAATATGCATAAACAGGAATTACTGCAGACAATGCCTCCATGTCTCTTCCCCTCTTCCATGTCTTACACACAAATAACAAAAGTTGCTCTTCTTCTTCTCTTACATTCCTGAACATCTTATTAAAGTGTCTGCTAACCCACTGGCCATTGATCAGCTGAAAAATATAAATATTTTCAATGATTCAATGACAGAACTTTGACAGAATGACAGAAGTTTGCAGTATTCTATGTACTTACCATATGGGATGTTATTAGGCAACCCCTAGTAACATGCAGGAGGCAAACACACACTTCACCCCTGTTTGCCTCAACCCCCCCCCCTATCTATCTATCTATCTATCTATCTATCTATCTATCTATCTATCTATCTATCTATCTATCTATCTATCTATCTATCTATCTATCTATCTATCTATCTATCTATCTATCTATCTATCTATCTATCTATCTATCTATCTATCTATCTATAATTAAAATGCTTTGGGTGCCTTGAAAAGCACTATTCAATCAAGAATCAAGAAGCTTTATGTGTCATTTTACATATCCAAGGATCACAAAATGAAATTTTACAAAACGAAATTTCAGTACTTTTTTTTATTGAAATCTAATTTTTTTTTTTCCCCCTAGAAAAAGGTTTAGCTACAGGACTTTGACACATGCTTATGGAGCTGGCAGTGGACCGAGCAGACTGTATATACTGATTAACACTTTCTACAAGTATGTTAAGTGGAAATTGCTGTACAAAAGTGGATCACTTATAACTTGCAGGAAATGACAAACTGTGAGGGCACTCAAGAACATAACTCAACATGGAGTCCCTGCATTTCACTCACACACACTATCTCATAATGTTAGAGGGCAAAAAAACAGGATATGCTCTAAAATGTAATTGGTTTGTCTTTAGCATATGCCCAACCCTTCCACTAAGTTTCATGGAATTTTTAACAAAAATATAACCTCCTGATTGAGGTAACAAGGGGGGGGGGGAACACACTCATTAAACTGTCACACACACAATAGCCTTAATATGCCCCTAATAATATGTTAATTGATGATATTTATACAACTGATTCTGAAACTATTGCTAATGCTTCCAGTCAGCATTTCTCCTGTGCACCACAAGTGCAGTCTCCTTCACAATCTATTTTGCCCTTTGATACCCCTCACTGTAGTAGCTCCTTCTCTTTTACACTTGTCAGCCCAGCTGATGTTCAGCAAGCCATTGGTGAGTTATCATCAACGGCTAGTGCTGGCTCAGATGGTATTGATGCGAAATTTCTTAAAATCTCTTCTCATGTGCTTTCTTCTCCTTTAGCTGATCTCTTTAATCTGTCGTTCTCCACATGTGAAGTACCTTTGGACTGGAAATGTGCAAGAGTAATTCCACTTTATAAAGGGGGTGATCCCAGCAATATTAACAACTATCGCCCAATATCAATTATCAACTGCATTGTTAAAGTCTTTGAGAAACTTATATTTAATCAATTATCTGAGTACCTGTTTGATAATAATATTCTATCCCCTTTACAATCTGGATTTAGAAAACATTTTTCAATAACATCCGCATTACTAAAATTTACCAATGACATATTCACTGCTTTTGATAACAAGCTCACTGGGGCATTATTTATTGATCTCACCAAAGCTTTTGACATGGTGGATCACTATCTCCTGTGTGGATAAACTTCACTCTATAGGCCTTAACAGTTCCTCTCTTCTTTGGTTTAACTCTTATTTGCACCATCGTCAACAGTGTGTTTCAGTTAAAGGTAGCCACTCTAATCTTCTAACTGTAGATAGAAGAGTTCCTCAGGGTTCTTCCCTGGGTCCTCTTTTATTTTCTATTTTCATTAATGATCTTCCCTTTATCTGCAGAGAAAGTAATATTCATCTTTATGCAGACGATACTGTAATTTATTGCTCCAAACATAATTTTTATGACATTCAATTATCTCTGCAAAATGATTTTGACAGAGTACAGCTTTGGCTTCAATCCAATAAACTCTTTCTTAACACAACAAAATCACATTCAATGGTATTCCAGAAATAAAACCGGTCAACCTCAGTTAGTCAGCTCAGTCTCACTTGTCTTGATACATCACTCATTGAACCAGTCTTCAAATTTAAATATCTAGGTTTGTGGCTTGACCCTTCTCTCTCTTTTAACTTTCATATACAATCTATTACTAATAAAATTACTTATCGTTTAGAGTTACTCTATTTGTCGGTTCATTGCTTTAGTTTTTCAGTAAGGAAAAAAAATTGTTACTCATTTGTTACTCCCAATCCTTGATTACTGTGATATCATTTATCAAAACACTACAATCACCTGTCTCCATCCTCTCAGCGTTGTATATAACAGTCTTTGCAGGTTTATTCTTAGATGTCCCTTCAGAACCCTTTCCTGTCTTTTATATGATCAACTCTCCTGGCTCACTCCATCCTCCAGACGTCACTTTCATTGGTTACTGTTCATTTTTAAATGCATTCACTTTAATTGTCCTGATTACTTGAAGCCTTACTTTATTCCATTTACTTCTTCTCATAATTTAAGACATATATCTCAAACTCATTTTGTAGTTCCACGAACCAATGAAGAAGTAGGTACATTTTCTTTCCAATACAAAGCACCCTCTGACTGGAATAATCTCCCGCCCTCTCTAGACTCTATAACCTCTATTCATTTATTCAAAAATGTCATTTTTGAACATCTTCATATCATCTGTAACTGTTTGTAATTTAATCATGGTTCATGTTGTGAATATGTTCTTGTTCCTGATTGGAATTTCGTCATAAGAGAGCATTGTACGTGTATGTGTGTGTGTGTGTGTGTGTCTGTGTCTGTGTCTGTGTGTATGGTGTGATCAAGGATTTGTGTGTGTTTTAACATGTCTTGTATTTGTTTTTTTTTTTGTTTTGTTTTTTTGTTTTTTTTAAATTTTCTGTATCACTGCCTCTGTTTGTGCATCTTGTTTCGTTCTTTTGTGCTGATTGAAAACGAGATGGTTCATCTCAAGGGGCTATCCTCTTAATAAAAAGAATTTTTTTAATGCCAATATAACTCACTATTAACACGCCTATAGCCAGCTATTTAAATGGACTTGTTCAAGATCAGACCACTATTGTCTAAAAGGCATGAATTAATCTTGTCAAGCGGCGCTGAATTACTTCTCTATTCTCCAAGATTAACAGCTGTATTTTCAATATGGTTTTCAACTCACTAATTAAGAAATAGGAGCTGACTCTACAAGAAGTGATTCAAAAGAAAGTTTTCACTCCTCCAGATCAGTGGGGGGATTCTTGTGGGAGCAGGTCGTGGGGTGCCCCTCTTTCCCAAAATCCTCCACGCCTCATCCTTCATCTGCGGCTGCTCGTCATGTCCCGTCACCAGCACAGTTACACCTGAACACTCTGCTGCTGCCAAACACCTGGCTCCATCTCCCACTGTCCAAATGAAAAATAAGCATAATCTGCCTTTCTGAGTATCCAGCAAATGAGGGATTTCATGACAAATTGGGTGGAGGTTTATTATGCAAAGGGGAAGAGAGCACAGAGACAGCTAGGAGCTCAAATAAAGGACAGTGTAGTTACCAATGACAAAAATTGCGGTAATGACTTGTAAAATTTTGGCTTGGGCACTAACTGCTGTTGGTTTATTTAAGGTCCAAGCCTTGTTTTTCAGTGTATAAAATAGAAAAATAAAAACAGCACATGTGGGGTTTTTTTTTGTTTTTTTTTTGAAGATTTCCAATTATCTGCTTATCTTAATCTGAGTACAAAGAGCAAAAAAAAAAAAAAGACTATTGAACAGTTTTATTGTAATCTTTGTGTAAGGACCCCGCCAGCATCATGCAGAGGAGAAATTCTGATCCTCACTGCAACAGTAAATTAACTGCCTCAATAGCTTGATGGATGTGTTTCTTAAAGCTTAATTAGTGTGAAGTTCACTCAGGATAAGTGGGCATTCAATAAATGTCTGGCTGTTGAATACAAGTGGCATTCAAAAACATTTCAAATCACAGAAAACAGAGAGATCGCAGTGGGGAAAAAAGAGTCATGAAGAAACAGGAGCGCTGAGAACAAATACAGGTCCACTGTTATTGTTTGTATTACAGAGTCCTGGGTTATGCACAAGAGGAAGAATGGATCTGCAGCCACAAAACACATGTGTTCTCCCACCTACGGACTTCAGAGAGTATGCAAAGCATCCTTTCTTGTAAGTGAACAAAGCAGATCATTAAGACAACCCTAATGAAGTTAAACAAGGCAGCGTTACTGGAGCTTGACAGACTATGTTACATTCTGTTAAAAAGTCTAAACTGGACACGAGAGCTGAGATGAATAAAGATCAAGTTACACAAGAACTGGGGACAGACAAACAAACAACAAGGGCAAAATGGCTTCGCTCAGAAAATGGGACATTTAGAAACTGCTGACATCTAAAAGGCAATTGAATTTGCATACCACAAACTTTCATCTGGGGATGTGAAGAAAGACTCCACCACAGGAATCATTTAATATTTAATAAATTAGAAACAGTAGCTATGGCTAATTAGAATTTGCACATTTACAAATCAGCCCTGATAGCATAACAAATTATGAAATATAACAGTGCTCTGTGGATTACCAAGGGAAAATAAGATGATAGACAAAGCAAATGGAGTATCACTAACAACATACTGTCAGAACACATCACACAGCTAATCCAGTTAGAGGGGGGATGCCACAGAGGCTTGGCTTTAAAATATTGATACGCTATTCCGTAAAAGCTTTTTTCTCTTTTCTTTTTGCAAGACTACATTCAGGCTAACACTTGCTTATTGCTCATGGGTCATTAGCCTCTCATCCTCTGCTGCTTGGCCAGTTTACTTTAAAAGAAAGCCTTGTGATTAAATGAATGTGTTTGCTCTGGTACTCCATTAGCGGAGGCCTGGATGCTCGCAGTCCCATTGTTTATATTAAGGACACAACGGCAGCCAGTGTGTAAACTGCTGTTGTGTTCATTATTAGATTACTTCCTGGTGCGATGGCTTTTGGTAAAAGCCGTGGAATTCTAGTAAGGGGACGCGACATGCACTCAGAGGGAAAACATTTATCAAATGATAAAGGCCAAGGCCATGGCGTATTCTAACTTAAGCAGTTATATAGCAGATGACAGAGAAAAGTCCACATCAATAAAAGTCAAACAAACAAAGCTGGCAGTGGATTACAGCTGTCCTGCATGTCAGCTCAGGCTTTTAACATAACACAGTGAGAGCATATTTATCTTAATGTAGCTAACACACAATGCAACGCTTTAACTATTTTACAGCAATTTGAAGGTATTTCACCAAGTTTTCGACACCATAGGATTACAATGTATGCTTCACACATTGAGTCTCTGATGAAGAAAGCTTCAATATATATATATATATATATATATATATATATATATATATATATATATATATAACATGTTGGATTTTTTTAGAGCAGAAGACCAATTTACTCCCACATGATCTTATTGTGTTCATTATGTAATAGTATGTGAATTGCAGCAGCATTAAAAAAGTAGGGCTGGCAAATAACACACAGCTCTAATGCTTTTTATTAGTAGATTATAGATACTTATATAATAATGCAGAAAGCAACACAAATTGGGGCGGCACGGTGGTGCAGTGGTTAGCACTGGTGCCTCACAGCAAGAAGGACCCTATTTGGATTCCCAGACCAGACCTTTCTGTGTGGAGTTTGCATGTTCTCCCTGTGTCTGTGTGGGTTTTCTCCAGGTACTCCAGTTTCCTCCCACCATCCAAACACATGCACTGACAGGTTAAATGGTTAATCTAAATTGTCCATAGGTGTGAATGTGAGAGTGATTGTTTGTCTATATATGTTCAGCCCTGAGATGAACTGGAGACTCATACAGGGTGTACCCCACCTTCACCCATTGTAGCTGGATTAGGCCCCCAGTGACCCCTGTGACCCTACTGAGGATAAAGCGGCTTCAGATGATGAGAGAGCAGCGCAAATTTCACAAAAAAATAGAGAAAATATTGATCCATTCATTCCTTTTCTGATCCTGGTTTATCCTCACTAGGGTCACAAGGTCGTTGGAGCCTACCTCCACTACATATGGCTGTAGGTATGGTACTAAATGGACATGTCACCAATTCATCACAGGGCTGACATAAATGCTCTGTTTCCACTGTTTTGGGTGCCCATATGTTGTCAAATTCATCTTCATCATCAATCCTCTCGCACTGCAAGGTGCGTAGAGCCAACCGTGGAAACCAGGTCTCTTCATTTAGGTCTGTCACGGGCAAGATGTTGGGCTTGTGCCAGGGTCACATTGCAAACCCTAAGGTCCTGGGCCACTACATCCAATCAGCGGGACCTACCTTCAGAGGTCTGGTGGAGTCTAGACGTCTACAATGTAAGTAAGTAATTGTAATTTCAATTGATATATATAATATATCAGTTAAATATATCAGTTGAATCAGTTATACTATATAATATCTAACTGATGATTACACTAACAATTTTGTGGGTTTTTTATTTAGTGACTCAGTAATAGCAGTAGTAACACAACATACATCTTCATATTTTACTAAAAGCATTTATCTCCTGACATTGTTTTACATTACATCAGCTTAAGCTCAGCACTTAATAAGAAGTAGTCCACTAACCTGGATAACTTTTGCAACTATTCCATATTGATACTGGACAGAGTGCTATCTTTGACACTAGCATGTATTGCTAACAACATACAGAGAAAGTTCACACTATACAAGAGTAGCATAAACATACACTGATTTATCATACTCTGACTACTGACAGAAGTGCTAATAATATTGAGTGCAGTACTTTATTACATTATATTATATTATATTAGTCATCAAGTGAACATTTCGTTCTCAAAGCTGATGCGTCAGAACTGGCAAAATAAGCAGAGTAAAGAACAGAATGTCTTTGACCAGGTCCATATTGTAAACACTGTTGACTGAGTCAGAGCATTTCCAAAACTGCAGGTCTTGTTGTTTGTTCCTGGTCTGCAGCGGTTAGTACTGACCACAAATAGACTAAGGAAGGACACAGACACATCAGTACAACTCATCATCCACCTCTCAACTTCTGATAATGCCTTTGTCCAGATACCATATATACCTTCAGAGGTCTGGTGGAGACAAGACCTGATGTCAGAGCTGGTTTTGTGGAAAAAAGGGGAACCTGTACAATATTAGACGGGTGCTAATGGTGTTCTGATTGCATAGATGTTTAACTGGTTTAGATCGGTTTAGAGTTTTGCTTTCACCATCACTATTTCTGTCTTGCCAGAGTTGCTCCGATCCATACTCAAGCCCATTTTACTGTTTCTACAACCCCATATTCAAAGGCTAAATGTTAGCTGGCTGACTAATATATGCCACCCACTGACAACCCCCATTGTAATAAGATAATCAACCTTGTTACCACTTTACCTGTCACTGTTATGGCTGATTAGTGTAAACACAAACAGAAATTACCCATTCCAATCTCCTAACTTCCAGCCTTTCATTTGATAAGTTTTATGAATCAAATAATTTTCATAAGATCAAGAACACTTGTTCTGTATTAAACCTGCAAATTATGATTGTAACAACATGTTTACCAAACTAGTGAAGTAGTCATTGATATTCTACCATATTCTTAAATCAAAGAAGTGTTTTTCCTCCTGTGATTATATGCAGGAGGCAGGATAAATAAAATATAAAAATGTTTAAGCTATTATTGAATTTTACATATACCAAAGATGTGACACATTCCCTTAAATCCTTGAAAAACAAAGCATTTGGCACAAGTGATTCTTTCATAAGGCACTGTTCAGCTATAGTTACAATGATATGAAGCTGGAAAATGACTTGTGACCGTGTCATATTTAAGCTACAGAAAAGATCATATATTATAATAGTTACACAGTGAGACACCTCACTGGTCAATGACGGAGATTTATCAACTAAAGTAGCTACAAGTTGTCTGGTTTACTTTGTAAAGTAATAATATGATGGGCTTTAAATGATTAGTGAAAAACACAGAATATCACCATAAAAAATGTAGAGGATGTTATTTGTTCCTAAAGCCTACCATAGAAACCTGTGCACTTCTTGACAACAGGGGGTCACAAACTGCCCTTTGAAAGAAAAAAATGTGTTGAGACATTGTCAGAGTTAATCTGTAGCTGTACTATGAGAGGCTGCATCACAAGGAGACAACAGGAAACCATAGCTTTGCTTCATCACATCCTACATGTTCATAGTGAAACAGTTTCACAGCCATTCTGTAAAGATGGCAGCTGCTGGTCTTTCAAACAGGGGACAATCATTGTTGGCTTACATTATAAAATTTGCCAATTTATTTAGATGTAAATTCTGTGCTCCATTCCTTTTCAAGAAAATGATCTGTGACTGTGACACTATCATACCAAGTAGGCATCTTTTCCAGGGACTTGAATAAGGAAATGTGGAAAACTGAAACAACAAAATACTATAAGTGTGTCTTATTTACAACGCAAGAAATGAAGAAGTAAATAGCAACAAATGGGAGGCAGTCTGTTTTGACTTCTCTTGCAAAATCTACGATGAGACTGAGCTGAGCTGTTAAGTGAGGGTGTGTATCTCAAAATAGCCGTCAATCAAAATGGGATTTGGCCTTTCGACTGATCATCCAATCATCACGTGGACAGGCTGCCCACAGCTCCATTCACCCCCAGATATACAGTATTGAGTGTCCAGAGGCAGGACAAAATCATGCTGTTTATCCAATGACTATTGAGTTTCTAGGCAATGAACAAAACTACACAATTAATTTCCATTGAAGTGCAGAGACACTCAGCTTCAACAGGAAAAGGCATTGGGCGATGAAAATGTATGAGAAGTGAAGAGCATCGGATCAGTTGATTTATGACAAGTAGCTGATTCTGAACAAATTCATCTTCAAGATGAACGTGTTCAAACACATTTATAGTCAATGGAATGTTAACACAACCATACATATTTGACCATTTACATTTTTACATTCCTGAGGAACCTGACCTTCATTTGCAGTCTTTAAAAAATCGCCTCTGGTTGAGGGACCACTGATGATGTCATCTGATGAGAGTGATCACATGTGGAATGAGATCAAAGGGGGAAATTATGGGTTTAGAACTTAACATATACTTTTAACATATTCATTTACTGTTTAGTTGTTAAAAGTATGTCAAAAACCACTGTATCAGAACAGAAAGTGGCCTGTCTAGCCTTGTCCAGCTTTATCTTTTATGTTTTGGTAAAGAAGGACTGTCAAAAAAGGTCTCAGCAGATTCAGATGCAAAGATGGTGGCTGTGTGGATACTGACCATAAAATAAGAATAAACTGTTCCTCTGTGAAGTGATCCTTTGGTTTCAGGTTGTGTTGTGAAACATCAAGACAACACCACTAATAGAAATACTGTATTAATAAAGTAAAATAACCAAAATAAATTAAGTTTTGAATCTCACTCTGTCCATTGTGTCCTTGGGCAAGACACGTCATCCTCCCTGCCTCCAGTGCCAGTCACACTAGTGTATGAATGTGTATGAATGTGTATGAATGTGTATGAATGTGTATGAATGTGTAAGAATGTGTATGAATGTGATCAGAGGGACTGTTTAGTGTGAACTGGCAGCCACGTTTCTATCAGTCTGCCCCAGGGTAGTTGTGATTACAGATGTTGTTCATCACCACCAGAGGGAGAATATGAGAGTGAATGAACAATGGATCAATAAAATAAAGTGCTTTGGGTGTCTTGGAAAGTGCTATAGAAATCTAATCCATTATAATGTGTGCTTGAAAACATTAATGCGAGATAACCTGTGATTTTTCAGCAGTAATCAATTCTTCACACATAAAATGCTCTATTTTAATTTCAAATCAGTGTATATTAGACAAGGACATTTAGAACATTTCTCAGTGTGATATGCAAAGTTATGCACAGTTAAATTAAATAATTACATATTATTCGTGTTATTGTGAGCAACTGGGATCATAAATGTACATACGTATTAACAAAGTCAGACAGATCACTGGTAATTTTCTAAAGTACATTATTACATTTATGTCCCAAAATAAAAAAAATTAAAAAAGTTAAAATATAGAACATGTCATATTTCCATTCATTATAAAGCACAGGTGTAGCACTCAAACTGTAGAAACAAAAAGGTACCAGTGTAGATATTATGTTTTACAAACAGGTGTATATAATATACCATCTGTTCCATTAATGCTGTTGATCAGACAACAATATTTATATAGTTATTTATATTTATTTTCATAGTGATTCATGAGAGACTGCCAGAGCTAAATGGATAGGAGATTGGGTAACTTTTATTTCTGTCATTGAGGAAATAAACTCAGAATGACTGATAGATAATTAAAATGACATTTTTGGACAGTAGTTCAGTGTTTCCATGGTGTTTTCAAACTTGCTAGTCATGTGATCATACACCGAACATGCTTCACTGTGAGCTCACAACATGACTATAGTCCCACAGGTTCATATTGTCAATGTACTTACAAACACCATAGCAAAAGCAGTTAGGACACTGTCAAAATGTATTATAGGTCTCATAAACTCATATTTTACTCACAGTTCAGCACAGAAAACTATCAATATCAAATACCTAAACTGAGAAAATTGCCATTGCAGGATAAGTACAAGAAATAAAATACTGTAGGGGTTTGAAAATCAAAACTTCTTCAAAAATTTGGGTTAGAGCCACATGTAGGGTGACCACTGGCATGGAAATTAGGACACTTGTGTCCAAAAGTGAGGACAAAGGCCCTAAAGTTAGGACACCATTGTTTTGATTGTAATTGTTTTGATTTGATGGGGGAGGGGGGGCATTAAAGAAAAACAACTTGTGACTAACATACTGTATAACGTATGAAGTCAACATATATTTATTGACTTGGAACACCCATTAAAACAAAAAATCTGGAAAATGATGGTCCTTGCCGTGCCATTATATAGACTAGCATTTATTCACTTGAAAAATAAAGTGTCAAAAAGAAAAAAAAATCGAAAAATTAATCAAGAAACTTGTAGGCCTACTGACATTTAGTCTACTACTGACATTTAGCCTACTACTGACATTTAGCCTACTACTGACATTTAGTCTACTACTGACATTTAGCCTACTACTGACATTTAGTCTACTACTGACATTTAGCCTACTACTGACATTTAGCCTACTACTGACATTTAGTCTACTACTGACATTTAGCCTACTACTGACATTTAGTTTACTACTGACATTTAGCCTACTACTGACATTTAGTCTACTACTGTCATTTAGCCTACTACTGACATTTAGCCTACTACTGACATTTAGTTTACTACTGACATTTAGCCTACTACTGACATTTAGTTTACTACTGACATTTAGCCTACTACTGACATTTAGTTTACTACTGACATTTAGCCTACTACTGACATTTAGTTTACTACTGACATTTAGCCTACTACTGACATTTAGTTTACTACTGACATTTAGCCTACTACTGACATTTAGTCTACTACTGACATTTAGCCTACTACTGACATTTAGTTTACTACTGACATTTAGCCTACTACTGACATTTAGTCTACTACTGTCATTTAGCCTACTACTGACATTTAGCCTACTACTGACATTTAGTCTACTACTGTCATTTAGCCTACTACTGACATTTAGTCTACTACTGACATTTAGCCTACTACTGACATTTAGCCTACTACTGTCATTTAGCCTACTACTGACATTTAGTCTACTACTGACATTTAGCCTACTACTGACATTTAGTCTACTACTGTCATTTAGCCTACTACTGTCATTTAGTCTACTACTGGCCTTGGCCTGTCAACAGGAACTTCTCCACCAAAAAACAAAACAGTGTTGTGTTCATTTATGCTCATCCAAAAAATATCAAAAAGCAAAACAGGAAAAATGAGAGTGAACCATGTAATTTACATTTGGCCTATAACCTTATCCACAGGAATTTGGATTAAAAAAACATCATTAAACATTACTGAACAACAAAACATCAGTGTATAATGTTCATTTGAGCGAGAGTTTGGGGCAGCTGTGGTTCAGGTGGTAGAGTGGGTCATCCAATGACTGAAAAGTCGGCAGTTTGCGCCCCGGCTCTGGCTGTCCACATGTCAAAGTTTCCTTGGGCAAGACATTGAATCCAAACTTAGGCTCCCAGTAGGACTGACAGAACCTTAGAAACCTACTGGTGTATGAGTGTGAATGGGTGAATGTGAGGCTAATGTAAAGCGCTTTGAGCGCTATGAAGGTGGAAAACAACTACATAAGTCTAGTCCATTTACCATTTGCTCATCCATCGGCATTATTTAGGCTCTTCCTTCATTCTGGTCTTTTTTCTAGACTGTTCTGCCAGTTCACCCTAGTTAAACCCCACAGTATTCATTTATTTGAAATACTGAATCACATTTCAATTTGAATGAAATTATTTTGTCATAATAAGCCTATTTTTTTATATAAAGGCTCAGACGAGGGGTGGCACAGTGTTGCAGTGGTTAGCGCTCGTGTCTCACAGCAAGAAGGACCCTGGTTCAATTCCAGACCTTTCTGTGTGGAGTTTGTGTGTTATTTTCTCCAGGTACTTCAGGTTCCTCCCACCATCCAAAGACATGCACTTAAAGGTTAATTGTCTCGTCATCTGAACCCGCTTTATCCTCACTAGAGTCGTGGGGGTCACTGGGGGCCTAATCCAGCTACAATGGGCGATGGCGGGATACACCCTGTATGAGACTCCAGTTCATCTCAGGGCTGAACATATATAGATACACAATCACTCTCACATTCACACCTATGGGCGGTTTAGATTAAGCAATTACCCTATCAGTGTATGTGTTTGGATGGTGGGAGGAAACCGGAGTGCCTGGCGAACACCCACGTGGACACGGGGAGAACATGCAAACTCCACACAGAAAGGTCTGGTGTGGGATTCGAACCAGGGTCCTTCTTGCTGTGAGACACGAGTGCTAACCAGGGCACCACCGTGCCACCCCTCAAAGGTTAATTGGTTAATCTAAATTGCCCATAGGTGTGAATGTGAGAGTGATTGTTTGTCTATATATGTTCAGCCCTGAGATGAACTGGAGACTCATACAGGGTGTACCCCGCCTTCACCCATTGTAGCTGAATTAGGCCCACAGTGACCCTAGTGAGGATAAAGTGGGTTCAGATGACGGGACGAGGCTCAGAGGAGCAAAAATCTGTCAAACATGTGAGTGCAGCTTTTGAGTGACAGCAGCTTCGAGGCAATCAGGGGCTGCAGAGGCGCCATCAGCTGCGAATGTTTGTATAAGAGATCCCTGTAGGCTATCTTCGCCTGTGAACATCACAGAAGCAAGTGTAAATAATGGCTGGGAATTTGTGATGATTGATGCAACAGTGGTGGACAAGGGTCCGAAAGGAGGACGAAATGTAAAAACGTGATGGACATGTGACAGACCGGCCTCTCCAGACGAAATCCGGGAGAATGGCTATCCTCTCCATATATATATATATATATATATATATATATATATATATATATATATATACATGTATATATGTATATATATATATATATATATATATATATATATATATATATATATATATATATATATATATATATATATATATACACACGTATATACATATATACGTATATATATATATATATATATATATATATATATATATATGTTGTGTTTGTTTTTAAAGTAATGGCTTCAAGGAATCAAGGAAGACCGGGATCGCTTGTGCGATTAGGGGCTGTCATAATAACTGGTATAAATGCAAAGTTTATCTTGAGGGGGATTGTTTTGAACATCGACCGTGTACAAGAGCTGAATGTAGATGTAAGGCGCCATCTGCATCCTCCGTTGAAAGACGATAAATTCCTTTGCCTGTGGTTGAAGGCTCTGAACTTAAAGGAGGAGTCAAAGACCACGTATGTTTGTTCTCACATTTTGTGGACAGAAGACCCACAGAGGACCACCCCATACCTGTTTCAAGAAGGCAATATCTACAGTAATAGCCAAAATATATTAGATTAATGTTACCTTACAGATGATCGCTGCTGCATGACTGCAGGACTTCCCCTGTCCTGCGACACACAAACAACCGGCTGTTTCATTAGTGCTGGCCCATATAGTAAGGACCCAGGCAGAGTGGGAGTGGGCTTTGCTTTGACTGGTCACTACATTAGCTTTCAGGAATACTAGGTCATCCAAGTTGTACAGCAGTACCTGGCTGACTTTACCACTGTGGACGTACTGGTACGCTTCTGTGTTCTTATAGTGGCTCATAGTAGACCCATCCACACCAACATAAAATAGTTAAAAATATCTTCATATTGTATTTCAGGCCACTTCTTTGTGTCATCCTCCCAGTCAGTGAGCATCTGAGGATGTGGTACCAGTATGCCATCTTGTTCTTTTTTTTAAAGTTTCTCTCTAGTGTACCTATGACATTGTTGATAAATACTAGCTAGCACCATTAGCTCTGTTAAAGGAACGTTGGTGACAGTAAGACCCAGAGATACAAGACATGAAATCGATTTGACAACGCATTTTTTTTAATAAAAAATGTGATTTAAATTTAAAATCGATTAATCACACAGCTCTATTCACAATTTTTCAATGTCCCAGATTGTTTTGGAAATGGGGTTATAGATTAATTATATAACACTATGCTGAAAAGCAATTTAGCACCTATATACTGTGGACGCAATACAATGGTTAGCACTTCATCACTTATAGAACATCCTTTAAAACAGACACATATAGCTGTCGTTGCTACAGACCATGAAGATCTGGAGTCCCAGCATGACTTCTTCAGTGGCACTTCACCTAATGTGCTAATGCTAAGTGCTAGTGCTAGGTACTACAGTATTTATATCTATAAATATAAAATATCGTTATATGTATCAAGATAGTTAAAGTACAAAGGCTGAATATTCCTACAGGGATAGTAAAATAAAAAAAGTATTGCATTTCAAAATGTAGTCTTCAAAAAATGTGTATTTCACCTTTTCTGCTCTATTTCACATTCACATTTTCTTCTTATCCAAGTTTTCTAACATCACAGATTATTGTTTCATACTGTAGTTTTCATTCAGAGCCGCATACCTGTGTGATCATCTGAAGGTTATAAAATAATTAAATGGTTCCGGCCATTGGAGTTTTGGAAAGTATGCTTCATTTTCAGGAAATAAAACCAAAAAAAGTAAGATAAAATAATAAAATACAAAATTGTTGCCGCTTTATACATTTCACACCTTTCCCACACAGTCACTACAATTTACCAAAGTTCATGTATTTCTTCAAGACAAATTTGCACAGCTGTATAAATGTACTAGTTTTTATAACAGCTGATTTACAGTTGTATGTAGGCACTACATTATGGATTATGATTTATCGTTGTGTGCTGAATTTAACCCCAACATGCATTCATTAAACAGCATCATCACCACAGTATCTGTTCATGGTTTTACTTTAATACATTCACAGCATTCAGGATCCATGTCACTTTAAAATAGGTTCTACTGTTCCCTGTTTCATAAACGTTATCAATAAAGTCATCAGATATGATACTCAAAACAAAACAGTGTGTTTCAGCAGTGTTTTCCATTTTTACCTCATTCCTTGTACACAATTCCAGACTCCACCATTCAATAACATCCAGTATTCATGTGTTTTCTACAATATAGGATGTTAGTTGTGATATTTTACACAATACCCTATAACATCGATTGTCATTACAGACAATCAACTCATAACGTAGCATGAGTGATGCACAATGTAGCACGGCAACATGAAACGTATAAGATCAACTAAAAAAAAAAAAACCTACTTTTACTTAGCCCTGGAGTATATGTGTTGGTCATGCATTTATACTAAAATTGAGTTGTTTTTGACTCATAGGTAGTTTAATCCAAAAGCCAAAATTTGCAGTGTGGAATTGGCTACAGCATCTCCCCACCCTATTGAGGATTAAGTGGTTCAGAAAATGAATGAAGGGATGAGTAAATAAATAAATCTTCCTTTTATTTTTCAACAATAGATGGGACCAACAACAGAGATGTGAATGCCTTGATGAAAACCTGCTCAATTTGTCTGATGTGACTCATTTATAAAGCATGTGATCTGAGTCCTGCATCCCAGCATCTTGATGTATTTCAGAGGAGATCAATTTCTCCTGCCCCTAATAATATTCTATGAAATTAAGTTGAATATTACCTTTGAAATAAAAAAAAAAGTGCTGTTTGAAAAAGTAGCAAAAAGCACAGATCAAACTGGATAATCTAAGAGAAAGAAGGTCAGTCAGTCATTGGTGATCCACAATGATTCCCTTTAAAGTGAGGGGGGGGGGTGGGGGGGGGGGGGTCATCTGGAATCACATACAACATCCTTTTAAAATGGCACATTCATTTGATTAACAGCCATGATGAAGGTCCACAGAGGGACATGGATGTTGGATCAGAGAGGGAAACTGGATGAAATTACAAGGAAAATATCCTTAATGCTAAAGCCACTTTGTACAAGTATGAAATGACAAGTCCTGTTATATTTTCAGACACATGTTGCAACAAACATGGATGAAAATATGAGTATAGTAAACTACAAAAACAACCAAGACACAAGCAAAATATTCACGAACATTATAAAATCTATATGTTTCTTTCTTGTATTGGTGTCAGCCTGTTGCATTGGAAAATGTGCTCCTTTTTTCCCTTTTTATGATTTTTTTTACTGACAGGCAAAGATCACGACACCTCTGTGTTCTCGTTCTGTCCACACTGAAAAACGTTTGTGTGTTTGTAGTAATATTTATTAGGTTAACTGTCACAATTTTATATTTTCTAATTATAAGTAAAGAAGATTTTAGATTTCGTATCATTTAACATAGAAAAAAAAAATCTATATCAATAAGATCCAATCATCTTAGAAATATCGATGGTGTGTTTTGGTCATTGGCTAAAGTGCATGTACAAAAAATACAATGAAATTTAAATCAGTTTGGTCACAAAAAACCCATATTGGTCGACTCGACCGCTACTTTTATTTCATCGTAAAAATTCTGTTTTCATAATAGTCTGTCTTTTAAATTGTAATTGTAATTTAAAAAAAGCAAAGACAATATTTTATTCCCAATACAAGACTTTATTTTTAGAACTTTATAGCCTTTTATTTTCTAAATATCAGATGTCTTTCCCTCTCTTACTGGTATTCTCAGTAAAGAAAACTAAAATATTCCTTAGACTTCAGCACAACACCATCTTTTACTTAATGCTACTAACATGGATGATGTTAAGATACTGTATGTTATGTAGAGAAGATTATTTTGCCCTTCATGTGGACTCCCTCCACAGGCGTGCGTTGCGGCTCCACCCCTCCATCCCCATGTGCCAACACGTCAATCAGCTGTAATTGCCATCCTGGAGGAACAATATCAGGCTGTGGAGCTCTAACCACACAGATTCATTGCAACACCTAATCTGCTAATGAGCTCAGCATGGCTATTTTCAGCATTGCCGCAGACATCATAGCCATTGCTGAGGAGGCCTGGCGCGGCTTCCAGTGACAGCAGAGGACAGTTGGCCTGTTGGAGGAGGTACAAAGCAGACCTCAGCCTGCTCGCTTCAGGACAGCACAGTCACTCCAGATCCTGTTCGAAGAGATATGTGTGACCACAGCAAAGCACAGTGCACACACACACACACACACACACTGCCCAATATTCTAATTTAGATGCTATGTTGTACCTCCATGTAGCATCTGAAGGAATGAAAAAAAAAAAAAAATAAATCCTTGATGCCACATGGCGGTACCTCATCCTATTGAACCCAGTTGATATATCTCTGTGTAATCTAGGTAACCGCTGCCACTCACTTTGTGTTTCATCTATCTCAGTGATCACCTCAAAAATAAATAAAGGAGCCAAAAGACACACATTTGTTTTCCAGCAGCCATCTAGAGCTCCAAGTTCTGCTGTTCAAGAACAAGAGCAGAAAGGAGAGAAAAAAAAGCGACACAAACAATCCTTAATGGAACTGATACAAGAGGCTTTTTAATTATCTAACTCAATCAGCTAAAGACCAGTGGATCAATGAATCCCCATTACACTCCCCAGCTCTGTGCCCAGACAGCAGCAGTTTACATCAGTTCAAACAGCAAGGCATGCTGCAGCTAAGTGACAGATTACAGGTTGTGGCTAATCTAATGTGGCCACAGCATTTGTACAGAGTACATCTTTAATTCAGACTGCAAGCTTCTCTCATTGTGACTATGTCACTTAACTGATACAACCTCTCTCAAATATTTATTGTGCCCTGTAGGAGATAGGACTATACATTTGGAAGGCACATGAAAACAACCGTTTCTTGAGTAATTCATCTTATGTACAACAATTTCTTATACTTTGTTTTCATTTCTTCATGAACACCCTACCATGCCCTGCCAATATATCGAATTATCTAAACAGAAAAGCAATAGTATTTAACACGGACATTATTAGTTAATAGATGAGTCACACAGTAACTGACATTTTTCCTACTGTTGCCAAAATCCCCTGAAAACTGTAAAGCAAACAGTGGCCCACTCCTTGTATTTATGTAGTAAAACAAACTGATATATCTTACTCCAGTGTCACACAGCACAGCTCCACCATCTAAAAACAATTAAAAACACATTATTAAACCACATTGTTCCTCCTGTTGACATGTTCTTTCATTATGATATAAAGCTTCTGTAGTTTATTCCCACATCTAGATGCTATAAATACTCATTAGTGTAGTAAATCCACAACAGAAAACAATCCCCATCAAAAAGTATTTACTTCTATTGGAGTAACTTTTGTTAAAACTCAGTTATTTGTTATGAGGGAGGACTTTCCAAGGTTTAAAATGTAAACACTTACATGTATTTGTAAATGACAAACAAGAGAATAACATCCACAACAGTTTTTAGTTAATTTGTTTTGTCTTTTATTGTTTAAATGTATAATAACTTTTAGTGTTTTTATTAACTTTTGTGTGTTTTGTTTTTAAGTCTGTGTACAGAGCTTTGGCCACCTGAGCTGTTTTTAAAGTTCTTTATAAATAATGTTGAGAAAGAAACCCAGACTTTACCTCCTCACCTTTGTTTTAATATATATATATATATATATGTTTTTATTGCAGTTCCTAAAAAAACCATCACCAGTCCTATGTATTTGCCTTATCAAAATTACAAATCTTACAATTCAAGATCCATTGGTATTCAGGGCACACCTTTAAAATATATGGAAAAGATTACTTTAATGGTCCTGTAAAAACGCATTGGTGCAACCTGATAGCAGAGTGGGTATGGGTAAAAACCACATTGACTGAGTCCCTGGTTTTGATTCCTTGTTGGCAGAACTATGCACTGAATGTCACTCAACACGTTTCCAATCTCAAACTAATAAAGGCAAATGGTAGGAGTTTTCTTTACACATAAAACCTATAAAATAAAGAGACTGTTTAATTGCTGTTGAATTACATTTGAATAAATTATCACTGTCACAGCATGTAACAAGTATTAAGAAATGTTATATTTTTACAGTAAATAGAGATGGTCCACCTGTCAGTAATTTGGCCAAACATGTACTGTATATGTTGAAGGCTTTATCTAGTCAGAAGTCATCTACTTAACCAATCATTATATAGATACGTTTTATTTCATTTATGGCTTTATGAACCAGTGGATTACATTAGGCTTGAATTTCAGCATGTCGATTATGACTGTAGAGTATTTCCATCTGAGGATTGTTGAGTCTCAACATGTCGATCATGTTTGGATTGCACCCAAGTCAATATTTTCTCCAAGAATTCGTCCAGATCCAGCACCTTTTTCAGTCTGACATAGACATGTACATCGCACAAAAATGCTCTGTGTTGTCAAACTTCTCTGTATCTTTATACGCTTCAGTGAAAGTTAAGGGTATGATCTAAATATGGGATTACATCATGTTGAGTGACTCCATCTGGAGGTGACATCCGACGGCCAGAGCTCTTTGCGTCCTGTCTGGGCCCCAGTGCAGAATTTGTTTCTCATTTGCAGGCATCCACACAATTATTTTGGGTAGTGCCAATTGAATATCTGATTGGGGTTATGAATTCAGGGGATTAATTTCACTGCAAGAATGCATCAATTGTTTCCAGTAAGAGCCGCAGAGGCGGTGTTGTTGTTCAGTAAACTGATCATACACAGAGTGTACTAATGCTTCTGTGGTGGAATCCATTGATCTGCTGTCCCCCTGCATCGTACTTTCCTAATGATATCCGAGATGCTACTGTTACAGAAAGGGAGAGCAGCATTTCCCCAGCCCTCTAGAGCAATTTATTGTGGGAAGGTAATAATAAGTCTATATCTGAAAAAATGGGCTGGATGAGGTCCTGTCTGAATGCGGGCTCTGGGCCTGAAACCACAGTGGCTGACGGTGGCATCACCAGTCATTTCCAATCAGCCTTCAGAAGGAGACATCTCTGACCATAAGGAAGCAGTTAAGGATAAAACCTACGATGTCTAGACTCCAACACACTGATTTACCTCATAGGCAAATAATTACAGATATAAAGTCACCATGAGCCCGTTTTTCTGCCCAGTTTCTAAGGCTGTGTGACATGACAATATATGTAAATGATATTTTTATGCCATCAGAGCAATAAAAAGAAAGAACAGATGACACAGAATAGAGAAGGCTCCTATTTTACGCTTATGTTTGCAAATACAACTGAAAAGTATTTTCTATTCATTTTATTTTTTTATAATTTAAGATCAACTTATGGAAATTTGGAATTAAATTTTTATAATTCTGTTTCTATTGGTGTATAATCTTATAGAAATCAGAAACTTTGCGTTTCTTTAATAAAGAATGAACTGTTCAAGTCTACAAAGGGAACAGTCACCACTGTGATCTACCATAGTCCCACAGCAGTTCAGAAATGACTTATTCTTCTTTTTAATCTTTTATAAGGAGACACGTTGTGTATTACAGTGCACTGCAGTCACTGAATGTAGGCTAGAAATGTTTTTTTTTTTTTAAAGGGTTAAAAAAGCAAAACTGTGAGAACAGTGACTTCTGCAGCTTTACTGCTACACACTATTTTTTTTATTATTATTTTCAGTTTTGTAATTTTTTTTTTCTATTGTTCCTTGATGAAAACAAAATGTCTGAACTACATAAGAATAAAAAGACAAACCTTTGTCCAATATAAAAAAAAAAATTTGTTTATCTGTCTCAAACTTTTAAGATAAAAAAAAAACCCCAAAACAATAAAAGTAAGAAATCAATTAAACATACCCCATCAACAGTTATTAATCAGAGGAAAAGGAACAAAATAGAATACATTTAACATCAATATACACAGTTAGAGAAGGCAGAGACAAAAGCAAAGCCATAGTTCAGTCTTAAATTCTTAACCAAATACATTCCCTACATCAGCTGTCATAGTAAAACAGATAACTAGTCACAGCACATTTGTGTTGGTTGGATCTAAATCCAGATGTGATAAGAGATAGTTCTTTTAATGTGGTCATTATATATAAAATATTCATTAATTTAATATATATGAACTATTTATTGTGACATGTCTTGCTGGATACAACCTAACTTATATCAGAATTAGATATGAGGTAAGTATAAATTACAATATAATTATACTGTTTACATGCTTTGTTATAGATTAAAATGTAAATTTCATACCTAACATAAAAAGTGGTGCCAGGTACTTACCATTCTGCCCCTCACACATATTATGTCCATTACAAGTAAATGGGGAGATTTTTTTAAAAAATCCAAAAAAAATAATTAATTATTTAATTCTTAATTTAATTCTGACCTACTGTACTGTTCCCAAAATGTAATGAGATCTATTGTACGTCACTGGTAATCTATAAAACCAGTGTGGTATGAATTCAACCAAAAGTTTTACTGCTACACATGTGAAATTTCACCAATTTTACAGTAAGTAAATGCATAAAAAAAAACATTTTAAAGAAATAAATGAAAAATTTAAACTTTTACCCTATTCGCACAGGATAAGTATTCTGAATAATTACAGAGAATGTCTGAGTTCTTAGTCATGTCCATGACTGGCTCAGTAATAATTCCGCTGCAAATTACCTACTGTTTCGGCGAAAAACAAATGTCCAGTGATAATTCCAGTCCTGTGGAAATGTGCATGTCTGTGTTTGTTATTTCAATTGTGCACCTCTTTTTCTGGAGGAAGTGGCTGAAATTATGTGGCAGCATGTGGTAACGCCACCCACATGTACACTAATATTTATATCTATCTGAGGTTGTCTGTATAGATTTGTGAGAGGGAAAGCCTCTGCTAAGAACTACAGATTCACTTCCATTGTAATCTGGAGACTGTTTTCATCTGCACTGACCCCGCTCTTATTTTGAAGGTGTGGAACAAATTTGCACACTGCATCCCTATCAATGGGATTTTCTCCCTTTGTGGATACAGCATTGCTCTTATGCATAATTTGTTTTCATACTACCTTATTAATGTAACAGGATGTTGTGAACTTATGACTTATCCGGTCATAATGTCTGTAATTTGTGTGAATTACAGACTTTACTTTATCCCGTCCGAGTGCATCACACAATAACACAGAGGTACGGGTGTAACTGCAAATTACCAGTGGTCCACAGATAATACTTATCCTGTGCGAATAGGGAATTTGACCTACTTTTTCAAAATGTAATAACATCTATTCTGGGTCACAGGCAATCAATACATCCAATTTTGTAAGAACTAAACCAATAGTTTTGCTGCTAGAGTTAACAAACAAACCAAACCAATTGGCATTGCATCTTCTTTGGTTTCTGATGGAGACCACTGAAGAAAATGACACTTTCAAGTGACTTTTTGGGGAATTTTACTGTGTTTTACTATTTTATTACAAATAACAAATCCAGGATCAGAAAAAGTATTTCCACGGCCTGTTTTCTTCTCCCTAGGGTGGCATGTGTCAAGTGGTGCAGCATCAGCCACTGTATGGTAAACATAACACTGAAACAAACCACAGTCAAGTTTCTGGCCATCGATCTTCAGTCATTAGCTATGAGCTCATGGCGCCACTCAATGACCAGCAGGACTCTCAGGGTAACATAAGCACCACCGCTACTGATCCTCATACTTCGCCTTTTTGTGTCAAACACTGTAATGAAGGGTGACAAAAACACACTGAACCAATCAGAAGAGTGGTTACATTTACTGTGAGACTGAGTTCATTCATTGTCAGTGGCATTTTTGTCACTTTGATCGATAAACAGATTCATGCCGACACCTGATTTTGGTTGTGTTTTAGCCTTTTGATGAGGAAAAAAAAATGTAGTCACTTAAATATTGTCATTTTAGTCTTCATTTCCCTTTTTCATATTGGAACAGGTGGAGTTACTTTAATATTTCCTGCCCTCATTTGATCCAACACAAAGTGCACATGTGGATCATTTTTCACCCTTCGCCAGTAATAATTCCAGCTGCAATTACCTGTTTTCACTTAACTCACTGCTCTTCCTGTAATGTAAATCCTGTCCATAGCAGCGCCCTTGTATTTAAAGAAGATAAAGTTTTTTTTTTCCACTGGAAGATCTTCTTTCCCTTTCCTGCTTTTTACAGCCTCAGCGTGAAATGTGAAAATGGAGGACACCGAAAATGTCAGATAAACTAATTTTTAACTTTTTTTTTTTTTAAAACAAGAACTAGCTGGGAATCAGTTTAACAAGGAAATCATCAATGGAGAAATTCACACTGACTGATCAATTATCTGTTTTAATGTCAACCATAGATAATGTCCTACTGTGAACTTCATGCAGGCTGATGTTCACTGCAGGATGTGCAGGTCAATACCACTAATTTTGAACACACCCTGTCTGGAAACAGGAATAAAATTATCAAAGACTAAAGAAAATATTTCCTCTCCACCTACTTCTGTCAAATGAATCCTGTCCAAGTGGGTAGTTTTGATTTTTAGTTTGTTCAGGTTGTGCTTTTTGTTGATTTGTGTATATTTTTCATTCAAGAAGCTGGTGTAAAAATTATAAAAGCTTATTAAAAAAAGTAGGTCAAATATCTCAGGCTACATATGTTCAGACTGTAGGAAAACATGGCCTTTTTTGCCCTTACTGTATGTGACTTGTATCCATTCTGTTAAAGACAGCTTGAGCAGCACAAATCTGACCCAGACCACATTCATATGTTGTCCTAAACCCAACATATAATGTATTTTTCAATGTGACTTCAGTCTAAATGGCCAGGTTGCATTTATACAATCTTTACATCAATGAAATGCAATAAAAGTCACAATTCTGAGTCACAGGAGGAGGAACAGCAGAAAAAATATATTTACTTCCATAAACACAGAGCAATCCTGCATGATCACATATCACATTTAGGACGTCTTTGGCAGATGCACTTCGGTAAGAACAGTCACATTCTGTTCATACTGAAACCTGAGAGAAGTCAAATCTAATGTGTAATATGAACAAAAAAAACAAACATTGGAGTTGTGCATTAAGACCTGCTGTCTGAATGTAGTCTTAAGTTGTCTGAGTTGTGATATTTGGTGTTGAAAGTCCAGACAACATCTGTTAAAGCTCATAGTTGGACTGTGTTAAAATAATTTCCTGCCATCTGCCTCCCACCTTATTGTTTTAAAGGTGTCATTCCGCTGAAAACTACTTTTTCACGCTCCTTTTGGAATCTGATAGGTCACCCCGAGTTACCAACACATGCTGCCTTTGAAAGTGGTTTGTCACCTCCACTGGCTGCATACTACATTCACAGAAAACAACGAGAGGAAAGAGGGACCCAGAAAAGGCCGGTCCATATGATGTCAGACGGACTTTAGCGTCACCCACGTGGGGTTAAACCCATCCTCCACAGCGAATCTGAAGAAGCATTAGCATCTACAAGAGAAGACTGCACCACAGTAGCTGCTGTACAAACTGGAGAAAAAATGGTGGATCAAACTGGTTCATGTGTTCTCTGTGGAAATAAAGCCTTGTTTTTCCCCTGCACATTTTTTGAACAAGCAACAGGACGAAACGTAGCGGCATGCTAAGTTGAGTAAAGGTAAACACATACACAGCGCGCGGCGGGGTGGGGTGGCGGGTTCCTTCACACATTCTGAGCCAAACAGAGACGCCTCGTGACTGCGTCATGGACATGTATGAGGAAGTACCGGTAAACTTGTTCAACCCTAAGTAATTTTTCTACCGTGAAAAAACAGCTGGAAATAAAACAATCCTGATGTTTTCTTAAATAGAACCAACACACAATGTGTGTATATATATATATATATATATATATATATATATATATATATATGTCATACATTTTCTGCTCCTGTCTGTTCAGTTCGGCACAATCTTCAGATCTACAACTTAAATGAAATAAATTCAACAATATAATCCAGCTGTTTTCAAACTCTATATAATTCCGTCGTTATTTATTCATTATTTATTAGTGAAACCATAGTTTATTCAATAAGACAATGATAACACTGCAAAAGCTTGGTTGAGCAATAAATGTACATATTACTCTTAAAGGTTTTATTATTTGTTGCTTTTATTTTGAAGGATATGTTGTGTTTCTAGAAAAGTGCACTTTTAACAAGGCTAATGCAAGTGGATCATAGTAGTTTTTTAACTAAATAAGATAAATTCTATTCATTAGACCTTACTCTAATACACACCTCCTTCAAGTAAAGTCGTGGTGCTCTCTGTGCTTGAGGTAAAGGCCTGGACACTATTCTATGGAAACAGGGTATATTATGAATACTTTTTAAAGGAAACAAAATAAATACTGCAGCCTTACACAATAGATTCAATGTTAAAAGTATGATTCGAAGAACTATAATCAATCATGATGCACATATTCAATCATAACTAAGTCATGCTCCTGTATTTTATTGAAATGTCTGAAATGCATATTTTATGTGAAAAATTGTATATTTATATATTGTATATGTATAAATATTTAGGTTTAGTCTTTTTTTCTGTAGTGGGAAAAAAAAGCACCATTATTTTCATCAGATGTCCACCTCAGACAGATGGACAGACAGAAAGGCAGACAGATGATTCTTAGTAGTATTCTGAAAAACATAAAAGGAATCATCTTTAAAAAGAACAGCAGATCACAATTTATAAAATAAACATCAAAAACCCATCCCTTTAGTATCGGAGCATCAGCATTTCCAATAAAATTTTCTTTCAGCAAAAGGATAATTGGATGATTTTGCAAGTTCCTGAGATCTATCATATAAAACACTCACTTTCATTACACCAGACTCTGACATCATTTCAAGTTCTCATTTTACAAAAAGTGAAACTGGAATGGAGCACAGTTCAACCCTTGGGCTAATCGTAAGGTCTTTTATCTGTAGCAGAAAGAGTGTCTTTTGTCAGAAACAGCACCCTGAATCTGCAACGAAGAGGAGGGGGAGGAGAGGGAGGAGGGGGAGGGGGAGACTTCTGGGCATTGTCTCTCTGGAGACACTAATGGGTTTTGGTGTCATGTGTTTTTTCACTCAACACTTGACACGTGGAGCTGTTCTCCTTCAATCATTCCACTTTAATGTCCATTACCATGAGGTACGGCGAAGTAACAGGCTGACTTTTGGTCACTTCGACTCTCCCCATTTTAAGGACTTGGACAAAAAAAATCATCTTTTCTTACAGTCTCAGATGACCACAATACACAGAGATTGTCATGAGGGCAGAGTGTTAATGTTCAAATATGGTAGTTCTGCATTTTGCATATCATTTACTAGACTTATATAAACCCCCTTACTTTGCAACATTAATGCTATAAAGTGATCTATGATGCAACACTCTCTATAAAATACTGTAATTACACTGATATGCAGCTCAATTAAAATCAATATTAGAGGAGTGGGGGGAAGTTGAAATTGGCTTCATTTTGGTATCCAGCACTTTTTCCAGATTTTTAGACACAATAAAATACTAAATTTAGACATGAACACCCCCCCCCCACACCACCAACCCCAAGATGACAACATCAGATGAATGTAAAAAAAAAATAAAAATAAAAATGATATTCTCGCTCTGAGCCATCCCAAAATAAGAATATTTAAAATAAATTATCAGGGTTAAAAATAATATAGGTCCAAAATTGTGGCAGAAAAAAACACCTTGGTGTCAGTGCATTTGATTTGGAAAACATGGCTTCAAATGGTCTCATATACAAATAATGACACTGTGTTAAATTCTGACTTTTAGTGGTTGTTCAGACGTGGGTTTGTCGTTAAACAACAGTTGTATTACAGGTGTTGTATGAAACTCATTGTATTTACTTGTGTTATATGTGGAACCTGCCTATTTAAACACAAATAAATCCGAAGTGATTTTACAAAAGCGGCCATTTTTGTGAAACACTACCATGTATAATAACAATAACAATAATTCTAAACACAAACCTCCGCCAAGGCAGACCTCAACCCTGCGAATGAAGAGAGGTCCACCAAGGAGGTTATGTTTTTGCCAGAGTTTGTCTGTCTGTTGGTCAGCAAGAAGAGATCCTGGATTCTGGATCATTTTGAAATTATTACATTGCGGTAAAATGAAGAATAAATGTCAAAATGATCCAGAATCCAGGATCTCATCTGGATCATCACTAAAATGTAATCATGGGTTCCTTGTAACACCCTCACATGTTATAAAATGTTCATCGAGATCTGTCCATAACTTTTTGAGTTATCTTGCTAACTAACAGACAGACAGACAGACAAACAAAAACATAACCTCCTTGGCAGAGGTAAATAATAGGGACAGGAAAAGGTACCTAGGTGTTTTCCTCTTAGGTCGATTCCCCAAATGTACCTGTGAGAGAATAAAAAGATATTTAAAAAAAAAATAGTGTAATATTTTTCTCCTTTTTACAATAATACAGGTGGATTTTTGTATGAATATAAAATGTATTTTAACTGAAAAACAGTTTCTCTTTCATCTAAGTAAAAACATATTTTTAAAACAGACCAAAGTTCTTCCTAAGTTGCTTCATATCATTTGTCAACATTATGTTTGAATATTGCCCTGTTTTTAGGGACCAGTTTCAATTTGTTTATTTAATGATACCATCCGTATAATTCCTCTGAGAAGTAAACACTACACCAACTTGATTCTGAATTAGTGAATACAGCCCTTCCCTCTGCAACTCTCCCCCCTCAGTGTAAAACAAAAGGTATAATATCACTGTACGTGACCTGACGCTGTTTCATTCAGTGAAGAACAGAACCAGTTCTCTGAACTTCTGTCGGCCTGTAGACACACATTCAGTCCATGTCTGATCAATAACTGCTAATTACAGCTGTCAATCACATATTTAACTCCCTACATGTCTGAAAACACTGAGGTGTCACCATCACGTGTACATTTTCTACAGCCTAAAAACAGTCTCTTCTATGATATAGCAGCAGATTATGGTCAAGAGTTTAAAAAATACGTCTCGTCATCTGAACCCGCTTTATCCTCACTAGGGTCGCGGGGGTCACTGGGGGCCTAATCCAGCTACAATGGGCAAAGGCGGGGAACACCCTGTACGAGACCCCAGTTCATGGCCGGGCTAATGTATTGTGTATGTATTAAAAAATACGAAGGGAAATTGACCCTTTCATGCCAATCTCTGAAATTAATGAACTTCAACTTTGTCTTCATCCACCATCTTCTTCTTCTTCCATTTTATTTTGGTGAACTTCCATTTAGTTGTAAAGTGAATTTGTAGCATTTCTCTCTTGCAGTTGTTTTGGGAGTTTGCGTGTTTTGGTATTTGCAGCATTTTTCTTTCACATTTCTTGAGATACAATACAAAAGGAGCATCGTAGTTTGGCTTCAACAAAGTACTATTTATTATAGTTTGTTGTAAGAATTTTATAGTTTAAATAAAATTACATTATATGCCCACTGTTGGAAAAAACATCATGATTTCATATTGCTAGTGGCCACTCGTAATAACAATGAAGAGAAAATGAAAATAACTTGTGAAGGCCCGTCCAAAACATATCTAACGTGCAGCAGCCCACCAGGAAAATGTTCATTACTGTATCACAGTCACAGTCTGAGCGTGGACATCAGACAATTATTTTGTCAACTCATGATAATCGTGTCGATTAACTTGTATTAAAAAAGATGATTCATAAAATAACTGTGTTAAGTTCAATAGCAATCGCATATTGCCATTCTAAAATATAGACATGTGATTTTTGGTCCATTTTACAAAAGCATTTAAATGTAATTGCATCATTTCTTTGCATCCTTCCATCCAGTGTTGTCACACATCCATCCAGTGTTGTCACACAGCCCCTCTGTAACTGCTGCATATGACATTAGTTTGCAAAGTCTTGTATGAATACCATGTAAGTTGTTGGATGTAATTCCCTTTTCATGGGACTAGACTGTCTAATGAATTCTGAATTCCAATGATGGTGGGGGAGGGGCCTTCACAGTATTTGGGGCAATAAAAGATGTATTCCACTGAAAACACACACACACACACACACACACACACACACACTCCTATCTGGAAAAAAAAAACCTACATCATCCTGAAATACAACTTCTCCTTGTCCTCACCTGGCACAATTTAAATTATTACTCCATCCCAGTAAAGTAGGACACTCCATACCTCCTAATCCATTAGGCAATTAATTTAGGAACTTAAAACATTGCAGCAGATTTTTGCGGAGCAGTCGTAGTTCTGCTAGACAGGGAGCACTCGGGGGCAGTCCCTGAAACTTGAGTAGATGATTAAGTGCATTTCTGCTCCTGAGAAGAGATTATGTCTTATGCCAGTGCCCCAGTCAGAGGAGGGAGCATGGCTGTGTAACTTGGCAATGGTCGAGGTACATTGAGATAATGATGTACCTGTCCTCAACAATAACGCTAATCATATCTCACCTCTAGGGTATCGCTTTAAGGTCAGAACAAATTCACTACCATACATTAAGCCCTTGTATTGTTTTAATGAAGGTGCATGGACTTCTGCCGCTACGGATTGCACTTGCACCTCAAATAGCCTGTGTGTGTAAATGCCTGCAAATCCTAATTCTCTTCTCACTTTACAGCGAAAAATGGGCTGAAATACTGTACACCTTGGAACACCAAACATTATGAGTAAGGAGATTGTGACATATAAGACCGCAGGCCCATTTTTAATGAATGTGAAACCTGGCCAGAGTTTACACTCAACCGTAGTCTTGTGCCCTAAAATTATAGCCACGCAACACCTTTCCACTCTGCACACTCATAAGGGCGGCAGCAGCTCACAGAATGTATGGGGGCACTGAAACCAGCATCTGTGTCGACGCCATGGGCCTGATGGGAGTTTTTCATAGAGGGAGCCATAGAGATATATTTATGTTTCTCCCCCCATTACCAGAGCTTTAAATAATAAAGTAAAATAAATAGCATCCATTAAACTGATCACATTGTGCTAACTCAAATTGTGTTTATTATGCTAATGGTACATGAAATTAAGAAAAAGACCTTGATGCCAGTGGATTTAATTAATGGGCTTTGGGAAAGGCACTGAGACATAATTCATTTCTGAGTAAGTAAGTCTCATTTGCAGTTCCATGGGTCCTCATGCTGCTGATTGCCTGAGTTATTCTTGCAGATGTGCTGCTCACAGCATGTCCCTCCATTAGAAATGAACACCTCATTATATAAACTACCTAATTAAACATAATACAGCTCCGCATTGGCTCATTAATGCGTAGCCTTCTTTTCTCTGAAGGAGAGAATATGAGGGGGAAAGGGGAGAGGGAGAGGGGGGAGGGGGAGGGGGGAGGCAGAGATAAAGTAAATGTGAGATACAGAAAGAAAAGGACCTGAGAACAGTAAAGGCAAGTCCAATGTAGTCACACTGTACAAAGCAGCACCTAAAACCTTTCACGTGTTTAAGTCATTGTGACAAACATAAAAAAATAATAATGGAAACATCAGCTCCAGGCGTCGGAAAACTACTGAACGGTGCTCCTCACTGTTCACTATTCAACATTATTATTTAAATGTGTACTGTTTATATTAATGATCAGACGATAAACACTTTGGATGACATAACTGAGGCCTCGGGTGCTTCACAAGTAAAGAAGCAAAGTTAAACCAGGGGCTGAAGAAAGAGGACTTGGCCTTCCCCCACCCCCCCTGTGTGGCTCAACTGACCAAACACTGACTGTTTAAGCCTCATTAATTCAACAGTAATTCAACAACACTAGGATACAGAACGGTCAATGGCAACACAATGGAGTTTTCAGATGTAAAGTCATTTAGGACCTGGATGTGGAGTTAAATTTAAAATTTAAGACAAGGTTAAGGTGAAAAAGCGTGTCGATAATACATGGGTCAGGTTCTTGGCACTATTCATGTTCATTATTAGTATTCATGTAGGATTTATTACACACTAGCTTTGTTTATATGAGAGTTCTTATTCTTGTTTAATTCAGAATAAAGGTTAATTCTGCTTTAACATGTAAACTCCTAAATATATATATATACTATATGCTGCCTGAAAAAAGTTTAACATATGGCACATTTCACAAAGACGTTCTCTGTGTTAGTGTGTGTCTGTCACACACATACCTCAGCAGCACAAATTAGAACAGGATGTAAAACGACCTCGTTCACATTCAGACTTTGTCAGAGATATTTTTGACATGAAACTTAAGAAATTGTGCGATATAATGTGGAAGTCATTTAAATACATTTTCAAATGAAGTAAGGGGGACGTCGGCTAAATGAAGCAGAAGAACTGAACCTGGATCAGATACATAAAGACAATACTCTGTGGTCTGTGGAGTCAATCAGCTGCTGTCAGTGAATACAACAATATCTTATTACCAGGTTATCATGTATGCAGGTTTGGAGAACATCAGTCTTTCCTGCCCTGTCTAGTAATAGCACATGATTATATTGCACAACGACAGAAGCTTAATGGTCATATTATTGTTATCATGACTCACCTTTCACACATGCAGTTATTATACTCCTACTTCTTTTTCTCTTCCCTCTCTTTGCTATTTTATGCTGTCACATATTTTCTGCAGACTTGGCTGAGGTGTAAGTGATTGTAAATCAATTAGCAGAAGCAAAGTCCAGTCACATTTTGTCTGAAGTTGTGTAGAAAAAGAGAATTGCGTATTATATTAATCACAGACAGTGAAGGACACCTTTGGAAAAAAAAAGCACTCACAGAAAACTGGAGAAATAGAGGCTTTGTTATACACTGACAGCAGCAACCCACCTAAAATTAAATTCATATAAACTTAAATGTATAACGAGGCTAAAGCTTACATGTAGAGAAAATACAAAAAAAAAAAAAATCATGAAAAATTTGCTTCGACTCATCACATCAAGGACGACTCCTCTTTCTCACTTTCAGTTAAGTCTGAATGTTAAAATATTTAAGCTTATTTATTCTGTGAAATACATCAAATCTCTATCCCACTGGACATCTAGACAACCATCGGTCATTTTGGCTTAAACTAATTAGAGTCAGAAAATAGAATCATGAAGGACTTTAATTTATACTCTTTAATTTATAGTCTATTAGACCTGCCAGTCTGACAGCTACAGTGCAAAAGCTCCTGCACACATCTGTCTGACATCCCATTAAACACCACATGGTCTGACATCTTCTCTAACGGTGCTTTTTTATGGTATCACAGCAGCTTTTTTGGTTTTCCATCAGGCAGAAGTGATTGACAATCCCTGAGGGTGTCGTAGTGCACAAAACTCACAGTCACACAAAAAAATTATCAAAGGCATTTATTTTTTTTAATTTAATTTGACAGTGAAAAATGGATGCTACCTGTGCGGACAGTAACACAGTAGAAACAAATGAATGAGGCGAGATGGATAATATATAGTATAAAAACATCATGTTGTTCCATTGAATGTTAGAATAGGAAAACAAATACAGATGAAGTTGTGTTCTATCATTGTTGAAGATGCTGTTTCAAGTGTAATATGGACATTAAACCAATAACCCTGGGGTGTCGAACTTCATGTAGTTCAGAGGCCACACAGTTGGATGGGATCTCAAGTGGGTTGGAATGTGAAAATAATCACAAAACATCCTCTTTTTCCTATTAGTATAAAAAAATATATATTTTATGAAAAATATTTACATTTACAAACAAGTATTCAGAGAATAATGCCTAATGTCACCCCTATTTTGTGCCAATCAAGTCAGTGTTACTCTGAACGGTCAGTGTGGTTTACATTGTTTTTGCACTTGAAAACATTCATCCTGTGGACTGAACCAAACCCTGTGGATCTGGCCCGTGGCCTGTTTGTTTGGCACCTCTGCTTCTACCAGTACAGGCTGGACTGGGCCCAGATGGACACACTACTGCTCCACTATGCAGGACAACTATCTACAACAACTGGAGAGTCAAATACTACACACAGTATCATCTGTATCCAGACCTTGTCATCAGTTTGATTCATCTCATACGGTTACTCATCTGGAAAATCACAATATTATTTAATCTATATGACACAAACTATAGCTACTGTTCAATAAAACCAGCCCTTTACAAATACATTTAACTAATACTACACATGTACATCATGTTTTATTGATTTAATATTTAAAGAGTAGCTATATAAACAAAACCACATTTGTAGAAATTATGAATTTCTATTGTTTTGAGAAAATAAAAATGTAAATTGAAAAACAATACGATGCTGTTTAAAGGGGACATATCATGCAAAAATGTTTTTACAACACAAATATGTGTTGTCTGTGTGGGATCCAGAATCAACTACTGCAACCTGAACCGAGCCGAGCCCGACATGATCCGACAGGTCGGGTTAGGTTTGGACAAAAAGGAGTGCTGTTCAGTTTGGGTTGAGTTTGGTCCCTTCCTTTAGGGCCTGTTTACACATACACAGGTATTCTTAAAATGCATACTTTTTGAGCATGTTTTTGTTTAATCCTTTGTGTACAAAGCAATGTTTTTTTTTTTTTATTTACATTCATATTTACGTCATATTGACGCTGTCAAGAACTGTTAAACCACACCAAGCCTGTTGGTGGCCTCGACATCCTGAAATTTTGCCTCCAGGACAACACCATTCACGAAATTCTCCCACTCGACAACAGTCCATCTACCCTGGCAGCATTAGATGCCACTAGTGGGATCAAATCTAACATGCTACAGTAGTAGTCTAGTTATGCTCTATGTAACTTTTGGCTAGATTTCCCTGAAACTGGCTGACCAATCACGGTGAAGTATAGAGCGTAGCGATTAACACTCTTGTCCTGTTCCATTCTTCGGTCAGCTTCCTCATGGCTGTAGCTTTTTCAAGCACAGTTTTTACTTTGGTTTTGCTGCTGGTTGTCATCTTTTCCACCATAGCTATTTCTGTGACCACGCAGAAGGGGGAGGGAGGGGTTGTGGGGCGGGGGCTGATATTTGATGGAGGTATCAGATGGAGGTATCAGATGGAGGTATCAGCAGTCAATAAGTGTAAAGATGACCAGGTCATTGATTGGCCAGAGTATTCCTGTGGTTCCACCCTCTAGACTGGACTAAAACACTTTGTGTTTTGCAAACACGCTAGTTCAGTGTGTGATATGGGATTGTGAAGAGGTTCTCAAGTAATACGGTTAAAAAATGCTCCAAAAAACAAAAAAAAAGATCTCCCACCCCACCTTAAATCTGTAGATCGAGTTCAATCAGAAACAGAGAGGCAGGGATGCACAGATGCACCATGGTTCCAGATGGTCTGAAGCCGGTACTGGTACCGGTGGCTCTCAGTTTCTATCTAAACCTGAACTGTCAGGTCCTGTTGATCTGGGTTTGGGGTGGAACGGTGATCTAATGTGAACCACACTGAGTCCAGGTCCAGCTGGGTCACACATGTTAGTGGAGCATTAGGTTAGCTCTTTGAACAGAACCAAACCCAGTCTGTGTGTGTGTGTGTGTGTGTGTGTGTGTGTGTGTGTGTGTGTGTGTGTGTGTGTGTGTGTGTAAACAACAGGTATTGTGTTGGTTTTCACAGAGCACATGTTCTGACCTTTAAGCAGAGCAGAACCGGGTATGTTCCAGTGTTTTCCACTGTTCAACTCTGCAGCATAACTCCACTGAATAGAAATGAACCAATAGGAAAAGAGCTGAGCTTAGGACCCGCCTTTAAAGCCCGCCCCCTCCTTGGCATAGTGAAATAGAAATACAGAAAGACATGCAGAAATAAATACAGGAGTAAAAAGTAAAAGGAGGAATACTGAAAGATGAATACACATATGAATTAACAAAACACTACCAATAAATTAATAAGATGCCAGATAAAAATAAAATATAGAAATAAATGAGAAAAAAGATAAAGAAAATGTAAAAATATAGAGCTCTGTAGAAATAAATACATGACACAAATAAATACATGACACAAATAAATATTTGACAGATATAAATAGGTTACACAGTATTAAATAGAGAAAAAAATTCAAATAGGGAATACTAAAGAAAATGTAATTAGAAAGCAACGTAGGAATAAATGTAGGGATAAAAATGAAAGAAAATGTATATAAATAAGTGGTACTTAAATGGTTTTATCTGCCATTTTAATATTTCTTTTTATATTTTTAATGATGGCTTTGTAAAATACTTCAGTCACGATGAAGGTGAATAAACTGCCCTATACAAGTGCAGACCATTTAAATATAAATGTTAAATATATACCTTACTCCTTAAATATGTTTACAATCTGTTATGTTTTTTATAGGATTGTTCTGGTAGCCTCAGTTGCTGTAAAAACAACAAGATTTGTATTTTTACTTTTTAATTTTTTAAAGTGTTTAGATTTGTAAATGTGTTTTGAAAATGTTTGAATGATTGTCACATATATTATATTGGAGCCAGTTGCAAATAAAGCAACAAGGAAACAAGAAATAAATGATATATGTATGTGCATGATCTGGTTTCTCTCTTCCCTTTCTTTCTTCTTTCCTTCCTTCTTAATCATCAACAAATTATTTCTCAACAGGTGCTAGTGGTAAAAGCCAATTCTTCCAATTAGTGGCTGAGGACGGGAAAGTGGAAAAGACAGGCAGGAGAAAAAAGAAAAGAAAAAAAAAAAAAAGTCCACCTAGTTTGTGTTTGGTGTTAATGAACATAATCACAACTACATGAAACACCACACATTCAAATAAGTAAAGAAGCAGTTTTACAGCAAATATCACTGATTTCAACTCAGTAAAATAGTTCTAATAGTGTTAATGGAAGGAGTCAAAGTGATCTGGGTTAACATTACTTGAAATAAGATTTTTAGGATCTGTTGTCTAAAAATAAGTTCTTATATCTCCCTGAAAAGTTCCTCTTTCAGTGATTATGTGTTATTTATCTTGCCCAACCAATATTGGGTGAGATTATTGTAATCGGTCTGTCTGTGTGTGTGTGTGTGTGTGTGTGTGTGTGTGTCTGTCTGTCTGTCTGTCTGTGTGTGTGTGTGTGTGTGTGTGTGTGTGTGTGTGTGTGTGTGTCTGTGTGTGTCCGCAGAGACATATCATGCTATAAATCAATGCATACTTGAGATATCAGCATGAAATTACAATGGCATATAAAAATAACTAATGTGCATCAGAGGCAATGATCCATTTGAGTAAAGGTCAAAGGTCAAGCTCACAATTAACTAAAAGGTTAAAATCACATTATCATTTGTAACTCAAGAACGGAGGGTCACAGAACTTTCAGATTGGTACCAAACGATGCTGAATGAAGAATTGTACAATTCTTATAATTGGTGTTATCACCTACGACCAAGAGTTTTGGAAATCTCTGAAGGTCAAAGGCGACATGTCTCAAAATTAACTTCTGTAACACTGTGTGTGTCAAGCATAGACATATCACGCTATAACTTAATCAATACTGGATATATTATCATAATATTACACATGCTGATGCATATATACATATAATGAAATTATCAATATTGCAGAAGGTCAAAGGTCGCATTTAGCAGAAAGGTAAAAATCACATTATTGGCTGTAATTCAAGAACAAGATGTCATCGAAAATGAGATTGGCACAAAATAGGGGTGAGATGACATTCTCTGAATACTTCTTTTAAGTGTGATGAGATATTTTGACTTGAAATGAGAAAAATACAATTTGTAAGATTTGGATTTTTTGTCCAGTGTGTTAGTGGGAAGCATTTCAATGTAACACGAAACAGTCAATTAGCAGAAGCTTTATTCAAATAAAACAAAACTATGATTAGAGAACAACAAAAGTTGGACAACATTGCCATTTATGTCTTCATAATGTGACCTTTCTTCTTTTTCTCTTCAATGACTTTTAGTGGCAGAGAAATAATACATGTACTGTTGGATCTGCTTAGCGTTAGCTTAATGTTTCGAAGTTTGTTTGATTGGTCTGCTTTTTTTATTAAATGATTCATGACATACACTATCGGAGGACTGTTAGCTTGGTTTAGATATGTGTCCATTTAAGTGCTTGTTGTTTGAGTTCTGTTTTTTGAAAATTGGTTTTATTGAGCTTTTAGCTGATGTTCCTCTGGTTATGTGGACGTATAGCATGTGTATATTGCTACAAGCATTGTGTAGTATTACCATGGCAACGCAGGGACAGCTGGAGTTTAAGAGGCTATGAACTTTGAGATGACAGATACAAGGATAAATGATGAATATTAAGATATATTAAGATTTATTAAGACCTCAATTTAGACGAAATGCAAGATATTTTAAGGAATCATGAACTCACCAGGTTCATACTTGATTTGTATTTGAGTTGATGTTGAGTTTGGTTTTCCAGGTGTATTTTTTTTTATGTTTTTATGTTTTCACTGCTGGCTCTGAGTTTGGATCCACTGTACATTTTGCACACTGGTGAATATTGTAAAATGTACACTAATAATAATAATAATAATAATAATAATAATAATAATAATAATAATAATAATAATAATAATAATAATAATAATAATAATAATAATAATAATAATAATAATAATAATAATAATAATCTTTGCTTTAGAAATGTAGATAATTTACCTTGTTTTAAGAGTTAATGACAGACTTTTTTGTTCTTGCTTAATTCAAGAGTTTTTTGCTTATAGTTCCAGCCATAAATAAATAAATAAATACAAATCTGCCAATGGAACAAGTGAAAATTTCTTGAAATAAGATTTTCAAGATCTATTGTCTAAAAATAAGTTCTTCTATATGGAAGCCAGGAGAGGCCATGTTCATGATAATTATTATTTTTATCCTGAGATAACGGGACAATTAATTTGAGATCTTGAGAAAACAAAACTATTTTTTTTCATGATCTTGATAAAAACAACTATGACACGTCTTCCGCCACTTTCTCACTTAGTGACAGGCTGACTTCCTATTTCTCAGAGTTTTTAGTCTTTACAATTATTATGTCAATTGATCAGCTGATTTTGGTCAGGGACTGACCATTACGTCTCCTAATTCACGATAATTTCAAGATTAATCTGCAACACCTCAGCAGAAGACTGGCCTGGCTTCATCTATAAAAACAGACACAGTGATCCAGCTGAGGTCGTAGATTTTATCACAAACCTTATGAAAGGACCAGGTCTCCTCTGTGACCCCCCCCCCCTTCTCTCAGTGCATCATAAAACACCATTTCTGCGTCTGTCGGCCAATTTCTGTCTTTGCTTGTCAAGTACAAGGGGGTGTAGATGTGTTTCAGTTGTTTTGTCAAGATGTGACATTAATTATTTGGTTATGTTGTGATAACAAGGTGGATAATAATTATTATGAACATGGCCTCTTCTGGCTTCTGTACTTGTATCGTCCTGAGAACCAGCAATGCATTTTTAGCCGCTGTAGGGGACAAACATTTCACAGTTTTACTTAAAAAATTATGTCCATTGTAAATTACATTCCATTAAAATATATAGGAATAAATAAAAAATATTTTTAATAATATATTTGGCAAAACTGTTTCAATCAGGATAACTGTTTAATGTAATAAAGCTAAACCTTTCACTTTCTTGGTAATATCTCACTGAAAAATTATACTTTAGGTCATTTTGTATTTTGACCATGAATAAGAAAAAGACACTTGGTTAGATTTAGTTTTAGTCAGTATAATGAGTGGAAAACACACTAGTAGTTATGGACAAGTGTCAAAAACTGTAGAAGTGTGGTATGCTTTGCCAACTGTGAACATTTTTATTGTCTTTCTCGGCTATAATTCTGGAAAGTGAGCTTCTCTGAATTCAAGCTGAGTAACGATATCACAACAGAGGAGCTACAAAGTTTTACGACCAGTCTTATGTCTCATGGATTTAATATAGATGTTCTAAATCACAGATTACTTTGTTTCAAGGTTTCCCACTTTGTTAAATTCCATATCAATATTAACTTGATAACACAATAACAATGACAAATATATTCTCTAGTACTGATAAAAACACAAAAGTTATGTGAATGCTTTATATTTACTGGAAAATATTTCCCCATTTTTACTTCGCTGCTTTAGATCCAACATGTTCAGTGCAATAAGGGTGTTTTTTAGGGGAGGCAGTATTATTAACAGTTAATCATGGAGTGAAGCTGTCAGCAGGGGTGGTGGCAGTTTTCATAATGGCCTAATTTCTAGCAATCGCTGACTAATTATCTGCATTTGTAATTCTTGTGAATTCTCTTTGTTACTATGCAAGAACTTTCTGTACAGAGTTTACAGTCCAGGGATGAGTTGTTAGTATATATTTGGAAAACACCATAGGGTATAAATGTCCCATAAAAGTGCGACAACTGCAACATAATTAAGAAGATAAATTCTTAATAGAATCCTTTGTCCTGTCAATGCTATAATAATCCACTAACTACCATCATGGGGTTTTATGGTATGTATAAAAACACTAACACAGCAATTCCATGTGATAATAATCATGGAAACAATAAAATGACATGTGCATATTAAAATGTCTTAGCATTAAAATATTTGACAGATAAAACTGACCATAAACAGGAGGCTGCAGGACAATAGACTGTATTCTTAAATAATGAAAAACTAAGACTAAACTAGTTCTAATTAGGCCCTAATATACTGGATGTGACCACGTACATTATAATGTAGTTAGAACTCCAGTGTGGGGGTTATGTGGCTTAAACCATACAGTGACTTAAGTTGTGGGGGTTTTTTTCCTGAAGAGACTGGAAATGTGTTTCAAATTTCAATCTCTTTTCCATGAAGGACCTCCTTATGCTCGTTTTCACTGTACATCATTTAAGAATCATTCTTTTCAATCAATCAAAGGCGACAGAAATGGCAGCTACTGAATGATTCATTAAAGCTGAGAATTGTGTGCATCCCTACATAATCACCAGTGATTTGTGCTATTGTGTCATATACCTCCTCAGCAGAACATGGAAGAGTTAACCTATAGATTTCTAGGTTAAAAAAGAAAAAAAATCAATTGTTTCCAGTATTATGTCAAAGCCGTATTTGCGCAGATGTTGTGCATAAAAAAGTGAGACCAAGTAAATATTTAAATCTGAATATAATCTGAAGAATACATTTTATGGTTTGTTCCTCATTTCATTTTAACCAGTAACTTTCTGCAGTTATTCTGTTGGTAGGATTGTCCTCAGTAGGATGAGTGTATTTAGTAGAAATAAAACACAGGCCATGTAAGTAGTTTCAACATTAGGATAAAAACATAAATATATGATAATAAACCTAAAAATTCTAAAAATGCCTGAAATTCTGATACATTTTATCCTAAAGTTTAGAAGGGTGAGAGATTTTAGCTGTTTGTTTCAGCTAACTGTCCTCTTTTTATTATTATTATTATTATTATTATTATTATTATTATTATTATTATTATTATTGTTATTGATGTTTATTGTTTTGTATATTTCCCAAATCCCTCTGGCCAGCTCTTCTGTCAATAAAAGTATGAGAATTGCTTCAAAACACACACAAAAATGCATTTTAATGTTTAATTTTATTTTTTGCATTGCTAGATAACTGCCAGTACCATGTAGGTCCTCGTCAGAAAACCCTTGAATTTCTACTTTTTTTTCTCCAAATCATTTATCAATATTTGTGGTATTACATTAAAGCTATATTTGCGGATAAAAAGGTGAGACCAAATAAATGTTCACATCTAAATAAAATTTGCCAGGTACATTTCCGCCAACAAAATAAAAACAACCAGTTTTGTGAATCCCACATGTTTCAAAGTTCTAGTGAAAGTTCTAGTAAAACATGGCTCACTGTTGCAAACAGAGGATGAGTTTTAAAATACCTTCAGTCAAAAAAAAGTGTGTAAATGTCCAACTGTGATCTACACTCTTCACTTAGTCACACATGTCTGAATTTCTACACATGAATTTCAGTGTTTCTAAAATTGGCATTTATATGAAAGTACCTCTCAAAGGTGCTTGATCAAAGGTTCTAGATTTCTGATTTTAGCTTTTATCACATCTCACTCCCAGTGTTAACTCAACAGGCTCTTCAACTCCCCATTTTAGATGAAAGTATTTATTTCACTTCTATTCTGCACTGTGAAAAACGACTGGAAAATTAACACCGCAAAGTTGTGAAATTAAAACAGAAATATACTGTAAGTGAAAATACAATACAAAGTTATTTACTTGGAAAGATTATTGCCTTAACGATTAAATCAAATACAGCTGTTAAAGAAAAAAAATCTAGATTTATCAGTGGCTGATCCAGAAAAACAGGGAAGGAGGTCCAGGTTTTTAGGTCCAGTGGTGATTCAAAGGGGGTTAAGCCAAACAGAATTAACACTAAATCACATGAAACTGGATTTATCAGCATGTTCATTTAATAAATATGTATGCTATTCTAATAAAAATGAATAATTGTAATTGTGTATTTTTAACGTGTCCCCTTTCCTCTTTTTTTAAAGCACTGTGAAGTTGCTAGAAGTGAACCTCATTAATGTGACCACTGTTGGAATCAAAGCAAAGTCTTTAATAAAGTTGAACCCAGTTATGGCATTGAATTCCATTGTCCAGGGTTTGAAACCTGGAAAGTGCACTTTTCTTACAGTATGTCCAACATTATACATGTTCAAACAAGGGGCAGCATCAGGTAAATCCACCACTGTGCATGTGTTTATTGTACATACAGGTGAATCTGTGACAATGACAGAATCTGATCCATTTTTTTAAACTTTGATTCTTGCTGCAGTGATGTAACTCTTGCACTGAACGTCCATTTTACGAGGTGAAAAAGAACTTCAGATCTTGGTACAACAAAAAGACAACACTGACAGAACACAGTGCATGCAAGAGATGAAGCAGGCCTCAACAATGAAATGTCATAATTGTACAATTTCCATCATGATACCATACAATACAGAGGCTGCAGCCCGACCCCCTGCACCATATGTACACCAGGGCCCCAGGGAAACACTGGGACTGTACGAATATTCTGGATTTAATCAGGATCATGGATTTCAATTTGATGAGGGCCTTGAAACCCAATTCACCCACTTTTTCATCATCTCTAGTTGATTAGATGGATGTCATTCTGTGTTTATAGTAAAGGAAATAACAGGTCATTGACATTTGTTCGACCGCTGTCACATATTCTATGGTAGTGGAATATGTTTAGGATATATATTATGGAATAGGAGCATATTTTTGTGTTTCAAAAGGTGTGGCTCTATCAGACACACATAAACAAATACAAAATGTGTTCATTATTAACAAAAAAACAACAACAAAAGTATAGGTATGACAGTTTCAACATTAATATTATTATTATTATTATTGCCGTCGCACTGCGTCCATCCGCCGTCATCTGCCCATCATCATCCACAATTCACTGAAATCACTTCTCCTCCTTCATTTCTTAACAGATTTCACTTCTGATTGATTCAATACATATATCTATGCACTAGGCACAAAACCTATCTCTGTCAACATTTGCCTTTCTAAACTATTTTTTTTACAACTTAGTTTATTTTTCCAGTTGCTCATTAAAATCACTACTCTTCCCTTCCCTCAATATCATTTTTCATCACTCAATCAATTTCATCACTCTCACATTCACAGCTATGGGTAATTTAGATTAACCAATTAACCTATCAGTGCATGTGCTTGGATGGTGGGAGGAAACCGGAGTACCTGGAGAAAACCCACACAGACATGGGGAGAACATACACACTCCACACAGAAAGGTCCCACCCACTGGTGTTGGAATTGAACCCAGGACCTTCTTGCTGTGAAGCACAAATTTAAACCGCTGCTCCACCATGTTGGATTTACATTATATTTTAGTAAATATACTTATTGGTGGTGTGCCTTGTGATTGTTCTAATGTAAAATATGGGCCACAGCTCAAAAAGGTTGAGAAACACTGTACTATTGTAAGGAATGATGCTGAAAGGGAGAATATGGATGTGGACAGGGGTTTGGATCACAACTTATGTTGGTCTTACGTTAGAAAGGTCGGTAGTCCCAATGTGCGTCTGGTGTGTATGGGTCTGAGCCTTGGTCACTGTGCGTGCGTCCAGGTCTGTGGTTGGTCTGACCCAGGTTGATCAACCCGGCTGGTCCATGGGTGGCACTGTGACCGTGGTGTCGTGGCTCGCCTGGCTGGCCCGAGTCTAGAAGAACAAGACCCGAGTGCACACTGGGGCTGTTAACGGACCAGGACTCAAAGGCAACGGGGCTGTAAAACTGTAAAACTTTTTCAGGTTCCATTTCTTTCTCTTGGGGCAGCGTCAGCTGTGGCTCATTTACATGAAAGCATGAGGCACTAAAACCAAGTGTTTTGAAAAGGGTTGTTTCTCCAGGTTGAAGAGGCTGCTGTATCTGTTCATCAAAGTGATATTTTGACCAAAGCATGTCACAGACAGGTCACTGAGACACCAGGGGACTGTGTTCACTTGTGAAAAGTGGCCATGATGTTGCCGTTACTTCATACAGTACCTTTCTATATCATAGATGTAAAAGAAAACAACAGCAACCCCACATGAAAACAACTGCACTGGTACATTTTTCAGTTTCTACAACTCACACATTTAAGCACACAATTTTCAGCACTACCATTGTAAAAGGGCTACCAGTGTCTGTGACAACCAGACTATCCAACCATATGAACAAGACTTCCAATTAGGACTACTATTTTAAGAAAAGAAGACATCATTGTCAACTGTGTGGAGTGCTCTTACAAATAACTAGAGTTTACAACATGTTATTATCGGACGGTGTGTAAAGGGTTAAGTTGTTTATAATGACATTTCATTCTGCATCGTTCTATTGGATACTCATTTGTTTCTTCACACAATGTAAGACAAGGAGGCAAGACTTAGACCTTTGAACAAAATACTGAATAGAAAATCTACCAGTGTAGTAATAATACTGGTTTCCATCTAATTCACACTTATCCCCTGACGTGTCAGCACTGACGCACTTGGAATAGTTTACTTTAAATATTTCGAAAAATTCAACCATTAGCTCTGTTTTTAAAATTCCCAGTATATTACCCCTCAAACCCTTTAAAATTTACAGAAAATTACAGATTCTGTATGAAATATGTGTTAAAAGATTTAGATTTTAGCCAGTCCAGACTAACACCAGCTGCTGTTAGTGTAGATACAAAAACCACCACACCGGGTTTTACCTGTGAGAGCATGGATTCTGTCAGAGCTGAATATTGTTAGCACATCCAGGCTAATGTCGGTGTCCAGGACAGAAGACTTGATCCACGTTTGGGTGAGAATAAGGATGCAGCAGTCTGGTGGGTCATGTTCCGTGTTTAAATCCAGCTTTGGGTAGTCCAGTGTTTATTGCAGTGAGGGTACTTTGGGCAGCGGGAAACAGGTTAGCTGTTAGTTTAACTGTTAGCTGTTAGCTTAACTGTAAATCCAACGCGACAGCTGCCTCTACTTCCTTCCTTCTACTTCCTCCCATAGATGCCGCCTCCGCATCTGTGAGGAGACTCTGCTGTAGAACAGTCCAGGTCTCTGGGCTTGCGGAGTCCAAGTTTTAAACAGTTTTCCTTAAACTGGTGATAGTCTGTCGGTCATATACTCTTCTTGCACCGTTCGGTTGAACTTTTGATACTAAAAGCACTGGTCTAGGTGGAGAAATGACCGTTAAAGTGGCTGTTACCGGGAGAGACAGCAGCAAGTCTGTGATGACTGAGGGTCAAAGGGTAACGAAAAGCATCTTGGGTAACTCCCTCATAGCCAATAGGATGTTGCATATGTGACGTATTTACGTAAATTACATATTTGGGTATAGGAATGTACTGTATTTTTGTCTGGGAGGTTTCAGTTTCTTTTGTAAATAGAATTTTATTTCGTATTCAGAGACGACAAATTAAGGTAAAGTTTTTTCATAATTTTTAATTTTCGTTAGCAGAGGCTTTTGTATGTAGAGGTACCACTGTGTGTGTGTGTGTGTATATATATATATATATATATATATGTGTGTGTGTGTGTGTGTGCGTGTGCGTGTATATATATGTTATTATATTATTCTCTAATTTTACTGGTCCAACCCAGTTGAGCCCAAATTGGGCTGAAATGACTTTGACACTACTGCTTTAGAGTCTGTTAGTGCAGTTTAACCTGCAGGATTCTGTGTAATGTGTTTCTTTTCTGTCGGTGAAGCCATGACAACGAGAACAATTTTCAATCACACTGAGCTTATGGTAGCAGAAGTTGACTGCATTAAGCCTCAATGAAACAGAAATGCTTACAAAAACACATCGTTATAGCTTTACTCACATTATAATACAAAGTTTGGGCTTGAATAATAATAAAAATAATATAATAAAATGTCTATTTTACCTAACTGCATTTGGACAAACTAGACTGTGAGACCATTAATGCAAAACACATTTGGTCTTAATAGTAATATTAATATCAAAATAATGATCTTCATCTGAGATATTGGTGTCTTTTATGTAATAGTGTATTTTCACTGTGGAAATCCACCAGCTGTTCCTGTCTGTCTGTGCATCACATATCAAAACCATGAAAGAAGATTGTGATTCACATTCCGGATTATAGCATTAATGCTCAATGATCTGTATGGTGATGTTTATGATTGGTGTTTTAATTAAACATAGTGGTACATAACTGGATTGTAATTTTATGTACTATTTTACTGAATGTGTTTGTGTGGTTTAGGGTGTGCTCTGGATGTTGGAGGGAGCGCCTCTGGTCATTGCATGCCAGTCTTTTCAATGTAATGCAAGACCTTCCTGAAACTCTTGAAAGCTGACAGTGCTTGACGTGCACTGTGTTAATTACAGTAATGGCACGCATTCTCATTAAGTCATTGTTTACGTATCCCGGGGCCTTATGGAGCCTGAATGGTGCTGTGGTCTGCTCCAGCACCGCCGCCTCACTGGTCTGTGTGGCTATGGCCTCGTTAACACAGACAGCTGTTCCTCCGAGCCAGGGCCAACATGACGAGTGGCGCCGGACAAGCCAGTGAACGCACCCACCGAGGGAGCAACTGTCAGAAATAGAAGTATCCCACAAGGCAGAAAAAAAACGTCAATGAGTAATCAGCGACAGAGCAATCCTCGGGTTATGTTTTTCAGGCCCAGGTCCACCCCACCCCCTACCCTGATGAACATGGCATTCTCCTCTTCATAAGACTGTCTCATGACCTGATGGTTTCCCTTTAAATCTGTGCAGTCAGAGGTGCAGTGGCAGTATAATTCACCAGTAACCTGTGGTGAAGGAAGGCCATGTGTATGAGATAAACAGTGTCACAGGAATCCTACTCATCTATCTCTCTCACACACATGCACACACACACACACGTACACACACACACAGTGAAAATGCAAAGGCACCAGTGACACTGCAGGAGTGGTTTCTCAAGGCATAAAGAATTGAACAGTATCGATAATGGAATTGGAATCGTAAAAATCGTATCAATTCCCATCCCTATAGTTTACCACCACCAAAGGGAGAATGTGAGCGTGAGTGAATGAATAATGGATCCACTGTGTACTTTGAGTATGCTTTCCATAGAAAAGTGCTATACAAATCTAATCCATTATTATTATTATTACTTTTGTCTGTTCCTCTGTTCTCATGAAACATCAAGTACTGAAATCTCACATTTGCACAAACTCACTATCCTGGAGGGATTTTTGTTGGAAAAGTCTGGTCTTTATAACCCTTATACACTATCAATCTTTTTTTTTTTTTTACCTCCACCAAGGAGGTATTAAATTTGAATCCTTTTGTTTGTTTGTTTGTTTGTCTGTCAGCAGGATTACGCAAAAAGTTCTGAATTGATTTTGATAACATGTTCAGGATGGTTTGAGAGTGTCACAATGAACACATGATTGCATTTTAGTGATGATCCAGAAGAGATCCTGGATTCTAGATCACTTTGAAATGTATTCTCCATTAACCACAATGTAAAATTTCAAAGTGATCCAGAATCCAGGATCTCTTCCTCTTCTGTCATAAACTGCTATTGCAACTGAAATAACTGGCTCATTATCAGTTGACTAAGAAATCAGATCAGATTGGGACTTTGTAAATCAGAGATGAATCTATTTGTGTCATCAGTGAAGGTGCACAGCCTGACTCTTTATGCCCACATTATGGTTTTCTGACTTCCCATGCAAAAAGTTCGATTATACTCAAAGTTCCTCATTTGTTGCAGTCGGCTTCAAGGCCAGCTTTCACCAAACCTTGACTACTGAAAATGAATACTAACAGCAAATAATTTTAGTTGAATACTTTTAGGATAACAGGAGATGCCATGCTGGGTTACAGACTACATGGAGAGTCATATCTGGATGTGTTTATGTAAAGTGACTGGACTGAGTAATATAAGATTAGAAGCATGTATTGAATATGTAAATAATCTATTGAGCTTTATTATTATTATTAGCATGTCTGTATTGTTTGTTTGTTATTGGTACTCTGTTTAAGCATGCATATTGTCTTGCATTTGTCTTAATCCATGGATTTCTCCACTGTGTTATCAATAAAGTTTCATCCTATCTTATATTGCATTTTCTGCTGCAGCCTCTATGTTCTAATTCATGCCTTTATGTTATGTACAACAGACCTAATAGAGTGAAACAAAAATATTTTATATTACCATATAAAAGTCCTAGACCAGTGGTTCTCAACCTTTTTTTTTGAACAAACAACCTTTAATATCAGCATGAGCCTCCGACCAACCCCTCATGAAAGGGGGGGGGGGGCTTATGTGGGTGGGACGCTCCATAAGTGCCACGCTGAAATTCACCATGATCACATTCTGCTACTTCATATTAATACTTACACAGACTAACCCCCCCCCCCCCTTTCAGCAACCATTTCACCAACAGCACTTGGTGTACACCAAACACTACAGTCAAACCAAAAGCTCTTAGTTCAGTTAGTTTTTGTTGGTGTGAAAACATCACTTGCAGTCGGATCAAGTGTACCCAGATCTCCAAAAATGAGTGGTCTCCGTCAGCTTGACTCGGCACCACTTGCCAAACTCTTGTGTGGTCCCTCTGGTGAGAACATGAACGCAGGTCCAAACAAACTATTTGAAATACATCATGGGTGGGGATACTAATTGTTTCATTTTCCACATGTCTCATCTGCCTGAAATGATGCACTACATGCCTTTAGTGACTCTAGTGCATCATCAGATTCTTCTCCAGACACAACCACGACTCATTCTCCAATTGGATATTTTGCCAGAAATGGCCAGTGCAGAGAATGTAATATACAAATGTGCCAACGTGTCGCTCCATTGTGAGTCAAAATCAGAGTGATTGTGGTTCACTTGCAGGTGTGAAAGTGGACCACACTGGTCTGCTTTCATCCACTACATAACAATTGTATCACCTGGTGCAGACCAAATAATTGAACTAGTGGCATGAAAGCACCTCCCTCTCAGTTTTCTGATTCCAAACGCCCCCCAAACGTGTCCCAAAGAAACAGTGTCCTGGTCCAATATTAGTTTTGTTGGTTTAGTTCAGCTCTTATGCTTTTTATCAGTCTCTGGATTAAATAAAATATGGATAAAGTATGTGTAGCCTTTACTATCACCTCCCTTTGCACTTTCCATATTCTTTAACCCTTTTGTTCAATATTTGATTTATTGCATTTTCTCATATTTTATACCGTAGTCATTCAACATATGTCAGATGTTTCTAACTGCTCATGCTGCTTCTTGTCATGAGGTCAGACATCATAATTAATTAACCTTAATACATAATCTTTAACCTTTACAAGCCATTCATCACAGTTTCTGTGATTCTATAAGGCTGCGTACATATTTCTTATATTTTCTTGTTGCATCTGAAGAAAAGAAAAAGAGAAATAACATTCAATTCATTTCAACCCTGAAAAAAACACCAAAGCTAAAGGTGGGCTAAGACCTTTGGACATTATCGTATACTTAAAAAAAAAAAAACCTAGAAGAGATACATAGATTTAGATGGACTGATAGATTTTCACACCACCTATAATAAACCATTTTCAAATTAGAGTTTCTAAAAAGTGATGAATGCTTTCTGAAATGTATTGCAGTATTTAAATGTCCAACTTATCATGTCAGAGAAAAGATGGCAGCGATGGCTTCAAGAAACAGGGATTGAAATGTCTAATAAGGGAACACTGCCTTTCCTCTGAATGTGTGAACTATAAAAGCTTTAATTTCCCTATCATCACTGGGATCTAATACCAATCTGTAGTCTTTATTCAGGCCGTCTGTGTTGCTGCCAGACAAAGCCTTTGAAAAGCCAATTCCTGGGAATTAAAGAAAAGAGATTAAAATATCATTAGGTGCTACATAATTGAATGTCAATTTTGAATAAACTTGAATTCAATTCCTGGTCATTAAACTGGATGTGGTCTGCCTTTTTCCAATCATGGTTTTGAGCCCACAGATGAGAGCTAGGTACTAACTTCAAAATCATTAAATTGAGGGGAGTTTGTTTGGCCTTGGCGTGCCAGAACGCTTTGATTCTGGCTCAGAGCGGAGGGATGAGCAGCTGGAAGAGAGATCAAATTGAAACAAAGCTTCGGGAAATTGAAGGAAACATGAGCATAATAATATTTAATAATTAAATTCTCACAAACAATGGCAACCGAATGAAGTAATCTGCAAAAGTGTGCAACATCATTTGCATAATTGACACAGTCCCCCCTTCTCCCTCCTCTAAATGAATGATGAAGACAATAAAAGATGTTGCTAAAATTGGGAACAATAACAGCAAAATTTCATCAAGGCCCCCATGCTCTGATTAATCTGCGCTTGCAAATCAGTGCAGGGGAAAAAAGAGAGAGAGAGAGAGAGAAAGAGAAAGAACCCAGAGAAAATTGGGGGAGGGGGGGTTGAAATTTGGGGTTGTGGGGGGAGGCAGGTGATTAACAACAGCAGGGATTGCCGCTGTGGACAACGGTGGCCTGTTTTGCTGAGCTCTGGGGGCATCACACTAGAACCCCCTCCTCACAGCTGCTGCAGGCCTTGGCTCACCGCATCATCAACCAGGAAAGCATGAACGGGTGCATTAAACTGACAATAATTTATATTACCATTAACTTTCTTACTGCCTCCATGTCTCAGCATTTATAAAGTCACAACTTCGATTTACACCCCCCCCCCCCCAAAAAAAAAAAAAACGTCTCAAAAACACGCAGAGTTAAAATAACATGCATGACATCAAACAGCAGCTGATATATTGAGTATCATATCATTTCATGTGGCATTCCTAAATGTTTCTAATCTTTCTCAGCTAATTATTTGCTATCTGAGTATACTGTCAGTTTTAATTAATCAGTCTGAAGGAGACACATTAAATGAAAACACAACACAATGAAGAACCCATTTTATATTCAGAATTTCTAATTAACAGTTTCTCTTTATACACAATTTCTATCTCTCTGATCATTTAGATAACAACTTTCATCACCATCTTTTGATGTTTACAGAATACAAAAAAAAAAAAAAAACAGGCATCATGTAGATTTATGCCGTATATTCTGCTCCCAATAACGTCTGCATTTACTAGTCAATTAATTTAATTAAATTCATATTCAGAGTCTGATTCAACTTTGGGCGTGCAGACAGTTATTGCTCAGTGGATTAAATGGCAACATGGGCTAAATGACGCAAGGGGGGAGGGGGTGTTGGGCGGGATATGTCAGGTGTCATTACGCTGTAAACAACACAACAGAAATTACACATTGTAAAACCACCCATGTAACATGTCTGGTCATTCTCTTTTGCAAGCACAGGTATATTTTATCATTACATCTAAGACAATAAATCCTATTTTCCTCCACTATCATTAGTGTTTCTTCATGTTTACAGGCCAGGCTGCAGACCCAAAGCCTCGTTAATACATAAATAAAAATGCAATACATTGTACATTTTTCCCCAACAACCTCAAATGTAACCCCCCGACTTTGTATTCCCACAAGCAAATGCTATCTTGTAAATTCCATGCAATTAGTAGCCTTACCATACACAGAGACATTCATTTGATTTTAACCTCCTCTGCCCAATTAACAAAATGTAGGTTGGAAAATAAATGGCAGACGCCTAAGCAAATTAATTATGTGTCCACCAAGCTGTTAGTCCGTGTGCTCAGAGCAGGGCTGGCAATAAGAGCCGGGCCCACACTGCCATATGGCCTATGTGAGAGCGGACATCATTTGGGGGTGCAGCTCTACGCCCCTGAAATTCTCACACATATTTGTGTCGAAAACTTGCTCATAATAGATGTGTGACATATGCTGTAAAATACTGCAGGACCAGTGTAATATAAAGGTTTTAGGTGATTGTTCAAGTGCTCTGTTTGGATCCATCTTTGACCCCCCCCCCCCTTGAGCCAATCTTATTTTCTATTATAAAATGCTATTCAGCTCTGACATGGTTTAACACTAGAACAATAGCTTTTTGTTTGCAGGACCTTTGGAACAACTCCTCTGTTTCAATACAAATTAAGAGTATTTGACCTATCGCCACAAACAAAATCAATCCTTATTAAATCTGAATTTGAGTCATGCGTACAAGACGACAATATTACCCAGTGTGTGGTGGGTACAAAGACTTACACGTAGCTTATTTTGAGAATATGGCGTAACAGATCCAGCATTAGGGTAAAAGTTGAGTTGGGAATAGTCACTCCAGTCGTCTCCATCTCCCTGCAGAAGATGATCAACATGGCCACCTAGAGGTAACACTAAATAACACAAACATCTGGTCTCATTTTAAGGACAACAATAACCTAATTCCTCTTTCATAACAGGATCGTGACATTCGATTATTGACACAATAATCATAATTAACATAAATTATGATGGTATTATACCGACAGACAGCTAATCCACAGGGATCTGGTTGCTGCGCAGTAAATATGTCTGATAACTGCAATCAACATAATAATCCTAATCAGATTTTTACTCCATTCCCAGCACAAGTTCTCACACTATGGAACAACCATGTAGCATCATTCATTTATGATTCTGTGAATTCTAAGACATTAAAAATGGATTAAGCTTGACACATGTTGTAGAAGATGGTGTTAGAGATAGTTATATATATATATATATATATATATATATATATATATATATATATGATGTTTGAATGGTATGAGGTGTGTTGGGGCATAGAAAGTGGATATATCTATTGGATAAATGGTTTGTAATAGAGGGGTGGGAGTTTATAAATTTTACTTCTTCTCACTCCTTTTCAAGTACAAAAAAAAATGTTGACCACGTTGATTGATGTGCTGATAATTTTGTGTGCTCAAATTTTTATTTAATTGAATATATATATATATATATATATATATATATATATATATATATATATATATATATATACAATGGAAAAAGTAAGATTAACAACAAGAGATTAACCCTTTCATGATTCATTATTTCACAATAGTGCATCACTCTTAAAATTAAAACTACATTTTTTTTTGTCATTTTGTGTCAGTGACTAAAGTTTCCCAGAATATAAACACTGATTCATAGCATTCACAGCAGTTACATTCTACACTGAATTAATATATTTTCTTTGATTTGTGCAATATTATGTCTGTGGAAAGAGCTTTATGAATGTATCTATGCTTTAAAAATGAATACATGTTAAACTGTTGATGCAGTGAATAGCTGCTTATTATGCAAAAGAAATCCAACTGGATATGTTTTATGTCAAAAAATTCCAATACTTTACAGACTATATAAAGGTTTATATACTATACATGTTTAAAAGGATACAATATGTAAGAACTAAATGTTATAACCCTAAACCTAATGACACTGAACATACACATATCAGTCAGTAAGAATCTCATTAGTCATAAAGCATCTAAAGAAAATATTAACAAGCGTCACCAGTGTAATAATTTGATTCATTAAACTCACATAACACTAAAACATTTATTACTTATTAAACATGACCTAATTCCTCCTGTTTAAAACAATGCACATCAACTGATCAGATTACAACACACACGAACTGTGAAACCGTGAAGCAAGAGGAACAGGCCGACTGCAGAAAGAAGAAACAAATGTATATTTAAAGGAAACTGATCTGTGCTTTGAGCAGACGGACAGTCAGGTGGACATGATATTTTCTGTGGTTATGCATAAACTCTGCCCCATGTTTCCATGACATCAGCCTGCATAAATTCTAAAGTTCACACGGTCACGGTGTGTAGATGTTAATCTCAGGATTGGAAGAAGTGGGAGGGGGGGGGGGGGGTTCAACCCAACCCCTTACCTTCCCCTGTCTTTAAGCAGAACAGAGCACCTTCGTCCCTAAAAGCACAATTTCATGCCGAGTAGCTTGGAACGTTAACTATTAACTCTGAGGCTACAATTAAAAGCATTTCATCAGATAATGCTTCCTGGCAGAGTTCTGGTGCCGAAAACACTGATGACGATGACGCTGGAAATAGCTGGAAGTTTAGAATTTATTACAGCATATTTGACTCGTATGTGCTTTAGACCTAAAACAACAACAGTTTTCCTTGAATGTGAATAGAAGCTTTTACATGTAGCTAAAGATGATCACAACCTGACTGTCTTTAGCCTTAAATAGACCTTAGATTAATTAAAAACAACAAATAATAACCATCATGACATGAACAAACTCAGGTAAAACTCTATTTTCCTGACATGCTTTTCCATCATGAGGTCTTCCTTGTTTTTACATTTTCATTTCTATCTATTATAATTACTCTTATCTATTTCACTTTTTTTTTTTTTTTAATATTTTATGCTTTGTCTCTCTTATCCTCTGCTGTATGTGTCCTTGGGTGTCCTGAAAAGTGCCTATTACATTTAATGATTGTCAAAACTGATTACCACAATGTGAGACTTTATGTTCTGTTGTCAGCCTTAAATACAACTTAGCATAATTAAAAACAATAATTATTACCCATTATGACATGGATAAACACTAGTAAAACATTTCTCTAACATGGTCCATGTTACATTTTATGAGCATTTACAGTATTTTACATCGAAGATATTCTTACATCTTATTATCACAACTTGGAACTTTGTCTCCTGTTTTCATAAAATACACCTTAGAATAATTAAAAACAACTATTATTAGCTGGTATGAGAAATATAAAATGCTATAATTGGAATAAACACTATTAAAACTCAATATTCCTGCCATGTCTTTTGTTCACTAGCCTTTTCTTGTTCTGTTTTAAGTGCAATTATTCTACATATACTTTCTAAATAGATAACATATAAATGCATTCACTTAAGTATGAGTAAGTTAAATATCTTATGTAGTTATAAAAAGTGAGAACAGCCAATAAAATTGAAAACTGTGTTTTAGATTCATCCTTACTAATGCGAGCTTTAATGGAGGATGTCATAGCACTCATAACAACACCAGCGTTTTAGGTTGAGCTATTAAAAAGTGTCTTACATTAGTGTGTACAGGATAATAACACCCATCCTTAGAGGTTTTCTGAATTATTTTAAACTTCCTATATTTTCTCTAGTGGAGCATGTCCTTGTTCTTCTATTGTTAATGTGACTTTGCCTGATATATCCATACGCCAACACTCCTGAGGCAGCAGCTATGGGATGGAATTATGTAAAGAAACGTTCAGAGGCAACTTTGTTTTTCCTTTTACGTAACGAGGAGAGAAATGGAAATGCTAAATGTTGACTTTTAATGGTCAGTCTCAAGTTTTGGATGTGGTCTGATGTACTTTGTCTCCCCCAAGTGGTTCCAGGATCACCCAGTCAACTGAGCACAGAGGGTCTGATAGGTTAAACTGTACAGTAGATAACCTGTGTTTTCTGCAGTTTCCTGTTCATTGTAACCCTTTAACTCCTGAGACTTACTGTAAGCAATTCCACATTAAAAAATAAAATAAGATAAAATAAGCAACAAAATGAACAAAAATTAATATTAAACTCACAAAATAATATGTAACATGAACAAAGTAAGACAGTAACGGAGCACAATTGACGAAAAATAATAAAATAGATCAACAAAATGTAGGAAAAATCTACTAAAATAAGCAACCACATCAACAGAAAGTAATAAATATTCACAAAATAATAAATAACATGAAAAAATGCAAAAAAAAAAAAAAAAGGAACAAATAACTAGTGTTGTAATTTGGTTCCAGTAGTTTTAGTTTAGCCTTTTTCTTTTTGTAAATCAGTTGCTTTTCGACACCTGTACATCAGTTCCATGAACAAAATTATGAGTAAAATAACAATAAAAAATTAATTATTCTGGATTTTTAAACTAAACCATCCATTCAGAATGTGTCAGCGCTGACGTATCAGGGGTTAAAAGGTTAAAACTTGGTACAAATAACTGTTGGGACAAATATAATGATAGCAACATTTTTAAAAAGTTTAATTTCACAGCTGATATCTACCCATTTTCAATGTTTTCTTGATAATAACTAAAATCCCTTCAGTTCTTACATTAATATCCATGACATTGTAGAAACAGAAACAGTGTTTTTACACATTCCATGTTTTAGTCACATGACACACACAGAAGCAGAGGTGGAAAGTAACTAAAGTAGAAGTACTTCATTACTGTACTTAAGTAGATTTTTTAGGTATCTACTTGAATATTAATTTTTCTGGCAACTTTTTACTTTTACTCCCTACATTTTTGCATAAATATCTGTACTTTATACTCTTTAAATTGTCTGAATAGACTCATTACTTTTTCAAACTAACCAAATATGACAGTATGAAAAATAAGTCACCAGAGGAAAATCAGTGGAGGAGAGAAACTGACTTTATATATTATAATTATATGACAATTATCTCACAATTTTGACTTTTTCTCTTAAAATTATGCATTTTTAAATTTTCATGTGTATTTTATTTAAAATCTCATGATGACTTTTTGTCTCAGTTTTGACTTATTTTTTTCTTAAATGTCTTGCCCATATCCACACAACTGAGTACAGTAACCCTACAGTATCAAATATACACAGTAACTCACTTTTAAAGGCTTTATTTTAGATACTTTGGAAACCTTTCAGATTTTTCCTGGTTAAATAAGTATTCATGGCAAAAGAAAGCAGTTTTACTTTTGTACTTTATTACAAATGTGAAATTATACTTTTTTTTTTTACTTTTACTTCTACTTTTATTATTTATATTTTTCCACACCAGTAGCTGTACTTCTACTTAAGTACAGAATGTGAGTACTTTGACCACCTCTGCACAGAAGTTAGCACTTGATTGCATAACCTTTTTTTTTTTTTTTTTTTTTGGTCGACTTTTGATGGCCTAATCATTTTCTCCACGACTGTATATAGATGTTTTCTGAAGTTATTTTCCAAACAAGACAAAACAGGCAAAGCACAAGTGTTATTAATATCTTGAACAACGGTGGCATTCCACTGTGACAGACTTTCCTGTTGTTCTGCCGTTACAAATACTGTAGGAATGACCTCCTCAGTCTAACAGCAGGGTTACGTCATTAATGTTATTAATTATACCGGTGTCTTTCCTGTTATGGCAAGTTAGAGTCAGAGCAGGAGAGGCTTCAAAGTAGTTCTGCTGCATTTGTCTCTGGTGCTAAATTACAGGCCACATATTGTCATGTTCTCATTTTTCTGCATTAATAAGCTAATACATAAATACATGTGACCAAACCAGACAGTATTTTCTAGATCTATTCTGACTGTTCAATACAGTAAAAGTTAAAAAATGTTTGGAAATTAAAGTATGTTTTATTCAAATGGACAGAATCAAATGGTACAAAGGTAAATTGTGAACTGCTAGAAGTGTATATAAAAAAAATTAATCTGAAAAATAATGTTTTTAGAGGGTTTTTTTTAAAGTGATTTTAATGACGTTTAAAGGCTTTTTCTAAGGGTTTCTTTTCATTCCTTTTTGATGATTTTTTTAAGCGTGTTTAAAGGGTTTTGAAGGGTTCGAACCAGTACAAAAGTTTAAACAGGTTTTTATAAAGTGGATACAAGGCAAAAATGGAAATATGGATCTCTAGCAAGGAGCAGGTTTCCTTTATTTCAGATGCACTTTTTGTCCTTTTTGGTTGTATATACATGCTCTGACTGAGTAATACAAAGGGGTAGGACTAGATTTTTTGTTAACTTCATCGAACAAGGTATAGTTATCTAGGATGATAAAGAGGTGTCACTTTAATTTCTGCTTAAATACATTTGTTTAATTTACATTTGTAAATTAAATTAATTGTACAACCTTTAATGTTCTTAACTGACACTATATTCTTGTATATTTTCTTATTTATCCAGTTGTAATTCAGGTACAAATTAAATAAACAGTTTTAGAAACTAGAACTATACATCTTTGATGCTGAATAATACAAAATAGATTTTTTTTTAGAGAAAAAATTAATTATCTGATGTTCACTTTCACTTGGCCTGTCTTCACAGCTTTACTTAAAATAAAAAGGTTCCTTTGAACATGATCTAACATTTGACTATTGAGACTAATGATATACACTCTTTTTCCCCATGTGCTTTATTAAGATTTTGTCACAAAATTCCAGGCATTTCAAGGTCTGGACAACAGTGTTTGAAATTCCATACTTCCCCAGACCTGCACACACACCCTGCTTCATAATGTGGTTGTTTCTTATGTTTGAGATAAAGTTTGTCATTATAATTATCCCTGTACCATGGATGAATTATTATATTATACCAGGGTGTTGAACTGAATGGTGACTCATGGTAGTTTAAAAAGGATGATATGTTGTTAAAAAAAACACTTTTACTAGTCTTTAGTATTTCAGACTCTACTTCATACAGTTTGAATTTGAACCATCCACTTCCTGTAAACTGATTGAAAACCTTTTAATATAAAATGTCACAATATATTGAATAAAGTGACCAAATTTATCATTAACAAAACACACTTCTGAGACATTTTGCCACAAAATATACTATTTAAATCATCCCAGACACACGTGCAGCTGGTCAAATACTTTGGTTTTATTTTGTACTGGTCACTTCTGGGAGCAGGTTTACATGTCAGTGTTCTGTAAACAGGTTTCATCTGAGGATTATTTCATGCTTGGCTGCTCATCTGTCATCATAGCAGAGTGTTATAGTAATACAACATTTTTCTGATTAATTCTTATTTATTCTGAGATACCTGGGATATAAATTATTTGAGAATGTCTGATGTAATTAAAGAATGGAAAGAAAATTACCAAAACAGCTCATCGTTTCTAAATGTGGTGTGGTGTGTGGCTGCCCCCTGGTGGTCAAACATAATACAATTATTCTACTTACATAGGACTCCAACATATTAGGCGACAGTTTTTCCTCACTATGGAAATACAAGTGTTGGTTTGATTAAGCAATTGTTTCACAAACAAGCTCAAATAAAGGAATATGAGAACAGAACAGTAATTAAAAAACTTAAATAATGGATAAAAGAGAAATGGAAGGAATAAAAAAAATACAAAATAAAGGAAATAAGAAAATGCTTAACATTAATTTTTGGGCTGTAGTGAAGGTTTCAAACAAATCATATAATTGTCTTCTTAAAATATTTCACTGATTGTGCCTTTTTTTTTTTTTTTTTTTAGATTTTTCAGGAATCACAAATAAAACTGGACCAAAAATTAAACATTTGATGGTTTAGGCAAAATCAGTTTTGACCAAAGAAAAAACAAAAGCATTTTACAAGGCCTCATGTTTACCCAATTGCACTTATACACCAGTGGGGGGCTGGGAGTGATTTAACTTTGCCCAAGAACACAATACTCTGTCTTTATATCCCATTTGACCTAGATTAATTTAAGCCCCTGTGGAGAGTTTACCTGTTTAACTAAATTCTTGAAGCCATTTCCGCAGAAAAACTCATAAACAAACAAAACATCAGCAAATTTTTTATGTCCTTTTGTGAATCTATGGTTCAGAATATTAAAGACAACATGTAATTTGGGACATATAAACACACAGTCAAATCAGGAATAGTTACAGTTTTATTGTTTAATAGGAAATTTGTTTAACTGCACCTTTACAGAAAAATAGTTCCTTCTTAGCTGATCCATGTTGTGCTATTTTTAATTTTATTCAAATAACCATTAACACAAAAAGTAATAAATGAATCACTATTTTTACATATGAAACAAAAATATATTCTTATGTATCTACTCACACACTGGGGAATTTAACACAGTAACAGTCTGGTTTGAGTACATTATATTTGTGTTGGGGGGGTAAGATGTTCTAGCTTAGAACATCTTAGAACAGGATGATGGTCAATGCTGATCTGGTTGGATGTAGAAAACTAGTAGAATAACACAATACAGAACATTATCTGAATAAGTGAAAATCTAGTTATAATAAGGTCACATGGTAAAAGGCAGAAGACTAGGATGTGCTCAGAGGTATAGACTGAACCTTTGATTTTAAAATGCCACAAACGAGTCATCAGTGAAAACAATGGTTCAGAAATTCTACACAATATTCCAATGTGCATTTAATAACTATTTTGACAAAACAGAGGCCAGAGTCTGTAAAACAGTAAAGTCCACCTACCAACACTTCGGTACCTGTGCTAGGTATTTTATGGAAGTGTCTATAAACGTGTTCAGAAAGTGCAATAGCATTTGTATGGGGGAAAAGGTCAGCTTGTACTAAGACAGATGGAGCTCAGTTTACAGTAGCTTACCTTTGTCCCAACAACAGTGTTTTCCCCTTTTGCTGTGTTTTTTATCTGCATCTCCTGTGAACTGCACACGACAATCCAATAATTTAGAACTCGGGAACCCATCAGAAGTGTAGGCACTCACACCACAAACAAAGAAGGTGAAACCATAGGAACTGCAGAAGTGTGCCAACAAGTCATGCTAGTCGACGCTCCACTGTTTAACTGGAACGTCACATGGATCCAAACTGTGTAGAATTCCATTTCTCTCCATATACTGATCCCCTGCTTCCCTTTTAATGAGTCCTTGTATATCCCACATCCTTTTCCTCTCTGTTCACTATCCGTTCACATCCCACAATGCAACGCATGATCCCAAACTCTAATATGGGAAACACGATTGGATGTGCCATGTCATGTGGTGATGTGAGGTTGTCTAAAGGCAAGTACTGATCGACCCGAGAGGCCACGGTGACTTACTTGCGACAAGTTGTGGAGTTACCGCAGGGAACGGAAAAACTAAGAAACAATGTCCACATTCTTTGTTTAAAATAAAACACAAAGGGGTGGGAGGAGGGGTGATTTTTAACCATTTTCATTCAGGGGGGATTATTTTTGACCATTGCCACTGTAGCCCCCTCCCCACACACACACACAAACACACACTCAACTCCAGGCATATGTGTGAGTTCCATTAAACTCTGCTCCAGTTTTTCAGAATGGCCTCTGCTGCATCTAGGGTACTGTCTTGCTGTTGAGACAAAGACAGTGAAACGTTGGATCACACTAATGTGGTTTTCCTCCATAAACCTGGTGACTTTGATGTTTTATACCTACCTTAATGAAACACAGGCGAATATATTTCTCAAACTGTTTTTTGGACTCTTCTCCGACAAATGCGGTGACTGGAATGGCTGCCAGTTTCTGTATGAAATAATGGTTAACATACAACAATAAATAAAAAAGGTAAAACTATGACAGCAAATCAATGTGGAAATAACTTAAATATTACCTTTTCTTTAATCATCCACTTGACAAACTTATAGTCATAAGCCTCTTCTTCCATATGTGACAAGTCCTGATCTAAAAAAAACAAACAAGAAAAACAAATTACATCATATATATCAATAAGTGGTAAGTGTCCTTTCTTATCCATTGTTAAACATATAAACAGAAACATATCCTCAGTATCATGAACAATACATTATCAATGCTAATCTTTTATTCTATATTATCTGTACGTTTCCTTTACATGTTGTATACATTTGCTCTGTTGTATAGAATGGACCTTTTGTATATTTTAAGATTCTTTTGCAGGTTTTTTTTTTTTTTTCAGTATAATTCATGTGATATTTTGTGGCGTCTTTCATTTTACACTTTTAAGAATCTGCTGCTAAACCAATTTTCGTTGTTCTTGTAACAGTAACAATAAAGATCTATTGTAGTCTATGGCGTCTGCAGGTATCAGCAAATCTAATTTAATGTGTATTAATGCCATTTTTAATGGCACTATACAAATGTAATGCCCATGTCCAACTGAAGATAGTTATTTTTTTAATATTGAATGTCTATTAAATGTTCATATGATCAAAACAAATTGTGAATAACAATGGACCTTCTTTCTATTAAGTGTATTGAATTTTTTAATACCTCTGGATATCGAATTCAACACTTTTTAAAGCCATTTATGGTGTTAATTTTCACAAAATCTATTTAATGACTTTGAATACTTTTTGATGACCAACAGAAACCTTGTCTCCGTCAATGCAAAATTAATGACTACTCCTGAATTCCAGACTGAATTATTAATTTATACATTTATGTCGTGCAACAGGAAACCAGCAAAAACTGTACCCAAGTTTTATTCTACATGAATGTGTAAGTTAAATTCTAAAGTCATAGCTTTTTAATTTTGTATTTATTAGATTGTATTTTGTTAATGCAGTAACTATACATTGAAAACCTGTGTCCATTGTAATTAAAACCCTACGACCAAACACAAATGAAAGTTTGGGTGTAAATTATGTATTAGAGAGACAGTCAGCATAAATTTAATTTTAATATAGAACTGTCACTGGAAACTACATGGTCTTACATTTGTTTTATTTCTATTACAAACTGATTTGATCCATTGTTGTTTTATTGACTGTTCAATGTTGGACAGTGTCCTTGGGTGGTAGAAGGACACTTAGACATTGATTTGACATGTTTTTGTAACATGACAAATGATAATAAATCAATTCTGATTCTGAAATACATTCATTACTATTATACTCCTAAAGACCATTACAAAAATAACCATTTTACAAAACAAGTAAGGATATGACGTTAGGATATCAGAAAAACAAATGTACAGCATACCGACTGTTTCTACTCAGATCTATGTGACTCTAATGCCTTATTCCCAAAGTTCCTCATTTAAGTGTTTTTTTTTTTTCCACGAGGCACAACAAAGCTTTAGATTCATTACTTTCAACATTCTTCACCCAACAGTAAATGTGCTTTTGTCAAGTCACATCTTTTTGAACATGCACATATTGGATCAAAGCAAAGTTAACAGAGTCACTTCATGCTTTACGCTCTAACTGGACGGCACAGCTGGGATCAATGGCTTTTGGCTCAATGTTCGTTTTTATTTGTTTGTTTTTTTATTTACAGAGTGATTAATACAAACTTTTTCTCAAAACAGATTTAAAATAAGGCTGAAGCTTTAAAATGAACAAAGTCACATTCATTTAATAATCCAGTCAAACTGAACATTTAAAGGCCTCAAGTTCAGATAAGGAGATTTTTTGAGCTGCAGAAACCCTGTTTAATACTGTTTAAGTCACAGAGAAATTAAATGTCCCATGAATGTTTGCAACAGAATCAGACAGTGAAATATTTAGACATAAAAATAGCCTGCTGTTGGCCTGAAGGCCTTGCACTTTACAAATTCATCTCCTGTTGGTTTTGGCACGTTTGACACTCCTGCTATAAGATTCCTTTCATGGGAAAGGATGCTTTACAATCGACTAAACCAGATAAACAACAAACAGACAGGAAATTAAGCAGAGGTGGCAGTTAGGGAGGGTGTGTACAACACAAGGAAATCTTGCTAAGCCTGGTGGGAGGACTGCTAGGGAAACAGTCCTAGTGAATGAGACTGCTTTCAAGTACCAGTGGTGAAAATATGAGCAAAATGGCAGTTAATATGTGTGGAAACTCACTGAGAGCAGAGACATCGACAAGCATGAAGTAAGCTCCCTCTGGGATGACTGGAGACATACCGGCCTCCTGCAGGATGGAGGCCAAGCGGTCCCTCTTAACTTCAAGTTCCTCTGCCAGGGAGGAGAAGTAGCACTCCGGCTGTCCCATTAACTCATAGTTCCTCATCAAACCTTGGGCCACAGCCTCCTATAGAGACAAAGGAACATTGGAGCTTAAGAATACAAGTCAGACTGAGCTTCTGATTACTGACATATGCCTTATTCACACAGGATAAGTATTATCTGTGGTCCACTGGTAATTCGCAATTATCCCCGTACCTCTGTGTTATTGTGTGGCGCATTTGGACCGGATAAACAAAAGTCTGTAATTCACGCAAATTACAGACATGATGGCTGGATATGTCATAAATTCACAACATCTTGTTTGGTCTCAATACATTAATAAGGTAGTATGAAAACAAAGTATGCATAAGAATAAAAGGGGAAAACCCCATTGATAGGGATGCAGTGTGTACATTTGCTACATGCCTTCAAAATAAGAGTGGGGTCAGTGCAGATGAAAACAGTCTCCAGATTACAATGGAAGTGAATCTGCAGTTCTTAGCAGAGGCTTTCCTTCTCACAAACGTCCGACTGAATCTATAGAGACAACCTCAGATAGCTATAAATATTAGTGTACATGTGGGTGGCGTTGTCACATGCTTCCACACAATTTCGGCTACTTCCTCCATTATTCACTCCAGAAAAAAAGCCGCACAATTCAAATCACAAACAGACATGCACATTCACATGGGACTTAAATTATCACTGGACATCTGTTTTTCGCCGAAACACAGTAGGTAATTTGCAGTGGAATTATTACTGAACAAATCACGGACATGGCGCATTCGCATTGGGACTAAGAACTCAGACATTCTCCTCAATTACTCTGAATTATCAGTGGTTCATAGGTAACACTTATCCCGTGGGAACAGGGCAATAGATGTAGCAGCCATACCTGCAAAAGTGTTGGGCAGGTGTACAGTGTATTCTGCATGACCGTCTGCAGATGTTTTACCAGATGCTCAGGCCCTATAGACCAACCAAGCTGTAGACAGGACGTTCAGTTACATGACGTACAACAGTGGACTAACATTTTAATATTACATTTATCGATATTCTCACCTTCCATCCAGTGACACTAAATGTTTTTCCTGCACTTCCAATTGTAATTGTTCTATCCCACATTCCAGGCAGAGTGGCTATGGTAAAAAAAAATACACACACACAAATAAATTAATTTAAATAATATATTCAAGACATTACAAAAGTGCGTCATTGGATACAATATCTACCTATTTTGATGTGCTGGTGGCCTCGGTAGATGAGCCACTCATAAACCTCATCACTGAAGCACAGTGTGTCATGTTTAATACAGAGGTCAGCAATCATCTGCAGCTCATCTTTGGTGAATACCTGAAGGAAGACGAGAGAGGTTACTGTGAAACTTAGAGAAGGCAGCCACGACTCAGTTGGTAGATATAGCCGAAGGGTTGGTGGTTCGATTTCTGCTCTGTCCTCATCAGTCCATTGTGTCCTTGGGCAACACACGTCACCCTCCTTGCCTCCAGTGCCACTCACACTGGTGTATGAATGTTGGGTGGTGGTCAGAGGGGCCGTAGGCTCAAATTGACAGCCACGCTTCTGTCAAGTCTGCCTCAGGGCAGCTGTGGCTACATATGTAGTTTACCACCACCAGACTGAAAATGTGAGAGTGAATGAATGGGTCACTAATGTAAAGCGCTTTGAGTGGCCAAAAAAACACCAAATAAATGCAATCCATTATTATTAACTTCATACAGTAAATGTGACATTTATCTATAGCAGAAATAGAAAAATCACCTCTCCTCATGTTTGTCATTCTATTCTATATCTAGATAATGATACATGTCACATGTTCTACATGTTCAAGGAATGACAGTTTATAAAATAGACCAAATAGAAAGCCCTATATCTGTTACATGTAGATTCATCCAGGGTCTCTACAGGTATAAGACCCAAAATTATAATCCTTTTTCAGACCTTACAAGATAAATATAAGAAATTCTCTGTTATTATTCGAGCATTGCAAGTAAATATAAAAGTAGGTAGTATGTGTATAGTCTAGTGCAGGGGTCTCAAACTCATTTTATTCAGGGGCCACATTCAGTCTGATTTGATCGCCAATGGCCTGGACCAGTAAAATGAAAACATAATAATCTATAAATAATCACAACACCAAATTTTTGTCATTGTTTCAGTGCCCTGCCTTCCCATTAAATTATGAAAAGACTTTTCTAAATTATCCAAATGCAATTTTTTTTCATAAGGGAAATAGGGGCAATTTTAACAATATTGTGCCTTAATGTACCATTTGTCCATGTGTTTTTGTATGGATCAGTTCTAGAAAGACAAACTGTTAGTAACAGAAGAAGAAAACGGTTGAAATTGTGTCTAATTTTCTTTAGACATTTCAGGTTGTTCACATTTGCTCATGTTATAGGATCATTTGCAAATGTAAATATTTTCATAATTTAATATAATTTTTTGCAGTTAAACAATGTTGTCATCATTTATAGGCAGAAAAAAAACTGAGAAGAAAATATGGAGTCATTTAATAGGTTATTATGATCTTCATTCCACAGGCTGCATTGGAACCGTTGGCGGGCCGCATTTAGCTACCGGGCTGCGTGTTTGAGACACCTGGTCTAGTGCATACGTTTCTTTTTTATGTCAGAATGAGGATTAGGATAAGTATTGTGTAAAAAATAAATAAATAAATGTAAAACAGTGCAAGTTTTCAAGATTTGGAACAATAGAACTGTGGGCATACACTTGGAGCTGTCACTATGACATACATAAATTAGAAGTCAGTGTGGAAAGTGTCCAAATATTTATTATTTACATTATTTACATTTGAGTTGAAGATAATTTAAGAGTTTGTAGACACCTTCATACAGATGCTCATATTGGATCACTTTTCACCTTTTAAACACAAAACACATTTAAACTGTTTAAATAACTCCACCAAACATATAGTTTAGGGTTTAGAAGCAAACAAAAAATGAGTGCAGGCCTGAGATAAATATTAGTATAAGAAGTACTGAATGTAAACATGAAGTTATTTTAAATATAAACCACAGCAGCAAAGTAAGCATCATAATATACACATAGTGAGTGTGATTGATGATACTGCAAATGTTTTCCTTTTGTTCCATGCTACATAGATCACTGATATATTAATCTATGTGCCCATCATGCAAACACATCTGGTTTTTGGTACCTTCCCTATAGGATTGTTGGGAGTGTTGATAATGATGGCCTTTGTCTTTGAGTTGAATTTACTGGAAAGCTCCTCTGGGTCAAGGTACCAGTCAGCACTTGTAACTGTCTTCTTTCCAGGCTTCTAAAATGATGCAAAGTAACAGCACATTCAACCAAACAACTACAAATACGAGTGAAAAAACAAACACTGTATGTGGAAAACATCACACACATGCACCAAAGGTTTCAAATTAAACTTACAGGGCGTAGGGGTATCAACACAGGCGTGGCCCCTGCCATTCGCACCATAGGTACATAACAGTCAAAGAAAGGTTCTATAATGATGACCTGAAAGCAGGAAATAGAGTGAACATACAACAAACACTGAAGGGATGTTTTCAATAAGTACCCCGGTGTCCTTACCTCATCCCCCACTTCCACCAGACCCTGCATGGTGCTGAATAAGGAACCGTAACCCCCCACCGTGACCAGGATTTCTTTGAAGGGGTCGATTGGACGTCCACAGACTTTGCCATAAACCTGAGAAAGGGCCTTCACCAGAGGAGGGTGGCCCTTTTAACATGCATATAAAAAAGAAAATACATTATTTACATGTAATAAGAGAATGCGTGGCTATGAAAAAGGTAAAGGTCAGAAATTCGAGACAGTAAAATACTCTGACAAACACATCAGTACTGGTCAATTATGAGACAATTTAAATAATTTTATTGACTCCAAATAAATAGCTTAATAAACTGATGAGCATTAGTGAAGGGATGAAGGAGAGAACACATCGAAACTGAAATTCTGCCTCCACTCTTTATTATGTTTCTTCAGGTGGAATAATAGTACCAACTATTTAACATCAGGGCATATACTTCTATTAAAACACTATTGGCCATACTTACAAAGCCTCTGGTGTACTGGTTTAGTTTGTCCACCGATGTGGCTTTCACTAGTGCCTCCTTAACGTAAGAAGGTGGAGGAATGTCTGGAAATCCCTGACCCAGGTTAACAATTGATGGATCTGCTGCTACCAGTGAAGTAAATGCAACCCTGGATGAACAACAAAATGCACTATGGAGTGTAAGTATAAAAAGAAGTTTTGACTGTGAGCTATTCAGGTTCTGATGTAAGAAGTGGGCAACAAGTGCACTCAGATTGTCAATGGAGATAAACCAAAATAAAAACAGTGAAAGACCATGTGTTTCAAACGCAATAAATAAAATAATGTATGACACAGAATAATAATTAAATTGTTCACATTTTTACGTGTAAATGACTTATTCAATCCAAACTTACAGACTATAAAGAAGTAAAAGATCATAAAATTTGCTAAAACTATTAGTCTGGATGACATTCAGTGGCAGGACAAGACAGAAACATGTTGATGTGTCTGTACATAAAATGTTTCTTCTGGTATTAAAAACACACAGATGGACAACTAGAACTTACCAAACATTCTCGTCCAGTCCTTCAATTCTTTTGGTGTGAGTGTGTCGTGATGCCATTATGTGCTGCAATAATGAACAACATCACGTTATCCCCATGTATTAAAAGTAGGGAAGCTTTGCTGAGTTCAGGAAACATAAAGAAAGTATGCAAGAAAGGGAGTGCAAATTGACACTGTGTCAGTGTGTAGTAACACTTTATTCTCAATTTCGGGTTGAGTAGGTTTTGACTACACAGACAAAGTATCAATACAAATTAATCTCTTAAGTACTATACTTTCAAAAATTGTAGCTCTTAGCATTTGAGGGTTTAACATTAATGTTGTTTTATCATTTGTTCAATCAATGAAGTGGGTGACACATTTTTTTAATTTTTACTTGAAGTACCCTCTCTTCTTTCCCTAATACAAAAGCAGTTATTTATACTTCAACAGCAGTCATCAGATGTTTGGACTCTTTTCAAAAGCACTCATGTAACATTTCCCAGAAACTCGACTTTGAAGCATGACCCATCTTACACTAAAAACTGCAAACTAGCCGACTACAGAAAAGCTGGAGCTGCCTCTCTCCTCACCACAAAACTAAACACTTTTTTTTCATGATAAATGAAGCATGATAGCATCTTTACCCAAATGCCTATTTGGGGACAACATGACTATCAATACAGATGAGAATGAAGTGTCACTCACTCTTCAGCTATTATGCTGTAGACTACACTTATTGAATTTGTATCGGATTTGATAATGTGAGAATTTACTGAATGTATGAATGCCTACTTTCATTGACATACACAGGTAACACATGGCATAATTCCACCAAATATTCAGGGTGCTTGCTCATTATCAATATAAACATTTGAGACTTTTTCAAAACCGCTATTTTTCTCCAAGACCTTGTCCGAGTTTGTTTAAATTGTACTTGTGTGTAGTAAAAAACTTCATTTTAATCAATGTATGAAATAATAAAAGCACAATTTGTAATAAAAATGTGTTTTACTGACAGAAATATTTTCAATACATATGAAATTCACACACCAAGTTTAATTAAAACCATTCCAGTATTGACCAGTTAGTGAAATTATATTTTATAAGTTTCCTCATGTATTCCTTATCTTGGAGGATTATGTGACTTTGAGAAAATTCTAAAGTTCAACTATGTGAAAAACTTTTGCCGTAATTTATTAAGACTTAAAACACAACATTCCAGACTTTTCAAGGTCTAGAAAACAGCATATCATAATTCCATAGTTTTTAAGACTTTCAAGACCTGTACAAGCACCCTGGATATTATATTATTATATTTCTTTACAGTTATTTTAACTGGATTTACCTGTGATGTACAAAAGGCTCTACTGTTGTTTATGTTGATGAAATTACAGTGCAATTTGGCACAGTTGAGGATGTGTTTTGCAACACTCATGCTGTAAAAAACAGAGAAATATAGTGATTTTCCCATCTTCATCTTTGGTTAAGTAGTGCGTATCCTACCTACAGTACATGTTGTACTTCTGAGGGTTTAGTCTTGTTACATTTGACCTGCCTTACAGTTCAAGTCACTAACATGTTCCACTGCCTACTCCATTTATTTTTAAGAGGTAGATAGTTCCTAAATAAACGGACATAAACTAAGGAAATGTTCTGTTTAGGAAAAATATATCTCTCACCAATTCATATTAAAACTAGGGACTTAAGTGCACAAAGGGTAAAATGTGAAAGAATTTCAGATGAACAAAGAGAGGACACTCACATGGAAATAATTTTCTTTATGTAATTTACTGCACACCTCACACATCCCTTCATGATCATGCATACATTGGTTAGTTTATTATCATCATTAGTATTTCACAACACATTAAGGCTTCGTAAGCCTGAAATAAACCTCTTACGAACACCTTTAGATGGCGCAAATGTGCTTTACTACAGGTATGAGCTACAAGAACAGTACAGTAGGCTGCACAATTCATCATCTTTACGTAACATTATCTACCATTACGTACGATATTATCAGCAGTGTGCAATGCCTATGCTACGGGAACACATGCTACACTGAGGAGTGCTATTAACCCCTGTGCTACTATCGGCTACTTGTAGCCATCGTTAGCAAGTGTCACATAAAGCTAGTTTTGGCTAGTGTAGAGGTTAGCTGCTCCGCTAGTTTTAATGTTAACATTAATACTGGCCATGTTCCAATACATGTTAGTTAAACATAGGCTTACCATGTACTGTCATATGTTTAGCCGAGGAGTGAGTACTGACAACTTACTTCGGGTTCCAGTAATAAGCAGAGGAAGCTCAGCAGAGTTAAACAGAGGAAACCCCAACGTAGGACACGGTGAGGAATGGTGCATTCACTGACATAGGAATTGGTAAAACTCCACCTAAGCCTTCAACGATGGAACTGAATACGGCTTTAATTTAACTGACTTAAAATACACGTGATATTGTTGTTTTTTTCGTTGTGATTCATAATTAATTATAAAATGTCCTCCGGTGTCTGCAATCGTGTTAAAAAAAAAAGAACGTATACACTTACAATCTACATTCATCAATATGTATTTAGTTCCGTCACCTGCTAAGGGGTTTGAATTTAGCTGAAAATATCGCGAAGTCACTTCTGTAATGTGGACTTAACCCTCCTACATCAACACATTGGACAAATTCAACAACCGACCTTTTTCCCAGGAACCTGTAAATGCAACACTGTCCCGGCTCATGGTCCATGTGCAGTTATGCGTGTACATAGTGGCCTAAATAAACCAAGTTTTAGTTCCTTCCATCAGCCTTGTTTTTCAGCTGTGGAGTTCGATGCTGTTTAATGAGATGTTTTTATAGTTTATAATTAAACATATTAAAGCCATTTAGGTCAGACATGACTTTGTTGATTTAAAGCATGTGTGTAGAAAACATACTAAAAAAATTGAGGTCTATAGCGGACTGCACGTGCAAAATTAAAAATATCAAAAGGAATTAAAATTTATACGTTTCTTTATATGTTTCTTCTTTTGTTTCTTTTATTTCTGCATTACTTTCTTGATAAATCCATTTATGTTATGATCCTAGGCTACACCATTGTAAGAGACTGAGTAGGAGTAAAGAGTAATGAGAGTATGTTTTTTATTATTATTTGAATGTATAGACCCTCACCCATGTAATCTCCTGCATACCACAAAACCAATCCAACGTCTGAACAACAACATTAAACAGTAGATGAAGGCCACATAGCCCTCCGTCACAAGTGCAAACAGAGTGCAATTGGGCAACAACTAGGGCATTAACGACTTCATTTTTTTAAAAGCCAACTTATCTGTCAATAAAGTCGAGTTGCATCAACGGGTTTTGATGACGCCATCACATTGAAACAGCAGACAAAAAACACGGACACATGGCTGTCCAGTAATGAGCACCTTGTATTAAAGTTAAGTGCAATGTAACAATGTCCACTGACAAGACACAAACAGCATTTTAACTGCAACAAAACAAAGGCTAACATTAGCAAAGAGTTTTCTGTTAAATGTAACTGAACATCAGTTGGTGAACATATGTCTGCATTTGGTCTGGACCCACGGCTCTAAAACTTGACTGTCCACACATCCTCACTTTTTATATTACGTGTAAAAAGTTTAAGGCCAATAAGATTAACGCAAAACTGTCCATATCATGTGTTTGGGGGGAAGAAAAAAAAAAAAAAGTGTTGCGTGGGTTGTCTGCACTGCTTATCACACAGGTTAGCTAGCTAATGCTGCTAGTAACATTCACATGAGCCGATACCTCTTCAGATGCCGTGCAGTTTTTTTCATCTAAAGTGAAGTATTTCAACACATGCATGTGTGTCTTTCACTCTTGTTTTGTTAGCCCACCACAACTGTCTTACCGGCAGGTGTCTCGTTTACGTCTGGTCTGTGTTTACTCGAGAGGGAGATGGGGAGGGAGGGAAAGAATAACATACGACTTATCAATGTGGCAAGGCAAGCGGTGAAGAGGTGGTAAGAACTGTTACTAGGTGTGGTATTAGTAAATGAGTAAAAACCAACAACGCCACCTGGGGACTTGCACCCCAGGAAATATATTCCAAATTATGTAAGGGAGAAGTAGAAGGGCACAGGTTCGATTCTGTAGCAGGACAGAGACAGTTTCTTGAACAATTAAAGAAATATTGATAAAATCATGAAAAATGAACTAAAGCTGCAAAGAAAAGGAATAATTGACAATTAAAAGTGAATATGAGGAAGAATCAAATACTTTATTACAAAGGGCCCCAACAATAAAATCTAAAAGTGACAATTATCAAAATGGCTAAAATTCAAACACCACATAAAACAACTCAATGTAAGGGACAGAGGCCACCAGAGGGGAGGCAGACTATGTAGTGGGGTGCTACCAATACTTACCAGTAATACACAGCATTCCCACCTCAATTACTTCAAAACAAGTGTATCCCATAGTAGTGTCCCAGTGCGCTTACTCACATGCAAAAAGTGTAGGAACCTCACCCAGGGTGCCTAGCCCCCTAACAAAATGGCACTCCACCCTACTATAGGAACAAAACAGGTAAAAACAATTCTATAGAAAAACACAGCACTGCAACGCAACCACAACACAATCCAACCCAGTTCTTTTAAGGTCCAACTATACAAGTTAACAGATAGGGCAGAGAACCACAAAGAAAAGAAACAACCGATACACTAACACAACTAAGTACTAAGGTCAAACTAACAAAACTAATCAAAAAAGGCAAAAATGGGACAAAACAGGACAAATAATGTAAAAAGGCAAAATGGGTAAAAGGGCAAATCAGGCCAAAACGGGGAAAATAATGTAAAGGACAAAATGGGGCAAAAAACTGAGGATCCAGCAACAAAGAAATAAGCTGAATCAAAATGGCCTCACCTACCAACCAACACAGCAATCTAGCTGCCACCATCCACACCAGGAGCAGGAGTCAGTGGAATGATCACTCCCTGAGGGTTAATATAGCCCAGCTGTTAACTGATTGATTGGGAGGCGGACCAAGTGCAGGTGCATTCACAAGCACTACAGAGACAGAGCACTGGCTCCACCACATCAACTCCTCCAAATTTAAGTCGACTTGTGCTACAAAAGTCGACATTTTAGTTAATGCCCTAGCAACAACAGTTACACAACGGATCAAAGATAAACCCTTCATGTAGATATATTCACAACAAGGCATGAGTCTTCTCTTCCCATAAAGTCCATATTTTAACATGAAATTCTGTGTCGAAACTGGATACTAGCCTACCTCAGAAGAGTTGAAGCCTTCAGCTGGATGCCATGTTGAATCTTCTGAGAATGACATCTCGCCACTCTGCCTTGAATTTCCAGGTTTGGTCATAGGTAGGTTGCAGTCACATGGTTATGATGATGTCACAATTTCAGCTGGGGGGCAGGAAGTAACCATGGAGAATGCCGCTTTGGAGGAAACCATTGAAGAGAGTGCTTATTGTACGGATTTAGATTCAGTGTCGAAACAGGAATACATACAGTTAGTTAAAAATGTGTTGGACATGACCCGTATCTTATGAAAATGAATGAGTTTTCGACAGAACCCACTAGCGCATTAACTAAAATGTCGAGTAGTCGACACATCGACTTTCGTAGCACAAGTCGACTTAAATTTGGAGGAGTCCACAAGTTGCATGTTCTTTCTCACCCTGCCTCCTCTCTCTCTTGCTCGCTTGCTCGCGTGCGCGCTCGCGCATAAACACAGACCAGACATAAACAAGACACCTGCCGGTAAGACAGTTGTGGTGGGCTAACAAAACACACATCACATGTGTGGAAATACTTCATTTTAGATGAAAAAAAAATGGCGCGGCCATCTGAAGAGGTATCTGTTAACCTGAGTGATACGAGCAGCATTTGCTAGCTAACCTGTGTGATAAGTAGCGCTGCATTAAGACAACACGCTCTTTTTTCTTCCAAACACATGATATGGACAGTGTTGTGTTCATCTTATTGGCCTTAAACCTATTACACGTAATATATAAAGTGAGGACGTGTGACAAACATGTGGACAGTCTAGTTTTAGAGCTGTGTGTCCAGACCAAATGCAGACATATGTTCACCTACTGATGTTCAGTTACATTTAACAGAAAGCTCTTTGCTAACATTGGCCTTTGTTTTGTTGCAGTTAAATGCTGTTTGTGTCAGTGGACATTGTTACATTGCACTGAACTTTAATACAAGTTGCTCATTACTGGACAGACATGTGTCCGTGTTTTTTGTTTAGTTTTTTTAGCGTGTGTCTGTTGTTTCTCCGCTGACAATATGATGACATCATCATGACCCAGTTGACGCAACTCGACTTTATTGACTGATAAGTCGACATGAAAAAAACTGAAGTCGTTAATGCCCTAGAACCCACAGATTTGCCAACAATCGATGCTTTGGATATTACTAACTACCTGGTCCTGCAGAAATCCTACTGCACCAGCAGCAGATGAAAGTGTAGAAAAGTTTCGAGGCATAGAACTTCTACGACACCAGACTAGACCAAGGTACAGGTCTACGATACCAGACCAGACCAAGGTACAGGTCTACGATACCAGACCAGACCCAGGTACAGGTCTACGATACCAGACCAGACCCAAGTACAGGTCTACGATACCAGACCAGACCCAGGTACAGGTCTACGATACCAGACCAGACCCAGGTACAGGTCTACGATACCAGACCAGACCCAGGTACAGGTCTACCACACCAGACTACACCCAGGTACAGATCTACTATACCAGACCAGACCCAGGTACAGGTCTACCACACCAGACTATACCCAGGTACAGGTCTACCGCACCGGACTAGACCCAGGTACAGGTCTACCACACCAGACTATACCCAGGTACAGGTCTACCGCACCAGACCAAACCCAGGTACAGGTCTACCGCACCAGACCAAACCCAGGTACAGGTCTACCACACCAGACTAGACCCAGGTACAGGTCTACCACACCAGACTATACGCAGGTACAGGTATACCGCACCGGACTAGACCCAGGTACAGGTATACCGCACCGGACTAGACCCAGGTACAGGTCTACCACACCAGACTAGACCCAGGTACAGGTCTACCACACCAGACTATACCCAGGTACAGGTCTACCACACCAGACTATACCCAGGTACAGGTCTACCATACCAGACTAGACCCAGGTACAGGTCTACCGCACCGGACTAGACACAGGTACAGGTCTACCACACCAGACTAGATCCAGGTACAGGTCTACCATACCAGACCAGACCAGACTGGCAGTTGCTATAATAACAGTGCCATCTAGTGGATGTTACTGTGTATGTATGTGAATCATATGTGGCTCTGTCTGCATTTGTGGATTTGGTAAAACACAATGTCTAAAGGATATGCCACAGAGGAAAGCAGTGAATATGTGTAATTGCTGATCCACAAATGGGAGGCATATTTCACAAACCAAATTTTCAGTTTTATAAATATATTTTTGTTTTGCAAATTAAAAACAGTATATTTATAAGTACACATTTATTTGAAAAGACCAAAATACAAGTTACCAATGTTAAATTTACATTTGTGAATATCAAAACAAATCACTTTCTGTGCATTTACAAATACTTTTGAGACAAATCTAACCCTACAGTAGACTAACATAGCTTAAGATACGTAGGACCCAATTGTGCTCTGTTTGTTATTCTTATTATTGTTGTTGTTGCTGTTTTGTTAAAACCGTTCTCATATCATTACTATTGTGATTTAAAATTTATATCCTAAATCCACAGAAATCCAATGCGCCCCCATGAGGTAGCTCAGAGTAATGTGTTGGTGCGCCAGTGCTCCTCTGATCTAGTACAAAAAGAAATTATAAACAAAGGACTCAAAATATATTCATTATTATTCATATTCTTGTCTCGTCATCTGAACCCGCTTTATCCTCACTAGGGTCACTGGGGGCCCAATGCCAAAATGACCCCGCTAACATTAGACTGTAATTACATTAGACTGCATGAACTTCATTTTTTCTTTTGTTTTTGTAAACAAACCAAGATGGAGGTTCAGTTGTTTTAATAGAACATGTCAGTTCATGAGTGGCTTGTACCCACTTATATGATTTGAAGTGAAATAAGTGTTGAACCCATAGCGGTCTGAGCCGACTTTGATATCTCTCTATCCTTCTGATTTTGCCTTTATAAAACACATTACAAATATTAACCATATGTGTGTTTGGTATAATTCTTGTAGCACTATTTAACCTATGTTATCACCTATATTATTAACATATTGGATTAAACAATACACAAAAATAATAGATTTTTTTTACATTGAAAACATATTATACATGTATCTATTTATCTATTAATATCTCCAGGTTTACACAGTCAAATCAATGTCAACAAATATTTTTTTTGCATTTTAATAATGATTAGGTCACCATTAAAGGGTTAAAAGTGCTTCAATCATTTCTCAAAAGGTGTCCACAACAAACTGTAGAATTTTAAACTGTAGATTTAGTGTTGAAGTTTAAACTGGTGAGCTAGGAAGTAGAATAGAATAGAATAGAATAGAATAGAATAGAATAGAATAGAATAGAATAGAATAGAATAGATACTTTATTGTCATCAAACAAATATACAATGACATTAAAAAGACAACTCTCTGTGGTGCATAAAACTAATAGTACTGTAATAGTTGTAAATCTCTTCCACCTTCTCACAGAAATTGTGTCCTTACATGATAATGTTTGTATTGTTTGTACATTTTCTTTCATATAAGTTTCACAGGTTGGAACACGCCATAGTTATATTAGTTATATCAGATAATCAAGTTGACTGATAGTTACTGACTAACTGTACTGACTGTATCATCTTTGATTAAACAATGCAACAATTATTTACAAGAGCATTTTGGTTCAGTCAGTAATAATAATAATAATACAAATACAGTATATGAATCTACTTTTAAATCTGCTCCATGTGTCCATGCTTTGATGGTATATCAACAGTCATGTAGGTTCAGCAGTGGTTTTCTGGTGTGTAACTGAGCCCAATTTTAGTGCATATAAGACAGTGGAGCCTTTTGATATGAAATAAAAAGCTGAATCTGTCATTTTACCTTTGATTTGTCAATGTAATGTATAAACCTAAGAGGCTTAAGATCCTTCAGAGGTGATAAAGTGATCAAGAGAATCAAACAACATGAACATCAGCTCTAAGATTGGTTCTTATTTTCTAAACAACTTTAAAAAAAACAGACTGATTCAAATGTTATTTTTCATAACTTGATGTACAAGAAATACACTAGTAGTGTAATCTCCATTAAACTTTTCATTTCAGTGTTTTAACAGCCAGAATGGAGGGAATCTTGTTTCTGCAACCGTTACTGTAACTTATGCATCATATTGTAGATGTGTTATTATATTCATATCTTACAGAACAGAGTCATAGTATGCTGAGGTCTGCACTTTCAGTTCCCATCTGCGTCTGTAGATTTTTAGTCCAAGGTTTACAGACATACAAGGTTATATTTTGCCCCTTAAAGAGAAGGCAAGGTTTGTTTGTTTGTTTGTTTGTTTGTTTGTTTGTTTTTTGTTTGTTTGTTTGTTTGTTAATACTTTAGCAGGGAAACTGCTGGTTGAATTTATACCACATTCGCATTCGACACTGCAAGTGATCCAGCATAGATCTAATTACACTTTGGGAAAAGTAGGTCAAACAAAGTTCACATTTTGAATTAATTTTTACATTTTTTTCTTCCCAGATACTTGTTATGGGCGACATTTCAAATGTCTATAAAAATGTAAAATGTGTTTCAATTTCCTTCAAACTTGACAAATACATAGAAGCAACTGATATGCTGACATCATCCTTCACATAGACATGATGACATCAGCTGGACTGATGCCAAAATAAGGTATGGTACATTCAAGGGACCAGGTTTGTTCCCTTATCTGTTTTCCTTCAGTTTGGGCACATATGGGTTATATGAACTGTGTACACTGGTAACTTACGTTTAAATTATGGTTTGCTGTCAACATTTCACTTTGTCCTTTCCATTTTATTTATTTATTTATTTAGTTATTTTTTAATCTCCACCAAGGAGGTTATGTTTTTTGCCAGCGTTCATCTGTTTATTTGTCTGTGTACAACATAACTCAAAAAGTTATGGATGGATTTTGATGAAATTTTCAGAGAATGGTGGTAATGGGGAGATCAACAAATGATTATGTTTTGGTGGTGGTGGTGGGGGTCTTCACTGTCATAGTGCGGTTCTAGTTCTAAATTCAGTTTTTATTGTGTCTTTTTTATTGTATAGGGTAGCTAGTTATTTTTCTGGTTATGTCTTTTATGTCTGCTAACTGTGGCTATGTGACTTTTATTGTAATTGCAGTAAGCTTACTGTCCTAAAGTATGTATGTATGAGAGCAATGGATGGATAGATAGATAGATAGATAGATAGATAGATAGATAGATAGATAGATAGATAGATAGATAGATAGATAGATAGATAGATAGACAGACAGACAGACAGACAGACAGACAGACAGACAGACAGACAGACAGACAGACAGACAGACAGACAGACAGACAGACAGACAGACAGACAGACAGACAGACAGACAGACAGACAGACAGACAGACAGATAGATAGATAGATAGATAGATAGATAGATAGATAGATAGATAGATAGATAGATAGATAGATAGATAGATAGATAGATAGATAGATAGATAGATAGATAGATAGATAGATAGATAGATAGATAGATAGATAGATAGATAGATAGATTAATTATCTTGTTTGGGGCTAAAAGTAAGCACTGCAGCTTTTTCAGACACCTACGCAGCTTTTTCTGTGCACTGAAATAGAATAGAATGGTCCTCTGACTGCAACACAAAATATACACAAATGTTTAGCTTTGGCTGCTTTATTCCCCTTTGTACATATATTCTCAAATCAGGGACTGGTTAAACTAAATACGTTTCTTTTACTTCCTTCACTTCTACATTTCTGATATTCTGCAGATGCCACTGTTGTACAAGTGAAATGTTTTTCTGGAGTAAAACTGATGACATTTTACTATGTGTGTTACTGATGAAGAAAACTCAAGTCTTTAATACCAGTTGGCTCAAGTTTTGAAGATAGGTCTGGGGTCAAAATGTGAAATTCTTAGAATCAACAAGAGAATAGGTTTTTACCTCAAAGGAATATTCTTCTCAGATCTACTTGAAAACCCTGTCTGCACATTATGATCTATTCACTTTACAGGTTCTTACTAGTGGAATATTTACAAATCCATTGAATACATGTACATAAACCACCATATATATATATTTATAATAACACACCATCATATAAATTAAAAACAGGAGCTAACCAGCATTTTGTCATTTGTTTTCTGATTCATCTTATTAAAGTATGTAAGATTTATCACATTTAATGTCTGAAGCACGTAATTTAAAAAAAAATAAATGTAGAGTAGTGTACTTTAGGCATACTCTCAGTATATTTCAGAAGTAAATATTGTACTTTTTAATCCATTACATTAACCTGGTGGCCCTTTGTATCGTTTCAACATCACAAATGCATCATACACTGCAAAAATCCTAATCTTACCAACTGTATTTTTCTCATTTCTAGTCAAAATATCTTATCACACTTGAAATAAGACACAGTCACCCAAAGACTCACTTGTAAATAAGATATATAAGAACTTATTTTTTAAACAATAGACCTTGAAAATCTTAAATTAAGCAAAAATATATATGCCAGTGGAACAAATGTGATCAGCCGTGTGGATTACGCCAATGCTCTCCTTTCTGGCCTTCCGAAAAAGACCATTGTGTCACTGCAGCTGCTTCAGAACTGTACAGCCTGGATGTTGATGATGATAGGTTCATTGGTTAATCGAAATTGTCCACAGGTGTGAATGTGAGAGTGATTGTTTGTCTATATATGTTCAGCCCTGAGATGAACTGGTGACTCATACAGGGTGTACCCCGCCTTCACCCATTGCAGCTGGATTAGGCCCCCAGTGACCCCTGTGACCCTAGTGAGGATAAAAATGATGAGACAAGAATTTTATTTTATTACTATTATTATTTATTTATGTATGTATTTATTCTTTTAAATTATTTAAATATTTTAACTTGGTCGTACAAATGTGGGATAATGGGGGGGGGGGTCTGATGCAAAGCACTTTGTGCTACATCCGCCATGTGTGAAAAGTGCTATATAAATAAAGTTTGATTGATTGATTGATTGAAATGAAAATTACCTTGATAAGATTTATTGAAGATTTTACAGATGTCTAAAAAACAAGTACTTATATCTCATTTACAAGTGACTCTTTAGGTGATGATGTCTTATTTTAAGTAAGAGGAGATATTTTAATGAGAAATGAAGAAAATGTACTATACTACTACTACTATATAGCATAGTAGTGATCATTCACCGACACCTTAAATGTGGTATTTTAGCATTTTATGCTTATAATCTTTTTGCATGTACTGCTTTTTGACCTCAGAACTGTTATGTGTTATGGTGTTTTCACATTGTTCCATTGCTATGTATCATGTGCTGATGGGATCTGGGTTGTGTCTGCCAACTGCAGTACTGTGGCAGATTTTGGAAATGGAAAGTGAGAAAGATGAATGCCTACTTCCTTACAGTAATGTAAACATTTTAAAGTACAGTGTATTTGTAAAATACTCAGTCTATGCTGGTGTTGTGTCTGGTTGGAGTTTGAGGAATGTCAGTCACTGAAATAACTGTTAGGTCAGAACAGTATAACAGCTGACAGGCTGACAGTGTTGAAACCGCTCTGACATAGTCCATGAGCCAGAACACTGATCACAATCGAAAGGGTGGGCAAAATCTTGTTGGTATTTTATTATTGCTATATATGTCCAGATTATGAAATGGTATTATAACCTTTGCAGAACAGTAGATTTATCACATGTATCACGCCTTTCTCATTTTAACCATATGGATGCCACACGCCAATAGTGCCCGTTCTTAGATGTTGCACTCATATAGACAAACAATTACTCTCACATTCACACTTATGGACAATTTAGATTAACCTATTAACCTATTAACCTATCAGTACATGTCTTTGGATGGTGGGAGGAAACTGGAGTACCTGGAGAAAACCCACGCAGACACTATATATATATATATATATATATATATATATATATATATATATATATATATATATATATATATATATATATATATATATATATATATATATATATATATATATATATATATATATATATATATATATATATATATATATATATATATATATATATATATATATATATATATATTAATAATAATAAAATAATGAAAAATAAGTATAATATTGAATCAAGAAAAAAATGTATTATAATTATTAATGATTTGACAGCTCTACTTTTTTTTTTTTTTTAACTCCACCAGAGTCCTGCAGCAGACTTTTACGCATAAACATGTTATAATGTGAATATGGTGTTATTGTTGTGCTGCAGCCTGAGCCTCCCCCTCCTCAGCCCCACATCTCAAACTGAGGAGTGTGTGCCACAGCAGTCCACGCCCCTACACACACACACACACACACACACACACACACACACAGTGTCCAGAGGACTCAGGACGGTGGACGGACCGGGAACCGCTGTCTGCGCACATGATGATCCGGAGCTTCGTCGCCTGAACACGGATCCACCAGATCCACCAGATCCTCCAGATCCTCCAGAAGTCCAGTCGTCAGCTCCAGGAAGGTAAAGCCGTTTTTAAGAGCGATCTGCCCCAGCTCCTCCACATCCAGGGGTGACTGTGCTCACACTTAACACCACTGTAGCTCAGTCACTTTCAGAGACTCCACTCTGGACACATTTCCGTGACTTTACGCACTTAGTTTAAATGTCATATTAAAGGTGAACACGGTTTAATGTGCTTAAAACAGCTGATCCCAGACCAGGCACAGCGCACCTCTTTACGGCAGTAGAAGGGGCACTAAAGCCCCAGACTGGACTGTTCTTATTATTATGGTCTGTACGGACTAGTGGATGCATCACAGCTCATCTGTCTGCGTCTGGACTTTTCTCTGAGGTCTTTCCTTTAAGAATCAACTCCAAAAAAAAAAGTGTCTCATTAACACAAACGGGCTTTTCTTCTTCTGCAATGCGGTCTGGTTTTTTCCACGGACATAACGACACAGGACTTTAGTATTCCCGAGGCTGGGTGTGTTCCAAACAAGTCTGTTTTTGGATATCAGGGATTCAGACACATTTCCTGTCAGGAAGGGACAAGGATATGGCCTGCTTAGCCCAACTCAATGGCTGACTCATCCAGGGGGAAGACAGGAATGTTCCTATAGGTCTACCAATACACACTCACACAAATGACTTTTACACAACTATTTATCCTACTTTGATTTTTGATTAACCCTATGTGTGATGTTAATACTTTTGTGTCAGCTCCTAAATTAAAATGTCTCTCTAACCTTTCTTAAGTGATTTATCACCATTTATCACAATATTATCGTCTGTATTTTGCATTTAATCAGTATGATTCACATATTTTCCTGTATTTAATTTGTGGACCATGAGAATGTGAATAAAACCTCACATTAAAAGTGATGATTATTCTGTCAAAATCAGAGAAAGGTGCAGAAAAAGTGACTTTTTCAGTAAAAATCAGTCACGAACTGAACATAAATCAAGCTTTTCCATCCACTGGCATTGATCCAATTTCAGAGGTTTTACTGATGAACAGGGGCTGATTTAGCCATTTTGGGGCCCTAGGCAAAATATAGATATGGGGCCCCACCAAATGAGAGAGAGAGAGAGAGAGAGAGAGGGAGAGTTATTTTTTTGTGTGTTCACTGTGACTGTGCTTCTCACATTGGGGGGGGCCCTATTGCCTGGGTTTGCCTAACTCAAAGTCCGCCCCTGCTGGTGAATCAATGTTATGGAAGATGACAGTGTTTCTACGGTAACTACAAAGACTCTTAACATCCAAATAGGTCATATCTGATGACTATGAAATGATGAAAAACTGCATTTTACACCCGTCGTTCACATGGACTGGTAGAGTTGATGGATCAACAGTTTAGATCAGTACAAGGTTTTGGTCAGTGATGGATATTCTTATTAGACTGAGTATCATCATGTCTTATGTGACTTAATGCCACAGTGTAAAGTCATGTTGCTCCTACACTAAAACAGTATATGCATGAATAGGCATCAAACTTCCCAGACCAGAAGTATGGCTTATTTCACCTGCCAAGTTACAGGCCCTCCCCTAACACCTCATAAAACTACAACAGTTCAGCTCAGCTCATGTGTTTGCTTGGACTGCATGACATTTCAGAAGCAAACTATTTTTAACACACTCCTGTACATTTTGATATCAGCTTATTATTATATTATATGTTAAATAATAACAGTAATAGCTCAATTACACAATAAAAACAGAATATAGTGTCGTATGATAATGAGTAATTTGGTTAATTTGATATTTGTTTTAGTTTTAGGCTCTGAACTGTAATTTTTGACAGTTATTATTTTTTATATATTGGTATTCCTATGACTGTGATTAACCCATAAAGACTCAAACATCCACTAGAGATCAAAAGTATCTAGTGATGTAAAATATTTAATAACTGTTGAACCACTAATTCTGTCAATTTGTGTAAATGCTTGGTGCAAAATCCAGTTTGATGGTTTTTCATTGGTACCTATTGAACAACAGTATCAGTTTAACATCTGAAAGGACATTTACTGAAAGGATGTTTACTCTTAGATGACTTGGTCAACAGATTAGTTTGTTTATTTACACTCATTTATCTTCTGAAGGATTAAGACAGTTCACTTTTTTAATTCAAATGTCAAACTGACTAACATGTACAAACTTAGGTGTTTATGATATAAATAAAAATACCAGTGTCTCCACGATAAGACAATGCAAACAAATACCATGAAGCATTGGTAGGAACATTTGTTATCCTTTCAAATGATTACCAGGTGCATATCCTTACTGTACACATGCCCATCTACACCTTCTGCACAGTTTATAGTATATCTATATATTTCAGTGTAAATTACAATATGAGAGGCTGATGTGATCTGAGTGTGTGATGGCTTGTGGAAATGGAAAGTAAAAGACAATTTCCATGACATTCAGACGTTTCTTGGATTATTATAGAATGTAATTTACATGGGATGCAATGTATATAAAATAAGATATGGAATATAAACCTTATTTTTTTTTAGTCTTCTAGTCTTAAGTGTTTTTATTTAACCATGTTCATCCCCTTTACAGACATGGCTTTGGAAGTTACAGAACTAAAACAGGGAGTTTTAAAAAGTATTAAAAAGTGATCAATTAAATGGCCATTAAAAGAATTACATTTGGTTAAAAGGTATTATATTTTAAAAATTAGGTATTTTGTTTTTCCTTTTGGACATGAAATGTTCCACTTTGATTAAATAGAAGAAAATCTTACTTGTAAAGTTTGCATATGTTTGTCGTTCACAGTTAGTGTGTTACAGAACTGTATAAAGCCTTTATATTAATGATATAGTCATTATCTCTTTCTCTCTCTCTCTCTCTCTCCCTCTCTCTTTCTCTCTCTCTCTCTCTCTCTCTCTCTCTCTCTCTCCCTCTCTCTTTCTCTCTCTCTCTCTCTCTCATTTTTCAGTGTTTTCTGAAAGGCTGTTGACTTATGTGACAACTCTATTTATGAAATTGGTTTTTGACAAATTTAATACCAGAGATGGAAGTAACTAAGTACAAGTACTTCCTTTATTCTACTTAAGTAGAGTTTTTAGGGATCTGTACTTTACTTGAATATTTATTTTTCTGGCAACTTTTTATTTTTACTTCTGACATTTTTGTATAAATATCTGTACTTTATACTCTTTACATTCTCAGAATAGACTCATTACTTTTTCAAACTAGACAAAAATAAGTTGAAAATCAGAAATTGTGACTTAATATATGATACATTTTAATTTGTATCTCATAATTATCCATTTCTTATCTCATAATTATGATTTTGTCCTCATGAATTTGACTTTTTAATCTCATAATTAAAAAATTTTTATACCATAATTTAGTTTTTTTTTTCCCTCATAGTTTTGACTTTTCATCTCATAATTTTGAGTTCTGGGGGTTATCTCCTATTTATGACTTTTGAATTTTTCCTAAATGTCATATCCATACCCACTAAATTGAGTATCATGACCCAATAAAACACATCATCTACACACTAACTCCCTTTTAAAGGCTTTATTTTTAGATTTTTAAAAAAAAAATGTATTTATTTTTTACATTTTTCAGTTTTTTTCTGCTTAAATAAGTATTTTTTTCATTCATAGGAGAAAAAAAAAGCAGTTTTACTTTTTTCTTGATTACAATTGAGAAGCTGTACTTTTTTACAGGGGACATAGAAATGCTGTTTGACTGTCTGTCCGGGAACACTGTACTCCCAAACACTTTTAACAGCTTGGATGGAGGATCACCACATTCACACCACACATGCCTCTCATTAAGGTCTTACTCAAGTTCGATGATGACTCGTATTTTTTGACAAATGTTTTTTGTCATTTGTGTGATGGTGGACACAAGACCTTCAGGCAAACAGCAGGATTTTTTTTTTTTTCACTTTTACTTCTACTTTTCACACAATATACTTAAGTAGAAGTACCTACTTAAGTATATGTGAGTACTTCGACCACCTCTGTTGAGTACATGACATTTGACATATTTACTCAGAAAATTAAATGCATCTGAAAATGTGTCATATTTTCTCTAAATCTATTCTTGTGTAGTGTTAGTAGCTATCGCCTAATTGTTGGGAGTCAGTCTTTGGAAGGGGGCCCGTTTGAATCCCATACCATTCCATGGCTTAAGTGCCCTTTTGGCAAGGCACCCCACCTTACATTGAGCCAGTTACTGTACAGCAAGGGTGTCATTTTAGTTCAGGGCCCACATTCAGCTAAATTTGATCAGAAGTGGGCCGGACCAGTAAAATAAAAGCATAAAAATACATAAATAATAATCAACCTCAAAACCGCTGTCCATGATTCAGAGCAAACAAAGAAATGAATTTAGCTCGTGAAAATGTTGACATCTACAAACCATCCTTTCACACAATGTGGATAGCATGAAAAAAAAACTGAAATAAATGCATAATTTTAACATTAGGCTTTAGTTTGTCATTTACATGTGTATATTATAACTTATAAAGACACTAAATATTTAGTAATAGGTGGAATATTTTTCAAATTGTGCCTATTTCTCTGAAGGCATTTCAGCTTGCTCATATTTGTTCCAGTAATTCCGATTTTTTTAGTGAAATTATACTTTGTTTTAGTGAAACTACATTAAAACATTTACAAAGTGAAAACGTTTGACTTGTGAGTATTTATAGGTTATTATGATTCCAAATAAATCACAGAAATATGAACATTTTAAAAAAAAACAGTCAAAAAGTGTTGTAGGCGACTTGATTAAATGCACTTTCATCCTTAATTAAGAGTGTGATCAAATTAAAAAGACCTCAGAGACAAACATTGACTGGAGTCTCTAATGTCTTCCAGATATGCTGTGACTGAGATTTGTTGAAAAAGTTTCCTGTACTGTTAAGCCTTTGTAAATAAATATCCATAGAGATAAATCAGTTTTGCGTATATTAGACTCAGCTTTAACCGTCATCTGTGAACACACACTCGTCATGCTTTGTCTTAATGTTATTGTGATCCAGCAACAATAAAGGAATCAATAAATAATGTTCAAAAATGTAATTGTACCATCTAGATATCACCAGTCTAAAAGCACCAGGGCTTTTAAAAACCTTTTAAAGAATACCTCCAACTAAACTCATTAATCATGAGCTAAAGCTTGTGTGGTAAATTCAGTCATTGACGACACCTTCTATCTCTGCAGACGATGAAATAACACACATTAGTGTGTGGAACCTTTCAGATGATTCATTATTCTGTTTGGACCAGGGGTGTCAAACTTATATAAGTTCAGGGGCCACATTCAGTCCAATGGGAACTCTAGACCCAGAAAGTAATAACAACATGAGAATAACCACATTTTTATCTTTGTCTTCTTATTTTTATTTATCTATTTAACCAGGTAACTTAGTTAAGAACTGATTGTTATTGTCAATAATGACCTGAACGTATACAGAAACGCACAACCAATCACTCTCACATATATGATACTATAAAGTAACTCAGAGAGCGTAGACTCCACCAAGGCAGATCAGCCCTCTCCTGAACGACATACATGCCCCCCCCCCCCCCACACACACACACACCACCACCAAACTTTTATCACTTATTCCTTGTGCCAGTATCAACTTTTCCTGAAAATTTCAGCCAAATTCATCCATAACTTTTTGAGTTAACTTGCTAACACACACACACACACACACACACACACACACACACACACACACACACATACACGGGCAAAAACATAACTCAGGGGCTGTTTATATGAGGAGGAATGTGGCAAAAAATGACAAAATATATTTATCAGAAATGTTCTCCTTTATATGAGAATTAAATTTTTATGGTTTTGAAATGCAAAAATGTGAAGACACATTCCAGAGTGGAAATCTTGAAAACTACTCGCTGTTGTGTTTCCATCTCATGGTCAAAAATGCAAAAAAAAAAAATATTGCTGTTACACATGCACATTGACAAGGCAGTGTTCTATCACATTACCATCTACAGCATGGCATGCACATCCAGTCCAATTCCACACACTTTTGCGTCCTCATATACATGGAGATTTCTTAATGACAGCGCTCATGAAAATGTGTGGATAAAAAGGTTAAGATGAGACGACAGTTTTGTGTCTTCTCTTCTGATCGTCTCCTTATAAACTTAACCTCAGCCAATTCTTTGACAGAATAATAAAAGCCAAGTGGTCTGTGTGTGTGTGTGTGTGTGTGTGTGTGTGTGAGGATTCACACACAATCCAGAAAGGGCTGACTGCTGCAGGTTAGTGTACTGATGTATTTTTGGTTAAGTAACAGACTTGTAAAAATGACAGGACTAATAGGACTGGAATTTTGAGAGATAAAGTAATTTTGAAATACAATAGCATTACCATCAGTTCACTATTGTAGCAGAAGACTTTGGCAGTAACTGCTGGATAAATGTGGTACAACATGCATGAATACACCAACAAACTACCAGTAAAATAATAGCATAGATATACGCTACTGGTCAAAAGTTTTAGAACACCCCAATGTTTCCAGTTTTGTTTGGAAATTCTAGTAGTTCAAGTCAAATGGACAGATTCAAATGGTACAAAGGTAAAGGGTGAACTGTTAGAGGTATATAGAAATCTGAAAAATAATGTTTTTTAAAGGTTTACACAATTTTTTTTAAAAAAAGGGTTTTTAAAGGTGTTTAAATGTTTTTTAAGGGTTTTTAGGGGGGTTTAAGGGTTTTTCTAACTGGTTTTGGAGGGGTTTTTAATTATTAAAGAGTTTTTTTTAACACATTTTTTTTGTTTTTTTTTTTTATTTATTTTTTGTTAAGTTTTTTAAAGGGTTTTTGAGGGTGTTTCTAAGGGTTTCTTAAAAGTTTTTTTTTCCATTTCAGAAACATACAAAAAGGCCTTTTGGGATGGGTTGAAACAACTTTCTGCAGTTCTGCAGTGATGGGGGTTGATCAAGCCTCAAAAGTTGTTGCCACTGTAGGAAAAATAACTGCATCATTTTCACTGAATTTTCAATGAAATTCTGTAAAAATTGGGGTGTTTTAAAACTTTTGACTGGGAGTGTGGATTAAAAATGAATGACATTTAACTGTGTTTAATCCAAAGTAATCCACAACAACCTTGTGTTTAATCTGATTAAAATTTGTAATCATTTGACAGTACTAAATTTAATGTTCAGTTTAATTTTTGCATTTCATAATTTCATCCCTTTGGTCAGATTGGAAACTTTTACAGCCTGGTTTTGATGTTTAATGCCCCTGGTTTAGATTTAGGTGATTTAAAGTAGGATGTATGTCTACCATATATATCTGTAAATACCTTTGAATGGACATAATTGAGCTGAGTTTATACATTTTGCAGTTGTATTCATGCAACTTTCACAGAGCAGGAGTGTGTATCCAGTGAAGTGTCAGAGCCACAGTGGAAACAGGACACCAGAAGAGTAAGCACTTTACTCAAGGTGACTACAGAGAGCGTTTAGAGGAAGTAGGACTAGAGGAACACCATGCTACTGTTGTTGAACACAGAAGGTTTCATCCTTTTAAAATAATACTTTAGTCCATAATGAAGGTTTATATGAAAATAATTGAGATGTGATTGTAGTGTGTTCATGAATTACCTCAGAGTTGAACACTTGAAAATGAATGGGCTTTTTGAGCTGTGAAGTTCTGATCCAAACACTTCAGAAGTGCTCTAAAAATGAATCATTCATTTATTCCCCTTAGCTTCAAAATATTACACCAATAGTGTACATTTGTATCATGTCAAAGCTTTACCCAAGACGGTCTAGGCAGTTTGGGAAGACATTACAAATGTTGTGTTTAATTGTTTTTTTTTTTTTTTACTGAAGCTACTGCACAAAAGAACAAGTGAATTTAAGTGCATTTAGATTCTGGTCTGGAGTGTGGATTCCTGTTGCGACTGGACTGGAAAGGTAGATATGTTTAACAATATTATTACTCCAACAAGGAACAGTGGAGTTTATGTTTTTGCCTGCGTTTATCTGTTTGTTTTTTTGTTTGTCTACACAGTAAATTTTGCAGTGTTAAATCAACACTTAGAGACTTTATTTAACTTCTTCTTGAGTGTATTTGGTCCCATTGTCTCCGAATTAACACTGCAAAATCTACAGTGTATGTGTAACATAACTGAAAAATGTATGGACAGATGTAACTGAAAATTTAAAGAAATGCTGATATAGGAACGAGGATACATTTCGGTGGATGATCAGTGGAGGTGTGTGTGTGTGTGTGTGTGTGTGTGTGCAAGATAGCAAGATAACTCAAAAGGCTATGGAGGGGTTTTGCTGAAATTTTCAGGAAATGTTAATTCTGTCTCAAGGAATAAGTGATAAATGTTTGGTGGTGATCAGTGGAGGTGGGGGGCGGGGGTTGCCTTGGAGGAGTCTGTGCTCTTTTGTAGTAATTATTATGGTCCACATGTCAGTCAAATCAACTGAAAGAGCTAATTTACACTTAAAACTTATGTAATTCAAAAGATCACAGTGGTTGTAGATACTTTTTTATGTTCAATTAATCACATATTTTCTTTTCTATATAATTTAATCTGTGCTTTTTATTAGCATCTACAAATCCTCAGGTACTGAGAAATGCAAAATCCAGAGGATAATATTATAATAACTCACTTAGGAAAAAATAAATGTAGAGGGGAAATTAATTTAGGAGTTTCCACAAAAGTAACTAGGTCCTCAAGTGTAGTATCAAGTGTAGTAAGTATTTTACACTTTTCTTATAGTTATAACTTATAGTTCCAAGTACAAAAATGCAGACCTATGTACAGAAAACATAGATATTAAAAAAAAAAAAAAAAAGTGCAGAAAGTAGTTAATTGAAACTTAGATGTGGAGGTCATTGACTGTACTCATGTTTAACCAGTATTCTGTTGGGTTTTTTAAATTTATTTTAAAAAGCACAAACTTATTCATAACCTGTTTATGATGAAAAACAAATATTCTACTAATATTCTCATTCACATTTTCTTCTTAGAAAGGTTTAATTTTTGATATTTACTCATATCTAAAAACCTGCTCAGATACTATCAGATTGTTCACAGCTGTGGAGCATCTTCACCAGAGATGATCTTTGTTTTTTATCACAGCTGAACAAACAGAGGCTCTGTGTGACAATCTGTGGTAAAAATATCAAAGACATTTTTTGAATGTGTTGAACACATGTCCAAAATGCTCATCAAAGCAGAGTAATAATGGTCCATATGTCTTAATCTGAAAAGATTCCACTGAGGAAAAAGGCTTAATTCAAAATATGTCAACAGAACATAACATTTACACATTAATTCAGAATAACTGTAAGATAATTTCACAGATTAGTGTTGATAAATTACCCATATTTGAAGTTTTAAAGTCATTTTTGCTTTAGTTGGACCATAAGAGATTATCCAAAATAAGGACGTAGCTGATATTGAAATAAATGTCGGCATAGCAATCAATTAAAGCTCTGTTTCTGACGGGACATTAATGTGTTTTGACCCAATAATATTCTGCATGCTACTATGTGGGTCACAATTATATATTTACCTCCACCAAGGTGGTTATGTTTTTGTCTGTCTGTTAGTTAGCAAGATAACTCAAAAACTTATGGACACATCTTCATGAAATTTACAGGGTATGTTGGTAATGGGGAGGTCTGGAAATGATTAGATTTGGGTGGTGATCCAGCAGAGATCCTGGATTCTGGATCACTTTGAAATGTATTCTCCATTTACTACAATGTAAAATTTCAAAGTCATCCACAATCCAGGATCTCTTCCAGATCATCACCAAAATGTAATCATTTGTTCTTTATCAGACTCCCAACACCTCCTGGAAATGTCATCAAAATTGGTCCATACGTTTTTGAGTTATCTTGCTAACTAACAGACAAACAAACAGACAGACAGACAGACAGACAGACAGACAAACACTGTCAAAAACATAACCTCCTTGGCTGACCTCTCTTCATTCAAATGGGGGAGGTCTGCCTTGGCGGAGGTTGGTGCTCTCAGGGTGCTTTTCTAGTTAAAATATATGCAAATATAAACAGCACATTGCATCTTTTCTAGTTCTTTGTTGTTTAAAGGCGGTTACAAACATTAGTGCATTACTACAACCATCCAGATGTGAATGGTTTACAGGCTATAACAATACAAATGACACTGTATTGTAACACCCCCCCCCCCCCCCCCCCCCTCCAAAAAAAACAAAACAAACCCAATATCTAATAAAAGTAATATGTCTAACAATTACCCAAAATTCAATGGGAGAGTTTAATATTGTTGCACTCAAAACTGGAAAATCTGAAGAATCTAAAATAAAGAATGCAGAGTATGGTCTTGTGAACGCGTATGGTTTTGGTAAGAACGGTCCTAGAGGCTTCCAAGAACACAAGTCTATTTGTAATTGAGCAGCTGATACTTGTTAACGTTCCTCTCTGTCTCTTCTGTATTTCTTTCATCTTCTCTCTAACCTATTTTCCTCAAATCATCACAATGTTAGTGATTTGGTTTAAATACATTTACACTAGTATTTACATGGGATTTACACTTTTTGTACATTTTTCAAAACTTGAATACATTTAATTGATTCCCATTTCATTATAATACAGACATATTTCTTGCTCTTCTGCCTCTCACTCATGTTCTACCATTATATCATACCATGAACACAACCAAACTCTGTGTGTGTGTGTGTGTGTGTGTGTCCAGGTGTATTCACTGCAGTGCTGCCAAAAAAATAACAGGAAGTCACCGGTGGCTCTCTGAAAAGTCGCCAGAAGTCGCTAGAATATGTTGTGACATCATACACAACGTAACGATGCCCACATATCATTTAATTGTAATTGTAATTAATTGTAGTTTTTTAAGTGTTTGACCATATTTCACCATCAGTTGACATTGTTTCACCTGTCTGAATGTCTATTGGGGAATATTGAAGCGTACTGTGTACAGATCAGCTCTTATGCAGCGCTTTTCTCACCAGCGAAAACGACTTATTTGGTGTCACAGGGTAATGAACTCGTCACTCACAAGATAATTTTAATAGTTGCCAAATTTGGCCCAAAAGTCACTAAGTCACTAGATGATTATTTTTAGTTGCCAGAGATGGCAAAATGTCGCTAAATCTGGCAACAAAATCACCAAATTGGCAACACTGATTGACTGTTCAGCACTGACAGCACTGCTCTGCTGAAGAGAAATTAACCAATAGGAGAAAAGCTGACACTAAGAGCCGCCTTTAAAGCAAAGGGGGAATACTGAAAAGGTAAATAACTATGAATTAAAAAACACTACGAATAAATTAATAACATACTATATAAAAGAAAATATAGAAAGGACAAAAAAAAGATGAAGAAAATGTAAAAATACAAAGTTATACAGAATATGTGACAGAAATAAATTGGTTACAGTATTAAATATGTGATAGACAAATAGAAGAAGCAATGTACAGTAACAGGGGGAAAACTGAAGAAAATGCAAATGCAGAGATAAATACAGGGATAAATATTAAAGAAGGAAAAATATAAATAAGGATAAAATAGATAAATGTATGTATGGAAATGGATTTATCAGAAAGCAACACAGAAATAAATACAGGGATAACATTGAAAGAATACAAATATAAATAAGTAGTTCCTAAATGGTACATATATATGATTTTTAATTATGGCAGTTTCAGTCCTCCATAAGTCTCCTGCAGCTTTAAGGGAAAAAAAAGTCCAGCCGCGCATCGTTTATAACAAGAGTCTGTAATGTAAAAGTAATACACAAGTCGTGTAATACATTACAATTCTGTGATAGTAATATTGTAAGGAATTACTTTCAAAGTTGCAAGTAATCTGTAATGCATTACAGTTTGAAAGTAACTTCGACACAGTTGATTTATACACTAAAAACAAGGACATAAATGTGTAGTTAATGTTAACCTGTTAATGTTACTGTTTGATTGCATCACTTAATGTCCAATGCATTGAGTGTGGACAGGGCTGTGATGGACAGGTGAGTGGATGACAACAGTATGTGGGCGGACCCTGTGTGAGCAGAGTTAGAGGGTAAACAAGTGAGACAGATCCACCAGTTGCGATTGTTTTGTTCATTCATCTTCTCATCTATCACCTTTACATATTTATCAGCAGTGAAAAATTAATCATTACCATTGAATTAACATTCAAACCAGTAACATGGTGTATAAGTCAAAGGAAGCTTTGGACATCATGGGTCACATGATCAGCACTTTGGCACATTTTGGCACATGCTTCAAAGTTTTGGTGTCCCTGTTATCACCACTTCCTGGTCTTTACTATTGTTCCCTGACAACATGCTCTGACTCATCTGCTACTGTCATAGAGTCTCCAGTTATTTTGTGATTTCCTCAAAGCTTCAGACCAGCTGTGTGACCCAGACACTGCTTCTGCCTTTCCTCTAAAACTGCTCAACGCACACTTGTAAAAGTGGAGGCAGTGGTCTGACCTGCTGTGTGGGAGACTGGGCTCTCCCACAGCCTGACTGTTATCATGCCCAGTTCCCTGGTGTCTTAGTGACCTGTCTGTGACATGCATTGGTCCAAATACCACATTGATGAACAGATAATAATAATATAATAATAATAATAATGGATTAGATTTATATAGTGCTTTTCAAGGCACCCAAAGCGCTTCACATTAGTGTTCCATTATTCAGTCACTCTCACATGCTCCCTCTGGTGGTGGTAAACTACATATGTAGTCACAGTTGCCCTGGGGCAGACCTCCACCAAATATTCATACTCATTCATACACCAGTGTGAGTGACACTGGAGGCAAGGAGGGTGAAGTGTCTTGCCCAAGGACACAACAGACAGCGGGAATCGAACCGCCAACCCTTTGGTTAATGGACGACCTGCTCTACCAATCCCTACAGCATACAGATACAGCAGCCTCTTCAACGTGGAGACACAGACCTTTTCAAAACACTCAGTATTAGTGCCTCATGCTTTCATGCAAATGAGCCACAGCCGACTCCGCCCCCTTCGTCTGGATTCTACCAATAGAAGAATAAAAAGAAATGGAACCTGAAAAAGTTGAGGCAGAGAAAAAGAGACAAAGACACCGATGAAATAACATCAGCTGGAGAGAATCAAAGTGGACCAAGTGCTGAGTTTTACAGCCCTGGTGCCTTCAGGTCCTGGTCTGTTAACAGCCCCAGTCAAACCAACCAGTCCAGTTCGTCTGGACCCCAGCCAGACGAGTCATGACACCATGGCTGTGGTCCCACCCACGGACCAGCCTGTCCGATCCACCCGGGTCAGACCCAGACGCAGACACAGCGACCAGAGCTGAGACCCCAACACACCTGATGCACACCAGGACTACTGTTAGACAATAATGAGCAGAGGTGTCTGTGACCAGTAGGTGGGGTCAGCTGAACTGGTGGGGTGGGATGGGGTGAGGTATTCAAATGAATCTATACATGTGATGTAGAAAACACAGAACATTTTCAACCCTTCCAACAAGAAATGGATCAGGAGAAAATGAAAGTGAATGTTTTTTGTTCACAATTTAAGGGTCTCCTCACACACAGACAACATATATTTGTGTTGTAAAAACATTAAAAAGTGCATTTTGAATGATATGCCCCTTTTAAAACCATAATAAAGAGCTTCGATGACTTTTACCTGAGTATGGTGCATTTAGGTCCAAACACAACCTGTTACAAAATCAACAACCATTATTAGATATAGTTTTGTATTAAACTACAACCTTATATTTCTGCTCAATGCATCAATACAGAAGTCCACATTATGGTGAATCTATATTTTTCCATGCCACACGTATCTATAATGCATTTACAAGTGTATTGACTGCAAAAATGTGGCATAAAAAGTTAGATAAAGTTGCCTGTTTTAGCTGTTCCCTATGGTGTTCTTTAGCAGATAGTGTTTTTCTTTCCCGATTGCCGCAGAGTATTGTCATTAGTTTATCATCTGTCTGTGCAGAAACTTCAGCTTGAACTGAAGGCTAAGGGTTTTTAATCTTATTATAGTTACAATTTATGCCACAGGAATGTTTCATGTTTACTATACACATGGGCCCAATTCACCCCTTACCCCTCTCCCTTGGCCCTTGTCACTACCCACTGAAATAGAGTTACAAGGGAAATGGGACAACTCTTCACGACCCGTTACGTCATAAGTCATTGATCCCACTATTAACAGATGGAAAATTTTTGTTTTAAATATGGACTATAAGTAAATAATTAAATATAGAAAAATATGAGTTCACTAGAAAGGCAATCTTTGGAGGATAACATAATAAATGATGATATTTTGCTTAAGAAAGTTTAAATGCAGAGAATAATCGAAGTTGCCACAAAGCTAGTTACGTTTGTAAGTGTTCAAAAATGACCCGATTACTTTCCTTTTCATTATCACAACAATTCCTCTTTAGATCATAAAAAGGAGACACGTTTAAGATGGGGAGGGGGTGAAAAATACAAAAATGAAAACATTCGAACAAATTCTAAAAACCTCCAGTGATCTTAAATACTGCTGTGTATGTTTCCTGAAATGGATTAATTTTGCTCCTCTGTTCTAGCGTGTTCCTGTGTCACTGATAGAACGTTCTCCTTTGGTTTCAGGCATCATGATTCCTGTGATGGAATTCCGTCGGTTCTCTGAACAGCAGCCGGCGTTCAGAGTCCTGAAACCATGGTGGGATGTGTTCACTGACTACCTGTCTGTAATTATGCTCATGATCGGTGTGTTCGGATGCACCCTGCAGGTCAGTGGCTCTGGACAAGATTTTCAGATTATGACTATGAACTACAGAACGTGAACAGAAGAGGGTTTGTTCACTAAATATACAGTCAATGAGTCATCAGAGAAAGACTGAAGGAACATAACTGAGCAATTTACAACTGCATTCATTAAAAACTTGACTTATGTTATATTTTCACGTGTTCATCTAGCCAAATAATTTTCACTTGTTCCATTGTAATGGTTGAATTAAGCAAAAAAAATGTTTTTTTTTTTTTAAATATCTAACAAATGGAACAAGAAAAAAAATGATCTTGGTGAAATTTCTTGATGTAAACTTTTCAAGATCTATTGTCTCAAAATAATAATAATAATAATAATAATAATAATAATCTCACTGAAAAGTGGCTTTTATACGTGGAGGAAAATTTATTTATTTATTCATCAATCAAAAAGAATAATTTTATAATTAAAAATAAAAACTGCAAACAAAAAAAGATTTGAGAGCAAAAGGCAGTATATTGCAATAGAAAAGAGCTTATTTTACTAATAAATCAGTCCTTTTACTTGCTCTGCTTGAGACTTGTTACCAGATTTTTTTTAATTGCAACTTACTGTCTTTTGCTTTCAAAAGTCTTTTTTTGGGGTTGCAAATCTAAATGCAAATATTTTTTTTTTAAATTGATGAATAAAGAAATAAAATCTCTGTATTTAGGTGATTTTGACTTATTTTATGTGTGAAATGTGAAAAATACACTTGGTAAGATTGAAATGTTTGCAGTGTCTATGTGTGTGGACCCTGTACTGTCTATATTTAAGTATTTTTTGAAGGTACTTTCAAGCAGTTTTTTTTTTTTTAAATGCTGTTTGGAATGAAGAAAGTGTATTGAATTAAATTAAATTGAATGAACATAACTTCTCTGCCTCTTATACTGGCACCATTTCAGACCCACTAATTCACTGCTTTTACAACTTGGACTGCATGCAGCAAAAGACGTATTCAGCCCACTGGTGGAGTTCACCAGTGGAAACATTTACCCGCCCAACCCCTTTCAGTAAACACAGGATTCCAAACTGCAGTCGCCTGCCTCTTGACTTCACTCTCTTCTTTGGAATCACAGCAGTTTTTGGCTGAAACCATATTCTGTAGTGTAAATCTTGGAAATGATAGCAAAACATTTTCTGAAAAACAGTTAACTAGAGATTTATCAGTTGAATCAGCCATTGTTTCTTACACTCGCCAAAAAGAATGTTTGGACATGAAATAATAGGCAATTTATAATGAAGCCAAGTTTACTTTCCAAGTCACAGCATTATCAACATGCCATGTTATCAGATTATTTCACTGTCTGACACACACACCCAAACATCTTGGCATAAACAGAGGGACACAGTTCTGCAGACCAGCTCTTCTTAAGCTTCAGCAGATTTCACTTCACATGTCCTCCTGAGACATGGCAACTCATGTTTGTCCACTGTGGGGACATGAGTGTGAGACCTGTCAACCAAACATCATTTGGGGAATCTATGTCAACCCTATTTTTCCTTTAAGAACACATGCTAGGCTTTGTCTTTTAGCCAACATGGCACATGCACTGTTTTCAAATTTGGGGTAATTTCAAATTCCTCATTTTATGGAAGTAAGAGCAGTACGTCATTGGTTTTATTCATTTTATAAATATATATATATATATATATATATATATATATATATATATATATATATATATAATTATTATTATTAGTATTTTTTTTTATTTCTTTTTTTTAGATATTATTCAAGATTTATGTTGCAAAAAACCTAAGTTTATTTCTTTAATATCAGAAAGTTAACTCCAATTTAGTAATCTTTTTTTTTAAATGCTCAATAATTTTAACTTTTTCAAAATACAAAGTGTATTCAATGTACTTTGTGGTGGACATTGTTTAAAATAATATCCATAAATATACAACCCAAATGTATGTTCTTCATATATTTATGTTGTTTTTTTAAAAATGAATTTGGTATGAAACAAGTCCCAATACCCACTACAAGGGAAATTTGATTTTTTTTTAAAAAATTATGTGTTTGAAAAAAATACATGTTGCAACATCATATTTTCAACCATAATAAAAAAATAAATAAATCACCATAAGAAAATCCAAAAAGAAAAAAGAAAAATTATCTGGGTCTCAGGATGATTTGAGCACACTGCTCTGCTGTTTGTGGACTATTCTAATAAAATTTACTCATCGTTAGCATCATTCTGAGAGCTGTGTTCATTGGTTTATTTGGAGTATGAAACAAACTGTTCCTCTTTTACATCATGTCCACCATATTTAGCTTATTCAGGGTCATGAAGCTAAACACAGAGCACTAAATGTTTTCCTTTTAGGCCTGCCATAAGTGAATTAACATCCCCATTTCCTGTTATTTTCATGGCAAAACTAAACCAGCTGGTTTTCATTATTTATGCAAGTAAGCATAACATTGGACATTTATTGTTGTTTGATGCTGAACATGGTCATTTATCGGAAAATGTACATTCAACAAAAACAATAGATGACAGAGAAATCACCTAGGTAATTAGGAAACTGAAATGTCACACTTCCTGCACTGGAAAAAGACCACTCTTAACCCTTTGTTCGTCACACTACAAAAATCACAATAAAACTAAATATTTTTTGCTTTTTACACCTCACAGGGACTAATATGACATAAAACATATATTTATTAAATTTTTTTACTTACCCTAAATTTAACTAAAGTATAAAAACTCAAACATTACTCCTTCACCAATCTTACCAACATAATTTGTGACTTGGTTCAAATTAGATGTATTAACTCTTTGTGTTTGTATCATCAGTGATTAGCATTAGCATTAGCATTTCATGACTCTTTACTATCATCTCTACCATTTGGTTCAGCATGTTTTCAAAATATTATTACATGAATACCAAAGTATTTCTGAAACAGGATGAGGATTATTTATGTAAAATAAACTCTGTAAAAGTTAATAAAATGGAAAAAAACATTTTTTTTACTTGCCTGCAATTTTGTGTACAAAAGAAAAGATCACAGCAGAGGTGTTGTCACGGTTATGCTCTTCTTCCTTGGTGGTATATATACTAGCTGAATATATCATTGACTGCCCAAGAAGTTTGGTGTCAAAGGATTTAAATTTAGATTAGATATCAGGGTTCAAAGTTACCTCAACCAAATGGTGTAGCTGACCAACAAAGGGTTAAAACAAGTAAAAATAATAAAATAAAAAAAATCATACAAGATATTTTTGTTTGAATTAAACAAAGAAAAAATCTGCTAATGAAACAAGTAAAAATGATCTTGGTAAGATTTGATGAAATAAGATTTTCAAGTTCTATTGTCGATAAATAAGTTCTTATCCCACTGAAAAATTAATATTTAGGTTATTTTATGTATGATGAGCTATTTGGACTACAAATTTTTAAAAAATACAATTTGTAACATTTATTCCAGTGTGTCTACGTGCCACACTTTCCAGACTATATCCAGCCTTAAATTGGAAGCGTTATTGATGTATTTGATTTTAGTACTGATGTGTAAGAGAGCATAGTGAACCTATAACATGTCCTCAGAACAGTCAGATTGAACAAAAACACACAGCAAAAAGAAATTTCAATAAGGTATTTTGTAATGTAACGCTTTATTCACTCATAAACATTATACTATTTCTCTAACTTTGTCATCATTAAACATTTATTTCATAGAATACTGAGCTGGATTGAACCAATAACCTCCTTTATTGACTACATTACTTAATTTTAAGAGGAAAACCACTCCAAAAACATAATTTAACCACAATCTGCTAAAATTGTATATTTTGTCACTTTCATTGTAGTTTGAAGAAATCCTGAACCACAGAAAAATTGTTTATCTGACTGGCAGTTTGCAACTAATACACATCATTTAGATTATTTCGGATTGGTATAAGTAATCAGGCCAGACATTGTTAATCCCTGTTACCTTTAGCCCCACCCATCACGGTTACTGTTGCTATGCTTGTCAAAATTTGACTCAGCAGGCCAATCTGGTCTTTTTAATATCAGAGGTAATCCTGAAACTTGGAGAAAAATGATCATAATCAATGACTGAAAGGTGCAGTATGAAATAGTAGAACATCAGTCACTTGTTAAAAAAAAATGCTTCTCTAGTTGTTATGTCTTCTCTCTTTTGTTATGTTTTTCTTTTTTTATTTGCAAAATACCCCCTCTTTATTTCAATATATGGGTTGATTTAGGTGCTGATGGTAGTAAATATACTTACATGCAACAGTAAACTATATCACCTGTGATAAATCTAATACTATTGTAATTACAAAATATTGTTAAATGTTTAAAATGACTTGTACCTTTCTCATCAATCTTGCACAAAATCTTAAAATCTATTGTAATAAGAATAGTGATACATGCCTGCACAGTGTTTTTATTCATATTTTTAGGGTTTGCATTAAAGTGGTGCGACCAAAGTGATCTTTTTTTCCCACTGGATCCCAAATCCCTGGTGGTAACCCTGTTTTTGATAAAAGCTTTGCAATAGTAGAGATACATAACTAGGTCTGGAAAAGCTATCTACACAATGTAATGTTTATTTGATCAGTAAAATATAAGGTAAACTGCTCACTAATGTGAATGTGTTTAATAAACAGTTATTAATCAAACCTAGATTGAAATGACTCTGAAAAAAAAACCTAACACAATACAATGGATTCTCTGATAGCAGAAGCTTTATTCATATAAAACCAAATTATGATCAGAAAATGGAAATGGTTAAGATGGAAATAATGTTTGCTGTTATTGGACTCATTCAGAGTTTTCTTTGTACTGCTGGGTCTGTTTAGTCTTAGCTTATTTTTTGACAGATCATTTAGAAAATATAATGTCAGGTAGCAATGGAAATGACATGACATTGATGAATATCTATGAAGTTCATACACACGTATTCAGCCTCTACTGGATATGAAAGCTTGACAGGCCTTCCATGTAGTTATGGCTGATAATGTAGGTTTGGGATAACTTTTATAAATTACACCTTGAGATACCTTTGTCCTTTGGTTACAACTAACTGCCCATGTCTTTCTCCAAAAGATAAATTACTGAAACTGATATTAATTATTCTGGTTATTCATGTGCTGTTTATCTTTTTGTGGTCAGAATGCTTTACGCTATCTTGCTAATCTGTGTTCTCCTAATTTGGTGTTAGGTCATGCAAGATAAAATCATCTGCCTTCCTCAAAGAGTGCCTTCCCAGAACACAAGCGACACAGAATTGTTACACCCGGACCTCGATATATCAACTGTACCAAGGGAAATGACAGGCCTGAAAACTGATTTGGATCGCCAACAGTATGATTACATCAATCAGATGTGTTATGAAAAGGCTCTGCACTGGTATGCCAAGTACTTTCCTTATTTGGTTCTCATACACACTGTTGTTTTCATGGTGTGCAGCAACTTCTGGTTTAAATTCCCCGGGTCAAGCTCTAAAATAGAGCACTTCATTTCCATGCTGGGCAAGTGCTTTGACTCTCCGTGGACCACACGGGCTTTGTCAGAGGTGTCTGGAGAAAGTCCTGAAGAAAAGGAGAAGACTAAGAAGAGTAGCATCCCTAGATCCAATATCACCATGTCTACAGGAGAAGGCAGTTTGGAAAAGACACAGTCCCTTCGGTCAATTCCAGAAAAGATTGTAGTTGAAAAGCCTTCAGCAAGTGTACTTGATAAAAAAGAGGGGGAACAAGCTAAAGCCCTTTTTGAAAAAGTCAAGAAGTTCCGTTTGCATGTTGAGGAGGGGGACATTCTCTACCTTATGTATGTTCGTCAAACTGTGGTCAAGGTGTTTAAATTCCTCTTGATCATTGCATATAATAGCACCCTAGTGAATAAAGTGCAGAATAAAGTCTGTTGTGAAGTTGAGATCCAGGACATGACAGGCTATAAACAATTCCAGTGCAAACACACCACGGCACATCTGTTTTCTAAGCTTTCTTACTGTTATCTGTGTTTGGTGGCCGTCTATGGATTAACAAGCCTTTACACCTCCTACTGGTTGTTTTACCGATCACTAAAAGAATACTCCTTCGAGTATGTCCGTCAGGAAACAGGCATCAGTGACATCCCAGATGTCAAGAACGACTTTGCATTCATGCTACACATGATCGACCAGTATGACCCTCTGTATTCTAAACGATTTGCAGTTTTTCTGTCTGAAGTCAGTGAGAACAAACTGAAACAGCTTAACCTCAACCATGAGTGGACCGCAGAGAAGCTGCGTCAGAGGCTCCAGACGAATGCTAACAACAGACTTGAGCTTCAGCTGTTCATGTTCCCCGGGTTACCTGACACTGTCTTTGAGTTGACAGAACTTCAGTCCCTCAAACTTGAGATCATCAATAACGTCACCATCCCTGCCTCGGTGTCCCAGCTGGAAGACCTTCAGGAGCTGTCGCTTCACCAGTGTTCCTTAAAGCTACACACAACAGCTATTTCCTTCTTCAAAGAGAACCTGAAAGTTTTGCGAGTGAAGTTTGACGATAACAGAGAATTTCCCAATTGGATGTACGGTCTACGCAACTTAGAGGAGCTCTATCTGACAGGACCACTGAGCCCTGATGCCTCCAAGAATATAGTCCTTGAATCACTGCGGGAGATGAAGTGCTTAAAAATTCTTTCCCTCAAGAGTAATTTGACCAAGATACCACAGTCAATAGTTGATGCTTCTAGTCATCTGCAGCGACTCTACCTGCATAATGATGGGACAAAACTAGTAATGCTAAACAACCTGAAAAAGATGGCTAATCTGACAGAACTGGAGCTGGTGCGCTGTGATTTGGAACGCATCCCCCATGCAATTTTCAGCCTTACATGCCTGCAAGAGATCGACCTGAAGGAGAACAATCTACGCTCTATAGAGGAGATCATCAGCTTTCAACATCTGCGCAAACTAACTTGCCTTAAACTTTGGTACAATAGTATCATGTACATTCCAGAGCATATCAAGAAACTTGGCAGCCTGGAACGCCTTAATTTCAGCCACAACAAGATTGAGATTTTGCCTTCACACCTCTTCTTATGCAACAAGCTGCGCTACCTGGACATCTCCAATAATGACATCAGGTTCATCCCTCCAGAGGTCGGAGTACTCCAGAGTCTACAGTATTTCTCCGTCACTTGTAACAAAATTGAAAACCTTCCCGATGAGCTCTTCTTTTGCAGAAAGCTCAAAACATTAAAGCTTGGCAAGAACTCTCTGTCCATACTCTCACCAAAAATATCCTACCTATCTCTGCTGACGCACTTGGAGCTCAAAGGGAACCACTTCGAGGTGCTGCCACAAGACCTGGGGTTCTGTCGGGCTTTGAAATACAGTGGCCTTATTGTTGAAGAGACGCTATTTGAAACTTTGCCTTCAGATGTCAGGGACCAAATGAAGGCAGAGTGAGACGCCTTATATTAGCCACAGTGCCTCATGATTGTTCTGTCTACCATTTCATAGCATTTGTTTTGTACATACTTAGTATTTACACTACTGCTAAGAAAGCGCTTTTCTAATTATTTTAAAGAATTAAATGTTTTTAATATAGTTTACAATGTTTTTAATATAATGTGCAGAAATCTTAGGCCACCCTTAACTGAGTTGTTTTTACACAGTTGTAATTACCATACTATGCATTCTCAATCTCTTTATAAGATATAACAAAAGCAAAAGGGCATATTGCAAATATGCCTCCTACATGACAAAAAGTAGGCCAAGTGATAAGAAAGATTGGACATGTATTGAATGAATTCTGGTGGGCAGGGGTCACCAACCCTGGTCCTCGAGGGCCACTATCCTGCATGTTTTAGATGTGTCCCTCTTCTAACACACCTGATTCAAATGGTCAGCCAATCATCAAGCTCTGCAGAAGCTTGATAACGATTGCCAGGTGTGCTGAAAGAGGGAAACATCTAAAACATGAACATTCATTAAATTTCATTTTGTCTTTGTAGATGGGTTTTCAAGACATGTTAACAACAAAGGAACCTCACACCAAATACGAGATAATCCAGTCTGCTTTTTTTTTCTCTTAAATTATTTTTAATGTTGGTCTAAATTTCCTATATCTTTTTGCAAAAAGTGAAAACTGCATATATAGATGACATCACTCTACTATTGCCATGTCTGGCCATGTTTGTCAGATGGACAAATCCCAAAGGACATCCTTTACGCAGAACTAACATTGGCAAAAAGATAATTGGATGCCCCCTGTTATGCTTTAAGGATGATGCAAGCAAGACCTCAAAGTTTTTTTACATAATTCCAACCACCTGGGAAGTGGCTGCTCAAGACCGCCACAAATAGCAGCAATTACTACACGGCGGACTGCAGATTTATAAAACGACCTGAGCTCAACATCCACAATCCCAAAAAAATAAATTCCTTCCACGGTGTCAACATCACCAGTTCCAGCCTACACATGCAACATCTGTGGCCATGTCTGTGTCTCATGCATTGGACTTCTCAGCCACAGACACAAGAAATCTATGGTCTTCTGAGACTGAGAAACTGATGAATATTGCTAAAACAACAACCCTATTTGTGACCTAATATTTTTGCACAATACTGTATATTATATAATTATAAGATTACTGTTTTTCTCTTTTCTTCCTACATTTAAAAAATGTTTTTCACTCACTACCTAAATATAGACGTATATATATATATATATATATATATATATATATATATATATATATATATATATATATATATATATATATATATATATATATATATATATATATATATATATATATATATATATATATATGTATATATATATATATATATATGTATATATATATATATATATATATATATATATATATATATATATATATATATATATATATATATATATATATATATATATATATATAAATATATGTGTGTGTATTTTTTTTATCATGTTACCAGTCACTGCTACAAAGGATTACTGAATGTAAATCTAAACTGAAAACCTCTCGGCCAGTTGCCTAATGCTGTATTGTATCTACTTTTTGTTGTTCTGACCAAGTTTTTTTTTAATTTTCTTTAAAGACTGTTAGTTCATATGAACCACAGCAGGGAAATACAAAAGAAAGACACATCTTTCCATTAGAATAGACTGTCATGACTTCATAAGTCAGTAGACAATATATAAGATGTTGTTTAAATTGCAATAAACTTGTAGCAATGTACCATTTTACTGATTTATTTTATTCTTATAATACCTAAGACCATTAGCAAATTAAATATTTATTTTTATGAAGACTAATTCAATTATTTATTTGTAAATCTAATATTAGGGTTGGATTTATGAAAAGTCTCATTAAACATTAATGCAAACATGAATTAAAATATGAACTGGTTTTCAACTGAACTGGTGTCTCATACAGGGTGCACCCCGCCTTCACCCATTGTAGCTGGATTAGGCCCGCAGTGACCCCCGTGACCCTAGTGAGGATAAAGTGGGTTCAGATGATAGGATGAATGAAAACATTACCATGTGTCCAATACAACAAATTCTGCAGAATCTTGAAGGCAATGATTAAAACAAAGATAATGTATCTTCATTACATGCATCTGTCAGTTGTAGACTGAGATGATATCACCCTCTGTAACCTGACGATTAGGCATATTAAGAGGATTATCTGTGTGCTGTAGGTCTCAGATGAAAATAAAGTTGGTCTGAAGTGTACTGTAACCTCAATAACTGTGGATATATCAATACCAACAAAAAAGGAGCTTGTCTGGATGTTCTTTGTTTTCTTCATACGGGGACAGTTCAGTGCCAGAAAATACAAGGAATAACTGGAATCCATCAAAAATACCGGTAAATATATTAAAAATAAAGTTAGAATCATAGACTGTATAAAACAATTCACCACTGACATAATTCACGATGGCTTGTTTTCCATTTTGATCAGTGCTTTTTGCAGAAGTGACCACATTTGGACAAGAAGGTAGAACTGAGAATGAATAATCATAGTTAAATCACCATATATTTTGAAGAAATCCTAGAAGAAACCTTAATGTTACTAGTATTTTCTCCAATTCTGGCACAGCTGTCGGCTTTTATTCCAAGATAGATTAGAGTCAGAGCTTTATTTCTAAATCTTCTGTTTTATAAGTAATTATGTCCTATTTAGTACCAAACCTCATCATTATCTAGTCCTGATCATGTTTAAAGTATTGCAATATGCTTTTCTATGAATGTAACTTTTCTTATGTCAAGAGATACAAATACTTATCAGACCTTTCATGAAGTAAACTTTGTCTACCTGTAAGTTTTGCTTAAAATGTGAGGTTACATATCTGGATGTATTAAACTAAGGGTGTCACACTCATTTTAGGTCAGGGGCCACATACGGTCCAATTTGATGTGATGCAGACCAGACTAGTAAAATAAAAACACAACAACCTATAAATAAAGATGACTCCATTTTTGCTCTTTTTGTTTTAGTGCGAAAAAATATAATTAAATATTAAGATATTTAAAGGTCTATTAAAAGTGTTCAAAGTAAATAGTCATATTGATTTGAAACAGCAGTTTTTTTCAGATAGATTAAAATAATTAAAATAGAATGGAATATCCTTTGCAGTCGACGACACTTTAGTTTTAAGCTGCAAAACTCTTGTCCCATACAGAGGGAAAAAAAATCAATCAATCAACCAATCAATTGATAATATTTATATAGCAGTGTTTTTCAACCTTGGGGTCACCTGAAATTTCATGTAAATACTAAAAATAAAAACTTACTAATAAAAATATATGGTGAGTTGAGAGAAACATTCACAATCCATAACAAACATGTCACACTGTGGAGCTGAAACTAAAACTGTTTGTCTGTCAAATGTTCACTGTGGCCAGTTTCAGATGCTGCAGCTCTTTCATAATTTATAGTTTGAGTTATTGTTTGTTCAGTATTAATTGTCAGCCTTGTAAATACAAGCTGGACTAACTGTACATATTCTGACCAAAGAAAATAAAATATTCACTTGCACAGTAATCTACTCCTGACTTTTCTGCCTTCATACATTATATAGAGTAAATGTCATTTAAAATTAACATTTATTTGCAACATAATATTGCAAACTATTACATGATCAAAAATATGTTTTAGCAAAAAAAAAAGAAGTCTGTTTTTAATGTCTGGGGACTACAGAAATATGTAATGTTAAAATAGGGTCACAAAAAAAGTTACCTCATGACATTTAGAGCTCATCTAAAACACTCTTAATTCAATGCTGTTGCTCAAAACAAACAAAATTTTTTAACAAACTGGAGGCACAATTTAATGTTCACATTTTTTGCAAAATTTAATTAATTAAGTTTACTAGGATGTAGGAAATGGAGTGTTTTCATTTAAAGCAGCATTAGTATATAATTGATTATGTAAGAAACAAATAATTCCTTATCGTTATGGGAATAGATTGTTTGCTATTATTTAGACAAACTTGATCCATGTAAATGAAAATAAGAAAATATAAGTGATGTGAAACCACAGGACAAGCATAACTGTGTGCATTGTGCCAAAACAGATTGATTCTGTAAAGGAACACAAGAAAAAAAAAAGACTTTAATCCTCCAAAAACCCCCCATTAAATCAGGAAAATATTTTCTTTTACAAACTACAGTATACAAACCAAAAAATGGAAATAACCAGAAAAAAAACGTACATTTCCTCGGATAAATAAATGCAATTTTAACAATGTTCTGGTTCAACATATCATTTTACATGAAAACGCAAAAAACTGTACAGAATTATATTAAGACTTTTAATGTTGTTGGTACTTGTTCAGGTTTTTCACATTTTATTGTTCCATTATAGTTTGGAAATGTGAATATTACCATATTTTTATGTTATTTAAAAAAACAAAACCAAAGATAAAAATTTGAAGTTGTCATTATCGACATGATGTAAACTGTTTTTCACATCAAACAGAGAAGAAAATATGGATTTATTATTTTTGTAGGTTTTTATGTTACTTAACTTTAGATCAGGGGTCTCAAACTCATTTTATTCAGGGGACATATTGAGCCTGATTTGACCTCCAATGGGTTGGACCAGTAAAATGAAAACACAATAACCTATAAATAATGACAACTCCAAATTCTTGTCATTGTTTCAGTGCAAAAATACCCCAAAGTATTAAATTATGAAAATACTTTTATAAATTATCTAAATGCAAAAAATCCTACATTTCATAAAGAAAATAAAGGCAATTTCAACAATATTTTGCCTCAATTTATCATTCGTCCATGTGTATTATGTATGGATCACTTCTACAAAGATACTTCATACTTAGTAACAAAAGCAGAAAATGATTAAAATTTGGTGTAATTTTCTTTAGACATTTCAGACTGTTCACATTTTATTGTTACAGGATAGTTTGTAAATGTAAATATTTTCATAATATTATATTTGTTGCAATAAAATAATGACAAACATTTGAAGTTGTCTTCATTAGTAGGCAAAGAAAAAACTGAGTAGAAAATATGGAGTCATTTAACAGGTTATTATGCTAACTGTAGAATGTTCATTATGTCTCACTGTTAAATTAAGTGAGTATTTTCTTTTATTGCAGACATATGTGTAGGTATTTTTTTACCTGACATGTTTCGGGGTGTTACTTCCAGGGGCCACATTCAGCCTGATTTGATCTCCAATGGGTTGGACCAGTAAAATGAAAACACAATAACCTATAAATAATGACAACTCCAAATCTGCATCATTGTTTGAGTCGAAAAAACATCAGCTGGTTTTAAAAGCATGTCACTGCAACATTCAGGCGACCCTCTGACGAAGGCGGAAGTAACACGGCGAAACATGTCAGGTGAGAAATACCTGCACATATCTGAGATATAAGAAAATACTAACGTAGGTTATTATGCTCTTCATCCCATGGCCCATTTCGAATGATTGGCAGGCCGCATTTGGCTCCCGGACCACATGTTTGAGACCCCTACTCTAGATCATATTGGTCTGTTTGTGGAACCTGAACAGAAATGAGTTCCACAGCCATAACAGTGGAATTATTGCACTTTGTAAATTCATCCATGGGCCCACATTTAGACCTTTGGCGGTCGGCATTTGGCCCCTGGACCACATGTTTGAGACCCTCGGCGTAGATGATGTGCGCCCCCTCCAGCAGCTGGTGCTGTGTCTCTGTCAGAGATGGAGGAACGGACCATGTGAGGCTGAGGGGAGGGAGGGGGGAGGGTGGTCCCTCTCGCTAAGCCGCTTACATCCTGGTGTGTAAGGCCCACAGCCCAACTGATGAAGTGAAGAATGAACGGCTACATCACTGCTCTGCAACATGACATGTAAAAAGAGGCGTTGCTCGGTACTGACATCGACATAACTGGACCGGACCTCCTGAAGGTGCGTATTTACGCGTCCCACAGTCCTCGTGTACCGACTGGGTTTGGACTAAACCTGTAAATAAAACCGGAGCGATCGGGATGTTAGCATAGCCTGGTCAACACACACACGCGCGCGCGCGCACACGCACGCACACAGAGGCTTCAGACTGTTAAAATAAGACAGGCTGGAATACAACTGAGGCAGCTGAGGAGTTTTCTTCATTGAAGCTGGGGTTTAGTGTTGCGTTTAAAGGCTTCACGGACATCAGGGCTACCTCTTTTCACCCCACCCCACCCCCAGCCCCTCTGCTGTAGCCGGTCTCAGCCTGTTATGCAGCCTCATTGAAAATATTGACCTTCATGCATTAAACACACAATAGGATGCAGACGCAGTGGCACAGGGAGATATTCTCCTCACTTTTCTTTTCTAAAGCAGCCTGCCTACCCACACTGGCTTTAGTTTGACACAAACACAAGCACTGTTTACTGTCAACATGACAATATTTCACTGTAGCCACTCTGGGCTTTAGTGATGAACCGATATTGATTGTTTTTGAGGCCGATATAGATTTTTAAAATGTATTTATTATTATTTTTTGCATCAGGCTTAGTTGATAACTGATACAGACTGCTGATATTTGGAGCTGATACTGACTGATACTGACCCCCCCCCAGAAAATACAAAACAGTGATTGTTAAAATATTACATATTAGCAAAATTACTTTTTCCTCTCTTTCCCTCCTCCTATTTTCAGTTTTTTCTTCTTTTTTCTCCTTTTCTAATATTTTCTTTTTTCCCCTTTTCTTTTTGTCTTTTTGCTTTCTTTCCTAATTTTTTATTTTCTACTTTTTTCCCTCTTTTTCCTTTGCCTCGGGGAGAAAAGACAATATCGGGCAACACAACAAAAGATACCTACGCAAGAAAAATAAACAAAACTATAAATATTAGGGTGATAAACTGAAAATTTACTGTTACTAACATTTATTACAATAACCACTGTCATTTTGCCCATGACCGTAATGAGGTATTTTAATAAAAAAAAGGAAATAAAAGTGGTTTTTTTTGTCTATTTTGACTGTGTGGGCTGGTATAATATGTTTATGGCTACCCAATTTGCACCACTCATTTGCATTACGGTTGGTCATCATGGCTGCTAAACTATGGCAAGTACATTTGGACAAAAGTGGTATGAATTACCCGATTTGTATCTTTAAAAAAACACTGGACAAGCCACAGTACAACCGTTACACACTTATTCAAACAAAATGAAGGATTTCACCTCTTACAAAGAAGTGAAATACAACATTTGTATTTGGACACTTATTTATATATCCGTGCACCTGTACATTTATCCTTTGTATGTTATAGATGCAGATTATATCTATTCATTCTCATAGTTAAACATCTATTTCTGTAAATACACACTGAACAGCACATTCTCTACTCTATATTCCATACACACTCCCCTACATCCTATATTAAATTAATTCTTGTTTCTATTATTCTATCCTTCTAGTTTTCATAGCTCATCTTCTTTCTAAGTTTGGGATCAGGAAAGTATGTCTATGCATATTTAAGTCTTGTTAATAAAGTTAAATTTTTCTTTTAAAGACACAGATAAGGTCTTCCAAGCGATAGTTCCAAATAATTTTGTTCAAATGGAGTTGCTGTTGTTTAGCTGCCATAATGACCGACCAAAATGTGCATGCACGGTGCAAATCTGGTAGCTGTACCGATCGGGCCGCCACAATGTTCATTCCCCTATAAGACTGTGTGGTACCTGTGTTGTCACATGACTCCACCTGTACAGTTTCAACAGGAAGACAACAAGGATATGACTGATGGTTCAAATGCAGAGGTGGTTGAAACAGATTTAAACCAATTATTTGTTCTTGGTCTGAAAAGAAATTTGACATCTTTCCCCAACAGACTGCACTGCCCTGTTACCACATCAGAGGATTAAAAGACACAAACTAACGCACAGTTATGAACCCAAACGTGCATAGAGTGAAAAGCAAGCGTGACCCCCTGACCCCAACTCCAACAGTACTGTGTGTGCGGTCGAGTCCCCCCTCATTTATTGTACACTTATCGTTAATGAGGTAAAACCGCCCAACTTATGATATTAATTTCAAGTCCTATTGCCCAACCCTAGTCGAAATATATGGGTCTATCATTAGTGTGCACCCACGGTGATACAGAACATTCACATAAGCCCATGTCACTGGGTTTTGCATATGAGCTGCTGAGAGGGGCAAACTGCATAGGGAAAGTAAAGACAATGCAATATGATGCATAGATTACTGTTCTTGTGTTACAAATGGCGTGCGCTGTCTTCATAGATAACTTCACCGTGTCCCAGTTCAAGGCCAGTGTCCTCTATAAATCCTCAACAATCTGACAAGGCTGTCCTGCTGCATGCCTCCTCCAAATATACCTGCGAAATATGGCCTTGCCTAAAATTGGAAGACAGTAGAACCAGTAAATCTTTCCCAGTTTCCTTAAATCTATTGTGCACAGTTACCATCAGTATGTCCTTAATCAACTAGTAAAGTCAGGGATCTTTTTTTTTAACCAGGTGTGGGTTCAGGTGGTCATCAGTCACTGATAAATAACTGTTGACAAATTTAACAAAACATGGGAGCATCTTTTACACTGTGTGAAGATAATATGCTACCTGTCCTGGAACTGTCCTGTAAATATGTTTCTTTCTTTCTTTCTTTCTTTCTTTCTTTCTTTCTTTCTTGTTCTTGGTTTTCATGTCCAGTGTCAATCTCTCTTTTATGAACACATTGAATTTACAAATGTTAGATTTGTTAAATGAAAACTTCTATCAATGTTGAAAACTTGAATATATATATATATATATATATATATATATATATATATATATATATATATATATATATACGTATATGTATGCGTGTGTGTATATTTATTATATATTTATTTATTTTTTCATCATCACAAAAAAGTATGAATTGATATACACTGTATGAACAGAAGCATTGGGACACATTGATTTCAGTGAAGTTAAAGATGTATTATAGTTTTCTGTTCTGATAGATATAATCGGAGTAAATGTTTTTGTTTTATTTTTTGGGTTCATTTGTTTGCACTGTCTTCTACATATCCAAAATTAATTAATTTTCCTCAACATTAATACATTTCTTCGTCCTACGTTCTGAAATATTTGTCACATTATAACTGTGACTCTGAATCTACAGGAAAAATCAGCCTTTAGGATTTAAAGAATAATGATTTGACATTTACAATGATAATTATTGACTTATGTGATAAAAAAAGGAACATTTTACTCTTATAATCAACAAGAATGGGAAGTCCTATGTGATGTGTCCACATACAGTACTGTAAAATTAGTGTCAATCTACTGGATAATGTGTTACAGTCATTTAGTTAATTTTTCTGATGACATTAAATAGAGAATAATGTTAATTTATATTCTGTGTTGCAGGAATGTTCACCCTTACAGAAGTTGCCTCTCTGAATGAAGTCCAGCCGACTTATCGCATACTGAAACCATGGTGGGATGTCTTCATGGACTACCTTGGCATTGTTATGCTGATGTTGGCCATATTTGCTGGAACAATGCAGCTGACTAAAGACCAAGTAGTTTGTCTTCCAGTTTTGGAGCAAACTCCAGAGGACCCTGGGGGATTCATCAGACCCCAACCGACAGAAGCAGCCGATGGTTTATGGAACAGAGAAAGCGCCATGGGGGAGCAGGCTGCTCCCTTAATGGCCAAGAGGCCAGCTGGAACTGTAGCACCCACACTTACCTTCACACAGTCGCCTAGTTTTGGACAATCTCCTCCCACTGGTGTCAGAACCAAATTGGACTTTCAGCAGTATGTTTTTGTCAACCAGATGTGCTACCATGTTGCTCTCCCTTGGTATTCCAAATATTTCCCTTACCTTGCTCTAATCCACACTATTGTATTAATGGTCAGTAGCAACTTCTGGTTCAAGTACCCAAAGACCAGCTCCAAAATAGAGCATTTTGTCTCAATACTTGGAAAATGTTTTGAATCTCCATGGACTACTAAAGCTTTGTCTGAGACGGCATGTGAAGACTCGGAAGAGAACAAGCAGAGGCTGGCCGGTGCTTCATCCCTCCTCAAACATCTGTCCACAAGCAGCGAGGAGGGAAGCCCCAACCAGTCTGCTCCGGTCTTGACTAAATCTGGGGTCACATTTTCTGCTGAGAAGCTGGTGAGTGAAATTCCATCCATGACTATACTGGACAAGAAAGACGGTGAGCAAGCAAAGGCCCTGTTCGAAAAAGTCAGGAAATTCCGCACCCATGTGGAAGATAGCGACTTGATTTACAAACTCTATGCCATTCAGACAGTCATCAAAACAGTGAAGTTCATTCTGATCCTTTGTTACACCATGACATTTGTTGCATCCATAGATTTTGACCATGTGTGTGAGCCTGAAATAAAACATCTGACTGGATATGCTAAGTTCCAGTGTACACATAACATGGCCTTCATGTTAAAGAAGCTTCTGGTTAGTTACATCGCTCTCATATGTGTTTATGGTGTCATCTGTATTTACACACTCTTCTGGCTTTTTCGCCGACCACTCAAGGAATATTCCTTTGAAAAAGTCAGAGAGGAGAGCAGCTTTAGTGACATTCCTGATGTTAAGAATGACTTTGCGTTCCTCCTTCACATGGTCGATCAGTACGATCAGTTGTATTCTAAGCGGTTTGGTGTTTTTCTTTCAGAAGTGAGTGAAAATAAACTCCGGGAGATCAGCCTAAACCATGAGTGGACCTTTGAGAAGCTGAGGCAACATGTGACACGCAATCCTCAAGAAAAGCTAGAACTTCATCTTTTCATGCTCTCTGGAGTGCCAGATGCTGTGTTTGATCTCACAGATTTGGAGGTCCTGAAACTAGAACTAATCCCAGAGGCCAGAATAACAGCCAAGATTTCACAAATGATAAACATCCAGGAGTTACACTTCTACCACTGTCCTGCTAAAGTTGAGCAGACAGCTTTCATTTTTCTTCGTGATCACCTCCGGTGCCTTCATGTCAAATTCACAGATGTTGCTGAGATTCCTAGCTGGGTGTACTTGTTGAAAAGTTTAAGGGAACTTTACCTAGTTGGAAACTTGAACTCTGAAAATAATAAAATGATTGGACTCGAGTCTCTCCGGGATCTTAGACACTTAAAAATCCTACATTTAAAGAGCAACCTCACAAAGATCCCAACAAACATAACCGACCTTTCTCCACATCTCATCAAGTTAGTTGTTCATAATGACGGCACTAAACTCTTAGTGCTGAACAGTTTGAAGAAGATGATGAACCTCGCTGATTTGGAGCTGCATAATTGTGAACTGGAGCGAATCCCTCATGCCATCTTCAGTTTGAACAATCTTCAGGAACTTGACCTCAAATCCAACAACATCCGCACCATTGAAGAAGTCATCAGCTTTCAACACCTGAAAAGACTGACGTGTCTCAAACTCTGGCACAACAAGATCATCTCTATTCCATTATCCATCAGCCACGTTAAAAACCTGGAGTCGCTCTACCTGTCTCACAACAAACTCGAGTCTCTGCCAGCTCCTCTGTTTACCCTCCTCAAGCTGCGGTACCTCGATGTGAGCCATAACTCAATAATGGTGGTACCGCTGGAAGTGGGCTTTCTGCAGAACCTCCAACACTTTGCAATCACAGGCAACAAAGTCGAAGTAGTTCCCAAGCAACTGTTCAAATGTGCCAAACTACGGACATTATGCCTCAGCCACAACTGTATTTCCTCCATTCCGGAGAAGATCAGCCATCTCTCACAGCTCACACATTTGGAACTGAAAGGAAACTGTCTGGATCGTCTTCCCCCTCAGCTCGGTCAGTGCAGCCTTCTGCGCAGAAGCTGCTTGATGGTAGAGGATCATCTATTTGACTCACTTCCCATGGAGGTCAAGGAAAGCATCAATCAGGAATCAAGTGTTCTGATGGCAAATGGCTGCAAGTGTCTAAGTGACAGTCGGTAGTGTCACACTGCGTGCACATTTCATCATTGGTGTAAGGATGTTTCTTAAATCACACCATTGGAAATGGTGTTTTATGGTTTGTGGTATATCTGTATTTTTAATTTTATTGGGAGCAAATGTGGATACACAACCACATTAAATCCCTCTATTTATACTTTTATCTTTTCTATGCCAAATGTGTTTTGTGAATTGACAGAAATTTTTATTAAGTTTCCACAACCCCTTTTGTTTATCACTAATTAAGGTATTAAAGCTGAGTTCATACAGTGAAACATGACCTTAAATGATAAGATAACTAAAAAATAATTCAGTATTTAGCTAGGTGGGTGGTCTTATAAAAGTTAGTTAAAAATCAGTTGAATGCATTTTTAATCCACTAATGAAACTCCATTCACCTACACTGAACTAGGATAAAACAAACGTCTATTGCCCTATTTGCATGGGATAAGTATTATCTGTGGACCACTAGTAATTTGCAATTGCCCCCGTACCTCTGTATTATTGTATGGTACATTCAGACGGGATAAACAAAAGTCTGTAATTAACGCAAATTACAGACATTATGGCCGGATATGTCATAAGTTTACAACATCCTGTTTGGTCTCAATACATTAATAAGGTAGTATGAAAACAAAGTATGTATAAGGATAAAGGTGGAAATGCCATTGATAGGGATGCAGTCTGTAAATTTGCTACATGGCTTCAAAATAAAAGCAGGGTCAGTGCAGATGAAAACAGTCTCCAGATTACAGAATCGGCAGTTCTTAGCAGAGGCTTTCCCTCTGGATAACAGCTGACTGAATCTATAGAGACAACTTCAGATAGTTATAAATATTGAATATAAATATATTGAATATAAATATTATAAATATAGTGTGATCATATCTTCCGTACCACATGCTGCCACACAATTTAGGACACTTCCTCTGTTATTCACTCCAGAAAAAGACAAGAGGTGCACAATTGAAATCACAAACACAGACATACACATTCACACAGGACTTGAATTATCACTGGACATCTGTTTTCCGCCCAAACACAGTAGGTATTTTGTGGCAAAATTATTACTGTGAAAATCACGGACATGACGCCTTCGCACAGGACTAGGAACTCAGACATTCTCCGTAATTATTCTGAATTACTAGTGGTCCATAGGTAATACTTATCCAGTGTGAATAGAGCATAATAAACAAATATCTCAATGCATATGTGCGACCCTATCAAATATGAGTGTTAGCTTCATTTATTTATTTATTTATTTTTGTAATTTGGGAAGTAATTCTTTAAAAGCTGTGGTATTTATGACTGTGTTAGGTGTATAATTACTACAGTGTAGACCGTGAACAGTGGCACTCACTGCACAAATGACAGTAAACAACTGTAACTCAGTATAACCTAGTAACCTTCTATAACCTAAAGCATTCCACTTTCAAGACTATTTTAAACACACTTACATGTTATAGACAAATAATAATGCTTCTGCATTGCCCTCCTGATTTCCTGCACCTTATTGTGTCCATTTACTTAAATGATTTCATTTGTAATTTTATTTACGTATAAAACTAAATTTACACGTGTCTTTGCTGTTTGTTTTATATTTGTGTTGTAAGCAATTTATTTATGCATTTGATGTGTTTTGTTTTTTTTTTAGTTTTTATTATCCTAATGTGTTAATGTATTTATTTTTCCATTCTCTTTGCACAGCACCTTTTTTTTTTTAGAAAGCTAAATAAATGTAACTGTTTACCTACTATAAACTTTTATTCAAAACTGGAACTGGATCAAAATTCACACTGTAATGCTGTTTTTGAATCAAAGTTTAAAAATAATATTTTGAATATAATATATGTTAACCATCTACAGCATTAAGTGTTTGGTATATTTCTCTATTTCAATACCTTGTTTGCCTCAAATTCACGTGAAGACAATTTATTCCAGGAAAAACTCTGTATTTACAATTTTGTAAATGTGCTTAAACCATAACATATGCATTCTGTTACACCTCATCTATATTATAGATTAGAATTAAAAGGGAATCATCAATTATTAGTGTGTCTAGTCACTATGACAACACCATTGTTTAACATTTCTAGAAATGTAATAGTAGGAACATTGATTTACTGCACCTGCCATATGTTACACTTTACTTTCATATTGTTCATGTTAAATCTGTGCGTGTGAGACGCAGAATGCATGTGGGCTTCATGGATGTGTGATAAACATAATGAAAATAAATAATGCAAGTGAAAAGGATTTTTTTCTCTCTCTTTGAGATGGTTGCTATATCTCGTACACGTTTTCTGGTGAAGCTTTAGATAAAACTCTTCCTCATTACGTACATGAAGGGAAAAAAAATAGGTGCAAGTAGAAAAAATACATTTTGAATGACATCCTGCAACCTATTCATGTCCATACTGTACATGTCTGCAAATAGTTGATCATAACTAAAAATGTGTGGTTTTACAGTGGAGTTAATGCTTGAGAACTGCCACCACCGAGTTCTTCAGTCTGGGGTCCAATGAACGTTCCACCTTCACATACTGATGAACTGCAACAATTTATTGTCTTTTAAACATCTCACTTGGAAAAGGGGTAAATGGTAAATGGACTGCACTTCTATAGCACATTTTCTACACCTTCATGGTGCCCAAAATGCATCACAAAGCCTCACATACACACACATATACACACATGCACACACACACGCACGCACCAGTGGGCAGTTGCAGATACTTTCATTTTAGTTTAGTTTAGTTTCGATTGCATTACATTACATTAGTTTAGTTTAGATTAGATTACATTAGTTTAGATTAGATTTGTTTAGTTTAGTTCAGGGTCCACATACAACCTGATATCAATATTGAACCTACTTTCATGAGGACATTTCAGGTATTTCTTTAAGTTATAGATTTTTTTAATGAAAATACTTTTTGTAAATGTAAATATATTGATATAATTCGACATCTTATACTAAAACAAATAAAACTTGAACTTGTCATTATTTACAGGTTAATGTGACAATATGTTACTGGTCTGAGCTTTTTGAGAGTATGTTGGTCTGTATGTGGCTCCTGAACTGAAATGAGTTTGACAGCTTTGATTGTCAATATCTTCAGTGTAATTTTTGCATTTCATGAATTAGAATAGAATAGAATTGAATATCTTTATTTTCATTATTCAAAAGTACAACAAAATTGAAATATGCCATCGTCATCAGGTGTCCTTAAAAAAGTATATATATATATATATATATATATATATATATATATATATATATATATATATATATATATATATATATATATATATATATATATATATATGTACACACACAGAGTAATAAAATAAAAAAATATATAAAAAAGCAAAAGATTGCAAGTTATAAACAGAAATAAACAGGAATAAAATAGGAATATGAACACAGACTAACATACAACATTCACATAATGGTCCTTCAGCAGTTCACTCACACATATTTACATTGCACTTAAAATGTTTTCATATATTTGTATTGCACGATTCTGGTGTTTAGTGCCTTAATGGCTTTTACATAAAAACTGTTGGTGAATCTGGCTGTTTTAGTTTCCAGTGCTCTATAGCATCTATGAGAGGGTAGCAGGTGAAAAAGAGCAATTGCAGGATGGGAGGAATCTGTGAGGATGTGTTTGGCCTTCCTGAGGCAGTGATGGTGGTATGAACTGAGAGAGGGCAACTGGTGATTTTGTGGGCTGTAGTGACTACCCTTTGGAGTGGTTTTCTGTCGACTGCTGTACAGCTGGAGAACCACACACAAACACGGTATGTTGAAATGCTAAATTCATGTCCTGGTCCAGATTGGTCCCTTCAGTGGATCCTTTGGCCTGTGGACCATATGTTTGACAAGCCCTGATATTGAGCTTCCACCATTAAAACACTGCAGCTGAGGACTACGTACTGACTTGCATGAAACAAATACTGATGCTGGAGAAATTCTCACTTTAGATTTGGAGTTCACAAACCTGATCTGGGTAGATAAATATTTAGATATTTAAATCACTGTTGACCAGTGTAATTAACAGAATTCCATTAAGAATTAAATGAACAATTAAATCTGTTAACTGCAGTATTTAAACATGTAAAATGAGGTCAACATTAAACCTCACATTGTGCTGAAGTCATTGTGAAGGGAATTCAGTGTTACAAACTCAACACTTTAGTTGGAGAGCGTTGCCCTCATGTGGATGGAACCTGTTAATACAATGTGTGTTCTTCCTTATGCAGTAAAATACATTGCAACCTGCTGTGTACCTGCATGACTAAAGGGTAATTCACTATTTTGGGATGATAAACTAAATAAATGATATGAAAAGAGAGAGAGCCACTGAAAATTAGTTAATGAATTTGATGTGTATGTATAAGCACATTAACTCAGTGCTTTTTGCATCTATTTTAACATCACAAATTCCTTGCAACCCCAAGCATAAAAAACTGAGCTCTTTTTTTTTTATTCATTCAATTTGCTTTTGATCATGTAATAATTTATATGTTGCAAATAAACATTAATTTTAGTCTGTATAATATATATAATTATGGACAGAGGCAGAAAAGCCAGGTATAGATTATAACAAAGGTAGAATTGTATTTTCTTTGGTCAGGATATGTACAGTCAGTTCAGTTTATATTAAAAAGGCTGACAATTAATGCTGAACAAACAATAACTCAAACTATGAATTATGAAAGAGCTGCAGCATCTGAAACTGACCATAATGAACATTTAACAGATAAACAGTACCACAGTGCTGCAGTTTGCCATGTCGATCCAATCAAAATTCTACCAATTAGCTGTTAAAGCAGAGTCTTGCTTTGGGCTGTGTGGCTAACTTTAACAGTCTGTGATGCTAAATTATAAATCATTGTTAAAATCTACTCACTGATATAAACAGTGACATTATTGTTCTATTAGTGGTTAGCATCAGGGACAGACTGGCCAGTCTTGCATTCAATCACCCAATCACGTTCCAAAACCCACCCACTTCAGGAAAAAACCGCTTAACAACATTTTTCATATGAAAACATTTAATAAGAGAATAAATGTGCATTTAAATGCATTTACTGTAGGCTATTAAATGTATGAGCCCAAATAGATAATTGTATTTTATCACAGACAGTGTCACAGTAAATGTTAAAACACTGACTACAGGTCCACTCATTCTCAGCTTTGAGTGTTGAAACAACTGTCTCAGAACAATCAAAATAGGGGGGAAAAACTAACCCTAGCCATCACATGTAACGTAGCCTAATAGTATATGAATTTTAAAATGAATTAATTATAAGGCATTAATGAATAACAGGTTGTAACTGGCCATTAGTTTTCTTTACACATAAACAGACTATAGTCTATATTCAGAACAAAAAAAACAGTGCATTACTATCAGCATCAGCGTCTGAATGTAGCGGACGTCCGTCCATTCCTGGACAGGCTGGTGTGCACCTCCATGAGACTGGACAGGAGAGGTCTAAGTTTATTATTTTTTCAGTAGAGCATATGACAAAGGTAACGATGAATGTAATGTGCAAAAACGGTGTGTGCAATGCTGATGGAGTCAAAAGCATTCACCATTCATTTATTAGTGTATAAATGACTGTATAATATAATTCAACAGAGGTTCTTAAATATAACTGACTGAACATTGTGAAACATATCTGATTTGTTAAAAAAATAAACCTGCTACAAGTCATTGAAGCCTTATGTCACTGTCATTTTATTATTTCAATGTCACTTTGCATTGCCATGGCCTTCCTCTCTGTCTAGTTTTGGTGGTGTACAGGAAAAAAAAAACAGTATTGAATGAGTCTCTAATCAGGTTCAGACGAATATAATAAATAAAACTAGACTTCCATACATTTCCTGAAGGACATGTAACCCGTGTGCTTGTCTCTTGCCAGATCACCAGAGTTGTGGCCGGTGAAAGGAAGAAATATCTGCCGTTCATTTCATATGTGTAATGTGTTTGTCAGTGTTTGGGGACAGAGTCAGTTCTATTAAAGCTCCTCCCATTTTCTGAGTAAGGGACTTCCCCCATTGCCTGGTAAACCGGCCTGGAGTTGCACACACAGACACAGACACAGACACTGTCTGAATGTTAAACCATGCTTCTTAACTCCTGCAATTTTTGGGAAAACTGTAAATAATTCGTGAAAACAAAGGTGATAATGAGTGACATGAAGTTCTGAGGGACAAGTAGATACACACATGTTTCCTGTACTGTGAAAAATGAGCGAGATACAGCAGTTTTAAACTACTGAACTCACCAAAATAAAGCGGATCTGTGAGTCTGTCAGTCATGTTAAAGCTCCTCCCACAGTCTTAATTGTCTGCAGGTGTTTCATAGTGCCAGGAGCACTGTTGCCATAGTGATGAGCAGTGGCGGGAACTTCAAAGTGGAGACGCTTTGGCAGCTCCACACTCTGTTACATGTAAAAAAAAAAATAGGTGTCAACATACTGCTGAACTCCTGCGATTTTTGGGAAAGCTGTAAATAACTGGTGAAAATAAAGTTGATCACGAGTGGCAGGAGGGTCTGAGTAACAAATGCATGTACTTTTTGTGTCTGTACTATGAAAAATAAGTGAGTTAGGGCAATTTTAAAAACACTGAACTCAACATGAGACAGAAAAGATTTTTAAATGGCTCTCTATGGACAGAAATCCCTGACATCATCCCAAACAGGTTCTTATAACTTCACTTTAAAAAGAGCTAGATCTTCAAACCCTGGTTTGGTAGAATTCTGAGAACCATGGCAACATTTGTGGAAAAGATTGTTTGCCTACTCTTTATGGTTTTGCTGTGAGGACGGGTTGTTGAGACATTTTTCAGGTTATTTTTTCCTTTTCTCTCTCGTGCTCTAGCGATGACATCACCCACTGATAAAAAAAAAAAAGTCATATTTTGGATTTTCAGGGTGGATTTCAGGAGTTCTCTATCGAGAACCATAAATTGCACTCTTGTGAGAATCACAGAAATGTCTTTTAAAGTTTAAATTAAGTCTGTACAACAAAGTATAGCGAAGCAATAGCATTGGCAAAAAAGGCAATTTTTTTGTCGTGCTAAGGTCGCATAAATTGTCTTTCATTCCTTATCTGACCATGTATGTTGTATAATTCATGAGACTACAAGATAATAAATTGTTTAGGGCTGTTTATTGCATTGGGTTGTGTAATGTACAGCAACCTTTTGCTCTATAATCAATTTCAGTAATGTGGCAGCTTCAAATATTCTAGAAGATGAACCAGGCTCTACTAGTATTTTATAGTAGGCCTAGTTTAAGATTAAGGCCCCGTCCCATTTCTCCCCCTTAAAACTTCCACTTGGTTTTAAGTGCCCTAAAAAGTAAATTCCACTCATCAAGGGGAAATAATTCACCCTGAAGATGGGACACCACTCGCGAAGTGAACGTAACAAACGTGCTCACGTCACACGCTGACAAGTCTACCCCGCGAAATATGAAACCACCCCTCCGCGAGACTGACAGCAGCTGACTACTATTTACACGGAGGACAAATGCTGGTCCCAGCTGTGTTGCCTGTTGTGTTGGCTCTGTTTATTTACCTTCGGGAAGCGCAGAGAAGAAATGCGGCAAACAGAAGACGCATTCGCCGTCTACTTTGCCTTTCAGTCTTGTCTCAGGTATGTTGATTTATTTAAATATTTTGATGTATTTTTTCTTCAATAGTTGGCGATTCATAACATTAACGTTAGCATTACCCCTAGCTTGACAAGGTAACATTACCGGTCATAGCTTCTGTGTGGTAAACTCACTGTCGGCTCGCTGAGCTCGCAGTGCATCATGGGTAATTTCATCTTCCACTCAAAACGAAGTCCGCAACCAACCTCACTACATTTTGAGGGTTGATTTTAAGGGCAAAATCGCACTCCCACTTGCTCCCCTAGGTAACGGGACACCCTACCCCTACACATGAACGCGCAAATTGTAGGGTTAGGGGAAATTTTAGGGTTAGGGGGAGAAATGGGACAGGGCCTAGTTACTAAAACAGAGAAAGTTGGCAAACCTTTTCTAAATCACCATAACATGACAATCTACATGAATGACTGTCAAAAAAACCTGATTCCAAATTGTTCTGTTCCATTACACATGTCGTGTCTGTATCAGTGGCCACAGACATATCATATGAAACTGCGACACCAGCTTACCAACAGTGGTTGTTGGTAAGCTTGTTTGAAAATGTAGTTTCATGTCCCCTTTTTAAAAAATGTTTTGCCCCTATGTCTCTGCACGGCTCTGCACAGCACCAACCTAGCAGCCTGGCATATCCAACTGAATTCCACACATACTTGCACAGAGATTTATTAATGACAGTGCTCCTGTAAATGTAGATAAAAAGGTTAAGATGAAATGCCAGTTTTGTGTCTTCTTTTCCGATTGATTCTGTATAAATGTAGCCTTAGTCAGATTTATATTTTTTCCAGTCTTGAAACTGCGCAAAAATCAATCAGTACATAACCTTTATGCTAAGTATGGAAAGTATGTACAAAAAATATATTAAAATATATTATCCTTTTTAAAACATAACTTCAACTTTACCCATCAGCATCATTCCATAAACACAAGATCTACAGTAGTGCAACATCCTTACAGATACCTGCATTTGACAAATCAATGTTTTTATTCACTGGTATACAGGCTTGGAACAGTTTTCCTTTGACAGAACCATTCTGAATTTTAATCATTTTAAAAAGGATGTTAAGGAACATTTTTTTAATCAGTTAAGGTAAAAGATTGAGTACATTTGATGTTGTGTTTTTACATTTTTTTTTTTTTTTTTTTTTTACTGTTGTTTTAACTTGTTTTAATAATGTAATTTATTTTTTGTAAGGGACCACAATGGAAACAAGTGCTTTATGCTTTTTTGTGCTATCCCGATTTTGTCATTATTCATGAACAGTATATTGCATTTTCAGCCAAATAAATCAAATCAAATCAAATCCTTCAAAATAAAAGCAGTGCCGTTGTATTCGTTGCACCTCTGACAATGATATATATTTACATTGACTTTGAATTTGGCAACATCCTCATGAGGGTCCGTCAAGGTCAGCTATCATGTCACCTGCGACCCATGCCATGCCCAGGTACAGTATAGTGTTTTCATTGATTCAGTTTGATGACACTGTGGACAGATACCTAGCTATCTTGCTTTTCATCCACGTTCTGCTCAGTTCACACACAGATGCAAACACAATGAATAACATACAACGTGAACACATTCAATCTGACCTGATCGTGACCACTGCATTATTTGCCTCCACATTGCTGGGCTAGGAGCAGTAAATATGTCACGCTAACTGTGGTGTGACTTTAAGCTGGCCTGACACTGGCCATGTTAGAAGTGTGCCATCAGGTGGACTAAGAAAACACACTGCTCACAGTCTAGCCTTCATTACTTCCTTGGGATCAAGCCGTGGCCTTAGCACTCGTCACAAACACTTAGCGTGCACTTCTCCTTTCTCTCACCGCCAGCCGCGTTTGTACGAAGTGGCTACGATAGAACCGATGACCATCCAAACGTATTGCAACCAGGGGAACAGAGCTAACATGATGTCAATTTAGAAGGTTGACTGACTCCTCAATCTGCACTTTGCTGTTTTCCAGAGCATACAGTTTGACACATCAGCCGAGGAGACAAGTTATTGCTTTAACGACCTGCTGTGCATCCCTCCTTTCTGCTTTGATGAACACTCCCTGCTTTGTCCTTGGCAGACAACATATTTTTAACAAATGCAGGTGTTTATGGAGGATAATAAGTACTTGTGCAATCTCCATGCCCAACTAAGTACTACAGAAATAATATACGAGTATGAAATGTTGGGACTGATTTATTTTCTTCGTGGTGTTTCTGGTAATAAGACATAAGCATTTATTTGGTGAATGTGCTGTGAATTTTGGATGTGTATGTGGCCTGTTACTCAGCGGATGCCCCGAGGAAAGCAGCAGATCTTCAACGACAGCACTTTGTGAGCACTTGCACAGCTGATGAGCAGTAATTATGTTTTAATTATTTCTGTAGGGCATCATTCTCTCCCGACGTGAAGCAACCCACCCACCTCCCCCATTTGCAAATTAAGACATTCAGTATTTTGAAAACATTTGGTGATGAAACTCTCCTCAGTGAAGTCCACTAATTACTGCACAGCCTCGTGTCAGCGCCGGCTTTGATGTCTACTGCCCACCATGATAATCAAGGGCATGGATCGCATGTGATTGGCCGTATTTGGGACAAGTTGTTTAAAAAAGGGCACCACATGACTTTGACGGCTGCTCTCCACAGCCACCGCTCCGAGACACTAACCCCCCACACCACCCACCCCCCCCCCTCGCTCATCCCTCCTCCCCTCCCTCCTGTTCTGTGCCCACGGGTGAGGAAGCCTTGTCACTTATTAAGGAGGCTGTTGCCATGAAGTGACAGATGTCCTGATGTGATCTGTCTGCATCTTTGGCCTCCATCTGTCTTGTTAGTACACATAGTTAAGATTGGTGTGAGGACAGAGCTGTTGTTCTTTCATATACGTTAAATGTATTGGAAGTGCTTGTTTTCTGCGAGGCCATGCTAGCTCCCCTGGCAATCTCTCGTCAACAAGCTTCTTCTCTTTCCCACCTCTTGTTTTTTCAAGGTTTCTCTGCTTCCTCCACCAGCTCTATGGGCCCTGATGCTCAGGGTTCAGTGCCACTGAACCATCTGTAAATCTCCATTTTTGCTCTGCTTTTGCTCCCTGCTTGGCAGAGAAAGATTAGGGCCCAGGTCCTGGGGTGCGTATCCCACCCTCTCTCTCGTCCTCACACCCACCCTCCCTTCTTCACCCGTCCTCTGAGATTCAAATCCTTTTAGCTTCTTCCTCAGGTAAAATTGCCAAGGACCTTGTGAGCCCTAGGTTCCCCTGGAGGTAAAATCTATAATGGAGTTTTGATTTGAGCAAGAACAGCCTTGAAAATGGACTTCTTTAACTAGGTAGCTGCCTCGCAGAAGGTCAACAGTACTCCAGGTGGACACAACATGCCACTACTGTGTTAGAAAAAGGCAGAACAAAGGAACAGTTTTACTCCAAAGAAAGTGACCTGTAGACACTGTTGTAAATAAAAAATCAAAGTGGATGCTCTGGCTTTTTCAAATTTCCAAGTGGAATAATTCAACATCACTTAGTCTCAGCATCAGGTGACTCATTAGGAGAGCTCAGTTGGCAGTGTATTTTATCTCCTTCACTTTAAGGTATTTTATAGATTTATGTTTAAACATCATATACATTAGCAGACATTAGACTGAAACTTCACAGCAAATGTTTTCAGTCTTTATTAAAGGGTTGATCATTTTTCATCTTAATATTTATTTAATACTTCCACTCATAGATAGAGGGCACCAAAGCCTCAGTTTTAAAATGAATGCTGCTGAAAGCATCAACAGAGAAGCTGGAGCATTGAGTGTACTTAATATTTTTGTCCCTTTCAGAACACATTCACAAATTCCATCAACTGTGTGGAATCATTTCATAATAAAATTAATACAAAATTCAATAAACTAATAATTTGATCATAAAAATACAATAATCATGTTAAACAGTAATCAGGAATAAATATAACATTTTTGTGGTATTATAAATATTATTAGCATTATTATTATCATTAAGTTTGAGTAGATATACGATATTTGAATAGGCGACTTAATTTATAAAAAAAAAAGCTATACAGTCAGCCTAATCTCAACACCAGATGTTACCAACTGCTAGAAGAGTGATAGTTTCTGAATTAGAGATTTTACACAGATATGCTTCATTACCACTTTATTGATGTACCCTCTGCTGACTTTCAATTATTCATCAGCCACTCAAAAAACTGTTTGCTCTGCCTCAATTTATGCTCCGTATCAAAACAGAAATCACATTCCTGCTGCAGCTATAATCTTAGTTAATCAGCATCATTTAATGCACTTAGCAGCAGTGTTTCAAATTCAAATGAAACACTTGTGTAAAAGCAATCGCCGTCTGCCCTAGTTCTCATCGATGGTGGGTTTGTCAAAATGATGCAATTGGTCATTACCTCGCATCAGACGCCTCTGAGACATAATTCTGTCTGACAGTTGGATCCTAGCTTTGACAGCCTCAAACTTGTTGAGTTTTCTCTAAATACTTGCCATTGCAATGAGTTAAACATCCCCCGGAGGCACCGCAGAGTTTTCCTTTTGAACAAACACCCGAGGGACGCCAAGCTGGGACTGCATGAGGAACTGGAGGTCTTACGGAGAGGGCTGTTTGGGTTTATCTAATGGTACAATGGGTAATTTCTCCTGCCACTGCAGAGGGAGAGAAAAAAGAGGGATGAAAAGCGAGAAGGGAGTATATTTAAGAGAGAATCTTTATCTGGGCTTAATTTCCCATGCTCAAGCAGAGTGGAGGATTTTTTTGCTGTACAGATCTCTTTTGTCAGATCCTACCTACCCATGGAAGACCCAGGGGCACTCTAAGAACATACGCATCACCTAGATTTGCCTTCCAGCCCACTTCTCTCCAGCGATTGCACCCTCTCCCCGCTGGCTTCTTTGTGTAGAAAAGACGAGTGAGCATTTTGGAAATCAAATCTCAGTTTGTTGGTATAAAATTGGAACAGGCGTCAATTTGAGTAGATTTATTTCGACATAATTGTTCTGAGCACATACATGCACCGAATCCTTTACTATGTTTTCTGTGGTTGTGATGCAAAATAGGGGTGAATGGGAGAATTCCTTCCTAGCTGTGCCATTGAGAATCCCTCCACAGTGGAAAATCATAATCTGTTACTACTGTCAAATACAAATATATCTACTGACTGAAAGGAATGACCAGCAGAGATGCTCATCTATTATCGTTATCGTTATATGATATTTGCTTTGTTGCCATCTGCATATTTCATATAATCCATACACTTTCAGTTGTTGTACATGCAGTCAACTCCTTTTACTACTGTCTACATAAGGGGTGTCAAACATGTCAAACATATGGTGCACTATCCAAAACTGGCCCAGTGTGGCCTGGGATGATTCCACAAAGTGTAAAACTTATACTGATGATACTAATGGTCTTAAAATCATTTATAAACGATAACTTCCAAATCTTATTAGTATTACACCTGTTATTAAATGTTTTGGCACTTGTAGATCACCTGTGCACTGTAATGGACATGTAGAAATTATAAGCTGAAGCATAATATTGTTAAAATTGCACTTATTTTTCTGAAGAAATTTCAGGTTCTTCAGATCATTCTATTTTTTTTTGTAAAAGGATAGTTTTCATCATTTATTTTCTTTCCTATTGTTTTTTTTTTACTGAAACAAATAATGTGTTTTTCAGAAAAATATGATTTTATTAGTCTGACCTGCTTGAGATCAAACTGGGCTGAATGTGACCCCTGAACTAAAATGGGTTTGACATACCCCTGGTCTAAATAGTGCAAATTCCCAGTTTAATCATCAGTAATCAAAAGTTTACCAAGTAACTGTTAAAGCAGAGTCTTGCAAAATGTAACGGCCTGTAATGGTAAACTGTAAGTCATTGTTAAAAATCTAATCAGTGATAAAATCTGTGACTTTATTGTTCTATTAGTGATTAGCATGCTAGTATTTTGTGATAAAACAATATCACGGCAAAGTAAACCAAATAAAAATGGTATTGGCATTGCCTATCAATGAAACTGTTCAATCCATTTAAGAGTTGAGCTAATATCTTAGCAAATATTAGAACTGGTGTACAAGTGTAGGCATCAACCACAGGACAAATACATTAATTATAAGATATCTCTTGTCTAATAAAGTGATTTTTGTCTCACAGTTTCTCTGTTACAAGATTAACCTTCAAGTTCCATGAAAACAATGACTGTAATTGATTAAGATAACATCAGTTAGCACATTAGCAATTTTTGCAATAGTGATTAGTGACAGAACATCATCCATCCATCCATCCATCCATCCATCCATCCATCCATCCATCCATCCATCCATCCATCCATCCATCCATCCATCCATCCATCCATCCATCCATCCATCCATCCATCCATCCATCCATCCATCCATCCATCCATCCATCCATCCATCCATCCATCCATCCATCCATCCATCCATCCATCCATCCATCCATCCATCCATCCATCCATCCATCCATCCATCCGTCTAATAAATGAATCCTTTAACATCTGCATCAGCCCTGGAACAGAATGTAAGGACCAGACCACGATAACAAAAAGGAAAAAGGTAGAGAAGGGCTGTGCGTCTCCTGCTTTATCCTCCTCCTGCAGAAACACCCTACTAGGTCTGAGCCTGTGCACAGAGTGTGGCTGGTCTCTGAAGGCCAAGCCACTTTACAAGGGAGAATTCAGGCACGTACAGTAGTCATCATTGTCAAAAAGGAGTGCACAACACTGCTGGGACAAAGGAAGGTGCTGGTGAAAACATGAGGTGAGTGGAACAAGCTGAGGTGGAGTTAAGGGGAGGGAGCTGGGAGGGGTTGGTGGGGGGGTGGGGGGGTTGAAGAGAGTCCCAAAGCTCCCTGCCAGTGATGACCAGAGTGTCCATCAGTGAGGTCTCCCGGGTGCCCACTGAAACAGCAGCGCTGGCAGAACTAAAAAACACCCACCCTGGGAAAGTGCTTTTTCTCCCGCCAGACGCCGAGTGATGGATTGGGCCGGCCAGTGCGCACAATGCATTTGTGAAAAGAGGGAAGGGGGGAGAGAGAAAAAAAAAACAAGGTCTGTCAGAAAAACACTTCCACTTTACTCCTAGAATGCACTAAAATATTTAACAGTTCGATATTTATTTCATTATTCCACACATCGAATGTGAGAATGGACATACACAGAGATGGAAGTATAGAACAAAGGGTTTAAAGTCACACACTTTATTCTACACTTAACCGCTTCAAGTAAAGACAAAGATGTTCCTGGATAAATATTTCAACAGGGCTGCCATATTTTAAGTTGAAAAAACACAAATTAGCTACGATTAACCACTTCAGATGAGGACCGATGGCCTTGGAAAGTTGGGAGTACATTTTCAGAGCGACCACATTGAGCTTTTCTTCCTGAGTGATGGAAATGCTTCTACTGAGAGATATAGCATACCTGCTGACCTCTAGAGTCAACAGTATTGATTAAACTGCCGCATCCTCTCAAATCCAACCCCATTTCCTTTGAAGGCGAAAATCATCCTTGATATGTGCCAACAGCTTACTTACTTAGGGATTTCTTCCTTTCCATCTAGGTTGTATTAATTAATGCATGCTTTTCTTAAATTAGCCCTCTGAGGAGCTATAACTCAAATTCCTGTATTTATGGAAGTAATAGGTTGAAAAAAAATGCTAAACTGAAATAATTATGCAGTCCAACACTTTGCTTTGAGAATAAACTGCAAGAAACCTGATGAAATATGAATGTGCATTGGGTGCAAAGATAGTTAAATATTTACAATCCTGTGTTAGTCCACAACCCCAGTAAAAATGCTAGTCAACTGCAATAATTGCTTTACTGCAAAACTTTGCACTTGATTCATGGATTCGTGGTGTGTTATACAACTTCAGAGCGCTTTTTCCCTAAATGTAGATGCGTTAATATATATATATATATATATATATATATATGGTGGTACACCTTGTATGAGCCCTTACATTAATTTTTCCTGTTTAATATAATCAGACAGGTAGTTGCATCTTAAGCAGTTGTCCATGCTGCAGTTAGGAAAGGGCACACTGCAGTAAGATGATGAGGGAGCCCCCTGAGGGACTGATCTTATATCAGGAGACTGTATATTTCTGCACTAAAGAGGCTATTCAAACCCACCAGTGCTTGAATTATTAAACACACTGTATGTTTTTCAAAGCCTTGATTTAGCTTTTTTAAGGGGCGGGATGTGGGCTGTGTTGGAGGTGGCGTGGCCAAGGATGGGGATAGAAGGGAGGGTGAGTGGGTGGTAGTTGGGGGCTATCGCCTGGATTGTTTCTGTTTTCACCCCTCCCTCTGTTTGGCCCCGTCTGCTAAAATGGCCTTTTACTTTCTAAGCATGCTTTTACAGCCTTTGAAGAGTTATTTTTGTTGATGAAAAGGATATGCCGCTTCGGTTAAAGTGAACCCCGGCTATTCACAAGGTTGTTTAATACTTTCCCCTCAGTTTGGCTTATAAATTTATCATCAGTAAAGTATACCAGTGGTCTCATGCCTTGGAACAGGATTCAAGCTAAGTGGTTATAGTGACTGACTGAAAGATAATAATAAAAAAAAAAAAAAAAAAAAAAAAGCAGAAGGAGAAGAAAAAGGAGATGGAAGGCAGTGAGCAGTTTAACGGTGGTTGATCCTGTTGTGGAGTGGAGGAGTGTGTACTCACGGTTTTAAGACATTAAAAGTCTTAAATTGGCTTTATTGATGACTCTCTTGATTTCGAGATAATGTACAGAGGCCTCACTTGTTAACAACTTGTATGTTAATGACTTGTATTAGAACTGATCAATCTACTTTGGATGCAAGCTTTTCCCATCGCTTTGAAGTGAGCACATTGATCGGTGAGAATATAACAGAATTAAACAATCCGTCTTCCGAAGTGTTGAGTGGAGCCGTTTCTTCTGTTAATAGGCTGCAACACAACATCCCAAAAGGTAGAGTATAGGTACAATACTGTAAACACTACATGGCCAAATGTACAATAAATCCTTATAGTAACTGTGTAAACATGTCACTGAGCAGGCATTACGCTGGTATTTGGTATAGGTATTTGGATCAATACTGCAGGGATTTGCTCTCATTTAGCCACAAACGCTTGGAATGTGTTCAAACTCATTCAGAAATGTTCAGGAAGATTGAGGCCAGTCAACATTTTGCAGCCTCTTTTGTTATTATTGAAAAATATTAATATTGTTGACATTTATTTAATGGGTATATTGTGCTATAATTCACTATCAGTTCAGTCTTTCTGCAATAAACACTATTTAGATCACATATTGATTAATTTATTATTCATTTATTTCAAGCATTTTGTAAAAGAAAAAAGAAAATCACAAAACAAAAAAAATAATGAGGAATATTTAAGCGAAAGTAGATACCTATACAGACTACATAAATACAAATGTACATGAATACACATACATATATAAATATATACCCTACATATATTTGTCCAAAAAGGATTAGAAAGAAATAACTTATTTATATTCACCCAATTCCATAGTTATGTATTGCTTTGTATACATTTGTTCAGCCACTTCCTGTCATATTGTTACTCTGCATTGTTAATAAAAACAACAGTAACAGCAGCAAGTAAAGGTATATGTAGTATGGGTAAATAGGAAAAACTGTGGTTTTGATTAGAAAAAGGTTTAATGTATGATGTTCAGTCCTATGAAAATTTAACTTATTTAATTTTATAACTTCATGATCATTGTTATAAAATGAAAAATGTTAGCAGCAATGTCTTGTGTCTTTAAAGGGACTAGTTCAAACATGGATGTAAATAATGAAATGTAAAACTAGCATTTCCTACAGTCACCACAACCATTTCTTTTTCCATTTTAAAATCAGGAAAATGTCTTCCCCAAATTGTTGCCCCAAGGCTAGAAGCACTCTATTATCTGAAACACTGATACCGTCTGTTGAAACTAAAGCTGCATGAGTCAATATTTATATATATATATATATATATATATATATATATATATATATATATATATATATATATATATATATATATATATATATATATACACAACAAATACAATGACTATATTCTATATTTGAGGAGAAAATGGTTACATGTGACAAACTTACAGATGAATTTTCCTTTAGCATCACAACTTTCACATAAACCCTCAATTAAACCCTATGTTTGCAGAAAAGCTCTGATCAACCTACTGTACAGCTCTGAATGGCTGACAAAGTTACCTGGTGAAAACAGCGTAGCATTTAGCATCTCTAAAAAGACAAACTGCCTCATAGACAGATGCTCAAGATCATAGGTGCTATTTAAAATCTGGCATGATTGGTGTTAAAACCATCAGATCCTGTACAAACACACGTAACCTGCATCACTCCCACCCCTGCTCTCTACTCCTTGTATGTTTAGTGCAAGGTGAAAAAGAAGGGTTGGTGTTTACGGATGCTATTCCAGGTGGAATACTGATGGTGTATTGCCCACCAAACAGATGTCTCTCCTGAATTAGTTACCACAAGATCCTCCCTGAATACCAAATCAGGGGAAACAAACAAGTTGTGCACAATTCTCATTTAATTCATTCAGCCAGTGTGCTTAATCCCTCACACATATAATGAAAATCCAGGGCATTTAACTAATTTTTTCAAGATGTATAAAATATCCTAGCATGGATGCAAGAGTTAGATGTTTTATTGATTTGTCTACTCAAGGATATCACAGGTGAATAAATGATACAGCCTTGAATTAAAGGTTGTTTTGACACCAACACTGTGCTGGGAGTTGGATGACCATTAGGAAATCTCCAGCCTGAGAGCACCCAAACAAACACAGATTTTCGTTGCAATGCAGAGGTGGTCTAGACTGTGTTCGATCAAGCTTACATCATTTCTTCTCTTAAAGAGGGAAGGTATGAAAACAAGTGGAACTCCTGATATCCCCCACTCTTTCCTCCTCCACCTCCTCCTCTTCCTCCTCCTTAGCTGACCACATGGCTCGGCCTTTCTTTATTGATAGCGGAATGCTTGACAAAGCAGGGTAATTAAAGCAATAGCGCCAGTTGGGTTTCATTGATAAAGATTGGAGCCGATGCACCTCTCTGTGGTGTGTCAGCAGCAGAGAGCTCCCGTCCCCTGGATCCCTCATTCGCCTTTCATCTCCCCCACTCAGCCATGAAAAATTCATCCAAGACCTCCAGAAATATTTATTGTAAAATCTTAGGGAGAAGTGGTAGCACTGAAAAATTCATGGCCTTATTCGCCTCCAACAGCTGTGGACCCCTTAATTAATTTGATAGCTCACATTACACAATAAATTCATTTATACAATATTTATCTGTCCTTTTCCTCAACTTGGCCTAATCAAACAGACAACCATAACATACTAGGGTGTTTTATTATATCCCTCTACACAGTATATATTTATATCTTAAGGGAGTGTCTGATTTGGTAACCATGTCATTATGCTCTTGTCTCATACATAAAACTACCAACATTATAAAAAGAACTGGACACACTTTCTATTACACCATTATATTCTATAAAGATAAACTTAAGACAAAATGCAGACCACATGTCATTTATTTTATATGAAACTTACTCTAATATCTCTATTAATATTTTAGGTCAAATCAACAGTTTTCTTATTTTAAATGGTCAGTTTTAAAATAACCATAGAAAAAACACCACATGTGGTTTTCATTGTTATTACAGAATCAACCTGTTAGGAATACTATTATGTTTCTAGATCAGAATTATTAACCCCCCCAGGGGAGACACGGGGTACTGTTTTTGGTTTGGTTTCTTTGTTTGTTGTTGTTCTTTAACAACAAGAAACAATAACAAGATAATTCATTCAATTCATTATTTTGGGTTCATAGATTTCCAATGACCATGAATAGATCTGATTACATTTTGGGAACAGTAGGTCAAAGTTCAAATTTCTTATTAATTTTTAAAATCACTTTTTCCCATTTACTTATAATGGACAAAATTTCAAATATGTGTAGCAGCAATTGGTTGAATTCATACCAAATTGGTATTTGACCCAGAATGGACACCATTACATGCTGGGAAAAGTAGGTCAAAGTTGAATTTTTTAATGAATTTTTAAAATCTTTTATCCCCCATTTACTTGTAATCTGTGAAATTTCACATGTCTGTAGCAGCACAAATATTAGTTGAATTAATTCTGAATTTGGTTTATACATGACCAGTGACCTATAATAGAGGTCATTGCATTTTGGGAAAAATAGGTCAAAGCTAATTTTTTTAAATGAATTTATAAAATTGTCTTTCTTTTCCAATTTTGTTATAATGGTCAAAATTTTTAAATGTCTATAAAAAACCATACATTTTTATTTTAATTTACTTCGAACTTGGTACGTATATGGAGGCAATTGATATCAGCACATGCATAGACATATTGACATAAGCTGGATCGATGTCAAAATAATCTACAAGACCAGGGGCAGAGTTTGTTATGCATGGCCCCGCTGGTTCACATTGTATTGAGTGATATAGAGTCCTGTTTATGTCATTTAATTTGAATGTTAAGGAAAAATTCAGTTTTTAACTGAAACAGACAATAAAGTTGTCTGTCTGTCCGTCCTAACTTTAGTAACAGGGATGTTGTTCAGAAAACTGGTTCAGCTCATGTAGACTGAAAGACAGAACCCATCTTTGGTCTCAATCTATTAAAGTGTTGCACTAAAACAAGCAAATAACAACACATGAGTACAGATGAGTGATACCTACTATCATCAGAAGGTTTAGAGTGAAGCACTGTTGTAGGAATAGTTATAAAATGTCAAAATCTTAACTAAAAGGTGAAATAATTGTAGACCATTTTTGGATAGTTGGATTTTTGTATGGTTAAGTTTATACACAGCACTGTGAAAAAAGATTGTAAATACACTAGTATATCTATGTTTATTTACCAGTTTCTATTAAAGTACCATTAAATAACATGAAAACTAAGGATATACACACACACACATAAATATGTATAACACACAAAACATTTTGAAGTAGATGGATTCAATTCAAAAGTCAGTATTTAGTCTGATGTTAGATGAGTGAAAATTGGTTTTAAACACTCAAAGATTAGATCAGTGCTGTCAATTCAATACTGTCTGAATAAAACAGTATTGACATAGTATTAACATTTTGAGTTCAAAGGGAAGTCACACTAAATACCCAACATTGTGGTTTGTAGAAACAAAAACAAACAAACAAACAAAATATATATATATATATATATATATACATTACAAAATTAAGACATGTCTAGTATATAATGGTTATATGTCAATTCGTATGTACATAAATATGAACAGTATAATATAATAAAATAACAACATACTTAATGGTGGACTAAGACTGTGGTTATTAATAATTTAGATACATATACCTTTAATCATAGTAACTAAATGTACTTTTGTGTGATATATAGTATTTGTATTATTTTAGTTATTTATTTATTTATTTATTTGCATGGATGCTAAGGCAATTACCAAATCCATACACTGTGGATTGATGAACTGAATCATGAATCTGGAGCCTTGAATAACACCAAATAAAACATCTGATGAAATTACAGAATGTCTAAATTTGAACACTGCTGGAAACAGTTGCTACACTGAAAGCACAAGGTCGACAAAATATATAACATCGACCCAACTGTTTTTATTTTAATGCTGATACATAAATTGTTAAAAATGTTAGATTTGTGTGTAGTGGACTGTGTTTTGTTCTGTTTGTTGACATTAGCGAAGTACATTTCTGAGCTAAGCCATTGTCTTGCTTTCCCACATCCATGACAGTAACCTCTGTACTGATGTAAAAGAATTGGATAATTTATGTGGGAAAAGCTTTGCAGTCACTCTCGACTTCTTTTGTGTGTATTTCTGCTCTTCTACAGCAGCTGCATCATACAACAGTTGCTAGTGTTTCCCAGTAATGTCAGTAAATGATCAGCTTCCAGCCAAACACAGACACCTACAGAAACTTCAGACAGACATACGAGCACCAGCAAATGGTACATGTTGAACCTTTAAAGTATAAGGAAAATGTCTCCATCAAATAACTGGGAGACGATCATAGAATTTAAATATAATTTAACGTTTCCTGACAGATGTTGATAATGACCATCAGATCTATATTTCTCTCCACTGGGAGGTCCTTTATTTTTGCAAGGTTTGATGAATATTTTATAGATATTTCTTCTTTCACATGTAAAGCTTGACACACATCAGTGGGGCAGCTGTTTATAATGGTGAATGGTGACAGTCACATTGCTTTGTTAGTGTTTGAATGTGTCATCACAAGTAATATAATGCTGATATATACGGTAGCGCTCCAACATTTAATCAGCTTTTGTCTCTGATCGTCAGCACCTGGCAGTGACATTACAGCGTCACCAAAAAAAAAAACCCTCCAACTTCAACGGTAAAAATGATTCACGAGTGCCACGGTGTTCCAAAATCACTTCCCTCAGTCTGTAATGCGCAATTTGTTTCTGAGATGGGGATTTGCCCATATACAAAAAGGAAATGATACACTTCAGGATTAGGTTTGTCATTGACTATACACATTTATATGAGCAGCAACCAATCTGTAGGAAGCCTTGACAGCTAGTAACAGCTCCATGTGACAGGTGTCTTCCTCCAGTATGTAATCACAGTGTGAGGAACCATGCTGAGCAAAACAGACAACAACAGCTTTTATAATGATGGAATATCTACCGTATGCAGACTTTAAACGAGGACTCTTGAGGATGCTTCCGATGCACCTTTGAATCACATTTTTAAGTCAAAAGCAGCACTATGAAAACCACAACCTAGCAATAATAACACACTGTCTCCTAAAGGTTGAATGTACACTTAGTGAATTGCAGTAGGTGAGACATAATAGGGCCTATCAGACAATTCATTACCCGTGGACCCAGGTATTCAGTCTTGCTGCCCACTGAGATTTGGTACCGGTCCAGTCCTGCACCAGATGTAAACCTGAGGGGAGTGCTGGGTCAGGGTTAATGGCTATAGCATAGAATCATGTTAAGCACTGTTGAAGTCCACCCTCTCACACTGCCAAGAGGGCTAGGAGGTCAGCGGGGACATTAGTCTCAGCCCTATTCTTCATTAGCCTTGCTAATTACAGGGCTCCTCTATGGGGATGGCAGCTCATGCCTGGGACGAGCCTTGCACTGTTCTGCCTCCTGTCTTTACTTTAATACACCGCGGGTCCTGCTATACACTGGGCATGGGTTAACTCCTAAACCAAAAAAAAAAAAAGACGATTATTCTCAACTCAGAGTGTCCCCAGCCTGTTTAGACACATGTCAAGTCGACATGTACCCACACCCGAGATCACTCGCTGAACTGCGATCTCTGACATGAAGTCCTAGAATTCTGGCGTGCTGACAGGCCTTATTTTCTGCCACGAGAAAGCGCTCTTACAGGTCCTTTGCACTGTTATCGATGGAGAGGTGGCCTGTGACATTCCCTTTGGCCTCCATCGCCTGTTGTTGTTATGTGTAAGACAGCTCTGCTAGCGCTTGTAATGCTGCGAGGAGCGGCACTGCCTGCTGGGTGAGGTGTCAGAATGATGATTGCTTTCTGACCTTGGCCGACTCTCCATTACATCCATAATGAAACCTACACTTCCTCTGCAGCTGCCTCTAAATGGTAAAAGGTGCACGGCTCTATGTCTTCGCCTTTGATTTTGTGCACTTGCTGGCATTTGATCCTTAGCGTGTTTCCTCTTTTGGTGGCTGTGCACCCTTGGGACCCAGCCATCATCACACACTTCTTGGGTGCCCTGGTCTGTCTTCGTTCAATCATCACTGTCTCAGTCTGCAGCTCTTTGATTGGGCTCACTGAACAAGTAGGATGGACCTTTAAGACCACCACATGTCTTAGAGCAAACCCATGACCTAGAGTGGAAAACTAACCTTACGGCAATTCAAAGACACTATCAAATGTTGGTGGTGTCTGAAAGAATGAACGGCAATTACCAGGCTGCTACTGATAATAGCAGTAGTGACATTAATTAATGCCTTATAAATATAGCTGTAATTTAAACATCTAATTTTTTGGTAAATTCTACCATATTATATCGTATATTAAATGATATTAGACCACATGTATGCTAATTAGCATTGCAATTTCTAATTTGTAAAAACAGCTCGAGGCATATGTTATTGCATTTCCTCAAATAATGAGGAATTTAATCTCAGTTATAGTGGACTAGGCCTTTATTTCAAAGACAATGCTTTTTTTTCCAGTTATATTTTTATCTACACACATTTGCAGTAAGAGTAGTATGATACATTTCTCCACAAAGAAAACAATTCCTTCAACATTATAAAATAACGTGTTTTCAGTGTTTGACAGAACTTTTATTTTGGAAATGCTGTGATTCTAGCTACAGTTTTATTGACAAAATGAGACACACCTGCAGTGGCTGAGATCACACATAAATACTTTCCTGATACTTACCTGATCTAGCACAAAAAAGTGTTGAAAAAAGCCAGGTTACATTGTTGAATCTCTTAAATTAAACCTGTAGATGAGTACATTGTGTTTAACTACCAGCGCATTACATGACAGGAGCCAGAAGTTTGTATTATTTTTTTCCCCAGCCCATAATTCAGAGTTAGCGTATATTTGTTCACAACCTCAAACCATGCTATTATTTTAGGAACATGGCGTGTAATTGACTCCTGATTTTTGTTTGAGTATGTGATTTCTATTTTGTTGGTTTTTGTCACATTCCTTTTAAAGGTAAAGCTTAAAATGACTTGTTTCTGTTTCTTAGAATCAAATAGCTCAGTGTATAAACAACTATGAATATAACATTACTTTATGCTGGAGCCACACCAGACAGATTTTTATTGGAAATGGTGATGAAAACAACAACTCCCAAACCAAAATTACTTAATCCTGTCATCTACTCCTATGTTATTTTGAGTATTTTGACTTACTGAGATGACATAGGGTTAGCAAAATGCTATTTTTAATTCAATGTTCCCCTACACAATGTTCACTGTTTCATCCAACAATGAAAACAGATTTAGTGCCATTAAAAACAGTCACTACATTTAATAAAGTATGTTATGTTCTTGCAGTGTTTCTTATGTCTGTTTTTCATCAAAAAATGAATGCACATAGGAGAAATAGAAATATGTTTTTCAACTAAAAATAACAAATCGAACACATGTATTTGATCATCTGACTGATTAGTTGTTTGCTGTGTCTTTGCAGATATAGATAAAGCATCAAAATATGTTGGGAACAGTGATGATGAAACTGAACAAAAAAAGACAATGAAGCATTTTGGATTAAACGTTCTGCTTTTTCTCTTCTGTTTAATAGTAGAAAATTGTCTACACTGACACCTATTGGCAACACAATGCAGCCTAAATGATTTGCTCCAAATAGACCTTTCTCACAACTTCTGTATTTCGTACTGGAAATGTGCAATCATAGTGTAACCCTACTTCTGCACCATTCATTTTTTTATGGACAGTAAAACAAAGGCAGTGTATGGTAACTGGGAGGTGGAACAGTAACATCTCCTTTATGAGTGTCAGAGTGTGGAAACTGGATCAAAGCCAAAGAATGGTAAGTGCAGTTGTAGCTTTCTGCTATGGTTTCATGGTTTTGAAAGTTATGGTGAACACAAATAACTAATTTTCAAATTAAAATACAGTTAGGACCTTTTGCCTTTACACGCCAGTCCATCACTGTCAGCAGTAATCAAAAGTAGAATTGTAAGAAAAGAGTAGAAATAGCAATAGAGCTGCAACTGCAGATAGTGAACAATAGTTACTGCAACTGCAGTAAGTCACAGAAAACTTGTGCACAGTGGTCGAACCTCTAGTTTGTGAGGCTCTTCGGTTTTCCTTTGCGATGGGTAGCATCTAGCCCTCACAATAACCTGTCCGTCTACTACATTTGATACGATGATAAGCAACCACCAACATAAACAGACATTGCCAGAGAAAAATGTTAAATGATAATGATAGCATTCAGCTAACGTTAACATTACGCTAAAAAGACGTTGACTTCAGCCATAGACAGAACAAATTGAAAATGGTGAAATAGTACATGTCCTCTATATTTATCCATACATAATCCTAGGTATAAGTGGACATACTAATGATATGTCATCCTAGTTATCAGCTCATTAGCGGTTAGCCCCAGTGCTTTCTCTATATAGATAGATAGATAGACAGACAGACAGACAGACAGATTGATAGATAGATAGATAGATAGATACTCTCATCAGTTCCTATTGCAAGGTTATATTGCACTGTAAAATCAGATTTCCACATTTTTCTCGGTCTCATTTCATAGTTAATTTTATATTTGTTGCAGATAATTAAATTTGCATATATTAATTATGTTTATGATTGACCTGAGGAACACTAGTGTATTACATGTTTCTAAGGCCTGTTAGGAGTATGAATCACTATGAAAATTACTATTGAAACAACCTAAGTTGTGATTTCAGTATTTAACAAATTCATTGTTCTGTCCATTTTATTCTCTATCAACACATGCTGGTTTATGATTACTAATTTATAATCAAATACAAAACTTAAATTGGGCAGCAGGCCAATATCCAGTGCAATATGTGCACGTTGTCATCTTTTGTCTTTGGAGCAAAAGTGAAGAGTGGTTAATAACGAGTGAAAAAGTGGAAAGGGGAGCTTTTGAGCCGTGCAGAGGTACCATCCCATAACTTCTCTGCACATAGGCCTGTCTGAAAGGTCCCATTGATCAGCTCTGCAAGTCTCTTGTTCAGCACTAACCGCTATCCCTCATCCCAAACTGTCACAAAGCCATCAAGATCAAATCCCACTCCTACACAGCAGGCCTGAGAGTGCGTTTCCCTCTGATACTGTACAACCCCAATAGACAGGGGAGCAATAGAAGGAGCCCAGTAGAAAACTAGAACTGCTACCACATCTTTGGCAACCATTACTGCCTTTTTTTGTGACATGGTTTTTGATATGTCACCTTCTGATCTGATGCGGGTTTCTGCTGGTCTCGCCTCAAGGGGTCTGAGGGTAGGCTGCGCTTGCAGAAAAGTCGGCGAAAAAACGAGCACTTTGCATTCAATTGTTCCCCGTTTGGTACTTCTTTCCTCACCGCATCTGAGGAATAGAGCAGACAAACAGATATCCAGAGGAGCTTTCTCTCCTTTTTCATCCCCATTGTCAAGTTAATTTACAGCAGAATCTTCCTGGATGCAGGATGCCATGTGAGTTATTGATTATTTTCCTCCCACTCTCAGAGCCATCATTCTGAGCCTTGATGGAACAATGAGGGAGGGTTGGGCCCCAGAGGAGTGGTACGTACAACTCTGTACACGCCACTTTACACTTGTAGTCACTGCCGGGAACATACAGCAGAATTCAATTTACACTGCTTTTAGACAAATGTAAACACGTCGTGTGCAATGCACAAGTGTAAATCTCAGTAGTCTGAGGTCATCAGACGCAAGCGGACAGGAATGCATGCTGACTTCCACTAAAGGACGTGTAAATAAAAGGAAAAGATATATTTTATGAAAGTAAATTCTCAGATCAGTAGGTTTGAAAACACTTTTTACTAGCTCACTCATTTTTTCTCTAAAAAAAGAAACGAAAAACCAACACTAATGGCACTATGTCTACAATAAAAGCACCATGCATAATTTAACAGATTTGTGCGAGGTTTGGATGTAATTCAGATCTATCTTGGATAATTAAATGAGTTCAGTTCCCAATGAAGAAATGAATCACAATGTCTGAATGGAGAGTGAGGCATGGATAACTATCCAAACGATGTCAAGAACCCCACACTGACCCAATTAATAGGACTTATTTAGTGGTGATTTATTTTCTAAACAACAAAAGTGTTCATGAAAACAATCAGAATAATGCATCTTAAACACTTTCACCTCAGTTTTTTGATGAAGAAAAACAAAGGTAAGATCCAGAACAATTCACCTTTTGTTGTAAATTAAATTAAATAGATGCAAAAATTCCAAACCATAAATGTGAATATGATTTCCTCATATTCACAATTACATATTTGTTTTCTCACTGTGTATTTGCTCATTTACATTCTAGATGAATGATACTGTGTGATTGCGTAGTACAGTAGCCTATAGTACTTGTGAGTCTGTACATCATGTGTTTACCAGCAGTTGGCTGAATCGGTTTTATACTGTCATCAAAAGAAAATCAAACAGAGGGATTGTTGTGTTTGATGTGAACAGATTAAACCATCAAAGATTTTAATTGTTTCTAAAACGCTTTCAGATCTTTAGTATTCCCTTTGCTGAGACTGTCTTCCATCTGTCTCCCAAACGCTGTACCATGAAGGGGGATGAAACACACACACACGCACACACACACACACACACACACACACACACACACACACACACACACACACACTCCATTGTAAGGCTTCCATAACACTGCACCAACTTCTGTGCATTGATGCATTATTTTAAGAGAACTGACTTACTGTTAATTTATTTGGTACAGATCAAAGAATAAACTTTTCATCTTTCATTAGTTCTTGTCATACCAACAAAGTGCTTGAGAACTGCTGTGAAAACAACACCGAATGTTAGTAGCTAGCCAAAATTAGCTACTGAGGAGCAAGATATTTATTTATATTTATTCTTAGCTCTATTCAGAAGCAACATCCAGATGTATCACACTGTATTTATCACACACTACATGTCATGTAAAAGCCCATATTAAATCTATATAACTAGAAATAACACTAAATAAATAAGGAGTTGGAGCTAGATATTAGCTTAGGATAAAGGCTATTAAAAGACTTGAAATTTATTCCAATCTTAACAAGTGTTTATCCTGTGTGTTTCGTATTGTTTATGGTACTGATAACATGACAATATAAACATTTATTTTATTGTAGAGGCATTAAGAATCATGGTTTAATTGTAAAGAGCTAAGATAGTGATGCTCCCTGATTAGCATAAAGCTAAATCCTTACTCCTTCTTTGATGTAATGTATGACACATAGTATGAAAAGTTCAGCAACTGTATCAACAAACTACTCTATTATTTTGGTTTAAAAGAAAATAAAAGTTTAGCTTGCTAATAATGACTTTGCTAATAACTATACTAGAAAAGCATGAGTGCTATGCTTGATCTTGGAGAGAGACTGAAGGATCCTTTACACAGTCCTGGATTAAAGAGATGACAATTGTGTCACATTAGAAACGCTGACCTATGTAATTAGGGGTAAAGCACAAGAAGTCGAAGAGGTGTGGACACCCTTAATGGTCTTTCTCAAGCAACAGCAATAGATTATAATCATCTTTAAAACTATAGGATGACACCTTCTTTTTTCCCCTCTGTGGATGCCATTATTATCATTCATTCATTCATTCATTATCTGAACCCGCTTTATCCTCACTAGGGTCGCGGGGGTCACTGGGGGCCTAATCCAGCTACAATGGGCGAAGGCGGGGTACACCCTGTATGAGACGCCAGATCATCGCAGGGCTGACATACATAGACAAACAATCACTCTCACATTCACACCTATGGCCAATTTTTATATTAACCAATTAACCTATCAGTGCATGTCTTTGGATGGTGGCAGGAAACCGGAGTGCCCGGCGAAAACCCATGCGGACACGGGGCGGACATGCAAACTCCACACAGAAAGGTCTGGTGTGGGATTCGAACCAGGGTCCTTCTTGCTGTGAGGCACGAGTGCTAACCACTGCACCACCGTGCCGCCCCCCATTATTATTATTATTATTATTATTATTATTATTATTATTATTATTATTATTATTATTATTATTATTATTATTATTATTATTATTATTATTATTATATTTTTCTCTTACATAATTTTTGTATGTGTAATCTTGATGTGTTACATCTGTGTATGTCCTGAAAATTAATTAAAAAAGAAAAAAGCATGAGTGGGCAAATTACTTCAAACCAATGTCTGATCCAAACCATTTTTGCTTATTTTAATTTTCCTTTTGCAATTGGAAAAAATTACATTGGAGTTTAATTTCTTGTATGAAGGACTGAAATGTTATATTTTATCATTAGTTGCATTCCACTGTTTGCCTATGAAGGTAAAATTATTTTGTTTTCAGACACATTCCTCTTTTTTAGTCCTATTTATACATATCGGTTATTAATTTTGACCAGGTGCAATAACACTTCATCTATCAAGAATAAAATTTAAAATAGGTTAATAAATAATAATAGTATGAAATACAATGCAAATCTAAATAAATACAAACCAATAAATACAAATACAGACACACACTATTCTAACTTTATTTGCGATTGTGTATTAGCTATGCTCTTGCATCAGTTAATACTTTAACACATATTCTGTATGATGTACAGGCTTGTGATTCACATTGATCTCTGCAAGTAAATTACATGTAGATGGATATATACTTTCTAATGATGACACCCTTCACCAGCTTCAACATACGCTCATTTCAACCCTGCAAAAACAACACAGCTAAAGGTGGCTTCAGGCTGTTGTACAGCACTGACGGTGGGAAATATGACACATACTACATGTGTCTATACTCATTTCTTATGCTGCCCAGTCCTAACCCTGACCCTGCTGAAAAATAACCTACCTATAACTAAGTTGCCCATCATCTTTTTTTCCCTCCCTTTACATTGAAGCCAAGTCAGGGGCAATTATTAACTTAAAAGTTGCTTCAGTGGTAAAAGTGTCCAAACTTTGCGCTGGCGGTAATCTTGGCTTCACAGTGGGTCTCGGCCCCGGCTTCAACCTCTGTCTTTTATCTTGTCTTTGTTGGCGTTGGCTGCACTGAAACAGAGGTTCAACAGATCTCCTCCCTCCTCTGGTGTGGCTCCACAAAGATGATTGCCTTCTAGAAACAAGTCTCTGCCCTGCATCACCGCTGCATCACCACTACCTCACCCCCACCTCCCCTCCCCTTTTACTCCTTCTCTTTCTCCCTTCTCCCTTGTTCCCTGGCTCTATGCTTATCAAACATCAAAGGGACCTATCATACCCCAGTGGTTTAAATCTTTTAACAGGGAATAACAGCCGGAGTACATCCAGACCCCTCGCGTCCCACAGTCATGTCACCATGTGTTCCCGCAATGATCGCCAGGGGAGAGGCTCTGGCCGGGTGGAAATCTTCTGGTGGTGCATGTTCTCTCTGCAGGACTGTGCACAGGATGGTGATGGTGGTGGTGGTGGTGGTGGTGTTGGGGAGGTGGGGGTGGTCCTGATCCCCACACTGTGATCAGGGGCCAGGCCAAATTCTGTTTGAAATGTGAATGGGTTAATTTTCATCAGCCTCTCTTATGCTAGGGGAGGTCCCAGGTGCCATAGGATGCCAAGGGTCATCATTAGAAGACGGTTGCTTTCCAAAAAAATAAAACAAAATAAAATAAATATATATATATATATATATATATATATATATGTGTGTGTGTGTGTGTGTGTGTGTATAAAGGCCGGGCACGTCACTGCATCTTGTGGCAATGTTTCTCTTTTGTTCTTTTACTACTTCTCAGTAAAATTCAGAGACATTAATGAACAAAATTTATACAACCCACATGCTCCTTCTCTGAGGCTTCTGCATTTTCACTTTTTCTTTATCTGATTTGTTTCTTTCTTCTTCTTTTTTTTTTTTTTACTCCCTCCTTTTTCTTTTTCCTTGGCTGTTGTATAAACAAACAAAATAGTGACTGAAAAATGTGGAGACGACCTAGCTTGGGATGTGGGGGGAGGGAGGTTCATATCTGATTTGAAATTCAGACGGATTCCATGATCAAAGACAGCTCAATATCTCTCAGCTGTTCAAAGGGACTTGTATAAAACAAATGTGATGTGACCAAGTGTAGAGGAGCACTCATTAAGAGCTAAAGCAGATAATGACAGGTAAGATGAGGAGATGGCGCTGTGCTCTAATTCTCTCCCCCCACTGAACAGACATTTGTTTGCTTTCGCGAGTGTTTTTTGTGTGTCTTCTTCACGCCTGTGTTTTTGTTGCTTTTGATATTGATTAGGGAGGGAATAGGAGAAGAGGTACACAAGGGTTTCAGACACCGCTACCCTGCTCCCTTTTGTCAGAGACAGCCCTTGAGTTCTTACTGTTGTTCACTGCCATGCGCCAGCGCTGGGAGTTTGGGTTGCTTTGCACACAAAGTCACACGGAGCTAAACGCCTCCCTTTAGGGTCTGCAGGGTATAAACCACCCCATTGTTTTCTCTTTTGTATTGTTAGGAGAAGTGAGGGAATGAGAATTTTACATTCACCTCGTCAAGGCTTTCTATAATAAAAAGCAACTTTATGCATTTACAAGTAGAAGAAAAATACATCAATCTAATGAACTGACTGTATCTGCTCTGGAGGGATTGTCAGTCTGCTTAAAAATAATACATGTTCTTCATGTTCACAATGAGAAACCATATGCAAAAAAAAAACTTCTAGCAGGATATTATAACATGTTTGTCAGAGACTTTTAACATCACTGTCCCCTTTAATGTCAACTTGCATGTTCTTGCGATATATTCTAAGGGATTTTTATATGTACTGTATACATTAAAACACTCTACAGTACATTTTCTCAGGCCAAGAGAGTAATCTGTTGGAAGAGGATGGGCACTGCTATATTAAAACTCTAAGTGAAGGAGCTTTTTGGCTGTACTGGAATTTAAAAACTAACATAGAGTATATTGCCAAAAGTATTCGCTCACCTGCCTTGACTCGCATATGAACTTGACATCCCATTCTGAATCCACAGGGTTTAATCTGTTGTCAGTTCACTCTTTGCAGTTATAACAGCTTCAACTCCTCTGGGACGTTTTTACACAAGGTTTAGGAGTGTGTTTATGGGAATGTTTGACCATTCCTCCCAGAAGCATTTGTGAGATCACACACTGATGTTGGACGAGAAGGCTTTGTTCTCAGTCTCTGCTCCAATTCATCTGAAAAGTGTTTTATCAGGTTGAGGTCAGGACTCTGCTCAGGCCAGTTCAGTTGACCCACATAAAACTCTCTCATCCATGTCTTTATTGACTTTACTTTGTGCACTGGTACACAGTCCCATTGGAACAAGAAGAGGCCACCCCCAAACTGTTCCCACAAACTTGGAAACATGGGAATATCTAAAACCTCTTTGTCCAAAATGTCTTGATATAATGAAACAAGAGCCTTTCCACTGGTAAGGTTTAGCTGTGGTGCTACACACACACACACACACACACAGTTGCAGAACACGGCAATGTCACTTAAATGTATTTCAAGGCAGGCAACTGAAGACTTTTGGCAATATAGTGTGTATTGCAAAGCGCAAACGCTCTGCAAACCATATATGAGTATCATAACAGATTGAAATGTGCAATCTGTTTAATTGTTAATTGTATTATTATTATTATTATTATTATTGCCATTGTTAGGGAACAGCTTATTTTAAATGTGTGTGTGATGTGTTTGTATAAATGCTAACATGTAAAAAAGGCAAAACATATATTGCACAAAAAAACAAACAAACATTATGCAAAAGAAAATGTCTGTTACTTAGTCGCAGATATGTTTGATGTTTTGGACTTCTTTCCCCATACGAGTCTTTTGCCCCAGCCTTTGTGTTTTTAGGTCCCGACCTTCAGCGAACGCACCGTTCCAAATGAGCCAGGTCAGTTTTGTAGTCTTTTTGTGCTTGGAGGAGCCATGAAATATTCAGGATTAGTGCTTCCCTGAGACCAGGCTGGTGGCTGTGGCTTTGTTAACACTCCTCACCCACATACCCATGTCCAGTGTCCACCCTGTACCTTACCTTGAACCACGGTCTTGAGGGGGCGACCACGGGAGTTCACTCCCTCCAAACATAATGTCCCATTTTCTGCTCATCTTCACTGATGGATTCTACAGTGCTCAACTAGAATGCTCTACGCCGTCATGCGATTCCTCCCACCTCATTTCTTGATAGCAGCATATCTGCTGTATGGCTATTTCCAGCAGGTAAGGGTGTGGGATATAGCTCTATGTGGACTTTGTCAATTCATGACCAATGGCGAGGTCCTGCATTATACACTAAGCTGAGCAGGAGAGCAGGTTTGTTTTATTCACAACCTTGTGGATTCAAACAGATTGCTCAGACTGGGGAATTGAAGCAGATACTATCATACAGGTCCAAGACATGGAGAGAGAACAGGTAGGAATAAACTATGTATAAAAGCACTGGTAAGCTTCAGCCCCAGGCAAAGCTACATGGGCTACAATGTTGCCCTCCCCAAAGCCACAATCAATTCTTGGCTTCACGAATTGAAAAATGTTTATTTTTGCTCGGCTGCAATGTAATGACAAGTCGTTCTGAGATACAATTGTACCCCTGGCTCACGCTGGTATTATAGAACCTTGGTTAGATTTACCTTGGTTCGGAATGACTTCAGACCTGATCAAATCTAAACAAGTTCTAAATACTGACAGTTAGAGGAGAATTTGCTGCTTGGTGTTTGTTATAAAATAGGAAGCATGAGGGATTCACATTATTCCTTTAGCCTATGCGTAGCATTTCTAGATACATTAACACCAACCAATTTCTACAATTCATATCACTCCAGATTCCAAATCCTGCATGTCACATCTAACAGCTGGAACATATTACTGCTCTATCTCTCCTCTATAAAATCATGCCCCATCACATCCAAAAATATTATCATCTCATTGAGATTCATAACAGTGATGGCTTTCAAGCATCGTCTATATAATCCTGGAATAATTTCCCCATGCGTCAGTCCATATCTGGAGTCATAAATAACTGTTCCGTGACAAAATCCTTTGTAAAAAGGGCAGGATGTATGAGGCCATGTTGCTGCGATGTGTCCGTCCTGTGTGATTTATAAACCCAGCTATCTGCTCCGTCTAGCCTGACATGCTCTTAATCCGGCCTGACGAAGGGATGCGCTCTGTCGGTTAGCAGGGGCTTCACCGAGGCGGCGAGCGGCACCCCAATCCTAAATCCCACCTCCACCCCAATCTTTCCCCCAGCCTCAGATACACTACATCTATAAGTATTCCATTAACCTCAGTCCTACCTGTCTGAAGGGCTTAACGTTGCTAAGTCAATGAGTGTGTGTGTGTGTGTGTGTGCTAACATGAGCTTTGTCTGTTTGTGGGTTGGTCTATATTAATGTATCTTGTGTTTCTACAAATACCTGCGACTATGACATCTTGCATTATTTCTCCTCATTGTCAGCACTGAAAGTGTCATTGGCTGTGGATGTGCTCCTACTGTATGTCATCACCTGCTTTTCTTTAGGTTGCAATACGCCCACCTCAGGAGGTGGCCCCCTACAGAGGAGCGTGGGGTCCCAGGCTGCAATGTGAGGAGGGGGTTTCACCTGCACAGAGCTGGTATTACCTCAGGGGTTAGAAGAAACAGAACTACATCAGACACACTACTGTACACATAATAATGTAGTTACATGCAGACACTGGTAACAAGTGCACACACATTCTCAGCTTCCATCCAGGGCCTGTTCTGACCTAACCTTCATGAAGGTGTATTCTATCTTTAGGTGAGGATGGCTGCAGCGAAAGCAAATATAGGACAAGGGTTTTGTTCCCAATTAGACAAGGCACCCTAATTCTAAAAGTCAAAAATGTTCTCTTGTTGTGTTGCTGCACTGAAAAGTCTGTATTTATCGATATTACTTATGATTGTGTTATATCTTTGCTTTGTCCTCTTGCTATAATGCATCTGAGTCCAACAGTCTCTCTCACTGGCTCAGACTGTGGCAGTGATTTACAACTGCAAAACATAACACTCACACTAGGGGGCAGTATGTGACTTAAAAAGATGCACAAGGCAGTGTCTTGACAGGCCCATGTGAGCGCTCTGAAAATTAATGAAAATTTAAAGTCAAATTGATGTTATCCTCTATGAAAGCAATCCTCACAGCACACATCAGCAACATTTCTACAAGCCGTGTATATTGCGTGTGAATTCAACAGCCTCTAAATAATAATATGGGCAGCAATGTAGCGCCATACTGGAGTTGTTTTAAAATGCAATGTTGCTGTATACTATGTTAGCAGGATTAGTGGCTAGTTTTTAGTTTTCACTCCATGACTTTTACAGCTCATTCAGTGCTACGGAAAGGTTCATATCTCACAAAGTTTGTCGTGTGTGTGTGGGAGAAATACCCACAGAGCACACACACACACACACACACACACACACACACACACACACACACACCAAATACATGATGTGTTTATAATGTAGAAAATCTAAAATATATGCAGACTTGCTGTAATATACAAAGTGAGGATACATCTGAATACTAATGTTCTTTTTTAAATTAACTTAAAATCCATCTAAAGGCTTTAAGCATGTGACTCCATGTCCATGCATTTATTTGTATTTTACTTTTGCAGACACTGTTGCTCATGCCCTCCTAATTAATACCAGAATACACCTCTTCTTTATGTTAAATGATAAAAAGAACTTCAGGGAGATGCTTTATATTTAAATACATGTGTAGATGAAGATGGTTCACCCGGTGCAGTCATGCAGGATATAATGTGGTTGATTTGTATCAAAATACATATCATGGACAACACAAAACAATCGTTTACGCTTTCATTTAACATGCACGTGGGCATGACCACAGAGATGACATATGCACTGGTCTATGAACAGAGTCAATTAGGAGAGGCTGCAGATTATTTGTTAATTAAATAGGGGCTACCTTAACCACAAAGGTACAGAAGCTCACACCTCACAGTGTAACACTAACAGCTGCCAGGCCTTGTTCTGTCGAGAGGGGGGGGGCTGTTCATTAAGCAGCGCTATCTCTCCTGGGCTTGTCCACCTGCCTTGATCACGTTTGCATTAATAATGCATCGCCGAGTGCAGTAATACAACCATTACATTCGCTGCTCTTCTCAGCCTCTCACTGGCAGCTCTGCCACCACAACATGGGGGGAAAATTGTAATCTTTTTCTCCTTTATCTGGGGCTCCTCTTATATTGCCACCCCAAAGAACACATTTCTGCTGTATACACACACCAAAATGGCTTTACCCTTTCTCTTTTGGGTTCACTACACTTTGAAAACAATACAGTATACGGCTTCCACCAGATGAAAGTTGACCATTTGGAGTCACAGTCTGAAGAATTTTCATTGCTCTGCAATTCCTTATCTGAGATGATATATATATTGTAGCAACTAAAGAACAAGAGTGTTTGTTTCTGAGAGAAAGAGAAGTATCGACTGACTGCAGACGGTCTCTTCAAGGTGACCATGAATTTTAATGGTAGCAGGAAATGTTTGGGAAGATTTCCTTCTATTATTGGGCTTGCACGGTAAGAATAGATTGGAGAGATTTGCATAGATTTAAAACACCTGTAATTAATCTAAACGTGGCCGCTCTCAAACAGCAGGAAAAGAGACCAAAAACCAGAGGAAACGACGCCATTTCAGCGATCACATTCTTGTTAAAATTCACAGAATAATTGTCTTTGTATAGGGGAACAGTATATCCAAACAGTCAATAGGAGAAATTGAACCAGTTGCGAAGCAGGCATGACTGCTTGCTGGTTGAGTAAATATTACTTATTATTTCCTAATGTAACACTCCTAAGCCTGAGCTCAGATTTCCATTTGGAAGCAAACATTAAGGAGATTCAGGAGCCATCCAAATGGCCAAGTAATTAATGTTACCATGCACGCCCAAGATATTAGAATGTTAACAGTGTTGGAGCCATGTGATTCCGAATACAGAGTGAGGGCTTTATTACTACGGCCCAGACAGGGGGTGACATCCCTCCTAATTGGGGACATCAGAGTTCCTGCTGCTGCGTCTTATCCTCAGTTCAGATCGCTCCTTTTTTAATTTATTCACTTTCCCTTCTCCCCCTCTTTCTCTTTCCCTCTCTCGCTCCTTATCACTGGGATCTGCTCTCATTAGCAGTCGGCTGTGGCCCCCCTCGTTTGCATTTCAAGTGGCGGCGCTGTGCAGGAGCAGCCCGTCGTTGTACCGTCAGGCAGGGAGAGGAAAAGAGAGGGAAAGAGAGAGAGAGAGAGAGAGGGAGAGAAAGAGAGGATGCAAAAGCAGGAGCCGTCGTACACAGTTGATGCTTCATCACACCGCCGCATCCCGACATCTGGGGCCGTCTTTTTTCCCATGAGCACCAGTGTGTCATTAACAGGATTAATCTAGGCCCTAATTTCCTAATGATCGCTGTTTTAATGTATGTGAACGAGTGCAGTCTCTTGACTCATTACCGCCAATTTGCCTGAGACACACATAATCAGACTCTCTAACAACCCACCAACATTTATTTTTGCTAATATGATTTTTTTTTTTTCCACTGTGGATAGAGCAAACACAGTTTAGTTCTGGCTGAGTGGATTCCCAATCAGTGCTTACTATACGCTTTACAGGCGCTGAATGACATGCAAATGTGCGAAATCTCATTTATCACTTGATCTGTGGCCTACTCTTACAGTATTACATCCAACAGTAGATGGATGATATGTTCCCTGTCATTATAGCCCAATGTAACAACAGTACGCAGTGAAAGAAAAAAAACAACAACCATGCAATAAAGTTTTCCAGCTAACAAAAGTTGTATTAGCAGGTAAACCCTTTAGCATCAGTGGAACTGTTTGAACACAGACTAAACAATGTGGTGGAAAACCAGCAGGCCTGCTTAAAGATTAACATCAAGTCGACCACAAGGAGTCCTGACTGGAGAAATGGTCGGGGGTTTTGTGGTTAGTGGTACCATACCGTCCTATAAACACACAGATGTATTCAAGCCCCAGGGCAGCTGCAGGGCAGACCTGTGAAACCTGGCCATGGTGTCTTGGTTTAAGGGAAAAGTCTCAAAGATCTCCACCCAGGAGGATCCTCTGTGGCTTCTGTGACAGTTGACCTTTCACCCTCAGCTTCCATAACATCTGAAAGAAAAAGTAGTTCAAGTTGCATCTTTGCAGGTCAGCAGCCTGTGTGATTTTTCTAAAGCTGTACTTTAACAGAAAGTAAAGCCAACGAGGTTTAATATTTATATTTAAGATCTATAAAGGTAACTGTAAAGCTTTGTTAACCATTATGTATTAAAGTCTATAAACAGTGGTTTTAATACCAGTAAATTACAAATGTAGATACAAACTATTTTCACATTGCATTTTTAGCATTAAATATTTATGGGTAACATTTTAGTATACACGAAATTGTTCATAATTAGCAAGGAACAACTTATTAATTATTCAGTATTATGTCTCACTTATTATGGATTGCACAAGAACTGTATGTAATGGACAAATAATCATGAAATAATAAGCAATTACTCATTAACTACTGTACTGATGATTACATTTCACTTTACTGTAGGAGGCACAAAAAAAGACACTAATGATGACAAAGTGAATAAAGTGGCATCTATGACCATTGATATTTATGAATACATCATTACCAAATATACATTAATATTGCGTCAACCAGTCCTATTATCTCTTCTAAGTTCTAATTATAAGTTCCTTCTTTATTCCTTTGTTAGTGTGTACAATTTTATGCACTGAAGTGTGTTGTCGTACTTATATTTAATCCAAATTGTTTCTTGCATACAGGGAAAATTGTTAAAGGATTCACCAAAAAATCATTTCAATGTGGTATATTAAAGTATATTACCATAACCTATATAAATGTCATTATTTGAAGAACAGATTATTGATTTATGTGATGAAATATGTATACTCATGGGATTATTTAGTGTATACATACAATCAATGTTGTATATGCTTATGTGACTTTAGATTAGTGTTACACATTATTTTGCCCATAAAGTAGTTATTTGTTTTCAGACAAATTCCTCTTTATATTTCTATTTATACTGAAGGAAATATATACAATACACTTCAGTATCATCTTTGATCAGGTACAATGATTACATATTGAGTCCCAGAATAAATCACATTGTCACAATCACTTCATGTAAAAAGTTCAAAATATTTTATTGCACATTTACGTGCAACAGTTTAATTATATTATTTGTATTTACCTTTGCAGCTGCAACACGACACTGTTTCCCAAAATAAATTCCAATATTAGGACAGTAAAGGATGTCTTGATCTTTAAATTTAACCTCAATTAACCTGATCATTTAGTCAAACTGCAGACAAAATTTCATATAGTAGTTGAGCAGCGACTGTAAGGTAATTTAGAGGCTTCATGTCTGAGATCCATTTAGAAAAACTAAGCATTTGTGAAAACCCATTCATGATTTCTGTCTTATAAATCCACCTTGGCAAAGGTGAAATAAATTACATAAAAAATTGATTACTCACAAAAGCAAATCTGATTTTCCACCATTAAATTAGCGCTTGTTTTAGCACAGCTCCTCTAATTATCGGCCATGCTAATCTCTAAAATGAAAACAACAATCAATAGTCTTTTGGGTCAATCAATATGCATTGTATATGGATGAATGGATGCCAAAGGTTGTTATGTTAAACATTTAAAGCGATATCACAATACTATTCAGTCTAGTTTTTTCATTAGGAAATATATATTTTTTATGATATGATAACAAATTTACTGTATTTAATATACTTGTGGCTAATATACTACATAGAACAAACCTAAGAAAATATATACTTATATACACATGTGGAGAGGGGCTTCTTAGGTCCAAATAATAAAGTGAAACAACTTTGTAGCAGTTCTACTGAGTGCAAACAGAACATGTGTTTCAGCAGATCCCAGCAGATGATGCACAGCTGCCAATTGTGCAGCTTCTCAGGACCTCAATATTTGCAAAATCCTGCGAAAGACATTTAAACATATCTGATATCTGATTTAATCTGTGACGAAATATTAATTAAAGTCCTTCAAATGCCAGCCTGCTAATTGGTTTGCACCTGCATACGAGAAGCAGATTTTATGATTAATATTACCCCCGACTCACCTCTCTATCCTCGGTAAAAACTCCCGGTACAAGTAGAAGAGTGCAGGGTAAATATTGAATCTGGGACTAAACTCCTGCTGTACATGGTAGAGCAGGGGAAAAAGATGTGCGAGAGTTGAGAAGCTATCCTAATTAAGAAGCTGTAATCAGGCTCGGAGCTAGGGGGTAACTCCCTGGGTGTCATTTGTGATATTAAACCATGCTGTCCTCCTCCTTCTGTTTGTTGTGCTTCCCTGGCTGGAGCTAATCCCTTTTAATATAGCTGCAAATATGCAAATGGCCATTTCAATATACCAAATATTCGATAGCTATCCTCTTTTAATTCAACAAAAGTCAAGAGCAGGACCTTGTCAGTCAAATTCTCTTTCCCCTCATAACAATACTAATGTTTTCCCATTACCCACAGTCCAACTAATTAAGAGGAAGTTTGTGTGGAGAAGGATTTGCAATTCCCAGGAGAGTACAGGACATGGCTTTATTTTTTTTTCTTATTTTTTTTTTTTTTTTTTTTGGCTTTTCTCCGGGTTGGCCTCAGGCAGATCTGAAAGTTGTTTGCTTGCACTCTTCATGAAATAATGCAAAAATGGAAATGTGCATAACAAACGGCTTGGGTCCGGTCTAGACCAGCTCCCCTGGCAGATACTCTCCACATGAGTGCTTGTAGAATGAAAAGCTCAGCATCACTATCTGTGAATAGATTGCGCAGTTTGTGAGCGGGGTTCCAAAGGCCAAGTACCCCACAATGAGATAGCAGCATTTATATCCTTGCGACACAATTCATAAATAATGGATGAGTCTGTAGATCTCTAGCACCTTGTGCATCTACATGTCACAAGTGACTCAATGATGATACCATAAAGCAGAGCTATAGTGGTTTAAGGTCTATTCTGTGGAAGTCTCAGGATAAAGAGGGCTAAGAGAACCAGGGGACACACTTCCTCTAGTATTCCCCACTGCCTGTGGGGAATACTAGAGGAAGAAAAACTCTGCTCTCAGCTGCTTAACCTTCCAACTAAAAGCAACCGAAGAACAGTCTTACCGCCAGCTGATGGTGAGTTTCACATGACCGGGCTCAATTGGAATTCTTCACTTGTATCAGTAACAACAAGGAGGTGGATGAAATTCTTAATAACTTAGAGCAATTTGGAGCTGCAGAGATTTCTTCTTTCTGGACATGGGCTGCTCAACTCTCACCACTATGATGCAAGCCATTACTTTTTGGACAAATTTTCTGAAAGCTAAAGTTTGCACTTCACATCAACATCTTGTTTTTTTTTTTTTTAATTATTATTTTGGAGAAGGAAGTGGCAAAATTTGGATAAGAGGGTGAAGTTTGTAAGCATGAGGATAAATAGGTGAAAAAGTCATCTGTCCTTGTGTTCTTACTGTATGTTAACTCACAAAGACCCAGTGTTACTTATGCGGCAGTTCCCAAATAATTTTTTTTCTCGATTTCTACATCTCTGAACTGATTTACCATCAATTTTTAAAATTATATTATCGTCTGTATTTTGCATTGTTTGGTGTACATCATGTATTTTCCTATTTTGGATTCACAGATTAAGCAATGTTCATAAAAACCTAAAGTAAATTCATAGTTAATTATATCAAAACAGAGAAAAATGAAAGAAAATTGACTTTTTCAGCAAAAATATTGCTTCCTGAATGTAAACTCCAGTGTGTCCATCCAGTGTCATTGATCCAACTCCATGGATTTTACAGGTGAATCAATGTTGTAGAAGATGCCGGTGTTACCATGGTAACTGCAGAGCCTCTGAATGTTCAAATGGGTCCAAATCTGATGACCATGAAAAGATGCCAAACTGTATTTGACACCAATTATTTAAATGCATTGATAGGATTCGTGGATCAACAGATATTTAAAATCTTATATCTGTAGACTTTTTTTTCATGGGTGGCTGTTTGGGTCATTATGGTTTAGACTGCAGTTTACTATTGCGCTAGTTTCTGCTGTAGAAGAGCTGAAAGGAGGCACATATTTTCAACAATAGAAACAGCTACTAATGCAACAACCTCCATCTGAAACTTGCCACAAATATGTACAAATACTTTTTGTTGAGTAATAACATACAAAACCAGTGCGCCAAACAATAAAGCCATATTAAGCAAATGGCATCATAAGGATTATAATAATAGTTTTAGAAATAGCAAAGGGTTCAGTGGATGTTAACTGAAGCTAGCAATGAATGCATATCAGCTATAATAGGAATTAAGAGACTTCTGCTTCTGTTGTGCCTTAGGTTGTGCATCCAATCTAAACATAGCCACCACCATAATGTTAGATTTAACCTGATAATAGGATAATCTGAATACTTGTCTTTGTTTAATTAGTTGTAAAAAGCATTTCATAGCTTTAAAGCCTCTTCTGATTCACCAGAGGCTTCAATCACTGGGACACATTTATAGACACCATGCCTGACTTGACAGTTGCTGAAAGGTGTTAGCTCTGGTGGAGTGCAGTACACGGCTATGACCTGTTGTTAATAGTAGTCAGATGCATCCCTATGGGCGCAAATGAGGTGAAAATGAGGAAGGAAAAGAAACGGCTGAGACCATCTATTCACTGTATTTGTGTGTCATGAGCTGCTAACGACAGACTTAGGCTAAAAAAAAAAAAAAAAAAAAAGTACGAAACCCACCCCCCTCCAAAACAAAACAGAAAAGCAGTAGCTGTATTCAGTGTAGAAAAGCTTCCCGACATGTATTTTAACTTGCTGGGTAAACTCAGCCACCCTTGTGCCCCTTCAAATAGCTGTGGAAAAAGCTCCTTCAGTGGCTGTTCAATTATTGATTGACAGTAAAAAGCTTGTGGGTTCATTAAGATCATAGATGTGCTGGGGGTAATGCTCCAAAACTAGGGTAACTGCACAGCACTTAGTCACAGATGGCCCGGTAACAGTGCTCAATAGCTGGGAGGAAGGAGCATATACTGAAGCAGCAGTATCACACTGAACCTGGTATTGGTGTACCATTAAACACTGAGCCAGACTGTTTCTGCTAAGGATCTGTGTATCTGCTGGAGGGGAGCTCAAAGCAACAGCCACAGACAATCTCCTCAAGGATGCCACGTAAACGTCACCTCTTACTCTTGTTAGAAGAAACCCTCTATCTCACAATGCCTGCGTGAGAATTAAGTCTGTCGTCTGCTAAAGCGTATGAATATCCATATGACTGATCGAATCAAAGTGCAGCCGATGTGCCATAGCCAACATGTCTCCAACCACATACTGAACGGAAACAGCGCTGAATGACATTATGTGACAATCTCGTCTGATAGGCACAGACACGGCACCTCCAGAGTCAATTTATTGGGGAGTTTACATTTTGGGGAGGCAGGGTGGAACGGGTGGCTTTGACACAGTGAAGCCAGGTAATGGGTCTCTCAGCAGTGGGAAGGGGAATATAAAATAAGAAACTACTTCATTAAAAAACCTGCTATCTAGGCCACTTGAACTAACCGCATAAAGATCACTGAATTATTAACTATAATTGGTGCACCTAGTTGAAAAAGACTGAATCAAATGAAGAAATAAATTATAGTAGAATAGAAAAAAAGATTCTGTTTACAACACCAACAGAAAAAAAAGAGTACTTTAACCAACATAATTGTTATGCATTAATTAGCAGAGGTGCATAATCCCAGGTTCATCATGTCAAAGTACTGCCATGTATTGGCTCCAACCTGTTCACTGAACACAGGTGATTCCTCTAACTATCCCATTTACATGGATGAGGCATTGTGCTCATGAAAATGGGCTGGTTCAGTGAAAAGGTTGGAACCAATACAGAACTTTGAGTTTATGAATTTAGGATTACCCACCTCTCCTAATTAGGGTTATCAAAATTAATGCAGTAACATGGATTAATCCATCCATCATTATGATTAATTTGATAAAAAATTTTAACACAATTAACCCGTCTGCAGCATGCAATGGCGATGAACGTCTCTGCCAATGTATTTCAGGTTGTTTATCCAAGCAGTTCGTGTTGTACATATGCAAATGTGCAGATGGAATGATGGAAGATGCCAAACAGCACAACATTTGAGCACAAAAAACCCCCCAAGATGGAACAGTCAACCGGCAAAAAAATATTATACACACTCTGCAAAACAGAGTTTTCTTTTCACTAAAACACTTCCAGCTTAAAATACAACATTAATGCAAAGTGTACGTTAAGTGAGGGATTCTGCTAGCACTTTGGCTAACTTGCAATAAGAACGTAAAGTGCATATATATATATATATATATATATATATATATATATATATATATATATATATATATATATATATATATATATATATATATATATATATATATATATATATATATATATATATATATATATATATATATATTCCCTTCTGTCTTGAATCTGTTTGCTCATGAAAAATATAATGCAGAATAAATTTTTTAACTTAGATGAAATTGTTTAGATTAAAAAGGAATGGTATTTTGTTGTGATTAATCAAAATGAATCCATAGGAACGCTGTGATTAATATGATTACTATTTTCATTACCATTTGTATTCATTTGACAACACAAGTACTAGTGTATTTTCTCATATTTGGACGCAGTGATGGTAGGAACCTTAAATGACAAAAGATTCAATGAATATCATGTAGGTACTGAATGATTTTCTTGACTTGCTGTATTGTCTTTTCATAATTAAGGCAAAGAGAGGACTTTTCCATTCCCCCCAGAGGTGGACCAGGTTAAATTGAGTTGAAAATGAGATTTTAGCATCTCCTGCAATAATAGCAGGGAGCTGAACTTGGGTATGATCTCTGTTAATAGAGTGAGAGCACAGGAGAATTTGGTGTTACACTGTGAATAGAGGCAGAGCAGGTGGAAACCAGGATTCTTTTCATGAACAGGCATGAAGTCAATTAGACAGCAGAGAGGTAGTGTGAAGAGTGGAGGGAAGAACATGTGCTTTATAAGCTGGAGTTAGCGATGTTTTGGTAGATACCATGTGATGAGTGAAAGAACAAAAAAAACACACAAGAATACTGAGCCCCAAAATTAGGATCGTTAAAGAAAAAATAATACAGCTCCAATAAAGATTGATTTGTTCATTCATAAGTATGAGCTTGTAGTCTGAGAGAAGAAGCAACATTGTTGTTTTTTCTTTTAACTAAAGTTTTAGTCAGTATTATAAAGAATGCATGTACAACGGTCAATGCAGTTTAGCATTGTTGTAGCCTTATGCATTACTAAGTTATTTTTAGCATTATTAGTTATATCATCTTTAAGTAATTTAAAGCAAAATGCTACATTTGCTAACATGTCAGATTTGTTAGCATGTTACCTTACGAGCTAAATTAGCTTTTGCAATATTTTACATTGAAATTGAGAGCAGGTTTTTTTTTTGCTATTAAGGTCTAATCAAGCAAATTAAACATAAACTTACAGTAAAATTGTGTATATTATCATTTGTTTTACCAAATGGGCCTGTTAGCTTGTGACACATAGCATACCTTCCCAGTGTATATATCTATTGGTCTCACTGTCCAAACCAGTTGTTTCTAAATGGTTATGAATGTAGGGTACAATTATATTTCTGTTCTAAAATGACTGGAGGCTGTTGGTTGTAGGAAACCATCAAAAAAAGTCCAATTAATTTGTTGGAGAATATTGTTTCAAATGCTAGTGCTAGCATGTTTATTTAGCTCAAGGACAGAGCACCGACGTTCACTGAAATATAATTACCTTCTCTTATAGAGTGTGTATAAACATAAAACAAAAATACATGTATAATTTACTATTTCTGACTTTTTAAAATGCTAATACTAATAAACATGCCATTATTTTTTTTTTCAATAAATCACCTGGAGAATTGAAAATAAATTAATTTCTTTCAACCAGAAAAATCTAGAGAAAAATATTTTCTTTCAGTCAAGATTTTATTGTGTAAATGAACACATTGCAGAAACCTTATGATTAATGAATAGTGTAACTATGTGTGCAGTTAAAAAGTAGACTGACATGTATAATAATACCATGCGCATATGGTGTAATATATTCACATTGTACAAATATCTTTCATCTACACTGACATTATCAGCTCTAAATGAATCAGTAATCTCATCCAGATTGCCACATGTGCAGATAAAACTGTTTACAACACCATCACCGTGGGGGTTTGTACAGTGTCTTTCAATTAAACCCTGTTGTCTTTAACGTTCTAAATATGCAATTAAGCTAATTGGTAAGATGACTCTTTGTGGCCTCATCAGTCCCCTCTCAGCCCAATTCGTTGGCCTTTTGCTGTAATCTGCTTCACTAGGCGCACTCTTGCACTCCCCATTAAGACTATCCCCAGTGGAGAGCCTTTTCCTGCATTACACTGTAACAGGCTTGTTAATAATACATTAATGAAGAGCAGCTCCTCCAGATTAGGTGGTGGCCCCTCTGATAATGGGGAGCTGGAAGAGGGCCAGGCAATCACCTCACTGTTGTAATCTAACCTTGGGTTAAATAAGCTTTTGTTAGTGAGAGAGAGAAAGAGAAGAGGAGGGGGTGACAGAGAGCAGTCGCCCAAGGAAATGTAAATGGCTCTTTTGTCTCAGACATGGGTGAAAATATGAAACTGTGAAGAAGCAGAACTAAAGCACGCTGCTGTTTGTGGGCTCGCCGTACATAATTGTATGGTGAAAACACAATTACCAGTTACTTTAGGAGATGACAGGTGGATGCAGGTGATTGTAGCTCTGTGCCTCTGAAGTGCTGCAGACAGGCTGAAATGCAGCTCTGTCAGCAAGTGTGTGGCAGGAATCGTTCCTCATATGTCACATTTCCCTGTTCTCTGTGAGTGACGATCCACGGTTTCGCACGAGATGTACTACTCGGGGTTTGGAATCCCGGCTTGTAAGTGTATTCCGATCCCCGCAATCAACACACAATAAACAACGGGAAAATGCCAAAGACTTGGGCTTAAATATTTTAAATACCCTGCGCTCTTTTGAACGGTATTTCACTTTGGGATGTATATACTTGTCTTGTCGGCATGGTGTTTCGGCAGCTTCTTTCCCCTGTCTGTCTCCTAATAGAAATCTTGATAGAAATATCAGAAGGAGATTTTAATCACAGGAGTGTTGTGCATGCTTACTTATCTGAACCACAAAGGAAGAAAGAATTTCCATTCGACGCTGTCACCCTCTCATACAGCAGCCTCTGTCAGGGAGAATGTGCCTTAAGACACGTCTTCCATTCAGGCTATGTAACACTTGCCAAAGTGCAGCAAACTTAACAGCAGCTGAGAACAAACGGAATGAGGAAGCGATAGGAAAATAAGATCGAATGAAATGTTTCCTAGAGTCAAATACAGTATGTTAAAGGAGGCCTTGAGAGAAAACATTCAGGGGGAGAAGGTAAACACAACCATTAAGTTTCTAACTGAGAAAGAGTGCACAGGGAATTTGGATTGTGCTTTTGTCTCCTGATTCCCCCTCCTACTCCAAACCTAGTCTTTGTTTTGTTTTGGTCCTTGGGGTGTTTTGATGGGGACAAATATTAAAATCCACCTCTCAAGTATTTAATTTGAACTTTGAGCAGGAAAAGGAGATGAAACGTCACCATTATTCTGAGGAGGTCAACGCTGTGTCGACAACGTTTCACCTCCAGAATAAACGTGGTATTGTGCTAAACCTGTTATGCTCACATCTGTAAAGTTACTGCCAAGAAACTCATCTAAATCCGAGACATGTCTTTTACTTTTGTCTGTAATGAATAAATAACAGCACAAATAAAACTTTGGGGAGTGGATTAAAATTAAATACGGCTGCTGGAGTAAAGTCAGTCGTGTTCAATTAAGCCCTAATAACCAATGTTCTTTCTAACGTTGGGGTAATTTGAAGCTCCCTGATGTTTTCATACAGGCCTTTTTCTACTCATCTCCACATAAAAGGGGCAGTTCAGAAATTGTTGTCCCAAAGTAAGTTCTAAAAGACCTTCAAATCATTAAGTATGAGTTTCAAAGAGCTGCCGATTGAAAGCCAATGGGAAAGTCCTAACACTTTTATCTAGGATGTTAAAGAAAAAGATGAGGATCTTGAGCCTGGGCCTTTCAGATAAGTGAATATATTTAATTTTTGAAAGAATCACAGACTTGGTGTCTTTGGTCCTCATGCCTACTGGGACCAAGGCGTGAAGAAGTCAAAGTTTTTTTTTCTCTCTCCTCTCTCTCTCTCACTCCATCTCTCACCCTGCTGTACTCATAAAGACGAATAGGCCCTGAAACCTCACTGGGCCTCTAAGTTGATTTATTTATCAGGTCTACTCTTCTCCCGAGTGATGGCTGTGTGTGATGGATACCCAGGGGTGGGTCTTCATGGAGCACAACCCCGCTCCCCCACAACTCACCCCCCCCCCCCTTTACCCCCCGCCTCTTCATTCCCTCGCCGTGGCATCAGAGCTCATGCCTGACACCGGGCTTTCATCGCGGGGGCATGGGCTCGGGCCCCTACTCCTAATGAATGTCGAGAGGCTGCATTTGCAAGCATGTGAGTGACCAGGCCATTAAATACAGACAGGTTAGGTTTTGCATTCCCATAAGTCCCCTCATCCCTCAGACGTGGCACGCCGCTGTACATCCTACCCATATGCCACAGCTGTTTGTTTAGCCCTGGGAGAGCGCTCTGTCACCTCGCCAAAGCAGTATTCCAAGAGACTCCAGGAAAGCACACTTGCATTAAAACCAAAAAGAAGCTACCTCATTACCTCGAATAGAAAGACAGTGAGACAGAGTAAGTCCGAGTGCAATGAACAGCAATGACTACTTCTGTGAAAAAACAAGACTTGTAGCCACCTGCTGTCATGAGTCCCCAAAAACTCATTTTGTTATTTGTTCCAAAATGGCTGCTATTGGTAACAGAAAACACTTGTTTGTTGTTTGGTTTTCATCGTGGTGTTCCAACATGTTAACGATGCTGGGACCCAGTGATAGAAAGAACATCTGGCTTTTGTGCATAGCTGAAAGACTCCACATATATTATACATGATGTTCTGTACATCTGCCAAAGAGCCAGTCGGTGTGTTGCTCAAATGGTGCAAACATGAGCATGCATAATAATACACCCTTTCTCTGGTTTTTACAGCTATCCAAGCAGCACAAATACTGCATTACATGTAATTTTCTTGCATTATAATATGATTTACATTGAGTGGGAAATGTTTTAACTTATTTTCTTGCTTGTATTGTTGCACTCAGGGGCAGACAGTGTTAAATATTGAGTTTTCCAATTAGGGAGAAAACAGATGGACTGCCATTGGTGTTACAAGCAACACCTGAATTCTGTCAATAATTACACCAAGCCCATGTTAGTAAGAAAATCAAGTCTGTTGATATAATATGCACATTTCTAATTCAGTGACAAGTATAAAACCTAACATTTTTTATTTTAGCATTCTGCACCTAAATGTAAAGCTAATGGTGCTCATGAAGGGGTATGATAATTCCAAAGTGTGTGTATTACTTACATGCCACTCACGAGGGTGTGTAGAGATGAAGACCCATGCAAAAAGAAAAATTACACAATCCATGAAAATGCTTCAACATGCAGCATTTGAGCACAAATTGTCTGATATTACATGCATGCCAGCCACCTGAACACTCAACAGTGATTCCTCTGGGGTGTGGGTCAGTGAGGTTCCACCACCATCTGTTTCATGACTGATATGATAACAGGAACTCTCCCTTCTTCTTATACCTTGCAGAGGAAAATCAACAAAATCAAAGCAGATGCTATTCATTCTAGAAAAGGAAAAGGCTGAAACCTGTGTGTAGTATTTGTCCAAGAATACAAAGAGAATAATACATTCAACCAACTCTGTCTGCTGATTATTATGCACACATTTTTTTTTCTTTTTTACAAAAATTATTAAACTTCTTGGGATCATCCATCACAGATTGCAGACAAATGTAGATTAGATATGTTACTGTGTAGCTCCCATCCAGTAATACCACTGTGTGTGTGTGTGTGTGTATATATACATATGTGTATATATATATATATATATATATATATATATGGGCGGCATGGTGCTGCAGTGGTTAGCACTCGTGCCTCACAGCAAGAAGGACCCTGATTCGAATCCCACACCAGACCTTTCTGTGTGGAGTTTGCATGTCCTCCCCGTGTCCGCGTGGGTTTTCGCCGGGCACTCCAGTTTCCTCCCACCATCCAAAGACATGCACTGATAGGTTAATTGGTTAATCTAAAATTGACCCCCCGTGACCCTAGTGAGGATAAAGCGCGTTCAGATGATGAGACAAGACAAGTTTTCAATAAATGCACAGAATATAATATCATATGGTATCATATGTCTCAATCAAAACAATAATAACGTATTTGGTAAGAGATGACATACAGCTTTCTTTCACTTAAGTTACTGATATAAAACTTTGTAAAGTTTGTGTATTTGGTTTAGTTGTATTTATTGTCTTCCATAAAACATACAGTATTGTGGAGAAGACTGAGTCCAATATTAGGTTTGTTGTTTGAGTATATTTCTCATGTCCACACAGTCTGTGTATTAAGATACAATTTGAATATATGTGAAATATGTACAGCAGTAAAAACAAGTGTTTAAGGGAAAATGGCAGCTTCTACAAACCACCAGTATCATTAGTTTTCAGATCAGATTTCATTCACCACATGTCACATATGACTTCACATGACTTTAACCTTTAGAACACATTTAGTTGGGTTTTTTTTAAGCTGTGCACATATTTTCTGTGTTTTATTTTTGTATCTGAAAGAGGATGAGCAATAAATCTGTATTATTTCAACCTGGGAAAAACATTACATCACATCAATACAATACCATATACTTTATTGTCTCACTTGGCAAAATTTGTCTTGGACTCAGCAAATGTGCGACAAATGCCCTGACAACCACAATGACAGCAGCCAGTATCAACAGGCACACCATCACAACAACAATTACAGTACATAAGGATTAAATCACTCAATAAAAACAAATAATAAAAACATAATGAAAACATAAAAAAAATCTAATAAAACGGTTTCCAAAAATGTATTTAATTTCAGTTTCATTTATTTACCTGTCAATGGTAAAAACTGAAATAAATGAGTTCTAAGACTAATGTCAATATTTAGTTTGACCTCTGACCCCACGACAAGAAGCAACACAAACAGAAACATCTAAGGCATTGAATAAAACGTGGCTTAAAACATTAAGAAATAAATGCAATAAATCTCACACTGATATAACCTTTTTGGTTTATAGAACTTATTTTTCCCTGATCCCTTTGTGTTTTACCACTCTACATCCTTCCCATATACCCAGATTGTATTATAATACAGGGACTGAGAAATGCATATGCACGGTCATAATAACTTTACCAAATTAACAAACTTATTGTTGGTCTAACACTTCTACAGTAGACAGTAAAGGACTACATTTTGTCTTATTTCAAAATGGAAACCACTAATTTGACAATCACAGATGACTTTTCTAGTCACTAGTAATAATATCTGAAACTAATAAAAGTGGAAATGATGACAGTACTTTACAGACATTGAATTCCTTGAAATCACATTGGGCAAAACACATTACTTGGACACAACAGTATTTATAAAAGACAGGTTTTCAGATACTAACTCTACTCTGCTGCCTACGCTCACACCATGTACACACGATACAAATCCTAAATAGATATGGTAAATCCACTGCACCAGGTAATGCATCACACTGTTGGCTTACAGTCCAAAATATGTCACATTGTCTCCCAACATAATGCAGCACACCTCTTGCCTCATGTGTCATATCTATTTGCTGTCAACTGGGGCAAGTGTGTACTCAACGTGCCACATGATCCACACTTCTGTTCTCACAGGAAAGTTTCACTGTTCCATGCCGTCTAGCCGCAAGCGTGATAATTGGGTAATGAGTAAATAAACAGCTGGAGTCGCTGTGTTGCGACTCTTCAAGTAAAAACGCTTAAATTGTAGGACTAGAGCCGAACACGCACCTCGTTACTGAGTCTCAAAAACATACACACACACACACACACAGTCCTCTCTGACGCCTCTTTCCGACACTACTGAGGTAAACTTGTCATAGTGGGAGCAGCTATTTGGGGGCCATCTTGTTGTGTGTATGTGTGTGAGTGTGTGTCTCTGGCTGAACTGTGGGGAACAATGACAGGAAGGAAACAGGCTGGAGGTGAGCAAGGTGTGAGAGCCCTAAGAGTGTGTATCCAAGGCCTAATTAACTCTCTGCTGCTTCCTCTTTCCCTGGCATTTCTGCCTTCCTGGGGCACATGCCAGTTACATTGATGGTGTGTGTTTATGCGTGTGTACTGTATATGTGTGTGTATTTGCAAGCACCATAATATCACTGTCACTGCTGTTTGTTCCTGTGGTCTATCCCACCCTCCTCACCCCTCCCACCCGCCTTTCGCCTGGCACGCCTGCCCTCCTGTGTCAGGTTTTGTGAAGCATCCCGAAGCCACCGGATAGAGTGTAATTACCCTCTGCTCACCGTGAACCAGTGTCCCCACCCAAACAAGAGCTTTCTTAGACTGTATCCATAAACAAACTAGTACCCCCACCCCCACTCCCCCCTCCTCCCCCTTCCCCTCCTCATCCTCTTCCTCCCACTATGCCACCCACTCATTATGGGTGTTCTTCTCTCTGCAGACCTGGTCAGAGAGTGCCCTGAGTCTGACAGGAGCTTTTTAATGACATCTCAACATCGTAAATGTTCTCTAACAATACTGTCTTGTATAGTAGGTTGTGACCCTCTTCTTTAACCGGGAAAGTCAGCTATAAGTATAACCTGCGACAGGGGGGGGGGGGGGGGGGGGGGTGCTGCTGTTTACTGGAAATGTATACTACTAAAACAAAAATAAGCCATTTATTTATCCCAGTACACCAAGGTGCAACCAGCCGCCCAGCCCCTCATTTTGCTAAGCCCATTGCTTTAAGTCGCCTTGTCAGAACTTGATGTGAGCCATTAAAGGCGGTGATGATGCACAATACCACCCCCCAAAACACCCCCCACCCACCCACCCTGACAGCGGCACTGTCGCCGCCAAGCAGCAAAGCTTTAATACATGACTAGGAAGGCGTCCAAAGACCAGAGTAAATAAAGGAGGGAAAAGATGAAATGCATGCGACAGTAAGGCAGACAGCTGAACAAACGCAATGACTTAGAAAATGGGCCTAACAGCTCACTCTTCCCCCACTCTTTACACAATCAACCATGTAAATTATTGAGATATCATGAAAAATAAATAGTTCAATAAAAAAAAGCCCCTGCCAAGTCCCAATTATGCAGTTTAGCCGCATATATCAGTGTTTTTCTCCTTGGTAATGAGTGGAATAAAAACGCCTATTGTTTATCTGGAAAACAGTGCAGATCTAACAGATCTAACAGATCCTACAGCATCTCTGAATGTGGAGTACATCCAACTCAAAGAGGGCTCAGACCACCACATAACACAGCCAGCTGTAAGCCTTCATCTCTCCGCCCAACAAGGTTATCTAAGAAATCAAATCAGGTGAACTTGACATGGCTCACTTCCAATCCAAGTCAGGGTAGCTCCGTTGCTATCTTTGAAGCATTAGCGGAATGAGTCCTAGAGAAGGAGGAGTGCAAAGGCTGTGTTAAATGTCCATTGTTTTAACGGTTTGAGGCTTTATCCCTGTGTTCTCCAGTGGCGCTTCCTCAAAGAGTAATGCCCTGGGAGTCCAGCCGCTTTGAGCTGGGGACTATCCCTCTTCCTCTGGTCCTTACATGTGATCTCCTTGATTTTAATGAGGCCACATGGACCCCCTGTGATGTGCTTTGGAGGATGGGGAGATCCTGCGCTCGCTCTGAGGCCGTGATGGTGGTTGAACACCAGTGACCCCTTCTCCCCCCCACTCCTCGTTTCAGCACGGGCCTCTCAGGCGCTTCTAATGTTTTATTAACCAGGTTCACTGGTTCACACTCTTCTGAGGAAATACAACAGCCTGTCAATCATCCATCTGTATAAAGTGCACTGTGACTCCACAATGGGGCCTGTGTGTATCATATGCATAAGATCGATAAGAAATCTTTCTAACTGCTTTGCAGAGGATGTTGACAATGATGCCTGCATATTAAACTGACTTTGGGAATCGTCTGTATTTACAATTATTACACAGTGGCTGTAATTAAACAAACCAGCTAATTAGTCTTGTCATGTGAGCATGATGAAAATGTCTTAGTGTTCTTGCCGAATATAGCAGGAGAATGTGTGAGACATACAGTTGGCTGCTTCAGGGTGAATTCATACATGAGGTACAATCGCATAAGAGACAAAAGGACAACAGGACAGTGAATAAAACAACTGTATGTCCATTTATCTGTCAAATTTCACACATTTGGACAAATATCAGCCATTGTAATTCAATTGTGTTACATTCATTTTAATTAATCACATGCCAGTGTGGAGCCTGAAAGGTAGGACTGAGGAAGGTGGACAAGGTTGTAAAAAATTTATCAACTGTGACTCTGTTAGACATGTAAACTGAATCTGTGAGCTAAAACATTATGCACAAAATACTGCAAAAAGTATAAGTATGCTGGTGTTCAACATTTTCCATATTATGATCACCTGTCTCAAAATTCTATTTGGAAATAGCAAATTCAACTGTAATTATTAATGCCTTGACTTTCTTGCAGTGAAATATAAAATACATGAAAGGAGATTGGAGTTTGTATCTTGCTGCTGACGTAATTTATGGTTTGAAAACAGGTCGCGATTTAGCATAATTTTGGTAGCCTGACCAAACAAAAGGGCCCAAAATAATTTAACTAAACAAATAGTTCAGATCATGCAGTGTTTTCATGTTTCAGCAGAAAAAAAGTATTTTTTAACCCTAACAGATGCTTTTCATTTCTTAAAAAACATGTCAGATTATATAGAAAACCCTGAAATCTGGCTTGCATCAAACAAAGACAATAACTAAAGGGATTTTGAAACTACTGAAAATGTGTTTCAAAAAATGTCCAGTGTATTATTACAAGGTGATAGGAGTAAAGCACCATCTTCAAGGAAGCAATATAGCTGTAAAAACATCCTAAATGGTTGTGATTGAAGATCACTTAAATAATTGTTGAGATCAACACAGAAAAAGTACAACAGTACAACTGACAGGGTTGTACTGTACGGTAAATGTAAAAGCATTTAATGTAAGGAGAACTCAAGAGACTGGGATAAAAAAGCTCTGTAACCTTTAGAAAAACACACCAATGACATTAGCGAGGGAGACAGGTGAATCTTTTTTGTCACACCTTTAGACAGTGAGTGCATTAAACCAGACCTGGGAGATTTCTGTACATCTGACCCAAGCTGGAACAAAACCTGTTAAATTTACCTGTACATGAAACAGGCAAAACTAAATATATTCAAGAGCATTTCTTTGGGGGGTGGGAGGGTTCTTGGGTTCAAATATAAGTATATCAAACAAGGTGCAATGACATCCATTTGTAAGTACTATAAGTTTCTGAAAGGGAAATGAAAGATGAGTATGCCCCTCATGAAACTAAACAAGACAAAACAATGTAAAAACAAGACAAGAAAAAAAGCAAAATGTTTTAATATAATGCAGATGTGATGTGCTTATACTGGCAGTTAGTTACTACAAGTGGAATTTCTGACAGGATGAACATTTTCCCATGTTAAGCCCAGGTAAACTCAAAAGGGTAGCCATTATAGTTTATTATAGATACTGTGGCTTCCCCCACATTTTATTTATTCCCTGCAATTCCACAATTCTGAAAATTCTTTCACTTTTCTGCAAAAAAAAAATATCTGAAAATAGGTAAAGCATATTTGAAAGCCCAAATGATCCTACAACGTATTACTTTTATGACCTGACTCCTTGTCCTGTGTGTTTGCCGCATGACTAAACTGTGAATATATGTTATTTTACAGGTTTCATTTAACACTTTTTCATGTAGACAGTTGCAACCACTAGGGGACGCTGGTCTATTCACACCATGAAAACATCTCCCAGTATGTATGCATGTGTGTCTGTCTTCATGCCATGTAAGACAGAGAAAGAAGGCGTGTCAGTGTCACAGTGTTGTGTGTAACTGTGTCTTTTTATTGTGTGCATTCACACAAGCATTGAGAAATGGCAGTGAGTCAGAGGTGACACTGTTGAAGGTGAGACAGTAAGACAGGGTAAGACATAGGGGAGAGAGAGTGAGAAAGAGAGTGCAGGTCTGTACAGGCTCTGAAACAGGCCTGTCATGTCAGCATGGGGCTCTGCACCTCCTCTGACACAGCACACTCACATACTGGGGCTGGGACACTTAATTATTTCAGAGTTTGCATTTTCACCTTTACAGAAAACACAGTGGCACAAACGTTTAAATGTATTATTGTTATTATTTATAAAGTTGTTTGTGTACATGTTGCATTAAGAAATGAACAATAAAATGTAAGGCCAGATTTACTCACAGATGCATACACATACAGATGAAGAGTTCTATTCTTCCTCTACATTCATTATGTGTGTATTTCTGTTGGTCCTCTGAGAGCTTGAGGATGTGAACCTGAAAAAGAACCTGGGAGACAGACATCGGAGTCAAATTTCAGCCAAATTGGTGTTTGTATGTCCGAACTACAGCCATTTTAATAAAAGTACATTTCTAGGGGGCGCTATAGTACAAAATCAGAATGTCTTTAGCTAAATTGATGTAGACCTGGTGGATAGACGTCTGTGTCAAATTTCAGCCAAATCGGTGTTCGTGTGTCTGTGCTGAAGCAATTTATGTTGTGGCAATTTTTCCCGAAATCTTTGCAAACTTTGCGACAGCCTAGCACAAAAACTCATTTGGCCCAATGACCAAGGAGGAGATAGATAAATTCCGATGACAGCGTAAACAACGACTCAAAATGTTTAAAATTTCAATCCAAGATGGCGGACTTCCTGTTGGTTTATGGGCGTGGCCATCATTAGGTTTTTTGTTCATCATCATATGTCAAACACGTGTACCGATTGTCATAGCTCTAACTTCACTAGGGCGTGATCTGGCCTAATGCAAAATATTTCACCTTTTCTAGGGGGTGCTGTAGACACATTTCTTTACCGACTTTTATGAAAGCTATAAATATTCGCAATTTTTCACACTTCTGATGTGTGTGCAAAATTTGGTGAGTTTTCGTACATGTTCAGGGGGTCAAATTAGAGCTCAAAGGGCTGAATCAGAACAAACTGCCCGACATGGTACACGGCGTAGGCCTAATTAGTAATACCTCCTCTGTCATCACATGATTCGTCTTTCATAAAACTCTACTTAATTCAGAGCAGCACCCTCTGGTGGATTAATTAACTACCACTTCTTACATAAATGCTGACCTTACATGCATAAATAAGTACATAATGGTAAAGTGTGGACTTGGTTGGTTGTTGTGTGTGGTTTGAGCATCTCTAAATGTAAAAGACTATGATAGAACTTGACTGATTGACTGACCTATTTATTCCACCAAGGAATGGTGAAGTCATGTTTTTGACAGCATTTATCTGTTTGATTATTTGGTTGTTTATCTGTCTATTAGCAAGGTAACTCAAAAAGTTATGGATGGATTTGGCTGAAATTTTGAGGAAATGTTGATACTGGAAAAGTAAAGAAATGGTTATATTTTGGTGGTGATTAGTGGAGGTATGGGCAGGGGCATGTGTATGTTTCATTCAGTTGTTCGGGGAAGTGACAGTGAAACCTATCGCTCATTTAGGGAGAGGGAGGGGGCTGATCAGCCTCGGTGGAGTCTGCACTCTCCAAGTGCTAGTCTAGTTGCATGTATGTTTGTTGGAGTTTACAAGTCTAAGTATGACATTTGGGGAGGAGAGTATGAAAATGTGTCATGCAATAGGATTTAATAATGTTAACAAATGTCAGTTTTATATTATTTAACACAAACAAAAATCAGGTCATCTGTTTGTGTCCCGCAGGAGTATGGGTTATGCAGAGAGGGGGTGGTAGTAGAAGATCTGTTCTACGTGTCTTAATTTATTTGGAAAGACAGAGGATGAACAGATCAACTATAAAACAGTTCACATTTTCGTCAAGAGTTGTTCTTGACATCATTACTGGAGCACTGACATAATGTTACCAAGTCACCAGGACGATCAACAAGTCAAGCAGAGATTTTACTTTCATGTAAAGTAACAAGGCTTTGTGCCAAAAACGCTGATGAAATACTGAAACATAATGAAATATTCAGCTCGATAACATTCTGATACCTCAGTCTTTCTTTGCTCTGTACCAGGTATAGACAGCAGGTCATGTTTCCTCTGTACAACTGACATTAAAAAAACAATAGTCTACGCTACGCTACAGAATAAATATATTTACCACAAAGGTTTAAGTTGATCCACAACATATATATATATATATATATATATATATATATATATATATATATATATATATATATATATATATATATATATATATATATAATTTGTATGGTTATGAAGTCCCTCTTTAGTGTCCTCATTGTACTTCCTGTTTTATTGTGAAACCCTCACCTTATTATTTGACTTCCTGTCATTATGTGTTCTATTCAGCGGCTCCTGCCCCTGGTCTTGCCCCCAGTCATCCCCATGTATTTATCCTCTCTGGCTTTCACCTCATGTTTTGTCTTTGTTTATCTTTGTGTGTTCATCACTTTCCAGCATTTATTTCCAGTGTCAGTGTTTTTGACATTTTCCCTTCTCCCTGACGACTGTCGTTTGGTTGTTTTAGGACTGATGTTGTGAATCTTAGTAAAGACATTTTTACTCTGTTTTCTTGTCTCTACACATTTGACTTTCTTCTACCAGAATCAATGCCATATGACATTTTCGAAGTCAAATTTACCTTCTGAAATGAAAGGATTGCAGACATAGAATTCTAAAAGTAAACAATTAATACAAGCAACAGTTATTAAATTATTAAATACATTATTTTTTGAATCGCATTAATCTAATTTTACTCTCTAACTTTACTGTTTCTGTAAGTGAGTTTTTTTTTTTTTTTTTTACTTAAAACACTGATTTATTTAGTTAACATTATCTGGAGTGTTATGTTATCTGTTTACAGACCTGAGGTTTTATTTTAATTATATTTTCTAATTATGACAAATTATTAACAAAAGAACAAGGCAATATTTCTCCCCAATGATGGAAACTAAAGGTTTTGGTCATCATTTGGGACTAGTTTCAAATACAGTTGAATGTAAATGGATATGATTGAATCTGTTCAAATCTGTTAATAACAGCATATTGATGAATTTAAATAAAAACACCCAAAATTGTGGACTTTTCTCAGCAATTTTAGGCGAGATTAAAAAAGAGATTGTTTAGATTGATTAATTACAGATCATCATTAATTAATCTCAATCTAAATTAATTTTTTTAAATTTCTTGATAGCACTGGACATAACAAAAGACAGCTGTTTAAGTCCTAATAATGTAAATAACAGATTTGTGAAAACAGATTACACACCGGAGAACCTAGACTACAGTATATTGCGACAATATTATAGACAAACAATGACAAAGGAAGTGACACATACCAACATGGCGGCACATTATACCCAGGCAGGATGACGTTTGTTATGTCCATTCTAAAGTTATGATGCTTCCAACTTGTTTGTTGAATAATCCTCAAATCCGATCTTGTGGCTCCATAGACAGTAGTGGTCTCAGACAAACATGTTTTCCTTTCTTTCGTGTTGATTCCCCATAGATGAAGCTACAGAACTCCTCATCCCTAAATCTCACAAACATGACAGACTGTCCAAGTGTGTCCCCATAAATACAGACTTCCTGTAACACACGCATATACAGAGGTCTGAGGAGAAGACTATATGAAACATCTGTTCCAGTCACGGCATCTCTTTCTCAATTATACCAACATTAGAATCCACACAAATCATTACTACTCACCTGAGACGGCATTACCCAGCAGACACAGGGGCACACACCTCCACGTCTCTTGTTATTGTAAATCTAATCTAATCTTGAAACCCGATCATTCTCACTGTAACGGGTCAGTGGTTCTGCCTCCACCAGTGTGTCTCTGATTGCTATTCTAAGTGGATAAACATAAACTTTAAGAAGTGTAGAGAGTTATTGAGTTCACTTCATCTGTATCGTCTCAACATTTTTCTTGACACTCAAGCTGTTGCTATGTTTTGTAGAAGCTTTTCCTCTAACTGTCCACTGCTGACAACTTCTCTTAAGTTTGGATGTTTATAAAACACTCACTGACCGTTAAAGGCCAGAAACACAAGAGAAAAATATGGAGCCAGTTCCACTTTATCACAAGAAAAAGACCTTTGGACTCTAGAGGCTGGAAGATTTCATGTATATGTGTTATTCTCCTTAAAACTATTTTTAAGTTGTGAGTGAAGGTTGTTCTTTTGCTAGAACTGTTCACACTATTTTGGTGATGCATGTTTGTATGTTATTTTTAGAACATTTGATAAAAAAAAAAAAAAAAAAAACGTCATAAGAGAGAGTAAAAGTAGATCAATCTGATCTCATCAGTAAAACAATAAAATATGACACTCACATGAACACACGCCTGAGAATTAAAGAATTAGAACAAATTTAGAACCACAGTGCAGTTGGATGCTTCAGTCAACATCTGTCTATCTGTAAGAATAAATGCTTTTTGATTAATTTATCCAAAATTTGAATACATTGGTGGTGTCTTCATTTCCACAATAAGACAACAGTGAAGCATTTAAAACAAATGTTTTAGTCACATAATAGAAAACAGCACAGAATGGAAAATGTATATTATTTAAAAGATGATACTGCATTATATATGCAATGGACACTTCCCCCGTATATATATATATATATATATATATATATATATATATATATATATATATATATATATATATATATATATATATATATATATATATATATATATATATATATATATATATATATATATATATATATATATATAATAATTCAATTAATAGTAGTATTATCGTACAGTACAGTAAAGTTATAGTATAGCATAGCACATAGTATACTACAGTACTGTATTATACTATACAATACTAAAGAAAGTGTGAGGAAGTTTGAATGAACATGTTTTCACACTCTGAACAGTGGTTCTGTATAAACATTATTCTGTGATTTACCCAGTAGTACTCTGAATATATAATGTAAATAGTAGGCATATAATATGGGATTTGGACACTTTGTTTTAGGGTGATGAGACAAATGACCGGATTGGACGGACAATCCACAAACATAATGCCTGTGGCCACAGCTGTCACCGATGTGAAGGCAGAGAAATCTTATGAAAATGTACCCTAAAGTGGTCACAATTTGTCTGATTTGTACTGTTTAAATAAATATTGCATAGAAAGTAAACAGAAGTCGACAGTAATAGCCAGAGCGGTGGTTTAGCATGTGCTCCTGTTCTCAAATGGACTCTCAGTGGGACCAGACAGGAGCCCTTTCTCTGTGATGTGTCCCACTATATTGCAGTGAAAGGCAGGCTCAGGAGAGGAAAGTGACATTTAGGAAGAGCTAAAACAATGGAACACTAGTGCTTTAACGTCTCATAAGACGTCCTCTAAACATGGCTTTTCCATCTGAAAGCATCTCCATGCTGAGTCAAGTGCACTAACTGTGCATGAAAGAGCCTGTTCCCTCAGGACATGGCTGCTTGATACCCGCAAGAATAAACTGGCCTTTAACTGCCAAGCTCCACACGGCACAAGATACACAGACTAAAGCTCCCTGTGCCGAGGGGACACAACAGCACTGAGACCAAGCTGTAAATCTGAGAGGACCTCACACCAGAACATTCAGCAGTGTCTTAATAAGGCCTGCTGAAAACTAATGATAACACGCTGCCTGATCTCCTGCAGGAACACTGGCTTTCATCATTTGATATTTAATGAATGGAATGATATGAGCATATGACACAGTGTACAGAGGGTCACATCACTGTCAGGTAAAAACTGACTATGTTTGGTATTCACAAAATGACACTGATATTTATTAAACAGTTAGACATTGATAATAAAATATTTAAAAAAAAAATGTATATAAATTGCTAGATATATTTTTAATTGCTTGTTATTGCTATAAATGATAGAGTCCAAATCATGTCTTGAGACCTAGGAAAGTAAAAGCCTTGAATGGAAACAGCAGTATTTTCAGATATGTTTTAATGAGATGTCCTTTGCAGCGAACAGCCTTTATTCATTTATTTTTCCTGTGAAACCCTTGTCCCCATACAGAGAACAAAAATATATTGCTGGGTCTCAGGAGGGTAAAGTTGAAACTGTGCCAAACATAGCAATTGTCTATTATTCAGAAATAATATGCATTAACAGGCGACCATTGATTAATTACAATGGAGAATTTAACAAAGCTATCTAATAAAACACACTATTTTAATAAGTAACACAAGATAACTTCCCTCCAAAGATAAAGTAAATCTGTATATGTCATTTTTTTATTCAACTTAAAAACTGATATTAAACTAACTCGAGGTGAACACATACACAGTAGATCACAGTAAAGCATTTGAGGAAGCTTGTCTTGATGGATACTGTGTTCCTTCCACTTTCCTTGCAAAGAGAAATAAACAATAAGACCCAGGTTCACAACAGGACTGTGCAGTTTTTTCAGTATAAAATGCAGTGTATAACTCATAAAGGATGGAACTGACTCTACACTACACTGCACACAAACACAGTGTAGAAGGAAATGAGATGATATCTAATGTTTTGGTGATGAGTTGTTACGTCTGTACAACAAAAATGTCTAATTCATAAACATCCAACACAGTCTCTTTTGGAGTTCGGAGCCACTGGGTCACATGATCAGGTGTTAGAATGAAACCAAATAGAAAATCAGCACTAACAAAAGTCTTTGAATTTCACCTTGAAAATTGTACAAACATTATTATTAGACTCAACAAACAACAAAAAATATACGTTAGGATAAAAAAATAACTTCTATGGCATCAAGTATTTATTTAATATTTTTTGCGTCTCTATATTTCCGTAGTCTTATTCATGGGGGGGGGGGGGGGGGGGGGGGGGTAGTAGTGCATTGTAACATGAGTGCAATGACAATTAAGGATATCTTATCTGCTAAATATTACAACTACATCATAATTTATGTTGAAATGATACTTTTAGAGTTAAGAAAAAACAAAGCCAAATTCATAGTATGTTGCCAACAAAGTTGATTCTGATTCTAAATGTAGTAACTACTTTAAGCCATAGATTTTGTTTACCGTGAATATAAACTTTTTTTGTCCATCCACAGGTTTATTTCTTACTTTTGACACATGTATTGTTTTTATATAGCGAAGGTTACGCTATAATGCGTGTACGAGGACTAAAGGAAAGCTACACACATCATCATTGCAGCTTGACCTCTGACTTACAATACAATACAAACAACACTGAAGGATTTGTTGCAGGTTTTTTCAGACATACTCCATATGCTTTCCAAGAATTGCTTTCTCTCAAGGTAAGATTAAAATTAATGGAAAGTAGCATCACCCCCTTGCCCTGATGGGTAGCTCACAACAGTTTGGAACGGCTGCTCAAGAAAACAAATATTTTTTTGCCAAGTGGCTGTGGTTGTGAAGTACATACGTCCCGCAGCTCTGATTTTACATCCTGTCACATTAATGATTCAAAGCACTCAATATAAATATTAAAAGTAATAGCTTCACTATTCAGCTATTACTCCATCATTCCCTGAAATCATCATAAAACATTCAGAACCTTTTAGAAAATTTACACACTTGAATTTGATGGCAGGGAAAGGAGGCTGTCAGAGTGCGAGGTCCTGGAAGCTTAAATAATAGTGGAAAGCTGTTTATGGAACATGCTTTATTTATTCATCGTCTCAGAGTAAGGTCTTCAGTTTAGATGGAGAAGCAGAAACACAGAGACAGAGGGAGGGTGATCGAGACGTGCAGAGAAAGACATGCGGCAACAGAGGCGAAGGAAATCAAAGGAAGTCCTATCTGGGGAAAAAAACTGAAACATAACTCTTCCCACAGTGCAATAAAAGAGGGAAAAATGCAGAGTCCATGAGATTCTCAGCACAAGGTCAATCAATGGAAGGACTCTGGGTCCACAAGCAGCTAATGGATTGTGAAGACGCGTAGCAGGGTTATGAATTTTTAACCAGTTCCTCCTTCAGCCCAGACCTCCATAAATCAATGACGACTTATTGGAGAAGATCAATTATGCAAACTTAAAAACATTTAATGACAGATAATGAAGAGGTCCCTAGAGGTGCGCTGGCAGGGTTCAACCCAACTCGTATCATTTGTGGAACAAGGAGCCTATCCTGCAGGTTCTTATCCCAACTTTCAAGGCCACAATTTAAACACCTCACTGACGGCTTTAGCAGCAGAGTAGCTCCTCTGGGGGAAAACACTGGTGGAGATTTTACTGATGTGGGCATTAAACTCGAATCTGTCAGAACGGCTGCACACTTTTTTCAACATAACCATCTGAATACGCAGACCATCAGCAAAAGCTTTTTTATCTCTTTTCAAGGTGTTTTATGTAACATTTACGTGTGCTTATGTTGGTTTGCGATGGAAGTTTGTTAACGGACTCGTTTTCTAAGATAACAGGGTCTATAGTAGCACACTCCCCTGCACTAATACTAGTGTGAATATGAGGATTTGGTTTGGCAGTGAAAGGAGTATATTATTTTGTTGCATTTCATATAAAAAAACAAAGAAAACCCAAACAGACTAAGGTTAAAGTAGAATCAACAAAAGGTACAAGAGACAACAAACCCTGTCCCTCACACGTGTTGTAGCTTATTTTGGCATCAATCCAACTCACATCAATTTATTTTGTATATGTACCAAGTTTCATGGAATTGGAAACACATTTTTCAAAGTTTTCTAGACATTTGAAATGGGACAAAAAAAATGCATTTCCCAAAATGTAATCACAACTATTCTGGGTCACTGGCCCTTTATAAACCCACTTTGGTATAAGTTCAATAGTTTTGCTGCTAAAGTGTTAACAAACAAAGGGAACGAAAACAACACCATTTGTCTCCTGGAATAATAAATATTTAGTTGCCAACTCATAATTTCCAGGTGGTTTTTGTCATAAATACTGTTTGTTTTAGTCTTAGGTAAAAAATGAAAAACATAACTGACATTTTCTCATATTCTTCACTCATCTTTGATAAAAGGAAATCACCACTCGTTGTTGTTCTTCTTCTATGGTTGTTTGAGGTTATTTCTCTGAATCGTTGTAGCGTCACTTTGTTACGCTCACCGTCTGACACTATACTTCACTGTGATTTGTCGGCCAGTTTCAGGGAAATCTAGCCAAAAGTTATATTTAGGTATGGCAGCACATTAGATTTGCTAATACTCGGGGGGGTCTAGCGTGGCTAAGCTATCATTCATGTGGACTGAGAGGATAATGGATTGGATTTATATAGTGCTTTTTTGGGGAGTCAAACTGCTTCACATTATTCATTCGCTCTCACATGCACCCTCTATTGGTGGTAAACTACATATACAGACACAGCTGGCCTGGGCAGACTGACAGAAGCGTAGCTGCCATTTTGTGCCCCTGTGACCACCACCAAACATTCATACACCAGTGTGAGTGGCACTGGAGGCAAGGAGGGTCAAGTGTCTTCCCCAAGGATGACTAGACAGACTAGAGGCAGGATTCGAACCACCAACCCTACAGTTACTGGACGACCAGTCCAGTAACCAACTGAGCCATGGCCGCCCAAGGATGTGACACTTCTTCATCTACTCCAGTGGGTTTTTGGCCTTTGGTAAATAAATGTATTCCATGATGCAGGTTTTTCACCAAAAACATGTTAGTTATATAGGAGGGTAAAATATGTGATTGACAGCTGTAGTTACCACACACTGACCACACTGACACATATTCTTCATCTGTACACTCAGTATAAAAGCTTTGAAATGTGATTTGTTTTTTCCATAAAACCATGTCAGGTTCATCTGTATTTATACTGAGTCTATTGATTTGGAACCAGAGCAGAAAGCTGCAGATGTAAGGTCTGTAATCTAATTAATTTGATTCATTACTCTATTAATGTGAAATGTATTAGCACATATGGTACATTTATGGTGGATATCCAAACTTTGCCAGTTGGAGGAGATGTTTCATACAGGAACAGTATAATATTGTTATTATGTACAGTATGTTATACATTTGTCACTTGAACTGCAACCATTCCATAATCCGAACCATTAATAAACACTGAAGTGTTCCCCATACATCTGAGGACACTCAAATTGTTTATCAAAGCCTCTGTTTTGCATGTGCTTCTGCACTTTTTCCCACATGGAGTTCCATTATTTACCCTTTTACATAACTGGAAATGAATGGGATCTTCTCAATTTCAAACATATGCAGAACACATGTAGTCATGATATTTATTTGATAAATCTGTTTCTTTGTATGTACCCGTAATGTGATTGCCACATTTCTTAATTTTTTCACTCAGTTTTTTCTCCCCTGTGCAAATTAAATATGTAAATTAAAACAGCTACTGAGGCATTCACAGGAGCAAGTGCAAACCACACATTTGTCTAATTTTTATGGGAACTCCAACTCAAGTCAGTCCTACAAATCAGGCTCTTATACCATACACTATATTGCCAAAAGTATTCACTCACCTGCCTTGACTCGCATATGAACTTGACATCTCATTCTGAATCTATAGGGTTTAATATGATGTCAGTTCACCTTTTGCAGCTATAAAACAGCCTCAACTCCTCTGGGAAGGTTTTCCACAAGGTTTAGGAGTGTGTTTATGAGACTTTTTGAGCATTTCTCCCAAAAGCATTTGTGAGATCACACACTGATGTTGGATGAGAAGGCCTGGCTCTCAGTCTCCAATCTAATTAATCCCAAACGTGTTCTATCGGGTTGAGGTCAGGACTCGGCTCATGCCAGTCCAGTTTCATCCATGTCTTTATTGGCCTTACTTTGTGAAGTGGTGGACAGTCATGTTGGAATAAGAAGGGGCCATCACCAAACTGTTCCCACAAACTAAGGAGCATGGAAATGGCCAAAACCTCTTGGTATGGTGAAGCAAGACACAGCTAACACAGCCTTTCCAGTGGTAACACACACACACACACACACACACAGTTGCAGAATACTACAATGTCATATTAAACTATATGGATTAAGCATAGGAGGTCACACAGACAGGTGAGTGAATATTTTTGGGAATATAAGGAAACGTGCATTTTAAGGTACATTAGATCTCATTCCTTCATTTATCATCATTCATTCATTTCTTCAACTGCTTTTTGTTCTGTAGGGTCATAGAAGGAGCTGAAGATGATAGATGTCAAATACTGGAAATAAAACAATTCAAAATCAATACATGTAAATATCTCCACGTGTTACATATTATACATTTAAAGTAAGAGCTCGAAGTAGTTGTAACAGAGTTCCTCTTTGTGGATGAGTAGTACAAAGCAGTGGCCACCTTAAAGAGCTAAGCATATTATTGGCAACATTTTCCAAAGCTCATCATAAAAAACGCCCTGAGGCCGCCCCCTGTGGTCGTAATCTCAAATCACTGAGCTCTAAACAATGTTAAGCACAAGCGCGCACATTAAAAGACTCTCTGCAAATCTGTCCTCTCCACTCAAGTCGCGCACAATGCCTCTGACCCTGTCACCACATGCTTTTATGTAGTCTGTGTCCTTCGAACAATTCATGTTTAATGTATCGCTCCTCTTTTACTTGTCTAGCCATCCGTGTAGGCTGTTCGACGACTGTTCAGCAGCTAAAGTGCTTGTTGTATCGCTAGAGAAATGCTATAATGCACCATCTGCTTTTTAAGTTCTGATATTATGATAGCACCTTTAAACAGGTGTTGAGGATCAGCCGGGCATTAAACTAGAGAGCAGTTTGGACGGGTTTTTGTACAACTGAGGATGAATCCATACAGTTCATCCAATAGTCGACAGTGTATACACAGCAGAAGGACGTAGAGAGAGACACAGATATAGGGGGATCAAAGCGGATCTAAGCAAACGCATCATGGCTCAGGTCATTTATGTTTATATCGCGGCAGGGAAATTCATATTTTATTACTCTAGGTACTGTATCAGTCCCATTGACAATTCCTTCCAGATGTTTCTTTGTGTCCCAGGGGTGTCTGAGCTGCATCTACAGGGCTGATGGAGAGACTTAGAACCAGGCTCACATCTGTCCCTCTCGCCATCGTTTTCTTCTTTTTTCTTCCCCATCGGTGAGCAACCTTTTCATCACTGTGACAGAGGAAGAGAAAGTGCTTTCCAACTGTACTGGATTCCTCTGTAAGTACAGTACATTCTGAAAAGTGTGGCTTTTATGAGTGACGTGTGTTTGGTTTGTTTCTCCCCATCCATAATGCCAGAAGGTCATTTTTTTCCCCTCTTGTCTCTAGTGGTTGGAGGAGGTAAAGAGGCACTTAGCCGATGATGGGCTAACTTCAGATGGGCCTCACTGGTGATTTCTTTGCCCCATTTCCTCTCAATTTTACAAATGCACCTCTGAGACATGTAGTTGGATGATTACATACCATTTGGAGTGACATTTTATTTAGTAATTTGCTCTGTTATGGTCACACATTTTCCCTGAATTATATTTAAACTGTGTTTCTGACGCTCTGTGCTTTTGAAGTCAGTGCTTGTTTTCTAATTTAAGGCTTGATCTGCAATCAGGGTTTAGAGAGACAGGGGCTGGATAAGGTTAATGGATTAAACTGAGGAGGTGATTTCAATGTCTTACAGGTAATGATAAGTAAAACTACAAATTTCAAAGATTCAGAGAGTGTCATTTTGCCACAGTATGTATTATCTCAACAATTAGCAGGGAGTTAGTAACAGGAAAGTCTGAAGTGCCTGAGTCTGTCTTCGGGTTTGTGCAGGTACATCTTCACGCTTGGCTGAGTCTAGTCCAGACAGGAGAGATGACCCAGAGTCAGGCCAAAATGTTTACTGGCAGATGTGTTTTAAAGGAGCTCTCCTTAGCTGGTCATGGCAGCGGAAAATACCCTGCTGTTCGGTGCATCTGCAATTCGCTGCTCTTCCCAATTCCACCTACAAAATCCTGACCTTTTAAAGAAATGATGGATGAGCTGGCCACGCTACTGTTTCTTCCCCTTTTTCATCTTTTTTTTTTTTCCATTCCATTGAAGATTGAAGCTCTGTCTATGTGAGGCTCCCAGGCAAATTCTGCCCCTCCTTTGCTCGCTGTTTCAAATCACTTTAAAGTCTGATGCAGGCTTTGGCCAGAGCCCTTTGGCACTTGGCTTCTGTGCAACGGTTCGCGTCAGGAGCTACGATTTGTGATTTGCAGATGACATGAGCAATGCCTTGCTTGTGGCTGTTGAGGTGGTTTTGCAAAGCTGAGACAGTAATGTGCGATATGACATGACTGTAGCTCAACATCCCACAGCTGATAAGTGATTGCAGCAGGTAACACATTGTGTTCCATGTTGAAATAATCAGTGTGATGCTGCACATTGGGGTTTTTTTTCTTATGCAAATGTGTGGATCTTTAATACTAAAGTTCAGATGTTATTCATAAAGTTGTAATAATTTAGTTTTCAGGCACATTCCTCTTTTTTAATTCTGTTCATACACATCAGTAACCACCTTAGTCCCAGTTACACTTTGTCTATCAAGCCTAAATTACAGTGTCATGATCATTTCATGAGAATTACAAATATTTTATTCCAGCTTTATGTGCAACAGTGTATATAATGGACTACTTACAAAAATATGAAAAACCAGGCCTTCACTTCTCGACAGCACTCAACGTTCACTATTTCATACCAAGTTAAAAAATTCAACATTCAAAAAAACATACTTCACTTTTACATCAATCTATTTGCAAATTAATAACATCCCTCCGACTTTAAGTTGCAAATGACTGGTATAAAATGATAATCTCTTTTTTTAAGCACTTTCTAAGATTAAAAGCGGATCTTTGTGCATGCTACCTTTGCTCTGACTGCCTGAAGACACTTCACACATCGATGAACATCATCATCTCAGTGTGATGAAGCTCTCTTGGTCTGTAGGTTTTTTTTCCACCACTGCACTCATTGGCTGCAGTTTGCACAGCTATACACACTGCATGGACAGAAGTATTGGCACATGTTGAATTCAGTTGTTTCTTTTCTAACATGGGCCTGAGCTACAAAACTAAATGGCAAATTTCATTTTATTTTGCGATAAATATCATTGCATTAGTTAATGATGTTTAAATTGTTATCTTTTCTGTCAGAATGCCTCAGAGATCTCTCTCAATTTTTAATCAGTGGCTATCATTTTAAATGTTCTGTCAAAATTAAATCATTTTCTGAAACCAGTTGATCCTCACTAGGGTCGCTGTGACCCTATCCCAGCTGCGGGCGAAGGCGGGGTACACCCTGGACATCACAATGCTGATTTTAAAAGTTAAATATTATCAATGTCTAGAGTGTATTTTGTGCTCTGACTGTAAATAATAATGTTAAAACAATACTATCTACTTTCTTCACATCTCACTTAGGAAGAAAAATTTCCCTCTAAATATTGATGTTTCTGTCAGAAATCAGCATAAACAGGTCATCTTATAAGCGTTGTGTACCAATATGTTTGTCCAGAAAATTCATAAAAATCAATATTTCCTTAAAGTTAAGAAGAGGTTTAGTTGTGGCAGAAATGTGTGATTAACAGTCACAACAAATATTTCCAAAATTCAATCAATCATAGTTTATTTATATAGCACTTTACAACATAAAGACTAAAGTTATTTACATCTAAAATACAAGTAAATATAAGATAAAACAACTCAACTATAAATGCAGAACATGTTAAATCTTAGTCATAGCAAAATCAAAGAGAAATGCAATAAAAACCATGTCTGGGACATTTTGAAAGCAAAGAAAACAATTTAAACAAAACTAATGTTAATGTTTAATGGTATTTATTACAATACACAACTATATTATATATGTCATTATTCTTTGATTCCATATAGTGTATATTATATATTTCTGTTCTATGCCACTGCCACATACTGTACCTTATCGTTAGTTTCCGTTTGCTCTGTTGTTCAAAGTGGAAGCACAAAACCCTTTCACTGAGCTATGCCAAATATGTGAATAATGCTCTATAAATGTATGAACTTCTAAGTATATTGTACAGCATTCAGGGATTTGAAGCGTATCTTACTTTGGCCATCAGCTCTCCCGAGGATACAATATGCCAGGGGCATTGTTTAGTTTGAAAAATCCTCAACAAGAGCTTTGCTGGATTCTATTGGTTCTCCTCTCAAAGATGGAATTGACAGAGTGTGTGAGATAGAGCAAACACAAGAGAGAAAGCCTTGACAGCATCCCAGACAGTCGATCCCCAGTGACTGTGTCCACTGATAATTTACTTTTCAGGAGGAGATGTGTTTACCAAGGGTTACAATTGATGTGTTAAAATATTGATAAGGGACATTTTATAAGCTTGGGAAGAGGTGGGACTATTGACCCTACACAAGTGCCATCAGACACTGTGTATAGAGGTCGATGATTGTAATATTAACCACACTGTACATATAGTGTATATAACAAGAGAGTCTGCAGTTTGTGTCTTTCTCACCGTCTATGGACAGATATAGGACACTTCACTTTTTACATTTGTGCAGTAAGCTCTGTACGCTTGTACTGTAAAGGCTTGCATCTAAACCTGTTATAATAAATATTCTAACTTTATATTTTTAACAGTGCATGCTGCAAAGGCTGGAATCCCAGTCTTACATGACCATTTCCCCTTATGACACAATATCTTATAATATCCGAATGAAGCAAATTATGAAATGTTTAACCATAATCTACACTTGATCTTAGCCAAAAGGCTGAGAAGCGATGACCATATTCTATATATATCATGATATATGTGTAACTGAGGCTGAAAAGCATACCTCTAAAAAGTAAGAAATGTTCATTTCTAATTATTCACGACAGTTTCTTGTATATGTACAGTACTCTACTGACGGCAACTTTCTATTAAAAGTTTCAATGAAAAAATAATGACATTTGATGCCCATTGACACGATATATAGCGCTGTAGGACACAACATATCACATACGGTCTATAAATACATTGTACCGTACGCTCCTGTCACTTACAATGGAATTGTTTAGTTTTATTCCTATTTAAACACATTAGTTTAGATTACATACTGAGTCCCATTTATCTACCAAGAAAAATCGCATTATCACAATCATTTCATGAAAAGTTGTAAGAAAGAAAACCAAAAAAAATCAACTTTAAGGGAAACAGTGTACATAAAATTAGATCATGTTGTGTTGTATAAGACTTAATGCAATATATATGATACATTACACAGTGTTATGCATCAATATATTGTCCCACATCTAATAAAAAATGTATGTCATGATATCAGGTGAAGATAGGATGACATGTTTTTGGTTTTTAACGACAGGGCCAGATAGTCTTAAAATCATCTCCAGACATTAGTCAACAGTACTTTAGATTTGCTCCTCCCTCTAACAATGGCCACAGAATCTATACAATTGTATCTTTTATTTCTGAAGTGCAAATGCGATGCTAGTCCTGACGGCTATGTTAGTGACACATGTGGCCTGGGGCTAGGTCAACAACACTGGGTCTTTCATTGTAATCTGTGCTCTACAGGGACCATTGGACACATGCCTGCACCCCCCACCCCCACCCCCCCAGCTGCACCCAAGCCACTGAAGCCCACAATCCCTTGCTGATGAGAAGTCGAGGCTGCCTCCTCTCCTTTTCTTCCACTGGCCTTGTGGATCAGAAAGGTGTTATTCTGCCTGTCAGGTGGGGTGAACAATATTGACTTAAATGGCTTGACCTAACTCATCCTTGATGGCTCTACCTGCTCACCCTGACCTCTGAACTCCTCACACCCACTGCGTGATTATAGCGGTGTGTTCATGGAGGAGCAGGAAACCCTGTATGGCCTTCACACCTGGATGCCCCCATCCAAATAATTAAACTGCACCGATGGAAGGCCAGATCGGCAGGAAAGAAAGAAGCCATGTCTCAACAATTTAATTATCACACTCAGCTTTTGAAGGCTTGGCAAACAGTAGGACATGTTTGGTTTCATTTTTCCAAAAGTGCCACAAACACATCACACACCTCCATCAACTAATGTAGGGATGGAGGATTTACAGAGTCTTGTAGCTACACTTTAACTATTAATGGTTAAAGACACACAATTTTACAAGTAACAATTCTTAGTTAACTAATGTTCATGTTGTGATGCTGGTGTGAACACTTTGAGGAGTGATTTCCTAATGTTGATCACATCAAAATATAGAAAACAGCCGGAGCTACAAGTGCCATTTTGTCATTTTGCATCAGAATATTTTTCTTCAACATTTACTACTGCTGCATCATAATCTCAATAATACTATGATATTTGCAAAGATCCAAAAACCTGTTGAAATTTAAGTCTTTCATTTATCTTGTCCAGATGTAGCCTGGGAAGCCCGACTATGATATGAATTCATAGTCTGGAGATGATCCATAGACTGAGTTTAAGTGTACGGTGGGATTAACACCTGTCTTTCAAACTGCTCTGCACGTAGTAGGCCAGTGACATGACCTGGAACAATGTGATGTATACAGAGCAACAAAAACTAAACTAAACTAGCATCCATCTTGTTGTTTTAATATACTATAGGCTAGGCTAATTAACGTTAACACACAGTGGAAGAAAAATAAAAATAGCCAACCGCATGCTGTTTATCTAACCATTGACTGTATATAAGTTTGTACTTCTTCAACCCTGTTGTCATTGTGCTAAGCCCCGCCCTACACAAATGGAATGTTGTGATTGGGCCAATAAAATTTTACCGGTCCTGGCTGAGGCTCTATGATGGGCTCGCTAGACCAACGACTCAAAAAAAAAAAAAAAAAAAAGTGTTGCCACTAGAGGTGCACTAGTTCACTAGGCTAGTCCAGATGTTTATACAGTCTGAAAAGTGGTGGTTAGATGCAAACACACAGACCCAGAACAAAATCCAAAACCTGGATTGACAAGACTTATTGAGAATTTACAGTCAATAAACAATTTACTGTGACAAACTAGGCTTATGTCATTGAAAGCGACGGCTAGGGGTATGTTCCTGAACGCCTCCAATCATTAATGATGTCATGATATTCTGCATTCCCACGTCATATTCTTTCATTAGCACTAGATTTGATGTCCATTAGACAAATAGTTTCAGAGATATGAACAGAAGTGTTTATTGATTTTAAAACATCTGAGCGCCCCCTTGTGCATAATCTAGAAATCGTAAACCATCCAAAATGTAACTCTTCCTTTCCATTATATTGATTAATATGGAAAACATGGAATTTCTAAACCCAAAGATATCCGGTGGTGGTTCTAGCAGCAACAGGATTATATCTTATTATATTTGTATATTTTCTACTGTTTATCTATAACCTGACTGCAGCCATATATTAATTTTAACACCAATTTATTGTCACATAGGGTTATTTTGTAACACAAACCCCCAAAAAAATGTTCTTATCTCATTTATTTGCTGACCATGCTATCACATCTCATAAATAGTGCAAAAAATGTAAATATCCCTTACACATTATACAGTTACATTATACTGTACGGCTTCTGTGAGTATTTCTGTGAAAGTTAATTTAAGACGTGAATAATCTCATAGTAACTTTTTAATAAACAGGACATATATGGTGAATTTACTTGTTAGTGTGGAGCATTTCTTCCATCTGAAAAATCTTAATAAACACCAAATATAATAGTTTGATTTCATATTTAGCTGTCAGGTAATTTTTTTCCCTCTGTGGCTTCAGGACACCATTAGGACTTTTCAAGTGTGAGGTTTACCATGTATATTTAATCCTTCTCTCACCTTATTAGAGCCACGATTTTATTGATTTCTTCCCGTTTCTTTCAGGGCCAGTAGCTGGGTTTACTGGGAATCATTTAAGAGGCTGATAATAGGCTGAAGTATCTAAGGGAAACCCTACAGAGAGTGTGAGCGGTGCAACTTTGTCCTGCGCTGACAAGCTCACAGGAACAGTATGCAGATCATATACCATAAGGATGATCAAAACGTCCCATCCCCAGCCGCTCCCACGGATTCTCTGTTCTGTCAAGCTACTGTAGGACATTATTGTGGCGAGCGTGTCAACATGGTCAGATGAAAAACAAAAATAGCACAGCGTGTACTCACAGTGATAATGACACATAAATTGGTGAGGCTTCTCTTGATGGGCCATCTTTTCTTTTACAAAACACAAGGGAGAGAGAAACAGTGACAGAATAAATTGGACATCCAACGTGATATTAACACTGATTTACTTTTGAAGTTGCTGCACATGTGTAATATCAGCTGACATAAAACAGACAAGACAGGGATATAACAGAAATTTATATGCATTTATATAGAAATGGATATCATTGGGATTCCATTCAGTGATGTATGGACTCCATACATGGAGCTGGGAATGTGGACACAAATGCAGAAATTAAACAGGCCTTAATTCTGCAAATGGTGTTTATTTTTCCAAAGAGAAGGAATCTCGTCAAGCATGCTTTATATTAGTCCACACTACTTCTTGGACTTCTGACAACGGGACACCTAATTGGCCTTGGAGTTTCCCTGATGTCACAAAGTTGGAGGGACAGCAGCACAAAAAGACCCCCACTGCTCTTGGATCGAAAAATTAACTACTTTTTGAGGCAGTTTCTGACTATGAGAAGGTTTACAGCTGAACAGACACAGTCGGAATGGAGCTATGGCCAAGATCACCAACCTCTGCCTAGATGGCAAGCAAGATCTACCTCTGTAAATAGGAATTCCTCCTTCCATTCTTCAGTGATGGTGGACCTGCTGCCAACGTGTGTGTGGCTAGTACAATGCCGATGCTCAGGTACGTTGCATATAGTCATGATGCACAGCGACGTTAGGTATGGTCACAACCAGGGTGCGATTTATCAAAAAAAGAGGGTTTGTTTGTTTTTTCCACAGACAAAAGTGTGCATTGGATGACCCTCGTTCCTTCATGAATAACATAAATGAGGCTCAAATCACTAAATGAACATTTCAAATGAACAGTTTTTTTCTGGTGACGCAGTTCATGTGGTCTTTTCTATTTCCCTGTTGGGGGGTCATCTGGGTCCATACACAAGGTATTCATTTGCTCATGAATGGGCAGTTTTTCACTGATTTTATCTGCCAGCAGTGCGCCAGGACAAGGGTTCAGTTCTCTCTGAGTGCAAAAGTGGACGGGCCATGTTCAGAGGAGGGTGCCGGGGTCGAGCCAGTGGGAGCCAGGTCGGGGCGGTTTGCCACCCTGTCCCTTCTCAGCTCGCAGGTCTGGCTGTGAGCTTTACAGCCCCCTCTGCCCGACCTTCACTTCACCCAAGGCATGACGCTCAGGGATATTACATATGGTCACGATGCTCAAAGAAGTTAGTGGCTGGAATTTTTAAAAAATTTAAAATTCTGTATAATCATCCAATTTCTTTCCTCCTGTCCCAAAATTGACTAGGAAAGCCTCCGCGATTGACCAGGTGATTGCGATCGACGGGTTGGCGACCCCTGTACTAGAGCATGACATTTTCACTCCCGTCCTATCCCACTCCCAGAGAAAAAAATCCCACCACAACCCAATCCCAGGCCAGAGTAAAAAAATTAATTCCATCCCGCTCCCACTCAAAATTACACCTATTCCTGTTTTTTTTTTAATACACAAACAATTTTGTGGGGGTTTTTTTTAGATAACTGTTTCACTGGTCACCTTTACTTATTATATACATAATGAACAAAAATGCTGAAACTATGTCCAGAAACTAAGGCTAAGTTCTCACTGGGTTTTCCTTTTCCTGTGTCCCTCTTCAGAGCACTTGTCCCCGACTCACTGGAATACTTCACTAATATATTTGCAAGCTTCACATGCTGCATTAAATATGTTGGCATTGTCACTTTCAACTCTCATGAACTTGTGAAGTATTTCAGAATTTCCTATAAATTCCATGAGTCTGACTAATGCATCATTACTTCTTACTTTACATTGTAGTTCTTGCTTAATTGCTTCGTCTCCAGCTCCAGTCATTGTTTAATTTAACTACGCACGCAACCTCTGCCTTTAGCTCCCAGTAGTGGCTAACCAGGAAGTTAAAGCACAGTTGAATATGTATTTCTTTTGACTTTTGAGTTTTGTCCCCGTTCTTTTGGTTGTCTATTAATGTTGTTCCCGCTCCTGCCCGCTCCCCTTGATTTTTATTCCTGTCCCAATCACAAGATTAAAACAATTTTGTCTCCCACCCCACAGGAATCATGCGGGAATCAGGTGACACGCAGGAATTCCCAATAAATGTCATCCTTAACTATGGACTTAAATAAAGCATGATTTCATCGTGGGTCAGGCTGTGGATGTGCTTCGACCTGTCACGGGACTGTGGAAAATGTACGAACTGTGGAAGATCCTTTCTGCTCTGAAGAGTGGAGTCATGCTGAGGCCAGTTACAACTAGATTAAGGCTATATTTGAAGTAGACCTGAATTAGAGCCTCCCCCCCCATCCAATATGTGCTTCTGTAACGGGTACTGTAGCGACGGCACCGTGGTTGACAGATATACTCCTGAGATGCAGGAGAGAAACGAGGAGACGACTTATTAGTTTCCAGGATCTTGCAGTAATTTATTAAACATTCACTTTCATATGTTCTGTTTCTTTTCTTTATGTTCAACATATCCAAAGTTCAATGTCCTTTAGGCATTTTCAATGAATTTCAGTGCACATGTCAACACAAAACCCATAATGTCTTTTAGTACACAATCCATAACAAAATAAATCTCTTATTACAATACATGTTCACCCTAACCCTAACCCTAACTATTTATGAAAAATGAAATATAAAGACAATGGTAATATTAACCAACTTAGCGTTCACGTTACTTTTAAACTCATGAAGATATTTCACTTTTTAAAGTTTCACATCAAGACAATACTGCGTTTCACCTTCAGAACGATTAAGTGCTTAAATTAAACAGAGCTTCATTTTATAAAAATAACCCTTTTTTTTCTTCTGAACCCATTCAGCAAAAACACATTTAACAGTAATGATGTGGACCTTACAAACGGCAAAATAAATAAGACATATACAATTGTAAGTTTCTAAAACATTACTGGCGCATATGTTCACATGGGGGAAACACGTGTGTGCTTTTATGTTTCTATTATCACGTGATCACTGAACAGTTACTCGGCTAGACCTCGCCTTCGCGTCTCAAACTAACTTAAAACAAAATCCTAACAATTCTCGATTTAAACTTACAACATTGAAATGGTTCATTAACATCCCAAATACATTTAAGCATGGCTAATTCCTAATTTCAAGGTATATTTGTACATTTACCAACCTAAGATGCAGGAGAGAAATGAGGAGACGACTTATTAGTTTCCAGGATCTTGCAGTAATGGCGTTAGAAACAATACAAGACGCTAAACTCGTTACCCGCCCTCGCCCCCCTGCTGGCGTGCTGTAAACATTACAGCATACACATTGAATTGAAAACACTGCACAAGTAAATGCAAAATATTGAGGGTTCTTTCTCAAAAATGAAATACAATACAATAACTTGTATTGAGAATAAAATAATTATTTTTCCTTCTCAAACACAAATGTAACACATTTTGTTTCTGTAATTCCATGGATTCCTTGTTTGGTGCTTATGGTGGACAGCATGTTACTGCAGCTCACTTCTGCTGTAGTAACAAGGTAATGTCCTGTAACGGATCAATAAAGTGTCAATCAATCAATCAACCAATAATTTATAATCAATCAATCATTTAGCACCGCTTTAGGTTGACAATTGTTAAAATGCATCCCAAAGTGATGATACGTGCATAACCATGTGGACATGGAAATAGATTACACCTTAGAAAACAACAACATAATAGCATCATTCTCACTTCATGCATATTGTTAGTCTGTGTGATGAACAGAATCGTAATAGTCCCCCACCCAACCCCACCCGTCACTCCAGCAGCAAATTGGGTTATAGTTATAGTTATATTTCCAGTGATCCAGAATAGATCTCATTACATTTTGGGAACACTAGGGCAGAGCATGAATCTTTTATGCATTTTTAGTGTTTTTTCCCCATCCACTTATAATGGGTGAAATTTCAAATATCTTTAGCAGTAAAGCTATTGGTTGAATTCATACAAATTTTGATTTATACATTGTCAATAACCCAGAATGGATGTCATTACATTTTGGGAAAATTAAGGCCAAGTTTAAATTCTTCATGATATTGAATTTATCGTATTTTCCGGGCTATTGGCTGCACCTACACTTTACGCTACCATCTCCAACGTCTCACCATCCATTCAGTAATGTTGACATTCTTCTGGTTGGTGACATGGATAAAGACCAATTAGTAAACAAAGGCATTAACGGCACCTCTTCATTGTTACAGAAGTGCACAGATTGACCACTCTGCCACCAGATGCTATGTCACGATACGATCTGGGATCCTTCTGTTTTCAAAGGAGGGGCCTTCTCTAAAATCCTTGCATGTGATTAAATGAAGAATCAGCCACTCACGTTGAACTCAAGCCAGCCACAACACTAGCCACAACACCACCCAGTCATGGGGTAGTCACTGATTGGCTCCTTAATTTTGAATAAAACCTGAACCCCGCGGAACTCAGATGGCAGCCAAATCACGTGAGTCAGGTTAGGTCAGAAGGGCAGTAGGCACGAAATGTCAGCAATGCTTCTGTCAGGGCGACTGTGGCTACAAATGTAGTTTACCACCACCAGAGGGATCATGTGAGAGTGAATGAATAATGGATCACTAATGTAAAGCACTTTTAGTGGCCAAAAAAGTGCTATGCAAATCCAATCCAATGTTGTTATTATTATTATTATTATTATTATTATTATTATTATTATTATTATTATTATTATTATTATTATTATTATTATTATTATTATTATTATTATTATTATTATTATTATTATTATATTCTCTTGCTGTGCATGAAAACTTAGATTTCTCAGAAACTCCAGTTAAGTCCTTAGCTCAATTACTGCTAATAGCTCGACTAAAAGTACTGTGTGCACTGTGTACATGTATCTTCTTTCTAGTGGGGCTGTTGTTGCAGTGTGTCCACAGTCTATCTGATGGGCTGCATGTGTAGACAAGCATGGCTTTAGGGTCCAATAATTGTATCCTCTATGTGTCAATTTTTTTTTTTTTGCAATATTGTGGAGAGGCTGAAATCTCTGAAAGGTAGAGCTTAGATTCGCCCCAGCTTGTGAAGGCCCAGGGTCTTTTTTGCGCCATGAGCTAATTGTGTATATTATCACACATTTTTGGTCTCTGTCTGGGCCATGGCGCTGAAAGAAGCAGGACGCCTATCAAAACCATTATTCCCAGGTGTGAAAAGCTGTCACCTTCCTATGTGTCACTTTTGTCTCTCTGCCTTGTCCCACTTACTGGCCCATTTTGCCTGGGCAGGTGAAATATGTGCCACCTGCCACTGCTCGCCTGTTTGGCCGTGGCGATTGATGGAACACATTCTCTGAGAAGGTGATGCTAACTGACAGGGTCTTTATATCATTCTGCGTGGAAAAAAGGGCGATGACCATTAATCAATACTATTTTCATGCAGTGAGCAGAAAAAAGACAAGGCTGATTCTGTTTCCCAAAATATACCCTTTACCCCTGTCACGCTACAGTAAACAAGCAGGAGGAAAAAATTCAATTTAAGGTTCATTTCAAGAGAATAAAATGCCTTGTTTTAGGATTTTTCTATAATAAAGAAAAGAATTCTCGTCAAGTCTCCTATTCATTAGTTAAGTCATGTCATTTTAAGGAAATTATCTTATCTTATATCTTAGTAAAATATTTTCAATATCAAGCTAAAACAATGTTTAATATCCTACTTATAGCTTTACTTAGGAATAATAAATATCTCTACAAAAATGGAGTAGTCTTTCCTTATAATAAAGACAATACACAATACTTTTCATGGTCATTTTTTTAAATTACGGTTTGGTCTATTTGGTTGTGTTTAAGAACACCTCTTTATAAAATAGCTGTTTTTGCTGCAATAATTGTATTTCTTGTTACTTATTTGTCCTTGCATCATCTAGTCACTTGAAAAAAACAAAACAAAACAGCATTTACTAGATTTAAATTTGTACATTAGAGTTAAATGACTTGTATTTGCTCTGTGGATTCAAAAAGGTAAGTGGGAATGTCTACTGTAAGTGAAGTGAGAAATATTGTTGGAATTATTACTACTGTTTTGGAAATCTGCTTCCATGTTCTTGTTTAATCCCTGTCTCTGTTTTCTGATGATTTTATTGTATTTTTTTTTATCAAATAACTGGCTTTTTTAAAACATATCTCTGTCAAATGCAGAATCTGTAACACACAAAAATCCACATTGAGTGAGTGGAACAGCATAATGATCTGATCATTAGATTAATACGGAGGTGTTTCTTTCTGCCTGAACCCGGACTGACGTCAGTAAATGCTTGTTTTGTAGTTACTTCCTGTCACAACAGCTACTAAGCAGGAATCCAGGTGATTTTATGCTACATTTCATCAGTGAGTGACCCATAAACCAAATGGTGAGTGCAGAGAACTACCTGCCACAGCCTGTTAAGTGAACGCACCGACCAGTGGGTGCCAACCTTTCGTTCAGGCCATAATCTAATATGCACAGCAACACCCCCCTCCCCCCTCTCACCGCTGCTGAACCATTTACCAGTCCTGCTGACTGACAGAACCAGGGATGCTCACTGATACCTTCTGGCAGGTCCAGGCTCTAAAACTTCACCTACCATCCAAGATGTGCCACCAGTGTACCTTTTAATTTCTCAAAAAAAAAAATTAAATAAAATAATACAATTTTATATATTTATATATATATATAAATACACATCCTCTTCTAAGGTGGGATGTTTGGGTCAGAGTGAGTGCCGCAGGAGGGAATTGCAAGAGTGAGCAGAATCCAATCTGTTGATTAATCATCTGGTGTTACATGCAGGATGACTTCCGCTCCAGCACACCATTCATGCAAAAGCTTTTTTCATGCTTTATTTAACAGAGAGTCATTTTGATTAGTGTGGAAAGATACTGTGAGAGGCACAATGACTAAATCAGAGCTGTCAGAGGCTTTTACTTCCTGAGGGGATGATATTGACAAGACAAGTGAAGGCAGCCGAGGAGGCGGCTACTTAGGACGTAGCTGTACTTGGAAACAAAACAGCATTTCCTTTTTGGTAAATTCATATTTTATCCATGCCCACTGAATAATCTGTTTCTAATTGCATTATAACTATGACACGGTGGAATATAAGTGCTTACTCACTTGTAGTTGAAATACATGTGCTTTACTTGAGTGTTTCCATTTCACACACTTTTAGACTTTTACTCTACTACATGTCAGAGGTAAATATTGTACTTTTTTACCACATTACACTTATTTGACATTTTTAGTTCCTTCTTTTCATTCATTTCCTGCTCAGTGAAAACCACATAGGCCAGTGTTTGTCAACGTTGGGGCCAGGACCCAATGTGGCATTGCCTGGAATTCAAATGGGACCACCTGAAATTTCTTTCCATAACAGATATGATACACTGTGTGTGAAACCAAAGCACTGTGGTACTGTTTATCTGTCAAATGTTCATTGTGGTCAGTTTCAGAGGCTGCAGCTCTTTCATAATCCACAGTTTGAGTTATTGTATGTTCAGTATTAATTATCAATCTTGTAAATACAAGCTGGACTGACTGTAAATATACTGACCAAGGAAAATAAAGCTCTCACTTTGTGCAGTAATCTACACCTGGATTGTCTGCCTCTGTCCATAATAATATACATTATACAGACTAAGGGGATACAACAAGTGAATTTGGTGAAAAGCTCATAGATAAATACACTGGACTATGAACAGTAGTCAGGTATAATGTCAGATGCTTATGAGCCTTTTACAATAAAACAATTATGGCTAAAAACGTCAAAAATATTTTATCGGAAGTGCTTTTCATTTACACAAGAATTGAGTTTTTACAGGATGAAAACACAAAAATCTGAAGAAGCATTCCAGAGTGGAAATCTTGAAAACTATTTTCTGTCTGTCCATACGGAGTGGATCTCTCCTTCAGTGTGGTTCTCCTCAAGATATCTATCTTCTTTTTCCCATTGGGTTTTGGAGGTTCTAAGGACAGGGGATACTTGGGACTTTTTAATCTATTTCTGTATTTGATTGTGTTTTCTGTAAAGCACTATTAGACGACTTTGTTGTGATTTGGGGCTTTATAAATAAATTTCACATTTCAACATTGAAAATGCAAAAATATTATTATTATTATTATTATTATTATTATTATTATTATTATTATTATTATTATTATTATTATTATTATTATTATTATTATTATTATTGACAAGGCAGTGTTCTATCACAGCACCATCTACAGCTTGGCATCCATATCCAATCCAATTCCACACACACTCGTATCCCTCTATGTACACAAATTTTTTTAACCACAATGTTTACTTAAATGTGGATAAAAAGGTTAAGATGAGACGCCAGTTTCTCTTTTGATCATATAAGCGTAGCCGTATAAACAATCCCAAAATGTCATCAAAAATAAATGTTTGCAACACAGTATCACAAAGTATTACATGATCCAAAAATGTAATTTGAGCACAGAAAAAAAGTCTCTATTTTAACCCTTCGATGTATACTGGTCACTCCAGTGGACAGTTATTCTACTGTTCTCTTGTATATTCATGGGTTTTGTTGTTTTAGTTCCATATCAGTCAGTTCATATCATTACGACAACTGGTCTGTTCTTAATACCTGATCTGCACAAACATGTTTACCTGTAAATCAATTGCTTGTTGTCATTACACTGTAATTAACAGCCGTTTTTAAACAAAAATGGAACTAAAATTGTTTTATTTCTTAGTGTTCTGATATTGCATTTTAAACAAGTTTCTTTGCTTCAAAGCTTAAACACATGTTGTCCAGCTGAGTGAACATTTTTGTAACTTCGTAAAATATACAGTAGGTTCATTAAAAATATTTCAATCGCATTGCTTTTTTTCATGTGTAAAGAGGAATAAAAACACTTAGGAAAAAAAATCTTGACCAATGTTCTCATAATTCATGCATCAAAAGGTTACATTTATTTTTGTTTTTATTTAATCCAAGTCCCATTGAGATTAAAAAGGGAGTAAAGGGAGTCCTGGTCAGTGAAAATTGACCACTTGTGAATGCAGAGAGTATAAATCAACACTTCTTGTGATTAAACCACAGATATAGGAGGGCAGCAGACCAAGAATGGCCTTAAAAATAAAAGTGTACCAATGTTCCTGACTCCTTGCGGACAGAGATGGCCATCCAACATAACATAATTCACAATGGTGTGTTCAAGCTCTGCAGTTAGTAATGAACCTCACAGCAGCATGATACACACTCTTAATTCTGCTCAGGCTTTGAGCAGAAGCATTCATGTACAACAGGTCTATATAGTCTAAAAACACATTAAAAAAATTTTTTTTTCCTCAAAAAAGAAAAGAAAAGAAAACCCAATTTAAGTTTAAATGTCTGGGGTTGATAAAAGTCTGTCATATTACAATGGGGTCATGAGCCAAAACATGTTGGGAACCACTGATGTAGGCCCAGTGCATCTAAATCAATTCCAATTTTATTTACATAGCACATCTATAATGGAAGTTATCTCATGTCCCTTTACATACAGAGCCAGTTGAAACCAGATTCTAATTTACAGAAACCCAACAGAATCCTCCAGGACCAAAAACTTGTGAATGGTGACTGTGGTGAGGAAGAAAACATCCTTTTAACAGGTAAAAACCTGGAGCAGACCCTGACTCCTGGAAGATGGGCATCTGCTGTGACCAGTTTGGATTAAATGAGACAGAGTAAAGGAGGAGAAAAGAGAGCGAGAGAGAAAGAGAGAGAGAAAGAGAGAGAGAGAGAGCGAGAGAGAGAGAGAGCTAGACTAAGGGAGAGTGATTGAACACGGAGAGTAGGGGATTATGGGGAGATACGTGGATGCAAATAATGTACAGCAAAGTGATTTTGAATATCTATCAATTACCACCAAATGTGTGTGATTATATGCAATAAACTAAAGGATTATAGGTTCAGTGTGTAGCATTTGAGTGTTGTAGAATAGAATAAAATAGGATAGAATAGAATAGCCACACCTTTCTGTGTGGAGTTTACATGTTCTCCTCGTGTCTGTGTGGGTTTTCTCCAGGTACTCCAGTTTCCTCCCACCATCCAAACACATGCACTGATAGGTTAATGAGTTAATCTAAATTGTCCAGAGGTGTGAATGTGAGAGTGATTGTTTGTCTATATATGTTCAGCCCTGAGATGAACTGGAGACTCATACAGGGTGTACCCCACCTTCACTCATTGTAGCTGGATTAGGCCCCCAGTGGGTTCAGATGACGATACAAGAATAGCCTTTGTCGTCACCTTACATACAAAAATTTAGCTACATACATTTAATCAGTTCAAGAATACTTAAATTGTTAAATTGTTAAGTTAAAACAATTATTCAAAGGTAATGCTACACAAGCAAAATGTACAAATTAAGGTTTAATTACTGCATATAAAATGGACCCTTTTTTCAAATAGTATACCTATTGTACTATTGTTATGAGGTGGTTGTTTGTTAACGTTAGCTACTTTGCTACACTTCTATGCTAATGGTATCTGATTTTGCTACCAGTGTAAAAGAGCAGAGTGTGGCAATAAAGATTTAAACAGAAAAAATATGATCAGTTCCTCTTAATACAAATGTGGTCTGAGAAATGTGAGCACATGATCACCTTTGAACAAAAAAAAAAGACTCCAACCTCAATTTCATATAATTACATTCATGTAAATGCTACATATTGTACCTTTAGTTGATCCTTTATGAATTCAGACAATTCTAAATAAAGAAACTCTCCATGGATTTGCTAGTAAATGCATCATCACAAAAGTGGAAACAGGGTTGTTTTTTTGTAGATCGGGAGATGGTTTTAGATAAACAGGCTTTTGACAGGGCACTGATGCAGGAAACATATGATGATCTTAGAGAATGTGATTAAATCAGCTCAACCTGAAACATACACATTAATATGAAAGTAGCATGACTGTAAAGCATTATATATAATAGAAAAACACTGACAGGACCCAGTTTACTCTGGTAACTTCTTTTATTATGCATATTTCAAGGACATTTTGCTGATAATGCTTATATATTTTTTAATTAAATCATCTTTTAAATACAGAATTTTCACTGACATTAATATTTTCACAGTGTCTTAATTAAAATCTCTTCTGCCACTGTCATTATGTCGTAGGTTTGGAGCTATTTTTGTGGCACTAATTGTCAGTTGAATAAAATCTAAAAAGGTCTAACCAATGTAACCATTTCTGCATTTTAGTTTCACCTCCAAAACTGCAAGGAAAGAGGGGAAGAAGATCAACAGCCTCTTAATATTTGCCATTCCAACAATCAATCAATCCTCCAAACCACTACGAGAGGGGTCGACGTTTATGGGTTTTGCTCAGTCAGACGGCTTGACTGGGTGCTATTGATCTGCACCCAGACTCAAATGTCAATACGTCTCCTTTGGGTTGTGTCGCAAGAAAAACCAAAAAAAAAGAATCATCTTCATTGATCACTGTGGTTGGAGAGCAGGTGGCTCTCTTGCAGCGCGCCACAACAATGTGAAACACTGCTTGGAACGCTGCCCCAAATGTTGGACAGGCACTTCATGGTCCAGTAGGTCACCTGTCAGCCGCTAACAGCAGTTTCTGAAGACGCATCTTCATTGACCTGTGGCCGCCGCTAAAAGGAACACTGCACAAACCCCCACTATGCGCGTACATATGCATGCTTTCACGCACCAAAGCACAGGTTTACATTTATTCACAAGGAAATTTGGAAGGAAATAAAAATCATGTGTTGCCGGGATATAATACACACAGAACAACAAATGGCAGTTCACAGGTTTTATCTGATAGAGAGCCAATGTGCATTTATTTATGCAGGAGAAATGATCAAAAAAGTTAAATGGTCACCCACTTATGACTAGAAATAATCACAAGAGTGATCGATGAATGTAAAGATACATTAATGTAAAAGAAATAAAGTTTACACAGTGTCTCTCTGTCTAAGTAAGATACACATTTTTATGTTACAGTACAATTTTCTCCAAACCCCAAAGAGATAGTCTGGGGAAAAAACCCTTGAGTACTAAGAAATAAAAGTCACAAAACGCCCACAATGCCACACCAGCGCGTGTTTACTGATTTTCACAGGACACGGAGTCTCCAACGTGTCTTCATATATATTACTTCTGGTCCCATTTGGATTCTTCGTCACATTTCACGAACCGTTTACCAACCGGAAAAAACACAAATACCCAGAATGCTGCACATGCAGTCCCGACTACGACATGACGTCACTTCCTGTTTTGAGTTAAATTTAACCCAGGATATTGAGATACAAAATAAAATCCCAAAAAGATCCCGAAATATGACCCGGTTACACATGAGAAAGAGAAGGAACAAATAACTGTTGTTTTGTTTTTTTTTTTTGTTTTTTTTTTTTTAAAACCATCTATAACATCAGTACATTCAATAACACCTGATTTTGCTCTGATCCACACATGCAGAGGATAATATCACAATAAATTATGATAAATGACATGGAAACAGGTTAAATATAGACAGCATATTATTTAAGGGTTAAATGATTAGATAGATAGATAGATAGATAGATAGATAGATAGATAGATAGATAGATAGATAGATAGATAGATAGATAGATAGATAGATAGATAGATAGATAGATAGATAGATAGATAGATAGATAGATAGATAGATAGATAGATAGATAGATAGATAGATAGATAGATAGATAGATAGCTTATGTTAGCTGTTTAGCCCTTATTTATTTCTGCACTGATCAAAATTGTGTGCATTTATAAGAAGAATAAATCTACTGCATTAACAAGACCAGTGCTTATTTAATGCACAGTTTACAAGGTTATTATAATTAACTGGGCAGAGCCACTGAAGCAAAACCTGGACACAGTTATTCTGCTCTCTGCATGTTAATGATTCTAAATATGATGGGGATCAATTAAACATGAATTCAGAGTAAATATTATATTAATGTAATTATGGAATACAAAATGTGCAGCGCATTTCCATTCACTCACACAGCAGCATGCTTTATTAGTCAAAACGATGGTTTCAGATGCACATTAACTCTAACATCCATCACAGGTCAGTATCTAAAATGCATCCAGTAGTAACAGTAAAGGGTCAAAAAAAAGAGGGATCAAAATATCAATGTACCGCTGCTCTTAAGTGGTATTAAGGTGAGTAAATTCAAGACTTTAAGCTGCGAGCACAGCATCACATAATCAACAGCTCCTGTAATCACTATCAGCGGTATTTGGTGATGTTGTCTTTCTGGGTGTTGGCCAACTTCTCCCACTTCACAGTTAAATAAGGCAGAGATGGGAGACAAAGAGCCTCCTCTTCCTAATCATCATGATAAACGATGAAAGCACTTTTCCTTTCCAAGTGTCATTCTCTCATGGAGAAAATCTTTTCCACTTTAGATTGGGGTGTTTGAAGTCGCTCTCTGTCTTCTTGTCTCATTAAACATAAAAGAATGAAATAAAATTCAAATGAACTGTTTACCCTGTTACTTTAAAATGTGTAATTTACCCTCACTCTGCGAGACAACTCACAATTACAGTGGGTTGGCTCTCCCACATCCGTTTAGTGTATTTTCTATAACAAACCCCTATTAATCATTTTCACAGATCAAAGTGACACCGCAGAAGAATTTTAAATATTTAAATCTCCGCTATTCCAATCTTATATCAGATCAAAGAATTTTGCTTTAATTTTATGAGGCACATTGCCAGTAGATACAGAAACATACACAGAGTTGCACACAAACTCCAATTAAATATTGCAAATTTCAGTAAATCTCCATATTATTTTCATATCTGAGCAGGCCTCACACTGGGTGCAGCTGAAGTGCAGAGGAGGAGGCGGCTACAGACGTAATTGATTATTACGGTCGGTCTTCACATGTTATGCGGATGACAAGTAACTTAAAAGTACATGCCATTTATGATGGGCCGGCTGTTTCAGGGGGAACACTGCACAAATGCATATAATATATTAATACTGGGAACATTTCAATATAAATTGTGTAAATTGACAGGCCAACATTTCCATCAAGTCCAAATCATTCCTATAGTCGCATTGCTCGATCAAGGACGTCTTTACAGTAGACTTTAACCTGACCACACAAAGTTTCTTAATTTGTATAGAATATTCTATATGTGTAGGTTCAAACCTCTGTTATTATACTTCATACTGAAATACTAATAGATAGAGCTCCTTCTATTCACATGACATTGTTTATAATACAATCAAACTCTAAAAACTTTATGAAAATAGCACCATTGTATTGCTCCTCATTGTTACCAGTATAGAAAATATATGGTACTGTCAATAAAAAAGGTTAATTTTTTTTGTACTGGAGTTATTACTGTCATATCTTTAAACGTAAATCTGTACATGTACAATTTTATAGAAATGACTTTCACTAAATGGATTAAAACATATCATATCTACAGCTTGTACAACTGTCCATTTCTGTTGATTATGACATATTATCTTCATTAAAATGATCAGTTGTTGTTAAGAAATATTCATAAATATAAAGGCACAACACAGATGTATGACTATACAAATTGTCCCTTTTAAAAAAATAAATAAATCATTAATTCATTCAGCATTTTAAACAATTCAAATTATTACAAAACAATCAACATTCAGTAAAATTAACATCCAGGTCCTTGTTAACAAAGTGAACTAGTGCTTTTCTCCATATATATTAAATTAAGACCATGCACTCTTTCACATTAAACTATAAAAATCTGCTCCTCACAGACAGATATAATAAAAATGCAGTTTATACAATCCAATCGCAGTAATAAAAAACAAAATAAAAAAAAAACAAAACAGCTCAGACATCAACAACAGCTAAATGAAACGGTATGAATAATGTAAATACAAATAATGGACATTATCTCCATTCTCAATCCTCACACTTTTTTTTTTATTTTTTATTCTAACTACTGCTTACATCTAATTCTTACTTATAAATATGTTAAATGCAGGACTTTTCTTTCCTTTTTTCACACACTATTATTGCAACTCGAATATAACCACAAGACAATTAATGTTTTCTGTTTGGCATCACAATCATTTAGAGTTTAGATTTTATTAATATGTCAGAATGAGTTTGATTCAGTCAGATATACTACAAAAGCACAAACTAAAATATGTATGGAGCAGCTGGTTAAAATAGTACTAATTCTAATTAGTTTTCTAGGCAATTTCAGTATTGTCACCAAAAGGCTTTTCTGAGGGAAACGAGGTATACAAGAATATAAAAATAATTTTTAAAAAAAGACAGGATGTGCATAAATAGGTTTGTAATCAGATCATGAAATCTGCATAAGTAACGCTACATAATGTTCACGCATCTGATGAGGACAAAGCATTAGTTAAACAACAGATGCACAGATTACAACCATCATTGTTAAAATATGCAGAGGGACATATCTGCATGTTTCAACAAGTTTGTAAGACCGTTATAAATTCAATAAGACCTATTTCATGGTCATGTTGGAAAAGAAAATTCTTTCAGGGGTTTTCTGTTTTGTTTTTTTTTTCTTTTATAGCTTCATATTTTCTGACTTTTCATGCAAAAGTATCATACATTTCCTAATATGAATGTTTTATGGACTAAAATTCATTATTTTCAACCGGGTAAAATGACCAACTGTCGAATCAAGAAGCAATTTTAACATATTCTTCTAGAAGTAGATGCTTTTTTTTTGTTCATGTCTCCTATTTTGCATTTGCAGTTTTCAGTTCAATCAGTGCAAGTTTAAGCAACTGTAAAAGTAAATATTCATGAAAGTAACTTTAACTTCAAACAAACATTTTTTTTTATGACATTTTAAGGCCTAAAAGTTAGATTATTGAATTTTGCACTGACTTTTTTTAGGGCCTGTGGAAACTCTGCACACTAAGAGGATACTACAGTCTCTCTATCTTGTACTTAATGTACTCAACCTCAGCTTCACTGTTCATTTCCCTTCATGTGACCTAAAATCAATAGGGTTGTGCCGTTTTTACAGACATTCCAGTTGTTGAATTGCCTCTCGGGGGAGTTATGAGCAAGGGCATACAGAGCCATCAAATTCACATGTGGTTCAGTGAATTAAAGTTTTAAGTGCTCTGCTCAGGTGTTCGGTTTTACACCAACTGTAGAAGATGTTGTGACCCGAGTTGGTTTGTAGCCTTTGGGCCCCTCCTTACCACCCATGAATTTTACTACTGTATAGTTCACTAATGGTAAAGAAAGGTGTTGGTATGAGTCAAAAACGTAGATAATTCAACTATAAGACAGTTAAAAACACTGCGCGAGCTGCTGCTGCAACAGTTGTACCCTGCATTCAGTTCTGTTCTGCAAAAAGTAAGAGTATGATATACAATACAACTGGTTCAACTGAAATATATAACCCTGTCTAATTAGATTGTGACACTATATGTCTTGCAAAGTAATTGCCGTTGTGTCCCTGTCAAGCTGTCTCATTATCGGCGCAAATTGGATGGATCTCTCCCAATCAGATTACCACTGAGCGATCAAACTACTCAGAAGAAAGCGTGCGAGCCTGGCAGGTGGAATACCTCCCTTTCAGTGGAACCGTGGCCATGCAAATCAGTCAGCTGGCACGGTGCTGGAAGGAGTTCCTTGTGAAAATTGCATTGAATTTTCTAAATAACGGAAAGGCATGACACCTCTTTGAAAAATGCAAAAGTGAACAGATGGATGTGTGCCACCGAGGCAAGCTAATACTACGCCTTTGACTGCGACGGCGCTTGATGTTACCAGTTCATCTTCCTCTATTGTGCTTTTCCTTTTGGAAAAGGGAGAAACATTTTCCCTGTGGATTGGGAGGTTTTCATGAGCAGGCAGATGGAGAAAATATTGTTGACATTAAACTGTTCCTCTTTAAGGGAATTGTTGTGACAAGGTGGAGCTCCCATCACTCGAAATAGCAGCTGTGTACTGTTTACAAAGGGGCCCAAAGCAATGTTTGTTTCCATTGAAATTGTGGCAACTTTTCCTGTCTTTGTAATGAAGAAGCTTCTGGCATTATATGTTTGCTCTCACATCTACTGTCATCATAATATAATATTTTTTCTAGCAACAGTGTTTCAAACTATTACAACTTGTGCTGTTATTGTGATGTACTTTAATTGTTACCATAGTCTTCATCACATTGTCGTTTAGTGCAGAAGGGTGGGGAGGTGGGAGCACGAGTATGTTTGCGGTATGTTTTGTGTTCTTTCTCGTGGCGGTTAAAAATGCCAACCTTGGTTCTTCTGACGGGCCCTTGGGAAGAGGTTGCAATGGTTTGTCTGCAGAGGTCTCGGGTGAAAAGTCAAATCAATGAACCGGCCCGGGCTCTTAATTACTACTCTTTTTAACACTGTAAAGACAAATCAATTATGTCATGTATTCAAAGCAAAGAGGCAAGGCTGCGGTGAGCTACACACAGCAGACACACTTCACACACATCCACTTCAGGACTACAAAAGCCACCGTCCCTCTAAACGCAGTGTCCTCCACGCTGTTTTTGGTTTTCTAATGATAATAGAGTAACTGAAAGAAACAACAAAGAGAAAAGACTTGCAAGCTTGAGTTATTGACTTAGTAATGGTTATTAATAATTAATACTATCTTCCAGTAGTGATGATATGTCTTCAAACGGCCTTAAAGAAGGTGGAAAACATGGAATTATTGTAAAATACACACGTTCTTTCTGTAGCTGGCAGGTTCAGATTCAGGTTCAGGTTCATGGTACTTTATTTATAGCTGTATTTTTTTTTTTAACATTCCTCAAAACATAAAGCTATATTTTGACTATAGCAATCATGATATATATCTGATGAAGACGATATAAAAGAAATAGGTTGGATAAAGATAAAAATAAACCTCAGTACTAAGACTGATATTAAAGTTAGTTTGAAGATGTTAAAAACACGGTAAAAATAAATTTTAAATGCCTACATAAACAGAAGATAAAATCATGAATAAATAAATAAAACACTAATTTGTCTCTCATCTCTGTCCATGAATACAGACATAACAAGACCACATACCAGTATTGCTATTTGTTCACCTCGTCTGTACTAAAAAAGACCTGAAAATGTAGGCCAGCATTGTATCATTTCTTCAACACTCATCCAAGAGCTTCCCAAGTTACATCTACATGCCAAACATGAAGCAGATCACACAAACAAGGATGTATACCACCAAACTATTACCATTATAGGAGCTGTCATATTGCTCCTGTGTTGAACCATAGAGTAAAGCAGCAGTATTTTTCCATTCAGACTAAATCGTAACAGTAACTGGTATCTACAGACGTCAATTATTTTGCTCTGGAAACACCATTAGATTTTCTATATTCCATAAAAGGAGTCAAGAGGCCATCTACAACCTTCTTCTCCTCTCAGATCACTTGATTACAATGAAATTTTTTTTAGCAATTATGTCCATTTTTTCCCACACATGTGCAGTACGACAAATGGAATTATTTCTCAGGGACCAGGGTGGGAGCTCAACTTAAGATGGAGCAAGGTGAGCTAGCTGGGTCTGTGAATGGAATCAAATGCAAAAAAATAATGAGTAAACACATGCATGGTTATTTGCACAATTTGCAACGAGGAGTTTGAATTTCACAGGAGCTGCTCATGCTTTAGTTTCCATGTCAATGCCAAACATGCGGTTGCTGGGCTGTCGAGTTCAGCAAGTTTGCACCAGATTATGCTGAATGTATGCAGAACATTAAAATCAAGCTCAGATAATTTGACCAACATAATAGGAAAATCGATTTCAAAGGATTGAAGACCAATTAGCATAATAGAAGACACAGGGTTCATGGAGGTTTTGAAACCGTCTTCACCCTATAAATCACTGTCAAGAGTCACAGGTATGATGAACATTCACGAGCTCTATGAAAAAGAAAAAAAGGTCTTGGCTCAAGTGAATTGGACATCAGTGAGTAACAACAACTACCTCAGAGTAACGGCACATTACATCAGCGACTCACAGGAAGTCAAGTCTTTTACACTGACAATATTAAAAGTGAAGAGCATCGTTTTGCGGAGGCTTAGTTGGGACAACGAAGGTAAAACAACAACCACTGGGACTGACAGTCCATGTAATGATTGCTGCAATTCCACTTTTAACCTATGGACACATGAACTGTGTCTCACATGTTACAGAAAAGTGTCACAGTAAGTTGTGCTGACAGCAGCTTTGTCAATACTTTGGCCAAGACTCACCAAACTGTTGATCATTTTAGCCCAACAAACACTGTGGAGCTTCAAGAACAACAACTGATCCTAGGAAAGGAGCAAGAGTCACTGATACACGACGTGCCAACACATAGAAATTCAACAATGGAAATGGTCAAGTGCTTGAGCAACAACAAAGAGGCTGTCATGGTAACCCTGGATAATCAGCAGGACAACTTTGTGTTACCGACCGCAGCAGAACGGGACAAAATCCAGAGGCTGGAGACACTTCTAGAGTCATGCAGGTAAATCAGTTTTTTATCAAATAACACAGCTTTGATTGTTGGTGGAAATAAAAGTTAATAAAGACAAATATTAATCAATATGTGTATGCTGCCTACCTCTGTTCTTTCTCTTCTCTCTTAAAAATTATATCTGCTAAAGGTCCCCAAATAAAGAATTTAAATTCTAGGACATTATAAAATTGTAGTGTTTGACTGATCAATTGAATACATTAAGAAGAGAAGATTTGAAATTAGTGAAATTAGTGAAGTGTGTTTCATAAATGAAATTCAAAAGAAAAAGTTCCAGCAAACCAATTAGGCCAAGTGCATTATTCAAAAATGCAATACAAATACAGGTAAATAAATAACATTCAGAAATTTAAAAAAGGGTGAGTCTCAAATAGACACTTAAGCAGACTCATTTCAAAATTAATACTAAAGCTGCCGCAATTGAATTATTCAAAATGATTAATAGAAGTTTCATAGTCGATGCGAAAGTGTGCAGACGTCAACATTTGCGACACACTGGCCATCAGGATGTGCACTAGTGTCATGTGTAATACCACGTGTCACCAATGGGGGCAGTACACAAGCACTGAAGTTTAATTTAACATGTTACAATACAGAAGAGGAATATCATGTATTACATTTTCCACTCGCTTGTATTCAATGTGTAAACAATGAAAAGAAACATGTCGCTCACGTCACGTGTCAACTAATAATTAATTCCGTTAGTTTTTATACCGTGTTAATTTTCAACGTAATTAATTAATCTAATTAATGTGTTAAACTGATAGCCCTATTTAAAACATATATTTCCATTAAAAAAAGCAAAATATGACTCCTTCAATATTAAATTATTTCCTTATAGATAGAAATAAATGAAACATCAAATAACATCGGTTTCAGAATTAGCGTTTGACTAAATTGTCACATTATGTATCAGTACATGAATACCTAGAATGTTGTATATGGACCATATGTTATGCATGTTACCTGTTACATACCAGACCATCATGTATGTTATATGTTACCAGACCGCCGTGTACCACCAGAACAGCCCAGATGCTCTTTGGTTTTGATTCTACATCATGGCGATGGCAGTCGACACCGGTGTGTGAGGGCGCTTCAGACATAATCCATTTTGTGACTTTTCAGGTTGAACTGAAGGAAAATTGCCAGTGTGAAACCTTCGCAGCAGAACCTTGATCTGATAAAAAGAGGCGGTCTCAGATCAGGTCAAACCGATCCACAGTTTGTTTGCTTCTTGTGTAAAACACATTCTTGTGTGATTCAGAGTTTTGGACAGATCACAGAATGTTAGAGCACGATAAATGAAACATGACCGCTGATTCAGACTTTGGTGTGAAGCCACACACATGAGTATTTTACCTTTTGAAGCTTAACTTTTCTACAAATTCATGTGTAAGATGACTTAATAGAGCACACATTTGTTGAAGTATATATATATATATATATATATATATATATATATATATATATATATGTGCATTAGAGCTGCAAGATATTAGAAAAAAACTGATATTGGGATTTTTTAAACCCAGCAATATATGTTGTGATATGGAATAATACTCAGGAGTATATAACAGCTGTGTGGTGTCCGCACAAATGGTCAAACAGATTAGTGGTTGACACAGAACATATGTTTCAGTATCCTCCTTTTTGTAGCCAAAATAATTAAATAAAACAAATAACTACAAAAGCACTCAGAGCGCAAACCTCTGCCAAGGTAGACCCCCACCCCCCCAGATCACCATTACAATCTAATAATTTCCAGATCTCCCCATTACCGACCTACCCAGAATATTTAATCATAATCTGTCCATATGTTTCTGAGTTATCTTGTTAACTAACTGACAGATAAACAAACTCTGGCAAAAACATAATCTCCTTTAAAAAAATAAATAAATACAATTAAATTAAAATAAATAAATAATTCCATATAACTGATGTTTTTTTTTCTTATTCATTGCTCATTTTTTCAGTCTTCTTATCAGTAACTCACTCCAAATTGGTTCAGATGATTGTGATGTCCTCAGTGTGTGTCAGGTTCTATTGAAATTAGATAAGACAATATTGAGGACTTGTCATTTGACTATTGTGTATACGTACATTATGATATCAATGCTCAAACACTATATTGTGCATCTCTAGTATGAATCCAAATCCAACAGCAGCAAAAACCCAAACCTCACTATACCATTACTATTGTGGTCAGACTGACACTGGATTTAAAGTTTTAGCCCTAATCACTACACTCAATTTATGTTCAACAACTCAGCTTAGCTACTTCCTTCTGTGCCTTATTAAAACAGTGTGTCTAATGGCTACTTTACAGTCATTTCTATGGCACATGATGAAATTTTAATGACCAGTGAACTATTCTGCTTTCGCATTAGGACCCCACAAAGCTCAACCTGAAAGCGCATGATGTGCATATCTCACATCCTCATTAATGTATGCATCGGCCAAGTTCATGAGTGGGTCTGTGTCGCCTACATCACAGACCCCCATAAAAGCAGACCTTCCCATCCACACTTGTAATGTGATCCCAGTGTCTGTCTGTCCTCTGAATCTGTGGTTCAAACGCAGGCTTTTGTCTCAGAGCAAGAAGCCAATTCTCTGTCAGCAGTTGCACTCTATCTTGGGGTGGCTGATAGATTCTCACTGCTGGCATTTTATAAATCATTTGTGGACATCCCATTCATTTGTCTTTCACCTCTTCTGTGTTTTTTTTTTCTAGGAAGAAAAAGACAAAAGACCTCTGAGGGAACACACTGGGACATACAGGACATGTTTATGTCAACACAGCTTTACTTCAGTGGGTCCTCACAGTTGTTCATTAGAGCTTTTATTCGATTTTGTTCAACTGATTTCACTTTTATTTGTATTTTTTATAAGTTGTAGTTTTTCAGGTATCATAAGGAAAACCATGATTTATACAAAGGTAGGATGAAGGAAAGTACATTTATCTACTTCTAAAAGTGATAATGTTGGTCAACTCCAACTATTGTGCTTTTGTTTTTTTGACTATGGTCATATACAGGAGTTGGTTGATACTGTTGTTTTGACAGTTTTTATATTATTTTGTTTATACTGTAAATATCCACAGCACTGGACTGCTGGTATAAACTGGATGAATGATACACAGTGTTTGTGCAGAAAATCAAATGCCCACTGTGAGCATTGGCCCTGATAAATACATGAATAATAAAAACAAATGAAAATGACTATTATTTATTGCAGGTCCCATATTGTACATGCAGTATTTTATGACAATATGATACAATACGATACGATACGATACGATACGATACGATACGATACGGTACGATACGATACGATACGATACGATACGATACGATGCGATGCGATATGATAAGATAAGGTACGACAAGATACGACAAGATAAGTTAAGAATGGTGAAATTGCAATGTTACGAGAGTAGAATACAAGAACAGCTGTGGAATAAGAGTTAATGGATCAAGAATATGTAAGAAAAGTACAATAAAAAATACTATATAACACACTATACTATGATACTATATAACTTATATAGTGCCCAAAGGTGTGAATATGAGACTGATAGTTTTGTCTATATATGTTCAGCACCCTGAGATGAACTGGAGACTCATACAAGGTGTACCTCGCCTTCACCCATTGTAGCTGGATTAGGCCCCCAGTGACCCCAGTGACCCCAGTGACCCTAGTGACCCCTGTGGCCCTAGTGAGGATAAAGTAGGTTCAGATGATGAAACAAGAATAAAAAAACACCAAAAAAATAGTATAAATAAATATAAAATATCTATCTACCTATGTAGAACTTGACAATAAAACTAAAAATAATCCCATATGTACAGTGGGTGATTAACAGTAAGTGACGAAAAGTATTTGCAGTAGTTAGATGCTATCTGCGCTGCGGTAAAGAAAAAAAAAACAAAAAACACACACACACAAACGGACGACATATTTCTTTGACATGTTTTTAAACATAGCCATATTTTTCCTTAGTTTAATTTACATTTTTGTACCTTTTCATATCTACCTACAACTATTTGTTTTTGTTATTGCTTAACATTTATATTAGTGCATAAGATAGAATAAATGAATGCCATCTGACACATTTCTTTTTAATCACCATGAAAGTTTTGAGTTAAAATAACAAATGGGAATGTGTTCATAGCAAAGTGAAAAAGATGATAATATACATTTAAATATACTTGCTTTTTCTTCATTTAAACCTGTGATTTTACATTCAAATATATCAGTAAAAAGGATTACATGCAATTAATGACAGCAAATTGTGTGATTAGTTATAAATACATCTTTATATTGATGACCAGCCCTAGAGTAAACATGACCAAATATCTAAGCTCATACTGATAAAGTAGACAAGAACCTAATTAAAACGCTCTAAAGATTAGCTGGTTTTAATGTGGTGTAACAGACGTGAGCATATGTTCATATAGGAGGGTATGTCATGTAAACAGCATTAATGTAATAGGACGTGTAACACAGTCCCAGTGTGTGTTAACACATACCGGACAGAGCTGGACGCTCTCATATTCATAACTACACGCATTAGCAGGTACTTTATCCTGTTAAGTAATGAGTCTGTGCCAGGGCTAATATGAGCGCTACCTTCTAACAGGCTTAATGACGACAGGCTGCACTCAATCCTAAAGGAATCATTTATATGCTGAACATGAAAAAGTATCTTGAATTAACAATGTAAATGTATCATTTGCACATTAGAAACAAGTGCGTGTAAGGGAAAATACCATGACTTGTTACACTAATTGAATTAGCAGGTCTGTTAATCATGCATAAATAGTGACTACACTCTAAGGACAACAAGTGAAATCAAGGTAGTGATTCTCTTTGTTGTCATTTCCTTTTAGAGGCAGCTTTATCAACCAGGTCTGTTCTTATTTCACCACCGCCTCATTCATTTTACACATATTGCATCTCCTTATTCACACCTGTACAACTTCAGCTTAAAGTAGCATCTACACAGAAAGATTAAGAATTTTTGTCAGGCATCTATTTTTTTCTTTCTTGGTTTCCAAACATATTTTGTATTAATAATTATGCATGAACAATGAGACAATGTACAATAAAACTTCAATTATTATCTGATTTCTGGACTAAGCAGATTATTCAAGTGATCATGTAAACAATAGAATCACAAATACTTTAATAGTAACAGTAATATGATTATGACAAATCGTGGATTTTCCCCCAGTATTCTGATGTCTTTATACAGGTATACTTGTTATTTTGATTGATTTTGTTCCGTTATGTGTAAACAAGAAAAAGAAAAAAAACAGAAAATTGTAGAAAACAGACATAGTCAACCATGACAGTTTACTCTCATGTCCAAACTAGTGTTTTTGGATTATATTATATTCCTGATGTGCATGAATATGCATCAGATCAGATTATTACAATTATCTGATTGCTCCCATTAATTGGATTACATTTGTGTAAATGGGCTCAGTGGTTCTGGTTCATACACATAGCCTCAGGGGTACTTGATTTTTATTTTATTTTATTTTTAAATACATTAAATAAGTTATCATATACCAAATAAAAAATAAATAATCAGACATTGTGGGAAGAAACAATGAATGCATTAATATAATAGTTTTATTGTCAATCATCTTGTTTGCGTTTTGGTAACATTTTAAGAACATTTATATTTCATAATATTCAAAATGAGGTTCATTGATTAAAGGTTCATTCGTTCAACAATGATCAATTTATTTATTTACTTTTCAGTTTATATTTTGCACAACAAATACTTTTAATAATGTGTTTTTTTGTCCATTACAGTATATTGTTTGTTTACAAAGTTTTGAAAATATAAATAGTAAACTGTAAAAACTTTGATAACCACTGCCTTAGAACTATATACCAAGTAAGATTAATTTAATCATAGAAACACTGTTAAATGTGAGCAGTTCCTCTTCTTCACTGCTACCAGGTTCCTGGTTTTCTAGTTGAAACCATCTGAAATGTCTCTAATAAAATCAAAACATGCAAGAAATGACAAGGACCAAATCATCCGAGTCCCAGTCATGTGTCTTTAAATGTTTTCTCAGATTTTCACTAATACTTCAACAAACAAAGAAAAAACTGCTTTTAAAGCTCAACATTGATCAGTGCTCAGCGTGTGCTGGTAAATATTCTTATATAGTGCATTTTATTCACCAGTCGGTGCCCAAGGCGCTTTACCATTTCTCACACTGACCAGTAGACGGCTGCCTGACCCTAGGGTTCAGTGTCTTGCCCATGGACACTTTGACGTGTGGACAGCCAGAGGAAGGACGCGAACCGCCAACCCCTCGATCATTGGACAACCAGCCACTCTGGTGGTTCACATCCACTAAGATCCACGTCCTGCAGCTGAATGACTGACTTTGATGCAGACCCCACCCACCCCCAACGCCTCCATGCTACTGTGTCCTGACCTACACATACCCAGGCCATGTGTGTAACAACATCATTATCGCTCCACGACAGGCGATCGTTACACTAATAATTCATCCGAAAGTGCTCACAAGGTTAAATGTACTAGTGCGTGCACAGATTCACATCAAAGAATATTTTACATGATGGATGATTTCAGGATTTGGGGCAGTTAAGTAGTTCTACATGACATTAATGACACACTGTAATTTCCCAATGGTGGTCTTTTCTTTTCTTTTTCTCATCTTATTTTAAAGGACAAGTTGTCATTTTCAGAAAAGTCTGTTTCATATTTGTAACTTTTATTTGCTTATTCAAACGAGGCTCATGTCATCAGAAGTGACGTCTAGAGGTATTTCCCTGAAGGCCCCTAATCCTTAATGATGTCATGACGTGAGGCATCACCAGGTCATGACCTTTCATTTGCACTTGATTTGAAGTCAATCAGACAAATAGTTCGAGAGATATGAACAAGAGTGTTTAATGATTTTATACTTGTGTGCAATCTAGAAATGGCACACCCTCCAAAATTGAATCAGTTCTTCATCTACAAAATATTAATTAAAATGAAAACTATGGAATTTCTAAACCCAATATTTCTCAAGTTCACACAGAGGACATTTGGTAGTGGTCAGACTAAAACTCCATTTGGGGATATAATAATGGTTTGGATGACATGAGACCAAATAACATAGGATGAAATAAGATTAGATTAGATTCAATTGCTTTATTTGTAATTTCTCACATATTTACAAAAAACCCCAGGTTGAAACAAAACATTGTTTCTTCCTAATACCTGACAGTGCAAACAGTCCAGTTAAAAAGTGAACATTAAAAATGTAAAGATAATCGAATCAATGAACATAATCAATAACAACATTAATGGATAGCAGCGGCTCTGCACATTTACTGTAAATCTAGCACAAAAGTAGATCTGGTATTGTTGGCACTTATTCTATCATTACTAGAAATTCATGTAACTACAGACTGCATCTTCAACAAAATTCCCCAATTGATATAAAAAAATCAAATGAGACTCGTGACCAGATTGTTTGAAGTATGATTTACTCTATTGAGACAGCGCCTGCTTTTTAAGATTTCCATTTGGTGTTTTCTGTAGAATTTCTTATCACATTGTTTTCACCAGAAAAGAAATAAATAACTAAAATGAATGTGGCTTTAAGTCTCAGACCCTCAATCACACACACAGCTCCTCTTTTGTCCCCACTCGGCGCCCATGGCATGCCCCGACTCCCTTTCTCACTAACTTCCACCAAACAGCGAAGGCCAGGGCCAAAATAATTTGTATCTGTTCAATAAAACATTAAAGACCATCATGCCATGTCCTGCTCTCGTTCCTCTCCCTCTGCCTTCCTCTCCTGCTCTCAGAGGTCTTGTTAATGTTTCAAAACTGCACATAAGACAGACCAGCCAGACGATTAATTTGAAAGATACCCACAGGGTACCTGCAGGATTTTTTCTTACTCCTCTTGCTTCTGTAGTGTTAACACCTAGCTTTCTTCAGAAAACGAGAGTGGAGGGGTGGCAGGCCAGGGAAGGGGGTGAGGGTAAAAAGCGTACAAAGTGTACCCTGCAGTTATAAAACAGAGTGCTTTTCAAAAACAGCCTTTTGATATGTGAAATATGGGGAAGCAAAATGGGTTAAATGCTTTAAATGCAACAGTTTTTATTTGTAAGATGTGTGACGATTCAGTATATCCATACTAAGCAGAGCGTTGCTTTTTCATCTTTATGTTAATTCCAACAGTTTTCTGCTTCCTTATCATTTCTAATAATATAATCAACATGCTAATTTCCACAGTAATTATCTTATTTAATTGAGCACATGACTTTATTTTTTAACGGCACAGTACATATAGATCGCTGTCCTACTTTACAGATCATATACACACACACACACACAAAATAAGCAACTGACCTGATTAAATTCAATTAGATTCAAACAGATCTCATCACTTCAAGAAGAGTTAAATAAAAAATTCTGTCTTGCTTGCTGACTCGCAGAAAGGAGTGTTGAAATATTTACGATAAATGCACTAAATAAGTAGCGATTCAGGTCAGAGGTTGTCAGTATCCTCAATAATAAAAAAAAAAAAAAAAAGCAGATTATATCTTCACCGAGGCAGTAAGACCATGTTCTGCTTTATTGACATCTCCTGTTTCTCTGTACAAGTTTGGTTATTCCACAGTTCCTCCTTTAAAGCAGCTCTAAATGCTGAGCTATGAAAACTAATCCAGGGTGCATTCATTTTAGATAAATAGTTTAAGCTCGGGTGAATAAATGATTTATTTAAACTCATAAATAATTTCATCAAAATATCCCAAAGCAGTTTTTGCCTCATTGTACATCATTTTCTAAGTGTGCTAGATGAGCCCTCATTTATTTTCAAATATCACACCATGTCTCTTGTAAATATGTATACTGGTCTTTCTACTTATTTATTTTACAGATCTGTTTTTAATATTTCATCCTCAGCATAAAGTTCTATTTGTTTCCAAGGGCATGATACCATGAAATAAATATCACAAGTATAATTCCCAGTCTTAACATATTGGAGGGCATAAATCATTTAAGAGAAACAGATTTTGTACATAAAGCCAAGGCCTAATTTTGTGTGCTGCACAGTGTGAAAATGTTAATCAGTAAACTCTGTCTTGTGCTTGTAAAAGGCTGCAGCTTGACAGCACAGTTTAGGTGGATGACTGGAGGGTTGCAGGCTCACGCCATATGGTGACAAACCTGGTGATGCAGCCCCAAGCCAAGGATTTACTGTGGATTGCTTTAGTAAATATTCCTCTTAACTGTATAACGATGCACAACACAGAGCTAAAAGGAGGATTAACTGTTTGGACTCTGCCAGGAAATTAGCTGCAGCTTCCACCGTGATGCATCTGCCTGTTATATCTAATGTTTCAGGCTATGGTTTATCTCAAATTATCTGCTCTAAACTGGATATTCTATTCTTTTCTCAGCAGCAGTGCACCAAGCATATAACTGGCATAATAGACAGGATGGAAAAGATGTAATTCCTCTGAGTTGGAAACATGTGCACATAATCCGTGAAGACATAAAAAGTCAACACAGATACAGCTCAGCAGTTGACTTTTCTGAGGAGTGAGTAGGAGGACGTGTTACAGTACAAGCTAGCTTAAATGAGTGTGCTACTCGGAGGCAGACATTTTTTCCGTGGACTTGCTATATTATAGGAGTTTTTCAGACACTGAGTGGGCTGTCGGAGCATTTGCAAACGTACGGTAAACAAGCCACAGCCTGCCCTAAGTGAGACATTACATCCATTTGACCAGCACAAGTCTGCTGCTGTTGCAAATTAAGAAACTATTGAACTCTATAAACAATGTGATGGAGTAGCAAAGCAAACGGCTGTGAGAACTCTGACACAATATGAGGAAAGACATTAAAGATGCACAAAGAAGACAAAAGTCAATTTGTTGTCTCACTTGAGTCAGTCAGAATAACTGATATGTACTTTCAGAAATAGCTCCAGATGTGTTTAATTTTAAACTGTCAGCCTCTGTCCAAAACTTCATGCTATTTTGCAACAATTAAGCTTACTGTTCATTTAATAGCACAGCAAAGATAGTTTAATGATCATTTATACCTTTATTAATGTAGTGAATATGATCATATATATATATACACACACACATATACATATGTATACAGCACAGTAGGCCAAAATAAAAGTGAAACTCAGTCTAATTAGTAAGAATATTCAAAACACTAGGGCTGGATACAGTTCAATACTAGACTGTCTTAAAGAGTTTTATCTTTCAATGACATAGTGAAAGAAAACACAGTTGTAATTAGCCATTTTAAAAAACATGTTATTAAATAGAGGCACCAGATGACCAGCCTTCTATTTCATACCACTTCCCCTACCCCTTGACTTTTACTCCTTCAAATGGAGCTATAATGGGTAGGGCTTGAAAAACAACCCCTGTGAATTGGGACACCCCTTCAACAGTCACCTACGTTGTTACGTAACCAAAAGCGGCAGCTTTAACCAGAAGAAAAAAACATATCTGCTGCTCTAGTTGTTGTGCTCTACTGGTATATGTGGATATTTTTACTAATATCTGCAATTCCTTCATTACTTCCATGCATTGACCAATTACTCCACGTTTACACAAAAACTGATTTTTTTTCATATGCGTTTTATGGACAAAATTACTTTTACACATTGCAACAATGTCAAACTTTATACAACACAACAGTTATCACAACTTAAAACCACTTAATTAGGGCAAAAATACGACATGTGTGTACTTCTTTTGTAGATGCCACCATTTTTAAAAGGATTTGCATTGTATTTTGGGAAATTCCTCGTACCCCTCCATTTGGAGTCTGCCTCTGGAAAATCTTCATTTCAAGAGGTATGGAGCCCTCTCCCTTCCCCCTACTGCTCTACCCTAATGTGAATTGAGACACCCCTACCCCTATCATGTGGACACGCTAAACGGAGGGGAAGGGGTAAAGGGTGAAATGGGATTCAGCCTTAGTATACATGTCAATTAATACTGTACCTAAAGAAGCATTATTTTTAACCCGGGTTATGGAGTTGGAAATGAAAGTTAGGGGTACATCCCCAAACGCCCTCAATGCTTAATTATGTCATGACATGAGCTGGTCCCAGGTCATAGCCTTTCATTTGCACTTGACCTGAAGTCAATCAGACAAATAGTTCCAGAAATATGAACGAATGAGTGTTTAGTGATTTTAAACTTTTGAGTGCCCCCCAGTGGGTAAATCATCCAAAATTGATCCAGTTCTTCCTCTCTGAGATCTATGGAAACCATGTAATTTCTCATTTTTCAAGTTATTGTGTCCCCACAGAGGATATCCACCAGCAATTAATGAACATGTGTAAGTGCATTAAAGGATGACATATTAGTGGCGTATTGTTCTTCAGTTACTGATAATTTTCCAGGATATTACTTATGCTCGGTTGCATAATGAGAAATCAAATAATCCGATGTTCTCTCATGTCTCTCTGTCTGATGTGTGAGTGCAGAATCGTTACATTCACAGTCAGATGTCTACTATCATACACGATACAAGAAAGCTCTGGAGTTACTGTATTTACATGAACAAATAGGAGTAAATGTATTTTCTCATAGAAGTTTACCACAGAGTTATCAAGGGGACTCAACAGGTGAGAGGAATTGTTGCCTGTTGGAACATATGTCTCAGACTGCTGCAGAAGAATGTATCCTCTTGGAAGCATTCGCATAATTAAACCACCTGACAGACATATTGTTTACCTGAAATCTATAATCATTACAGTGACGTCACACTACATAGTATACAATATAATGTTTTACATGGATGTTTTTTTAAGAACTGCCCGCACTTTTTTTATTTTGCTAAGAGTCTTAAGAGTAGAGAAGAGAAAAGTTTTCTTCAGTGGTCTATATTAAAATGCAAAAATCTTTCAGCACATTATCCTGCTATGAGAACTACAGTGATAGACCGAGGCTTTGGCCAATAGAGACAGATATGTAGAATATATATAATGTCAACTCAACCAGAACAGCTGGAAGATATAATGAAGAACTGAATGTTTACTTCTCGCTATTTATATTTTACAAAACACCACTTTATGCTGATGATACCCTATTGTATATCATCCAACCCAATTGCTTCGTGGCCATTTATGTCACAACCTCCATCGTACATATTATTAAATGGACTTTTTACAACTTATTGGCAACTACTATTGGTGCGTTTGTAAAGCATTGTTCCACATAAATATGACTTGAAACGTTGTCATATTAGATTTATGTGCAAATATTCAAATTACGCTTTTGCCCATGAAGTTATAGTATTTTCTTCCAGACACATTCTTCTTTTTACACACCAGGAATCACCTTTGACCAGATGTGACCGATTACAAAATGAGTCCCAAGTCTATCAAGAATAAATGACATCATTACACATGTCTCATGAGAAGGTGGAAAAAAATATATATCTAAAAAAAAATTTGAAAAATCTGTGAACTTGTTGATTGTAGAAAATGACCCAGTTGAAAATGTTTGTGTGTGCACAGTTGCATGAACCTCAAGATTATCAAGGGCATATCAGAATTGAATATCAATCATGGATGATAACAGGATGTGGGGTCTCAAACAGAGGTGGTCAAAGTACTCTCATTCTGTACTTAAGTAGAAGTACAGCTACTGGTGTGAAAAAATACCTTGGTAAAAATAGAAGTACTGATTCACCTCCTTTACTGGAGAAGTAAAAAAACAAAAACAAATACAACTTCTCAATTGTAATAAAGTAAAAAGTAAAATGGCATTTTTTTCTATGGATAAAATAGTATTTATTTAAGCAGGAAAGGGAGAAGAAAACAATTTTTTTTAATTCTTAAAAAATGTTAACCTATTCCTCCCAAAATGTTATCAGATCCATTAAAGGTCACCGGAATCTCAAAATAAAGTTTGGTATAAAGTCAACCAATGGTTTTGCTGGTAGAGTGTAAAGAATGTATTTGGGGGGGGGGTGAAAAGCATTAATTCTGCATCCCAATGTAATATTGTTGGTGCAACTAGTGATGGCTGTATCCTGATTTGATCCTGATTTGGACAAGGACGACTTCCCATCATTGATGGAACCAGAATATTCTCAAGAAAATGTCAAAGTATCCATCCGTGAAGTGGAACGGAAAGTTGATCATGCAGCAACAGAACAACCTTAAATGTCCAAGTTATTCTGCCAAGCATTGGGTAGAGCAGAAAAATGTAATGTTTTGGAATGGCCCAGTCAAAGCCCTGACCTTAATCCAACAGAAACAGTGAATCATGAAGCTCAAGCAAGGAAAACAACCAACAAACACTGAGTTTAAGCAAGTGTCTAAACAGAGACAGAGTTAAACTTATTCTACACCCAATAGATATAATTCAGTTCTGGAATATGAGTGAAAATCTCATCATTATGAAGAAAAAGAGGAGACTCTTAAATGTTGATGACCCTTCAAATATTATTGCCATATCATTTGGTCTGTGATGACACACTGTTAGACAGTGTCATATAAATGACTATCAATCACACTACATATGTAGCACTGATTCCCCCTTAGTACTTAAAGTTAACATTTATAAAATGTTTAATTTATTAATTCAATTTAGTTTCACAGTATCATTCCTTTCAATACATATTTCCCAATTACTGTCAAATGTGTTAATGTGAGCACTGAAGCCATACTCTGTATACTATATAAAACTATTTTTCGTTATATACTGACTCATTTATTTCTCTGTCAATGGTTTAGTCTGATCATAACGTTAACTTGATATTTCTACTGGGTAAATAACAGACATTGATTTAAAATATCTTTGATAGTGCATTGAAATCCCACCAAAAAAAGGCACTTCTGCTTGACTGACTAGAGCAGTGTTACAGTAAAGGATGCTGCCGTGATTTTGACAGATATTGATTCAGCACTAAATGATTCAGGAGGTGTCTCTAAATTGTAGTTTGGTACTAGGTGTCACTTGCAATTGCACTTGTAACACCTAACTAACATACTCTTCCCTGCAGAGCGGGGATGTTGTCGCGGAGCATAATGCATCAACTGACAGACTAAAACCACTGAGGGTAGAGGAGTTAACATGTGGCTCTAGTTGGACAAGGAACATGTGTGAGTTCATAACAAATAAATGCTATAATTACACTGCATCATTTGAGATGCACAAGCTTAATTTTGCAAATGTTGGCATGTTTTACTGTAAATGAGGGAAAATTATCACAACAAGTAGAAATAGTTGGGATGTTTTATAAATTGGTGACCTTTTGCCCATTGTGTCTTCACACTGGCATTTTTTTTATAATCAGATATGTTCTTCAATCTTTTCTGACATAAGTTCTGTCACACAACCTTCATTTTCCAAAATGTTATCACATAAAACCAGAAAAACAACTGGGCACGTCTATGAAATTGGTCCCTAAACATTACATGGGGCATGGGGCTAAAATATTCAATTCAGATATACACTAATGTTATGAAGCAAGTTTGCAAGCACTTTGGGTCTATTATTTTAAAAATAGTGGTACCTCTATTTATGAAATTAATTTGTTCCAGAAGTGTTTCTGTACTGTGCAATTTTACATGTAAAATGCCTAATTCGTTCCAAGCCCCCCCCAATATTACCCCTTAACCCTTTAAAATTTACAGAAAATTACAGATTCTGTATGAAATATGTGTTAAAAGATTTAGATTTTAGCTGGTCCAGACTAACACCAGCTGCTGTTAGTGTAGATACAAAAACCACCACACCGGGTTTTACCTGTGAGAGCATGGATTCTGTCGGAGCTGAATATTGTTAGCACATCCAGGCTAATGTCGGTGTCTGGAACAGAAGTCTTGATCCATGTCTGTGTGAGAATAAGGATGCAGCAGTCTGGTGGGTCATGTTCAGTATTTAAATCCAGCTTTGGGTAGTCCAGTGTTTATTCCAGTGAGGGTACTTTGAGCAGCGGGAAACGGGTTAGCTGTTAGCTGTTAGCTTAGCTGTAAATCCACCGCGACAGCCGCCTCTACTTCCTTCCTTCTATTTCCTCCCATAGATGCCGCCTCCGTTGCCTCCGCATCTGTGAGGAGATTCTGCTGTAGAACGGTCCAGGTCTCTGGGCTTGCGGAGTCCAAGTTTTAAACAGTTTTCCTTAAACTGATGATAGTCTGTCGGTCATATACTCTTCTTGCACCGTTCGGCTGAACTTTTGATACTAAAAGCACTGGTCTAGGTGGAGAAATGACAGTCAAAGTGGCTGTTACCGGGAGAGACAGCAGCAAGTCCGTGATGACTGATGGTCAAAGGGTAACGAAAAGCATCATGGGTAACTCCCTCATAGCCAATGGGATGTTACGTACATGACGTATTTACATATATTACATAGTTAGTTAGAGAAATGTACTGTATTTTTGTCTGGGAGGTTTTAGTTTCTTTCGTAGATAGAATTTTATTTATTATTCAGAGACGAAAAATTAAAGTAAAGGTTTTTCGTAATTTTGAATTTTCGTGAGCAGAGACTCTTATATTTAAGTACTAATGTAGATTGTTCTACTAAGGTAAAAGAGAAACTATTTTTCAGATAAAACAAACATATAAATCTAAATTGCTCATCGGTGTGAGAGTGATTGTTTGTCTATATATGTTCAGAAAAAAACACACGTAAGATGGTAAAAAAAAAAAAAAAAAGACAATTATTTTCTCCAGTATCTTTTTTTTCTCTCACAGATACATTTTGGGAGTCAAAATAATTCTGCAAGGTAGATTGTTTCACAAAAATGACCACTGTTTCAAAATCTCTCCTGATATGCATTTAACTGGGCAGGTTCTACATGTGACACCAGTGGACATGATGGGTTACACACCAAACCTGGAAATGAGATTGAGATTCATGAATAACAATCTTATTTTTTTTTTTTAAATAATAGGATTGCCAAAATCTGGGGAAAACTGTTCTATTTTCAAAACACCTGCATTAGTATGGATGAGGAATAAAATCCTCATGTTCTATTACCATTTCACATTTTCTATTCCTTTTTAGTCTGACTTTTTTCCAGCCTATCATTGACCTCTCTTCTCAACATTTGAGGTGTGTTGCTATTATTAATTTAAAAAATATCTTTCTTTTGCTTTTTCTTAAACAGTCATATTTTCTCAGCTTAAACATTTGCATGAAACTTACACCATACAAAAAAAACAATTCCAGACAGTTGACAATACTCCGTGTTCCATACTGAGACAATTCCAAGAATAAACTGGTGTTCTTTTGTTCAGATCATTACTTTGTTTTTGCAGTGTTCACTACAGGTATAATGTAACAACAGCCCTTTGGAGGCAGCTAGCTGTATATGAAGGGCTAAATGTCAAGTATTTTAAGTTGAGGGCACTCAGGATGACTGGAGGATATTAGAAAATTAATTATCCTGTAAAGTACATTTTTATGGCAGCGAGAAACTGACACATTGATTAATGAGCCCGAAGGTGTTTGCTTGTAAGAATATCAATTAATTTTTTACATCCAAGTGGAGTCATTAAAATGAATGAGAAGACCTTGACTTAGCAAACCCAACAAACACGCAGAGAACCACAGCGTGATCACAGGGAGACAGAGTGAGAGTGGGCTGCATGGCGGTTGGCGAAGCTCGGGGTCACATGCTTGGCCTGCACCTGACGTCTTCCCCATCTGAGGCGCTCCACATCAAACCCACATGCCGTGCCAATTAGCAACATGACTCAAGCTCCGGGGCCATGCTCTACTCATCTTTATTTACCTCTTTAATGAAGCTTAATCATCACCTTAATTTCCTTTTAAAAGGACAAAGCAGGGAGTAAGATGAGCAGCGTGCTGAGAGGAGGTGATACACATGGATGACGAAGAATATTAAAGACGATCCACAGATCTATGGATTGGACTTTACTTTTCTCAGCAAATCCACTTCATCCTATATATTTGGATACCTGCTAAGGTTAAGAAAAGCATTCCCAGCATGCACTGTTCTGATTATTTAAGATAGGCTTAAGGCTGCATCTTGGGAACACACTGGGTTTTAAAAACAATGTCAAAGCCCCACTCAATTATGACAAAGAACAGAGCAGTAGATGGAGAGGTGGGCCTTCCTGGCCTTGGCCGGTCATGGGGGAAGGTTCCTCCGTTGGTCTGACAGTACACTGAAGAACAGGCCAGGTATCAAGGGCAAGCTGTTTCTCAAGACTACAGCACCAACTGTTTTCACCTGCCCTCACACTCGACCCCAAACAGTCCTATTCCTGAACACCACGCAGCCAAAAAGCTGTTCACAGACAAGTTAAAAGCACTGTGGGGCAGTGAAGAGAAACCAGAGGAAAGAATCCTTCACAAGATGGAAAATTAAATTCATTCATCCATCATCAACTCCAGTTTATAACCAAGAATAAAGCTTCTGTGCAGTGTGACTTGTCACATTTGCATTTTTGAATGAAATGATGTATAAATAATACAAGATTATACATTACTTGAGTTCATTTCATCTAACTGGATGGATGTCTTTTCAATCAGAAGCAGAAATAAAGTCTGTAGAGCTTTGATAAATGCTATTAGCAAACATACTTTAGGCCAGCATCTCATTTTTACACTCATCATTTTACTTTGATCTTTGGTTTAAGTGGAAGGACATATTGTTATCAAGATCCAGGCCATTTTATCGAAAATTACACTGTCACTTAGCTCAAGAAAAAAAATGAGACATCACACGCAGCATAACAATCAGGTCTTTAGATCTACATCTGAGAGGCAAGCAGGAAAATAAGAATTATTTATAGCACATGATTATATATAAGAAGATTTATTTCCATCAGGGTGTCCATTGTACTGTATTGTTTCTACAAACACATACATGCGAGTGCAAAGTGACAGAAAGGCCAGACATGAAGTTAACATCGGATCTGATGTGCCCTAAAGCAGGACTTTTCTAAAGTAGTTTTGGTTTCTAAAACTTAACAAACAACTGCTGGAATCTAAAAATAAAAATACAAGATTCAATGTCTAATGTTAAAAAGAAAGCATCCATCCATCCATATATCCACATATACATGTGTATGTGTGTGTGTGTGTGTGTGTGTGTGTGTGTGTGTGTGTGTGTGTGTGTGTGTGTGTGTGACATGATTGTGTCTTTTTTTCCAACCTTTACTTTTACTTGACAAGAGTCAAACTGGGAAAATGGGTTGTTGCTATGAGTCACTGTGACTGAGCTGTCCAATTATTTTATATATTTTAGGTGATAGACATGGGCTTTTACAGTACTATTTCACTAACTCTCTTCATCATGCATACAATGGCTTAAAACTAATTTCTGCAGACTTCCCAGAAACACTTCCTTTCACTGCACACTGAGCATATTCAAATACAGCTGCAAGTGCAAATACCCAAAGCACATTAAAAGACTCCTAATGTCTCTTAGTGTCAAAGAAATGTGCACAGGGAGAATAAAGATATAATAAAATCCCATTTTTGCAGAAAAACTTATCCTGGACTTACTCACCTCCTTAAAATGTCTCCTGACAAGACATGGCTCTCTTGTTTGGGGTTACTGGAGCCCAACACAGCTGCTAAGTATGGTATATATTTTTATGACATCCATCATTGGTGGAGATCCACAGACAATAACCATAGCATTACTCACACATCTCCAAACCCACCACCTCTTGATACCATGCTTGTTTGTGTCTCCATCTCTGTCAGGGGCCTCTCCACTTGTAACCCACTGCAGACGACTCCTGAGGGCCAGGTGTTACCTACATGGAACACCAGTGCAAAGCCATCTTAAATAAGCAGATACTTTAGCAAGGCCCTCAGTGCAGCAGGGGATCATTATTTTGAGGTGGAAAAATCCAGTTTGACAGATGAACCACGGCCGCAGAGAGACACATCACTGATACGCCACATAACAAGATCTCAGAAGAGTGAAACACCGACTCATTACATATCAAAACATACTGGGAGGAAGGATTTATTTGTTTTGGTGCAGGGGGTGATGATTCTATTTCATGGGAGCTAAAGCTGAGCACAACACAGCCACAGGTTCAGAGGTATTATCACCAGCCCCGGTGATGAGTTATAAAGTCCAAACCAAGCTCATTTCTCCCCCAGACTGGGAATACTGCAGATCAGAAGAGGAGGCAGTGTAGTTTAATGGGTGATTGGCTTAGGTGTTAGACAGAGGGGTTTCTTTTGTTATAAGGTGGGAACAGTGATCTGGTGTTAAACTTCAAATGACCAGCGTGGAAGAACATTTCTCTTTATGTACTCCAAGTTATTCTCTTTTATTTGTTTGAGTCTCAGAAATAAATGTGATGCTTTCTGTACCATTACTGTAGTTTTGCAATGATATAATAAATCAACCAACAGGAAGGATGATGCAGATCTATTGGTGATTAAATGAAAAATGCTGGTTGACTGTTTAATAATAAGAAATTTAGTATTTATGCAAATAAGTTTATCCATATTAGATTTAAAGTTGCTATTACTTATTTATATTGTGATTTAGGCTACCTTGCAGATGAGTGGGTTTTGTTATTTTTCTAAAAGAAAAAAAGGATATTAAAATGAGCAATGAAGCTGAAGCATCTTAAAAACTTTTGTTTAAACAACCCTGCACAGTTGTGTTAGAAGTCTTTGGTATTTTTTGAAGATAAATGTTGTCCACTACCGAAAAGAATTTTTGTCTGACAAAATATATGTTATATTCTGTTCGACACAAATATTGAGATTTAACCCCTTTGTAAATGCCAGCTTTTTGATTCCTAACTTTAAATGCAGTTAAAGCTGTAGTATGGAACTCCTGTTGCCCCCCAGACATTAAATGTGTTACATCTTACATACTTTAATAAGAACCAGAAGTGGAACATTGTTATTAACACTTTTACAAAGATCACCAGCAGAGAAGAATAGTGACATTTATCCAGGGAACCACCTACCTATAACCTTCACTATTCATATGTTAGCTTTGGTTTTGGGAATGTGATAAACTGTATCACTTTCAAACAAGACAAAAAGTCGACTGGAGGCAGATATTTTAACTGTCTGCCGAGGTAACTGTGTTAGAAAATTAGCTAACACCAGGTGACTGCACCTGCTTCCAACACTTACCAATTTACAGATAAAACTGAATAGTTATGTAGTGATTCTTTCACTAATTTTAAAGAAAGGTGAATGTGTGCTCCTTCAGATGTGAGAGATGGATCTGAAGACAGGATAGTTTTACAGGTTTTTACTAAGTAAGGCACTGACATCAATCAGAGATTTAGATTTTTGAACTTGAGCTTTGAACTGAAATACATTTAACAACAAGTATTGGAATAGTAGTTTTTGTTTTGGGGCTCTTTTTTTTTCTCAATCCAAAAATCAGTTACATGGTCAAAACTTAGTGAAAACGGTAAAAAAAAAAAAAAGAAAAAAGAAAAGGAAAATCACCACAGCGCTGTGAACAATAGTAAAAAGCAAACTGTCTATTTTTATAGATAGTTAGTCTCCCTCACTGCTCTGTGATCCCAACCCCCTATTCCACAGCAGTGGGTGGTGCACTGAGCATGCTCAGATGTCACAAGGTCTATTTTATCAGCACGTTTTGAAAATGTTCCGATTGAGTTTTTGTGAATACTGAATAAGTCTGGAGCCCTCACCACAGACACGTTGGGGGTTAAAGGGTAATCTCATTAATTTTTTTTATTTTGTTCTTTGGCATCTGCACATTTACACACAAAAAATCAGATAATGCAATGAAGTATCTAATCTTTCTTGATCATCAAATTTCTGAAGTACATGTCAATACATCAAATCTGATGATTACAATTATCTGATTACTTCTAGTTATTGGATTTTTATTGTCATGTAAACAGGCTTTGTGTGTTTTCTTCTCATGTCTTGACCTTTAGATGGATGATTCCATTCTATTTTCAGGGTCATGCTAACACAAACTTTGCTCAACCACTGTCCAGGCTTAAATGTGCAGTTTAGAGGGCGATTACTGTACCTGCGAGCCTCTCTGAAGCCAGACAGAAACAAGACCAGCGGAGATAGGGGTCATAACCCTGACGCCCATCATGGCTGATTAATGTCTCATCTGAATCAAGCCACCATTTTCCACCATTGCTCTTTGCCGCAACCCTCCGTCCCTCTCTGCACTCAAGACCCAGTGATTGTCATGAGATGTGACGGCCTTGGTATTCCCAGGGTCAGCCCGTGACTGCAGTTTAACCTTGTTTCTACACCACCCCTCTGTCCTAGCACCCTGCTGTTCATTCGACATTAGTCCACTACTGTGTTCTCACAGAAATATGAGTGCACAAGTATTCCACACCCTGAAGAAAAAGCTCATTTTAGAGGGGGGTTGTATACAAAGGCAATGGACAGATGTAAGTGGATGTGAATGGATTAGTAATATCTCTTGACAGGTTTGAACTTAGGCAAAAAGGAATCTATGAGAACTAAATATGTCCTGAGTTTTGGAAGACACTAGCAATTCAAACATGGTCTTATATCAGAGAAATACAATTATTAAAAAGACTATACTGTATATACGCTTCATGTTAATGGAAGCATTACAAAAAATACTGATACTGATGATAGAGCAACGGTAGAGGTGTTACATGGTGCTCAAATTATTTTTTTAAATCATTAAAACTTTTAATCAGAAAAATCACAGGGTTCTTATGGATTCATTTCGATTAATCACAATTAAATACCATTCTTTTTTTTTTTAATCTAATCTAAATCTACTCTAATCTACTTATTAAAATAAAATAGTGCAGAGCCCATAGAAAATGTAGAATATTTGCTACTGATGCATTGTGGAAGTGGGTGAAATTAGTTGAAATGAGCAGAGAAAAAGACTATAATAATTAGTTGGGACTGTTTTCGAAGTGTGTACTGGAATCTGTGAGTATGATAAAGCTAATGGTGTAAGTTGTTACTGCTGGTGGAATTAGTAAAATTAAGTTTCAGGTGAGGCAGACAGTCTACCACTGCAGTAGTTTGTGTCATGCTAATGCGGGTGACACCAATCAACACCCAGCAAGATATATTATACTCATGAAGTGAGTTTCCAGTCGCTCATCCAATACTCAAACGTCACTGTCTACTTTCAGACTTGAATGCATGAAAAGCAGGAAACTGGGCAATGTGCATCCACTTACTGAACTACAGCTAACAACAAACAAACCAAAAATGAAAAGGGTCTAATAGTGAAGTGATGAAGCTGAATGGTGGATGAGCCAGATAGTAATGTAGCCTACAGTCATTAAGATTGGCTCAATGTTAAATTGAAGGTGAATCAAACATTCCTCCTGTTAATTCAGTAAATTCCTTTGGGGACTGAAGTTGTTAGTGGTGCACAGTTGTGATGTTGTCATAGAGACCTTGTGAAAGTCCATAACAGCAGTTAGTTGTCATTAGTAATACACTACGGCGCAGCTGTAGCCAAATCAGGGAGCGGGACTTAAGCAATGTGCACGGCAATGCTCAGAGTGGCAAAGTTGGAAAGAACAATGAATTAAAATATTGTTTGAAGGTTTGCATGGCGAAGAACTCATATATAAATAAATATACTCGCAGTACACCATGTAATTAGTTCTGAAAAGAACTAGGAATATTTTTCTTGATGTTTCGGATGAAATATTTCAACCGTGTTCATTACTTTAGTAAATTAATAATCTATTTTATCAATACTATAAAATCATAATTTAATAATGTAATTACTTTGGAATGACAGTCTTTGCCCCGTCTGCATCATTCTCCTGAAGATGGTTGAAGCATTTCATCTGAAACGTCAAGAAAAATATTCCTAGTTCTTTCCAGAACTAATTACATGGTGTACCACAAGTCTATTTATTTATATAGCAATGATTTCGCTTAATATCTTTGTTGTTGTATGTCATAATGGCATGAAACTTTGCACTGCAATCCGCCATAGTGCTGGAAAGTCACCCTCCATATTTTGGATCATTTGGTGGAGTGGTGCAGGTGTTAGGGGTTCCACGGACAAACAGGACACACAACAGACAGGGATTTGTTGAATTATAGATAGATGAATTCTGCATTTTAATGGCTGACACAGTGGTGCAGTGATTAACACTTGTGCCTTACAGCAAGAAGGTCTGGGGATTGATTCCAACTCCAGACGGTGGGACCCTGAAGTTTGCATGTCCTCCATGTGGGTTTTCCGGTTTCCTCCCACCATCCAAAGACATGCACTGTAAGGTTCATTGGTTGATCTAAATTAGATAAATAACTAAACAAATAAATAAAGCGAAATGTCACTATTTCTTATTCAGCTCAGTGACTGCGAGAGGAAAAAAAAAAACAAAAAAAACAAATATATATATATATATATATATATATATATATATATATATATATATATATATATATATATGACTGAAAACCTCCATACAAAGGAACAGAGTTGAAATTCAACTCATATAGGAAGGGAGTCTTTATTAAGAGAATTTATAAAGCCATCTTCTCTACCTGTTTGGTGTACAGGGAGGCGGGACCAGACTGAGACTCACCAATCAGGCAGCTGAATCATCTGACTACTTGATTCAGTGAGTTTTTCTGTGTAACTGAGGTCTGATCGAACCATGCCACCAGCAAAAAGATAAAACAGACTCAGTGAAAGGTTATTTACATTTTTCAAAGGATAGTTTATAATTAGAAAGATGTTCACGATGTAATTTAACTTTTTTCACATTAAACCATCGAGGAAAACTTGTCAGGAGTTGGATGTAGATGGACTTGTCATTATTTATAGGTTTTATGCTTTTATTTTACTGGTCTGGCCCATATGAGATCAGACAGGACTGAAGTAAAATTATACATCCCTAATGGACCTGATGAGAAAATGTTTGAGAATATCGACTAAAAATATGCCAAATGTCTGATGGTGCTATTAATACAGTATAATACAACATATCAGTGTAGAATTTGAACATATGATAATATACATAAATACTTAAATGCCAAATAATCATCTCCTGCATGTTTCTGCTTTTCCCATCTAGATACACGACATGACTCCTGTGTGACAAAGTTTTCCACCAAATAAGTTTACCCTTTTAACTTTCCTTCTTATATCTGTGAAAATTGACTTTCAAACACCTTCCTGCCTTCAATTAAAGTGGCGGGGCCTTTGATTTGAGTAGCAAGGTAAGAAAAAAACTTCTGTATCAATCAATTTGCTTCTCTCCTTTCATTTGTAAAACATGTAAAAACATACTTTGGCACCTGATGGTGGGGGAGCAAGGCTAAATCAAAGTGTATTAATAATTAACTCTAATTAGCAGTGTGTGGGAGAGGTGTGATGCCTGTTTCGATGGCAGCGCCCCACTCCTTCATGAACCTCTGCCTGTTCGAGAGATCATCCACTGTGAGAGATGACAGACTACAGACAGAGGAAGACAAACGTTTCATAGAGGAAAAGGCAGCGGGTTAAAGAGACAGAACTGACTTTTTTGTATCTTCTTTTCATTTATTATGTTCAGTTGAAGAAATTCGGAGAGAAAGGGAAACAAAGAGAAGCGAAGATAGAGACAAAAGTGTAGCCATTTGTTACAACTTCAAGTTAATTAAGGAGCTTGTTGTGAGATGATGGGGGCACCTGCACAGGCAGGTTTTAACTGAGCAAAAGCATTACGGGGGCAAGTGCTGAAGAAAGGAGCTGAAAGGAGCTTTAATTAATGTCTCAGCAGGGGTGGAGGGAACATTCAGACAGAGCTAAAACCCTCACAGGCCCTGATCTAAACTGGAGCTCCAGTAGCTGGGAGAGCATTTTATTTCAGAGGATTGCATCATCACAGATAATCTACCAGCACAAGTGTCACTAAGCTAACAAACATCTCGTAGACCTGGAGGGGTAAATTAGTCTCTTTCTTCACACCCCAAAGTATAAAAAGTAATGAAACTAAATTTCACCCAGTTCCTTTAAGAATCAGGGACATGTTTTCACTGAAGAGTTTAATTAAAACTGTATATTTGCAACAAAGAACCAAATCCTCCATTTCCACAGATACATTTCAGTAACAAAGACAATTCATCTTATATTTAAGGGGAAATCTGATTACAGCTAACACTTTGCCCTCTTTGCTGTGATGAATCGGGCAAGTCACATATAGGGATTTTGATTTATCTTCCTGACCTTTTGTATGCAAAGGAGACACGTTCTGTATAACTATAATGTGACATGTCAGAAAAAGAGGTCAGGCCTGTGAGAAAACAAGCCTCCCTCCGTTCCTCCTCTCTGATGACTCTATTGTTTTGCCTTGCAGTGGCTGCATTTAAATTGCTGAGCACTGGAAGCTTAACCAGTCTATAATCTGTGATACATTGATTATACACACACAAACCAAGTAGATACAAAACTGACATCTTTCCCACTCGCACTGGAGCAGCACAATATCATTGATCCTTTTAACAGCAAATTTCATTTTCTTAGTCTCTTAGGGAAAGATTTGCCCTGGGAGTAAACATTTTATAGTATGGTTATGTGAAAAGTGAAAAACAAGAGCATTTACAGATAATTTCACATGAAAATCTTTTAACTTGTTCAATAGCTCTTTTGACATGAGACTTTTAGTTACGTAAGCAAAATACAGTAATTAGCAAGAAGTGGTATGTTGTCAATATTCTATTAATTCTTAACTTGCATAAGTACCATAATATAATAAACATGCTCATCATTTGGTTTGGATGTTTCATTTACAAAAAACAAAGGTGACTAATAATGTGGGCATATGCTAGTTAATTAATGGAATATATATGTGGACAGCAGTTAGCTGCCCACTGTTAACACATCTTATTTACATACTCCTGTAATTTAGTGTTATTTGTGAGTCTGTATGATTAAGTGTCATGATTTGAAACATGGTGTAACACATGGATAACACTGCACTATTAAATGAGTGCTAGGCTAATTCATAAGGACAAAATATAAGTCCCAAGTTAAAAGCAACCAGAATATCTCAAATGTTAAATATTGTAAATACTGCACATACTTAAAGGGATACTTCACTATTTTTCACATGAATTTGTATGGGATCAAATGTCTTTAATCTGGTGCACCCACAGTGACTTACCCCCAACAGTGTCCTGTGAGCCGAGTTCTGGTCCAGTTTTGGTCAAAGGTAAAGTAGTCCCGACAGGTTTCCTGGGGTCAAAAGTCAAAGTAAAACGTGTTTCTTCTCAAAACAATATGTGTTCAAATGAGTGATTTATTTGCATAACAAAACTGTCACACAACAAAAACTCACACCTCGTAATTGCTTGGAGCTACTTTCTCTCAATAGCGATCAATGCGCGTTGTCACTGCAGCTGTTAGCATTGATCGCTATTGAGAGAAAGTAGCTCCAAGCAATTACGAGGTGTGAGTTTTTGTGTCGTGACGGTTTTATTATGCAAATAAATCACTCATGTGAACACATATTGCTTTGAGAAGAAACACATTGTATTTTGTTGACCCCAGGAAACTTGCCGGGACTACTTTTGCTTTGACCAAAACCGGACCAGAACTCGGCTCACAGGACACAGTCGGGGGTAAGTCACTGTGGGTGCACCACAGTAAAGATGCAGATCCCATACAAATTCACGTGAAAAATAATCAACTATCCCTTAAATAGTGTAAGATGAGAATTATTTTTGCAATGGTTAAATATGCACAAACTTCATGTACAGTAATGTAATGGTGTTCATTATGGTTCATTATTATATTTTAAATAACAGCTATTATTTGTGTACAAGTGCATTAGTATAAATAGTTTTGTGGGTAACAAGATAAGTCTAAAAAAAGACAAAAGAAGAAAGTTCATTGATTGATTAATTGATTAATTATATGTTGACCAGTGCTGTATTGCTATCCACGACCTTCATGTAGCTAAGTAACAGTAAATAACACTCCAAACAAGACCAAATAATATGACTGACTACATCACTGTACCTTTAATATGTTTCAAATTATGTCCAGTATACATGTTTATTGTCATTTATAATACTGTTAAAGTCCATATTTCCTCACATTAAACATATATTACATGTTGTTTTTTCCATAACTATTCAATTACGTTCATGCATATATGAGGAATGTTTATGTATCATCTTTATTATTATCTTGGATGGCGCGTTAATAAAAAAAACTAACATTTTATGCAGCGTTCTCTGAATGTATGTGCAGCTCATGCATCAAACAGCACATACAGTACACATATAGTACTTTCTCCTAAATCCCTAAACAGGACTGGATTAAGCTGAAGAGATGTGAATACATATGTGTGAGCGTGTTTGTGTGGGGTTGGCAGCAAGCACTTTAAATATTAATACCTTTTTTACTTACTTCAAAAAGGCGACAATAATGCAGGGTTGCGAGGAGGCACCTCTTCTCCGAGGAGAGGTCTATAGAGAAAACAAGAGAGAGTGTGTGTCCTGTCATAATTAAACATGCATGGGTATTTTTTGCAGAGACGTTGTTTGTTCCGCTGGCCTGGGTTTTGACAGGACGCCAAAACAAGCCCAGGTGGAACAGGGTGTGCAAACAAGCTTGTGAGTACAGGCATGAAACACACAAATTAGCACCTAAACCAGATGAATATGCAAGTGCTGGGATCAGGGCCAGCATGCCGTCCCATGATCAGACCACACAGCCAAGTCGGGTGAAAGTAAACAGAAAAACAAAGGCGAGATATGTGTTTCTCCAGGTAGGCGGAGATAATGTTTGCGGTAGATTGTTCTGGGTTGAAAATCAACAAAAAATGAAAGTTATTATTGTATTTTGTCAGTGAAAGATCTAATAGTTTTGTTGGGTTTTTTTGTCATTCCGCAATAGGGTGAAGGAAGGTGAGAGGATGGATAAACAAAATTCAAGAGTTTACCACCAGAGACTGGAGTTTGCATCACGGCTCCTGCAGGGGTTTGAGGTTTGGGCAATAAGATCAACTTGGATTAGGATTCAGAAAAGATCGTGGTTTGGTTTAAATATGAGTAAAATAACATTGTGAGTCATTTATTAATCACATCTATAAGGACGTTTAATATATTACACCAAGATTTTGATGTTTTCTAAACCTATATGTGAAAACACAACCACATTTACAGTTAAATAGCTACATATTGTATGACTATCATTTCTGGAGGACATAGGTAAAGGTGGCACAGGAGGTTACACATTTATGGAAATATTTGATCTGAAGCACATTTTAGTTCTAAAACATGAGCAGGGTTCTCACTCTTTCCTTGAAATAATTTTCCAGGACATTTTCAGCTACGACACATCATACACTAATCCACCCCACCCCCATTCTTTGTGTTTTACTACTACTACTACTACTATTATTACTACTACTACTACTACTACTACTACTACTACTACTACTACTACAGTTGTAACTTGTATTTACCCAGATTGTTTCTATGCCTATAATTTATCTATGAAAAATAATTACAACACATGTATCATAGAATAATACTGAAAAACATTTTCCTTTCTTTCATCTTCAGTTTTTAAGATGTTAAGAGTTTAAACATACAAAGTCACAAGTGCAGGGGAATGATAACAATTTTTTTTCCAAACAAATAATTTTCAAAGACAACACAACTGTTTCCAGGGCTCTTTTTTTTTGTTTTCCATGACTAGAAAATTAGTCAATCATTTTCCAGGTTTTTCCAGGAAGCATGGGAACCCTAATACAGTACTTATGTGTGTCTGTCTTGCAGAAACATTAAGAGGTCACATATGTTCTGGCCAGTAGGTTTTGACTTTTACCCAAAAATATGTGATAACACATTTGTCATTTTTTAAAACAAAAAAAACAAAACAAAAAAAAGAATGGTCATGATTATCTCTAAGATTAATAATAATAATAATAGCAGAGGTCATATTCACAGGTTGAACTTTCAACATAAAAATGAATAATATAATAAACTTCAGTAAAAACAGCCTAGACTGTGAGCCCTCTAAGTATGAAATAAATATTCTGAAAAACCCACTATTTGTGCTTTTCTGAATGCTGTATTTTTATACCACTGCACTCCTAATTTTCACTGACAGGCATGTTGACACTAGTACTGCAAATCCCAGCAACCTACAGGACACAATCTAGGAAAGCAGAATGCAGTCAGTTAAAAATATAAAATTGTAGCCTTTGGTATTTTATTCGGTCTTGCTCAACTCCATCCTGCTACTGCAGTAATTGATACAAGAGAGTCTGAAACATTGGTCAGCAGGCAGCAAACCATTTGTGAATACAGGCCTGCCAAACCTGAAAGAAAAACAATAACAAGCCAGGATATGCCGGCAAGACAACAGATGGATGTGAGAGCGCGGTGATGGATGTGATGGGGGTTGGTGTAGAGGAAGAGAGGGAAAAAATTAGGTTGAAAAAATGGAGAGAATCGACAGAGAAAGGAGACATGGGAGGGAGCTACAGTAAGGAGACAGATTGAGAAAGAGTGAGTGGTCGGCACCGAGTCCCACAAGAAAAATTGTAAAGTAAAGCTGAGTGAGTGAGCACCCCCAGTCCTGGGACGTCTCGGCAGTTTTTTTTTTGTTGTTTTTTTTTCCAAACCGGACACTTCAGAGTACATGTCAGGCCCCAGAGTGCCCAGAGCACAGGCACCTCCTGACATAAGCAGCCTCCCAAAGATGAACAGCATCACCTCAGCTACAGTTAGAAGGTCGAGAAATTGCTCCCACTGCACATGGCCCTCCTTCCACTTACATCATGTGACCTCTCCTCATCTGCCCAGAGATGTTTCCTCCTCATGCCACAGTCCACTCTGGCCTCACAAAAAGGCAGCTTTTACACTTCTTAACTCTTCCACTTGGCGGGACACAGAGACCAGTGCAGCACAGCAGACCTTTTTCCACATGAGTTTACCCGTTAAGGGCTGTTCTAAAATAAAGCCCTTTTAGTCACACATGAACTGAGGGTGAATTATGGATGGGGCTTTAGTGATGAAGTTGTGGGATATCTTAATGACACCCAACACGTCTCCCTTTGACTCCCCAGCTGCCGTGAATTAACTAGCTCTCATAATTAAACTGAGGAAAGAACAAGCTCGGTCATCAATAAGTCATCAGTGGCAGCTCCAGTTTACTAGCTTACGCTCACTGATTGTGTCATCTGAAGTGATTCTTGTGGTCCTTTGGGTTAGCATTCACTCTGCCCTAAAGCCTCACCTCAACACAACAATTATCTGATAATAAGCAAATGAATATGTTACTTTAAAACAGCAATAGTGAGTAATGGTTCCTGTTCAGATGTGATGTTAAACCTGGATTTCCATAACCTGTGGCTATGAATGTTGGCATGTAATGACACTCCTACCTCACCCACTGCTCCCTCTAGGCTTTTTGGAGTGCCATCAACATGGATTCAGCGGAGGATACGCAGGACACACTGAAGCAAGCTGGAAATTGAGCTCCACATCCATTTATTCACATTAGAAAAACTCCATGCCGCTGTCCTAAATAAGTTTGCAGTGTATACTTCAGCACCCCATCTAACATTCATGTCTCCTTTTTATGCTTTTATCACCTTGGATACATGGCGACCCAGCCAACCGTATGCGCTCCCCTTTATCTGCCAGTTCTGTGAACATCTCACGACCAGCCGAAGTAAAATACATCCTGCGCCCAACTTCGCTTTTACCATTTAGTGACACAAACATCAGAGAGGATTATATGGCTGATAGAAAACAAATGTTGACCTAGGTGATGGGTTTGTTTTTTTTCCCTTGCTTTGGAACTAGGGTTATGCATTATAAAATCCAGGCAAATGCAGCTTTCTATCAAAGGCATTGTGATTTGTTTTCATTTTAATTTCTATGCAGGCACGAAAATACTCAAGGTAATTAATCAACCTAAAATAAAGATGATAAGAGAAATTCATGTAATGAATGACAGTGTTTTGGTTGTTACTAACAAGCAAAGTTAATGAAGGATATTCTCTTTCAATGCGGATTGTTAAATTGTTGCATTAAAAGGAACATTAAGCCGGAGGCCTGTGTAAAAGAGGCTGCGGAGTGTGAAGAGAGTGTAGTAGTCAGGATGATTGAACTTGGCTGTCTTCAGGAAGGGGGGAGTACATGTGCTAATCCTAATCAGGACCTGTTCCCTGCCATGTAATGGAGTAGGAACAACCCGAGCTCCTCGCTGGACACGCTGAGGCTACATTAGTGAATAATGTTTTCCAGCGTGGGACACCGTTTCTATTACGCTCCACATGCAGGAGGAAGAGGAAGCTGTCACTGTGAATTAACCACAGAGCACGGCATGCAAACATATCTTGTGTAATTGGAGTAAAGAAAAGTGAGCGAAGGAGGAGGCAGCAGGAGAAAGGCTTTTTAAAATAACACTCCGCCACTACATCACTGAGACGCTATGTTTGAGACATTATGAAGCTTTTAGCAAACTGCCAACCTTCAGGACAAAGGATTCTTACACTCCATCCTCCAGAGGCTGTTTTATTTACTCATTCTGCGCTGGTCTGATGCTTGCCAGAAAAAGCCTTTACTCCTATTTGTTGGCTCTGAGCACTGCTGCAGTGTATTTTCCGTTTTTTGTTTTGTTTTGTTTTTTGTTTTTTGTTTTTTTCTCCAAAAAATGACCAGTTTACCTGATTATATCGACAGCTCTACTGTAAAATCTCCTGACATTAGAGGTCAAAAAAGACTATGTTTTCTTATTGTCTCGTTGAGTTCACTTCCATCTAGGAGAGAGTAAATCTCAGAGCGGAATCACTTTTCTGACAATAATTTATAAATTATGCACTGCTTGTGTTTGAATTGAGAAAGGCTTTCATATCTCTTCCATTAACTCAGATTAAGATTTCATACTGATGCTGGGGAGAATGCTAGCAATATCCCCGTCTCATTTCAATGAAAATTTTATTAGTGCTTTTTTTCTCTAGTACACTCCTATTGGGATGTCTGTGAATCTGAAGCTTGGCTTTGGACATGAACTCCCCTCAACCTGCCTGCCAGTGGCTCTGAAGGTTTCAATATTTTATGGGCTTGGGCTAACTCAGCCGTGAGATTCCAGCTGCAGAGATTTAACTCTAATGTAAAAATTGTGAACGGATGAAAACTGGGATGTCATAAGTAATACATCTGTTCCAGGAGGGGTCGTGGTTACCATCCACAAAAAAAAAAAAAAAAAAAAAAAAACTAATAATAAAATGAAATAAATAAATGAACAGAGGAGAAAAAGGCATTTAAGAATGAACACACTAGTCCTTTCTTTCTCTTTGTACCTCTAAAATGAAAAGACCTAAAGCTATAGGGCTAAAATATATCAGCCTTAATCTCCCGGCTCTACAATTGACTCCTAATTGTGTGCACTTTTTACCCCTTTTTTGTGCAACCATCAATAAAACCAGTCCCCTAATGTCATCCATCTGAAGAAATGGGCATCACGCCACTTACACTTTATAGGCCAAGTCCATTTCTTTGAGCATCTTGCCTTTTTCTTTCTCGCCATCCTAACGGAATTCAAAGCATTTGGAAAATCTGTCTATTCAGCGCTAGCGTCCCAGTGCATTCTCCCCCAGAACTAAGGTCAGATGAGATGGGCCTGATGAACTTTCCCATTTTTCCCATCCCTGCAATCTATAGCTTTTTCCCTTGAGCCATATGTTGTCCACTGTAGTCAAGACTGCTTGTAATGGCTCTGCTAACAATGCACTCTTTGTGCTGGATAAGGAAAGGAAAAAGCCTGATGCCGAGGGGCAAGAGGCAGAAGAAACACTTTTAGTGCCTGCTTATATCTATTTTTTTCATTCCATTATACAAGTTGACTCTGCTGGAAATATTTGTCTTGACAGTAGTTTAGCATCGCTCCTTACTCCACCGCCCTCCCTGAAAGATTAAACTATTGGAAATTTTCGTAATGCCACACTCTTTTGGGCTGTAGAATCTGCAATGTCCTGAACTAACATTTCTTAACAAAGGTGTTTGGCATCTTTTCCAATATCCTTAAAAGGATTTTTGATTCTGAGGGAGGCACAAATGTATCTATAACAACTCTCAAAGGTGCCTGCACTCAGTGGAGTGTAACTTCTATGGAGGCATACGCTTCCCTCACTCTGTATTTATCGCCTCTTATTACCAATAATAACATTGCTCCTCTGGGAGCTGAAGGGTAAGTATGCCCCCTAGCACTCCAGCCCTTTTACACACTCACTACACTGGACTGAATACTATTCTTGCACACTGAATGTTCTCACAAGAACATTGTGCCACCAAGAAAGAAAACAATCAGCTCAACATGCACAGATCATAAAGAAAAAAATAACTAAAGATGCTGCTCCACTGTGAGTGTTTATTTCTAATGCATTTTTAAAAATCAAAATGACTGTGCAGAAAATACTGAAAGTGGGGCATTCAACACGATCATTACAGTTCCTAACACATAGAGCTGCTCAGTACAGCGCTGCAGATAAGTGTCATTAAAAAGCAGAGGAGTGTTAAAACAGTAAGCCTCCCTGACATTTAGAAATGTCTGAGGCTAACTATTAGACTATGGAGAGCCCTTTGCCTTGAAAAACACTGAAATGTGTGTATTTCTCAGAGGCATTTGAGTCTATAGTCATCCTATTTTAAAGGAAATGTAGAATGGAAAATATCATTTGTGAGTCAAGAAAAAAAAAAATTTAAATAAGACACTCCACTTCTTGTAAAGCACAGTCGATGTCTTTTGTGAGTCAGTGTAGTGCTATTTAATTAGGGTGACGTTGGCATATATAAAGGCAAGGGGAGATACAAAGGCCACGCAAGTAAATGTCCAGGTCACTGTGTAAACACAGCTGATTGTCTGGGACACCCTTGTTATCTAAAAGTCGTTTCCATCATTAACACAGAAGGACACTCATCTCCTCTGGGAGTAGACGGACAGCTCCGGGGTTAAAAGGCACATGCTGAACTATCAATAACTTCCACTAATTGTATGCTTTGTAATTAGGAACATAATCAATTATGGAATACTTTGCTATGCCACGGTTATAATATAATAATAGGCCACGTCTAAAGCTACACGCAATAAAATAAATAACACAACAAACCATGCATGTAATAGGGAAATGTGTCAATAAGAAACATTTGCATTTTTGAAAGGAATCAGACAGAGGCGTAACATTCCCGCAACAGGAAAAAACTTGATCATTTGACCTCGACATTGTTGAACTGCAACTGATGCGCTTAATCGTCAGCTGTCACTTCCTATCTTAATTAATCCTAATAGACTATTGATGCGACACAACTGTTAGGCTTTATAATTAGTATTGCAATTTAGACCGGATAATCTAACAGGGCAGTCCAATTACTCCAGAGGAAATAGAAAGCTGTGAGGCAATAATTATGAAACAGTCACTGCACAACATAAAAAAAAAAAAAAAATGAAAAAAAAACAAAAACATGTGCACGCAAGAGCTATTTCTTTTGAAGGAAAAATCTATGCATACATTAAGTAATAAATGAGAAAACACTAACTCTGCTAATCTCATCAGCCATTCAACGTATGAGAGACAACTAATTTAATTGATTGCAGATATCAATAGCAAACAAATCTGTTGAGTTGTCCATGCTCATATAATCTGACCTGATTCCTTCAGCTGTCACTATCTGTGAGAAAGCTGCCACGCTACGCTTTTCTAAATCTGTCAGGCCGGGGCATTTACATGTCTTTGTGTTTCCATGTTGATAGGGCAATTAATAAAATATATGTTAATAGGACCTTAATTGTTTTACAACATTGGTTTGACAACGCTGAGGGAGAGGAGTCTTGTCAGTGATATGAAATGCGTGGCTACTCTCAGCAGCGTAGCCTTCAGCCTAACATATGGTCTCCTTTCCAGGCTTTAACTGTACCACATAATAGGAGCCTGCTGTTTATTTTTGAAACATTAGTGATGTCACTACTCTTTTGTCTCCTCAAGACAATGGGTGCTGTCTGCCTCACGAGCAAGACAAGCAACCCACCCCCCCCCCCACCCCCAAACCCAACCACCCACCCATAAACCCACCGCACTACTCCTAAACCCTCCCAAAGATGACATTTGAATAATACTAACAACTCCTACACATCTCTATTATACACATAGCAATGGCAGTTTTTATGTTAAACTCTATAAATATAAAGATTTATCCAGTTCCATTTCCTTTTCTTCCTAAACACCCATTTATAATGAATTAAAAATGAATTGTGTTGCAGTGCATTAAACATGAATTTATTTTAAGGACAAGCAGAGACAGAAATATTTATCTTAAGCTTCTACAGATCAAATATTCAAGCTTTTTTTTTTTTTTTTTTTTTAAAGGATGCTTTACTAAATATATTAAGAAAATACAACACTCAATAGTCAAATGAGATGAAGATAAAGTCACATCACAGGACAATAAATTGGTTTCAAGTGCACATCAGGCTTAGTTTATAAATCATGATGGCAACAATTTATTAAAAAAAAAGAAAGAAAAAAAAAGAAAAGTGAGAGATAATCCACTGAATACAAACTAATTGAAACCACTGGCAGTAATTATGGGGAAAAAAGTTTTGTTTCTCCTGTTTTAAAAAAAAAAAAATGACTCACTAAACAGTTCTGTACTAATGCTTTCCTTTCAGTGTTTATTTGGACGAGTTTCAGTGGCAGAGCTGTGTGTTTCAGCACAGAGCGATGCCAAGTGATTCATACACAAATGACCTGAGGGAGGCAGCAGTGCAGCGAACAAATGTGAGCACAGCATCTCACACTCTGAGTGCGCTTTAAAGGCCATTTACATAGTGAAATCTAATTACCCCAGCTCTATGAGAGAGTATTTGATCTCAATCTTAAACAGAGCAGAACATATTATTAAGAAAAAAAAAAAGGGGGCTTTTCTTAGATGAAGGTGGCTTACTGAACAGAGGAATCAGCTTGTACACAATTCAGCACTCCCTTTTTAATTATTTTCCAACATAGATGAAAAGGGGAAGAACACTGATTTATTTGTGTCCTGGGAGACAATGCAGGCTTTTGAGACATGAAAATGAAAAGAAGGGAACTTGGGTGGACAGTGGCGGTAGAACAAAGTCGCTCTGGTTCTGTTGTTTCTGCTTAAAAGGAAATCAAAAGTTTTCATTTACAACCTTATTTCCAGGCAACGTGGTGCCTTTGACATGAAGTTTCACCAATAATCATATCACAATAAAACCATAGGGGACTGATGTCAATAATTCAAGCCGTTAAAATAACTGACTTTTATCAACTTCACAGGCAGAACAGCACAGATAGAGAGCCAGTAAATAGAAGTCTTTATTAAATATGAACCTCATCTTCACCTTTTTATTCAATATAGCACCACTTAAGAGGGAATAAGGTAATATTTTCAATAAATGTGACATAAAAACACCCAGCTCTGTGCAAAGTACTGCTGATTATACATAACACTCACTTAATTTTCTTAATGTCTCTATACTTCCAGATACCTTTTAATTACTTCCACGTGTTAGAATTAATTTATGCTATATTTCACACCATTTCTAACATGGGTTCAAAAATTTCCAATGTAATTGCAATGTAAATCATATATCGTACTGAATTTCCCTTTATTACTCAATAAAATGTACTAGTGTTCATTCTAAGCCTCGTCATTGTCATTCTACAGCATGCATGTGAAGCCATTTTTGGTATAAACAAATGTTAGTGTTTTACTTTTTGTAAAATACATAATATATAAAATGTGAATTGCTCCATATGGGCTGATGCTCATTGAAACCTGGTGGTACAGGTAAAAACCACCACACAGCTTCAGCAGACTGTCGACAAACCCATATTGGTATTTTACATACATCACTATGGTACAGTGAACACACCATTACTGAATACATATAGTAATGTCTTCACATACGTACATATGAACTCTGAACATGTCTCCAAATGTGGTGTGTGAGCTGACAAGTCTCCATACATAGGAGACGTAATACATTCCAGACATATATGGTTCTAACATGTATTTCTTTATATTTCAGATGTTCTTAGAAGTGTTCTTCAGCACTGGAGGACACACAGTCATATAGAGCATATTATATAAATAAAAATGGTTTATATCAACAAACTTTTCCTATGTACAGAGACTTATGGGACACATATATATATATATATATATATATATATATATATATATATATATGTATGTGTGTGTGTGTGTGTGTGTGTGTTTGCATACATGCACATTTTTGAGTGTTTCTATCAGCTTCCTTTGTTGTGTTAATACATGACACCAATTTCAGACTCTAAAATCTACTGCCTGTTTTTTTCCATTACTCAAGGATCGTCTAGTGCTTCTAACATGCCCTTATTTTATATTACAAAATTAGAGCTTTCTGAAATAACTGCAGAGAAAAGGGCCTGTGCTCTTTCAATTCTTTGTTCCCGCTCTTGCAAAAATTATATATAATTGAAGTCACTCCATGAAGATTTTTAGCTTTGACCTTTAGTGTGCAATAATACAGAAAATGATGGGGACTGGGTTTCCTACCTGAACTTCCTCTCCTTCTCATTCACATTTCAGTCTTTGAGGGATAGACATGTCTATTTAGCCAGGTTGATTTATCATGAGTATTGATATTAGTATAATTGTAGTGTATAATTGATATAATTTATTTCAAGGGGTTCATGTATAACATCCATGTTTTAACTTTGCAAACAGCAAATTATTTACTATTTAGATAATGTTTTGTAATGTTGATGTGGTTGTTTCTACATTTCATTAGCCTCATAGCATAGTCATACTTTTGACCAAATATATGATATCTGTGTAACTTTACTCTTTGAACACATGCTGCTTTATTTTGTATCATTGACAAAAAAATTAATTGAAAAAAAAAGATTATTACTCTATAAAGCTAAGGTTTTTTTCCCCACTCAGGACTGTAACGCAGGACACAACTACACCCACTAAATACAATAAACAAAACAAACACACTAACCTTCTAGATACCCTCATGGAAGAACTGAGAATGAAGTGTTGTTTCTTTTGTGCATTTGTCAAATAGACTTGGGTGCGTCCATGTTTTCCCAACACATATGTGAATTTCTGCGGACACAGCAGGGATCTGCAGTGCAATAACATCTGTAGGAGCCCGTGGATTTGCTGTATACAGAACTTGTTTGGGAAATGTTGGCTGTTAGAGTAGTGCACTGTTGAAGCCCCAGTGTCTCCAGATCTAATGGCTTCACAAGGGAAAACAATCAGGATGACTTCATTGTATCATTAGGGTGGGGGTAAGCTGCAGGAGGAGCGCTGTGAGCCCCCCCTCCACTATTCCCACAAAGCAACATGAAGTTTGTTCCTTCCAATAACCTAAGCTGGGGTCTCAAAGTCACACGATAGGGAACTCTGTTGTTACCCTGGTCTATCATCAGACCCTACATGGGGTTCGCTGCTCATTTCCGTGGCTACCCAAAGCTTCTTGTACATTTTTTCAACTAGTCCATGAATACGACTTCTAAAATGGAGACCAACAGGCGCCAATAGCTTCAAAAACACAAACAGGGTGATTGACTGGTTAGGATTTTAACCACAGACTGATTCACTTAATGTATCAAAGTAAAATAAATTTATAGTATATATATATATATATATATATATATATATATATATATATATATATATATATATATATGTAGTTATACTTGAATATAAGTATAACTAACTCTCTTTAAACTCACACTCTGCAAAATATTAGATCTAAATCTAATTTATTTCCTCATTTAAGTCAGATGCTCCTTGTATGTTTACTTTCTGGACACTAATTTCACCTTCATTTACCTCATACTGGTTAAACTAAGGCTATAAAAAACCATCAACTACAGCTGTTGAATGTCTTTTGTGTAAAAGCTCAAGTAATGGCATGAGCAAATATTGTATAAATGTACCTTTTTTTTTATTGTAAATCTACTCTTAAGAAACAATGGTTTATAATTATATATTATAAACTTGACTGCAACAAATTTGTCAATCAATCAGAACATCAATTTAAGGCAACTATTTGGCAGGATTAAGTTATTTTTAAACCTTTATCTATTCTGTATCAAACACATACCCTTTCATGTACTTCTGTTCATAATAAGTCCAGTTATTGTACATTGTAAAATATATTAACATACTTCAGAGTATGAATTTGTTAATGCGATATATTAAATGCAACTTGTTTTAAAAACTTTTATTTAATGGAGGTTAAATTTTAGTAACTTATTAATAAAACCCAGAAGAAACTTAAAGCTTAAAAAAAAGTCCTAGCTTTTAATATAAATGTAAATGTGGGCACTAATGTCATTTTTCATGTCATAGCAAGTTATTTAGAATTTACAGCTTCATTAAAAAAACTATATTCAAGTATTGTAGTCTTATTGTACTGTAAAGTCATACATACATCTTTAAAGGAACATTTTTAGAATTACAATTCAATTCCAGTATGTTTTTTATTTTACTTGAACCAGTGGCACATGGCAATAGAAGCAGTAGAAGAATAATAGGCACTGTAGAAATATAAATGGTGTGTGTACTGATCAATAAATCCAATGATAAATGCCTATACTCACATTTAAACTCCACATTGGATCAGCAAAGTGATCCACGATGCATGAATCACTTGTGCTGATCTATGTCGAGGTGTCCACAGAGCCTGGTCACAACATTAATAAACCCACACTGTCACAGCAGTGCACCAGATTTGATAAAATGAACCAACACAATAATCAAAAGACAATTCCCTTAAGTAGACTGAAAAATGTTCTAGTGCTTGTAGTGCTGTGGGGACCCTGGCCAGATAAGGTTTCAGTAATTTTCTCACCTTTCTCTTGCCAACGTGCAAGTAATGACTTTTTTTTTTTTCTTCATTAATGACCCTTTCAGTCCCTATAATGAAGTACTTACAACCTACTTATCAAAAATTACAGAGATTTGAGAATGCGCTGTTTAAAACACAGAGGCTGGAAGCAGACTTTAATGTTAATCATTTTATATGCGCAACCTGGGGCCTGCCTGAACTGACGAACGAAGGCTTAAAGGGGTGCAGGCTCATTCTGTGCGGACACTGGTTATGTTTTTTTGGCCAAGCAGCAGAAAATCCAATTATTAGCAACAACCCAAATACTTTCCCTTCAGACCCAGCGGCTCAAATCCAAGGTTGGATTTGTGGATTAGCAAGGTTTACTGATAGACTCCTAAAAAGGGGAAGGCACAATGTTGAATTTCCTGGCCACCTGTGCTCTTCCGGGATTTGGAGTCAGATGGTGACACGATCATTGAGGGGTGGGATAATGACGGAGGGAGGGAAAGAGGAAAGAAGAACAGTCTCTGGACAGTAGATCACAGTTAGCCGAGGTCAAAAGTGCAAGCAGGGGCTGTCAATGGAGACGTAGCCGCTAATAAAGCCATATTGACTTCACAGCCATACTTAATGCTGTGAGTAACTTGACACAGGACATACCGAGGCATTTGTAAGTCAATTAGAGGGGGTGGATGAAGCGCATGGCTTTGCTGTCACTCTAACCTGAGGAGGATAACACTGGACACTGACCTTTGACCTGAGCCGTCGTCTGACTTCCAACACCTGCAGGTCACTTCTTTTTTCTTGGCAGGTTGTAAACGCTCCGACTCTGTGGCTGTATTGATCGCAACACACAATACGATTCATAATTAAACAGGATATTTAAGGACACTAAAAAAAAAGATGACAGTGCGCTAAAGTCAAGGTTATGAAACTGCCAGTAAATGTGTCTGTTTTTATTTTATTTTTTTTTTTTTTTAAGGCAGATGCTCTTCTTTTACTTCTGTCAAAGTGGGTCAAAAAGTAGCAGGAAATGAATGACTAATTAAATGAAACACTTCAATCTCTTTAATAAGGAGATCCAGGAATGATATGTGCCACCTGCTAAATTCGCAAATATCCCCTCTAAAAGCTTTGTAAGCTTCATCAAACTAATCGGAGTGGACAGCCACCAAATAGAATCTATTCTGAATTCTCCATTTGTGACTGTGCAGAGCAGGTGAAGTCTTTTGGCAATAATTGACTGGAAGGTACGCCATTCTCTATTAATGTGAAAGGATTAAATTTAACACCCACCTTATATCGTTCTGCAAGAAATCATATTGTGCTAAAGCCCACAGTAACCTGAGGTATCACTTTCATTATTGCCTAATTAACCTGCTAATAGCCGTGTCCTTACTGCTTCGTCTCTTTAATTATCCGGCGGCCTACTCCACGTTCATACTGAGATTACAACTCTGCCAGTCAGCTCTCTGTCCCATCACATCTTTTATGAGATCAATTTCTATTGGCTTTACTCTAAAAGACACAGTTTAATTAACAGCTATTTTCATCCTTAAAGAACACAGGACTCCACGATCAGGATATTATTACTCTCTATAACTCTTACCTTCCACAATTACAGCTGCAGAGTGGGTCGGGAGTGTGTTACCACTAGATGTCCTTTGTAGCAAAGTGAACAAGGCTGACTGAGTCCACTGGAGAAAAGCCAAAAAGGGAAGAGTCATTCTACTTGTTCACATGTTACTCATTCAGACGAGACGTTGTCATTAATTGTAATAACAACCGAGTGTGAAGGCTCTGAATCACAGCCAACGCATCATGTAAAGACTTTTGGCTACTCAGCAGAGTTTCAATCAAGTGTGGCAGCGTTTTGTTCAACTTTTCACCACTTGATAACTTTAAACCACACAGAAGAAACACTGAGGAAGTCTGAGGTGATTTTTTTAATATTTAGTCAAGCATTGTAAATCACTAACAATGTAAATAATTTGTTCCAGAATAAAGGCAAAAATATTCCTGCAACAGATGTGCTGTGTAAAAGGGGCTAAGGTTTGGTGGTGGTGGTGGTGGTGGGGGGTAGGGGGGGTCACACTCCTTTTATTTTACTTTACATACAGCCACATTTGATCTCAAAATGCAAAATGCAAAAAAAAAATCATTTTAAAAAAAAATTAGTAAATAATACCATAAGCATAACCAAGCAAAGTCTCATACTGTAATAAGTGGTTCCATGTTGTGGTAGATATTATTGAAATGCATAAAAAAACAGAATTAATTGTGGTGTAATATGTGTATGTGTGTATATGTATTGTAACCCTCATTTTTCCTTTTCATCTGCCAAATGTTAACACAATAAAACAGTTTTATTGTGTTAGTGTTAAAGTGTTAAAAGTTACCACCCCCCCCCCCCCAAAAAAAAAACGGCAACCCTACAACAGTGTATAAACAATAACAACTTTTTATGAAATGTATGAACATTTACAAATGATCCTTTCACCACAAAAAAGCAAATAACCTGACTAACCCTGAGCCCCAAGTGAACCTGAACACTTCTTAAGAAAAGCGAGAGCATTTTAACAATATTATGTCAGAAGATTATTTATACATGTTCATTGCAAATTATAGAATACAATTTTTTGTAAAAGACATAATAGTTTTTACATTTGGAAATTGGAATTTTCTATCATCTTTATTTACAGTTTATTCTATGCCTTTGGCAGGCCGGTGTTGGTCCATGGGCCTTATGTTTGGCACCCCTAACTCAGAGAAACTGAAAGACTATTTCCACCTTTTATTTTATCTATATAACACCTCTGATATAAAGTGTGACATAAATGTGTTACTGAGAAAAATCACAGACAAGAAACAGGTTTGCAAAAACTAGAAATATGAAATATCGCAATAAAATGTACAAAACAAATAAAATAAATAAAATAAGATTTAGTTACTTAACCAGATCAAAGTCTAAAACTTGATTAAAATGAAACAGAGATAAGAAATGATGAGGCGCTGTCATTAAAAGCTAAACTGAAACAATTACAAATGCATTAATACAGATGCTCTATAATGCATTTATAATTACAGGTGACTTCTAAGGCTTTGTTGATGACTAATGATAGGTTATCATCCCTGAGCCTTTAGTAATAATGATGGATTTTTATACTTTATTCATAGAATTTTATTACATATTATAGAAGTGCTGAACAGATGGTTCAAGCATGTGTGATTTTTCACTATGTGGCAACTCAAAGGCTGTTTGTCTTAATGGTTAATAACAAATCCTTTAAGTATTAGTAAATCATAAGGCCATTAGCTACACATCACTGTATAAAGAACAATGTAAATGGACTACCACAGATTTTCTTTCAATCTTTGTCAGTCATGCATTTTCTCCACAGAAAAGAAACAAAAACAACTGTCATTTGTTAATGAAGCAAAATGATATCACTGTGTAAATGAATAAAAATTAGTAATAATCCATCATCCAAAAATCCATATAATCCAATCCATCAATAGGAGCACTGTGTGGTTTTACAGGCTGGTGTTTATCATCATAAGTTTGGCTTTTGATCTGTTTGACATGTTGTAGCATTAGCAGAAACTGGGGTCGGATCTAGGCATGGGCAAGGAGGGCATTGCCCCACTAAATGCCATGGCTGCCCCCCCCAAACAAGATGGCATGGCATGAAAGAACCCCCCCCAACACACACACACACACACACATTCCCATAACTCCACATGATCCACCCCAAACCAAAAAATCTAATAACCCAGATCACGCCAACCCCTACCTGTTAGTCTGTACGGCCGCTGCACGTCTGGTTGAGAATATGAAAATAAACTTTTAAGGAATACATTGTTTTAGTGGTTGTGCGCATTCAGTCATTTGCTATTTCCTCTCTTAATTGTTTATGTTGTTGTTGTTAATGTTGCTCGCTCTTTCGGTCAATTGGGCCTGTGTCAACAGGATCTGTCTTCTAGTGCTGTCGGCGCTAAAAAAAAATAAAAAATGCAGAGAGAGACCATTTTGTGAGCATCACACCGAGCGCTGCAAGTTGGAAGTAGTTTAAAATTTTAGAACAGTGCTGCGCTCATCAATGTCACATTTCTCTTACTGACCAATCAAAAGCAAGCAGGAGGCGGGACAACCACCAAAAAGAATGGTGGCGTATTTGGACCAACTTGAGCGGTTGATTTAGTTTCAGACAACCCTGACATTTGACATTGTGTCCATTGACATTGGACACAGGCCCATATGCGTCGATTTCTGGTTGCTAAACCTTGGAGCAACAGTGGCTCTGCTGCTGCTAGTGCTAATGCTAGTGCTAATGCTAGTGTTAGAGCCAAATTATGGAAAGTAATTCTGATAAATATTTTTGAGTTTGAATAAGTTTGAAGAATGTTTGGTGATGTTTTGGACTATTTATAATTTGGATGTGAAGATTTAGAACTGTGTTGTTGATGCTGAGTTTTGATTGGTTCGTGGGTTTCTATGGGATACATGTAGTTTGGAGTGAGGGATGTGCTGTTCAGTTGACATGTGCACAGCAATGGAGGCCCATAGCTTGTCCATGTCCTGTACCTTATGACAGAATGATGATTATGTTGATCAGCTGTGTAAGTTGGATGGATGGATGGATGGATGGATGGATGGATGGATGGATGGATGGATGGATGGATGGATGGATGGATGGATGGATGGATGGATGGATGGATGGATCCCACTTACCCATAATATTATTTTATAGCATTATTCTTAGTTTAAATTCTGGGAAAACTAAATGGTCACTAAACATATAACAGAAAGAAGGAACTTTATTATCAGTGACTGATTATCAGTGACTTAAGTCAGTGTATAAAGCATTATATATAAGTTTTAAGACATGAATATGAATAATTATAAATGCATCATAAAAGATCATTTACAGCCTTTTGCCAATGATAGTTCAAATCAGAAACTCCGATAAAACTTCACTTAAATATGTTTCTCAGTTACAGCGTATGGCTGGTCTTTCAAGCATTAAGCAGTAAATTATATATTAACGATTAATAAAGCCATTAATCACAAATCATGACATAAAGAAGAGTGTAAAATGGACTCAAATATACTTTGTACATGAATTCTTCAGTAGTTTTCAAGACATAAAAGGGAGTGAATATGAATAGCTGTGATTTAGCAAAGCAAAAGCACGTCACTGTATGAAATCAAGAGCGGAGGCAACAGTGGTCGTGAAAATACAACTATCTGCTGTCATTTCCCTCTAGACATACGGGCAGTCGAGCATTTAAGTCACTAGACGCAAAGCCAAGACTCAGACAAGTGAATTTATGTGTTAAGTTGGTGTCCCCCCTCCCTCCCCCTCCATGTCTCAAAGGCCCAGCACAGATAGTGAGTTCCATTAGGAATTTCAAGTTGAATTAAGGTGCTTGGGGAGGACACATTAACACATGTGCCTCTTCTGTAGTTAAATGTCAGAATGGGAATGTGGCCTGTGACTTTATATTCCATTAGCCACTGCCTGATGTTTCCCTGCTGTGTATCTAAATAAATAATCAAGACAGCCTCCAAAACACGAATCATCTTTTCACAATAATAGAAAATTAATGGCTCTGCTTGGGTAAGTAAATTACACCAAGAACATCCCAGAGCCTAAATCACCGCTGAGAGATGATAACAAAGGATGCATTATAGGTTGCAGCAAAAAGGAAACCGCTCGTCCAGAAAATTCTGAAATCTGAATAAAATGCTGGGGCTTTCAAGCTCTTTACAATCACCTTGCATGAAAGTCTAATTCAGTTTGGCTTCTTATTAATTCATAAGCCATTAGTAACATATTTCTCTGACAAAAAGCCCCTGACAAAGAGAAAGAGTGTGTTTGGGAGAGGTATATGCAATTAACATTTAAGCATGGACGATTAAAAAGAAGCTCCAAAGAAATGGGGGTTTTTAAAGATGCAAACGCTGAACATTTTATGGGGCATTAGCCAGATATATTTAAATACAGCTCAAGTGTATTCCTGCCATATAGTAGGTATAACACCTGTCATGCTAAATCAAGTACACATTTGGTTACTGTTAGGATGAATAAAGCCTGGACAGATAAGAAGCTAAACCATTAGTGAGTGAAATATTTAAGTCCACTGGCACACAACAAAGTCTTCCACTCTGAGGAACTATATATGTTACTCATCTCAGCTCATTGATATGAAACATAGCAGCATTTGATAAATTAGCTACCCTACAGGCAGGAGGAGGCATTACACAGAAAAAAAAAACAAGAACGTCATTTAATGCATAAAATAACTATTATATTTAGACTATGATAAGGCTGTAGCTAAGGGTAGGTTCATGCACAAAGACAGGTGTAGGAGGAGATAATGGTTAGGATTAAAGTAAGAATAGTAGAGTTTAACTGCTAACATATCTACAGTATAGTTGTCAATCTGATCAGATTGATGATGAATACTTGTGCATTAAAGGGTTGACCCTAAAATGTACCCCAAAGTTCTCCTTGTATTGAGTTTGTTTCAATATGACTACATCATACAGTATATTCTGTTGTGCCACCTGGAGTTTAATGTTTGAGATTTTATGACTATCCTTGGCAGCACGGTTAGCGCTCTTGCCTCATGGCAAGAAGGCCCGGGTTTGATTCCCGGACCATGCAGGACTGCGCATATATATGTATGTATATATATATATATATATATATATATATATATATATATATATATATGCTTACTGCAAAATGTATCATTTCCTTAGGGTCAGTTTGACACGATTCTGTTGCCTTCGTCTATGGGAAGGCAGCAGAAGTATTTTTAAGAGCATTTGGCATTTGCCATCATTTTAAAAGAGTATATGGATTAAACAAAAAATAAATTACAGGTTATTTAAAAATAATAGGGTTTATTGGCTAATTAAAGCACCGTTCAGTGCTTGGCAGTATTTTTCTGCTTTTCTTTTTCCACCTTCTCTTATCTTGGCAGTATCACCTGACCTCATGTGCTCATTTCCAGTAATGTCCTGCTTCAAATTAACACCATTCCAGACATTCACACCTGAGATCTGACACATGTAACCATGTCTTTTTTATTCTTTCTTTTCTCTCCAACCAAAGAGATACATGTCTAATTACAGAATGGAAAATGAGTGGCCAGTAACAGATAATAAAAGGATTTCTGACATTTGAGAAAGGCAAATAATTTAGAAAAATCGCCTTAGGTCAAATCTGTGTGGTTAAAACTACGTAAACTTTAACAGGATTTAATTCCATAGTGGAGCAGGTGTTAATGCCATCTCATTTCCCCACATAAACAGCTTTCTTTCTCCTTGCACATAAATTATTAGCACAGATGCAACCTACTGTTTACTTTTTAAACAGGATGAGTGAGCTTCACCATATGAAAAGGCAAAGAGCTGGTGTATGAGCCAAACCGAGGTGCAGTGCAAAGCGGGGAGACCCAGGACGGAGAGCACCAGGAGAGTCATGAATAAGTCACACAGCCCCTGGACCTTCCTCTGAAGGTACCCAGGCTCTGACATCAATCCCTTTCATCCCATAGCACTGAAATGTCCAGGAGACGTGGGGAATTCAGATACATGCAAGTGAATATACTGTATATGCATGCAGGCTGTCTTGTGCATGTGTGTGAGTACATACCAACTCTAGTAGGCATCTTCATTCATCCTCCAGAGACCCCCGCATCATCCGTCTGTTTTTCAAAGCCCCCTTTTTTTTCCTCCCACCCTTCCCAGTTAAGGCCAGCATGATGTCAGGGTGCCAGGTGATTTCGCTTCCAGTTCAAATAATGACTGTAATTAAGCAATTAAGACCTGGGAGGCAGAGGGGCCAAAAGCTGGCTTTCCTACTTACTTCTAAACAGACGGTAAATGAGGATTCACTGGGGAATACAAACATTATGGCTACGGCATATGCTTGTTCCCTTTGGTACTGATAGAAATAGCTTATGTCAAAGGGTTAGTGGGAACAAGCACTAGGTGATATGATATCACAATAATAAAAGTAGAAAAAAATGCACACACTATTACATCTACACACAAATATTTTTATATACAACTTTATATAAACACCTGTTCAAGTTAAGATTCAAGAGTATATGGTGATATTGAAGATAAAAATAACAGTCTGCATTTCTGAAGTCTAAATAATATTTACAGAATAATCTCTTTTCCGCTGAAAGATCAACCTGACATGGTGAGTTTTTTTTTTTTGTTTTTTTTTTTTTTTTTCCCTGGCTGCTGAAATAGCCTTTCAAGGACCGCAGTAAGACACTGGGCAGAAGCAATGAGATATTTGGTATTTTCAGGTAGGAAAAAGTCCAAGCTGGCCTTACATTCAGAAATAACACAAGTTCTTAAACTATTGACTGCACTGAAGCAGTAGACTTCAAAAGGTCCTTCTGACCTGTTTGCTGAGGAGCCTCAAACCAAGTTTTTTTTTTTTCTTTTCTTTCCCTCCCCAGTACTATGCGTTTCATTATTAATATGTTTTTTCTCAAGTTTCTCTCTGACCCAGGACATTAAATAAAACATTGTATGGTTCATGAAAGATTATGAAAGAGCAGAACGTAAGCAGCAGGAGGTGTAAACTCAGCACAATTCATTCTGGTATATAATGTCAATGCCAGCAACCCCCCTCTCACCCTACCTCCATGCCCTGCAGGCATATTGGCGGAACTACCAATGGATGCTAAGCTTTTTCCGACAAAGCTCCGAAGATAAAGTATCTTCCTTTTATCCCTTCTGCAAATCAATTCTGGGCCTTACAGCAAAATCCCATAAAATAACTTCAAACACCACTACTTACTCCAAAAATTTGTATTATGGCTATATCTCTTTGAACCCTTACCAGTGAAGTTTTGGAGGAAAATGATTTAAGTGTTATCTGCTAAGACATCACCATGTCAGCACTTCACCTCAGTTTTTCTTCACATGTCAACCTGAACCTTGTATTTCTCTTCTTGTGTTTGGTTTTTGATTGCTTCTAACCATCTAGGCCTGGTGATAAATACAAATGCTGCTTGTAAAGTTAATGGCTGTAGTAAGTGCAAACAAGATGGTATGAAGCCCTGCTGGTGCTCCGTGCTCACTCAGCTACTGAAATATTCATTTCCCTTCACTCTTCTTCAACAATATGATATAAACTGAGGCTGATAAGACGAGAACACTGAAAAGTAGCATGTCAGTCAGTGTGTGGTAAGTGAAGTGGCTGCAGTGGACACATGATTAGCCTGGATCAGACGTTAGCGCACGAACAGGGGTCAATCAGTTACAACAGAAAGAGTGATATGTTGCATATGATAATACTACAAATAAACGGACGGAGGGGCAGACGGGTAGGTAGGTAGGTAGGTAGATAGATAGATAGATAGATAGATAGATAGATAGATAGATAGATAGATAGATAGATAGATAGATAGATAGATAGATAGATAGATAGATAGATAGATAGATAGATAGATAGATAGATAGATAGATAGATAGATAGATAGATAGATAGATAGATAGATAGATAGATAGATAGATAGATAGATAGATAGATAGATAGATAGATAAATGTTAACAACTGCAGTGCTGGCCAAATTACAATAGCCAAGAGGTCATTCAGTTTCTTTTTTTTTTCAGAAAAACTTCAACTCCCACATGCTACAGTATATTTTAATGCCAAATCCACATGGTGTAGCCTAAAGCCATATCAAACAGCTACACTGTTAATGTTAGAGTAGTGCTCTAACATTTAGAGTAGGCAGTGATACAAATTTAATCCTTCTGCACAAAACTGCATTTGATAGGCACTTCCCCCTGCTGTACTAACAAGAGCAGGCCGTGCATAGGCACATCCAACCTTCAGCTGGCCTATCTGTGGGATGACTACAGAGCGCAGAGATCAGAGGAGGCTTGAAAAGATGACCTGACAGTCTTGTGCACGGTCACACGGTCTATCTGGACTCCGATGACCTCTGTCAGTAGCTCCAAAATTTCACCTCCAGGAAACAGAGGAGACACTGGATACCCACAAAATCAATAGCTTCACTTTTCTGAGAAGATAAACACAAGCAATTTCACAAGTCACACTCATAGAGATAAACATATTTCCACTTCGGTGGGACGACAGTAAATATTTCCCGTGGTATCCAAGAGTTCAAAAGTTTACATTGTGTTACAGTAAAAACCATGATCTCAGATTCTTCATTTTAACCTCTGATTAGTGGACCATTACAGTACGTTTTAAACTTCCTCAACACCTTTTAAACATTTTACTAAACTACATTAAAGCTCGTCTGTCTAAAAATCTGTTTAAACACTACTGTTATTTACTAAACAATGGATTTGGTCTTGAACGCCACTAGTTTAGCCTGAGGCTCAGTACCCACATAGGATGACAAGATAAATAAAGTGCAATAAAAAGTGCACTCAGAGAGTGCAGAACTCCACCAAGGTCAACAGCTCACACCCGCACAACAGTTATTATTACACCACAAATTATGACCCATGCTTTTCCTCCTTTTTGCCATTTGGTGCCACAGGTTAGAACATGGGTCTGTAACTCTGGACCTTTAACAACTCTCTAGTGGTTTTGTCAGAAATAATACAAAATAAAAAAAAATCTTGAACACTTTTCTATGACTGGAGCACTAAAAGCATTGTCATATTACTAAGCTGTAAAAAAAAAAAACCACAGATTATATATACACTTTCTTGTTCTTCATTTCATGAACTAAAATGTGGATTATGCTCTCTTACTTTTTCATAAACTCCTTTTACACAAACCAAGTCTGCAACACCGAATCAGTGTTGCAAGACGAGGTCAAGCACATCACAGATGAACTGCCCACTACTGTTTGATTTGTATCTTTTGAACCATACAACTTTACACAGAATTGTAAAGGTCTAAATGCCATGTTAAATATACTCAAAGGGCAACATTTTGTTTAGATTTTTAAAAATTAAAACAATAAAAAAAAAAAACCTGTTGCATCACGGATGGACAATAACATGAACATCTATTTTTTGCAAGAACTCCAAAGTTTTTTCGAAATATTTACAACATACAAATAATATTCATATTACATTCAAATGCATTTTGCATATACATATATATATGCATTTATTCATTGTAATCACTGGGTATCTGTAACGTCATATAAATAATATAAGAATCAAATATCAATATATTTGGAATAAATGTATTTTATTTATGAAAGGTTATAAAATGAACCCAGAATGATGGCAAACGTGTCACTCTTTTCTCATTGGAAAATGCATTTTCCTGAAACATAAGAAATTGCCTACCCAAAAATATACATTTGGTGTAGATTATCGTTATTTTTTTTGTTTAACCAGATGTTAACTTTCCCTTCAGTTCATCCTGTAGAATATGACACTGTTTCCATATTGACTGTGGAGCCTCTGGACATATCTGATGCCAGTGACAACCTGAGAAGATGATAGAACTAATGGTTTAACAGTTGATGCAATGGTGAATGTTTGGGTCTGTATGGGTTGATTATGGTTATAATATTTTATAAATACACCCAATGTTATAGAAGTGCAAATTTAAAATAGCATTTATCATAAGGCATAAGTAGCAGCAGTGTGGCTACCTCATCATAAAATAACCACTGATCATTTATTTTTATGTTTCAGTACTGGGTTCAAAATTCCCCTTAGAGGTTTGTTGGTCTGAAATCAATAGTTGCTATGGTAGGATGGACCCAAAACTTTGAGACTTTCCTCATCAGAATCTGTTCTGATGAGTTCTGAATCAACTGTTGATATGTGTGTTGTTTTTCATTTTTGTTGTATTTCATTTCCATTTTCATTTCTAGTCGCTGCTCTTGGCGTGTAAAAACCTTAGGAATTACAAAAGAGGATATGTTACTCTATTTAGATGAGTGTTATTTGCCATCGACAGTGTTGTAAGCTGTACAAGTATTTATGAGAATGGATCTGAATAATTCAGAGTACTCTTTGCCAACTGCTAAGGGACGCCAAGTGACAGTCTGTGCATTATGCTTTGATCAAGGGTTCCATAAGGGTGCATCGACCACACCGGAGAAAAAGCATATTTAGGCCAGCACAGATGCACAAATCCAAGATGACAAAGCAACAGTGCAGCAAGGAGACTCCAGATCTTTTTAGCAGATAAAGAATACGACCAAAGTCACATTGGTATTTTGCTTTACAAAGCAGCACAGATCCATTGAATAAAAGACCCATCTGGTGATGACAGATTAATGACAAAAGAGCATAACCTCACATTGGCATTTTGGGAATTACATAAATTCTGTCTTTTGTGTCTAAGCTTGTACAAAGCTCAAGGTTTGGATACATAGAAGCCATTACATTAAGAGCATTTTAAGCTGCATTTACAGTACACAAGAACAAATGTGTTTTTTTTTTTATATTATTCTTTACAGAGTGATAATGGGAAACTGTCTCAAATATAAACCTCAAAACATGCTTGTAATATATACTCTGCATGAGTACTATTAGATAAGGCTTGATTCTCAGCATGCAAAACGTGTTAAGACAAAGAGAACAAAGGAAAATGGAGCAGTAAGAAGTGCCGCTCAAATTCCAGACCCAACACCTTTGGACAGCAAATCCCCGAATGCAGCCTGCTACAAACTAAATCATTTCAATAAACTCTGTCACGGAATCAAGCACAACGCCACCCAGGCATAAGCTACGACACAGAAAAAAGTCACCCGCTGCTCTGAAAAGCTTTGCCACTAAAATGCATTGTGATGTAGAGCGATTTTCCATGCATTTGCCTCTCAATTATGGATAGTGATTGTAATTAGTTGAGATGGCGCCCAAACAGTGAACTTCTGTTCAGTCCCATTACAGTTTGGGAAGGATAAAAAATACATTAAGTGTTTATATATACACTTTTTGAAGCAGCTTTCACTTATGGTTGAAACACTTATTCTATGAAATCCCACAGAGCCTCTTAAAGAGTTTTCTTTCCTTTGCAGCTTTCTTCAAGTGGCTGATTTTAAAACAATTACACATTTAAGTAATTATTCTTCAAGACTCAGACGTTTACAGGATTTTTTGTTTTTTTTTTTCACTGACACTGGAAAACCTTTCAACTCAGTTTGGGGACTGTGCAGATCTTGCATGCAATCTGACAAGAGATCCTTAATGGAGGCTGATGTTAAGCTGACTGTTCCAAGACCAGTTCGTCTCAGTCTGACTGAACAACACGGCTTCAGGCTGGAACAAGCTTGCTGTGTGTAACATGCCTGTAAGTGCTGTTTGTTGTCAAAAAATTTTCGACCCAATGTTCTGGATTAAAAATGCAAGATCTCCTGTTTCTTTGCTATTTCCCTGTTTCATCTCCTGTAAATGAGGTAGATCTGGTTAAATAAGAGATGCAGATTGACTATAACAGGAACCTGTGGGTAAATAGACATGAGCTTAGTTTAATGTTAACACAATCTGAGGCCTTCAACAAACACCCCTGCTCTCATTTAGACCTACATCAGAAAGTGTTTTCTTTGCATTGGTGAATGTAAATGGCAAAAAATAGTTCCCTGTGTGAATTTTAGTCGTCTGATTCCAAAACCGTAAGTGCAACATTTAACTTAGAAGTAGATTCATAACTCACAGCTTTCTAATTAGCTTCCAGTAACCAGAACTAGGAAAGCATCATTACCCTTTTAAATTAAAAAAAAAAAAATCACCTCTTTTGAATCAAAATATCACCTCTTTCAGCGCTACATCAATTCATAGGAAACGTTCGATGGCAAACGGAGACTTACTTTGTTGTTATTAGCTTAAACTAGCTAGCTAAATGTGGTAACAATGACCTACTAGCAAGCTAAAAGAACATTACAGGGTATGTTGACAACGTATACAAATAGAAATTCTAGAAGGAAAAATCTTTAAACTTGAACTTAAATTAAACTATACCTTTGACAAAGTTATGTGGAAATATATGTGAACCAATATAACGCTACCTTTCTTTATTATTGCCACTTAGCTTGTTTAGTCTGACCTAGTCATTAAATGTAATGTTGAGGTCCAAACGGTTGATACTAGTGGAGGTTTTAAGCTTTAGTGAAGTATCAGTGACTATTCAAAGTTGACTAAATGCATTTATTCAACTCGCATAGTTCATACTGACGATCAGTTCAAACATAGATTATACATCAGCTGTTCAGAAAATGGTAATAAATGTTACTGCCTATTTAATGCAGTTAGAGTTTAAATCTTACCTGTTACTCCCATAACACTGTTGCAATCCCTCTTTAGCACCTGGCATCTCTTCTCTGGTGGTTTTTCATAACCTAACCACAATGTATGATGTAGGCGTGGGTGTGCTTCTGCGCTTTCTGTCCACAAAGTGGAAAGAGCAGGCATACAGTGTTTTTGTATTCTTTCTAAATTTAAGTTTTTCAGTCACATCCTTCTGGGTTCCTCTTCAGTCGGTAGGCGATGGAAACCGTACTGGCTGTCGCAGGAACACTAGCTCTTAGTTAGCTGTGCATGATCAAAACATCGCTCTCATAGCAACATGTTGAGCAAGGACATGATACAGTACCAGGCTCGATCGTGTGAACCTAATGGGGAACTTTAAAATAACCGCCACTGGAAACAAACAGTGTAAGCAAACCCCATAGCCAATAACAGAATCCTCTGACCTCACTACTTGCTGTAAGTCGCAACCATAATCAATTCTCCATGGGTGCACCGTGGAATAAGGTGGTTAAAATCAGTACCCCACCACACACACACACACATATATATATATATATATATATATATATATATATATCCATATTGGAACCACTCCCTGACCACAGTGAGGGTGGGCCCAACCACCACCACATTGCAGTGGCAGTGACCCCCACCCCACCAAGGAGGAGCAGATCCCAAGGAGGCACCACAGCTACCAGAGCCCACAGCCCCCACTGATGACACTCTGGAGACTATTGATAAAAACAATAATAAAAAAAAAAAAAAGATGAATAGAAGCACTAGTTAAATTTCTATGAAAATAATTATCAAACATATATGTAAATGTATTATAAAAGCACAAACAGAAGCAGTGATTAAAACCCAATCAACCCAATCTATAATTAAAAGAGACAGGAATTAAAAACATAAGAAAAACAGCATTGGATAAAGGCCAGATTAAAAAGGTGGGTTGTGAGTCTGGATACACATATTATATTGTATTATACTGTGATAATGTGGGCTGTTGCTCATAAAGATAAACATAGTGTTAAAACATACATGATTAAAAACGATTAAAAATACTAGTTTTAAAAAATATATATTTAAAAAGGAAACAATGTGTGAACAATAATGAATGAATTTGGATATAAACAGCACTTCAGTGGGTAGGAAACTAGAAGGATAACTTAACTCCTTCCTTCACCTGTATGCTGTTGACCTGAATCATTTGTTTTGAACAAAGCATCTTGGCTGGATACAAGGTAGATAAATCCTCCTCCAAACATTGGATGATGCAAATGGAAATTTGAACAGGCATTTTTGTTTTGTCTTCCTTCTCTATGTGCAATCATTCTGATTCTAACAAAATGTTTGTAAGCATTTAGCTTCTTTATCAGATCCTTCATTCAGTGAAGATAATATACAGCATTATGTTCTCAGCCCATATATTATGTGGACTGAGAATATGTTAATCTTGTAAAAATAAAAGTGTAATAATATGCATATTGTTAATGTGCTAAGTGTGATAATGACACCTCAACTAAACAAGCAAATCATGAAAACTATAACAGAGATGGGAACGAAGCGGATTTTTTTTAGTGATAAACAGCTTGAACTGTGGTGTAACTAGATGTTTTGCTTTTCCTGGTGCTGCCATCCTCCAGAAAGAGCAGCAGTAAACTGTGTTATCCCATCTGGGCCTTCTGTGCCATGTATGCAGTGAGCAGAGACTTGGTGGGGAGGCTCTGTAAACACAGCGTTACAGGGAGCACACATGTCTACCTTCTGAAACATCAGTCTCACACTGAGGCTGTCAAAGAAACCAGGCACAGATTCACAGCACACACAATGGGAATGGACCTGTGGCATCGCTTTCAAATGCAATCAGAGCTCGGCAAACCAAACACTGAAATGAAAAGGACACTATTGCTGAGTGTATTTTAGCTGAATGTGTCACATCTGAAAAAGGTATGAGACAAGGTTTGCTCAGAGGATAAAAACAACCATGACCTGCGTTTAGGCAGGTGAACACAAGCAATTCATTGTCTTCAATCTCAACGCTGAACCAAACAGTGACTGATCTCCAGATATGCTTCTAACTACGATATTTGATGGAAAACAGTCACTTTTCTTACATGGACTTGAGAGAAATATGCAAAGTGCCGTGTCTCACTCTGCTGAAAAGTAGTATAATCGTTCATAAACTTGAGATTTTACTAAAACTAGCAGGCTTCCTGTCATTGTTTCAACACCACCTACTCAAAAGCCAAAAAAAGACAAAGGCAAGATAGCAAAAACGGATCCATTTATGGGATGCCTTATCCACTGAGCACTTATTCTGCCATCAATCTGAATGTTTTGAGCTTTTAGATGCTATAAAAGCCCTGGATAATGATTGCCGGAGACTCTACCACTTGCTGTTGTTCTCACCCAGACACAGGGCTCTAAGTGTCAGTCGTCACTCTCTCTGCCTTTAATTGAAACCATTTCCTTCACTGTGTCTCGAATCCTCATCACAGTCTCCAATGAAATTCACAGAGGTGCTCTAAGGCAGCCACAACGCTAAAAGGATCAGACCTCTGGGGTGATCCTCAGCAGAAGAAGACAGCGTTTACGCAGCGCCTTAAAAGCGGCTGTTTTCCTGCCTATGTGACTGGCTTTGGTCCAGGCTTCCTGTGACTGGGACAGTCAGGGAGCCAATGTGCAGAAGCCGCTGTGATGTCCTCATTTAAAAAGTTCTCGCTCCGAGTTGTGTGCTGTACAATCCCTCGCCAGTTAGGGAGAAAACAACCACTTGAGAGCGCTTTGATATGTAGAAATATGAAGGCATCATATTTATCCCCTATCCCCTTCATGGAGAATGTTTGGATGAAAGCAGCAGTGGGAGCAGGCTGAAGGCTGAGGATTAACAATGACATAACATGAAGAGGGGTCTGTCAGCACAGTGACACCTCGTTTCGCCTGCCATTGTCTGATTACCCAACAGCAGCCCACCAATGACAGGGATGATCACAGAAAGGCGGGAAGAACACAACTGTCAGGCTTAGGCTGCAAAGCCAATTCCCACCATTTCTGCTCCTTCAAACCAGATTTTAGACAAGAAACAAGAGAGCAGTGGAGAGCAAGAGAGAAAGGGAGGAGGAGGAGGAGAAGGAGAAAGATTGAGGGAAAAGGACACATGGACAGCTTACAGGGGATACAAACCAAAAGATTATGGTAATCTTCCCTTCTTTGTCCCCTGCGAAATGTTTTCGTACTACGCCTTTTATCTGTGTAAGAAGGGATGTGAACCTCTTCAGTTAGTGACAGTGGGCACTTTCTGTGTGGTTTCTGGGTAATTAGCACCAGTAGCAGGCTCTTTCTTTTTCTCTGCTCAAGCTTATGGTCTTCTTAGGGACGGCAACAGGGGATTTTCCCCCTCCAACCCTCTGTCTGCTCTTCAGGAGCGATTCCCAGCCCAGGCCAAGCCACAACAACCATCTGTTAGCGCTGGAAGGATCAAAACCTTCAGAGCCTCTCAGCATCACTGACAATCAAATGGACAGCTTAAGTTCAGACAGGTGACTGAATTAATTATTCTATTCAGCGTCGCGTCGGAGATGTTTTCAATAGAGTGGTCAATGGACTGCTCATATGTTCTGCTCAGCTTTTTGTTACTGTGTCCACACCGTGCACTCAAAAAGCAATTAGAGCATGACTCTTTTTCATTTTGATAAACAATTAGCACACACCATCCTCATTTAAAATGCTGGAGAACAACCTGCTGACAAAACTGTTATACGCACAAAATATTCCCAATATATCATTTATTTATTTATTTATGTTTGTTTTTTTTTTTGTTTTTTTTTTTTTTAAGGCATGCTGAAATGTGACTTTTCAATTTCCCTTGGTGGTCACTTTGAAGGGGGGCGAAACTAACTACTAATCTTTTTTCCCATGCAGGGTGAGAGAAGCCAAAGGATAAATTGGCTGCTGGCACCACAAACACGCCTTTTCAATTGAGGATAGCACCAAATACGAGATCTAAAAGAACACCCAAAGCTTACGCTCATCATATCAACTGGGGCTTTTCAACAGGGGGTCAAAGGTGGCCCTCAGATAAAGTGCTATACAACAGATCAGTGGGGCCGAGCCTTCGACACCTAATAAAAGCACACACAGCCTTAATAGTGATACATTTCTTGATCAGAAGTGCTGGTACTCCTGTGTGAATTTGTGTTCTTTTTCTTTATGCTTTGATGTATTTTACTCAACTTTTTTTTTTTTTTTTTTTTTTGTTCAACAACACCTCTTCTCTCCACTCCAGTGGATGAAACCTCTTTTTGTTGTGGTTCAAGCTGCATCTTATTGTCTCTGTCACGGGTGCTTTGTCTTACCAAGGCCTGTTGCACCCACAGAAAAGCAGGGGGGCTTCATCAAAGCTTGTGCGAGATGGACTCAACAACAGTGGATTAAGGTCTTCTGCATGATAAAGTCCCTACCTAGGGGTGGAATTAACTTAATATGTGAAAGAATGTTATTGAGAGGGAATAAAGTGCCAAAAAGCTCTGTCATTCTCTTCGTAATGTCCTAATCCAGCACCTAACACAGAGACCTTGGGCTGGAGTTTGTTAATCACAGAGATGCCCATCTGTATTCCCTGTCCTTTAAGCTATTTAAACTTCGCCTAAACTCAATTATTGTCCCTGGGAGACCAAAATGGCATATTAAGTTACGTGAAAGGGTATTCGAGCAGGGAAAAAAGGAATCCCAGCCTTAAAGCGGGGAGATGTCAACCCAGCCAATTTAAGTACAGCTAAACAGATTAGAGGCACAATCTATAGACCTGAAAAACAACGTGACAATGAGTTAAAGAGAAGAGGAATCTCACTTTCAAAGCATCCTCTAAACTGTTAAGCAACCTAATCATGGTGGATCTGAGAGACTGTGCCCTGGCATATATTTCTCTATTTACAGCTCACACATTGGTGGGATCACCGAAGACCTTAGATATCCAGAGGATATACTGGCTGTGGGCAGCATTTATTTTCAAACAAGTGACTCATCATCACCTAAGTGATCACAAAAAATGTTCAGATCACACATTTCATCAAAAACTTTAACTGTGGGAATATTTATTCTTAGTGATCTTTCAACTTCAGCAGAAGTTAATACATTTGGAGATTTAATATTACACTTAAATCAATATTAAGTTATTAGTTATCAGTGGAACATTTATTATCAAAAGCGATATGTAAGAGAATATAAAATGATGGTTTTACGCTGATTCTAGACCAGCTTGAAGACAATGTAAAGCTTATGGTTACTACATATATTTCATGAAATAAACACATGAACCAAAATGTTTTCAGTGCTGTTGTTTTTGTGTGTGTGTGTGTTTTCAACAGCTACAAATGCAACTTAAACCCACTTTACCAGGATTAGTACAAACTATGGATCTGTGATTTAGAAATTAATCCCTCACATATCTGTTTTTCTTTCAAAAAAAGTCTGGTTCTTTTACTGTTTTGAAATTATTCAAATGTCAAGGCTCACCACTCACAGATAACTGCTAAATCTAGAACAACATTCCTCACTGTGGCTGCCATGCATGACATCCATCTAATCATCTTTTGAGATGTCGCTCTTAAAATGGATTTACATTTGCTCTTTCATTATCGTTACATGAACCTCTTCAATTTTAACCCAAAACACATTTAATACTTTAATTCATTATCACCAGCAAAGTACAGCTTCTGGAGGCTCAGCAAATGTGAAGCAGAAATAAACTAAAAATGCTGCAAATTCCACTAAGTCACAGAGATATCAATACTACATGGGTTAATATTATCATTGGTCCGATATGCTTGTGGAAATTGGAAATATGTATTTTTTACAAGACAAATTACACACATGACAGATTTATATATAAGAGCTTGGCAATTAGTATAATTTCCACAGGTTTGCAGGTAATACTTCCCAAGTGACTAAGGTTAAAGCCAATTACAACTACAGACCAGAAAGAAGCATTATTAGTTATTTATTATCAAAAGTAATACAATTGTTTCTAATCTGCCTTATACTGTATTCTTAACACTCTTAACGCTCCCAAAATGTGTGACCAGCAGTTAACCTAATCTGAAGCAAACTTTTGTTGTAGTCGTGTTGTACTTAAATGTGTTCTTTTAAAGTGAACTCAGCTATTTGTACAGTTTTAATACAGTTATAATCATAATAATACGTTTTATTTGTATCACACTTTACATGACACTCCAACATGCTTTACATGAAGTACAATAAAATCTGACTATGCAATAAAAGCAGACTACAACAAATAAACAAACAATAGAAAACAAAGAAATTACAGAAACAGTCATTTATTTAACAGCAGTTTTAAATAAACACATTTTTAAAAGGTATTTAAAAGTGTTGGGGTCTGAACAGTGATGGATGGACGGGGGGAGTGAGTTCCAGAGGTTTGGGGCGGTGACGGAAAAGGCTCTGTCCCCCCGGGTTACGATATAAAAATAACCAATCCTGACCAAGTGAATAACTACTGGGCTGAATACCAAAGTCAAAATAAACAATAAATCTGAACGTAATGCCAAACTGAAAAAGTCTGGACCATTATAAATGATTTTTTTTAATATATATTTTTTTATAAATGATAATTTTTTAGCCTTTTTAATGCCGGCTCAGTCGGAACATTAGTGATCATCAGAGTTATGGTCTATTAATGTATATAGTTAGTAAACAGATAATTCAGTGTACCTCTAATTTACAGAAATGTCTACTAATGTCTCCAGTATATGTGAATAATACAACTGTACTGTCATGTCCTGCTTTAGTTTAATTAAATACATTTGCTTAAATATATAATATAATCTGTATTTTTTCAGGGGAGATAATATCCAACGTTCCACCAGTTCTATAACACATTTTTGTGTTTTATATCTGTATAAAAATGTCCATGCTGTGACAGCTTGAGCAGTCCACACCACATATGAACCATGGACAAATACGGCACAATTTCACATTCAGCAAGGCATATAAACAACAAATCTATGTGACATCAGTTCAGTTCCATATGTAGCCTAAATGTCTCTTCATTTCAGACGTGTAGTCAGCTGAAAGGGCAGTAGTCGGTGCAAATGGACTCACTCTGAAGCACACAATCACGCCAGATCTGGTTAGATGTGGCAAGAGCCTTTAAAGTCAACCAAATAGTTAAATGGAAGTATTTGTGCAGTAAGCTTGAGAAACAATGGCCTTTGTCAAACCATCCGTCCAAAATGGCCAAACGCACTGGAGTCTGAAAGAAGTCAGTGCTCTCCAATAAACAGAGCTTCACCATATCCTGTCATATAGTAAGGAAATGACAGCCGACTGTGGAGAGGCTCTGTTTCTCCCCATGCGATCTGAATGATACGATACTGCTCAACAACGTGTAAAAAGGCAGATTAACAAGCTTTGCCACACCATGATTCACATGTTTTCTGTGACTAGAAGAAATGTGATTCATTCATGCGATGTTGATGTGAATTTATCACAGCCTGCATTAAAACGGGAATGATGAAATTAGCTAGCCGGAGACACTCGACCAGTGTAACGGTTGTTCAGAAATAATGATCTCCTTGCATTCATTTCACTTCTTTCTTCACGGTAAACATCACCCTCTTTCTCACCTTCACTCAGAACAATAATTCTCTGATGATGTCATAAGATTTGCATAGACACCCCAAATTTCCTGTGGTTCGGTTACCGCGGAATAAATATAACAAACATGTCTGAGCGAGCCGTCACACCGGTTTGCACATCTCGTGGAGAGGATGCCTCTGCTGACATGCTGTATGGAGACATTAACCTGGCCAACCATCGTGCCAATGGTGAAAGCTCCTGAATAAAAAGGAGGACACGATTGTCACAGTGTGTTTGCTCTCTTTGCTTCTCTTGTCTGAGCCATAAGGCCTTAGCAGAGCAGAGGAAAACCCACAAAGAGGTGCTCTCTAATGGAACACCAGGCTGCCGCAGTAATAACACTCATTTCTTCTTTGTTTTTCCTTTGTGTTCCTTTGGCTTCTAATGATCAGGCTCCTTTTAATATCTTCTTAACAGAAAATAAACAATAGAGGAGTCCTAACACAGCTGTGTGAAAGTTGGCTGCTCTTCCCTCTGGATAAACCTTTGAGCAAAAACACCACAGGCTATAAGAGATATGTGTGTCTGCTTAAGAGCTGAGCAAGTTTAATTACTGTGAATAAAATGGTTATGCCATATGGCCTTAAGGGAATGCTGCTTTCCTTCAAGTCTAAACGTTTCTTTATAATTACAACTTTTAATACTTTAAAACATTGGAATTCATGAAAATATTAATATCTAACGCAGCCTGGATAGGTTTTATGTGAGTTCAGATTCTTTTCTGCTGCCAAATAACATTGTTGGACAGTATTTGTGTCATTAAATCTGTCGTACGATGGTAACGCAGATGTAAAATTGGGCTCCGTTTTAACTCGGTGGTCATCTCCTCTTGGTCACGCTCTTGTCTGGCCCTTAGCGTTCAATTTGCAGCACTTCGTGAAGTATAGATCTCCTTTTTGCCCTCCGGTGTTAAGTGTGACACGCATCAGATGTAGATATTACCCTGACACACATAGGACCAATGTCAAAGATTATGCAAAAAAATAAATAAAAAAACTGGAGCACAATTCTTCTGTTTACAGCCAATTTTGTAACTTATGTGTCTGTTCGTGAGGCCTGTAATTAAAGAGATAAAATAGGGTTTGATGGCTGGATGGGCCTGGAAGCAGAGTTATCAGAATAAAGAAATGACCTTAGGATAGTCAAGACAGAAAAGAAAAGCACACGTCTCTAACTGACCACTCATGCTCCATCAGAATCATATTTTTTCCACTTCATGCTTGGTTTGCCAATGAACCTTTTCCCCCTCTGTAAACAAAACACATATTTGCACAGAAAATTACATATACAAGAAGATGCATGCTTTACACTCAATGCTTTGGACACCGCGGCTTCTCCAAATGGAGCAAAACAAGGGCCTTTATATCTAGTTACGGACAAAGTGCACTTCAGCATGGCTAAGTGGTTTTAGAGGGGGTAGGGACGGAGGTGGAGTCAAGATCCATCTTGACATTTCTTGCGCCATGATTCTGGAGGATAGAGAATGCAGAGACAGATGTGAAAACTTACAGAGACAAGCTTTAAAGAGCATTAAATAAATACACTTTGGGATTCAAACCAAAGGGTGTCACAAATGCATTTCATGAAACATCCACAGTGGGAGACTGGGTAAAATTTTGATGTTTATAGGGTATAATGTGGCCTCCTTGTTGAACAGTCTGGGATGTTGCTGTAACACATGGCACAACAACTGGAATAGAATCACATCTGACATGTATATATTCCAACTACAATTTATAAATAGCTTAATAAATGTTATGCTCTCCCGAACCACAATACTATTACTGTGGAAATAAATGAAAGGAGACATTTGCCCTCTGTCTCCTCAGCACACGGAGATAGGAGAGTTGTTAGTAGGTAGGTTTGCCTGAATCTAATATGGAAGCTTAGAGATAAAAGAAACCTGAACACCTAGATGGAGAAAGCGTGCTCATTAAACTCACATCCTTAAAAAGTGAAGTAAAAAAAAAAAAAAAACCACTTCTCCACATGTGCTCTCTAAAATATATTCACTTTTCAACATTACGTCTCAGCTTAAGACAGCAGTGAAAGAGCCAGTGATGGGAAAAGGTCAATTAGCTTATTAGGGCCAATTCAGGTAAAGGTGATTTTATGCTGTAGACGTGTTATATTCCTCCCTTATGTGTGATTTGACAGCATGCTTACACTCAGCACCATTTGCAATTTACACTAAAGATAAATGTCAGACCTGCACTTCAATGCAGCATTCGCACACACATTCACATGGACAAACAGATACAACATTAGATGGACGTATGGAAAGTCTGGATAGAAAAACAGGCTTTTTTATTTTCCTGTGGCCATCGGTTCAAGCGCCACAACCGTCAAAATCCACACAGTTCATACCTCAACAGCCTCCAACACACCGGGAATAAATTGTGGCAAGGTGAAGACAAGACGAAAAAACACACAATTGGAAAAATACCTGCTGGCGTAGGCTGCAGAGAGGTCAGCTCATTGATACTGCTGGCCTGTCAACTGTGTTCTTTTGAAACACGTCCAGTCCCGGGGGTCACCGCAGGGTAGCCACTGCCCGCCAAGATCTGTGTTACTTTTCAGCACTAACCGGGAAAACATGGACTTGAGAGTATTTTTGCGCTTTTCCATTGTCAACTTAATGTTTACTTTATTATTCTAAAGGACACTTTTGATTATGAAGCCTCAGACATATAGGTCAGGTGGGTTGAAGCTAAATATTTGTACGTTTCATACAATAGCTGCATGAAAAACAACTTGAACTAAGTAACTAAGCAAAGCATCATAAAAGGAAGTCAAGAACTTAGCATAGTTCTGCAAATATACAACCTCACAGTGTCATTGATGGGATGTAATAGATTACATTTCATGATGAAGAAATGTAGCATCCAGGCATACTGCACAATATGATATTCTATGTTTATTAATATGCTTGTGTTTATTAAAATAGTATAACTACTGTACAAAGCAATGTGGAATCATGGGTAGGGTGTGTATTGGGAAAAATCTGGTGATATGATACAGTACTCAGCTCATGTTACAGTATATCACGGCATATCATGACATTGTTAACAAGGCTTTTTTTTTTAGATAAGTATTTCCTGGAATAATTAAATTACAACTTCTGAATTCTCTGGCGCACAGAATTTTCAAGAACCGTGCATCGTAATTTTGCTTGCTGTGAAAAGTTGAACATTTTGTTCTGCTGTGACATATGCCAAACTAGAAAAGGACTCTGAGAACGCAGACCTCCACCAAGGCAGCCCCCCCCCCCCCCCCCCCCCACCCAATCTAATAATTTGTTGATCTCCCATTACCACCATATCCTGAAGATTTCATCAAAATCCATCCATAAGTTTTCAAGTTATGTTGTACACAAACAAACCAACGGCAGAGGCAGAGGTAATGACAATAACTCTAATCTAATTTAATACTAAACACATTTTTATTTGATAAAAACTCAAAGGTACTCTGTGGATTGTGGTGTTTCCTAAGGGTCCATTTTAGGTCCAAGTCTTTTTAATCTCTATATGTTGCCTCTGGGTCAGGTCATCAGAAGGCACAGCATTAACATCCACAGCTATGCTGATGATACCCAACTTTATATTGCCATGTCTCCTGATGACATTAGTCCAATTGACACACTTTTTAAAGATATTAAGGCCTGGATGGCAGCAAACTTCCACCAGCTCAACCAGGACCAAACTGAGGTTTTAGTTATTGGTCCTGAGGCTCAATGAGAGAGAGGCTCAAAGCTAAGCTCCAAATGTACTCAGTAGTTCCTTCAGAAAAGATTAAGAACCTGGGTGTTTTTGGTTTTTCTTTTTACTGTGAGCTTAGCTTTGAGCCACATATAAGGGCCGTTACCAAGACTGGTTTGTATTTTTTTTTTAAATATTGCCAGAGTGCGACCATTTCTCTCTCAAACCAGTGCGGAGACTCTGAGAGCCTCAATGTTGAGTTTAAAGGGCTTTTATTGGTTTTTAAGAGTCTTAATGTTTGTGGCCCTGTTTATTTATCGGACCTGCTTTTAACATATGAGCCCTCTCGGACCCTCAGATCCTCGGTAAGCAAGCTTTTGATTGTCCCTAGACTTCACACTAAAACACATGATGAGGCCTGATTCAGTTTTTATTTCCCCAAACTATGGAACAGTCGACCTGAGGATCTGAGGTCCGCTGCTAGTGTTCATATTTTTAAGGGTAAACCCTACCCTACCCTACCCTTTTAACCTAGCTTTTAGTTAAATTTTACTCTTAACATTATTTTATATATTTACTTATATTTTCTTCCCATTATTATTTATTTATTTGTTCTATTCTTTTTAATTTGGTTCCTACAATTGCAGGATAATGGGGGGGGTTGTGCTACATGCATCATGTATGAAAAGTGCTATATACACAAAGTTTGATTGATTGAATGATTGGGTCAAATGCTATATCACAAAATGTTCTCTTCACATTTACAAATTATTTTGTGTTTTTATTTTAGTTTTATAGGAAATAGCTCAAAACTGTAATTTAAGTTACTGTCTGTTATTGTGCTGTTACCTGCCAATAGTCAGAGGAACTGCATTTAAACCATAAAGACCCAGTGTCACTTTTATTTCAGATCTCAAATAAATGTTTCTCTCTATGTAACCTTTCCTACATGATTTATCACCTTTTTATTATAATGTTCTCTGCAGGTGGCATTTTTTCCCCTGTGAAAATCATCTATTTTCCAATATGTAATTCAGTGATTATGTAGATAGTCATCAAGGGTCAAAATAAAGTAGAAGGTTATTATGTAAAAACAGAAATATTTTGGCAAAATATATCATTAACTGAACATAAACCAAGACTCTCCATCCATTTTTATAGATCTAACTCCATGGTGAATCAGTGTTGTAGAAGACGGCAGTGTTTCCACAGAGCCTCTTACTGTCTAAATGGCTCATATGTGATGACCATGAAAAGATGACAAACTGTGTTTTACACCAATTATTTCCATGGATTGATAGGATTAACAGATGAATGGTTATTAAACTGTTTAGATCAATAGATACTTTTGGTTGAGAATGGATGCTTGGGTCTTCGTGGTTTAAAGCAGATTTTGTTTTAATACAGACGTTTGTTGCATTGTGGCTCTGGGATGAATCCTAACAGAGGGAGCCAGGCCTGCTCCATCACAGGGTCTTCCTCTAATGAACACTGAAACGCTCCATTGACCAGGAGAAGGGAGGGCGCTGGTTTGAAATCGCAGCAGATCTGTCGACAACGCTAATGATCATTGTGGTTAAATTCAACTAATTAGCCACATGCACGCCCTGGCAAATTCGCTGCTGGTTTCAGATCAGCGACAAGAAAACACTGAGCTGGTGGTTTCAAGTGCGGAGACGTCTTCAAGTGCAAAAAAAAAAAAAGATTCACCCCCCCAAAGGCTGGTGTGGTCGTGTTCATGGCACCCAATATAAGTTAAAGACATTCTCATGCTTATAAGAGAGAGCAGGCAGTGTAATTTAAATTCTGTTGACATTTACTGTCAAGGAGTATTAATTCACAGGCATCCTCTGCTGCATGGGCTTACTCAGCACCAGCGGGCCGCGGGCTCTGGAGGAAGACAGGCTCCCTTTACTGTACTCTTAGCAGATTCCCCCTCAGACTATTGCTGTGATCTGAGGCACACAACCCCCAACCCATAGGTCACAGCAGCAAAACGTAGGGATATAGCCTGGTGGAATGTCATATACACAGGTTGTGTCCTCTAAACACAGAGACACCTTCAGACTGCATTTCAGAGGATGTGCCTCTCTCATCATACCATGTCACAACAAAGGAGATCCCAAATTTCATTGGTGCTGCACACACACGGGAAAATATCAACACTGTTTGCTTTTAACATGCAATCCATTTCTAGTCAAACTAGCTAAGTGTCAGAGGCGAACACAAATCATATGATATTGGCTCTTTTGTGGATCATCCAGTCCATCACATTTGCACCAACAAACCACAGAAAGAAAAAAAATTCAATGATATATGACCTGATTTCTTAAAATAAACACCACATCCAGATCAATCCCTACAGCCTGTATCTGTTTTTTTTTTTCTCCTTTCTCCCCCTCGTTTAAGCTTCGATTACATTTATATGAGTAATATATATGTTTATAAATGTGTAAGTGGGAATGTTACACGCTCATAACCTCTGAATGCTGCATTTGTGCTCATATGCTCTTTAAAGTGCAATTTGCTATGTACGCATGTACATTGAACTGTTGAAATAAAATCTATTGGACAAGGCTTGTGCTTGGTTTTCGCTTCTGGCAATGACACAACCTTGAGTGAATAATCCAGCCATAATCAGCACATGATCTCAGGCTAAAGACTTGAGGGAAAATTGGGAGCCTTTAAAATGTAACAGAGAACAATTACTTATTTGCATGAGGGTGGTAAATAATTGACTATATTTACGGAAATTGGTATAAATGTGTTAAAAGAATCCAGTTGGGGTAGAATCAAACAACCTTTGTGATTCCTTTATTTATCCATCACGTGTTATTATGTTATAATATAATAAAAGGGAGATATTTGAATCTAAAGTCAATGAAAGCTTGTATTTCAAATTATCAAATAGGAACAGTGCACATTCCACAATACATATTAAGAAACATCTGGAAATAAACCTTATTTTTTGCTGGTGAATTGTGACCTAAATGGAGGATTAAACTGCGTATAACAGAGCCTTTAACTGCCTGTGCTGGAGCTGTGACAGGTCCTTGGGAGATACACAGAGACTGCTTGCAACACATGTCATATATCATAGCTTCAATCTGTACCCCAACCACTACCTGCAAGCTACAAATGTGCACTTCTCCTGTCATTTCTGTAGAGACAGAAGAGGGGAAAAAGGGGGGTTGTGAGCTAAAATCCAAATAGCTTTGCATTGTTTGTTTTCGTCTAGACTCAACTGTTTGAATGCGGGTGGAAAAGCACTTCTCTGATTTGAAAACATAACCGTCTATTTGGAGTTTTTTGGTTTTTTTTATACCAGTACTGATGCCTTTGGACTATATGTCTATTATGAATACTGAATGATAATGTTGGGTATACATTATGCAAATGACTGTAAAGATGTTAATTTTACTTGGTTATAGATAAATAGAAACGATGCTAACCTTGACCTGTGTGATGCACAAATAAGCGTGAAGCTAATTTAGAAACCTATTATGGAGAGCTTGCTAATTCATTTCAATTCATTCTTATTTTCTCAGAATTTAGATAATTCAAGCAGAGAAATGTCTCTGTTAAAACACACAGACGTGCTCCTGTTCGATGCATTCTAAATAGACACATGATTGTTATTCATTTTGGTGTTTCACCATCCAGCTTTAACCAATATTTTAGGTATTATAAAACAGTTTTCATGTAAAAGTCTTTCTTTGCATAAATATTTACATTTCATCTCTGAAGGCGTTTGTCTTCTATGCAGACCACTAGATCTCGCTTAGACGTTGAGCTTATGCATCACTTTTTCGATGCACTTTTAGGCTTAAGGGAAGCCACATAAATAGTTTCTTGCTGATGTAATTTCATATGCTTTTGCATTGACTCTAGTAATGCCTGATAACCAATCCCTTAATGTACAACACTACTGCTCTCACATAATGTGAAATGATAGCAGCTGCAACGTCATGACCTAAAATATAACATGCAGTTTTATGCAATAGTCTCAGTAAAAGTTATGAAAATGATGGTTGATAGCACATTTTTAAGCTACAGGTCATAGATTACAGTATCTTGCTCTTGAATTGCATTGTATTATACTGAGAAGTGCTTCTAATATGCATGTCACTTGTTTATTTCCATGAGGAGAGATTGGATTTTAAAAGGTAAAACGAGTTTTCTGAACATCTGGGCTTCATAGATTGAGTTGGGAAAATTAGAATTAAGTTTGTTATATTACCCAAAACTCCACAACAGTTGCTCATGAAGGGAAAGAGTCATCATAGCTATGAATGAGGACACTTTCAGGTCAGTTTGTAATATTATTCATCTGTGTAAATCGTTGCTTCTGAGTGGGAAGGACTCCAACTGCTCCTGCAAATTAAATCATTCACTAACCAATCATACATCTCAAGTGCAACATGAGTCACACTGAAAATGTAAATCTTTCTTAGTGGACCCAACACCTGCCAGTTAGTTTAACTTGTTAAACCAACAATGATCTTTTTTTTTTCTTCTTTTGTCTGTTTCTCAGTATCTTATCATCACATCATGCTGCAGGAAATCAAATGAGGAAGGGGAGGAAAAGCCCTTCATTTCTGCTGAGGAGCCTTAGTTGGATAGAACAGGTGTTAAGACGAAACGCCAGAAAGGAAATGTAGCAGGGCTAAATCCCACACTGCAATGACTAATTTATTTCCAAACAAGTATTTAGATTGCTAAACTCAACCACAGGAGAGAAAATCATTTGCTCAAAATTTGCATTTAAAACATGATTAAAGAGAGGAATCTCAGCGTGTAGTAAATCCGTTTTCGCTGCTCTCTTAAATTAAACTGAAATGAAGGGTCCAGGTGGTGAATTTCATGGTGCTATTTTCACTCAGTACTTACACTACTTACATTTTTACTGAATGCTTTAAAAATGTCTCATCTTTCTCTGCTTTCCACTCATTCGATGCATTAATTATTTAGTTCATTATTGTTTTACAGTCAAACTTCAGAATTCACACTAATGAGTATAGTACAAAATTCAATGCAAAATTTGCATTATTTTCCTAAATAAACTTTGAATCTTAAACAATGCTTAATGTGTTTTACATTTAACTGTTGTCATCACTGTTATCAGATTTATCAGATCAACACGCATTTTCTTAATTTCCTTATTATTTTACCTCAAAATCCAAAATGTTGGTAAATTAAAAATTATATTTGACTGTTAACAGCCACAAAGTGTGTTTGTGGTAAGCATTTTTAATCAACTGTTGTCGATGTGATGACTTACACTTTAAATAAACAGGATATGGTATGATATGTCCTTATATGCAGATGATATGATGGTTTGCATTTGTCACTAAGGAAAGAATGAATGACTCTTAGTCGTATCAAAACACAAAATCTAATAGATATAAAAGTAACTGAGTGTATTCTGACTTTTGTCACCAAAACATAACATTATTCAATCAGTTATCATATAGAATCAGGAGTGTGGCTAGAGGGAGGGGGCAGGGGCAAGCACCGACCCCTGTGAAATATCCTGTCCAGCATGCCAGAGCTGAATGGGCCGCCATTTGACAGTCCAGTCCTCCCGCTAACACCAGCACCACCATAACCACAACCCATACATGGTACTGTGGTCACATCTCTGTGTAGCACAAATGATGATAGTTGCTATTTTACACATATGTAATAACGTTCTGAATCATGTTTAAATGCACTAAAAGCAGAAGGAAAATATTCACTCAGAAGGATAATTGAAGATGTTTATCATCATTCTAAATGACTTTGGGGATTGATAAGATGATTACTCCAATATTTAACTGCAATAGCAACGCCTGTTAATTTCTATCCCCGTTCGTCCTGTCCATCCTGTCCAGTCGTTGTTTCCCCCACACATCACTGAGGTGTAGCACTGCCCTCCCTGGCTTATAATAGAGAGTTCTAATAAAGGATGTTTGCTCAGCTTTCAGGGAGGACCGATGATGGTCACACACATGCACTAAATATTAAAATATTTGGCTGCAAGACTAATAAATGCATTGATCTCAAAAAATTTTGACACTTTCTCTGTGGTGTTAAACAATGAGAACAAATGCAGAAAAAAAAAGATAAAATAATTGAACATATGCCTTTGCTGCTCAATACGGTTTAGGTTGAGCTTTTCCTTTCACTAAGCACCATATCACATTATATTAAGTCTGTACAGATAAACATATGCATTAACTAATAAACATTGTATTATATGTTTCAGTTTTGGGATCATACAAAATATACCCACTTAAATGTTTGGCATGAGGGGCAAATGTGATCACATGCTTATATTGTGCTGGAGTCTGCTGATAGTAGTGAACAACAGTTGCCTCTAAACACTTTCATTAGTAGAAAAGAAAAGAAAAGAAAAGAAAAGAAAAGAAAAGAAAAGAAAAGAAAAGAAAAGAAAAGAAAAGAAAAGAAAAGAAAAGAAAGAAAAGAAAAGAAAAGAAAAGAAGGTTGAGTGTTAGAATATTTATGTAAATTTCAATCCAAAATAATTCTACATCAAAATAATCATTGCTTTGTGGTTGTTATTATGGATGTGCACAACTGGGACCATCATAAGCTTAGTAATGGAGTTCATGAAAATCAACAAATGAATGGCTTCCAGCACAGCACAGACTCAAACATAAAAGTGACATACTTCCATAATCACCTTTGGATTCATTATCACTGTCCTGCTTTGAGATTTAATCTGTAGAGACATTGACAATATGCCACAAGTGCTCAATTCTATCTTTTCTGGAATGTTACCATCAGGAAACCTTCAAGATCAGAGATGTTTATTTATTTTTAGGTGGTAAGTTGACAACGTGAAAAGCATATTCTGTGACATACTCCTATATATCATGACATGTTGCCTTGAGTTATTCTCCTAACTGAAGAACCGTTCCAACTTGTCAAGAAACTAATCTCATTCTGCCTGTCTTGTTGTTGTGACAAACCTGATTTTGTCGCCAAATCCCAAAACTACTCAATGAGTTAGCATCATTTAGCATATTTCCAAGTGATGACATTTGCTATTTTACACAAATAGATCAACAAATTCTGAAAAATGTCACAAACATGTAAAAACTTTTATGTGGAAATCCCCATTTTTCATACATAAGGATAACTTATGTATCATTTCTAGATAAAAATACTGCATTTTTAGGAAATACTTCAGCTCTGTGTTCTGTTCATAACCCTTCTGTTAACTATTCTAACATCCTCAATACACCAGCATGATCTATTCCTGTCCATTAAATTCTGTACTTCATTACCTTTTGGGTTTAAAGCTTTTAAAGCATTCATATTTATTAATCAGGTATGGTAGAATATATATATATATATATATTTTTTTTTTTTTTATTTTATTTTTTTTTTTCCCAATGACCATAGATATTTGGATTAGAAAATCACTAGTGTTCCCCTTTAAAAAAAAATCACACAGTGCTCCTGCAGGATAGACTATTTTTATTTTAATTAAAGCTTTGAGTGACGCGGTGATCATCTCATGCCAGAAAAACTTTTATTTCATGAATTCTAATCTGAACCCTGCCACAGTGAAGGAGCAAACTCATGCTGGCTTCTTAACTGCTGACACTACCGGTCAACGAGATGATTTTTTCTTCTCCACGGGTGTTTCTCAACTTGAAATGAAGAGCATTGGCAGGACTTAAATTGGTGGCATTTTGTGGTCTTTAAAGAAAGGGGACTCATTAAAAGTAACCTAGAGAAGCCTTCAAGTTTCCTCCATCATTATCCGATGTAACAGCAGATAAGAGAGGTATAATTATAGATCGGGGTAACTCGTGTTGTCAATTTAAAAGTGACGGCGCTGAATAATCTCCAACAATGTAATGTGGCCTTACCTCCTACAGCGTCATCCCTGTTTTTAATGAGTGTTAGTCTGAGCAGGGGTATACTTACAGAGATGGTCACTGCTGTTAGCTTGCATCATATTACTTATGTTGTAAATCACCTGCCGCTAATCCTGTCACTTTCAAGTCTTGTTACCTATTTTGTTTAATATGACTTACCTTATTCTGTAAATATATTAAAATCAGAAAATATGACTCTGTATACTCTACTTGAGTGTACACTAAAGAACTATTAAAAAGCCATAGAGGCTGCAGCGCTGTGTGGTGTTCACAGTCCAGTATGGTTTAAATTAAATCCATCTTGCATAATATCAAATCATGCACTGAACTCAAATGTCCAACACCTCCAATGAACCCCCTGTGATCATGAAAATAGGTGCTTCTCCCTCTCATTCACTTTCTATAGAACAAGTAAGAAAGTGAAACCCAGGCTAACAGCTGAGGCCAATGCAAACCATAAAGAGAACCTATTTAGCACGTGTTCATCTGGGTTTTTTTTTTTAATTTCATAATATATCGTAAAAATTTAACACCTTCATTAACTTCCTCAGTTTACTAAGTGTATGATCATAACCTGTAGCCTGAGGAATACTACAATGATGCAGCAAAAATGTGAACACACAGGCAAATATTACAAATATTATCAAAATAATTGCTTCTTTGGTGGTACCGAGGTGAAGTGATTAGAGAGAGAGAAAGAGAACACACACAGTTACAGTAGTGGAAAAAAGTTTTTGGGAAACTTTAAAATGTCACACAATATCAAATATTATAATAAATATTATTATTGTAATATATTAATATTTGTGAAAAGGTATTATTTTTAGTTTTCAAAATGTGTGGCTGCATCAGACGGACAGTGACAAAAGGATTTCTCTGTTTCGCGTTCACATGAAAATAACAAAACCTAATTCTTAACAGTTTCAACATGTCATGCCCTGGATGTGTTTCATTATCTCCCTGAAACATCTAGTTTTAACCTTGACAGAACGGAGCACATGCAGAAGTGACTTTGACATTGACTGTAATATATTACAGATGTATGGGGTGTCTAAAAACTTTTTTTTCCCACCACTGCAATTGTACCTGCTCTCTACATTCAAGAACATGTACATATAACTTCTTCTTCAGTGCCCCTGGATTGGTGCTGATGAGGATCTGGAGTAGGGGTGGGTAATATAGGGGGAAAAAATATCTATATTTTTTAATGATTTTTACGATAACAATATTTTATCAATATTTTAAAAAATTTCATTAAAAATGTGATTATAAACTTTCGACAATCGTTACATATGACAGTGTTTTGAACAGAGGTTGTGTCAGACATTTGTCTGTCATTTTGATGGATAGGGTCATCAAAATTTACATTTTTAACGAGTCATATTTATTCATATTTAATCTCAAAAAACATCCCAGTGATGCAGTACCTATAGTTCCTGCTGGATGATAACACATCTTTTTTTCACTGCATTTATCAGTGCATCATATTTACAGAGCTTTTGAAAAGAACAGATGCTGTTGTTTTGACATTTTGCACTAAAGTCAACTAAACAATGAAACAAGAATGAAACAACAATTAATATGCAGACTCACCATCAACAGGAAGTCTACTACAGGTGGACTGACAGAGAATCATGTGACAGAAGTAGTGGTCCTATACAGTCCACTTTACAAACCTGTACCTACATACGTTAGACCTGGAATTGTGATAAAACACATTGTCTACTCACTTCTACTCACTTTAAAGGGCTGTATTCTTGGCCAAAACACACACTATCAATGCTGCTCAGTGACACCTGTGGCCACATATAAAGCTCTTTCAAAATAAAACAATCTGCCCTTGAATCAACCACGGATCCACTGTTTCATCCATGAATCTGCCTTTATTTTGTCGCTTCCTGTCCCGCTACCCACCCACACTTTGTTTAATTTTACTCCTGTATTTTATTTTTTCCCTGCATGTTTTTGTATTTTACCCCGTTGGGTAGCCAACCTGGTCCAGGACTGTTTTAGTTTCTTGCACATACAAATTCACCTCCATTTTTGTTCCACTTTCAATTTTGCTTGGGGCCCCTCCTCAAACTCTACATCCATGTTTTCACGCTCTGTGGAAGTAGCTCCTGGATATAACACATAGACTATGACCTTTTTTATTGTACAACTTGAACTAGAATACAATAGAAGGTATTCATTTTTTATGTTGAATGTAAAACGCAGATATTTTTTCTTCAAATAATCCCTCAAGTCAGTGATACATCCATATGCATTAGAATGCATATGGAACATGGTCTCCAGGAAACATTTATGCTCCTAATTTGCAATATAACTCTGCTATCTTTGTCTGTTGCAAAATAGAGAATGTAGAAGTAGAGCATTTTGGAGGTTGACCCATATCAGGGACCAAAAGTCAAAACATTTCCCACTGTGCAGCTCATCTCGTGGAGCTGAAATGTGAAAAAAAGCTACAACAGAGCACAAGTCTTGGCTTAAACTGTGAAATCCAGCACGTTGCTAACAAAACTAGCGAGCACATTCCACATATAAATACTACTTTTTTACTAAAATATACTAAGCAGAAGCTTTCAGCATACACCACATTGTGTGATTCTATTGTATTGATCAGTATTTAACATGGATTTAATGACAAAAAAAAAACAGATGAAAAACCTTTAAGTCAGTGTTAACTCTGTAATGTAGATTTAACTCATTCTTGATTGTTTTTATAAGGAAAACGGAAAGAAAGAAAAGAAAGCAAAACAAAATAAAAGACCTCATTTCATCTCCCCTGCAGTAAATCAATAGTGCATCATGTGAAATTATTGAAGAAACTTATCATAGGTATTCTATCACATAATTTGGAAACCATTAAGTATGGTTAAATGTGAAAGGATATGGTCCAAGTAGGCATTTTACCATAAAATTGCAGCCACCCCCCTCAAAAACAGATCAAAAAGAGAGGAAAAAAGGAGCTACACCATAGTGCCACATATGTGGTCAAGGGTTTAAAAAATTAGCAATGCTCAACTGGAACGGAAGTAGCTTGTGGTGACTGCCACAGCAGAGTTCCTCTAATCATATGTAACATCTACCTTTGGAACGTAGTGGAGGGAGTTTACAATAAGCTTAACCCCTACTTTTATATTGCACTCAGCAGGTTCCCCCCTCCATGTTGAGCACTTTGAACACTATTTTGTTATTCTGACTTCACTTGGTTTAATAATCGGCAGCTCCCAGTTTTTTAATCTTTTTTTCCCTAAAATTCTACTTTGCAGGTCTTTGATGTTTTGTCTAATACACACTGTAGCTGCTTCAGTCAGCTGGTGTTTGACAGGTTAATGCAAAAGAAGAAAACACTTAACATAAAGGTTCACTTCTCTTGCTTTCCCTACCTTCGAAACGTTGTTGAAATATAACAACGTAAGCGTGAAAACTGAGTTTTTTGTAAGGTCGAGGAAGGTAACTTGTTGACGGTGAGAGAGCAGAGGAATTAGCAAAGCTCCCTCCCACTGACCCATTTGATATCACACAACGGAGGTTGTTTGAGAATTTGGCAGCGATCGCAGCACAGCACATTTAGCAAGGGTCAAACTTTCAGTGGGGTCTTTTGCGCTCCACTGTGGAGACGTGGGAAGAGCGCCGGGAAGTGGATGAGAATTAATTGAAGTCTGCTCATAATTGTGCGTCAATGGCCTTCTCTGTCCCTGTGCTGAGGACTGAGAAAAGGAGACAGGGTTCGATTGCTCAATATTCATCTACATTTTTTCCCTTGGATGGGCACAATATGGTGGGCTTAATTAACTTCTCTCAAAGGTGAAGCAGTGCGCACCATCTGCTGTGAGACAATCACATTTGTATGCCTCTCTGAATAATCCCGTTACTCTATTTAAGCAAAGCAGTATGCAGGGAGAGAGACGAAAATGCAAGACTTCTCTATAATATAGCACTCAAGACTCTTTAAATGCATCACTGTTTTTTATCTTCATATGTTTCACATTCACGCTCCGAGCAATACAAATCTTCACTGTTCCAAATTAGACCAAATGACATGAGAAAAAAGGTTTGGCATTATTCCATATTAACAAGCTAACTCAATCCAAAGCCACAGTGATCAGATGGACCTTTGATAACTTCATACATGTTATAGTGAGATGATCTAGATTCTTTAATATCTCAAGGACCACACATCACAATCAAGGGCCTGCTGAACTTGCCCTAAAGCCGGGTCATTATTTGATCTTTGTGCATCTTAATCTGATTATCTCATTGTGGAGGTAAACTTCAGACTCAATCTTGTTAGCAGCTGGCCAAGATGGATTACGCAGGCCAGTGAGGTGGAAAATGAACTGAGCAGTTCAGCTTTGGCCTTGCTCTCTTTCAAGATCCTCACCACCACTACTTCAACTCCTTCTGCTTTTCTTTCTGCTGGCCCTTCAAACAAGATATTATCCTCAGGAAAAGCATTGCAGCCCCCTCCTCCTCTTCCTCCTCCTCCTCTTCCTCCTCCTCCTCCTCCTCCTCCTCCTTCTTCTTCCCTCACCCCCTTTTCTTTATCTCTGATGCTTTAACTAAGTGAGGACAATGGCAAAAAAAAATCCTGACCTCTCTTAAACTTTCCAATTTTCAGACACACCGTGTTATGAGAATATGGTAAAGTGTCTAAAACATCAACAGGACAAAAAGACAAATCCCGCCTGAAAGACTTAAATTCTAAGACGTTGTGTCTCAGCTGATGTCGGACCATTTTGACCAAAACCTGCGGTAACCCGATAGGTCGAGAGAGGTATGCGTTGCCTCGATTCTCATCTTAAATGAAGAGGGTTGGTTTTTTGCCTTTTCTTTTTTTTTTTTTTTTTCCTCCCCTCCTTAAATTATGCAAATGCCTTAGATGTGTGGTCCCGCTTAAGACACTCAGTTTTGCTTGTGGTCTTATTGCGGTATTGAGTGCCTTTACAGTGAATGCACATCCACAGTCCACAGCACAAAAAGTCCCCCTAAAGGCTGAAAGGAGTTCAAAGCATTGAAAAGACAAAAAGGACTAAGCTGGGATTTTTTTATGTACACTGAAAAGAAGAATAAAATATAAGTTCCCTATTGGCGCCCGTTATGGCAATGGCACCCATATTAAAGCATTATGTTACGACATAAAGACTGGGTGAATTTTTGTCTTGCGCGCCATATGTAAGGGAGAAATTAGAATAACTTAGAAAGACAGTGATTTTGTAACATGAACCGCTGAATGCTCTTTTTGACACTCTATTGAGGGAACAAGGAATTCAAAAGAGGTTATATTCGATCAGGTTTTCTGCCTCAATAGGTTATAATCACTCCTAAAGTATTGAGCACTACACAGAGAAGAGAGCTTCTAAGGAGGCTAATCAGCAGGTTTTCTCCCTATTATCGTTTCCCATCTGAGGGTAACAGCGCACAGAAGTACCCCCTTCTATTGATTATCTGGACTGGAATTTAAATATTAATACACTGCCCGGCCCTGCTTGGCACTCTCTCTAGAGCTAGGCTGCATGGCAAAGCACTCATTCCCCAGATTAAAAACCCCCTAGTTTTTTTTTTTTTTAAAGCACAATCCTGCTCTCTTTTCAGCTATAAGAAAAAAAAAAACTTCAAGGGGGAAGTTGAGAGGAGAAAGGGGCCAGAGCTCTGTGTCTCAGCAGTGAATTCAAAGACGACACTTTTCCTTCAGGCCTGGGTCTGTTGAAGATGCACGAACCGCACAGCAGCCATTTAACCGCTGATGTCTGCTTCACCGAAAAAATGGAAACCGAGGAGCCGCCGTGTAAGAAAAAAGTGTTTTCAGAGAAAGTGCAATTAAACTGCAAAGATGATTGCGTTTTTCCATTGTGTTTTAATGCATGTATCATTTCTTGTCTTGATTTTGTTGCAGCGAAATAGTGTGTGTTGCTTTTTTTTTTTTTTTTTTTCGATATTTCTCAACAAGCAGGAGGTGGTCTGGGTGGATAGTGCATATACAAAAATCTTTTGCCATCGGGGAGTGGAGTTCACATCACGACTCGTGTACTGTAGGCGTTTACATTTAAACAACAGAAGTATGTTGGCGAGTAAAAGATCATGGTTTGGTTGAAATATTCATAAATACACCTAATCCATTTTTCATATCTTTTGTATTAAACATAAATTCTTGTATTTTTTTTTTTTTTTTTTTTTTTTGCCCAAATGAAAAACAATGAATAGTGTCATCAAAACCAGCTGATTTCTATAACTTACATTTTCAGGATTGTTTCTTTAGTTTTTGTGCTTGTATTGGATCTTGTTATTTTTATTTTGTATATTTATGCATGTTATTCTATTATTCTATCTGTTTCAGGCCAAGTAGAAGGGTCAATAACACATACAATAGGTAATCCCTAAGAGTATCCATCTGGAGGACAAACATAATGAGGTGAAAACCAAAACAGTGAATAGAACTACATAAAAACAGAAGACTAGACCACAGACAAAATGCCACAAGATGTTGAACTCATGAAATTCATTTAGCTAAGCCTCAGTAGAAATGCACTTTACTTTTTACTCTACAGTTAGGACATTTTTTAAGAAGCAATGAGGAAATATAAAACATGGCAAAAACAAAACAAAATAAATATGAATGAATGGTTTTTACTGGTAAAAATCTGTATTTAGTGTGACCTCAATTTGGATTTAGTACATAATAATTTATAAACACCCAAACATTAACCATCCACTAAAATCATCTCAAGTCATCCATTAATCCTATCAATCCATGTAAATAATCGGTGTAAAATCCAGTGTGTCATCTTTTCATGGTCATTAAATTTGACCCATTTGGACGCTCAGAGACTCCATAGTGAATTTGGAAACACTATCATCTTCCACAACACTGACTCACCAGTAAACCCATGAAGGTTGATAAATGACAGTGGTTTTAGACACTTTGGTTTTGTTTAAAAAGTCACGTTTTTCCTATTTTTTGTTTTGTTGCATATTAAAAAAATAAACTAAACTAAAAACTTGACTTTCCCACTGTAGGAACCATTTGTAGTTCCTATAACCTTTTTAGGGTCTTTTTTACTTCTCCAGGAACTATATGACGTAGGTGTTTGGTGATTGGTAGAGCCAAGACTATGCCTATTTCTGCATTTCCTCATCTTGCAGTGCCATAAAGAGAAAAAAAAATTGCAGATGTGTGTTAAAAAAAATACTGAAAAAGTAATAAATAAATGGAGCTATGACGCTGTTTTGTTTTTGGCCTAATAAGGATGTTGGTTAAAGCTATGACATTAACATACATCGTATTATCACCTGCTGCTGGATTCTTCGTCTCCTAACTCTATGTAAACTCCTCCATTCTTGACAGTAGACTCTGTATTTGACCATAATTAACATTCCCACAATACAGAACATAAACGCTGTGTCCTCCTCATTCTATATTCTAGTTTATAGTAGCGCTGTCTTCTACTTCCTTGTCTGATTGTTGAATTTAGTGCTTCAAGAATACATCAGTGGTGTCACGTTAGTGTCACATTAACCTCTCCCATGGATCTTATAACTACTCTGTGGGAAAGCATCTTATGTTGTATCAGCCTTCATGCAGAATGTCCCATACTTTTTGTCTTTAGTCTGGCTGTTATTTTATACTCCTCTCTGTCTAGCTAATTCCATGCAGCTTCTATAATATTTATAGTTTTGTCAGAAATATTGTTTCATTTATAATTCTGCAGATATATTTCCTATATATTCTGGTTCCATATGTATGTAGAGACTGAGACATAGCATATGTGCAGTTATTATAACCTCATTGTGACTTCTGCACAGTATTATAATTTTTAGTTTTTTTGCACAAGTATTTATATATAGTTTAGCTAAAAATGTCTGGGTTTTTTTTCACTTACAACAGGGAAATGTCTTTTAAAACATCAGTATAACAATAAACATTTCATGTTATTTGTTTTCTATGGGCATTCTTTCTGAGACAGTTGCCCTGTTTACATGGGAGTATTTATTCCCGTTTAATTCCAAATATAAATTCATTCCTCTTTAAGATGACCATGTAAACACCTAATTCCAGTTGAAAATGGTAATTCTGAATTAACCTAAATTCCAAATGAAGACACTGGTTTATTCCAATCTTAATTCTGAACTTGATCATTCCTCTGCCATGTAAACAGTTACTGTAATTCCACAACATTCCATAACATTATTCCTGTCATTCTGTGCATGCTCCTGGTCTCATCACAATGACGTACATATATTGCATTGATGACGCACATATTCTGTGCTACCGGCATTAGTATGTTGATTGCTATGGTTTATTCAGTTCAGCTGCTGCTTTATAATTATTAATAGAATAAATGCAAAAATTGCATTTAGTATCTGGCCTTCCATGTTGATAGTTGAAATGAATGCAAAACAGGAAATGGACATGATCATATTCTTCCCATAGGCATTTAGATGTTTAAGTAGAGTCAGAGAATTATTTAATCGGGAGAATGAGCACTCTCAAGAACTCTTCCGGTGGTACTGTGACTAGATGGCGATCACGGACAAGTACAGAATGAATGGCGTTGTATGGAGCTGAGCCCCTGGAATTATTCAGTTCGAGGGATAAAATAATATTACATTTGATACAAGGGGTAAAAGAATGCATTTTTCTGTAATACAGGGGTTGGTGGTGATAAGGTGGTTTCTACACTGACGGTGACTCAGTGAGGGAGTAAAGCTTATATGGATCACCATCAGCTAACTTGTTCTGTGTATCTCTCCACTCCAGCTTCCGCATTTCAAGGCCAATCAGAAGCCAAGTTTGACTAACAATGGAATCCCCATAGTAGGAAAAATTATTTTGCCTCCAGGACTCTAATGTTAAGCAGCCATGCTGTCCAATCAGAACCCTCTGTACCCCCAGCTCTTAAAGCCAAATTAACTAGAGCCGAATACACCCGTTTCCCATGTAAACTTTTTTTCGTAATTAACATGTCTATGTAAACATGAAAGAAATAGCTTTACTTCTCAATTATTTTATTCCGAATAAGTCATTTGGAATTAAATAACACATAGGGTGGCACAGTGGTGCAGGGGTTAGGTTTGAATCCCACACCAGACCTTTCTGTGTGGAGTTGGCATGTTCTCCTTGTGTCTGCGTGGGTTTTCTCCAGGTACTCCAGTTTCCTCCCACCATCCAAACACATGCACTGATAGGTTAACTAGTTAATATAAATTGCCCATAGGTGTGAATGTGAGAGTGATTGTCTCTGTGTTGTGAACTGGCGACTTATACAGGGTGTACCACACCTTTACCTGTTGTAGCTGGAAGAGACCCCCTTGACCCTAGTGAGGATGAGGGTTCAGAAGATGAATGAATGAATGAATGAAAAACATCATGTGTACATAGCAAGTGTTGAGAAAATCGGAGGAGTTCCATTCAAAAGCTGCATATTTTTGTGATGTTTTAGCAAATAAATCATAGAATTGAAGCCAAACCTGTGAATGTGAACTCCCCCATATAGACTCAAGACTTTGCCTCACTGTCAATGTAAATAGAATGTGATTGTTTCTCATATGTTCTGTATATTCCATTGAGCCCAAAGAGCCCTTGTCCACTCGACCTTGTGAATGAGCACATTTGCCCCCAGGGTCTGGTTCTGCACAGAGGGGACAGAAGCGTGTTGACATCAGTATTGGTGGAGCAACCCAAACACATAAGTTATGGCCCCACTTGACACAAGAACAGCGGGAAAAAACTAAGAAAATAATGCCACACATAAGACAAATCAAAGCAGAGATGTTGTGTTTCAACTGTTTAGAATAATTTAACCAATCACAGATCTGATCAAAAACTATTCACACACTGTAGGTTCCAAAAAAAAAAAAAAAGCTATGCACCATTACATTTTCCCATATGCCACTTCAATGTCCACATCAGCGTTATTTTCACAGATCATATTATGATCAGAAGGATCGGCCCAAATCCTGGAGTAATCCTTCTAGAGCCATATAATGAAAAGATCAACCCCGAGCACAAGACAAACAGTTTAGTATGGCGTTAAGTCCCCATCGCATACAGTGACAGAGGTGTCCATTAATACACCTACCTTCATTTGCATTCACTTTAGCCCTGACTCGGTCAAAGAACAAAAAAAAGCAGGAACACTAAGTCAATCAGCTTATTTCAGGCTGAAATTATGTCCTGTGTTACATCCAGACTAGAGTCATTATATCCTCCTCTAGTTCAGTAGACAACATTAACAGTTCACATGTATGCATGTGTGCAAACATTTAATATATCTATTGCTACATAAAATCGCCATGATCGTGAGTGTCAAAAACAGTTGAAATAAATAATACTATTAGGGGAAAATCTAACCAACCTTTCACTTTCAAACTGACTGCAGCCATGACAACAACATGCATTGTCACACTTGTAAACAACCCTGAATACGTTTATTTTATTTTTTATTATTTATTTATCTTCTTCCTACTGACACATTAAATTGAAAAATAAACCATGAGAGGTAGTGATGTAAGTCGATAAAGAACATCATCACTTACACATGGTTACATAACTTTTTTTTGTCCAATGCCACCTTTAAAGTTGCTCATCTCTGCACGTCCTAAAAATCTAACCTTATTCTGAGTATTAGTGGAGCTTTTTCTGATTAAACTGTCTCTCAGAGGTGAGGACCTCTTCATACACCTCTGCCACATGATAATATGACAGCAAAGGCCATTAATGCAAGAGCACAGAGGTCATTAACATCGCTCCATGGTGTAGCATAAAGTAATCACCTCCTGAGATCTGTCTCCTGTGACTGCTGTACTGTCTGTCCTCCCCCTGCGGTTATTCTCTACACGTGTAAGGTCAGTTAATGATGGTGGACAGAGATATCTGACCAGGGGAGCCACTCGGGCAGCTGATTATCCTCTGCTCCCAACACTTCTTAATCAGCGACAAGATGACAAGGCCGACACTGTTAAGGATTTTAAACATTCCCCGCTGCTCATCAAAGATTTTGCAGGATGACCATTAATTGGGATTGAGTGGGAGGTGTGAAACTCAAGTTTTTCTGTAATATTTCAGCCCTTCCAGAAGCCATAATGACCAATGGCTCAGCATACCAGAACATAAAAATAGTTACGCTCAAGCACATGCAAATCTGGAAATAATTTTAGCCCAATTTAATCATCTGAGAATGGATTGATCCAAATTCATGACAAATAAAAAAGGAGAAGAAACCTGGGCATCAGAATGAATCTTAATTTAACTACCAGATAAAGGTAACACATTTAAATGACATATAATTGACCTCAAGATCTCGTTTTCTTCAACTTCAACTGAACTGGTTATTTAGGGTATTTATGGGTTTAAACTATTTCCGGACATTTGCAGCCTTTGGATCATGTGTGGATGATTCCCATGACTGATAAACAGACCAGAAATGTTTCTAGATGCACTACACAGATGATTTCCACCTAAATTCAATTGACCACGTACTATCATTTAAGCCAGATTTCACTGTTCAATTTTCAACTTGTGATTTCACAATTTTTGACACAAAGTGAATAAATCCTCAAAATATCAGTGATCAATTGTAAACTTATCTACTGATGTGTAGAAATAACAATAAAATGAGGAATGAGACTGAAAAAATTACAGCTTTATAGTCAACAATATGTAGTATGTGTCTGCATGTGTATATTATAAAATTACGAGTATTATTTTTATTACTATTAGTTTGATAAACAGAAATTACCAAGAAACAAAAACGTATTCATTTGGATGTCCGTCTGAAATAACGGCTCCTCTTCTGACCTTCACTGTTGTCAGCCAAGTTTATTATTTTTTTAAATTTTATTTTATTACACAGAAAGTAAAAAAAAAAAAATTATTAAAAACTTTTTAATTTTGTGAGAGATGACACTATTACATTTGAATTGTCTGATGGTGATGACGCAATTAAATAGTGCTGCAGTAGTGTCCAAAACGTTTTCTATTGAGTTCACTACGTAGCACACTATGTTTATGTCCCTTTGTAGGTGAGTAGGGGGTAGGGAGTGGGTGGGTGATTTTGGACACAGCCATGGATAAATTAATTGCTCATATCAGGGATTAGCAATAGCTTACATTTCACCCCAGAAGTATTAAAAATCATGTTTGAAAATTAAATGTATCACTAAAATACAGTTTATATGTACTTTTATTAACATTAGTGTCTAAACTTTGAGCAAAAGTTGAAACAAATATCCATTGTCCAGATATATTATATCTTTAGAAGTGATGAAAATTGACATGATTTTCTTGGCCTGCAGGTGGACCTATCAGGGTTTTTTTAATTCAATATAGTGTAAGCTAGCTACTGTAAAGAATGATAAAGAATTGAGCTACCTAAGGACATTGGCACAAACTTTATCTGATGCAAGAGTGTAATAATGATGTTGACATTGGTGGGGACATAATTGGTGGGGACATAATCCCCCCCATGCCACATCATAAATGTAGCATACATTGTATACACTGTAATTTGTTGTTGTTACACTAAGATGCATAATTTGCGAGTGCAGTACATGAGCATCATCATATAACAAATGGATGGTGGTAGAATTCACTGTAAGTTACTGTGGGTCATGTCCTACCTTACTCAAATATATATTACATGTGTTTCCTATTTTTGTCTTTTGTAACATAATAATAATAATAATTTTACATTGGCAAGTGTTTACTGCATTAATAATACATTGTTCTTTCTTATTATTCTTATCATTCAATCTAAAGCTCTATTTCAATGGCACTAGTTTTATGGGGGAACCTGGGGTAAACATGCATTCAGATGCATTGGAATGGATTCTGATGGGTTAGTAAAACATTGGCGGCCTCTACAACTGGCTTCTAGCTCACTCGCTTGTTCGCCACTCGCACATGGAGCGTGCGTTAATGTTCCCACGGGTTTAACTGTTCTGCAAAAAGCCAGAAGTTAACAATGATGTGTGAACCTCTGGGTACCATACTGTGGAACCCAAAAAAAAAAGCATGTTTCCCAGAAGAACCTTAAGATTTCGGTCAGTGCCAAGCCCTAGCCCTAGCCCAGACTGTTAGCATGACTAATCTGTGTCAGACTGCAACACATTCCACCCCTCCAAAACCAGAAACATGGGAAAGGGAAGAACGGTAGTTATAACCATGTCTGATGGACCATCATGATGAAAAAAGATTGATGGAAAAATATTAGGACAAACACTTACGCACTAAAGTACCAAATAGAGAACCAACATGCTTTTACATATCAGGAGAAAGTTACCTTCACCTTCGAGGTCTACAATTTTAAAGGATCAATGCATAATGATTAGTGAAGTTTTCAACCATCACCTCTGACGGCTGCAAAAACACTACAAACCCTTGTTAGAGTCAGTGTTTCCTGTCTACACCAAGTCTCGTTCACACTCAAAGATGGAAAATGACAGTGATACACCTTAAGACCACACACCTATTGGTATAAAACCAGAAATAAAAGGAAGGGAGAGTGTTCTAAACCACTGTAGAAACATGGCAATAGGCAGACCACTCCATCTGTAGATGTAAATGGCTTATTCTCAGAAAACAACAACACAATTCTAATTTTTTTTTTAGCACATATACATAAAGAAACCAGAATTACACATATTATATTCCATTTGTGTAATTAGATTCTCCTGAGATGAACTTCTGTAGATCTGAATTTATATTTGTGATTTGCGACTTGATTATCAGTAAGTGGTCTGTTGTTAAAAGACAAATGGGAAACTCTGACATGTCATGTGTCGTTCTTATTTTCAAGAGCATGATCTGAGCATCAAGCAGGTGATTGAATCAAAGCAGACGAATCTACCAGATCTAAAGCCAACTTCCTTTAAGCACCTTCAAGAAAACCAGAGTGGCGTGTTAACATTCCTGTTGCTGAAGATAACAAACAAAAGGAGACAGCGGTGACAGTTTTGCACAGATGACAAACAAAGATACAAAAGAGAACATCACATCAGAACAATATATCACTACAGCTGATGTTTCTCCTTCACACAAATGGCATCCTAGTCATTTTTCTTTGAGATGTGTGAATGATGTTTGCCACCATCCATCATAAAAGGACATAATGGAGGTTGGGGAAGTCGAAGAGACTTGGGGAACTCCAGGGAGCTCATTACTGGACCTATTAATCTGTTATTTGACCCTTGCGAGAGCACTCCTCAATCTAAAAAAGACCTATGCCGTCTTAATCCAAAGATAAAAACAAAACCTCTACTGTGTCTCGGGGATCAACGCTCCAATTCAGACAACAAAGCAAAGAAATAACATCAATGGCTTAGATTGGTTTGTTCTCAATGTTAGATAAAAGCAAGATGATACAGTTTTTCCTTCATCTGAGTGAGTGCTTTGAAAATGTACTCCAAACAAAAGCTAAATTATTGATATTCCAGAGAAATCTTAATTTTGATGCAAAACCATGATGTGAATACACAAAAATAAAAAAAAATAAAGAGGAGAAAAAAAAAAAACAGAGTTCAGCCGATGAGACGGTGTGTATGAAAATGACGGTCCAGCAGACCTTTGTTATGACGGTGAAACTAAGCACGGCAAGTGTTCAACAGCAAGCGCTTTAAAGAACAGTCCTCCTGCCATTCTGGATATGCATCCTTCCTTCAGGGGTGATTGTCTCCTTGTTAGTGGTCTGCTGTTGAGCTCAGCACTTTGCCAAGTCAAAAACAATGTCATGCCTTGGAGGGCTGTGTGTCTCCCTGTCCTTTTGTAAAGCTCCTACACTACTCAATTAAATTTCCTATACACAGCAGACAATGGACACAGATATCACCAGACAGGTCTATTTACTATCAACACTTTACCAAGACAGACATATGAACAAACTGTTCTATTATGTTTTAATCAAACTAGTCCAAATATCCACCTACAGTTTTGTCACTGATCTGTAACTCTTGCAAATATATTAATCTGATTTTCTTACACAAGTCAAAAGTAGAAGAAAAGCTAGAATCAATGTTTTTGTTCAAAGCAAAATACTCACTCACACACACACACACACACACACATATATATATATATATACATACATACATTTTTACAATGTATTTAAAATTAACACAAACAGAAACTGAGAATCTGTGCAATTTAAAGCAACAATAAAACACTGTATTTTGTCTGTTATTCAAGCTGTCACTGTTTGCCCCCAGAATTCCCACCAGATACTAAACTGAACAATGTAAAACGACCAACAAGTGTCACTTTAAAGTGAGAAAACATATATTTTGAAATTAGCGGTTAAGTTTAACATATACAATTCTGACAGTGTCGTTTTAAAGAGGAATGTGAAAGTTTTTTTCATCCTTAAATGTAAACTTAGTATGTTTAGAAATTAATTTTATAACACCTGTGTGAAAATGACCATGGTCCATAAACCCTATCTTCAAAAAATGAGATTAAAAGGTGTTGATTTTACAGGAAATGGAATTATTCCTTTCTCACTGTGGACACATCATGTGTATAATGGTGGATGAGCTGAATTGTACATTGTGGGTATATGAGTAGTTGTGAGTGAGATATAGTGAGAGCATTTTAAGAGTCAATATGGTGAATTATTGTGTTTGTGCTGGGGGGGTACTATAGAGTGACTTATTTGACATGTCATGTGTTGAATGGGTGTAAAACTGTGAGACTGAGAACTGAGTCAAATTTAAGCCAAATCGATGTCTGTATGTCTGAACTAATCCATTTTATTAACGGTGTATATGGCAAATCTGCAGGGGGCGCTATAGTGCGAAATAATAATTTTGTATGACAAACAGGTGTAGACCTGGGAGATCGACATCAAATTTCAACCAAATCAGTGTTTGTATGCCCGAACTACAGCCATTATAATAAAAGTACATTTCTAGGGGGCGCTATAGTACAAAATCAGAATGTCTTTAGCTAAATGGATGTAGACGTCTGTGTCAAATTTCACTGTTCACTGTTCGTATGTCCAAAATGAAGTAATTTTTGCAGTGGTAATTTTTTCTGAAAATTTCATAAATTTTGTGACGTCGTAACACAAAAATTATGCAACTTTTCCCAAAAATTTGGATAAGTTTTAATGTCCCACTTGTCTGTTCACCGATTTTGAGTTCATTGGACCCAACGACCAAGGAGGAGTTTGTTAAGTTCCAATGACAGTGCAAACGATGACCCAACATGTTTGAAAGTTCAATCCAAGATGGCGGACTTCCTGTTGATGTATGCGCATGGCCATCATATGGTTAATTTTGTTCGTCATCATATGATGAACATGTTTACCGATTTTCATACCTCTAACTTCACTAGGGTGTGATCTGGCCTAATACAATATATTTGACTTTTCTAGGGGGCCCTGTAGACACTTTTACGAAATTACTCGCAATTTTTCACACTCCTGAAGTGCGCGGAAAATTTGGTGAGTTTTCGTGCATGTTCAGGGGGTCAAGTTTGAGCTCAAAGGGATGCATCCCCTTGCGATCACAGTGGACTTAATAGGCCTTGCACCAGACGTGGTCTGCAGCGAAGGCCTAATAAACCAGATTAACAGGTAAACATGCACAAAGACATGAGATTATATTGAGGAAAAGTCTAGGTGTATTAATCCAATTCTCATCATCACATACTGACTTTTATCTATTAAGGAAAATAATGGAGCTGGACCTTCTATGAAGTGGAAAAATGCTATGGATGAAGTGAAAGACCATATGGAGCATCATCAACAGTGAGGAGTTTTTGTAAAATTACAAGGCAATTTGTTTGTCATTACTCCTAATGTGTGTATACTGAGATGAGTAACGTGTAGAGACTACATTTTCCTATGGGCATAATAAAGAGACTTGAAACTTTTCACTGGACATGGACTCCCAGGCCCAGAAGATGCAGAAGAGGCTCCAGGTGGTACTGGATACACTTCTGCAAAATGACCTGTTACAAACTACTTTTACACAGACATCCTGGAAAAAAGGTGATTTCATAGAGTGATTTCCAAAGCCAAGCCAAAGGAATAAAATAGGTGAGACAGACAGGACTTTTACACAGTGGACTTGTGTTCCGGAATCAAAGGGTGACACAGCACAGCATATAGCGTGACATTTCACTTCCATGTCAGAAATGCCCCCAAACAGAGTGGTGTTGCTAACCTCTGTAGAGTCAGCCCATCTTCAAACATTACATAAATCCTACCATGGACATAGTCTTCCAGTTTAAGAGACAAAAGACACAGGTCATTCAGTAACCGAAAGGTTGGCAGTTCGAATCCTGTTCTGTCCTAGTCAGTCTGTTATGTCCTTGGGCAAGACATGTCATCCTCCCTGCCTCCAGTGCCACTCACACTAGTGTATGAATGTGTATGAATGTGTATGAATGTTTGGACGAGGTCAGAGGGGCTGTTTAGTGTGTATTGCCAGCCAGGCTTCTGTCTACCTGCCCCGGGGCAGTTGTAGATACAGAAGTAGTTTACCACCACTACAGCGACATTGTGAGAGTGAATGAATAATGGATCAATAATTTTTATGAATATTAACAGTTCACAGATCTCTACATCTCTCCAGTTTATCATCTTTCTGGTTTCCTTGATAAGTTTGTTTACTGTACATGGCCCATACTCATTTTAAATGCCCCTGGCGCAGGGGTCACACACACACACAATAAGTCATTAAAATGCCACACCTTAAATGTAGAACTAGTATAAAGCTGTTCCTTTTGAAATTATGATTCCACCTTTGCCATAGCTCAGTTACCATCTCCAGAAACATTACAAAGCTGCGATCTAGGTGGAACCAAATGGTCCACTATTCTGTTTACATAAACATCATTCTGCAATAAAGGCAAAACATTACTATAACAGCAGTGCTGTTTAAAAGTGTCTACTGTCAAGTGTTTTATTGAACAATTGTTGCAAACTCATATCTTCGCTGGTAAGTAGAGTTAAATGCTGTTTTTATTATCATGGCTTTGTGTGTAAAGGCCTTAAAAAAACATTAATGTGTTACCTTAAAAACGAATCAACTACAGGGTGAATCGTGCATTACCTGACAACAGTGTTTAGCTTCTGTTGTTAACTCCAATTGACCTTTCTTTCACAGAAAACTTTCAGGCTTGTTTCTGATACAAACAAAAGGAACACTGCAATAGGTAACCATATCATTGATAATTAGTTACACTATATCTCTGTTATCACATTAGCAATGCATTTAGCCTGGGTTGCTATGTCCACAGGTTAGCTCAACAAATAAGCTAACCTGCACAGTTAGTATTAGTGAATCTTCAAGATGCAGATTAATAATTTGAAATTTAATGTGTCAGATAAGTAGTTTTTGTTTAAAAAGTTGAATTTAACATATAAAGTTATGCTGTCTCAAATCAATTACTTCCATGAATACCCCTCCATGCAGTACACTGTGTACATTGTGTACATAATACAATTTGGACAAATCACTGTTGCCTCAAATAAAACATCCTGCTTTCTAATAGTTAAACAGTAGTTTTACAACCAACTACAATATCTGCACTGAAAATTAACTTTACATTCATTGTTTTCTTCAAAACTTACTAAATTGTACTTCTATTTTTATTTTTTAAAATTATTATCTATTTTTGAGTGTACATCTGGGTACTGGTTTTGCCATAGCACAAAAATATACTCAAAATACTGTAGCAAGTGTAGCTATAGAAGTGAGATTTGAGTATAGAAGCTATGGTTTGCTATTAAAATGCACTGTATATCATTTGTGATAGTTGAGGTCAGTTACCTAAAACAATAGAATGCTTCAGATAATGTCCTCATCTCCAATGACAATGAAAATCTGATATATTGAAATTATTAATGAATTAATAATTAATTATGTAACAACTTAAATATTGTATACACATGTGTCTTGAGATGTTAATGTTATATGGCACAGCAATAATGTAGTCATAAGAGAAATTAAATCCTACTGTTAGTAAAGGAGATATGATGCCAATTACAGGTCTGTTACACCGGATAAAACTACATATTTCACTGAATTTGAACATTGCAATGTCCATGCAGAAGTGAAAAGAGTTTAAACTCAGCTGCCATTCATTGGCTAAGAATTTAAAACAAGTTGGCATTATGTCTTTGCCAGCTTTCTTTTGTTTATTTACACAACACAAATACTGCCTAATTTACAACCATACTGTATTTCCAATGTACTTAGAAGCTCAATATAAAAAAGATTTTGTAAAAATAACACTGCACTGTAGCTGTGATGGTGCTTCATATATGTTTCAGTTGAACCTGGATATTGGAAACTTGGCTTTAACCAGTGCATCTGATCAAAGACAGCTACAAATATAAAAACACAGATTCATACATTCTGAAGAGCACGTGTGCATTAGTGAGGCTGTATTTTTGTAGAATGCTGCAGCTGCGGCAAAGCCTGGTAGATGTTCATGTTTTGGAGGTCATGAAGGGTTGTGTGCAGGTTAAGAAATGATGACACCATATGGACACTCTGTCTCAAACTGACTCTAACAGAAACTTTTGGCTTTGATTTTCACCTCACATGGCTGGAATGAAAAGGACAGTTATACATATTTCAGACCCAAGGATCCACAAAGGGACTTAGGAATAAAGAGGTATGAACCTTTGAACTAAACAAAGGTCCATCACCCACATTTCATATCAGATGTGCTGTGTAGCCCTTGTAAAGACGTGGATGTGGAAGGATGGGAGATGGGGACCAGCATGCCCTTGCAGACAGGTTGTCTGAGTGTTGTCTGCATGTCCCATGACCCTCATATTCCCCATGCCTGCATCTCTAACCCACAATGCACTTGTTGGCCACAGAGATCTGCCAAAAAAGCCTTGACGGCATCCCCATCTGTGGTCCTCTTTGAGTTGGACCCATAACAACAGGCAGTATCAGTTGCATTAAGTTGATTAAAGTGCTTGGCAGACACAGGCACTTGTGCTTTCACAATGCTAGATGAAAGAGCAGCGTGGCAGCCGCCCCTCTCCTGGTTGTCAGAGAATCCGCCTTTGCTCTCAGCAGAGGTCAACAAAAGACCAAATAATACCAGAGTGAAAGCAATCGAAAGCTTCTTTGCCAAATGATCTCTAATTGGCTCTTTCTTCCTTGCGGATCAGTCACATGATTTTGGTGGTGACAGTCATCTTACCCACAATTCTACCTTTAAAAGCTTCTCTTGAAAGTGGGCTACTTGAAAGAAGTGACCATTACCTAAACTACAATTGTGCAAAGAGAAAAAAGAAAGAAAGAAAGAAAAAAAAAACTAATCTTAAGCCAAAAGGAGAGAAAAGAAATTCCTTTTGGTGAATTACAGACCTAATAAAAAAAACTGTGATGCATTTATCAAATAAGAAAAGCAACACAGCCAAAGGGAGCAGATGACATATAATTAAAAAATAGTCTTCTAAGAACTACTGTAGTGTTTCTAAAGGATTGCGAATTAAATACGCTGAGTCTGATCAAGATCTGACGCACTTCGGTTCCATTTATCACTGCTCTGCAGTAATTTATTCAAATAATTACGATGCCAGATGCCATCCCCTCTTTAACCATCAAAACAAACTACAAGCTTTGTCCCTCCCATGCAGCTGAAGAGGTGTCATGTGAGGCAAGCTTTCCTTTTCATTACAGATACGATTTGAGGAACATGCCATATTCCACTTTTGGAAAGAAGTCAAGACAGAAACTGACAGTATTGTTCTAGTATCAGTGTAGAAAAAAACAACAGAAAAACAAACAAAAGCTTTGGCACTAAGGAGCTGTTCCAGGGATGATAACAATATAAAAAAGGCGAGGTGATCAATGCTGTTCTGGATTTTGATAACACAATGCTCATGCCTGAGACAAATGATGGAAATTCTTAAGGAGAGAGGGCCTGCAATATGCCAAATATGCTCCAAATTAGCCTTCAAGAGCGACTCTCAGTGTGTATATGGAAGCTGCGTGAGTAAATAAAGGGCCAGCATAAATTACCTTTGGATGTCAATCGTGATAGCACACCCTGTTTTCTTTTTGTTATCGTGTCGCCTATTCGTCTCGCTGGCGGATGACATGAAATGAAAGTATTCTCTCTCTAGAACCACCAACAGTACTCAGAGCGCTTTCTGACACTTGAAAACGCTACGGGTTCGTGAAACCACAGCTGGGCCCCTACTGATTGGCTCGCACACAGGCTGCCACTAAACTTTCGCTGCTTGAGGAGTTGTCTGTGCCGGGACAGGTGGTGTTTATGCAGATGAATGAACACATTACTGTGTGCTCTTCCTTTTGGTTTAAACATTAGCGTTTCAAATGTGACAAATCAGATGTTCATCTCCTGCTATATGCAGCCATTGTGTACGCTGCTGGGAGACCTTTGTATACGAATTCCCGTAGGTGCTGATGTGCACATCCATAAAGTACGGACAACATATACTAGGATATATTCAGGGAAGTCTCTTTGAATGCTTACATGCAGACATGGTGGTAACACTGGGCTGTTTTGGTTTATTTTTCATACATATGTGATATTATAACGCCTCTATTATAACTACATCCTGCCTTTGTATAATTTGGAGGTTTGAATGAGCACAATAAGATGTTTTTTTTTGTTGTTTTTTTTTTTAACCAGCAGCTGAGAGGAGAGTTAGCTGCTGGGTTTTAAAAAGGGTGCTGTGAACACCATGCAATTATCTCCCTGTTATCGCACATATGTTGTGCTATAATTGGGCCTCTCCCCCAAGTCAAGGACTGGATCACTGACACTGAATGACGTTGTCTAATGAAATTATTATCTATACATGCTAGAAAATAATGTAATACAGTACACTGTTATGGCATAGATCATCCTCTGCAAAAGTAAAAATCAATGGTGAATGACTAATAAAAAAAGATATTTAATATATTACATTTTTCTTCAAGAATTTAGAAGTACAGTAATGCACAGAATTTGACATTACATTTTGTTCAACTAATGTCCCAAAAATACAGTATTTGGTTTATTTTAAGAGAATTATACAAAAAGCACAAATTGTCTTTTTTTTCTTATTCTTAATTTTGCTTAAAGATTCAATATTTAGTAAACATGTGCCACTTACTCCTATTAATATAATTAAATAATTGACTACTTACTTCAGCACTGTCTTTACAAAATAGTCATTCTTCTTCACATGCTTCAACATTTGACTTCAAATCTGTATCGCAAGAAATTAGTCAAATATACAATAATAATAATAATAATAATAATAATAATAATAATAATAATAATAATAATAATAATAATAATAATAATAATAATATAGCATATTTGATTACAATCACTGCTTGGTATATTTCATTAATAGGGTGTTTAAGTGAATAAACCAGCACAAAGGATTTAATGTGTTTTTAAGAAAGGTTCTACTAAATGTGATTCTTATTCTGTATATGGTTACAAAAACCTTTGGATTATCTGTAATGTGTCATAAAAATCACAAAAGGACATTTGTCTCTAGAGAAGATTGCACAATATTGTGACAAATATTGATATTTTTCTTCACAGAGGTCCAAAGAAGGATAAGTCTGCTTGATGAGAAAGAACAGATTAGACAGGACATTTATAGACTGAGGCCACGACTTTATGAAATGTTTGCTTCACTTGCAGCGAGCTGCTTTGTTTCTGCGACACTCTGTGCTGTGGGTGAGACACTAAAGTCCCTATTGTCTGAGTCAACTTGACCTGACCTAGCTGGTTAAGCTGAGGCATTGTGAACAGCAAATCGCTTCAACTAGGGGGGTAGCTTCTTTGTGTGGCTATGGGGAAAATAACCTTATAAAAAGCCCATACCCATAGTTTATGCAGAGAAAGACCAGTTTTGTCCCTGGAAAAGCTCTGTTTATTTCCAACTGGCAGTGAAAAACACAACTATTGTCTCCATGAATCGTTCCGACTCCCATGGTGAGCCAATCTTTCCTTATCCATTTAGCAACACTTTTAGCAACCACAACTGTTTATGCACACGCATATGCCCATGTTTCTCACTGCTTTAAATGTATGAGCTACAGACATATGTCTTCATAAAAGTGTGTTAACACATGTATGTGTTAGAAATACAATCCAATTCTTGCAGGAGATGACGGTTGTGAAATATGTAGGAAAACAGCACCAATCAACAGCTTGCATTCTGGCCTGAAGCCTGTAGCAGTAAAGTGGTGAGAGGGCCAGACAGTACTTAGCACAAGCTCCTAATCACATTTCACCACTCGGCAGGCCTGTACTTGCACATTGCAGGTACTTGTAAACTCCTATCAGTCCTTCTCTTCACACCCGATGCTGTTCTCAATGTCACTCCTCACCGAGTTGATCTGGAGACGGCCTTAATTTAAAAATGTAATTAACTGTGCCACAACACAACCTCCAGCGAGCGCTCACTGCTTCTTCTTGTGATTAAAAACAAAAACAAACAACGGGAAGAAAACGAGGTTAACAACGTCACCCTTGCTTTGCAATATTGTTAAATCAGATCTGGATCTCGTCTTGTCTAGACAAGAGGTTTTTTGGGGAGGTTTTTTTCTTCTTATTGTGCACAAGCAGATTATTATTTTAACAATACAGCAGACTGTCATTTACTGTAACACAGTACCTGCCTTTACTAATAATCAGAACAGGTCACAGCCTGTCTATTAACACACTATTTGTTAATTATTAAAATAGTCTCCAAATATTTCTTTAATCAGCCGTTTGAATGTTTTTGATGAAAACAAATTAATAATTCAAGTCACTTTAAAAATGAATGATTTTTGGTCTGGGGACAATACAAGACATTTGAGGATGTCATTCTGGGCTTTAGGCAACACTGGTCAACATGTTTCACCATGTTCTGACATTTTATATATCTGCAAATTAATCAGCTGTTAGAATACATAATAAAAATAATCTTCAGTGGGAACCATGTTGTGATCTGTGGTAGCATGATAAATGACATCTGTACAGTCTGATGATTAAAACAGTACTAATACTCTTATATATAGCCTAATGCTCTGTATATCTTCTATATCTTTGTGTCATTTGGGTACTTTACATTCTTCCAAACCCATTTTGCATGAAGACAACACAAATCTAAAAAAAAAAAAAAAAAAAAAAAACATGATACAGAAATAAATAATAAATGTGATGCTTTATGTCTATATATGTACACCACTGTACTGTATTATGATACAATTATTACCATGACATTTAACCACATAGACTTTGATAGTGAAGTTTGACTATTTAAGTTTTTAGCTCTTTTAAACATAAATGTTGGTTTCTACTAATACTATGGGTGATCGTTAAAGACGTGTTCGGTGTCACACATACACACACACACACACACACACGTCGAGATGAACTGTGAAAACTATCAAACACTGAATTACTAGTGGTTTGGTCCAGACCAGTCCCAACTTGTATGATTGTGTGACGTGGGCACAGCTCCAGTTTGTGGTCTCCCACTAACTGTCGTGTTGGCGCAGAAGGGGGACAGCCTTTTTCTCCCCACAGGCCCACTGCCACCTCCTCATTTCCTACTGGACCTTAACACTAGACACCTCTCTGACTCTAATTACCACAGTGGAGTTGCAGTTCCAGCAGTAGTCCACCCCAGCAGCACCTTATCCCTGCTATGAACCATGCCGCTAATTGCTCCATTACATCAACAATAACGCATCTTAGGAAGAACAAAAGATTAAAAAAAAAAAAAAAAAAAAAAAAGACGAAAACACACACACAGAGGTAGAGTCTAACTTGACATGCTAATTTTCATTAACCCTGATCTTTCTGTTCTTTCATCATCCGCCCTCCTCCCCACCGTCTTACTCATACAGGGTGGTGAAGCACTCAAATTATCCACAAGCATTCCAGCTATCACTAATTATCCAAAGAGTTCCTCATTAGGCTATTTCAGATCCAACCTTAGATCAACACTTACTCAGACCTCAGGGATTCTTGATTCCCAGCAGCGGTTAAACAAACAATCAGTTCAAAGGATCAGGTATTCTACTTTAGGAGTAGGAAAAAAAAAAAAAAAATCCAAGGGTAAACAACTGCTCATTTGGAAGAAATTACTTCAGCAGCTCTTTGGCATCAATGCCCCAATCTATAATTCATCTGGCTCAAATTCATTCGATTTTGCTCTTAAATTGGGTCATTAAGTTATGAAAAGGTCTAAATACAAGGGTAGTAGCTTAGCCCAGACTAAGACAGGAGTGCTCTACTGCCTTCAGACTCTACTCTGCAGATTTCACTGGTACGACAAGCAGGTAAAGGTGGTGTTTAGGCGTAGACAGGCGCCAAGTGATTCCCATAGTTTGTAATCCTGAGCTCTTGCCTTACGCCTCCCGGGGCCAAGAGACAATCCAGGAATGGCGTACATGAAAGGATGTTTGCAAAGTCCATGTTACATTGTCCTTTGTTTCCCCTTACAGCAGCAGACCCAAACACCAATCCCTACGTATGTTCCTCAGAGAGTAACGGCGAGTGCAGCCAATCACAAATCCTAACATGCAGTAATTTCAATCGCCTCTCAGCCCCCATCCTGCCAAAGCCCTCTCCCTTAATGTCAGCACTGTGCTCTGTGAAACACCACCAGAATTTGAGTCTGTCACTTAAAATATAATGCCGTCAGATCTGTTACTTTAACCTTGAAGCAATTAGCTGTTGCTGAGCCGTAATGAATCCTGACATCACTCCGCTGTGATGAAACCCCTAATTGCTCTGTAAAAATTGAAGCTTTTGACATCACTGCTGACAGACTTTTTTCTTCTTCGCTGTGCGGTCGCATGTGACGGCGCCTGGTTGAAACTTGAAAGGTAGCGGAGCTTCTCTGCCATCAGCTGTCCTGTCACTTGACAAAAAGAGAGAGGGAAACTGGCTGGATTTGCTGAAATGATGAGGCCATTTAAACTATGATATGTCGCTGCTATACGGCATCATTCAGCCGGGACTGTTGCAGATGTCCACGGTTAGTCTGGGCTTAGCTGTGAGGTGGGTGTTTATGAGATGATGAGTGAATGGCTTACAGCCTCCATGTCAACAAGTCTGTTCCGTGGTTACTCACTGCTCTTAACAACCAAACTTTAGACGTATCTTTAGTTGAAGCTTCCACAGAAAAGCCAGGAAGGTTTTTTTTTTTTTTTTTCCCCCCCTTTAATCGTGAAGGACTCCCATTTCTAATTTCTTATAACAGCAGTGAAACAGTACAAGTATCATGTGGCCAAGCCGGTATGTTTAGGCTGTGATGAACAGTCCTTCCTGTCAGCCTCTTATATAAAACTACATTTATGCCTCAGATGCCAAGTCTGTTTCCTAATGTTTCAGACTCTCTTGCAATCATTTAAAAACTAAATTCCTATTGATTTCATACATTTGTGCTATGAAAATGTCATACAACAGAATCAATAGAGAAAATGATTTTGGCCTATAACATTCTAAGTGTTAAGTATTTGTTTTAATGATCCATTGCTGGTTTAATATTGAAGACTCGTGACATTAAACATACATAAAAATAATAAAAAGATCATTGAGTGTAAATCTCAAGTAGGTCAAATATTAAAAATCTGCCTCTTGTGACCTGTAATACTTCCACCAGGAACCAAACTTGTAAATGTTTTAATGTCTACATTAACATTGACGCAACTTGATGTTAAAAGAAACGCAGGCTGCCCTTGTAAAAGTATCCTGTAATGAAATAATTGAACATGCAGCATATGCGCAAAATAATAATGAGCTGTCTATTTATCTCAGTTATTTTTTTTAGAATGTAAAGCACAAAACTCCACAACTGTAAAAAGTTAACATTGTTTTTAAGGCACTTCTTTCTCCTCCAAAATGCTGCATAGAGCCTGTCCAAATAGTTTGTCTAATACAAGTGTTTTCTGGTCTGTTCATGTGTTCAATCCAATCTGGACCAACTTGATGCATGGATGTACTTTCAGGTGGCATCAGGACCTAACTATCAGCGTGTCCACATCTTCACAACATGACTCCTACAGGTTCTAAATAGAATCTGTTGGTCAAATGGTTCTCATGCACAGCTTTAAATTCCAAGAAGAAAAAAAAAAAAAGGCTGCTGCAAATATGCATCAACACGCTGTGAAGCAGGGGAGTGGGAGAGAGCAGCTGTTGATAATAGTGTACAAGATGTATAAGAGAACTTAGCGCAAAGATTTTTGGGTAAAGGGGGGTGGGGTTAAATTTGTGTTTAGTGAGTGATGTAGGAGATGTGATAATGAGAGGCCAAGGAGAGCAAGTGTTACCTCATTATTGTAATGAAAAAGATATCCCACCATTACATCAGTTGGAAAAAGTGGCAATTAAAGTGCCCAACAAGGTTCCTTGAGGCAAGAAGAAGAAGAAAACGACTCTCTAAAGCCCATCTGTTCTGGATAATATGTGCCATGTAAAAGAAAGGCCTAATCCTCTTTATTCAAGTCTGCTGCCCTTTTCCAATCGGTGGATGTGTTTACTGAAGTATTGCTCATCTTCACCAAAAAAACTCCAGTTGGCCTTAAAACTAAATACAATAAAGAAAAAAATAAACTGAAATTTAATGGAATGGATTTCATTAAGCTGAGCTCGCATTTACTTTTTTTTTTAATTCACACATAGCCTAATAATAATAATAATAATAATAATAATAATAATAATAATAATAATAATAATAATAATAATAATAATAATAATAATCTAACTCTTAGTCACCAGTCCATTTTTTTTTTCTTTTTTCCCTGAAAGTTTGAATTACATTTCTAGCAAAAATAAATAAAAAATAATTTACAAATATAAAAATTAGACTTGGTGATATAGGCTTATTAATTCAGGGTTGCTGTATGGCTTAGGCTATTATTAATGAATTGGAACAGCCCGTACAACCGCCGACACCCCCACCCCTCCCACCCGCAGAGTGCAATAAATAAATAATGGTGCAGAAGTCATGCATATGAACAACATGCGTCGGCACTATACTGCAGTAATGGGCACAAGCTGTAGGGTCAATGTGGTAGGCTAATATTTTTCAACATTGGCGATATAGGCCATGGCTGTTGTCGCAATATTTTTTCCGTTACTTACAAGGCCGAGGAGGGAGCGATTTATCCTCCCACTGCCTGACATGCTTTAGCTGTATTTTCCATAAACCCGTGGAATTTAATGAGAATGAATATTGTATTTAGTGCAATTACTCTGTTTGTGACGCGCACTATAATATCATTGTGGTGCATGTGAACAGTCAAGGCAAAAAAAAAAAAAAATAATTGTGGCCTTGGTTAAAATGAAAGCGCATTTTACGCACAAGGTGAAAGCTGCACAACGGGACCGTTCCGTGCTAAATGACACAGAGAGGGAGAGAGAGAGAGAGAGAGAGAGAGAGAGAAGAGAGAGAGAGAGAGAGAGAGAGAGAGAGAGAGAGAGAGAGAGAGAGAGAGAGAGAGAGAGAGAGAGAGAGAGAGAGAGAGAGAGAGAGAGAGATATCCAGGCGGTGACTGACAATCACACGTCCATTAATTAACACCCATTCCAACTATTAAACAGCTCGACTTGAGCCTGTTTACTGCTTCCACTGGTGGACTGACACTGAGTGCGCGTGCGAGTGGGTTTCAGTGTGGAGCTATAATACATCACCACCGCAACTTTTACACAAATCAAAATCTTCTATTAAAATGCATCAGTGATAAATGGTGATTTTCTCCAAATTGAAAGGAGTGAAAACATCAGGGGGGAAAGGCGCACATAATCCTGCAGAATATTAATAAATACAACGCGTGTAAGTGCTGGATGTTCGCATGCAACCTTCTTTTTTTTTTTTTTTTAAAGCAGAGCAGCAAAGGTCAATTTGTTTCACTGTAATAAGCAATGGGTTCAGAGAAAAGAAACCCAAACAAACGGGCCCCGAGGCGTTAATTCACACGAAGCGCCTCCTCGTCATAGTCTCCAGGGTGCGCGCTTTTATAGAGGCTAAATCAAATCAAAGTATTTTGATAACATTTAATTCAAGTCCCGCGCTATTTGTTTAGTTTAGCTCTTAAACCACAATGCGCCGCAGTAAAAGATAATAAAAAAGCACAAAATAAAAAATAAATAAAAATCATATTCATAAAATCGGCTGAGATTCATAAATAAACAGAGGATGAACGCGCATCACACGCACAAATTAAATAAATGGTTAAAAAAAATACATTTGCCGTGAAAATTCAATGTGATGAAAAATATTTTAAAAATGTGTCAAGGCTATGTACAACAATTCCACTGGAAAAAAAAAACATAATTATATAGGCTATTTTAAGGTCACTGGAGATTATTTTCCCTCAAAACTTCCTGAAACTACTTCACTGCCGGGTATTAAGATTGAGCAGATTATCTGCACTTTTTGTTATTTTTTTTTTTTTCTTGGAGGCTACTTTTCCTGAGCCATGACCGCTCACGCTGAGAAATTCAGGCTTATTGTCTGCTGTGGTCCCAGAGAACAGCTGCTAAACCAAGGCCACATTCCCACTATACCCCACTCATCAATCCACTCATCCCACACCGATCAGCTGCTGTGCATCCATATGTAGACGATATGCACAACTAGTCAAATGTACCAGTAAACACACAGAAAGATGCGTAAACACACACCTCCAACCGATGGGTAGGGACCAAATTAAATCTATTACCCTTCAAAAACCATATGCTCCAAAAACTAATTATTTACGAAGATCCATTTATGTCAAAGTGAAAAAAGGTTAAAAGAGATCACATGTTTTTTTCCCCCCCTAAAATATGTCAGTTTGGTTAAATCCACAGAATGTATATTAATTGTGTAACATTTAAACGCTACACTTTTTTATATAGAATTATATTCATCCATAATTCGACGTAGCTATAATCCACAGTTATTATTTGATTTACTTTGGTAATTTCTATATTTTTCTTCTGTCATGAAAGTTTGCGTCAAACTGATATTTCAAGTTTCAATAGAAGCATCTGCAATTCAATTAGTATCATTACTTCTTTATTCATTCCGTTCTTCTCCATCTAATAAACTTTATAAGTTTATTTGCTAATGTAAGTGTATTTGTACAAAAGACAAACAAACAAACAATCAGACATGAGTAGTCCTTGTGGTCCGTCTGGGCCCGGACAGTCTTTCCGTCTGACTTTAGGCTATTCTGGGCCCGTATTAAATACCTCCTTTACTTCTGTAAAATGTCTTTAAATGTGGCATTTTTTTCTGGCGACAAAAGTCCTGCAACGTGGTTCCGATGAATTGAGCCACACCAGGTGTTGGGCCAGGGTTCTGTCCACCGTCTTTAACTCGGGTTTATTTAGTTTTTGTTAGTTTTTTTTTCCTCTTTCTTTTATCGCGGGTGCGGTGTGCCGGGCATGGGGTTAGATAGGGGGTTTAGTGCCGGTTGCCCCCCTGGCCCAAGGCCATGAATGAGCACCCTGGGGACCAGAGGTCTCTGGAGGCTGGGATGCGGCGTAGAAGGAGTCCGGTACATACTGCTGTACATGGCTGCGGCCGCCGCGGCTGCCGTGGTGCTGTCCACGGTGCCCAGCAGACTGGGGTGGTAGAAATAGGGCGACGGGAACATTCTCTGTAAGGCAGAGTAGTTTCCTGCTTCAGCCAGGAGCTCTAATCCCACCGCCGTTTGCCTCTTCCACTTCGTCCTGGAAATCAGATCAAAATCCAGCAGATTAATTATTTAGTCGTGTCTCTCTCTCTCTCTCTCTCTCTCTCTCTCTCTCTCTCTCTCTCTCTCTCTCCTGTTCCCCAAACGCCTCTTTAATTAGTATGCACAGGCCTAATTACTGCAGCACCAATATAAGGCGGAGGTTTAATGGGGCAAAAAGGAACTATCAAGACCCTGTCTGAGGTCTACATGAGGACACAGTCCAATATATGTCCTCATACCTGCACACTAAACTAAACACACCAACATCTAGGCCTGGACACAATGATAAAGCAGCCGGATGGATGCACATATTTATTTGAACAATTCAAAGTAAAGATAAAATTAAATACATTTCAAAAATATATAGATATAATAATCACCTGTTTGCACAAATATGCGCAGAAATATGTCAAATCCATGCAATGTAAAATATGACACATTCAGCAAATTAAATGAGTCTGAATAATTACACTAAAAGTTATTCAAAAGGAAACGTCTTTATCAAAGTAAAAACGACAAATTGTTGTTGTTTTTTTTAATCCGGCACTTCACAAGTTATTAATTTAACAAAAAGAAAAAAAAATAGTGAATTATATAAACTCCAAACACTCTTAAACAATTCTTGAACGATAATGAAAATCCCCAGGTAATCCAAATATAACCAACAAAATTAAGTATTTTTTTTTCTTTCATTCATAAAATTGTTTTCATAAAAATAAGCCTTTAAAACATGTGAAGGAAATAATAATTTTTTAAAAAAATGCAATATTAGTGGGAATTATCAGAAAATTAATTTAAATGTGATGCATATGCAGACAGTAGAAATTAGAAGCTGCACAGGATGTTATTTATTTAGATGTAGTGATTGTGTCATGTCAATAATAGTCTGTTGTTGTGGTTCATTTTTACAAGCGTTACTATTATTGTGTTATTATTTTTCTAGTGTTAACGTTTCCTGTCTGTTTGTTGTGTCTGCTGTTGCGTTCACGTACCGTCTGTTTTGGTACCAGGTCTTGACTTGCGTGTCCGTCAGGTTGAGAGCGGCCGCCAGGTCCATGCGGTCCTGCACACTGAGGTATTTTTGTCTCTCAAAGCTCCTCTCCAGCTGGTTGAGCTGGTGGTCGGTAAAGGCTGTCCGTGCTTTGCGAGGTTTTTTGGAGCGCACCGGTGGACTGTCTCTGCTACTGGAGATTTCCCGGTCACCTTCTTCTTTAGTCCCTGAACAGAAAGAATATTGGACTATAAAACATCAGGCCTTTGCAGACAACATACTAGAATGACTGCAAATAATTAGCAGTTTAATTTTTTATTGTATTAAACTAAACCAAAAACATCCAACAGCCCAATTTGTCCAAATACTTATGCTCTGTTTAAGACACGTGTGGCGCAGATTTATAATAATAATAATAATAATAATAATAATAATAAAGACAAGTGCAATAAAACGTGTGTTTGTCACATAGAGTTTTTCTTGTGTGTGTTTTTTTTGTTGTTCTTTTTCTTCAAAAAACGAGAAATCAATATGTCAATCTATCTCTATTTGTAGCTGTTTTTCTGTGCACCGTGATCCCCCCTCTAGGAAGAACAATAATCTCTCTAATTGACCCACTAGGGAGGCCCACGCACGGGGAAAATCACCAGGCTTACATCTGTTTTCACACCTATTGTACTAATAAAGGAAACAAGACCTATAAGACATTATTATTATTATTATTATTATTATTATTATTATTATTATTATTATTATTATTATTATTAGCGGTGTATTTAATGTCTTTAATTAAACGCACTGAATGAACTCTCTTTATTTAAATACTCTAAAACGGCCCGAATAATAAAGTTAAATACTACTTTTCTTGGGCTTACCATTGCATTTCATTTCACTTTGGATGTCATCTCTTTTGTCCAACTTGCCTCTGTTTTCATCTTGTTCCAACTTGGGCCTGAACCCGTCCGGAGCCATGGCACTTTCTGGTTTGGGGGTGTGATGGGGTGAGGATACACTGGTGCTGTAAGGTGCGCAGGCTGCCAGGGGTTTACTGTCGCCTAAAATGTCTTTGATTAAAAATGAGGAGGTGGCAGTCCTCGGGGCACAGCCTGCCCCGGCGAGCGGCTGCTGCTGGGGTGACAGAGGTAAGCTCTGCGCCTGGCTGTGGCTGTGATGGTGGTGATGCTGAAGGCTGTCCTGGACCAGATGCGCATCGGCGCCGTGCTCCATGGTGACCGAGATGGGGGATGAGGGGGCCGTTCCCACAGTGTCTATCTCCGAGCATGGTGACGGGGTTGCCTGGCTCCTGAAATCCGCTGTCCTGCTGTCACCGAGCCGAAAATCTCCGTTCATTAGCACAGGGTTACCAGAGTTAGACGCGCTGGATAAAATAGTGTCTATCCCAAAACTCGACCCGCTGGATCCTTCCATATTAAGAAAGGAGTGATGAAGTCTTCATAACAACAGTGAGATGATTCTTCTTATCCGATGCATATATCACAAGAAAGTCAGGGGGATTAAAACAAACAAACAACAACAACAACAACAACAACTAAAAAAAAAAAAAAAAGCAACAGGAAAGTTTACTTTGATTTACCAGAAAATTTACCAAAAAATAAAAATAAAAAAAAATAAAAATACAAAGCAGTTGTGAAATAAATAATCCACGTTTACACACGGCTCAGATTGACTATATGGTCCAAGATGTTACATTCAGTGGAAATGCGGAAAAGCAAGTGTGGGTAGTCTGCGTAGTCCTCGTCCCTTTTAGTGTTTGGATATTGAACTTTGTGTTAAAAGTTGAGTCGTATAGAGAGATATACATAGGGCTGACTCCTCGACATCAGGCTCCCCCTTTTTGCTGCTAATCGCTCCAGTGTTGCTCTACAATGACTTCCTATACTGACGTCACGGCCCACGGCGAGGGGGAATTAATATTTTCTCCTTTATAATAAACACTCGACGCCTTTTCTGTGCGTCCCCCCTCCTCCTCCTCCACCTCCCCCTCCTTCCTCTGCTGCCATTGGCTTACACCATGACCGGCTCCGGCTCTTGACCAATCACAGAGTTGTTTCTTTATCTAGACAACTCAAGCCAACCATTGAATTGAATTTAATTCTAGTATGGCTCTTTAAAAAAAAAAAAGGAAAAGAAGAAAAGAGCATGGGTTTTAAGGCCATGCAGAAACGCTTTTTTTTTAACGAAATAGCAGCTATAAAAAGTGTTATTTTAAAAAAAAATTGATGGATTAAAAAAAAAAAATTAAAATATAATCGCTTTACTATAAATAATTTGTTAACTGACAGGAGGAAAAATCCGAGTGGATGTGCAGGAGTTCCAGCACAATGGTAGGCTAAATTATAAACATTTATTTTATATCCAGGTTGATTTTACGCACCGTTTATTAATTTGAGTCAAGGTTACGCATCAGTGCTTTTAATTTTATTCAACTTTTACACTTTAAAATGAGTTGTTGTTGCATTTTTTGCAGCTAAAAATAGAAGAAATAATTGTAATAAATACTTTAAAAAAAAAAAAGAATCCGGTCCATATTGTTTCCACACCTGTTTTTATGGATATATTTTTCGAGCCGCAAGGTCGACATATTTAGGAACAGGGGAGGAGTGGTGGTGACTGTCATGACAGCGCATCTTGTTAATAACCATGTCATCCTAATTAGTAAAGTAATTATGAGGTGCTAATGAGCGTTCAAAGGTAGTCGAAATTCAGCACTTTTTTTTTTCTCCCGACGTGGGTTTTTTGAAGGATAACGGAGGGAAAATGTGCAGTGTGTTCCAGCTGACAGTGTGTGAGGCTGCAGTGGATACAGACTCAGTGGATGATGTGTGTTCATGGGAAATGTCACTTCTCACACATAGGTGAATGGATGCTCGTCTCCACTTCTGTTTTTTTTCTCTTTCCAGGCGGACGTGTCGATGCTTTCACGTGGATTACAGCTTCTCCACATTATTTCCTCCCTGATTTTTTTTTTTTTAAAGATCCATCGAGTCAGGTTAAGGTGATCATTTCTCTCCCATTATTATTATTATTTTTTTTTTTTAAAGTAAATTATTTTTATTATAGTTTTTGCTGTTTTCTTTTCTTCCAATGACAGGTCCTGATGATTATTATTCATGTCAAACCCATGGAGATTTCTTCCGTCGTGAAATCCGGTTTGTAGGTTTGTTCATAATTTAATACATTTGACCTAATCTAGTAAAAAATATTTTCTGAATTACAGAATTACAATATATATTTTAATTGCACATTTGTGTAATCTAAACGTTCTGTCTTGGCAAACGCACTGCAGTAATTTTATTAAAAACTACTTCAGATTTGCGAAACTTATATTTTTACTAAATAAATTATTTATTTTATTGAAACTAACCACATATGTAATTGTTTTCCAGTGCTGCACGCTTGCACCAGAACAGAAATATTTTCTTTTATTATAAACCAGATGCTTTGGGTTATTAGATGCATATTAACAGATGTATTTTAATTGTTCATGTACAGGATCTTACACTGTGTAATTCTCGTTATTAACCCTGATTTATAGTTTTATTAATGAAGAATTGATGTTTATTATGTTAAATTAAAATGAATTGGAACTTATTTGAATTTGTTTTGGGGTTTTTTTTTTTTGCAAAATAAAATAAATAAAGACCGAATTATTCTTTATTTGGATGTGTTTAGAAATTACAGAAAAAAAAAGAATTGTTTATTAGTCTAAATAGTATTTAAGGGTCCAGTTTCTGTGCTCCTGTTTGTCAATGTGTCCTGATACAAACACAGAATGAGCAGCAGGCGGCGACAAAGTGAAGCCACAGTCTGTAGGAGGGAAGTTCATGAGCAAAGTGGGCCTTAAAAGAGCTGCCGAAACCCACTACCCAGACACAAAACACACTAACAGTAAATTAATTCGAGCTTAAAACAGTCATCAACCACAAATGAAAAATATGATCCACACATACAAGACTCTCTCTAGTCCACAACTCGGGTCTTTTCCAAACCTGACTCTCTACAAATCGCTTGGATCGGATCAAAGTGATGCTTAAATATGTCAGTCAATGCGTCCACAGGCGCACGAGGCTGTTCATCAACTGAAACAGGAACAATCAATGGCTTTATTAGGTTTAAGGCGCCGCAGGAGCAAATTGAATGCTACCAGTTAGGATATCGTCTTATTGGTCTCAGCTGATGGTCGATGATGGGACAGTGTAATAGTGGCTGGCACCATATTGATTCTTTGGCGGCTTTGCGTGTAAGCTGTCACTTCACCGCTGGCGACCTTTAGGTTGCACAGTTGCAGCGTTTACAAAGAGACACCCCGCATTTAGGCTGTCAATCACCGCAGGGGAGGATGCTGGACCAGACACACAAGAGATTTAGTTCCAAATAAAAACAGAAATTAAAAAAACTTTAAATTAACACAGTGTTTTAAAGTGCAGGTCTGTTTCTTTAGTTACACTGATGCTGTTAAAACAAATCAGAGGTCATTTCATGGGTTAATACTTCTAGAAAAAAATGTTAAAGCTTGAGATTTTTTTTTTTTTTTTTTTGCACCAAAAAATATTTTTTTTGTTAGTAGTTGTACAAAAAAAGTTGAAGGCTGAGATTTTTTTTGTACCAGATAAAATGCATTAAAGTAACAACTATCTCCACTCACAAAAAACAGCACTTTTATAAGCTCATGCACCTGTTACATTTATTCAAGTGACTTAAACACAACTTAGTGTAAATAAAGTTAATATTTCACATTATATATATATATGAGAAAATTAAAAACTATGCTCCTGAAACAAAAATGATAATTACAGGCTGATACCAAAATGATCAATCTTTAAAAAATATTGTCTGAAAAAAAAAATCATGACGGTAACTTATTGCGAGTATTAGTTTGATAATGTTATGGAATGGATATATCCAGAGCTGTGGCATGTGCAGGTTGTCTGACTGACTGTCCCATCATCACCCTTGACAGATGGTTAGGGAATTATATTGATTAAAAGCTGCAAAAGGACAAACTAGCCATCGGTATGTATGATTGGCTGTCAGATACTAATAAAAACATGTCAATAAAGACAGATTAAAAAAAAAAAAAAAGAGTTAAGAAAAATCAATGCGTGCTATAAATGTGAATAATCTAAATGTTTCTGGCTCATATCAAACTCCCATCATGCCTGCAGGATTGTGCTCACTTCCAATAACCAAATCCTTTCCAATCCCAGAACAGTGTTACTGCAGAGCACCGTGTTGCAATGATGTTTTATTTCAAGGAAAGGAAGGGGGGGGAAGAAAGTGTAAATGAAGCTCTCTGACTTCAAGACAATTTTAACACCTGGGCACATCGAGGTCTTTATGTGTAAGTATCAAGCAAATATAACACAATTAGTCTTTTTTGTGTTGCTGACATTCCCTGGAGGTCACAGCGAACCAAGAGAAAATGTATGGTTTACATGAGAACTGTGAAAACAGGAGCAGGAGCAACTTGAGCTATCTTTTATGCTAATTGACAGCAAAGTTGGGAACTGAAGCATCATCTTTCACATTGAGCAGCACTTTCTTGATCTGTGGGAACTTTGTGGATGTTCTCTGGTCTTGGAACATGTGTTGGGAAAGAAATTTAATGCAAGTGCTCATTTGAAGATTTTTCAGCTCTGAAAACAGAAGCACATTTACAGGTTACACTGATACATTTACCAACTGTAAAAGTGTTGGTCAAGCTTTTGTCCATGAATACATCTCAGTCTGTGAGCTGTAGTAGTGTATGTATCATGGAGAGAGTGGAGAAATGCAGCTTTAATTTCTATTTTAATTACCTAAATTGTGACTTGTGCATGTAGTGGGAAACAGTTTCTACTTTACTTGCAGATTTAGTGTGTGATTCTTTTCCTGTAATAATAATTTTAAAAAAAAATGTCGTGAAGATGTGAAGTTGTGGAGGCTGAGAGAAAACAAATCAGTGAGAAAAGCTTGAATTTATTTGTGAATTTAATTCTTAATATTTCGCTTTCAGTTAACTTTGGTAGTTTTCAATGCTTGAATAAACATAAAAATGCTTCTGCTAAATATTTATTGCTGAGAAATTAAGAAGTCAGCATATAAAGTTTTCATTGCTTTTTTTTTTTTTTTCACAAATGAATTGACCTGCTACATATTGATTTATCTTGACCATACTGTCCTATTTTAACATAAATGATAGAGCAAGCACACATCATTTACCACAGCATGTGAATGTGTTATTAATAAAACATGAGTTTACAGTGTGGTTTGCAGGCTGATTGTTATGAGTGTTTTTGGACTTTTATAACTTTATTAAGGCTCAGAATGAACATGCAGGGAGACGCTTCTCCTCCGGCCAATGAACAGCATTTTTCATTTCAGTGTGATGGAAAAGGATAAGATGATGTGATGGGAATCAAATTTCGAATGCAAAATTACATCCCAGGAGATTTGGAATTAAAGGTTGCAACATGAGAGCGATCTGACATTTACAATGCTCCCTTTCAGAATCGACACACTGTATATTATCTCAACCTCTAAACGTCATTTTCTGCTCATGAGCCTGTGCTGTAATGAAACATGTGACATTCAAGTTCAATTTCAAGTGCAGGTTAGTATTATTCTGTGGTGTGCAATTCAAAGTATAATATACAAAAAAAGGGGAGGGGGGGGGGGGGTACAACTTGAGGAAATCCTACTTTTATTCATCAAGAGTGAGCGCACTGGGCTTGAATACTTCCAATTCTAATAAAATATTTTACAAACCTGCATTGTGACTAAGTGTATTTCTTTAAATGAGTCAAACAAAGCTACTGCCAGGCTGTTTGCTATGACAAATATTGAAGAAAAAAAACAATGGCACTTGGATTTTTTTCAGGTCTCTCTTGTTTTTTTTTTTTCTAAGTTTCCCTCCTTGTGACAGAGGTACATGATCAAAAAATGCTCAGGGATCGGAGAACACATTGATTTGAGTGTGTTCCAAATGCAGACTGGCCCTGACAAGGTTGTTATAACAGTCGGAGAGGTCTATACAATCACTTAATTACCAAAGCTGTCAGTCAAAGAGGGTCGCTGCTGGCTCCATCCATGGCTGCGAGCGGCATTCCACTAGCAGCCTCCCTGAGTGATTGATCCATGCTGATGGCATCGCAGAAATAATTACAACTCGTCTCCTGATGTGTGATTCTATACCACATTCACGCTTCACGAAGGTAATCGGGGGGATCAGGAGGGGTCAGTGCCATTTCCTATTACCTGAAGACCAAGCAAAAAGGGTAAAACAATGCAAACAGAGTCAGGCGACGAGAAAAGATGGAGAGGATGTGTGTATTGGAGGGTGGGGTAGGGGTAGGGGGGTGTCGGACATTACGAATAGCCGAGGATGCTTGGGTGTACTTTGTCAAACTGTGCAGCGCGATGGTTTTTTTTATTTATATATTTTTTAACCCTGTCCCCAGAGCCAGCATCAGCACATACTGTAACAGATTGATAGTGTCCAATATGGGCCAATGCAAATTCCAAACAATCACAGAGTCATTAATTTGATTGGCATCACAATTGTCAAGCTGTTGGAGGCTAAACGGGGAGGAGTGGAGTGGAGCCTGCGTTCATAGGAGCTGACAAAACCCTCACAGCAACATTTGGTGTCTGAAATCAACACTAAATCTCACATCAGTGGTATACGGTAGATTGCTTTAAAATTTCACTGATGTACAAACACCTGCACTGTATGTACTGGGATAGAAAACTTTTTGGAGTTGACACTCAATAACAGCCTGACAGAAGTGAAATAGTACACTTACCATGAATTTCTCTTTCTGCAAAGCCGTCTAAAAGAAAAAAAGCTGATGTCAAATGGAAGTTTTTACACAATTTGAAATTTCGTACTTCTTTTCTTCCCGATAATAATGGTCAAAATCACCATGTGTCTACCCTCTGACAATGTACATGTTGTACAGTGTTGAGTTCACTTTAACAAAGATATATATATATATATATATATATATATATATATATATATATATATATATATGTGTGTGTGTGTGTGTGTATGAGTGTGTGTGTGTACGTGGTATTGCATAAGTATTTCACTTTGACACTTTAATGCTACAGAATGTCCTGACAGATGCAAAAGCAAAGAAAAATATATTGCCATTTGGTGGTAAATTTCTTTATATCATCAAAACCACCACCGCACACATGCCCTGTTTTAATACATTTTTATTCACAGATATTATATTATAAAAACCATAGGCTTCTGTTATGGTAAATACAATTACTTACGTGGTGGCAGTAATTTGAGTTGGCTATATAAAATAAAACAGAACATTATTTCTATAGTGTGTATTTTTAGTTTTTTATCATTTTGTAAAAGTAGAAATTGGTTTGTGTGTGTGTGTGTGTGTGTGTCTATTTAAATATATACCACAAGATATACTATTAAAGCAATAGTATTTGTACATATACAAAAACCTATGCGAGTTTCATGTTCAGTAATTTACTTGTCACTTTGTAACTTACACTGTGTATGGTGGGACAGATGTGAGTGTGACTGCAAACAGAGGATAGTTCATGGGCTGTCCTACCTTCATGGTGTTTAGTAAAGATCATTGTAAGATAAACTATAGTTCATAACTCACCCACATCCCAGAATGACACTTGCTAATCATTACCCTTCAGGGATGCATTTCCACTCTTTCTGTGATTATTTGGTGCCATACTCCTTTAGTAAAATGTCTGTCCACCTGACTGCATCTTTTCCCCCAACGGATATTTATTATCATAAGTATCAATGGTTCCCTGGCAACTGGCAGGCAAAACGAGCCCAAATCAGAAGTGGAACGTGCCATACGGCTTCAGATGTACTTTGTGGAGACATTGATATGCATGGTGAAAGCCTTAACTATCATTAATCTCCCTGGTCTTGACACCGAAGGAGGACTAGCAAAGACATAGTGCATTTGTGCCACGTATTATCCATCCTTCAATTCCTGACACCACGCACTGCAGACAAGAAAAACACAAAAAAAACATAATGTAAATTGTGAATCAAGTGAATAAACAGTGTATCTGCACCTGAAGGGACCATCCGGTTCTCCTCGTACTACTGTGAGCAAAGGGGAGAGCTGATGTCACTAATGAACCCTGCAAAATACAGCAGTGAATAATGAAACACAACACTGCATTTTGCAACAGAAAGAATAAAAGGTGAAATCATCAGCAAGCAAGGGAGGACAGAGTGAAAGAAAGCAAGCAATGATTAAATGATCAAAAGCTGGCAGAGCGAGTCTCTGTGTCACTGCAAGGCACACTCATCTACCCACAAGTGAAAGTTAGGTTTCAAGCACAGTGTAATTATAGCTGGGGATGTCAGTTTGACATTAATGCAGCCAGCAGAAATTCCCTAATTGGCCTCAGAGGAGAAAGTGAACCAGAAAATATATTAACATTTTAAAAAAGCATATTTTGCCTAATCCTTTCACTTTCCAACAATATTTGAAGACCAAAATGCCCCAGGCATGAGAATTTAAATGAGCAATTTTGTTTTTGAAGGAAACGGCCAATGAGACAGAAAATAGACTAAAGGGAAATCATTAGTGTATGAGAGATCCTGACAGGCTCGCCTTGCTGACTGGCTGGCCTGTCACTAGGAGTCTGTGTTCTTCAGCTCCACGCTATGAGCTAAGCTGATAACATGAAAAGACCCATAAACGTGCAGCCAGAAGTCAAAGCCTATTATCTAGAAATTCAAATGCGGGGGTAAGGATGAAAAAAAAAAAAAAAAAAACTGAGAGGGGGGGAGAGGGGAGGCGCAGCTCTCTCTGTCTCCTGTAGGGGAAAACTGGCCAGATCCAGAGATCTTGTAATAGGCCCTGTTATCTGACACAAACGTGTGGCAGCGGCACTGCCAGAAAATATTGCAACAAATCATAACATCACTCAAAAAGCGGAAGATAAAAGCTGAAAGAACATGGATGGCAACAAACTGCTTAAAGTTACAGAGGGATGCAATGTCACATGTGCCCAGGCTGATGTGATATGACCGTATCAGAGAAACACAGCTAAGTGCAGTCAGGAGACGTTAGCCCAGTCCCCCGGTGATGAAGCAGCTGAGGCAAGCATCGCCCCTGGCGTGGGACTGCAGGGCAAACTGCTCAGGCTGGAGAGCCTTGCCCTTTTGAAACAAAACAGAGAGGAATGGCTAGGGGAAGCAAGCCGGCCTCAGCAAAAGGGGGGCCAGGTTTATTTCCTCCAGCAATGAAGAGAAAAAGGAATGATTGAGAAGACAGAGGAAAGTGAGAACAACAACAGATCTCAGACCCTGCGTCTCTTTTTGTGCGACAACAAAGGGCATATGATATTCCAGCCTCCTTTACAGCCGACTGGTCAGAGGTTTCTTCTGGCACCTCAGCACCCCCTCTCTTTTCTACTGGCAATCATACATAAGGACTGCTTGCCAAGGTATAGGGATTTCATTTTTTTCTATTAGGTTGTTACCCTGAACACAGCAATTTAATCAGGCCCTTTGATAAACATTTGACACAAAGCAGTGGGCTTCTGTCTCTGCTGCCTACAGCCCAGGGCAAGAGATTGAGACTGACGAATTTTCATCCACAATTTTCTCTTTTTTAACTCCACCTGTCAAATAGTATGCCAGTCAGAGTGACACAAAGATGGGAGAAATCAAAGCCTCTCTCATCTTAAAGGAATACAGATGTGCAAAGGGCTACAAGTTTGGGGGGGAATTAGAACAGCACACAGACAATGAATGAACACATCTATATCAAAAGTCAAATAGTTGTGCATGTGTTGGAAATGAATGTAAACAATGATGTAGCATGTATCGTTAATCAGTAGTTGGCTTAAACTGGAACACAAAATGGAGTCATCTCCTTGAGCAAAATGTCAAAAACATCCCAAATCCCTCCCTGCACTATCAGAGACACCTACTCTTCTATCAGCCCTGAATCCTCCCTGTTCTCAATAGTCATTTGCAACAAACATCTAACTAGAGGAAACTACAAACTACAAACCATTTGACCCTGAAGCACAGAGTATGGAGCAGCCCTTTCTCACCCAATGGAAGCAGGCTCAGGTCACCAGGGTCAACACCTTCTTTACTGAGCCTACAGCAGAATGGAAGCCTCAGACTTGGTGGAAAACATCTAGGGGGATCCAACATGGCCTGAGAGCTTTGTGGATCTGCAGTAGCGCTCCCAAGAGACTACACAGGAAATGTGCAACAGCAACAACGCTACACAAGCAGCAAATCTAAATGCAAAAAGTGATTATCTATTCATTAACTCCCATAATTGAGGTGAACAGCACTGGTTACTAGACTGTCATGGCGGCTGCTCTTATTTGGCCCTCTGGTAGCGGCCTAAGCTGTAATACAGATGAGCAAAACATAGCACATGCAGCATTCCAGAGGCATCAATGCTGAGAATAAATGATATGACCTCTGGCTATACTATGGCCTTCAAATCTAAATCCCTACCTGACCAGCAAGAATCATCCTCCTTTATTCATTCTTCCTGCATACCAAATACATTCTGCACTGAATCACATCTCCATGAATCTTTTGATTCCTTTCAATCAGTTTCAAGGACTGTAAACAATGGGGCTGCGAATATGATAGGGAAGGAAATCTACCTCAGCTCAATTAGGGAGCTGCCCTGCAGCCTCCCATGGCCCTGAGAGAGAGACGAGCTATAATTAGAAGAGGGCAGTAAACTTGCAGACATTATTGATGATCCACTCCTGACACCTCCCTCATGTTAGCATTAGCATTTTCCCTGAGCAGGGGCTCACATCAGGAGAGAGAGAGAGGCTAGTCTCTGTGAGTCCATGTCAGCAGGGGGGCTGAATATGAGCTGCACAGTGAGGCCACATTATGGCCAGAGAGAGGGAGACAGAGGGGGAGAGACAGGGAGGGAGAGGGAGAGAGAGAGAGAGAGAGAGCGAGAGAGAGAGAGAGAGAGAGAGAGAGGGGCATCCGGACTCTCTTTCAGGCCCCTCTAGGTGCTCGTCCACCTGATGGGAACATGGAGACTTGGCTGTTCTCCCCCTCATCAATACAGCAGGGCTCTTTGTCAGTAATTTGCAATAAGTGTCCACGCCACATCTTAAGGGACCTAGAAATCATTACTGGCTGAGGCCCTACTCTGCTACTAATTGGATGCGTTGGGCCTTATCAACTGAGGATTTTCGGAGACCTTTGACAGGTACCAATTCGAAAATCATTGTTCAGTTGTCAATTTAAGAGACCGTTAAAAGAGCTTATTCTAATTTTAATTGGAACTTCCTCCTGCCTTCACAGTGAGCTGTGAGGATTAAAAATGAGCTCAGGGCATGTGTGTATGTATGTGTGCATGTTCATGGAGGAGAACTATATGCAGGTCAAATTGACGGGTAACAGCTCTGACCAGCGTATGAATGACGCCATGCATACACATTTAGTTTACAAAAATATTAGAGCTTTCCTGGGACTTCATCATCAACATCAAATAAGGCGGAATCTGTGCTGCAAAGCTCCCAATTAAGCAAAAACCGCATCCACTTAAGATGTTTGTTGGGCGAGTGTTCTGGGACCATCATCGATCACCCCCAGTAAACTGACCGGCTGATAGTGCTGCCCTAACATATTTATGTGCTACACTCTCTCAATGACCCTGAACTGAAACACACTCTTGGCTTTAATAAGGTCTGGGAAGGCTCAGCCCTCACTAGATATGCAGCTGTGCAAGAGGGGGAATGGCTGCGAATGCTGGCAGATGCGCAAAAAGCTAATATGCGTAAACGGGTGCCGGGCTCCGATGAGCTGCTGACGGTAACGCACCCACCCAGGCGCAGTGGGGACGACACTTGGCAATGAAAGGGAATTAGATTGTTTTGACACCGCTGACAATTTAAGATGTTGTGGTGTCATGCTCTGAGTGATGCCAAATGTGACTTAAGAAAAGTAGTGGGTTATGAAGTATTATGATATCACTTGTAAATACTCAGAAAAAAATGAAAAAAATATTAGATTGGTGATTTTGATATTCGATTTTATGTATATTGATCAGAAAATCTGCTGCCATTTCTCTTCCACTCCAGTAGTAGAGAAGTTACAAAGAAAATTTTCTGGATAGAAGCTTTTGGACTGGAATTTGGACTCGAAGTGTGTGCTAACTTTAATACTGACCAGGTTTATTTTCTATTGCTTTCAGGTGTTTTTGTTTTAGTCAAACAACTACAGAAGCAACAGAAGATGCAAAGTACTACTATTTATTACTTATGCCTCATACTATATTAACCTAATTAAAAAGCGATTATTTTTTGGATATAAATCTTTGGACTGAAATTTGGACTAGAAGTGTGTGTTACCTTCACAAATGACCTGATTTATTTTGGGGGTTTTTTGGCACATTTTATCACTCTATATAGTTCAGAAATATGAAAAACTGCTGGATTTAGTCAAACAACACTAACAACCTAATGCATGTTTTTGTTTTCTGTGTTGATTGAATAAATTACTCTATTACTTCTGGAGTTTTATCATCCTGGGTTGTTAAATGGTTAACACAGCTGTCTATTGGTGAATGCTATATTTAAATACTGAAAAGAATGGTACTGTTGCTAATAAACTTTTGTTTCTTGGAGAAATCGTGCAGGTATTATCTGACTTTACTCGAATATCAGCCTGTGATATAAGTAATGTAAAGAGAAGAGTGCAACACAAATGAAACTTCTATAAAAGCATCTAATGCTTGACAATAAAAAAAAGGAAAAACAGCAAATGGTGTTTTCTTTTTTTTTTTTCCCTCTTTAAGTAAATAGAGTTGTCATCTGATAATAAACCTGGCATTAATGTTAATTCTACCATCCAGTACTTGCAGTATTAGAGGCTTAAAGCAGAAGAGCAATACTGTTCAGAGGGTAATAAGTGTCTAATTAAGGACTAGACAGGAGAGAGATTGCCAAGGTATAAAAAAAAAAAAAGGTTTTTTTTCTTCTCCTGGTCTTTCACAACCATGTCTCTGGGAGCCAGCGTTGTGTTTGCCGGCTGTTTTACTCGCTGTCAGAAAGGATTTGAAGCAAGGAGCCATCTAAGCATGCGTACGAGGGGATTCATTTGACCTCATTATACATCAATAAAGAAGGAAGCCGGTTTACTAAATATCACCATGCTGCCCGCACTTCATGTCAGATCATGCAGGAGTGTGCTAAAAAGATGATTCCAGAAACGTCTGGTGAGCAGAGAGGGAAAAGGAGGGAGGAGAGGGAGAGAGAAAGAGGGTGGGTGGGTGGGTGGGTGGGGGGGTTGAACCCTGACTAGCCAGGAGGGATTCTGACAAGCACAGGAAAAAAGCAGATACGCAAAGCCCTGTTTAAGAGCAGAGCAACTGAAGAAAAAGATTTATGCTTTTAATTAATGGCAATTAAACCATGCCTGTTGGGCTGGCCTATGGCAATTGTTCTCAGTAAAAAGGAGGCCGAGCTGGTGACAAGCATTTGAATCCACTAAGTTCTACCAGGGGAGCTGACACTGCAGGCATCAAACCTAAACTAAATCAATAAAAGAATTAAACTTTTATAAATTGCATTTTGACAAGTATCAGATAGCGCTAAGCTTTGATATTACGAATTCCTCCGAGGTGATGCAAACAAGGAGAGGCACACTTAGAGATCCAAACAATCAAAGGGTCTCGTTAGCATGTGCTGTCAGATGCAGCACTGCTATTAATTACTACAAATTAATGTGACTCTCTCCACCTCTGCTGATTGGAATGATAATCAAGCTCAGCACTGCACAGGGAACATATGCAACCCTGCCAAAAATAATAAGGACACAAACTAACACGCGCTCCTCTATGGTTGTGTTTACAAGCCCAAAATGCTTGTTGCTTATTTTATCCTGCAGCCACATACACACATGCATATGCAGAGCTTTGCTAATTTGAAATGTATAAATGTACATGATGCATTGCTTCTATTGATTTTTCATTGAACCCCTGCATCAGACATTAAGGCTGAAGATCGTACTCCTCCAACGCACGCCTGCACACATTTGTAAGATAAGAAAGTCCCAGTTAAACTGAGCAATATGTGTTCAGACAAAAGTAGGCGTGACACTGTCTGGAAGGGGGAGCGAGAAGAAAAAAAAGGAGGGTAAAAAGAGGAAGTGTTCAGAGCTGGCATGACAGCTCAAACGTCCTGTCACTTAAATCACTGTTCATATCTGCACATCCCGAATCGAGAAACCCATCCGGCATTGCAGTGACATCATGTTGCTGAGTGCCAACAGGCTTTCTAAATGAGACTGAAAGCAGTAATTACCGTACGCCCCCACGCTAAATTGTTTACCATGAGACTGATCCAGCATGCTAGTGCTGCTTACTCACCCAATTTTTCATCTGTAATATTAAGATCTTTCATGGCATTCAACTAATACTCATAGTGGGGCATGTTGGAGCTCACACCAGTCTAATTTGCTCAGCAGTTATGTATTATTCATCATTATTCAATGCATTTTCAGAGTGCTTTGCAAATTCTATCAGTATACTTAAGTTTACACACATAATACAAAATGTAAGATTTTATGTTTCCCTACAAGACACAATCGCTTTAAGGGAAATCCATTTTACAGAAGCTGGCAATGTAAATTTAATGGCACAGATAAATGGATACTCTTCTTTGTGAACATTAATATGCGGAAATTATTTTAATAAGTGTAGACAGTGGATGCCCAGTGTAGTGCAGGAGTGAGGCAGGGTAATGAAGTGCACAAATATCTTCATTCTTTATTGGCAGGTGAATGTCTTCAGTGTCACAGAGCACCAGCTGGCCCTGCATGTGCTTGTCCTTGTTGACGATACTTTTAAGTGAAGCCTACATGATCTCATTCCCTTGATAAATTTGTCCCAGAGTCCACCTGGCTTTGTGCAACCCCTGACCCCAGTAGAACTGCTCGCACACACCCCCAGAGGACCCTAATACTGACCTAATGGGAGCCTGGAGTGTATCATTAGCTACTGTTTGTGTGTTTGTATGGCTCTGTGGCATGAGGAAAACTGCAGCAATTTGAGTGGGTAAAAGGAGCCTGTCAGGATGAGGAGATAACCTCTCCTCTCACCATCTCTAACCGTGGAACTTAGCAAGGATGGGGGCTATACTTTCAGACTAATTTCTATGCAGTGCTCACTCTCTGATCTCAGAGTTAAAAGACAACGTCGACACTCTTAAGAGCAATTCTTTTGTGCATAATATGCCTAAAATTCAGGTCATCTGTTGTATTTTTAATCGGGACTTTGACAAAGTGTTCCACCTTTATGAAGAAATATGTAAAACAAAGGCATACGGACATAACATTCATGCTCTATCATCACCTATTCCTATTGTCACTGAAACGTTTTAACAATCATGAAATGTACTGCAATGCAAATGAATGTTGCAATATTAAATAAGGACCCTATAGAAATAATTTACAGAAATGTAGAGCCGAATGCAATGAAGAAGCATTAATGTATTGCATTATGTGTCTCTGATTTTAATTCTTAGCATTTATATGCAGTTAGACCTCATTATGATAATTTGATATTTTGACTGAATGGCTAGAGGCAGGATTATAACAGAAGTCTGTTTTAGAATGTTAATGTCTGCCTTTGAAACTAATGCATGTATTTATTGATTTTTTTTTTTTACTCCTAAATCTATCCTTCTTAAGTTGTCATGGTTTAGTTGGAGGAGGAGATGGGGGGGGGGCGTTTTTTTTTTTTTTTTTTTAACAAAGTGGTCAGAGCCCGAACCAGGGAGTGTATAATCATTAACACTGAATCCCTCGCAATCGTATGTTACGCTCCATCTTTTTTTTCTTTTTTTTTTGCCTACAACTTCAATGTCACATTTCACAGATGCAGTATTAGCTACAAGACAAACGCAAAGGCAGGAAAGGGTGGAGAAAAACCTGGTGGAGGAGAATCTGAGAGACAGATTAATGCCTTGCTGGTACTTCAGTGTATCAGGACAAGGATTACTGTGGTAACAGCTGCGCCCATGAGTCCCCTGACTGAGAAGAATTACAAGTATTATCACCTACATCATTAAAGTAGGGTTCATAGATGTGGAATGGCTTCAATCAATTCATCCCCAGATAACACCGAGCCAGCTGGACCCCCTGCGTGAGAACTTGACTTAATTGGCCAATAAGTGGTGGGGAAGGGTGCATGCTATTTGATCAAATTACGGGGGCCCTGGCAAAGGGATTAGAATTTTCGGATGAGTGCAGGGGGAGGTGGGCGGCACGGTGCAGGAAAGACTGCGGGTCACGGCTACCGTTAGCATGGGCCCAAATAAGCCTGTCCGTGGCTAAGTGTGAGGCCAGTGAAAAATGGTGGCCCACTTGGCACTGGGGAAGGGAGGAAGAAAGCAGTATCCAGGTCAGCCTTTTGCTTGGGGAAATATACTCATTCATCATCCCCCCTTGGCCTCATTTCTGGCTGGTGATACTTGTAAACTAATAAGTTCCTTGTGCTATTTAGTTAGGATCATTATGCTACAAATTCAGTAACTTTTACTTTATTCATCCAGTGTGAGGAAAGAGAGGGAGGTGTTATCAGCACCAGAAAAAAAAAGAAATCCTATTCTAAAAAAAAATTAGCAACAAAGATAACAAGGAATGCAAGTTTAAATGCTTGGATGTAATCGTCACGTACAACAGAGTAGCTTACACTGTGCTGAACTGCTATTTCAGCTGATTATTCAAATGTTTAATTAGCATTCAGATGTATGGTTGGGCTCTTGTGGCTATAATGCATACACAACTAAATCTGTTCCAGCAACCGTAAAACTGGCCAAAAAGTAGGGAGAGAACAGGAATTTAAATTAGTTAAAATGCCAACGTTTCACTGAAATTACCTCTTTGCAATATTCATGGGTGAAATGGCTTGGCTGAAAGGCATTTTCATTATCATTATTCCTAAGTAGAGTACAATTTAGTCATCAGTGGCTGACTAGGCTGCAGTCTTTCAGAGGTGGGAAGGAATTCACCTCTACGGGACATGGGGGTAAAGAGACTCTAATTAGTACTGGGGCCCGGAAAGGCAATAGAATATCTAAAATGAGTTTTGACTGGACTCCGTTTACAAAATGAGGATTCATGATGCAATTTCAGCGAGTGTTTTGTGTGTTTGTACACGAATTTGTGTATGTGCGGAAGAAAAGCAAAAGAGAGAGAGAGAGCGAGTGTGCATCTCTGCAGCCATTTCTCAAGATAATTCCTTGCTGGAGAGCATGTTTGTCATCGCTGTTAAAGCGTGGTGCACATTAATTCTAGTTTTGCCGTAGTGTAATTCTGGCAAAATGAGCGGCCCTCCAGGGGGCCCTGCATGTAGACTAACTACTGGACAGAATTAGACTCTACAGTCCCTGCTATTCATAATGTCATTAATATAAAGGCAATTAAATGAGTTTTTAACCTCCAACCTCTTATCGTTATTAATGAACAGCGGATGGAACAAAACCCACCCGAGATGAAGCTGGTAATTATCTTTGCATCAGGCCTTTGAAACAGGTTTGAAAATTAAAGCTTAGCCAATGAATTGTTGGGGTTTGTTTCCAGGCAAACCCAGAGGGAGATGATGTGGTTTAATTTAATCACATGATGTCATACCAGGAGGGTTAATTAGATGGGTTTTTACTGTCGCTGGGCTCTGTGGCCGACGCAATGGCATACTCAAACACACACAGCTTCTCCCCTGCTATCAAACTGTCAAACTGATCATTAGTATTTCATACTCTTGGACTATAAAGAACACTTGTGAAAAGGAAAAAAAGACCCAGTATAATCAAGATAATTAAAAAAAAGACAGAAGGAGTGCCTGAAGGTCATGTATTTCAATATGCCCATTATAGCTTTTTATAATACTAATTACGTAAGTGATTGCAATGTTGAGCTGGTGTTATCAAGTTCCTAACATGCTGACATTATGAAGCACCGCAGGTCAATTTCATAGAGTGAGAAGGAAAAAGAATTGTTGCTCCTCCGCAGCAGTGATTCATTCTGAGCGAGAGAAACTGCAGCAGGAACGGGGGAGTCACAAAACTCGTTTGACCAGGAGCAGAGAGCGAGGAAGCGGCAGAGAGGAGGGCAGGTTTTTCTTCTCTAACCTCGCTGTTCCCCAGACGGTGTGGGCGAAGGTCAAGGGTCATTGTCACTGTGTACCCAGTTCTGCAAACAGCTCATTAGTGAGTCGGCAGTCTCACCGCAGACAGCACCCTTGGGACCAGGGTCGCGTGGGTACCTGCTCCACGCCCCGTTTGTTTAGAGGTCTCTTTAGGGACTGCTTCATGCTTTTCTCTCTCTGCTTCATGTTTAATTAATAATTAACTTGTGTCAACTGCTTGTTTACCCACATGGGGTAACAAAAGGAGATGGAAATACTGCAATGCCAGGGCAAAGATACTTCTTTCATTGATTAGCTGAGCTTGTGCGGTATTATAATAACTTGTCAATTGGCTACATGTTAATTTGAATAATCAAGTAGAATTCCCTACACAAGCATTTTTTTTTTGTTTATTTCCAGAGCAAATAATGAAGAGGGAATAGTCAACAAAATCAAGGATGCACATGTTTAAACTTGTTAAAAATAGGACATATACCCAGTGGGCAATTTATGTGGAGGTGGACCTCTGCTTAATCTCACAAATTCCAGTCTCACATTGCCTGCATGGCTTTTAAATTGGAAAAAATATGAAGTGTGATATTTCGCAAGTCCTTGGACTGCTAACTAAGCTGTCAAATGAGGAAACTGCGCTCCATCTCACTGACAACAATCTGCAAATGAGCTACAAGTAATTTAGTGTGATTATACTGGCAAATCAGTCAAGTTGTTTTTTCAAACAGCCCAAATCTGACAAAGGATACAAAGGCTACCCATCAAAGTCTTCACCTCAACTCATTTGGCTAATGCATTTGTTTGAAATCTGTGTGTTATGCGGCAATCATGACAATTACAAGTGAAATGAAGACTGACAGGGGTCACAGCCTGACGTCTTTATTACAGTCGTCTCTGATCACAAAAGGCGAGGCTGTGGAGGGAGCATGGAGGCTCGCATGGAGCCCTGACAGTGTATAAATCTGTCTGTCTGGAGGTCAACAGAAGTGAAGAGGTTCCCCGACCCCCTGACCCACAGGTCCATCTTGACAACTCTATCTATAGCCTGTGCCCATGACAAAGGCAGCGCTGACAGATAGAAAGAGAAAATAAAAGACCAGGCTGCACTTCTGATGACCTTAAAGAGATCTTTTCTATGAGGACAACAGTTGTTAAACGTTAACACTAAAACTTCATTATTTATCACCTACAAATGAATCATTCATATGTAGCTACAACATATTCACCAAATTCATTTTGAGATGTGTTCCACATATATTAAAAATGTTACAATGCAACTAAATGCATTTATTAAATGCTGTGTATGTAAAGCAAGTATTACTTTGAATAATCCAACTGACGCTAAAGGTCAGAAAGAAAAACCGTACTGTATATACTTCATCACAAAACAAAGCCATATAAATGTGCAGTTAACTGCTAAAACGAGTACTAAAACAAAAGGTTTTAGTAAGTTATTATTAGTTAATTAAAATAAAGGCTTAATAATAAGCATGTAGTTGTAGAGGATGTAGTTACTTGTGGTCATTTATTTTGAATCAAATACAATCCATATGCATTTGTTAAAACCAAAACTGCTTATCACTGATGTTCTGCTAAATCTTTGTAAATCCAGTAAATATCTATTGAGATGTTACCAATAACTGTATTTGTAAAGCTAGTTTGCTAGCTTGCTCAAATAATTACCTAAATGCAATGTATGTGTTGCATAATATATGATAAAAGAAACAGAAATGCAAAGAAATGTAGGCTAACTTAAATATACAATAGAAAAATAACATATTAAACAACTGAAACATATTTAGGTGATAGCCCGTAAGAGCGGAAATGACTGGGGTATTTGAGCTCTTAAGTGAAAGTAATTACACGTTAGAAACTGCAAGAAAATGTTTCCTTCAATAGTTATTACTTAAGAGCTTGGTATATGAATGTATACCACAACATTTTAAATTCACCTTCAAATGAAAAAAATTAAAACTGGAGGGGATGAATACATCCACTATTAAGTAAACATGAATAATAGGATGGGTAATTTAGCATCCAAATGAATACTTCAAGGAAAATATGTAAAAGATAAATGAACAAAGATATGCTCAGTGCTTACTAAAGCATGGTTATGGAAAACATTTTGCAAAATTACACAAATAAAGGAAGAAATTATCACACTATAAATGACAGTGCTGAATTTTACCAGTCTATTACCATTCACATGACAGTTAGGCAATTAGGGACCATGTAAGGTACAAAAACATCAACCATTTCACCACAGCCCCTTGATACTCTATGGACTCACAGGTTAGAAGTAAGCATTCACAATGCTGGAGGTCAGTGCATGGTCCACTGGACAGCATTCCTCTCATGGACAGGCATATTAGAGAAATGGTTGATTAATTACAATGGCACTAAAAGTAGAAAGTGTCCTCTGATGTGTCTGTGTATTATTGTGCCAGCACATGCTTCTAGTTCCGGCCCCTGTGGCTCTGATGGCTTTAATTGACTGTCTTGCTGTGATTAATGGTCACATGTTAAACATGTACATTGTGGACATTCTTACACAGATGTGGAAGGCAATTTGAGGCAAGGGGCCATCTCTGGAGAAGCACTTATCTCTGACTGTGAGCTCAGCATTTGGGATGGAATAAGGAGTGAGGAGCACTGCTCTGGTCTGCAGGCCCCAGAGCCGACCTACGCTGCATTTCAGTGACATTGAGGATATTTAAAGAAATGGCCTCCCCCCACTGGGCCTTAGACAATGGGCTCTGGTTGCAAAGAAATTCATGAGTGAGCCATGATAAAAGGTTGTAAAAGAGAGACAGATTTGTGCCTTTTTTTAATCTTGAAAAAAGACACAACACACAAAGAAAAGGTGTCCAGAATAAATAACATTATATTAATGCTGATTCTAAGCTCTATTTCATGTCCATTAAAATCCTTAAACACAGTGAGGCAATATCACAGTCCTGTAATCCCACTCCAGGCCTCCTTTTGGTCGCTGCTGCAGATTACAAAGCTTGCCACTGATCTAGGCTTTAAGGAACTAAGAGATTCACCACAGTGACAGTGTTTACACAGTGGGGTCCACATGGCAGATCTCTGTATGGAAGCACAGGCCAGCATCAATCACCCCAGCACCAGGCAGCCACCAGCCATCAGGACCAACCACTGTTCAGACTGATTATGAGGGTAGCTTTTACATCATTAGCCCAACCCCCCCCCTGCCCCTTTACGCCACCTCCTGATGACCAACAAGGCTTGGCAGGCCACCGCTGAAATGTCTTGGCCAACATAACCATGGATTCACCATGACCAGAAGCCACATATACGTCGAACAATTTGACCCGGTTAGCTGAGAGGAATCTGAGGCAATGTGTAAAAAGGAAAAAATATGACTAAAGACAAAGCCTATAATGAGGGAGGTCAGTATTGGAGCATGTGATTGAGCTAATTGAAATCAACATCCATGATTGGACACACAGACGAGGGCACTTGGCATTGCGGCTCATGCCAACATCAGTCACCGTTCAACGGCGGCCTGCCGGCGCTGAGGACAGCCTGCTGAGGAGTGGCAGGGGTCGCATGCCTGTCATGAGTTCACAGAGCGACACATCACAGAAGAGCTGCTGTAACATCACTGCTGCCTGCATCAGTGCTCCTCCACAAGGACATTGAAGATGGAGATCCAAGGGAGCTCTGAGCCTTCACCCAGAGCTGGGACCAGACCGGGTCTGTGGCGCTCTCACCTCCCAGCAGGCTGCCCACAGGCCGTTGTTAATGGTGGCTGTTCCACAGAGCCATGCCAGCCCCCACAATCCCCCAGCAACTGTGGCACCATGCTAGCCCAGGGCTGCGCACATTAATGCTACACTAATTAGCAAAGGAGCTGACCAACCAATTATACACAGTTCAGTCAAGATTCAGAGGTTAAAGGGTGTCCTAATGCTGCATCACACACTTTAGGATGATCTAAATATAGTGTACAAAGTGAGCCAGCTGTGGGGGTCACACACTGTCCCCCAAACCTACCTTCAACATAAATCTACTGCAGGATTTATGTTAACAAAAAAGAAGACTAAAGCAAAAAGTAGCACTGAAAAATAATTTAGCAAAAATAAATAGAAAAAATATGCAATTCTGAAGTTCTAAACTAAATTAAAGTACAATGAAAAATGCAACATGAGCTAAAACTAAATACACTGCAAGTGAAGTCTGCTTTGTTTTCACTGTTTCCCTACCAGCTGCTATACCACAAGTCAAAGCTTTCCTCACAATACATGTACAAAAAAAACAGAATAATACTAAAACTACAGATGTGCACAAATAATCAATTAGTAAAAATGTCAGTTTATTATCAAGTCATTTAATTTTTATTTAAGGTGACATTTTCTACTTCAAATAGTTATGGCACTGTATCACTGTTCTTAATATATAACGTAGAGTTGAGAGTGTTTACTTAATGATAACCTGTGTTTCACCCACTAATTGTATTACTATTTTTGGATTGGGTGGGGAGCAAATGTTAAGAATAACATCAAAATTAATGGTCTAATCAACTCAAAACATACGTACCTGAAACTATTACTGCACTGCTCCAGCTGACTGAAACTCGAGTGAAATTTAAAAAGTACATTAAACGACAAGGTAATATTCAAATAGAAATACCAAACCAATAACAACTCAGATCTACTGTCAGCAATTTAAGTAAATTGAGACACATTAAATTACACAATAAAATAACAACGGTTTAGGCTGGAGAGAGAAACTAACATGAATTACACAACAAATACTGAGATGCCAGCAGCAGCCTCCTGGTAGAAGATACTCCATTAAGGTGCACTGTAATTAATACATGAAGGATTCATTCATTTATAGCTACTCAAAACCAATACAAATTATTAACAACAAGCAAACTGATACCCATCTAAACAAGACATCCCATTAGTGAAATATAGTCATTAACCTGAGGATGGAACACAGCAGCTAAGTGGGGATTTGTTATGGAGCTTTTCACATGAAAAATAAATAAATTCAGCTTGATTTGGAGATTACTGCTTTATTTAAGAATCAAAAGTATGTTGACCCATTTCTGCCACATTCTTTTGTCACACACTAACATTGTGCATTCTCATTCACAGCAGGGCTATTCTATTGACAAATGTGGCACATCCTTTTGTTAGGCTTCACTCAACGCTACTGCCCAAGTGTGGATACGGTGAACCAAAAAGATGTATGCCTTGTGATTGTTATATAACCCCCAATATATACAGTTATGGGACAAACATCAATGAATATTTAACATGGTTTAAGTAAACTGAAGAAGAAAAGAGTATTTTACTTATTATTTTGAATGATATAAAAGAATCACTAAGGTACAGATGGTAGTTTGCAAAGGTATGTGCACCAAGAGCCACAAGATTATATATATACTATATATATATATATATATATATATATATATAGAGAGAGAGAGAGAGAGAGAGAGAGAGAGAGAGAGAGAGAGAGAGAGAGAGAGAGAGAGAGAGAGAGATTTATTTATTTATGTATTTATTTAATGAACAAACTGAATTGTTAGTTTGAGTTATGAGTTCTTACATATATGTATAACATTTCATTGCTAAATAGCCAATATTTGGTGAGAAATGCCACTAGAAACTATAACTAACAATTACATTCCTTATCAATTAATTTACAAACTGTTCCATCTTTTTCAGCATAGAAAATAAAAATAAATGTGAAAATAGAATTCATACAGTGAAATGTGCCTCTTCAAATACTTTTTCACCAACTTAAGAATCAAAACATACAGATACTGACTCTGTAAGACAGAAAATGAAATTCTAATTCCATTCAAATTCCAAAGTTAATAATATTTATAATGTTTACTCAAAGCCTTTGATATTATTAACTGATGGATTAATTTGTTAGGCATTGCACCTCAATGAAAAATAATGGTTGTAATACAGAATAAGTCAAGAAGTCGTTAGTACTCTAAAGATAAACTAAGAATGTCTCCAACTCATTGCTTCCAATTATCAACCAAAAATTAAGATATTTTACTAGATGGACAGTGGAACAGTGGACCAGCTCTATACCCTCACTGGGTGGCAGGAGGGGGCAGGGGAGTTTGCCCAAATAGTCCACATGTGTTTTGTGGATTTGGAAAATGCTTATAACTGTTTACCCAGAGGTATCCTGTGGGGGGGTACTCCAGGAGTATGGGGTGGATGGTCTCCTACTGGGGGCATTTCGGTCCCTGTACCAAAGGACTGAGAGCCTGGTCCAGGTAGCTGGTAATAACCAGTTTCCGGTGAGGGTTGGAATCCGCCAGGGCTGCCTTTTGTCACCGGTTCTGTTTATAACTTTTATAGACAGGATTTCTAGATGCAGCCGGATTGGACAGGGAGTCGAGTTTGGTGGTGGGAGGATCTGATCTCTGCCATTTGTGGATGATGTGGTCCTCTTAGCTTTATTGAGTAGCGATCTCCAGCTCTCATTGGAGCAGTTCAAAACAGAGTGTGAAGTGACTGGGATGAAGATCAACACCTCCAAGTCTGAGGCCATGGTCCTCAGGCGGAAAAGAGGTCCTACCTCAGGTGGAGGAGTTTAAGTTCCTTTGGGATCTTATTCATAAGTGACAGAAGGATGGAGCGGGAGGTTGACAGGTGGATTGGGGTAGCATCCGCAGTAATGCGGGTGCAAAACCAATCCATTGTGGTGAAGAAGGAACTAAGCCACAAGGCAAAGCTCTTGATTTACCGGTCGATCTACGTTCTGACCTTCACCTATGGTCATGAGTGTGGATCATGAATGAGGTCTTGGGTACAAGTGACTGAAATGAGTTTCCTTCGCAGGGTGGCGGGGCTCACCCTTAGAGATAGGGTGAGAAGCAACATCCAGAAGGGACTCAGAGTAGCCGCTGCTCCTCCATGTCCAGAGGAGCCTGCTGAGGTGGCTCAGGCACCTCGTGATGATGCCTCCTGGACGCTTCCCTGGGGAGGTGTTCCAGGCACGTCCATCTGGGAGGAGACCTCGGGGGCCGACCCAGGACACACTGGAGGGATTATATCTCTCAGCTGGCCTGGGAATGCCTTGGGATTCCGCTCGAGGGGCTGGCGGAAGTAGCTGGGGTGAGGGAAGTCTGGGCTGCTTTGCTGAGGCTGATGCATCCGCGACCTGGACCCTGATAAAGCGGACATCGACAAGTAGTTTACCAGTCTAAATTAGTGTCATTTCTAAATCTGTTATGATTCATCAGGACATCATCCACTGTAGAATATGAATGTATAAAACCAAATTCCAACAAATAAAGTTAAAGGCCTTTACATAAAATGCCTGTAAAAATAACAGAATCCTCTCATTCCAGAGTTGTGTGATCAAACTTTGTGTCTGGCGCTGATAACCAGGGGAAAGCTCCTTCTCCTGAACACTTTCTGAAATCTACCCACAGCCCAATTAGCAGGGATGTTTAAAAGACCAGACTTGTGACCAGAAGGTTGGAATCCCAGCTGGGACACTGCTGTGTATCTAAGGTACTTAACCCGAATTGCCTCAGTAAATATCCAGCTGTATTAACAGATATAGGACATACAATGGGAACACACTTACCCTTCATATGGGATTTAACGGGCAACATGAGTACACTGTTGGTTTTGCAGCTTTCTGAAAATAAGTTCAATAACTTTGCACAAATGAAAAGTTTGCCACCATAAAAGCAGCAACGGCAGAAGGCTATGTATTATCCCAGAGGCGGCCATTACTGAGCCTTTGTCCTAACGGGACGCACAGTTCACTCTATCGGACCGCAGTCATTTGTATTCTGTTCACACGGTACTGATCATCTGCTACCATCTGCATAGTTTTACTGCCTGTGATCATGGTGCTGTTCTGAGGGGCTGTCATTATGCTTTACAGCATTGTTAAAGCCTGCCAGGGTGCAGCATCAGAAGAAATGGCTCATTCAAACACAACTTTCCCCTCTGTTACTTGCTCTATATATGTGGATCAAGGGTTGCAAAACGCACCTCTTCTGCACACAATTGCCCAAAGACAAATCTGACCAGCACTTTGGAAAGTGATACTCTGAGCCACTGAGGCAAGAAATGATTTAAAAGGTCTACATTTTCAGTGCTGTGAGCAGCAGAGACTTTTGACTTTCTATTCTTATATTTGATAGATAGAAAAAAAAAATACTCTTGTGGCAACACCGGTCATGCAGCTGTCTATGTATATAGTGATGTGATTCAGTATAAAATAAAACAACCCCAGGGTTATAGTATATGATACCATATTATCTATTCAATGGAGATAAATCATGTATTTTAGTATGCTATGAAAACAAAATATAGAACTTCTTTGAATAATGACTTTCCAGTGATTTAATGCTGAAAGTCTACTTCCTTTTGAGAGTCCCAGGTGATAGCACTTTGCATATTGTTGTGAATAACATCCGTTTGTGTGATGGGGGAGAACCTTGCATTACCCCCATGGCAATGTAAAGCAGTCCTTTAGTGTGAATCACATAGCCTGAGGTTATCGCTTCATATTCTTAAAGTCAGAGGCAAATCAAAGCCCTGAAAATGTAATTATTCAAAAGACAGTCAACTATTTTGTGCATGTTCATTCAGCTAAAGGTTTCAAAGTCAACTGAGATGCAGCACAGCAATGCTATTAGTAAGTCATTAGTATTGTTAGCCCTATATATAAAGGTATTAAGGGAAAAGAGACTCATAAATTTTATTACGAACCTGCATAAAAAGTCCTTCCCACCTACAGGTGAATACTCTACTGTAATATGTTTTTGTCTTCCAAATGATTCACATTAATAAGTAAACACATAATACTAAAAGGTTTTTCACTAATATGATTTACAGAAAGGTAAAGAGATACAACCTGAGACAAAACGTGAATGTTCCACCTATCAAAACTACATTTCTGACTGATTTTTTTGTGCAATGGTAGCAAACAATGGCTAATGTTACCTAATACTATGAGACACCGAGTAGACATTATGGATTAGCTCAATAATGCAATGACTTTTCCACCATTAAAATACAGAAGTCACAACGATTTACGCAAAAAGTAAAGCAACACTACATGACAGTAGAAAAAAAATTCTGATTGACAAATATATCAGCCGGCCGATATTTACAATTTTGTCTTGCATTCGTATTGGCAAGTTGAGTTGGCTAAGATACTCTTTTTTCTCCGGCAATATTTACTGACAGGCAAAGTTCATGGCACCTCCGTGTTCTTAGAGATACTGCTGCCTCCAAAAATATTTTTGGTGTAGTAATATTTATGAGGTTAACTGTCACACTAATTCTAAGGAAAGACGATTTTCAGTTGACAGAAAAGAAAATCAGTATTGGTTCCAAATATCAGCCTAGAAATATCAGTTTAGGAATATTAGTGGTATACATACATACATACACACACACACACATTTTTTAAATTGGTATCAGGATTGGCCCCCCAAAAAATCCATATCATTCCATCAGTAGAAAAAAAAAAACTGAAGAAAACTAATAGGTGTTTGTTTTTCTGCAGTATTAAACACAGGCTAATGTTAGCTATTACTATCATGTTTTGTACATACACTATTGATTAGCTCAATAATGAAATAATTCATCCTAAAATATATGACAGTTCACCATGTTTTATACAAAATGTAAACCAACATTATCTCTTATAAAAGGAAAAAAGGTGTCTATCTTAAAAATTAAGTAAATTACTAAGTGTATGTTAAGCTACAATATAGGCATGCTTTATACAGACATGACTGTGTAGCTCATTAATGAAATCATTTTTCCATGCTTAAAAAAACAACAATAATAAACATGTTTTGTGTAGAATGTAAAGCAACACTATCGCTTATGAGGGAAAATTGTCTATTTATTAAAAACATTTAAAATTACCATTTGTTGTGCTACAGTAGCTAATGTTACCCAATGCTGACATATGTTAAGCAGACAAAGCTGATTCAATATATAAATGACATATCTTGTGACTACTTCAATACAATTAGGGGAAAGTTATATCTATATGTATGTGCTTATAATACACTTTTCATAGATACATACAATTTAGGAAAAGGAAGATGTTATGTATTGTGTTTAAACAGGTACAGCAATTAGAAAGTTATTACTTAGTTCTTTAAAGAATGGTTTAATCATCTTAACTTAAGAAAAAAAGCAAAAGTGTCAGGAAAATGTAGTCAGTCAGTGAAGGAATTTGTTTCAAGAGTAGGGTATAGAATAAAAGAGCTAAGTAAGAGGGAGGGGGTGGGCTTGGAAAGGCCTATTGATTTCTAAAATACATTCTAAAAGGTCCCATGTCTAACTTTCACTTGACAGCTGGATTTGTGAAGACTTTGAACTACTCCAGAACAAGGGTGCAGCGATAACTCCTAACAAGACAGTGCTGGTGTGGACTGGGCTAAGAGGGCCTTAAGGAGACATTCAGAACTGTTGAAGACTCCGCTCCAACCGGCTTCAGGGGCCAACCGTAGGCCACAACCATTAATGGTATGGGAGGATGCTGGAAAATGCTCGGACCAAATTTGCATCTTGCAAACCGCCAATGGCACATTCGGATAACAAGACAACAGAGGAGGAGGAGGAAGAAGAGGCGGGGTGGGAAGAGTCAGCAGCATCTTTAATAATATCACAGAAAAAAAAAAAGTCAGAAAATGAAAACTCTGCCTATAGGTATGAGGCTAATTAACAAAGTTTTGTCTAAAAGAGGAATTGAGGGCAAGAGAGAATGGTTAGATTCAATATTCCCCAAAGATTGTCTTCAAAGCTTAAACCGAGGATATTAAATGCATCAGAAATAATAATAACGCGAGCATGTGTGTCACTGCTGGCGGCTTCACTCTCTCCCTTTTCTGAACAGGAAACAGAAGTGTGTGTTAAAATCCACTGAGCAGGAAAAGACGCTTTAAAAGACTTGCATAGTGCTGGAGTATCCACAATCATGAAACAACAGCTATTATGATATGGAAATTATTTTAGAGCTGCAGCTGTCAGTTATTTTATTGAGTTATTTTTTTCAAGTTTATTAAATGATTATTTGAATAGATGGAAAAAAAATTTAAAATGTGAAACAGACATGTCAGAAAATGACACACAACTTGTTCTTTACTGCACAAACAGCTGAAACAAAAACCACGAAAAGTACAAAATTAAAACTAGATATAAATAACACAATTGTAAAAGTATAAACATATAGATATAAACAACAAAAACAATGCACCCTGCAGTCTTCAACTTACCAACAATGTAAATGTAAATTATGCACAATTTAAGAAAAAATCAAGCCTGATGTTTGTGTAAAAGCTTAGTTTAAAGAAGTAAGTGATGGTTACAGTGAAGAAAAGTCAGTATGTAAACATTTTCAGCCTTTTTGTCATGTCTTCTGAGCATTGCTCCATGTTGTTTGTCATCGTGCATCAGACTAAGGATCTGTGTGACACACAACAGCGGCAGCAAAACTGAGGAAACAAAGCTTTGATTCAGGAGCATTGCAATCAAATATTTATTTTATTTATAGATTCAAGTTGATTAATCAATTGATCGTTTCAGCTCCAAAAAATGTCATGTGTCCATACACTCCCAGATGACCCCCTCCATCTGCAGATTCCCCATTACTAATTAAAACTCTTGACAAAGCGTCTGTCTGCCTGGGACACGGTCACCATAGGACCCCAGTGTGTTGATGAGATGATGAACACAGATGAGCACAAGTTTATTTTTTAACCCATTCTCCTCTAGTCAGACGACAGCCACATTTATCTCTGTAATAATTGCACCAGCAATCATGTCACTCTTTCAATTTATCACCAGTCAGGATGGCTACTCTCATGTAAATGTTCTCATACCACAGCTCGCCTGCTGCTAAATCTGTCAACACGTATAATCCCAAATATTACACATAAACCACACTTCATAAGTCAGTTTACAACTAGGAGTGAAATGATCAATCACTTAATTAATAAGAAAACAAAGCATTTCCTGAATCAAACCATTATTTACTTCATATCACCACTGCAAAACATTGACTCCACTATTGTGTTTCACACGGACAGTTATTTTGATGCATAGGATTCCACAGTCTGCCTCGTTTTACTCTGTTATTGACTGTTGTACAGCTGTTTTCTATTGCATATTTACCTCCACCAAGGAGGTGTTAAATTCGGGTCCATTTGTTTGTCTGTCTTTCAGGAATGATAGGTAATGGGTCAAGGAAGAACCCATTAGATTTTGAGGAATGAAGGTCAAAGGTCAAGGTCACACTAAAGGTCAAAGGCTAAAACACATCAGTGGTAATATCTCAGGATTCAGACAAGAAAGAATCTCACGTTTTGTTTTGTTTTTTTTTTATTTACATCGTCTCACTTTCAGACATCAGATGGGTCAACACCTATGGCTCCATCACGGCATGTTTTGACGTCATATGACACCATATAAAGCCTTGGCAGAGGTCTGCTGTCTCTGACTGGCTTGTATTTATTATTAATTTATCGTCTTACTATGTATTGCACTGTGTGATACCGATTTTCCTTTTTTTTGTATTTATTTGAACTTGTTTTAAAAAGTCGTTGATTCACCATGGAAGAGAAGAAAGAGGAATTTCATCTGTATGATATGTTTATATATGTTTATATATGTGTATATATATATATATATATATATATATATATATATATATATATATATATATATATATATATATATATATATATATATATTTGTAAAACCTGATTGATGGATAGAGGTATCCACTAATCCATTAGTCTTTGTCTTTCCATGCTCACATACCTAAATCACTTCCCTCTTCAATTGTGTCTTTTTGGAAATTTTGTCGGGAAGTGCATTATGGGAATGGGACAGCAACAAACAGAGACAACAAGCAATAAAACCTGGTCCACTACCAGGTCACAAAAAATGGAAGGAATTACCCCAAGTTAATTGTCATCTTATAATATGGGGTGTGTGATGATGAAAAACAACACTTGTACATCAGTTTATTAACATTTTCAAAATATGTCATTGTGTAGGCTTATCATACACACTTTACACTATTCCTCTCTGGACACTCACCCCTTACAGTACAACGACTCATGGATTAGTGATAATTAGGGTATCATTCAGGTTTTACAAATTTGAAGAAAAATTACTAATAAAAGTCCTATGCTGCTTTAAATTGTATCCACATATGTTGAATACTGCAGTGGACATGTTGTTTGTGGATGTCATGTGACTTGTTTGTTGTGGTTCATGTCTCTACTTTTATACATAACTTTAAACTGTTGTTATTTCTATATTGATATTTTTTATATATATATACACTTTTACTTTTGTGCTTTTTGTGGTTGTCGTTTCATCTAATTCTGAAATACGCAAAAAGTTGTTTTTTATTTCATGATTTTCAGGCTTTTATTTGGTGTGGGGGGGGGTCCCTATTATTTTTAGCATTTTTGTGCCTATTCAAGTAATTATTTAATTGATTATTAGAAAATAATCAATTGCTGCAGCTCTAATTGTTTTATATAAACCACAGTTAACACATTTGTTTACCAGCAATTACTACTGGTTTTGGCAAAATATTCCTGTCTGGGCTGATGTAATAAATACTCAACAGATTAATCCGCAGCTGAAAATAGTCTCCAACAATTACTCCTACAATACAGTGCCCAGCTATTTTAAGAAAGTCCACCTGTTATAAAAATGGAACTGTAAATTTGTTACATGATTTATGTGGGAGAAAAAGTCACCCACTGTAGTTTAACAACTGTTTGTGAGAACCTACTGTGTTACTGAGTAATTACAAGCTTCCCAGGGCACTGTGACCCCTGGGTGCAGATCCAAGGGCAGGTGGCTGCTCAAACTGATAGTGAGTAGGTTCATTTTATCAAGTTTTGATTGCTGTAATTTCCTTTTTGCCCGGCCTACTGCAGTAATCCATCAACAAGCCTGTAAACTGTTCATAACCCTTTTAGAGAAAATCTAACCAGAACCAGAAAATCTGGCTCCTGTGCCAATTTTTCTCCACCAGCTGCTGAAACACTTTAAATATGGCTTTAAAGTACTTATCGTTACCCGTGCAGGACTGCATGGACCTCATTCTGCCATTCTGCTTTGACTTTATTCTGGTTCTGTCTGGTTCAGGGTTATTTCTAGGAGGAAATCAGCTGGATTTTCTGCATGTTTAATTTGTAGTTACTTCCTATGGGCAGAAGAGATTGTTCTTGAGAAAATGAACAGTAAAGACATAATTGCATCTAATATAACAAAATATTTAATTTGTAATACAGTAATGTAACACTGCAACTATTTCTTGCAAGTAATTTTGCTGTATTCCAGTATAAAGCACACTTTTTGATAAAATAATAATAATAATAATAATAATAATAATAATAATAATAATAATAATAATAATAATAATAATAATAATAATAATAATAATAATAATAATAATAATAATAATAGTTGTCTTCCAAAGGTATCTAAAGTATATATGGTCAAATAATAAATGATTAATTCCAAACTTACCATTACAAGAACTGACTCATCTAATGTTAACAGTAAGCTAGCATAATGCTAGCCTCATAGCATAACTGCTGATTCATTTTTCATCATCGGCCAAGAACTGAAAAAATATAACTGAGGCAATTATGGTATGAGGTTAACGATATGATTTGACAATAACATAACAGAGCATGAGTGTGCAACAATAAAATGGTGCAAATAAATGTCTGAATATTTAATAACCTATGACAATGACAATGATATTTTTCAATTTTCGTGTAATTTGTTGACAACAGGTATGCCAAAACTGTTCTACTGTTTCAACTTGCAAAGTAATTCTTGTTATATTTATTTACTCATGTATTTAAAAAAAACATATTTCCTTCAGAACAGTTACTCTATTCGCAAACACTCGTACAATAGTCTTAGTTGAACATATTCTTTTTATTAAAAAACATTAGAATTAAAAACACTACCAACCAACAAAATCCCTTGCAGTGAGTAGGAGCTATACGCGCAAATCACTTTTACATGTAGGTGACGGCTGTTGTAGCTGCAGCAAACACAGACTTGGTTCTTTTAAAAGAGCTTTTCCTTTGAGGCAGATATCAAACCTCTGCGGCCAATTCAGCATGGCAATAAGCGGAGATTTACCATGTAAGGACTTCTGATTCCAGCCCTTTAGGTTTTTTCCAGCAGCTTGTTTACAGTCAGGCTCGTTGAAGGTTGACCCCGGCTCTTGTCAACCTTGAGCAGGTCTCTGACTCGCGGCCTGTCCCGTCCCTCCGTCCATTTGTGGATCTTGGAGGGCTGTGGGGTCAGCTCCATTCTTACACCGTCAAGCCCCCCTTTGCCTAGATCCTCACACTGCCAACTCCACTTACTGTCTGCTGCCCCGTCTCCGATCCGCCGCTACCTCCGACCGACCCCGATACATAGCAGAGCAACACAAGACATGTTTCGCTCTCAGCCAGCAAGGAGGGTTATGTGTTGTGTTATCGCTCACTATCTGTGCCTTTCTCCATTTTTTTTTCCCTCCCTGACTGTCGACTCACATTGCATTACAGTTGTGTGCTATAAGACTCCAAGCCATTGCAAAGGATCAGCTTCTATTAGGGCGCCTATTATCATCCCAAATCAGTCGCATTTTAGCATTTAAGTGTCGAAAGTTCACACTGAATTTTCCAGCACCGTGCCTCAAGGTATAGAAGGCACATCAGGCAGCCGCCGATAACATGTGCTCTCTCTTTTTTTCCCCCTCTTCCTTCTTTACCACACTGACTGTTTGTAAAATTACAAGGGATTTCACAGGGCCAGAGTTGGGTGTGATGAAATGCTTGCTGAAAGTGCCTGGCACTAGCAATAAATGTTCACAATGTTCAGCCAGTGTTGCATTGTGCAACAAATATTAAGCTAATCATCAGTCACTTTTGTCTTCTAGGCAACACTGGAGCCCTCTTTATAATCCTATTTACCATTTCCAGTGCAACCACCCCCTCCCATACCCACTGCCCACCCCCTGCATCCACACACACAGCCCCTGCCACCACCACCACCCCCCCCCCACACACACACACACACACACACAAACACACACACATACCAATCCCACCCCAGGCTGTTCATCTCTAATGAAAGAGAAGATAACGCACAGACAGTTGGGATCACACACTAAGATGCCTGCCCTACATAGTGCCTTTTCTTCCACCAAATACTTCACAAGATGTCACTGACATTATTTAAAGTGATTACATTTAGCAGAAGTGAATGTCAAGGAACAGCACAATTACTCTCATGGCAAATTTAGCCCTTTTGACAATCTCGCCTACAGGTTAGCCCCACCCTACTCTAGCCAATGCTGAACGCACACACACACACACCCACCACCTATTTACCCACAGACAAACACAAAATGTCCTGTCATCCATACTGTGAATACTATACCTCTGAAAACAATGGAAACGCTGGCTTATGTTTCAATCCAAGAGGAAACATTTGCTGTCAGGCATGTTCACTTCAGTACATATGAGGATGCTGGTGCTGGGTTGTTTACAGCACATTCACACTTCCAGCAACACCATTTGAATCTTTAAAAAAAAATACACCCTTTTGATTGTATTTCAACAAACTTTCTCCAGACCTAACTTCCTTACTAGCCCTTTTATTATTCATATAAATAGCAGGTAATTTAATGAAAGTCGCATTGACTCGAGGTCAGTGCGTGTCATATGTGTCAAGCAAGTAATTACATTTACAGAACGAAACGCTAACAAATGTGTTTGGTGCAGTAAATTAAAATTCTAATGCTAATGTGGAAAACATATCTGAAGCATAGGCATAAGCAGACACACACGTTCAGGCTCAATTACACACATACACACAAATAATTGAGATTTTTTTTTTGCAAGGACATGCAGAGCCTGAAGCCAGCGCTTAATTGCACGAGCTATCATTACACGGAAAATCAACAATTTTAAAAATACACCGAACACCTTTCATCTTCACCCTCCTCTAATCGCACCAGTAAGAGCCGTCTGGAAGGGAGCTTGATGTAGTCAAACTATCTAAACAGCGCCAGCGGGTGCCTCACAATCAGCACCACTGATGCAGATACTTTTGGACACGGCGGAGTGCTGCAATGCTGCTTCGCACTGCTGCCATCCTCTCACCATCTCATCTCCAATGGGGAATCAGATGTGACCCATGTGCCATGTTTGCCTGTTTCGCCCATGGTGAACAGCAGACAAATGAACCAGAATCGCAGACACCGACACAAATGTCTGCACCGTTCCCCCACTGTGTTGGTCTCTATTCACTGTTGAAAAGCCATTTGGAGATTGGTGTTGAAACCAAACTGTTACTTGTCTCTGTCTTTGTGGAACAGCAAGGATGCACTTGTCTCTCTCCTTCCCAACTGAAGCGCTGCCCTCAGCCCTTGGGGAAATGATATAATGAGGATCTCTATGCCTGCACTCTGCCTCATTTCAATTGTAAACGCTGCACACACCCTGCACTTTGGACCAGTGATGGTTGCATTATGGGCCGCGCTCAGAATATGACAGTCCATCATGTCCACACAATGTGCCACTTCACATTTTACTGCTGTCCTTTGTAGTTTATTTTACACAGACCTTTTTTTTTTTTTTTTTTTTTTTTTTTATAGCTACCACATACAGCTACAGAATTGTACCATTTCAGTGTCGTTAATGCAATGTGCACATGCAGAGTATTCACATTACAGGATGCGCAACGTCAACTAAGGCAAATTAACACATCATATACAACTCACACAGCTCGCATTTATTTTATTTATTATTATTATTTCTCACTTTCATCATTCTCATTATTTCTAGTATTATTTGTGACTAATCTACAACAAAAGATCAGACAGTACACAGGTTCCCAGATACTCATATTTTGTTCAATGTGAATAGCATGTACATGGGTAAAAAGTTGCATTATATTTATTTTATGTGAAGATACACAAACAGATAAAATGAGCCCAATTATTCAAATATAAATCCATCTTTCAAAACACAACTATTGGTGTCATCTATTCTTGTGAAAATACCAAAATATAGCTAACTATACCTCAATGGAAAAAAAATAAATAATGCATTGTAATTATTATTTTTTTAACAATTATTTGCTTGGTTGGTACAATTGATGCTGAAATGTCTCACTGTTGCAAATGTTCCGCACACTGCATCCAAATTGCTAAATTGCGAAAATGCTAATTGAGGTGTATATGTATTGGAATACTAATCTCATTTGACTCTGCGGCATTGGTGAGGCAGAATCCCACAATTAGCAAAAATAAGCCAAGTGAATGAATGACATGGAAGGTTAAAGGTCAACTCACATTTGAAACAAGTAACGGCTGCAAAGTCCCAATTTACACACACTGGTCCAACCTCTTAGCCTTAATATTGACAAATGCATAACAGTAGTGTCAAGTGCTCAAGGGTGATCTAGTTTTTTCCTGATGTGGGGCTCCCTGGAGTATGGTGCAGAAACATATTCTCTTCAAACAATCCCAATGACAGCCAAATAGCCTGCTTGTCGCTTGTAAAAAACCTTCTAATGATGCGTGTCGGGGGAGCGCCCTGCCTTCTTGTAGCAGACGACTCCCCTGTGTACAAGGAAAAGCAGAGGGAAAAAATAATCATGTTTCCCCAAATCATTCCTCCTCGTGAAACCCAACGACATCCGAGCATCTAAACAAACCTCTCCTTCTCTCAGGATCTCTCGCATTTCCTTCCTCCTGCTTTTCTGATCTGCTAAGTCAACATTCATTACAATAACCATTAAACTTCCATTTTCAAACGGTATTTGCACATATGCGCCGACTTCAATATCTATTGGAAAAAAATTGGACATGATAGGTACATGAGGGGAAGCACACAGGTCTTCGCGCTACTATTGCATCAGTGTGACACACCGAAGCAACTGTTCCATCCCTGTGCATACATTTCAGGTCGCCTCTGCACCTTTCATATTATAATTAGAACAAAAATGATAGCAAGTTGGATGTTTGCTGTCTGGGGCTTAATGTTCTCTCATGAAATATTGGAGAAAGAACAGAAAATCCTTATGTGTTTCGAACACGATCTCTTGTAAAGGGTAGCTGGCTCAGCCACCATTAGACAATATATTCTTAAGGTTAAAATACATTCTTGGATACAATGTCATTATTTAAGATAGTCATCAGTTATTTATTAAAGGTATTTTTTTCAGGTTAACAGTGGAAACAATCTCAATTTTTATGTTTTGTTGACTTTTGTACTTGCAGTATATTATGTCATGTGCTTTGAACAACTGTAGAGAAATCTTTATTTATTGCATATATTTCATGGACTATCAATGGTATGATGTTCGTTTTAGAGATGTAAACATTTGCATTATTTCAGCTATTTTATTAGAATAAAAACATATTGTTCAAATATAGGAAGTGTAAAACAAAAATTAAGAATAATGTAAATTTAATTTAAATACCAGACAAATTTGGAGGTCAAAGAAGATCCCTGGTTCTTTGACAAAATTCTCTACTACTGCAATTTTGGTTTTTGTGTCGACTGAGAGACTGTGCCTGTGCCTTTTCCCTTGAAGCTATTCTGAATTAAAATGCCTAAATATGAAAACGTATTCAATACAAGTTCACCCCCTTTACTAATGATAACATGTAACAATAACTTGTGATTTTTCAGTAAATTGAAATATAAATATATGATGAAAACTAATGTTAATGAAACATTATACAACCTCATCGAGAAAAGTCATGAATGATTTGAATGAGAGACACATAGCAGCACAGTTGTGTGAGAAGACAAGCAAATGGAACGACATATTGTTCACCCCTTTGAGTTAATCATTAGCAAAGATGGTTCTGTTAATAGATTGCAATACAAAAAACAAATTTTTATCCTGAAGCTATTTAAGCAAAACCGTTGCCTTATCTGAATTCCTTTCTTACTCACCTTAGCTAATCCCAATTAAGATAATGTCTAACTATCATGATAGTTATTCATCATGAACAACCATTTCATCTCCACCTTTAATAAAACAATAATTTACCAGGAAATTCTGCACTTAATAAGATCATTAGAGAAGCTAAAGAATAGTATCTTGTTCTTGAGGGACCCGGAGAGTTCTTTGTCAGATCACAGTCTCTATTAAAAACATATCTTTTTCATGTTCACTGAGGAGATGACAGGGCGGCCAATGAGAGAGCAGGAGGCACCATGTCTTAATGCCAAGAAAGTGGGAGTGCTAACGGGCCCTGATTAGCTCCGTTTATCTCTAATTAATTACCTTTACCTAATTAGATGCTCTGTTTCAGCTAGACATGGAGTCAAGTAGACTAGATTATTAGTGTGCTCATCAGGCCTTTATAAAGGGCTGAAATTAATGTTACGTGCAAAAGAATCCGTTGCTTTAATTGCACAGGTGTTGCCTTATGGCTACACTTCATCATCCACTGGCTCCCCAAGATTATTAGCAAGGATTCATACAAAGGGACTATTCTGTGAACTGCACCGTCGCTACAGCTCATTAGTTAGGCTTGTTATTGTATTATTTATTACATTTGGCCTTCCCCCATTGCCCATATTGATTCATAGACCCTATTTTTTTTACCTCCTCTTCTTCTGGGCTGTCTGTTATTTCATAGCCAGTTAGTGAGTCTAATTTCAAAGCATGTTTTCACAGAACACCACCAGAAGCTATAAAGACAGAAAAGCGTGGAATAGTGTGTTTTCACACTTGCATCTCTTTTAGGAAGAAAACCCCCAATACATTTTTTTTCCCCAAATAGCTTTCCTTGATAAACAAGGAAAAAGCACAACACAAAGAATTTAGATATGGTGGCAAAATTAATTTGATTATTACCAACTTAACATTGATACAAAACACACTTAAATCCCCAGTGTGGGTTTTGTGAAGTAGATTTTGAATTTATGAAGAGCAGGGCTTAAATAAGAATATAAGCTTGTTTTTTGAGGAGCTCAAACCATCATGTGTACATACATACATACAGTAGGTGTTTGGATGCAGAAATGCTACTGAAAATGTGGCTACACTGATGTTTTTTTTTTTAATCTTATGGCTGTAATGTATAATCTCTCTCAATAGTGAAATGAAGCCACTTAGCAGGGAACACAAGGCAGCAGTAGATAAGAATATAGTTCTGTTAGACTTTGACAGTGAGGGAGGAACTACTTAAATGTAACATGTTACATCAACAAATTCAGAATAACAATGCATGTAATACATTATAATTCATTGAAACTATTAGTAATTAAAGTACTGGTGATGACAAACCTCTTACAAACACATACATTGTAGTTGTGTTGCTTTATACTTTTTCACTGCACAGGAATGTCTTATTTTGGCAGATTCCATAGCACTGATTACCAGTTTAAAATTAGACAAGTGAACAAAAGTAGAGAAAATCTAATTAGTTCCGATTATATTTTATACAAAGAATCTTAAAAAAAAACAAAACAAAAAAAACTCCCCTAACAATTCTTGTTTATTAAAGTGGTTTTACTCCTCTTCACTGCACATTAAAGTCCTGGCTGCAACTTATGAAGGAAGAGAATGATTTTACAGCTGACATTAAAATGTACAGAACCGCCATCAACCTTGAAATGGTTTTGACTGCAGCATTGTACACTGGAATAAAAAGGTAAAAAATAAAAAATAAAAAAAAATGAGGCTTGTGACATATAGGTCCTTGACAGCCATCGAGAAAAATGCCTGTAATTGGCAGGGCCAGCGACTGAAAGTAAAACAGATTGGACTTTCTTTTGATCTGATTGCAATGGTTGCTCTACTCATCACTCTCTAGCTCCACCAGCTGTTTTTTTTTTTTTAACTTTCCTCTTCCAATTTCACATGTTTTAGGGGGAAGCAAGGCTGACAGCTTGAGGAAGTCTGATGTCCTGGCACTTATAGCCCGGCAAAGGACTGGATAATGCAGTGAGATTGTGGAGAGAGAGAGAAAGAGAGAGAGAGAGCGAGAGAGAGAGAGAGAGAGAGATAGACAGAGTGAGAGAGAAATAGAGCCTGAGGGAGGCAGTCTACTGGACATGCATATGGTCCACTCCTGGTTAGCTTCTCTGCCGCTTCCTCCTCACCACTTATATGGCCTCTTGCAACCCCGTCTTATGGCACCTTTGCCAATAAGAATGGGCAAGGCAGCTGTAACCAAGCATGCTTAAGGCCACTGACCTGGAAATGTGGCTCAACCTAGCAAGCCCACTCACTAGCCCCTACTGGATTTGTATGGCCGGGAGAATGTAACCCCCCCCCCCTCGCACTTCATATAACACACTGCCCATCAGACTCAGCTTCATGTCAGTGTTGTTATTGTCCAACAATACATGTGGAAACGTTGGGTCTAAACATGTAAATGACAAGGCAGATTATAATGTCAATATCCTCCAACACATTCTGTCTTGTTAGCTTAGTTAAGAGTTATGAATGCTTCAAAAGCTTAAGAAGTCAACAGTCTATGTCTGAGGGTTTCTTTAAAGTGCTTGACTATAATTGTCTTTAGTTGGCTGTGATGGATATATTAAGAAAAAAAAAAAATCCCCCCCCCTCTCCTCCTTTACTTTATTTCATCACATGTCTGTAAGAAATCACACAGTGTGACAATTTCTTAACAAGGCCCACTTCAGATTTATTCATCAATACTTCACAGCTTTCTCTATAAAAAAAAAAAAAAAAAAGAAAAAGAAGTGGGCACACCATGTTTGTTCAATGGTTTGGAATGAGTGAAATTAACAAAGATGATGTGACATTATCTGTCATCAGCCATTACAAATCAATGGGCTCTCCACTCACTCGGCATATTCCCAATGGCTTCACTTCCTTAAAAGTACAGCAGGTATTTTAATGCGTGATGAAAGGCTCGTTTCGTAGCGGAGCATGAAATATGAGGGACATGTGACGACTGGGATGCGACCTCCTGTCTCAGAAGCTTGCTTGCGAGAGACGAGATGAGAAATCAAGCGTCAATTTTGAGATGTGACGATGAGGCTTTAAACTGAAGTATCTTAACTTGTGTCACGTTTAGAAACAATTAGAATCCATTGATGTTTGATGGCGGAGTGGGGACAGCTCATTTTAGACGTTTAGCATTTCAAGTATACTGTCATCTCTGACTTAAGACAAAAGGCTGTGTTCTAACTGATGGTGTAATGACAGACATTGCTTTAGCTTGTCTTACACCTGTGTCGTAATCAACTTATTTCAGTGTAGAACAAGTAAGGGTGACCTAAATTTGCTCCATATTGCCCATTGATGTTACTTCTTTCATTGTGATGTGATACATATACGTATGACAACGTGACACTGATTTGAAGTAAGATGTTGTGTGTAGTTTACATGATCATTTATTTCTGAAACAACTTCTTTAACACCAGTGGAAAGTTGGATAAAGCCCCTCCACCAGACAAAGGTCACCCAGCCAGGAGAACATTCTCTGACTTCCTATCCCATTTCTTTAGAAGAAGTGTGGGTGGAGCATAGGGGTGTCTCTCACACTCTCTCTCCCTGACACACTCCCGCTGCACTGCTGTCCTCAGCATCTCCGTGGGGCGGTGACTAATTGCCCCCGTAAATCACTGTGCGGGCCGTGCGATCCTCCGTTTATTTTTCCTGACAGTAATTTAGTGCTTGCTCTTTTACACACTTGTCATCGCGTGTTTTTCCTCACATTAGAGGCTGGTGGAAAAAGGACGGTAATTAACGGTGCGACGCGTGCTCGCCATGGCTCTTTCATCATAGTGTGATAATTGTGCTCCTTGTCTGTCACAGTAACCTCTCAGTTTCCCCTGGAACTTCCTTGGTGCTATTTGTCAACCCTGAGAAATAGGAAGGATTCTGGGGCCTGGGCTGCGATTCGGCTCGCCTCGCTACCCGTTTTCCTATTTGTATGGAGACTGGGTCATTTATATTTCACGCAAAACTTGTCAAAAATATTAGCCTTATCCTGCACAGGAAGATAAAAGATATATGGTAAACACACCTGAAGTGCTTGATAGCTGAGGAGTTCTACATGCCTGTGTTTTTTATTTCCTTAGTCTTTTTTATTCCTGAAAGGAGGGGAGGTCGCAAAGGAGTTGGCAGGGACAGGCTAATAAACAGTCCTCCCATTCATAGTGCTGAGATGCAAAAGCCAGGGCAGCGGGGAAGCACAGAACAGCTGAGACCATAGAAAACCCATTCAATGAACTAATCTATTTACAGGAAAGCCCAGTTCACTCATCTCTTTAGAATTTACACTGGAATAATGCAGTGTATATGCTATAGCGCATGTCATATTCTATTTTTATCAGCTGTGGGCAGGTGATTCACTGTCTACCTTGTTATCCTCTGCTGTTCCATGCTGGGGATGCACAGTATCCATCACCCATAACCTGCACCCCAGAGGTTAAGTCATCAATAACTTTGCTGCTGAAAATATTGCAGAGGACTTGGAGGTTTGGTCCTTTGACTGGCTGTCCACGTCTCCACTCTGCGTACCCCCCCTCTCCAATCCCCCCACACCCCCTCACCCAACTTCTCCCAGATTTTTTAATATCTTTATTCTCCTGTCACAGACAGGGGCTAATGGGATGTGTGGTCAAGATTTCAGGATCCATCACTGGCTTGCTGAAGAATTAGCATGGGCCCCATGCATCACCTGCCAGAGCTGTCAGGCCTGCTGTCTACTGCGCTTCATTATAGCACTGGCACTGTGCTGCCTGTCTCCCCTCTGCGCTCACTTCTCCCCAGCCAGAAACCAAGGCTAGGGGAAAAAAGGCCCCTACCACGCCCCTCAATGTCAGCCCTGGTCACCAGCCACTAAATTAGGATACACTGTTGTGCTTTTAGAAATTAGGGAGAGGAGCGGACAGAGCCTGTGTCTGCAGAGGATGCTCTCAGAGACAAGCGGTTCTCCCTCCCTCCTCTTATCCTTTCACTCCTCCTTTTCTCTGTGACATAGCTCTAAGTGAGTGTGCGCGCATGTATGCATGCGTGTGTGTGTGTGTGTGTGTGTGTGTGTTGGGGGGGGTGGTTCGTTGCTTTTTTTATCAGGAGTAAAAAGTCTTTAAAAACTATTAGGGTAATTAAGCAGCATTTGGCCCCTGTCGTGCTGAAGGAACTATTTGATTACTCGTGTCCCTCTGGTTGTGAGTAGGGGGTACTGCTCTCGTTTTGGTGGCTAACCCCCTTGTGCCTCATTCAGAGCCCGGACCTAGAAAACCCCCTCGAGAGCCATTCTTTATGTCTCCTCTGCAGCACAGATTAGACCAGCAGTGCTAAGAAGGTCACAGTGAAAATGAAGAGAGCAAAGCAGGACTACAGCTGGGGACCCTGCCCCGGTCCTTTCCTCTCCCTCTTATTAGCAAATCAAAGCTGCCTCCAGAAAGATTCACACTCCTCACCTGATTTTGTCCTTTTCCGCTAATCACATAGCCACTTTGCCTTGACTGACAGTTTTCTTTATAATTGGCCCATGATCTGGCAAGGATCTAATAACCAGAAAATCCCCTCTGAGGGTCCGCCGGGCTTGGCCGACCTGTCTACACACACACACACGCACACACACACCATCCCCCTAACACCATCTGCAAAGGGCCGTTGCCATGCCACACTGTTTGTGCACGACAGCGGCGAGCTAATCTTAACGTTCAATAATGGTGTGAATATTCAATGAGCAGCCCAGGCAGAGGATCCACAGTAGCACACTCTAATTACTGTTCATTTGCCAGAGTATCAAAGCCTAATTACTGTTCATTTTAATGCTCCAGAGAAAAGGGAGGAGAGTCAAGGCAGGGTTAGAGGAAGATGCCCTCGAGAGATCAGTCAGTCAGTCTTTATCCGTCTCTGTCTCTCTGCTACAGCGAGTTCATTGTCTTTGTGCAGACAAGCACTTGTGTCTGTGTACATCCGGCATGTATTCCTACATCTGCGTACGTCTGTGTGTTTTATTGCGTGAGCAAACATTCAAAAATTTCTTCAAACAAACACGTTAATCAATCACAGAGACAGCTTAGAGGAGAGAAAAAAGAGAAGACATGAGAGCACAAGACGAAGGCAAGAGACAGGGTCCATAATCCCAAGCTTATTGTTTCTTTTCTCTTCTTTATCTGTTTAATGTGTTTTGGGTAAATATCAGACAAGGGAAGGGAGGGGACTGCCGTCATATTGTCTTTGCCTTCACCAGAAGAAAGCTCCTTTTTTTCCTTCTCACCTAATCCTGACAGAAGCCACCACAATCACTATCTGCCACTCGTTTGACAGTTTCTGTCACCAATTAGCAGCTAAATCAGCATCTCTCCAAACAAGAAAACGCAGCAATTTATATGTCTATTATTTAGCGGTTGTCTAAGTGGGTTTTCTTCTCTTTTCATTCACACTCTTACGCCTTCACATTAGAAAACAGATGACTGCAGTGCAGTTGGCGGCTCACTGGACCTCTCAGATCTCCGGGCTCCCCGCATCGGCACAGGAGGCCCCTATGGGCGGGGAATAAACCCTGTCTTCCCCTATCAGGAAGTTTGTCTTGTGAATTTTCTACCCCTTGCACCACAAAATTTACAAGGCATCGACAACCCCTTTAATGAGGCACACCAAGCTGTTCGCCGGCTTTCCCCATGATAGGATGTTAAATGAAAAGCTGCGTGCAACATGCGCGGTTTGTTATCATTCAATCTGCTTGAGACCGCAAACTGGTCATTATCCAGCCATTATTTTCCTTGATTTACAATCGCGGGTGGAGGAGGCGATTGCTGTGGCTTGTTCTCCCCTCGGTGGGACGGATGGGAACCAGCTTGAAAATTTGCATTTACATGATCCGGCTGAGCAGCTTATTAGATCTGGATATTTATTTTCCACTTAAACCGATGTTTGATTACACTTTAATAAAGGATAGGAAAACCACTGAGCTGGCTGGGACTAACTGATCCTGCCCAGTGGTTTCTGTAGGATTTTATCTAATGAAATGAGATGGACAAAAGACTAGGAAGCTTGGTTTGTATGGAGCCAAAAATAAATTATGTTGACAAGAAAATAAGGATTACAAGGAAGAGACTCTTAAAAATAACACTTCCCCCAATACAGACGCTGTATCATACAGGATAGCAAGGATATTCAGTGTTTGATATGTACTATGTTGACTGATAAACCCTAAACCCATGTCCTGATCTACTTGTCTGTGTTATATAATACCAAAGTAAGGATAAGAGAATAGTGAAATTTAAATCTAAATTAAGATCAGATTAGATGGATAGAAAACTGTCAAGAGTGAATGTTCTGGACTGACAACATAATGTAATCCAAAACTACAAGATTAATCTCAGCATCCGTAATTAATTAATTTCTCCTTAAAATGATTCAAAATACTGGACAAAAGAAATGGATATCATGTTCCTAATCTTCACTATAATGTTTTCAATGATTTAGTCTGACAGCATTCAAAACATGCAGTAATTATTTTCACATAAAAAAAATAAAAGTTGACAGAATATGTAATTAAATATAAAGTCTAGTTTAAACCATACTTTATAATTTCTAGACTTCCATATAAAAATGACTGAAATTGACTACACTTCTTTTATGTTACATATGTGAACCTGCATCAGTTATTGGATATTTCCACCAGTGTACAAATTCAGTAAAAACTGATTTTTATTCAGAATAGTTGTCATTGGTCACCTGTCAATGGAATATCCTTTTACTAGTGTAACGTTGCCTGTTACTATTTTAATAGAATAAAATAGAAAGAAAAAGAAAAAGAAACATGGTGTGACTATAACTTCACTACATTACTTTATTGATAAAGGTCATTTCTGCCTGAGCCACCTCAGACAGAGTTCTTTCCAACAGTATTGGTGGAAAGAATTCCCATAATTCCATACTACTTCATGACTTCATTCATCTTCAACTACCATGTTTTATTATTGTTTTCTTTAAAGGTAACCTCGTGGCCTGAATTGACATAATTATGATGACATAATGACACGATGTTCTCCTCTAGAGTTAGATATAAAAAACCAAATGTAAGAACAGTATTTACAGATTCAGAAATGTCGCTGTATTGTCACAATAAGAAAATAAATATTCTCCATTTAATTCAACTTTCTGGTTAAAAACACAGACATTTCCAGGAATATGAAATGGAATACCAAAAAGATGTATAGAATACTTTGATTCCGACAAATGTTCTCACTATGAATAGTTTGTTGTTGTGTCTTAATGTCCAACTCTCCACAGTCATGGTTATTGAATAACTATTGGCAATGATTGTACAAAAACAAATCCTGTCCAACCTGACAGGACATATGGGAATATAAAACAAATGAGCTTGTCAACCAAAGCAAAAATGGAAAATACAACAGGGCTACGGGCTGTAATTGCTTATGGACATTTGCTTTAAGCCAAGTGACGTTACGCTTGACTTAATCAATATTTGCCTTAAGAAACCATTTATAACCAAGTCAAAGTTGATGAATATGTCGCAATAGTAGCCAGTATCTCTGGTGTAAACTAAGAGGTCATGATCTGCCGTGGGGGCGGTGAAGGCCAAGTGCGTATGCACCAGATTTTCTTTCTGGACTTCAACATGATGCATGTGATGGAAACAATAGGCTCATTACATCCACACACACTGGAGGCGGCACACTGACTGACAACATAAGTGTGAGCTAATGACAAAAGGTACAGTAGATGCCCAGGTCAATCACAACTGGAGGTAGAACTTGACTAAGAAAAAGGGACACACACACACACACACACACACACACACTCTCTCTGTTCTCACAAATAAACACAAGCATAATTCCTCTCTCTTGTGCTGAAGTGTAACTCCTGCTTGTTGTCCAGTGAACGGCCCAGGCGCACAGAGAGAAAATGCAGAGGTGAGCTCTTGGCCTGGAGTGCCCCTCATTTAAGACGATCGACAAAATCAATAAAGTGAAGTATGTTTCCTCGCTCTTTTGGCTGCGCTCCCGCTCCTGAAGCATTCCCTCAAGTAACCTACTTCAGCTGAGTTCTATTACTGCAGCTCTTCCCCCACGTGTATACATCCTCAACCACTCTGTCTTCCCCTCAGCACATAAAACTCCACCAGCACAAACTACACTACTGTATGTACCGCTCTCTTCATGGTAAATGCGCCTCGGCACAAATGCCAGAAAACTACCTCAAAAGATATTGTTTTCGTCAGCACCGTTGAATGAAGGAGCTGTATATATGTTAAGCATTAAAAGGTATCGGTAACACACTTTCAGAAGTCCGATATTGCTTGTGGATTTGTGGAAAAATTAAGACAGAGCAAAAACTCCAGTGGTCCTGAGAGTTCGAGTTGCACATAATTCTCCCTGGCGCTACTTCCTGCACTGCTCTGAAATAAAACGCCATAAAAATAATCTCTTAAAACAGATGATGCTTCACTACAAAGGCTCTCCTCCTGCACCCTGAAGAAAGCTTTGTGCTGAACCATCAGCAGTTTCAATAAATGTCACATAAGAAAAAAGGTGCTGCTTTTTCTCTTTCTTTATATTCTCAGTATGCCCAATTAGCTAGCACCTTGCTGGGTGTGCACTCCCTCCATTGGTTACTGTACAACTGGGAGGAGGGGGGGGGGGGTTAAATCTTGGGATTTGAGGTGTTTTGACTGACACAGAGACATCCCCAAGCTGTGTACTAACATAAAACTGAGTAGTAAACTATACAAGGAAATACATTTGTTCATTAGTTTTGATGCATTATTTGTCAGTCTTTTCTAATTAGAGAGCCATGTGTCACATCATCCATTACATCAATCTCTGTCTATTAACTACATAATACATTATACACATATACAATGTTAAGAGACAGATGATGGAAAACGACTCACCATGCTTTTATGAATGATCCCAATGGTCAACCCAACCTGCCAAAACAAAAGTGTGTATGAAGTAACCGTTACTTTTACATTCACTCCAGAAAAGACACTTTAGTGTTATGGATGATACGGTGGTTTTGATTAATATGTTTTGCTTGTTTTTCTGTAAGCTGACAGAGAAGTTTGGCATCTTTATATGCGATTATATCTGGCTTCCAACATTTTGGGTGATGCATATAATGGTAGAGTCAAGTACATATTATTACTGCAGCCTGTCCACATGTTTCCACATTCTCATGTCAATAAAACAGTCTTTTTAATATTTTACTCCAAAAATATGACAGAGGACGTGAAAGTGTTCAGTCAAAGCAGTGGGAAGATGGAAGAGGTGAATGAAAACAACAATGATGAAATCCAAAAATGCCAAAAGTGTGGAAGCATTTCAGACTTCTCACCAAAGTGAACATGGTACATGTATCTACTGTGACATGGACCTTCCAAACCACTACAACACATCTGTGATGTTGTAGCATTTTCTCCTAAGGCTAAAGATAAAATAAAATTAACGTAGCATAAATCAATGAGATTAACGTGAATGTACCTTACTAACATAATATTAGCCCTGCTAGGCTAGGTTTGTGTTAATTATGGTGAATGTGTGGCTGTGTATTGTGACAAGCATAGATTTAGGCTGCGAACTGTGCTTCCATGATTTGCATGGTTAATTTCCCAAAAGCACCAACAAAATGGGTGTGGCGTGATGAAAGATCTTCTTTTCTTTTAGTTTTATCCAATTACTTGATTAATTAGAAATAATTTTCAGTGGAGTGCTTGATAGTCGCAGTTACAACTGCAACTATTGAAACATACAATAGTTACCAAGAAGCAATTTAACATTATTCACCTGAAGATTTTAGCTCCCTAAATTTTGTCATACATAATATTAAAGTGCATGTGAATAACTATGCACACCATCAGAAGCAATAGCTCGGGGTGTATATTCCCAAATGCCTCAATGCTTAAATCGATAGCTATGATGTCATAACACAAGCCATGACCATTCATTTGTATTTAATTTTAAGTCAATCAGATAATTCCTCAGATATGAACACAAGAGTGTTTAGTGATTTTAAACTTTTGATCAACTGCTTGTGGGCAATCTAGAAATGGTAAATCATCCAAAATCGAATCACTTTTTCCTCTCCACGATATTCATTCACATGGAAAATATTTCTAAACCCAATATTTTTTAAGTTATCACATTAACACAAAGGATATCTGGCAGTGGTCAGATTTCTTTATTACAATATATTTGTTATATTATTCATATATAACCTGATTATCTGATTTAGCTCTCACATTGTTGGTTACGCACTCAACTTGCCCATACTTCTCATATTATCATAAGCTCTTAAATAATTTTTTACATATCTCTCAGGCGTCTCAGAAAGAAACAGATATTCAATCAGCAGCATATCACCAGTAGCCACTTATACATCAGTTAGTATTATTACTTAGTCTTGTTAAATGGCAAATTTCTAAAAAAAAAAAAAATCTATTTAGCATAAAAATGCCCCTACCTTAATTTGTTGGTTTTGTTCTATTTATTAGATAAAAAAAATATTATTGATCTTTATTTGCAACAAACCTATTAATAGAGTTATGTTTTCTTTTATTAAAGCATTTCAAGTGTAATCAAACAATAAATAGAAATGTATTCAAAAACACAGCTACTGTATACATGTCTAAAATAGAACTGAATGGAACTCAACTTGAAAATATCGGTTTCCCCATGAGTGCCTGCGGTTTTAATTATAGAAGTATGGGACAATCTGTCATGCTATATTTTATACCAAGAAGCTGACTACAATATAGCTCTGCTGTGTTCTAATAAGTGCTCTTTGAGGTGTGAGAGATGAGGGGGGAAACAAAGCTCGAGTCTGCAAGGTCAAATCTTTGGGTTCATAGACCCCGAGGAGGTAAATTGATTGTTGAGTGTAAGGGGAGGGGTACGAGGTAAGTATTTAACTGCTGACAGACAAACTCTGGCCCTGCAGGGGAGAGTAGGCAGCACATTGCTTGACATCGTTTCCACAGGCCTGTGTTCCACAATCCTCTTTTGTTCAATGGGGCAAGACCCTGTGCCTTTGTTACAATTAACCTATTAGGGAAAGCCTTTCATTTGCAGGTGATTCTATACTCCCTCGTGTACTTCAATAACACTATTTTGATCTGAGGGACCAGGGCCTACAGACATTTGTGGAATAAATTCTGTTGAAAAAGTGGAAGATGTTTCATCAAAAACAATAGGTCAGACCAAACACTCTTCTATCAAAAGTTTGATGAAATAAACATATACAACACTTTCAATCCCTGTTGTTTAGAATAAATGTGTTGTTTCTGGAGTGGACGCTGTTCGTAGTTTACAGGCTACAATAAAAACAAATGACTCTTACCCTCAGTGAAACACATAAAAGTATTTAAAAATTGACCCCTAGGGTCTGCTTTGTCCATGGCTGGAGGCATTATTATACCCTGGTTGTCACAAAGTACCCCCTCAGGTCATTACTCCCGGGCAGCCACAGACCCTTTGGCAGACAGAAGCCCAGCTCCATTATCTAGGACGTAGAGAGGGGATGAGTGGAGCAAAGAGGAAAGAGGAACGAGGGGAACACACTGGCCGTGGATCTGAGGAAACAGAGATGCAGCAGGAGATGGCACTGTTGTGATGTGATGTTTTCTGGGGCCTCGCCCAGGCCTGGAAGCCGCCCATTTGGGACAGGTTCTAGTGCTAACTGCCACGTGCTGGCAGAGAAATACTTAACCCAATCAGGAACATAATTGCATATTTTTTCATCTGCTTTTCATTTGATGCATATATTCTCTTTAGTTAAATTGTTTCCTTCTCGCCAGTTCCAGCCCATTGGAGTGCAGATGAGACTGATATGCTTTTTTGTGTAAGAAATCAAAGCAAAAGCCCATTGTAAAATACGTTGGTGTTAACATTCTGAGGCCAAACAAAGAAATATGTGTCAAACCGTACACCCATCACAATGCTCAGAGCACAACACATACTGCGCCAACTGTTTAAAATCAAAAAGAGGCTATGCAGCTGCATTATACATTACAGACCACCGAGTTAAAGTGTTTTAAAGTGTGTTTACATTCAAACTGGGTGAATATATTAAGACTTATGGCCCATTTTATGCATTTCAAAATATAAAACCAACACAAGTAAGGAATTAAAGAGTGGATTTTTTTCATAGATTGCCTTAGTGCTTAAGCCAACTCTTCATGTATTTTACACATGAAGATCAGACAGAAGGCAAAAGCCCCAAAGACTAACAATAATAGAAGAAGGATGTAGCAGAGGCTTTGCAGAGCACAAACACACACAAACAAAGAAGAAATAAAGATATATATATATATATATATATATATATATATATATATATATATATATATATATATATATATATATATATATATATAGATATATATATAGATATGTATATATGAAAATAACACATAAAGTCTCTTTGTAAGGTGTGTGGAAGAGCTTCACTGTGGTTTGGCATTGATTGTAGTCTGCACACCCTGTCTGCAGACCCTGCTGGGGGATGAACATCATTCTTCCAAAAGATATTTCCTCATTACCTCTGCTAAGGCGGTAATGTTTTTGGTTTCCGTATGTCTGTCTGCAGGATTATGCAAAAGCTACCCGTTTACTTTACATGAATCTTGGTGTAAAAGGTGGGTCATAGGTCAAGAGCCCATTACATTTTTGGAGCACATCCAGAAAAAGGGGCTGATCCTGGAATGTGTTCAGTTTTTCAAACTTCATGCATACTTTGGGAGATACAGTATATGATCCAAACATGTATATTTCTCTAGTGTTTTGATGAGGGTGTGGAGAGTGATATCTCACATGTGAGTCCAAAATATTTGTTAAATCAGATTTAGCTCTGAATGTGAAGACCAGACCATATGATCCACATAATAAAAATGTTTACAGAATCATACAGTGAGACCTCGTACCCTGTGATATCCTCTGGACTACTCCCATTAGGTTTTTCCTTTTCATATCTCTCCTATCTTTGTATAATATTTACTCCACCAAGGAACGTCAGAGTTATATAATCATCAGGGTCTGTCTGTCTATGTGTTTGATGGTTAGCAAGATAACTCAAAAAGTCATGGATGGACTTGGCAGAAATTTCCAGGAAATGTTGATACTGACACAAGGAACAAGTGATAAAAGTTTGATGATGATCAGTTGGGGTTGCACACGTCTTTCAGGAGGGGACCTTGTCTGCCTTGGAGGAGTCTGTACTCTCCGGGTGCTTTTCTAGTTTTCAATGCACCACTACACACTATACTCCACTGACCATTTTTGTGGTAGGACAGGGGTCTGCAGCTCTTGGACGTAGAGAGTCACTGTCCTGCATGTTTTAAATGTATCCCTGTTCCAACACACCTGATTCAGATGATCAGCCTGTCATCAAACTCTGCAGAAGACTGACACTGACTGTCAGGTGTGCTGGAAGAGGAAAACATCCAAAACATGCAGGATAGCGGCCTTCTAGGACCAGGGTTGCAGACCCCTGTGCTAGGATGTCTTAGAATAGCAGTTTTAGACTTTATACTTGGCTGTTTCTTAAGTTGGATGATGGATGTCTAAAACACAAAAAAATTATGGGTGGAAAAAAAAAAAAGAAAAACATTAGATGAAAGCCACTGAAATTCTCCACAGAACTGAGAGGAAGAGCAGAGTCAAGAATAATTCTCCACGGGTTTATCAACACCACACAACTGACCCAATTCATATTAAACCTATTTATTAGCGTTGCCATTAACTGTTTATTGGTGCAACTTTAAAGCAATTACCCTCTGTTCAACTTAAACAGGTGGACAGTGGATTAATAGCAGTACATTTCATACAGATTATCTAATACATATGTGCATGCGTGTTCTATATTGTTGTGACAGGTACAGCTGGTACGGTGTTCTCTATATGTTATGTTTTAAGATAGCTATGAAGGCATTTACAGTATGTACACAACATGACAGATTCCTCTACAGGGACAATAAAGTGTATCATATTGTATCATATCATGGGCTATTGTACTGTATAGTGTATACACTCTCCACTTACAGCACATAAAGCTTTCACTTCTACCTTCAAACTGTCAGTTATCAATTCAGTAAAGATTTACAGCATAAAACTAGCTGTCGAGCATTGTATAGACTCATCATTGCATTTAGATTAGAACGGCAGGATGTGATATTTTTTTCCATTACTCATAAGTTGCTTGTGCAGACATCAGAAGGTTATTTTTTATTTAAATATGATGTATTTTCTGTCAGAGGTTGAACATGACAGATGTGCTGAAGAACATTATACCACTCTTGCAAATAAATAAAACAGGTAGATATGTTTCAAACTAAACTAAAAGTCTGACCAGTAGGCAAAAGCTTTTACGTTTTAAGAGAGAACATCAACAAAACAGACCGTCTTCACAAAACAGTACACAGCAGTGCGGTCCGCAACTCCCATAACTGACTAAAACCGAAAACAAAACTTAATATGCTTTGAATGGCCAACTCTCAGCTTCTATGCTACACCCTACTTTTTAGTAACCCAGTCGCCCGAGTTCTTGGTCACATTTTCTCCTGAGGGAACACTCATTACCTCCTGCTGTCGCCCAAACGTTAGTGTGTGTGCTGCAGCTGCTCTTACACCTGTGCTGTGTGTGTCAACCTAACTTGATGTGGCTTTAGTGTGATTGGTTCAGTGTGGCATTACTTAATTATGATTGACTGTTATGCCTGTCAAAATATGGACAAATTCATTCCAATGAAATTGTATTGAGCATGTCTCATTTCTATCAAGGAAAAGTTGGATCGCAATATATATGACTATATGACTTGATCATTTTGAGCCCGAATGCAATTACACATTTAAGACAACAGCAGTGCCTGTGATAAACTATATTTGACAAAATGATAAACTTTGCATGTGATGGGCTTTAGAGCCTATCTTTGAATGTGAGACAACACACATGAGAAAATGTAGAACATTGTTGATTTTGTGTGTAATTACTCATTCATTAAATCTTTGATGGAAAGAGAGAAGAACTATCATGTACTGTACTCTCATCGAATCTCTTCCCCTCTTTCAAGGCATCACATGTGCACGTCAGACCGTCAATCAAACATGACAGCTATTTACGCTTTCCGAGCGAGATGAAAGAGTCTGGGTCTATCACTCAGGCCCTGTTCACCTAAGAGAATAGGAAAGAAGACAGACAAAGCAGGAAAAGGGCCTGTAAATTTTTATATTCTGTGCTGTCTTAGATGCTTTCCTCTGGCAGGCACACCAACGTGCACGCCAACATGCAAGAGCGCATATACAGATGCATGTGCAGAGACAGAGGCGCAACACAGACATGCACACACACCGCTACTAATACTGCACTGTGCGTCTTTGATGTTCAAGGTGCTGTGTCTGTTGTGCATGTCTGTCCTCTCAAATCATTTCCAGCACTAGGAGTAAAACATGGAAACAAAGGCAAACGACATATTCAAAAGTGTCAACTGACACGTGTGGCGTTTCATGTTAGCTGGATGATGGTGACATTCTGGTAACTTCAGTGAGTGGAGATGCAGGACAGGCTAATTAACAGTGGCTGCCGAGGAGGTGAGAGGTTAGAGAGGAAGGCTGGATCCATCCCTGTCATGAACCGTCCTGCAGCAAACTAACTCTAATTAGATGGCATATAAATTGTTGATTAAAAGCTTCAAAGGTAATATTAAAAAAGGAGGATAGTCTAACATAAACACACACAGTCAATCTGTCACAGGAAAATAAATTAGTTACATTCCTGATTACTAATTCCACCTTAGCGCGCTGATTAATGATTACATCAAACAGGCTTCAAGCAACCTATAGCTCCTGAAGGTTGCTCCTAGGCACTATGGCAGCACTGCGAATAAGCATGCTGAAAATCACAATGCTAACAACACTGCATGTTTGGCAAGTTTAACAGTCATGATCTGAGTGTAGGATGTTAGCATGTTAATGGTAGGTAATCACATGAATCAGTTGGTCAGTCGGTAGGTAAATAAATACATACGTACATACATACAGAGTTGTCATTACTGCAGACAGTGCAGTCACATAAAGAGAAAAAGGATTAACCTTAAAATTATGAATGCTATTGACAAGAACTCCAAGTTTCTCTCCAGATAAAAAAAAAAAAAAAAAAAAAAAAAATAATAATAATAATAATAATAATAATAATAATAATGCAAACAGAGACAGCAGACCTCCGCCAAGGCTTGATGCGGTGTCATATGACATCAAAACATGATCGAGCCATAGGTGTTGACCCATTTGATGTCTGAAGGTGAGACAACGTGAATGCAAAAAAACGCCAGATTCTATCTTCACTGAATCCTGAGATATTACCACTGATGTGTTGTAGATGTTGACCTTTAGTGTGACCTCGATCTTTGACCTTCATTGCTCAAAATCTAGTGGATTCTTAAGTGACCCATTATCTATCATTCCTGAAAGTTTCATCAAAATCCGTTCAGAACTTTTTGCGTAATCCTGCTGACAGACAAACAAACAAATAAACAAACAAATGGATTTGAATTCAATACCTCCTTGGCAGGGGTAATAATAAGTACCATGAACACTGTGTCACTTGTCTGGAGACTAATTGTTAAGATTGACTTAATAATGAAGCAAATAACGGTGACTTAATTGCTGTCATTTTAGACATTTTTCTTTTTTAATGAATGGCTTCTATATACAGTGGATTTGTGGAGAATATAAACTTATCTTAATGTTCAACATTTTCAAGAGTAGGGTGACCAGGTGTCCCAAAAAATTCAGGACAGTTCCGAATCCCAAGCTTTTGTCCCGAATCCCAAATCTGGCTGTACGTGTCCCGAAAATTAAACCATTCCAAATAACTACTTTTTATCAGCAGGTAAACATTTTAAACCATTTCCCTGCTGCCTGACTGCTGCTGAGGCTGCTGCCTGACTGCTGCTGAGGCTGCTTCCACAGCCCTGAATGTTTAAATGTCTGTGTGCAGCCCTGGCTACAATGGATCTATTTTGTATCTTTGTCACATTCTAGTTCTATTCGATTGCTACAGTACAAACAGTGACTGGCACAACAAGGAGGAGTGTCCAAGAGGGCGAGGACGAAAGCCATCCACAGCGCTGAAAGTTCAGCAGCATCAGCAGACATTATTTGGAACATCGCAACATCTAAATGTGATTTAAATGTGATCATATAGCCTAAATAATTTAAATAGCCCTAAAACTTACGTTATCTAATCATACAATATTTGCATTTGCTATTACACGTCATTGTTTTATACACGTCATTTTATTATTATTGTGTTATTTTTCTACTTTCCACATTCTACAATGTTATTTTAATGTATTTACATTTGTAGGCCTAGGATTATTACTTGCTGTGGCAGCATTTGATTAATATTGAGATTAGGTCTAAAAGATTAATGAAGATTTGAAGACATTTGAAGTGCAGCTTCATTATTATTGTGTTATCGTTAAACTTCCCACGTCTCCACATTCAACAATGTTAGGTCTATTTCAAGGTAACATTTGGATGTGTATTGCACACTTGTATTAAAGATATTTGATGAATATTGATTAGCGTAATAGACTATTAAAATACCCTACTTGAAAAGCATTACTTTGACAAGCTTGGGAGTTCATGTCTTTTTTATATACATATATGTTAGCACAGCCCCCCCCCCCCCAAATTTCAGCCAACCTCATCTGGCCACCCTATTCAGGATACATGTAATAGTTGTGCATTTGGAAGCTAAAATTAAAACAGGTAAAATTGCTACCAGATTGTTTTATGTGCTGCATGACATTTTTTTCTAATGTTTATGAGCCACATATTAATAATTGAGTTATTCTTTAACATCTGTGTGATGAAGCTCATTTGTGTAATGTAAACTACAGTACACATTTGCTAAATTACAGTCAGCAATACCCAAAGTGGGGTGTGGATTCCTCATCCACAGCCTGTCATTGCCCTGCATCCCTGTCTAACCAGTCTACTCACTCGCAAACTTCAACAGGAAGAAGGCTGTGAAGACAAATTCACAGGAGAAGCCTTTAAGGAGGACATTTGCAGAAGTTGAACTAAATAGGAACTGTTTTCAGAAAGTACATCTTCTGAATATCAATAATGAAACACCACTCCTGTAACGAATATTATGAGCTTGTATTTAACTATCATATGAAGTCGCCACTTTGGTCAGACATTTAGAAATAATTTAAAAGTATAAATAACATCTTCATTTAACATGCATTAATTTGTTTTGTTTTTTATATTCATTCATGAGTATCATCTGTGTTTTCTTGCATATAGTGTAGATCCTGTGTTACATAAAAGTAAGAAACTCTGTCTAGCTGGAATAGATGACTCCATCAGTACTTTCAGAGAAAACCAGCTTGATCAGTGGCTATCTGTTAAATGACAGCTGTGGTTTTAAGCTTCAGTCATATCTGTTCCATTCTGTGTAAAACAGCACAAAGGCATCCATCTCAGGCCATGTGCCAATGGCAGCTTCAGAAATGATAATGAAATAACTGGAAGGTGTGAGGAAAAACAACACTACGTCTTTTCTGAATCATTTCAATTGATGCCGAAATAAATTTGACAATTATTGGCTGAGGGGAAACTTTTCAAATAAACAGCTTTATGGTAAGTCATATCACTTGGCAGTTGATCATCATGATCACTGCTGGATTGTCCCAGAAGGTGGCATATTTATTAGTATGCAACAGATGGGGAGCATGCGTTTTCCTTGCTAAGGCTTCTGAAATTGGTCTTTTGGTAGCAGTATAAATATGATGAACTGGAGCCTATAACAGGCACTGGATCCCACACAAGGACAAAACGTCCAAATGAGCAGCAAAAGTCGTGTTGTAGCTGTTTTACAATGTGCCATCAATGATTGATCTGCACCCTGCTGAGCCACTACAGGAAACAAAGTATAGAGCCTATAATTTAGTCACAAAACAATGCATGAGACTGTCAGGTTGTGCATCCATTTCAGCACAAGCATTCCCTGGTGAAGATAGATCATTAAACTACCAGGCGCTTTGCAATATGGTGCAGTCAATGTCACTGAAAAGATGGGACAATAAAGTGAGGTAGGGGGTTGCAACAGCAGGGAGAGAGCATGGAGATGTATTAATGTCACATAGGCTTTAGCCTGCCTCCTTAAGCCCTGCAAAGAGTCACCCAAGCCAATTTCCATTATCATATTGATTGAAATAGTTCATCATAGTGTAATTTTAGGTTTATCGCCACCCGGCTGGGAATAAGACCAAAGCATTATCCAACAAAAGCTATTGTTCCAGGGGACGTTTCGCTGTTCCAGTTCATTGATGGAGTTGATTAAGTTTAAATGAAGCAGACACTGGATAAAAGTGAGGGTATTGACCAGCGAGCAGTGTGCCGTGCTTGAAAAAGCCTGATACATGCGGAAAAGCAAGATTTGCTAAATGCTCTAATCTTCAATCAAATCTAACATCAATACAGACAAAGTTTGGTAATGAGAGATTCAATGAAGCATGCAGTAGAGAGAATTAATCCCCCTCGCCTAAACTGAGTTCAACTTTGAAGCTTGCTCCTCAGGATAGATAGTTATCTAAATGCTAAATAAGAATCGTATTGTACTTTTCACAGCATACTAATCATTTGTTCATTTTGTCTCCATTATTTGTTCTCTCACACATCCCAGTTGTTGATCTGGTGATTAGATCAACCTTGGATACTGGAGGAGAATGGAATAATGAGGCTGCCAGTGAGATTTGATACACAGTGGCCCATAATGTTCAGGCCTGTGGGGACACTGTTGCAGTCTACTGTTACAGTTCACAAAGTGGGAAATTGGGCAAAAAAAAAAAAAAGAGCATTTAATGTGCAATAGTATTTGAAGCACATTACTTCACACTAGCCCACAGGTTATGATGGATGGATTTCTGAATGTTTGGGGGCTTCATTAGCAATTTAGTGGCATGTATAAAACTAATTCTTATTTTAAAGAAGTGTCTAATTTTAGAAAAATCTACATTTGTGCTCTGGTTACACTCCACTGTGTTACAGTATGTTTATGGTTCGGTGTTTCTTCTGACCCCTTGTTAATGTGGTTCTATGTTGCCAACCCAGTTTAGATAAGAAGAGATTTTGGCCTCCCTTTTTTTGAAACAATCTCCTGTGTTGTGTTAATCAGCTTATGTCCCTTCAGATTTATCTTGCGACCCACCAAGGGGGGTCTTGACCTCCGTGTTGAGAGGCATAGATGTGGTAGATCTGATCGTTGATAGTTTAAATGAACAAGCCATGGTGACACTGAAACCCTTCGTAACAATGTTATCACCATAGTGCTCTAATTAGTCCTCAACCCTTGAAGACAGGAGCCAGAGAAGAGTGAATAAAGTGAAAAGAGGACAGAGGTGTACTGTAGTTAAAGCTGTAGCTGTACCTTCTCTTGATGAGCTTGAGGTAACATGAAGAAAACCGTCAGTTTCACAATTATTTGCTAAAGCTTTCTTATAATTTGGTCTTAAATTTTCAAGCAATCGAGCGGTTTGTCCGAAAGTGTAATAAGTGTATCTAGTCGCGATAACTTTATTTACCAAACAAAGCTAACGTACAGTGCGCAACTGCTAATTGCTAATTCGCGTGCACTTCCGGTATGGGAGGGGTGGTGAATGATGACAGACCCGCGTGACATTTACAATTATTATTTTAAAAAATAATAATTAAATAAATATTTGTTTAAATTTTTTGCACATTTTAACATATTTGAAATCTGTCACATTTTAAAATTATTTTGATGCTAATCTCTGAATGTGTCTGGTACATGAAAACTGGAGTTTGACAAGAAAGTGATGTTTTTCAAAGAAATGCCATTTATCCTGAAGTAAATTTATATAGTACAAAGATACTAAATGAAATATTTTTCTTTTTCTATATCTGACAATGTGAACTTTTTAATTGTTTGCTTTTCAGAAACAAAATCTGAACATGGTACAAATTATATTCCTACACTGTAGATTTTGCAGTGTTAATTTGGAGACAATGGGACCAAATACACTCTAGAATAAGTTAAATAAACTCTCTAAGTGTTGATTTAACACTGCAAAATGTACTGTGTATAACCTAATTAGGCTAAATAATCTCCATTGGATGATAACCGAGGAGAACTTTTTTAATATTAAGCTATGCGTATTCATAAACGTGTTAGAAATCAAGGTCACACATAGACAAGGCTGGACTAGTAATGGTCACCCATAAACCTAACCACCCTGAGGACTCACTAATAACAATGTGTGCATAAGGTGAGACTGGGTGTGTTTTCACCTTCAGTCCTGGCTGCTGTGGGCCTGTTCCGACAGTCCACTGTGGAGCACTACGTGGAGGAAGGTGAGTGAGTGGGTGCTGAGAGTGCTAGTGACATGTACCCTGGTTCCACATAACAGGTGACAGCTCCCTGCACTTGAAGTAAATGTTACATATGCCTTGTGGGGTCTGATTTTTTTTTTCTTTTTCTTTTTTCCAAATGTTCCTACTGGCTACATCCAAACCCACAATGCACTATGTATGAAAAAGTTTTTTATATATATATTTAAAAAAATATTTATGTACCAAATAGATCAAATTCGCGTTTATCACATTATGGATTTGTTATTGCTGTTATTTTAGATTTGTGTCTATACCCATGAAACGTCTAAATAAAGATTTTATTGCCCTTTGCGTCTCAGGCAGACCAAGGTTGTTATCCGTCTGTCTTAACTTCCACTATTTATTTTCAGATGCCACCTCATTATTTGCATTTACTTGGTGCAGGATGACGGTAAGCGTTGTCAACCGCGCTGAGTAGATTTTTCAACCCCCTTTTTCATTGTTGAGATATGAGCTGTGGGACATGAAGTCTGAGCTGTGTTGTCAGAAACCCATCTAATCTGCATGTTTGTTTCTTAAACAGGGCATGTTCGCTTATCCCCCCTTCTTTTTCAGCAAATCGACAGGAGATGCAACCCGGGAGAAGTGCAATAAAACAAACTCTGCTCTCAAAGGTGCGTGCGGCTTTGTACCGGCGCGTTTTGCCTGTTAGCTGCACATCCTCTGTCTTTTCATCTGTCAGTTATTCCCCCTCATGTTTTGTCATTTGCTCTGTATATTCATTTGTCGTCTGGTATTTTCAATGCCTGCACACACCCGCGGTTGTAATTAAATTTCTTCCTCAAATGCGACAAAGGCAAAGTAGTATTTCTTTGTTCTGAGATGCGTTGTGCAGACTGTGTGCAGCTCCTGCACACTTGTGTGTCCTCAGACCGTGAGCTTTCAGTAGCCACAGAAGATTGATAATAAAGTGCACTAACATTGGACTACAAAACAGGTTTTAGACGTTAAAGGAGATATGAAAGGCAAGCTTTGACTGCTGCGTCAATAATAAAATTCTTGCTTGGAGCTCACCGTCCTTCAGCCTGCAAAAGCAGGAAAATCCATTCAGGCTGCAAGAGGCCTGTGAAGTGTGTTCACAGATCATTTCTGCAGATTTATATCAGCAATATCCAGAGAGAATACTAAAATAAACTGAACAAAAAATGCTTAGACAAAATATTCAAGGTATAAATGAAGAAAAATTATCCTCTAGGCCAAATTTTAATGTAAATTTTGGATCATTTCCACTGTACACGTTGGCTATTATTTTGTGTTTTTGTTTGTGATTAATGTCGGTGTTGTAGGTGTGATTCTCCTCGTGTTTTGTCAGAATGAAACGAACAGCGACTCCTACCGGCTGATGGTGGTAGTGCAGGCGGAGCGCACTGGCCTGTTTCAACACAGACAAACTCAGTGGTTGTGAACAGTTTTTAATTCCACTGAGCCGTTTCACACCCCTCTAAGTGATTACAGGGATACAATCACAGCTGTAAAATTCCACCTTTTGTGTGAATGATTGCAGGAACTCAAAGTACGTGTCATCTTTTTTTGTGAAACGGATGTGGCACAGAGATGGTCAAAATATGGCAGAATCAGTGTCGGTGTTAAATCTTCAAATTCACCGCATTTAAGGAGGAGGGGGAGATGTTTCAGCAGCAGCAGCCCATGTGTTTATGGTGTGATGGAAAAGTGCAGAGACCAAAGATTATTATTTTGCCTATTTATTTATTTGTTAATTATTCTTAGAATTTATTCTTTGATTCGAACCGAAATTCTGCCCGACTCGTCATTTCTGGCTAACATTCTGTATTTCTCCCATCATCCAAATAAAATAATAAAAAAAAAACAGTGTACTTGTCATGCCTCCAGTTTAGAGATGCAAAAAAAAAGGAGGTCAGTCTGTACCCGGCGGGATGAAGGGCAGCTGCTCCCTGACCAGTTCTCCGTCACACCTACTGCAGCTCCGTTTCTAAAAGCATTTGGTTGGTGAGTAATTAATAGGAAATAATGATGTTGCCCAAGGTGCGGCTTCGCAACCGTGCACGTCAAGACTGGGCATATTGTTGGCTGCATTATTAATTTCCTTACTGTAAATGACACATTGATGCTGATGATGATGATGCTCAGCCTGGTTGCAGTGATGGAGGTGTTTAAACTGAAAGAAAGCAACGACCATTATTGCATGAAAAAAAAAACACGAAACAACCCCAATAGATATATATGTAGACAATTATTATTATTATTATTATTATTATTATTATTATTATTATTATTATTATTATTATTATTATTATTATTATTATTATTATTATTATTATTATTATTATTATTATTATTATTATTATTATTATGTATTCCTAGTTATAGTGGATACACTTTAAAGTATTAACTCAAATAGACTCCTATAATGTGCTTCCTCCTCTGACAGGTAATTACTGCAGATAATGTAATGTATACCACACTTGTCTGCCCAATTAGCTGAAACAATTATTGCGACTTTGACTTTAATTACGTCTCAATTTGAAGCCTCTTGCTGGTCTATAATTCAGTGATTAAAATCCGCTTTGCCCCAGTGCCTTTAGGGCAGCACATGATTAGGACCTGTCAGCTGCTGAAGTGAACGGAGCCAGCCATGCGTGTTGTGCAACATGACCCGCTGTTGTTAAACCATGTCAACATATTAACCTGAATTCCCCAGTCATTATGGGCTGAATTGCCTGCATAAGAAAAAAAAAATGTGTGCACATATGTATGTGTAATTGAAAAAAATAATGCAGTAATTTTAACAAAGAACATGACGTCACTAATGTCCCAGGGCCTTTTTTTTCGGCGAAGCTTGAATGAATCCTATTATGTGTAAGCTTTTAGTTATATGATGCAATTTGTTGTAATGTGTTTTTATGGCTGACATTTTTAATGGCATAAAAGTCAGGCAGCAGTGAAGGCTGTCTTTTATTAAAAAAAAAAAAAAAAAAAAAAAAAAAAAGTCTCCAAAATTCATGAATCTTGGGATGTCTGATCATTAAATGTAGACAAACAAAAATAAAGAGATTTGACAAGAGGAGAAATGCTGTTTTGGGAGGGCCAAAAGGTTCATCTGAGGCACATTTGATCCTTGTCAAAATATATTGATTCAGTTCTTTCAAGAGACAGTTGATGTCTTCCTTAATTTCTGACTGGCCATCTGGACTGACTGATGAGGAGAGACTCTTGTTTTCTTTGCAGGCTAAGAAACTAATCTGTCAGAAGGGTAATAAGTCAATTACTGGCTAAATGAGAGGGATTGTCTCATGTTAAATCAGGATATGACAGGATGTATCCCTCCTTGACAACATGTAAAAAAAAAAAGAAAAAAAAAAAGAAAAAAAACATTAACACTGTCACACAGTGTTTCAATGCCATGTACTTGCTTGTCATGCAATGTAGTGTGTGGCTTGTATAAGTTTACAGGAGTGTCCGAGGAGAGGATGCAGACTGGGCCGCAGGTTTCACAAATTTCCCCTCAGCCACAATCAGTGCAGTCGACTTTCCTTTGGTGTATCCAGAGGTGAATAATTTATGGGTGGATAAAAGCATTTGTGGTAGAGAGCTAGACGGTCAGACAGTAGAAGCCTGGCTGGGAATCCCCACCCCCTCCACCCTTCACAGCCTCACCATCCCACTCCCACCACCACCCTGCCCCAACTGAGTTTGCCCCTTGCCGCTTGGTGGCCTTGCACGATACCTCCTTGGACGACTGCTTGAAGTGCAAATCTGTGTTCCAACTTGTTCCTGGTGCCTGTCAGCATGTTTTCCTCTTGTCAGGAGCCAGCAGCAGTGTGGGCCTGCGTCACCCTTGTACCGCCGCTGTAACGGGATCATTGACAGGCCAGTGACACTGCCCAAGCAGATAATGGAAACCTATTGATTTTTCTTCCGTTTTTCCTTTTCACACAGCCAGTCTGTGGCACTTCTGAATAACTGGCCAAAGGACAGGTCACGATCAATGGTCCTGATGTCAGGATCACTGCTGCCACACACCTCAGTCAAAAAGAAGCACCACCAGCTGATGAAACAGGCCTATTAAACAATGTATGCTTTGTGAAGGCGCAGTCTGGTGATTAGACATTTACCACAAATACAAAAATCTAAACCTAATATTTAACATTCATTAATAAACAAACACTAAGAAACACTATTTTAAACCCACCTGTCTGAAGAAAATGTAACAATGGAAAGTTTTCTCCAAACATTCTGTTCATTTGACATTTTTAGACATGTGTGCAGCTCATGGTGGCTTCCAACTATTTTTAAATAATAAATAATATAATAATAAATTATATAAATTCCACATGCATTAATGATTTTATGGTTAGATTCAGGTACGAGGCAAACACCAGGTTTCATTGGGTCACAATATTTTCTGAATCTGAAATGAAGAAATAATTTCCTATAACTTAATGGTATCATGTAGAAAAGGTCTACAAATATGTTAAAATAAGACAAAAAAGTTTGCCAGACCAAATGTATGTGTTCCTATATGCTTATATTAACACACACACACACACACACACACACATATATATATATATATATATATATATATATATATATATATATATATATATATATATATATATAATTTATTTAATCTTTTTTTCTTTATTTCTTTTCATTAGTAGATTCCACCCCTAAGCTAACATCTGTCAGTTACCTCCATGTACATCTGTACAGATGTTCTTCCAGCAAAACCCCTTATGACGGTACCATAGTTCTTCAGTATTTCCTCAACAGCAACACTATGCAGTTTAGAAGTGGACAACAGACTAGTCAACATTTAATCCCAGAACATTAGCATAAATAAACAGTACATATTGAACTTTAAAACAAAACAGGATTACCTCTCAACCAACACCAAAGCAGTTTTATCATTTAAACATTGAACCCTACAATACTCAGGATGTCTCCCAAGTTTTGTTTATTTGCCACACATATTTACTCCTACTTTCAACCAGTAGAAGAGCTGTACTGAAAATGTATGCTAATGTACACAAATGTTGTAGGTTAACAGAAACTTGTGTCATTGTTTTTGTAGATCAGGTAACAGCGTTTTCCATTTTTCGTCTCAGTGTAATGAGAAGCAAGTGTTACATCTAAAGTAAATGCAGGTTTTCTCTGTGTTTTGTGGAAACAGGGGTTGGCCTTTGCAGTTTTAATGGAGCAATCTCCAGAGAGGAGGCCCTTTGATACCCATGGCAATGATAAGCATGCATTGGCTGCCTACCATTGGACCCCCATGGCAGATGGTGAGTGAGGGTCCTGCAACAACACATTTCTTTATGTCAGCCTTGTCCCTCTTTCTCTCTCTCTCTCTCTCTCTCTCTCTTGCTCCAACCAGTGGAATAATGAAAAGCCTGATTCTGGTCATGGCTAACTCAATCTCATTATAATCTCTCTTTTTTATTCATTCGGCCCCTTGGGATGCTGTCTGCCAGCGATGTGGCTTTCAACCTCCAGAGAGAACATCTTTTGAAACAGCCAGGAGACCTAATGAAGTCACAGAGTGGCACAATTATTTCCCAAAGAAGGAGCATTAATGTACTTCAAAATTCCCTCCGGAGAAACATGATGACAATTGGTTTGTACAGCTTTGATCGCTGCTTTAAATACTGCCCAAGATAAACTGCAGGGTTAGCCCCCTTTGCCACTGGTAAGTAGAAAACCCAGAAGTGGCTATCAAGCATTGGATGCATCATATTCTCAGCCTGTGACGCTAAAATGTGATGTTTAAAATAGCACATAGCCCTGCCATTACTTCCTGTGGGGAATCATGGTGCAATGTGACACTTAGAATTATATGTTTCACCCATAAGAATTGCAAGTACATTTGTTTAACACAACAAGTAAAACTGGAATGTGTGCAGGGAGGAAATGGCCTTTTGTTTTCTCCTAACAGTCACTCATACTAAATAAAATGCATTAGGTGACAATTTGTATGGCTCACATCAGCTTTGGCACACAGGAGTGTATTTGTAAGTCTGTTAATACTGCAGCTTATAATGTGATGGTTATAATAACAGATGATATAACAAACATCATATTTCCTTGTTTTTATTTTGTTGAAATCGTCATTGCTGCTGCTGTACAGTAGTATTCCTTCACCACACGAATCACTTGTTTCTTCAATAACAGTTATTCATTTCTTTTTTTCTAATAATAAGGATGTGGAATAATAAAAAGTGGAATAAGAATTCCACTTTTTAAAAGTGCTGGTCATTTGATGCGATCACAAACTATTACTAAGCTGCCAAAAACACAATTTGTATCATTTGCTCCAGTTAAAAGCATTTTGGCTAAATATAATTGTCACAACCTTTCCCCCAGTTCCTCACCAGCTTCACCTGGCCCGCACTGTGCAGCTGCCAGTCGTTGCTGATCTGCAGCTATTTAAGCAGCGAAGCTTGCAGTTGCCGGTGTGGGACCATTTTACCTTTATCACCTCCATAACCCGTTCATATGTGTTTCTGATCTTGCCATAACATGAACAGTTTGCTTCACCACGGACACTGGCTGAGCTCCCCCAAGGTTTTGTCTCTGTTTCAGTTTTGTCTGTGTCTTGTCTTGGTTACTTTAGTCCTATTTCCACCTCACTCCTCATGACAATAATCCATCCAGTTTTACTAAAATAACTTGTGGATGTACGCAGCAAAATGAATATTATTAAAATGAAAATATTAAGCCTTACTTTATAACCAAGCATAACTAAAACATCCCCCTGTGCTTCAGGTCTAAAGTCCATATTAATGTTTAAGAAGTCTGACACAATAAAAAGGATACTTTTACTTCCTGTCAAATCTGCTGTTTAATGCAATAAACACTGCTCTCTCACGTAAATGAAGGCCTGTGCTTTAAAGATGTACAATTATCCAGTCAGGTCCAACACTTTTATCCACTTCACTGAACCTGATGCTTTAAATAATGTCAACAGAACAGGCAGCCATATGTTACTGTTAATGTGGTAAATCTGGGGTGTTTTTTCATGTTATCAGGCAGTTATATGTAATTTCCTACATTCAGATGAATGAAACATCCTGCAGTATCATGCGTTTGATTACAAATGTCACAGATTTTTTTATTTATTTATTTTTTTTACAAACATTGAAGTGCAAAAGTTGAATTAGAATCTCACTTGATTTAGTTTGTCAAGCCTGAGTATGTGAGTAAGATAAATAGAATAGAAATCACTCATTTATGTTACAAATTCAAGTTGAAAATCTTCAATTTAGCAAGTAGAATATTTCAAGAGAATGTTGAGATAAATATGTAAATATCTAAAAACTAGGCAACTGTAGCTATAAATCTAAAGTTATAGAAATGTTTCCTACAGTGTTTTGCTGTAATATACTGTATATTGTTGATAAAAAATACATCTTGAGATATACAGTCTTTGCTGAAAGCAATATTTACATTTGCAAATATTCTAGAGATGGACCAATGTGAAACTCAGATCAAGTCAATAGTTTGTTTATATTTGTTTTTATTTGTCTCCATTTTTGTGCAAAGGAAACAAACAACTTTTATTTTGACATACCTTTAAGGCTTCACATTATTTCGAATAAGCAGAAATCTAATCATATATAATGTATTAACGCCATCAGTGAAAGGATATCTGAGCAAATATGAGCAAAAATCAACTAATCAGTGCATCCCTAAAATATCAATAATAATAATAGGCTACAATAACATATCATACACATGTCTTTGTTACAGTGAGTCGCTGTTGAAAATGTATTTTTCAAAATTGTACTGTGGTTGTGTGGTTTCATTAAGCATTAAATATACTGCGAGACTGTTTTCAGCACTTCATCTTATAGTTTGTTTTCTCCAAGTATGGAAATCTGTGTTTTATAAGCACCATGGTCTAAGATCCGTGGTTAAAGGTACCCTAAGGAGTTTTTATTTTGGAAACCAGATGCAATTTAATTTCTCTCCAGTTACCATCATATATTAACCCTCTGCTACTTTGTGGCAAGTGTTAAGTGTTCAGTGTCTGAGGATGAAAATGCAAAGCAATGTGTCACCTTGTACAAATACATTCATCCCTATAAAAATGTACCTTCATATTTTTACTTGTAACCTGGTTGGGCTGAGTGATATTCAAACATATCACTCAATAAAGACATTAGTATCTAAAATTAAAAAAAAAAAAAAAAAACACAAAAAAAAACACGGTGTTTTTTTTGGAGGAAAAAAATCTAAGTGATGCTTTTGTTTTCCAACACGGTACCTTGCAATTGCTAAGAAATGCTTATCTATGGACATATTTTAAAATATGAAACCCAAAGTTTAGTGAGGTACAGTTCTTAAATGTGATTGGAGTAAAATACATTGTTAACACCCTAATTATATATTTTGTGTGTCAAATTTCTGAAACACTCCTGGCATAATAAGAAAAAAAAAATAACAAGAATAAAAGTTAAAATTACCATTGTACTTTTGTGGTAATTAATATAAATGGAGAGTAATGTGATTATATTCCACTGCATATACAGTTTTATCACCCACTACAACACCATCCAGAATTAGCAGCATTTAAGAAATGGTTAAACGAGAGCTAAGTGCCTTAACCTTTCATGTAAAAACAGCTCCTTATAACAAGATGAAGATTACATTTGAAACAATTCCCTTTTATAACTGTAAGTTACAGCTAAAAGGCTATACTACAATAAATCAGTGTTAAAAACGTGCTCTAATCATATGCTTTACCACAAACAGCAAAGCACTTTATCATGTTACATGGTTTATCAATATACAGCCGCTCTGTCAAAACAGTCTGTTCATAAGAAATGTTGTTTTTACATTCACATTTTCCTCACCATTAAAATACCCAATATAACATTTTTGGTAATTCATATTTGTAGTATACTCTTAGTAAGTACTCTGGTTTATCTATGATATACTTATATAAAAGGTGTAACCAAAGTAATGTGTTGAATATGTGTATAAACAGTGTGTAAATTCAGCTCAGCAGCTCTAGTTGACAGTTGGTTGTTCATGTGACAGGCTTAGATGTATTTTATGATGAAGATCCAAAACCTCAACCATCCCAGTCCCTGAGTGGGGTACACTGGTGTGCAAAAGGTGCCTCTGTAAATGTCTGATCCAATCCTCCTGGACAGATAGAGGACCCTGGAATACTAGGTCACAGAATCTGCAAAGAAAAAGAAAAATACAGTCACCCTCTTCATGCACAACCCTGTTCTTCTAGTGAGAGACAAGCTGTTACTATTTATGTATCAGTTTTTTTTTTTTGTTTTTTTTTTTTTTTCTACTGCCCACATAAATGCAGGAATCCATATGGACATGTGGGTCCCAAACTGTGGTACCTCTACACAGTTCACATGTGAAATGTGTAACTGCATACATGGATATCTCACTTTCTTCTGACTCAGAGTGTACCTGCAGGTCAGGGTGTAGATCTCAGTGTTCAGCGAGGGTAAAGTCTTCCTTTTCAGTCCAGGTCTTGGTCTTGGCAGCTTCTGTTTATAGTCATAGCCTAAAAAAAAAAAAAAAAAGTACTGTATTGCCTCATCTGAAAATATTACCGTAGGCATCATGTTAAACCTAGGAAAAACAACAACTGTGCATTTAATACACTCCTGTCCATAAAGGTGGAATAACATATTTGTACATTTCTCATGTAATGATTGTGACTCAATATGTGATCATTGTACCTGGTCAAAGGTGATACTGATGTGTATAAATAGGAATAAATGAACAAATTGAGCACCTGAAAACAACGTTATTCCAACTCTATGGGCAATAATGTATATGAACCCATTCATGCATGAATTATTGCCAAACTCATCTTGTCTCATTGTCTGAACCTGCTTTATCCTCACTAGGATCACAGGGGTCTGTGGGGGTCTAATCCAGCTACAATGGGTGAAGGCGGGGTACACCTTGTATGAGTCTCCAGATCATCTCAGGGCTGAACATATATAGACAAACAATCACTCTCACATTCACACCTATGGATGATTTAGATTAACCAATTAACCTATCAGTGCATGTGTTTGGATGGTGGGAGGCAGAGGTGGGTATTTCCAGGTCCATCAAGTCAAAGTCCTGCCATGTATTGGTTCAAACCTGTTCATTGAACCAGCCCATTTTGATGAGCACAATGCCTCATCCAGGTAAATGGGATAATTAGTGGAATCACCTGTGTTCAGTGAACAGGTTTGAAGTAATACATGGTAGGACTTTGACTTGATGGACCTGGAATTACCCACCTCTGGTGGGAGGACACATTTACAGTCATTTTTAGGTGAGATTAAAAAAAGAGATTAATTCGATCAATTAATTACAGATCATGATTAATTAATCTCTATGTTTGAATTTTTTTGACAGCACTAGTTTGAAGGACACCATGCATAAAAAGGCTTTTTAAAAATCCTATTAAAAAAGCATATTATTTTTTACTGTATTTCATGGCACTGTGGTTGCTTATATTGTTGGACACTTACACGTTTTTTCCAAAATGCCAATCCTCCTCCTTCGTGCATAGGCCTGAAGATGGCCAGACAGACACACAGCATTTGGGAAGGTGTTGTTACACTGAATACAAATGGTATTTGAAGCATTTTCCCCTGAAAACAGAACATTGAAAAGTCAAATTAAACTGAAACATCACACAAAATGGGTCATTTAGTGGAATATTTCACATTATTTCTAATGGAATGCTTCTGGGAATACATCTTATTAGTCTGACACTTATCTCAAATCATGCTTTAGGATCAAGAAACATTGTGCAGTTATTTTATTATCAGGTAAAACTGTTAATCCCAGTGAGATGTCAAGTCTTCCCCCACCTATTTGCACCCTCCTGTATGAAAAGTGTTACTGGGAAAGTTTAACACAATCCTAAATCTTCAGGGATGTCATTTTCACATACACCGATGATTGAGTCACATATGAGTAAACAACTGCATAAGCATTACAGATCTGTGTACTGTGGCAGAAACTGACTGTGACACCAGTCAAATTGTCTATTAATAAATATATGCAAAAGTAATTACAAAGGGTTTATCATGAAGTAGGATAACATTATTGATGGCCAAAATAAATGCTGATAAGAAAATTAATGTATATTTTCAGTATTTGTTTGTAGTTATCTCGTCTAGTCTAGTCTATATGAATCAATGAAAGTGAAAAAAAACAACAACAAATGATTTCTTTTTTACTTGATATGCAAGTGTTAATTGTTAAGTTTGGTTTGTTACCTAGAAGTAACCAACAGTATGTGACTCTTGTGTACATTAGTTTTCATTATTTTTTATGTAAAACCTACTCTGCAGAAACCTATTTTTCTACTTTAGTTTTGATAAATACAATGACAAGCAACCAACAGATATAAATATTAAATCTTAAGGTTTAAATTTCTACTAGCAAAGGTCTTTATTTTTTGAACAGAATAAAAAATCTGAGTGAGAACAGAGACAGTGGCCTCCAATATCAAGAGAAACTCATGATTTTTTAATCTGAATTTCCAAAGCTCTTTGGTGACATTTAATCTACGGTGTGTATGTGCTGTCACAAATGGACCGATCGTGTTCCTATTCTCACACTGTGTTAATGGCCTCTCTTATAGTATATAGGTACACACACTAAGATACTGTAAGTTTGGGATAAATTATTAACACAAGGGACCATAGGTTAATGTCTGTACTGTCAATAATAGATGTAATGGATGTAACTGAACAAAGAGGCCAAATGCTCCTACACTGTTCATTTGGAGGGATGGGCATATGGAAATAAAGTCCATTTAGTTCAGGGGTCTGCATCTCCAGTCCTACAGAGCCACTGTCCTGCATGTTTTAGATGTTTCCTTCTTCCAACACAACTGGTTCAAATGATCAGCCTATCATCCAGCTCTGCAGAAGACTGAGAATGACTGTCAGGTGTGCTGGAAGAGGGAAACATCTAAAACATGCAGGATAGCGGCTCTCTTTAGGACCGCAGTTGCAGACCCCTGATATAGTTCATAGGGTTATGGTTGAGGAGTGACGAGTATTATTATTGCATCTCCTAAAAGATATAGCAATTCCTTGAGGGATTTATCTGTATTTGTTCTATTATCTACATGTTACTGTATTTCATGTATTAATTTTCTGGATGTTCATAGAAGTTTAGGGCAAAGTCAAGGGTTATTATATCAAAACAGAGAAAACTGAAGACACACTGACTTTGGCAAGAAAATGGAAGTAAAAACAAGTATCTATGTACAACCACTGTCATTTGGCAAAGTACAATAGTTTTGCTGGTCAGTCAATACTGTCTATTGTAAACATACACATACAAAGACAGACATATACATTTGTTTTGTTTGTTTAAATAACAACAATGCAGACATTGGTAACAGTGGTGCAGTACATACCGTTATTATCAGTCAAACCCTTTAGACCCAAATTTATATAATCAATCACCCTAATCAATGATTTTTTTTCATTGTGAAAACAATGGTGAATCAAATGCATATTTTCATCTTCTACTTTTTATTTTGATGTATTATATTAAGTGTTCTACATTGTTTTCATTTTATACCTTTATAAAAAAATTTTTAAAGTAAAGTAAAACATATTCAGATGTGATAGAATATTATTGTTATATATTTATATTTAAAAGGTTAAAACAGCTTACATTGCTACCTTCATAGGTAAAATATAGAAAGTATAGAAAGTATATAAACCACATGTCATATAAGTAAGGTGGAATTTCAATACCATACTAGTTTGCATTATTTACAATAAAACATTTGAGCTGGTTCATCTTTTACAACAGATGCTTGACCACAGAGGAGACTGGGAAACAAACACAGCATCTGGACACTTTAAACAGCTAAGAACCTCTGACTTGTGTTTTTTTTTTTCTCTCTTTTCCTATACTGGCATTTATTGCTGATGTGCTCTTTGAGAAAGCAAGACCTAAAGGTGCTGTTTATTCTGGTCAGAACTGCAGGTGTTTGTTGGAGCGTTGAAAGGAAGTACGTGACTGTGCAGGCAGTAGGACAGTGAAGTGCATCCAGTGGAAAGGCTGATGCACACGCCCACTACACAGTCATACTCACACACATTTGGAACAGATTTGATAATGACAAAAGATAAGATGTTTGTTGGATTACTGGAATCTGGGCAGTTTGTAAAAGTCAAGCAGACTTTTCCTAAGTCTGATGGAGATCTACGGTGCACAGTTTGACCTGAACAGACTCAAAGCTGAGACAAAAATCATGTTGGACATGTCAAACTTGAAAAGTAAAAGTGATCTCCTGATTTCCTAATGCAGTCACATACCTAATCCTAATAATCCCAGTGTCTACAGCCACTGTGGAGAGCTTCCTTTCAGCTCTGGAACGAATAAAAAACCAACGCAAGGACAAGCAAGACTCCTGTCTACTTTGGTGTCCATTTCTTTTGAGAAAGAACTGCTGAATAAACTAAAGCAAAAAGGATGACATGATCATGTTATTGAACATTTTGTCAGAAAAGACAAATGTATGGACTTCATTTAGAAGTAACAGGCAACAGAATATCCCCGAAACTTTATATTATATAAAGGTATCATAATATCTGAAAACAAATGGACTTGTTAATGTCTATTTGATCATCCAAAGACATGCACTGACATCTCCCTTGAAAAAGAGACCATTGAACTGAATGGGACACACCTGGGTAAATAAAGGTAAAAAAAAAAAAAAAGTCATATGGAGGGCATTTAAAAAAATTAAAAATATGGCTCTTTAACCCATAAAGACCCAGTGCTACTTTTGTGCCAGTTCCCAAATGAATTCCTCCCTTTATTTGAATATTTATTAAGTGATTTCTCACTATTTATTATAATATTATGCTATATTTTGTGCTTTCTTGAGATAATCATGTAGTTTCCTATATTTAAGTCATGGATCATGTACAGGTTCATAAAAGCTCAGAGTTAAGTTGAAACAGAGAAAAGTGAAGAAAAAGTGACGCTTTCAAGAAAATCTCTCATTATCTGAACATGAATCAAGTGTGTCCATCCACTGTCATTGATCCAACTCCATGGGTTTTTACTGGTGAGTCAATGTTGTAGAAAATGATCAGAGGTGGAAAGTAACTTAGTAAAAGTACTTCATTACTGTACTTAAGTAGATTTGATTTGATCATTTATTTTTCTGGCAAGTTTTTACTTTTACTTCCTACATTTTTACATAAATATCTGTATTTTATACTCTTTAAATTCTCAGAATATTCTCTTTACTTTTTCAAATTAGACAGAATGCTAAAATGCTAAAACACTAACACTTCAAAAGGAAAATCAGAGCGAAATTGTGACTTTCTATATCACAATTAGGACTTCTTATATAAAATGTGCCATATTATCTCATAATTTCACCTCTTTTTCTCATAATTATGCATTTCTTATCACATATTTATGACTATCTCATAATTTAGATTTGTTTTAATCTCACAATTTTGACTTTTTATCATAATTTTATCACAATTTTACCACAAAACTGAGTAGTGTGACCAAGTCAAACACATTTTCTACACAGTAATTCACTTTTAAGGGCTTTATTTTTTGATACTTTTGAAACTTTTCTGACCTTTCCTGGTTAAATAAGTATTTCAACCATGGTTTAAAAAATTCAGCCTTACTTTTTACTTAATTACAATTGAGAAGTTGCACTTTTTTACTTTTACTTCAGTAAAGGAGTTGAATCAGTACTTCTACTTTTACCAGGATATTTTTTTCACACAAGTAGCTATACAGTACTTCTACTTGTGTACAGAATGGGAGTACTTTTACCACCTCTGAAAATGTTGATGTTTTTATGTTAACTATGGAGCCTCCAAATGGATCATAGTGATGACCATGAAAAGATGACCGACTGTATTTTACACCAATTATTTACATTCATTGACAGGAATAGTGGATCAACAGGGATGGATCAGTTTAGATCCGTAGATGGTTTGTATCACCAGTGGCTTTTTGATTCTTTATGGGTTAATCTGTCACACATGCAAATGTTACTTGACACACTGGCTCTGTAAACATGTGTCAGTGTAATGTCTCCATGTTCTTACCCTGCAGCCAGTCTGGTCTGGTGCTGGTTACCCGCGTCTCCTCTAGACAATCTTTGGTCACGTTACAAAGCTTCATTGATGGATAAGGTCTGTGACTTCCAAGAAGCTTCATCCTCTCCTGTTTTGTTTCGAGTAGCTCCACTAAAGTGCTTGCTAAGGCCTCAGTCCCTCTTTGCTCTTCTTCCAACTTGACCATTTTCTTCTTCTTCTCATCTGAAAACTCCTCCACCTCCTGTTTTGGGACAAAGCTTTCCAATATGGGTGCTGGATTTCTCACTGCACATTGGATTTGTACTGGAATCCCTGTGTGCATCAGAAAAAAGTCATTTCTGTTGATTAACTTCTGAGACACAAAAGGCTGTGAGGGCAGCTGGTTCTGGAGGCTGGTTTGATGTTTCTTATTGTTCTGTAAGAGTTCATTTAGGATACGCAGAGGGGATTTACTGTTGCCCGAAACACTTCTACCCATTCGTTTCAGGTGTCCTCGCACGTGGTTGGAGAGGCCAGTTTTAGTATCAAACCATCCATAACACAGGGGACAGGTGTGCCCTTTTTGTGCCTCTGGTTTAACTGCTGTAAAACAAGAGCAAATAAATAGAAACAAAAAGAACATTTAACAACCTCAGATATTAACAGCAATGAACTCAAGGCTTTAGTTTAACCTCTTTATGGCAGCCATAACAAGCGGCTGCTGAGGTGACTTCATGTTTTATTTGCAATAAAGGTGTCAGAAAAACTATTTTTTGATAATACTTTTAAACCTTTGTTTTCTGGAAGAACACACATTTCTATATCTGGTTATTAATGATCACTATAATAAATAATAAATATTTAAAACTATGTGTTGTGATTTTTTTTTTTTTTTTAAAAAAAAGGACCTCAAGTTTTTAGCATATTTCATTATCAAAAACAACTTCAAATATCCACAATAAAACATTGCAAAAAAACATTGCATAAATAAACATATGCTCAAACATACTTTTTGGTCTTGAACATTCAGGACCCATATAATGGCTTTAAATATATATATATTTTTTTGTTATTTTGTTAAGACCTATTTAGTGTCAGAAAGTTTGGGATCTCAGCTTTATAATAAATTTTGTGGATAGTACAATTGATTCAGAAAGTACAGTAAAGTAAGTTGAATGTTATATTTCTGGAGTTGTGTACACTGTAACACAGCAATATACTGAAGAAATACTTCTACTTGTGTATCTCCACTTCACCTTTTTGCTGTTTTATACTTCTACTCCAGTATTGTAGCTTCTTCTTTGTCTGACATCTTTAGATAGAAATGACTATGAAAATTCAGGCTTTACACCAAAGACCATACTTTATAACAGACATTAAATACCAGTGGTTTCCAACCTTTTTGATTTTTGACATTTTGTTAAAAGCAGAATGTAATCATGTTCACATTCATTACATATATTTATGCCTGTATGTGTTGTTAATCACTCCAAACAGTGACTAATGTTCTCATATGCATTCATAGAAGATCAAAAAAGAAGAGAGAAACTATACTGAAAAGAAAGAAAACAGATTTTTTTTGTGTATCAGATTTGTTTTTCATAATTCTACGCCCACTAAATGTGATGATGGTCAGTGAATCTTTGGTAATTGGATTTTATTTTCAGAAACAAAAGACAAACTAGTGGTTAATTGATTTTAATTTTAAAATGGAAGAATTAAAATTCAATTTCAAGGCATTTTTCTTTGTCAGTGTCAAAACAGATAAACTGAATTTTAAAAATGGATTGCTATTTCCTCTTTCAAATGACAAAAAAAATAAGGTTACTGTACGACCTTACAGAAATGAAGACACTGACCAAAAATACCTTTTCTTTTTCATATTCTGAGACCAGATGTCAATTTCAACAGTACCTAGGTCATAAAGATTGTCACAAACAATGGCTTCATATGAATCATTCAGTTTGTAGGAAATCTGTAGTTTATAGACATTTGTGGAAGTTTAGTTTGAGTTTCTTATGGTCACATTATGAAGTAGCTACAGTTACCCTTCACTTCATAAGCACAACTTAAGGCCTCTGTGAGAAGACTGTGATTTTGTGTCATGTGAAGACCATATAGTTGTCATGTTCTTCATGAAGGTGCATTATTGCCTTCCTATTGTTGCTATTCCTTCAGCCACTTCATGATTTAATTTTTTTTTGTTGGCCGTACGGTGGCTGCACCACGATTTTAGGCTTTTATGTAATATTTGGATCGTTATCTAAACAGTGGCCGTGTACTCTCTCTTAAAAATTCCATGTCATGATCATCACATTTAAGATGATAATAATGTCAACAACACTGAAACTTCGACAACGACACAGCTGACCTCCACCAAGGCTTGATTTTTCAAAACGTGACGAATGGTAACATGTGAGCAAGGGAGGCGGGGTTTGTTTACAAAATGAGAAGCTTTTCACTGCACCAGTTTGAGTAGAATATTAATGATTGCAGTAATTACCCAATGGGAGGATTATGTTTACTTAATGTTTTAAATGTAATGACATGTTTTCTTGGACAGTGTATATCAGAATCAATCCAGTGCTTTTACTAAAATACTTTAAATAATAATAATAATAATAATAATAATAATAATAATAATACATTTATATGGCACTGCTCACAGACCAGTTAAAAGTTATCACATCACACAGTGTTTCCTCTAGGATTTTTTTCTCCAGTGGGAGCAAGCACGCCGGGGAGTCGTGGTAGTGGTTCACTTTAAAAATTCGGAACTTTTGTTTTTTTTTAATTAGTGTTATTTTAGTGATAATTTTGTTCATGGAACTGATGTACAGGTGTTGAAAAGCAACTGATTTAGAAAAAGTAAAAGCCCAAACTAAAACTACTGGAACCAAATTGCAGCACTAGTCATTTATTCCTTATTTTTAACTTCATTTTTGTTTTTTTTTTGGTGTTTTTTGTTTTGGGTTTTTTTTTGCATTTTTCATGTTATTTGTTGTTTGTAGTATTTATTAGTTTCTGTTAATGCTTATTTTTGTAAATTTTTTCTACATTTTGTTTACTTATTTGATTACTTTTCTTCAATTGTGTTTTATTAGTGTCTTACTTTGTTCGTGTTACATATTAATTTGTTAGTTTAATATTCAATTTTGTTCATTTTACTGATCACTTTGGCAGTGTTTGTTAATTTTGTCGCTTATTTCATCTTTTTTTTCACTGTGGAATTGCTTACATCTCAGGAGTTAAAGGGTTAAACTTATAATGTACTGTATTATTATTGCATTGCTTCATCAATACTTTGCCTTTAACCCATAAAGACCCAGTGCAACTCTGTGGCAGTTCCCAAGCGAATTTTTCTGTTTACTTTTTCATAACTGCTTCATCAGCATTTTTATGGGATTTTCTTTCTGTATTTTACATTTTTTCTGTGTAAATCATTAATTTCCCTATATTTAATTTATATACAGTATTAATTAGTAGATGTTTATGAAGAATAAATTCAAAGTTAATGATATCAAAGCTGAGAAAAATGAAGAAAAATTTATCTTCTTGGTCAAATAAATCAACTGAACAAAATTCCAGTGTGTCCATCCACTATCATTTATCCATGAAAAGATGGCATGGCATAATACAGCAATTATTTACTTGTATTGTTAGAGTAAGTGGATCAGCAGGTATTTCTTATTTTACATCTGAGGATGGATTCTGTCACTGGTGGCTGTTTGGGTCTTTATGGGTGAAATAAAGTCTGTAAATATTAATATTAGAGGTTTATCACTAAAAGCAGACAAGTGAGGGGTGTTTATTTGAATGCCTCTTTTCTTCAAAAGTCATGGTCTGTTCACTCCAACACATTTTGCAAATAACAACCCAAAAAGGGTCTAAAAAACTGGTCATTTGTTCCAGCCTCTGTTAGGATGAAGCATTACGTAATTGAACGAAACACAAGCGCTGGCCAATTAAGACACAGGAGATGAAATCGGGGGAACAAAAGCAGCTTAAAGAAGGAAACTCTGGTGATGAGTTGCAGATTAAAAGCTTTTCTCAGGAGTTTCATTAATACTCTCACCTTTCCTTAGCCTCCTGGTTCCAGTAGAAATCCTCCTGCGGATTCTTGGCTGACAGTCGTGCATGGCCACTTGCTCAGGTGACACCATGTGGCGAGCATTATAGCTGAGCCCGACCCGATGCAGGTGCCCTCGCACATGGTTGGAGAGGCCCACACCGGACTCAAACATGGCGGGGCAGTATGGACAGGACTTTGCCTCAGCCTCATGTGAGGGGAAAAGATCAAAAGTGGGCCCTGCAGACACAGAGGGCGACTGTGGGGAATGATCATCCACTGTAGTTTCAATATACTCCTCCTTGATGATGAGTTGCTCTATGTCACTGCAGTCTTCGCCTTCATCCTGGAGCACACGGGGGCTTTTGTCTTTGGCCGAAAACCTCTGTGTCTTTGTGAAATACCTCCAAGCATATGAGTTTCTTTCATTCTCACTGCTTTCCAAGAAGCTGGCTGTAACTTCACTGGTGTCATTGCTGAAGTTAGTGCTGCCCTCATAGCCTTTCACTAACTCCCCATCTGCAGTCTGTTTCTTCAGCCTTTGGCTAAGCTTTGGCAATATACTACCATTCATACTGTCAATAGTGTTTTGCCAGGGTGTTAACATTTTGCTTATTGAAAGTGAATTCTGGTTTCCTTGCTCTTTTGAACTCGTGCTTGTTGGGTCACTGCTGCTTTCCTGACTGAACATTTGGTCTAATTTCAGATTCCCGGCTGGTAGTAAAAAATCTGTACAGTTAGTCTGCTCTAGGCTGCCAAAACCCTTTCGGTCATTGCTTGAATCATATTCTTTTTCTGCAGAGGTGAGATCAGTTGCCATGTCTAATTTTTCCGCAGTGTGTAGGAGTAATTTTCCATGCCTGTCGATCTTCCACAAAGATGGTGACAGTTTGTTTTTGGTGCAGCCAACATGGCACTTGACCTGAGGGGAATTAGGTTTAAATAGATTCCTGGGCTGCTCTAAAAACTTTTTATAATCAACACAGTGCAACTGCTGGTGCTCCTTCTCTGGATGACTTCCTGATTTGGTTCCATCTCCAGCTGTCAAAAAACATGCTTGACCTTTACATTTAATGTGGTCCTGTGTTTCCTGTGTATCACTAGCATGTGCTGTTTTCCTGAACTGATGCTGGTGCCTGTCGAGGTGTGCAGCTTCTAAGTGTGCTTCAAGTGCCTCCTGTGTCAGTGTGATGAAGCTACACTCTTCACAGAAGTAGTAGTGTGTCAAATTATCATGTGTTCTGGCATGCTGGACAAAGATTTTAGGACAATTACAACCGCACACACACTGAGGGCACTGGACTGTTGTACCGTGGTCTTCAGATTCTGTGTTTTTGAGACCTTTAATTCTTTCCATAAGTTTTTCCAGCCTGTCTTGGTGAATAATGATGTGCTTCATGAGGGAGTTACTATCACAGAATAAACGCCCACATTCTCTGCATATAAAGGGCTGTGAAACATTCTCACTGTTCATCTGATTATGCTGGTCTAAATGATACATCATAGTGTGTCTATGGAAATGTCTTTTTTCCTTGAAATTAACATTACATATTGTGCATGAGAAGAAAAGTGGATCTTCAAGTTGCTCTGGCTTCAACTGTTTTACTGTGGAACTAAAACTGTCTTCGTCTTCATGGTCACTTCCCTCATTACCACCTGTCTCTGCTGTGTTACAGCTGCTGTCAAAAGAATCATCTTTATGGGCAATGTCAACATTTTCAACATTATTACTGCTGCATAAAGGCATGTACATGTGATTTAAGCTGCAGTTAACCTTTTCTGGAGTGCCTGACATGCTTATTGCATGTGTTTTGTGCTTCCTGCCTCTTTGGTGCTTCTCGTTGGTCTCCAGCCTTCTGTCATTCTGCATGAAGCGCCTGCGCTTTTTTGCCAAATCCCACCTGATCACCTCATCATCATCATAATCATCCGAGGAGCTCTGTGACCATTGTGAATCCCATTGAGATCTTGTTTTTATTGTCTGTTTTGTCAAAAGTCGGCTAATGTGCATTTGGTCCGCGCTGTCACCTGACAGTGTGGAATAGGCCAGTTTAGACTCATTCTCCTCGGAGCGAGACAGTGGCGTGTCGACACCTGGCTGTGTGGCCAGTGTTTTTACGACGTGCCCCGCTGGGTTCATCCAAGCGTCTGATTGAAGCTCACCAGGTGGTAGTAACACTTCGGTGCTCGTGTCTTTCTCCGGTTGCCACGCGGCATCCAGGACATTGTTGGAGAAAACAGTGCCTTTGTTCAGGACAGAGTGTACCTCTGAGGTGGGGTGTGAACCAGGTCCATTAACAAGTGCTCCTGAAGGCAATGAATTGTCTGCATGGGGAACAGCGGGAGCACTGCTGTATACAAATGGCTTCGGCTGGGTTCCATTTAAAGGGTTTTCATGTTCATCTGAGGACAGACCTGCAGCATTGTTCTTCAGGGAGAAAGTGTGACTTTGGAATGGCTCCTGTGTACGACCCGGACTGTCAGACCTCAATTCCACATCTTTGTCCTTTTGTGCCTTTGGCTTCAGTTTAGACATAGTAGCAGCACTCTGAAATATCATACAAACATCACACAATTATTACATGCATTCCACATTGCTAATAATTTTATGCCAATTATGAGCAACATGTTTTTCAATGTCCTTAATTCGAGTATTCACAATTTTAGGACAAAGACAAACAAACAGATGAATATTACACAAAAACAGTGTTACACAACAGATAATCAAATATAGTGCCTTTTTTGTCATTCACACTGACAATGTGGCATTGTTTAAAAAAATGTTTGGGCTATTCCCACTGCTCTGTAAAATGAGAGTGGTATTATTCTGTGCTGCATTATGATTTTTCAACACCCTCTTTTGCCACCTCTATTCACAACAAACCCTGCTGTTAGCCCTGAATACCCTGGTGAGGATGCTTAATTATGTGAGCGTACCTCTGGGCTACAACCTTCCTGCTTCTCCACCTAAAGTTCTCAGTCGTCTGCTAAAATTGACCAATTTCCATGGGAACAAAGTACACCTCCAATGAGATCATATTGCGTCTTATCACTCTGTGATGGTGCCAACACAGATCCCAGCATGAGACTGTTGTTACTTGAATCCTGACAAATTGGCAGGCACACAATCTGTCTAAAACACAAATACAGACCCACATAAAGAAAACATGTACCTCTGCACATGCATGAATACTAATGCATTTAGGGTTGAACTAAATAAATGCTTTTTTTTTTTTTTTTGCCTTAATGTTGTTGTTTTTTTTCTCTTGGTTGAACAGATTGCACTATGTTGTCCATATCTGATTTAGTTTAAAATGTATGCTCAGTGGATTTGACATCCAGGTCTGGTCGCTCTCTACAGGAAGCTGCGTTGCTAACGAAGTGGTAAATTCAGTGTTAATGAGTGGCTTCACTGTTACCACCTCTGAGGTAAAACCTTCCGAGCTCCATATTCTCCCCATCTGTTGTGGTGTTAGAGGTTCGAAGAGGGAACAGACGTTTTACATTTAAAGCGAACTTCACTGTTAGCCCCAAACGGCAGGGTGGCAAAACCATCAAAATATCTTGGTTCAAAATGTGCAAGCCTCATTAGCAGCCAACTCACACAACTCACTTCTATATATACCGAATAGAGGTTCAACAGAAACACAATTTTAAAAATTTATTTGCTTCTATTTACTTCACTTAGTCAATGTTAAAAGGCTGACTTTGCCTTGCCTGAAGATATTTACAGGGATTATGAGCTTTAATACAGTTAAGCTGTACGCACAGATCAATCTGCTATGAGCTTTTTCCAACCCGGTCTGGTATTTTCCCCAAGACACTTTTGCTTTTTTCGTAAATAAGATTGAGGACAAGCTTTACAATCATTGTGTGCTCTTAGACAATAGAACAAGAGCCCTTTTCTTTCCTTCCTCTCTGTTTTATTTTGCTGTTTTCATTTGCACTCACCTCATGTTATGGAGCTAAAAATGATGTAGCATGCCCTGATGTTTGGTGGGCTGGGAAGCATGCCATGTACTCACATCAGTATGGCTTTGAGTCTGGCTCACAACCTCAGCTCGTGTCATGCCCTATTCTCTTTTATCTCCCTGCCAGTCTTTACTGTGGCCGACCACATTAAAGAAAAAAGCCATACAATTCTCCTGTAAAAAAAATAATAATTAGATGTTTCATTAATAAAACTTAAAGTTGGACTTTTTTACTTGTGTTTTAGCATCAGGGCAAGTGCAAATCAATCATACAATTCAGCAAAGAAAACCAATTATTTGCGATTTAATAACTAAAGCGTGTGAATGGAAAAATATTACTGCAGATTTTAGCGTTAAATAAATGTCCAAATACGTAATAGAGGATGCGCAACACTGAGTGAGATATAAGTCTATATTAATGAAAAGTTGATAGAGGAAGAAGTCAGAGGAATATTTCAAAACATGTGAAGAAAATATATGAGAATAAATGATTTCCTAAACCACAATGAACTGACCTACTTTACTGTTTTCAATGGTTTCCTGGATGATTTTAATAACAGAGAAAATATTGTTTGTTTTGGGGAAATTCTGTGTGTTGTTGTTTTTGTTTTTTTTAAAAATGTGTTTACATTATGCTATATCTGTACATTTTTGATGGATGTTTTATGATCTGTGGTACTGTAATATAAATCAGCACTAAACAGACCCATGCTATACTTGTGGATGCTATGCTTATCAGCCTGACACTAATATGAGCATGTAACATATGTTTTCACTGATGGCAGTGAAAGATGTTTATTTGTCACATTATTTTAACACCTTTTAACTATTTTACAGTGTTCCAAATAGATCCTTCTTTACATTTAACCTTTTCCAAGTGATTTCTCACCATTTATTACAATATCATCCTCTGCATTTCGTATTATTCAGGAAAAAATGCAGTGTTTTCTTATTTAATTTACTGATTATGTTCATCAAAGCTCAGTAAATCTAAAGGTTATTATAAAAAAAGGAGACAACTGAAGACAAAGTGAATTTTCCAGCAAAATATACTATTAATCGAACATAAAACAAGCATTTATAATAACTGGCAACTTTAAAACTACATGGGTTTTATTGGTGAATCAATGCTGATGACATTACAGTATTTTCATGTTCACTATGGAGACTGAACGTCTCAATGGGTCAGACCTGATGCCAGTGGAAAGCTGAAAAAAACTGCATTTCACCTAAATTATTTCAATGGGTTGATAGTATTAGAGGTTGAAAGTTCATTAAAGGTTTTAAGTCAGTAGATGCTTTTCATCATTGGAGCCTGTTTATGTTTTTGAGGGTTATAGGTTTTCTTATAGATGCGTTTGTATGTGTTTATTCAAAGATAATGCTGAAAGACTTGAACATTTTAATGATTTCTATATGTACAATTGAAATTTCTTTGTCAGGGGATTAATAAAACCAAAATTAAACAACAAAAAAGAAACTAACATTAATATTGGCATCAACTGACAGTCAAAATATTAATTTAAATCTTAGTGTCTGCATCAAACAAGAACGTTGTGATGTGTCCAACCAGTTCATAATAATTTTCCCACTTAAAATATAATAAAGCTAATAATATAATAGCTTACCAATAATACAGGATGTTATGTACATGTTCAAAGGACATGAGAGGACCAAAAATGTAATAATTCCTTAGGCTATTGACAATATTTTATTATGTTATTGGCTCAAAAATATTATTACGCTGTATTACATTTGAAATAACATAAATTATTACATTATTGGTTGTTACAAGGAGTAATATCCAAAATGCATTTCTGACTGTATTTCACTGTTTTCTAACATTTTAGCCTAAATTTCTTTAAACTTTGTCCTCTTGTGCAGATACTTCAATACTAGCAAATATGTCCTTTTTTGACTATTCAATTCAGAGCTATAAAGAAATTAATGTTTTTTTATGGTTAGCTACTTTTATCTCAACTTGATATACTGGTAGTATTGGTTTTCGCCATTTTTAATTGTATGAATATAGTATGTTTTTTATGCTAATGCTAGTTGCACTGATCTGATGAGTGTCCTTAAATTTCATCATGTGATGCTTCATGCTAATACGATGAAAATAAAGCTTCTTGACTTGAATGAAAATACTTATTATTTGCAGCATTAGACGTGTCATGATGTCTATTACAGATGTCTATTATACCATTCTACAAAAACATTTCTTAAGAATTCAAAATTTTGCAAAATGTTATTTTACCCCCCCCCCAAAAAAAATTTCAAAGTTCTAAACTTCAGGTCCCTGGAGGATAACAGACAGATTGAGCAGCAGTTTTTTGAGCTGTAGGCTTATATGGCTGAGGATGTCTAAGCAAATTCCTTCTTCCTATTCAAGCACAGACCCAGGCTGGCAGCACAGTGGAGACGGCACTAAGGACCAACTGGGACCAGTCAGCCAAACCATTTCAACTGTTGGAGCTGTCTGTATGGATCAACAGCCAACCCCACATTCCTCTGCCATCGCCTTTGCTGAAGAAATGTCTAAACAAGGGGGGCCACGGTCCCTCAAGTACTGCACTACACAACTTCCTCAGCTAATGGGATCTATTGATTTATTTGACACAATGTGAATTTATGAAGCCGCCTCTTTAGTGTGAGAGTATCAAAGCGTGGCTCAAAACAAACAGACAGATTCAGCTCGACACTCCAGTAATCCCAAGTTGAGTATGTTCTCTCAGTTGAAGGTGCCACAGCAAAATGAAAAAAAAAGGAGGAAAAAAAAAAACAACACTTAAGTTTATCCTCTGCTATCTTCACCTTGCAGTTATTCACAGTAACAAATAGCAGAAAACTATGAAGAAATTAGCAATACACAAACAGTTGTAAACCACCTTATCGCTAAAGATCATTAAACTAAAAAAGAAACAAAAAAAAAAAACACAATGAAGGATACAAAAAAAAATAAAAAATCACCCTAATTTTCTTACATTTTCACTGGAGAAAACAGATCGGTTTCACACAATGTCTTTGTCTGGATTACATACGCTTTTTATCCCACTGAATTCTTGACACCCAAAGGTCATTTCCATAATAATGGTCTCTATTCTCCCTAATGGGATTTTGGTTGTGATTATGTATGCCACAGCCTTGTGCAGACACTATCAGCCCTGTCATCCTGAACAGCACAAATGTAATTACGCAAAGCCTTTGATAACTAAACAATGTAATTTACTGCTTGAGTGGAAATACACACTGCAGTTATATGACTTAAATTACACACTAAAGGAAAATATACGAGTGCTATACATGGTATGACACAAAAAGTAAATTGTGTTCTTTATGTAAGAACAGAATAAATACCGAAAAACAAAACAAAACAGGAGAAGCAACGGGCCAAGTTGATAAAAGTCACTTCCGTCATATTTGTATGCAAAAAAAACAACTAAACTAACACTAACATGTTCTATAAATAACATATTTAGGTTGTAGATATTAGTACCTTTGACTGTTTCTCTGTTTTCAGGCTTTACACAAAGATAACAATAACTATGGTGCCAACTTGCTGCAAGATTTAGCAAGTTTTCAGCTACCCTGACACCTTTGGTTTTACATTTAATTCTATGTTTACTCGCAACTTTAAGCAGCTTTTAAGTAGCACGAACAGTGATGAGTCAAAAACAGATTCATCCATCACATGTGCAACACATGGGTCGCCTAACTTAATCCAAATTCTCTCTTCTTTTTTTTTTTTTTTAACCAAGGTGTTTAAACAGTGTGAATAACGTCATTGTATTATATAAAAGACCACATTTAGCTTCTGTTCTTGCACAGCTGTAATGAAAATGTGATGCACAGAGAGGGTTTAAAAAAGCACTGCTTCTGCCCAAGGCGTTTTTGGTTATAAATACTTTTTATCTTATTAAATGTACAGCTTGTTGTTGTTGTTTTAATGTGGATAACAAAATAAAAGTTCATTCATTCATTCATTCAAAATACATGCGTCGCCCTCAATCGCTTTGTGAAGAATTACTGTAAACATGTGTAGTATTGGAAACATAAAAAGAGAAGGAAAAGAATAGAATAGAATAGAATAGAATAGAATAGAATAGAATATTTATCCCAATATTGGGGAGTTGCTTATGGATCCTTTTAGACTGACATTCATTCCATGGCCTAATGTTGCTTAAATAATAACAAATGTCATATATTGAATGAATATTTGTACAAAAAGAGCAAAAAATATCTCATATTGTCTGAATAATAATATTCAAAGTGTTCATATAGTCGCAATTATGTTTTAGAAATGTTTTTCTTATAATATTTTTTCAAATAATTCCACTTCACATATGTTTTTGTCTTAATACAGAGACTAATAATAGACTGATATATGGGCGTATATTGGATCAATGTTCTTGTTTTTTTCTTGTATCAGTATCAGTCTGTCACGGTGGTCAATATATATTTGTTTTTCCCCCACCATGATTTACTGACAGGTGAACTTCACACCACCTGGAAATACTGCTGTCCACACTGAATTTTTTTCTTTTTATTTATTAGGTTAATTGTCACTATTGTAAGTACAGAAAATTTTCTGACATTTGTTATCATTTGACAGAGGGAAAAAAAAAATCAGCTTATAAATATCAGCAGCCTCTATCACTCATCAGCGAAAACTGATGTAAAAAAGTTGGTGGGTCAATTGGTGTCAGTCCTAAAAAATCCATATCGGTTGATCCATACAGAGGCAGTCATATGTGTTGTCATTATTAAAGGAACAAGCCTAATGGTGGTCTAATATATCTGCAGTCCTTTATTTTCTATAGAGAGATAAAAGTGCATCAGTGACATCAACATATGATGTTAATCATTCGCTTTTAGCAAAAAATTAACCTGCGTGAAGTGAATATTGGTTGTAATGTCATTAAGTTTTGATACCTATATGTTTCTATATGTATTGTGTATCTATGCTTCGTCCTTTCTGACCAACACAATAAAAGTTTGGCTTCTTCCAATGTAACACAATCCAGTGTTTCAACAAAGAGCAAAAACTTTATTGTTCAAACAAAAACTTCTTATTGTTTAAAGCTTAGTTTGTCATTTTGTGTCGGCACTGCTTCTTGGAAGCATGTGTAAATATATATAGAAATAAAACTAATTAAATTACAATTTCATTATTTCCTATTTGCCTGATGCCTGAGATTAACATTTACGGCACTTCATAACCAGGAAGAAATGTCATAAAAGAAGCAGAATTCTGCCTTAATGTTAAATGTTATTAAATAGATAAAAAGATAAAATTTATCTTTTGAACAACGACAAATGACATGAATTGTCACACATTGAAGATTGACTACTTGTGTTATTACCCTTTAGAGTAGAAATCTTTAGCATATACCTACACTGCATGATTTAACTCAATAAAATAAATAGTTTGAACCATAACACATTTAGTCACATGTGACGGCATAAACACGCAAATAAATTAAATCAATCTTTGCGAAGAACAAATTACAGACTTCTCTGCAGTTGAACATTGTTGGAAATGTTCTATGTAATGGAAAGTACAAGGATCAATTCAATAACAACATACATTTTTCTATTTTTATTATAGAAATGCCATATAATGCTGTGACTAGTGAGGATAAAATGCGTTCAGATAATGAACGAGTGAATGAATCAATGAATGAATGACACATACTACTGTATATATTTACACTGGTGTCTTCATTTGGTCCAAAACATGTTATCATGACTCATATTATCTGTGAATTCATGTATAAATAGGCTGTATGTATTAAATAATGTCCAACTACAAGAGCATAAGTGTAACCAATGCATTCACTTCTAGAAAACAAACAAGAAACACATGGTCAGAAACAGAATAAAGATTAAACGGGTGAGTATATTTTCTTTCACCACAGGCTAGACAGCCTCAATCTTCCAGCTCAAAAACAGTGGCGTCCTTTGGCCAAGGTTCAACTCTTGCTAAAAATGTTATGAGAAAAATCCCCCTGAACCTGCCCACAACAAACTTCTTCTTGCCCCCTTATAGTTAAAAAAAAAGGGGGGGGGGGGTGAAATGACTGTGATGGTAGATTTACTGATGAAAAAAGGTGAAGCGAGAACATTCGGAGTGATAAAAGGGGACAGGGAGCGAGTGACAGTTGGGTTAAGACAGAAGTCATGTTCAATAGCAGGTAGAAACATCAAACAGTGAGTTCACAGGAAACCCATGCAACCTTGTCTTGAAGGAGGATTTTCTGTTGTGTGGAGTAGATTATATCTGTTCAAGCTGCTGACACGGCCTCATTTGCTGCCCGTAGTGTTGGAGGGGGATTAAACGATATAAACTTTAAAGCTTTAAACAATACCTTTCAAAATTAAATGGATTAAGGGAGGGATGTCTGATGGGGATTTCCCAAGGCTTTGTTAGTTTTAAACTCTACTCCTTTTAAAGAGAGGGGAGGAAAAAAAAAAAAAAAAAACACAGCAGTTCGAAATTTCTCAGGCATGTGACCGTTTTAATGAGGCTGCTCTCACGTTGAGGAGGGCAGTGGGCACAGGAGGGCTGCCAAGCAGATGGCTCTCATAAACATCATATCTGCTCTGTTTAGATACATGACTTCTCATCTCCCCAACACTGAGAGGAAAACAAACCCAACCATCTCCACAAGCACTACCCACTTGCCCGCTTTTGGCAAGCTGTGCAGACTCGTTGAAATGGCACATTTCCATTTCCTGCATTTCTCCTTCATAACAATATGCATGAGCTGCACAATTGATATACATAACCTCTAATCTGTTATAAATATGCAGAGAAGATGCAGCGATTGCTGTGGTGCGTATTTTTGTTTAGTGGCAGTTAGGATGTTGACTTTTATTAAATGTTATTATTACCATATAACTGAAAGTATATAAATACTAACTAAGACAGAAGTTGTTGCTATTATTAGGCGAGCTCTCGTGCATTCCTCTCCCACCACTAGAGATTGGGGGGGGGGGGCAATGAATATATATCAAACTTTGTTGCTGCTGCTTTCTTGTAGACATGTGACCATTCAGATGAAAGGGAGTCGATGTCAAACTGTTCTCCAAATTGAGGACAGGCGCCACGTTGCAGAGCAGACATCAGTGAGCTTAAATTCGAAGACATGTCAAGCATCTGCAGGTATTAGGCTGAAATCTCTCATTATCTTTCTTTAAAACATAATATGAGTGCACCGTGATAGGAATGGAGGGAAAGCGCCAAGACGAGCGAGGCCTTTCGCAGACACTAATGGCGAGCAAAGTGATCTCCTAGTAGTCACCTTGAGTTCTAATATTAGACCCAGACAAACCGCTCTAAACAGGAACTGGATGGAATGTGTCATTTCCAGCGTCTGATTGGGTTTTAAGTGGCTAAAATAAGTGCCGCTCTGATCGCACGGGGTCAAAGGGATGATAAGAGTCTGCAGTGAACAAAAGGAGAAGCAAGCATCTGAAGAGACAAACGCCAAAACTGTGGCTGTCAAGAAGTCAACATAAAACCAGAGGCCAACAAAAGCTATTTATCGAACTCTATCAAGAAAACCGGACAGCTCGAGTGTAGCAGCCTTGACAGCAGTGGGATTCCCTTGTCATCTGCCAGTGTCCACAAACACACACACACACACTGACGCTTGTAAGACAATTATACAGCAGTGCTTGTCAATTGTACCTCCTCAATCCAGATCAATGCGTCGTCTTGCAGCAGGGGCCTGAATCAACGGCCGTCATTAACATGTGAGTGCCACTCTATCAGCTCCAGCTCCAAATAAATCAAAGGGTCGGCCACAGAAGAAAAGGGGCTAATATTTCCTCAATAACCCCAGAGAGACACCATGGAGAGATGCAAATTGCCTCCCAGGAGACCCCGGGGGATGTGAAGGAGAAACTCGCTGGGAGGCAACGGGAAGCTAATGAGTATAATGGTAAATGTATACAAGGAGAGGGAGAAAACCCCTCTATTCATACCAATTAATACAATCTTATCAATGGAGGTGTACTGTAGAAGGAGGGCTGATGTCTAACCCTTGCCCTCCTCCCCACTTCCATCTTGGCGAGCGTCTGTATTATTCAACACGGGCCAGGCTACGGTCATTAGCCCTGTGGGAGACTGGGGCAGGCCTGGGGAGTTAAGGAGATTTTAAAAACCACTCACTCCTCACATCAAAACAAATCGGACCGAATCAAAGGGGCTCAAAAATGTCCTTTCTTGAGGGGTTGGGGAACTGCCATTGTTGTGGGAGCCCGCTGTGTGCAATGTCAGCTTTAAAACACACATAAAATACAAGACATCAGTCGACAGATGATCCTGTATTTAAGATAAAAAAAATAATAACTCTGATTAAAATGTTGTAAGACAGATTTAAACCATAAAAATGTGAAACATCTTTGCATAATATCTATAAAATTATGACATGGCTACATTAACTTCATTAAATGGTGCTCAACATCTGTGACTATTCAGTCGCTGTTCTTTAATATTAGCAGATTAACTGCATTTGTTGCTGCTAACACACATTTCCTCAATTATTCCATCCCTGACACCGCACCAAAAAGCTGAACAAATAAAACAAACCCCCACAAACACGCATACGTTGACGTGTTCAAACACACACTGTGAAAATCCCCACTCCCCAAAAAAGTCTTCTCTTCTTCAAACAAGTGCAAAATCTGCTAATGGGGGTAAGATTATTTCACCTGTTCCCTGAAAACAAAACAGCTTGTTTCAAGAACTCGTTAAAATCAGGTGTCACTTCTTTTGTTTCTGCTGCTGAAATCTGTTTTATCTTATCCTGGATCACTTAATACTCATGTTCATTTACAGTAAAGTAAAAAAAAAAAAAAAAAAACAACAACAACAAATAAATAAAAATACAACAGGTGGGGATTGTTTTTCCATTTCTTTTTGGGGTTGAAAATTTAGAGAAAAAAAATCACATCTCTGGCCATTCAGTAAGGAAATACATTAAATATTAAGCTCTTTCCAAAGTGGTCCAATATTTCATTTACCTCCAACAGGACAGTACCCTAATAACTAATGTGGAATTTGACATTATATCAACTTCGATCAGGAAATGAAAGGCATAAAATATTTGATATTATTTTATAAATTACGTGTTACATCTTATTGTTTCCTGGGACTCACTGGTGTAGCATATAAGCATAAACAGTACTATACATTACCATTAGATGGCACCTTGAGCTGTGGAAACTAAATGAAAAACCAAATATATTGAACTCCTGAAGTTTCTGACTCTTTGTATTTGACACCTCTACAGTAATAATTACCATGATCTGTTAAAGGTGATAAAAGGTGATCACAATTCACTGGATGTGCCATAACCACAGTGATTCTTTAAATTGCAATCGATAGAGCTTTTGAGTTGTTGAAAACCAGAGAAGGATGTAGTTTAAAGTGCATTTGAACTACCACAAAGGGCAAACAAATGCTTTAAAAGCACAAGAAGAAAAAGCAGAAGGAATGCCTCAATCTATCATTTTGAAGGTCATTTATCAGCAAAGAAATATAGCAGACAGCAGCTGACTGGAGGAGGATTTGCCTCCTAGAGATCACCGAGGGGACTGAAATGAAGGTTAATCACTATATAACTTTCTTGATGTATAATCCTATACTTCAGATTTCATCGAGCACGTCTGTAAAAGCCCTCCGTCAGCATAATTGCACCTAACCTGTGCCCCGCATGCTCAAATCTCTAAAATATCACATCCAACTCTGAGAATAAATGGGAAATTAATGAGGAAAGTGCTGAGCTCAACCTTAGGTAGGCATCACAAAAGGGTTAGCTGCCTCGCAGCTCATGTACAATGGAAGCTCGCTAATCCAAAACCCTCAAAGATAGAGGCTGTTTGGACTTGGGAGATGTTCAGAGGGATAAATCCAAGACCAGCCTGATCTGAAATTCCTGCAGAGATGGGTGCATCTGCATCAGGCCTTAAATGTGCCCTGTTTCTTTAGCATCTAATCTAGTCTTAATATATGAGGTAGGGTGGCTGGATAAAAATAAAACCCTGATTGATAGGTTTAGTGCAGGCGACAGGCTTAGGAAAGGATTCCCTGAATGTGCCTGAAACTAAGTCTCACAGTACATTTTTAGAATAGAAGCCAATTCATTTTTATTGTATTTTTTTAATTACACATCACAACATTAATTTTAAGTGTCTCCCTTGTCATATATAGATGTGTCTTCATAATTTATTCAAATAAAATAACCATAGCTCTATTCCATACTGACCTATGTGTGTCCTTCAATCATCCCTTTTATTCCCATTTATTCCATTTAGCCACATTAACAGATGTTGCTTTCAGTGCATTATCCCTTAGTGAGGACTCAGAAGATCAGTGATCATATTCTGCCCCTTAGTGGAGGAAACGCTCCATAACCTGAGAAAATGGGGAGTAATATTACGGTGTTACGGAGCAGCAGGCATCTGCAGCCCCTGATGGACCACAGTAATCTAACCTACTGGTTCTGATGAGGATTTAAGCAGCTCGTGTCAAACTCATTATGTATCTAATCTAACCCGTTAACCGCAGGGTTTTTATACTGTATGTGTAAACAGGAAATAACATACAAAGTTACAAACAAAATAAAGACAACAAATGTACTGAGATGATTTTTGATGAAATGATATTTGTTTGATGATTTCTTTTTAATATAAAGCAAACAGCGTTAGAAATCGAAGCTGTTGCAAAGACACACATCTTAAAATAAATGTCAGTCATGAAAAAATGTAAACAAATATGAAAGCTGGGATTATGCACTGAGGAAACAGATGTAAATGCATGAGTAAACCAGTGCCATGTTAAAATGACGTGTTATAAACCCTCTGAAACTTTAGGAGATGCAATGTCTCTGTACTGAAGTCATGTATCTGTGAACAGATTCAAGATATTTGACCCATTTCTCTCTAAGTTCCATTCATTTTACATTATATGACATGACATATATTTGGCTTCAGTTTTTTACTCGTGTAGTTGGAAAATAAGATGTCAGAAATTAAACTAAAAAAAAAACATTTGCATTCTACAGAAACATTACATGTAAAATGCAGTGTAGAGCGTGTCCTAAATGAATTCAATTGAATTATTAAGCCTTTAACTCCTGTGACTTTAGCAGTTCCACACTCAAAAAAAATTTAAATAAAATAAAATATGCAACAAATGAACAAAAACAGCCAAAGTGATCAATAAAAATGAACAAAAGTGAAAAAAAACCAACAAAATATTACGTAACATGAACAACGTAAGACGCAAATGGAACAAAGTTGAAGAAAATTACTCACTAAAATAAAAACAAAATGTACAAAAATAAACAAAATAAGCAACAACAAAAAAAACAAACAGCATGAAATAAGTAAAAGAAAATTAAAAAGAAATAACTTGTATTGTAATTTGGTTCCAATAGTTTTAGTTTTGGCTTTTTTATTTTTTCTCAGTTCCCAGTTGCTTTTTGACATCTGTTTATTTTATTTATATATAGTTCAGTTCCATCAACAAACCTCAGTAAAAACAAATTGTTTTTTTTTCTGCATGTTTAAACTAAACCATCTTTTCAGAATGCATCAGCTCTGACACATCAGGGATTAAAGGGTTAAATAGGTTACACTTCCTCCCACTTTTTTTTTTTTTTAATATACAAATTAATTCAAATTTTGTTTTCATGTATATGTGTAAATGGTAATCTGTTTTATTTCTAAAGACTAGAGTAGGATTACTTTTGTTTTGCGGATGGTTCTCATTTTAAGCAGCAAATCACAATAACCCAATAATCATCAAAAAGTCAAGGACACGTCTTTGGCAACCTCTTAAGATCTCCGAGCAACATTTGTGCTGTGATGATGCACACTATCACCCTGTTGTCAATTTCAACAGAAAAATTCACAAATAAAGACTTACATTTAAAGGATATTAAACAAAGAACACCACATGTAAACATGGTTTGTGTCGGATTCTGTTTCACGCTGGAAAATAATCAACAGCCAGCTTGTCACTCCCTGCAACCTGCCAAGTGTAGGAGTGGAAGCACTGACACATTTAACTGACATCTCAGGTTTAATTTGACTGGTAATCACACCCAGCTATAGTTTCAGAGCATTTCACACGTCTGAGCTACAGTTTCAGGTGTTAAGGCGGTAAGGGGACATACAACTGTGCCTCTGAATGATAACACCTCTTCAGACTCAGGCACATTGTGGTTTATGCTCTGCCATTATGATTAGAATAATAATATTAACAGCATTAGACCGCATACAACACACACTTTCAATTAAATTAACACACGCATTTTCAATTAATCAACACTCAGTGCAGACTTGGCTTTACCTGCTGAAATACTTCGCTTCACTTGGGTGGCTATTTGATATAAATTATGAGCACTGTGCTTCACTCCATGCCATCTTGTTGTGGGACTCATAAACCTGAGCTGATAATATCACTTCTAATAAGACACAATTTCCTACTAATACCACCTGTGTTTCTCAGATTTGACAAAAGCTGATATGGCTAATCGTGTATTATGTCTTGCAGTGTCTTCTGAGTGAATACTTACCAACGACTGAAGCTGTGGTTCCATGGCATGGTTCTCAGAAGACACATCTGTGACAAAGAGACAAATATTTAGCAGCTAAATATTCTGCAAAAAACACACACACAAAAAAAAATAAACTAGCGTACATAGACGAGGTCCTTTTTAACAGCAGAGAGACTACAGCACATCCTGAAGTGAGAATCGTTCCCTTCTATTTCGTGAACACAACAGAATATCAATTTAGCAGAGATTATACTAAATCACATTATGATTAGTGGGTTCATCGCTTATCTAATTCAAAACAAATTAACTGACACTTTTTGATTAATAATGTGCCATTTATCAAACACAATTTCTGCAGTTAAGCACAATCCAGCTCTTCTTTCTGCTGCTTTTTCTCCATTTCAGTGTATTTTGTGTTGAAAATCTGGATTCAGGTGATAATCAGAAAACAGAAGACGTTTTAATAACTTTCAGCTACAGTATTTTCCAGTTTTTGGTTATTAGATTAGTGGAGAAAATTATTCCGTAGTCAGTTGATAATCTGTAAACAATGAGACGTTTATCAAACACGTCAAACACATGTCGGGGGTTGTTAATGATTTGATGAAGTCGCCTCATGATGAAGATTGTCAGGATGGATATTTTCCACAGTTTCAGCCAGATTAAATAATTCACAATTAATAAAAAATTATAATAAAATGAGCTGATAATTAAAAGACTAAAGTCCCAGTCGCTCCATCTGTAACTGTGAAAGCATATTTTGCCGTTGGTGTCATTAAACATGCCATGTCATTTCTACCACTAGGGGTCTCTCAATTAAAAGTAGAAAACCGTAAAGTACAGGGAGCTCACAGGAATTTATTTTCAACACCATTGTTGACAAAAATCTCTCAGATGTGGCTCACATAAACAACATATTTAAAGACAAGACATGAAGATATGATATTTTGCCCACAGAAATAAAATGAACACAAGATACAAAAACTATTAACTTTAGCGTCAAAGGCTGCCTAAAGTAACATCAAAGATGCAAGCATTTTTGTTTATAGTATTCATTTATATATATTTTTTTGTTTTGTTTTGGTTTGGTTTGGTTTTTTTGGGGGGGGGTTTTGTATTTGTGATCATAGCTTGTCATTTTATGCAACCTTAAATGATCTTTAGTTTTCTCTCTAGCAACTAGCAGTAGCTACAGTGTAACCTCTACAGTATGTGAATAACCACTATGTTACACTATGTGATTTACAGTCCCTCGAAAATCAACTGGCCCTGGATCATGGTGGGTTGATGTGCTAGTTATTATTATTTCCATCTACTGAAATAACTAAAACAATATACAATATTAATGGACGTTACTGAATATCATGTCAGCTTTTTCTGAATATAACAATACCGTAGCACACGTATTAATGAAATAACACATAGTAGACATTTGTAGATATGTTAGTGCAGAAATATTACATATTTTAGCTTTAACACTGTTTAATTCTATTCCTTACATGTATTTGACTTGGGTTTTTTTTTTTTTACATTAAACTGTATGACTAAAGTCAGATGAAATTTAACAGAATAGAACCTACACTGTCATTGTACAAAAGTATCGTCATCATTTGAAACAACTACTGTATGTAATGTAATCTAGCTATTTTGGTGGTATACAGAGGCTGATTCACTCTCAGTGATTCTCTGAAAACACCCTGGCCTTATTTTACTGGTGCTTAGACATTTCTGCAGAGCTCTATGTTCTTAGTAGATCCACCTGATTACTAAAATATCTCATGTCTCCAGCTGCTCCTCAGCTGAGCTGCTAATTCAGGCCAGTGTACTCCCATTTAAGTAGTCCCAGGTGTCTTCATTTATAGCTGTGTAAGCAGCCAGCCGGGCCAACAGAGAACACATAGCTGTTTGCTATGCTGAGCATTCAGGGACTTCAGGCATCTTGGTTAAAATATTTGACCTTGTAAAGTGACATATAATCAATTTGTGGATAACATGCCTCAAACATTTGATTTATTTAGTCGAGTGGTTGACTCCTTTACTCTCTGTGGTATACTAATGCAGTAAAACCTACACAAGGCTGCTAAGCTGCCACTGACTTCTTCCTATAGCCATGTAAGCTCGATCTTAGACACCTGCAGGGAGCAATGCACCCTTATGTCAGTCGACACTTTGATTTTACAAAACCTTCATTCCTCTGCTGCTAACAGGATACTCACCAGCTGTCAACAGCAAAGACAATATAGACATACTAATTCAACCACTCAGCTCTCACCTCTGAATACTGATGTGTGGGCTGGAAAAGAAGACATGTTTTAAACAATAACAGTGGGATTTATTCATATTCGCTGTTTTAATAAATGTATTGACGAGACATAAGCATTTAGTTGTAAAGATCAATTCAAGAGCCAATTAAGGATCAGTGAGTACACAAAGGGATGGATATAAGCTGCACTGACCCTGAACAGGACTGCTGTGAGCTGCTCCAAGGATAAATGAGGCACATTTTAAGTTAAGATTGTATATATATATATATGTGCACGTTTTTGTAAATATTTAATATGCATTTAGAAGTTTTACACCAGAAAATGTTGATTTATAATAATAACAATGACGGTGGGAAAAATCTAAAATCTCACCTAAAAATGTTTTGCTTATTTGAGACTAGCTTTATTGTTTAAAAAAAAAAAAGGAAAAATAGAAACATACTTTTTTTTATCTTAAATTGTGTTTGTCTTCCATGATATTGTGTTAAAGTACTGGAACATGGCTTGAAAAACAACAACTAATGTGGACTGATGACTAAACCAATTATGATATTTTTTTTTTATTACAGGCATTTTAGATGAAAAACATCAACCTGATCCTCTGCTTCTTCTACTCTGTTTATTAGACACATGTGTAATATAGCATACAGCACCATCTTGTGAGGACTTCATGCACATTTATTTATTTACTCCAAACTATTCTGTGGAAATGCATGAAATTCACATCATTTCAGAAGTTCGCTTCAAACTGAATTAAAACGCAGCTTAACTTTGGTTACATTTATTTATTTATTTTATTACCTGTCATATAAATCCATAAATACACCTCATTGAAAGTATTGTGTTTATCACAGCAAAGAAACAAAAATATATATGCACCATTATACATCTTAATTTCACAACCATTCAGTGCTGCTTTATATGTCTGTAGTTTTATTTTCTCACTTTCCTTAAGTGTCAATACCTCATTTCCAAAAACGTTCAAATATAGTAAACACCAATGTTTCCCAACCCTGGTCCTCAAGGAACATTAATATTTCAGATGTTTCCCTCTTTGAACACACCTGATGGTCATTATCAGTCTTCTGCAGAGCTTGATGATTGGCTGATCATTTGAATCAGGTGTGTTTGGAGAAGGATCCATCTAAAACAGTGCTTCTCAAATCCAGTCGTCGTGGTCCAGTGTCCTGCATGTGTTAGCTATTTCTGTCTTCTATCACACCTAGTTCAAATATTGATCAGCTCTTCTTCAGAAGCCTGATAATGATGTAATGGCATCCATGTGTGATGGAACAGGGAGATATATTATATTTTATACATTTTTATTCTGATTATTATTTTTGAATTATTGAAATTGTTTTATTTGTATTTTATAAACTTTTTTTTTTTAAATATTCTTCTTAAATTTATTTAAAATGTATTGATTTATTTAAAATTATTTTATTTTATTTTTTTAAAGAAAGAGGGATACATTTAAAACATGCAGGATAGTGTTCCTTGAGGACCAGGGTTGGAAAACACTGATATACACCTTCAATGTTCAGGATCTGAGTTTTAATAATAATAATAATAATGGATTAGATTTATATAGCGCTTTTCAAGGCACCCAAAGCGCTTCACATTAGTGTTCCATTATTCATTCACTCTCACATGCTCCCTCTGGTGGTGGTAAACTACATATGTAGTCACAGTTGCCCTGGGGCAGACTGACAGAAGCGTGGCTGCCATTTCGCGCCTACGGCCCCTCTGACCACCACCCAACATTCATACACCAGTGTGAGTGACACTGGAGGCAAGGAGGGTAAAGTGTCTTGCCCAAGGACACAACGGACTGACTAGGACAGAGCGGGAATCGAACCGCCAATGGACGACCCGCTCTCCCAACTGAGCCACGGCCGTTTTGTCTTCTGTTATTTGTGTACATGATATAGGTAGAGCAGGTCGACTGAAGGGTTGGTGGTTTGTGTCCCAACTCTGGCTGTCGACTGGCTGTCCTTGAGCAAAGACACCCAGTAGGACTGACAGAACCTTAGAAACCTACTGGTCTATGAGTGTGAATGTGAGGCTAATGTAAAGCGCTTTTAGCACCATGAAAGTGGAAAAGTGCTATATAAATGCAGTCCATTTACATGGCTGTTTTGAACATTTACCAAAGTATTGTCATCTCGTCTCATCACCTGAACCCACTTTATCCTCACTAGGGTTGCCGGGGTCAATGGTGGCTTAATCCAGCTACAATGGGTGAAGGTGGGGTACACCCTGTATGGGTGGACGGAGGGAGGGAGGGAGGGGGGGGAGGGAGGGAGGGAGGGAAATCTAAATAATCAAAATTATTATTATTATTATTATTATTATTATTATTATTATTATTATTATTATTATTATTATTATTATTATTATTATTATTTTATAAAATAAAATAATTCCTTTTTTTTATATTCCAGTTCTTTTTAGTGCGTTCCAAAAAAACTTCAATATGTTGTTTCTGTGAGTGTGTGAAACTGTTCTTGATTAAAGGTTTTAGATTTCCATCAGTTTCATGCAATGAAAATGTCTTTAAATAACTAAACTGATGGAAAAAGTTATAGGACACCATTAAAATGGTACACAATCTCAAAAACTATCATGAATTTTTTTTTTCTTTTTTTTTCATGTTTCAAAAGGTGTGGCTGCATCAGACAGACACAAACTAATTCTTATTGTAAAGAAAAATTACAAAAAAAAAAATCAGAACAGAGCAAATTGATGAATGAATGAATGAATTAATGAATGAAAAACTGTTACGTTATGTTGTAATCAAGGCAATTACTTAAATATAAGGAGCCCAAAACTTTCACTTTCCAGGGTCTTACAAGGATATGACAAATGCATTGGGTTCCAAAAACGTTTTTTTCCCACCATTGTAACTTCACTTGTTGTTTTATCAGGTGAAGAAGTGATTTAGTTTAAGAAATGAAAAGTTGAAAATACACATTCTACTATATTTAAATAGAAATTAATGATATGTAATGATAATTAACTTAATTTAAAATGGATTAAGTGATTCAACAACCAGAGCTTAGTTTGCGTATGTACATGGGAGGTCAATGGACAGTACTGTCATGTAATACTGAGATAAATGAAGCCTGTTTAGACACAACCACATTAACACATCATTTCCAAATGTTGTGTCAATTTACAATTTTTTTTTTCTGCATTTATACCATCCTTAATTAACATATTATAATATTATCCTCTGAATTTTGCATTTTTCCTGTTAAATGAATCTATTTTCCTAAGTTTAATTGACTGATCATGTTGATGTTCATAAAAGCTCAGATTAAATATAAAGGATATTGTTTCAAAACTTGAAAAACTGAAAAAATCTGACTTTTTCAGTAAAATAACTGAACATAAACTCACACTTTAAATAAATCTAAATCTTACCAAGTGTATTTTTGTCATTTCTAGTTCAAGTATCTTACTAAGATCATTTCAATTTGTTTCACTGGCAGATGTTTTGCTTAATTCAAAATATATTATATTTTTGCTTGAATTAGGCAAAGAAAGAAACAAAGAAATTGTGTTGAGTTAATGATAGATTTGACTGAAAAAAATTTTATTTCTTCAGTGTTCTGTATTTTTGCTATAATAATCTTCAACTTTTCTGAGCTTTTATGGACATTTACAGGTTTAGTAAATTAAATGTTGGAAAACACCTTCTTTTCACACAGAAAGAAAGAAAGAAAGAAAGAAAGAAAGAAAGAAAGAAAGAAAGAAAGAAAGAAAGAAAGAAAGAAAGAAAGAAAGAAAGAAAGAAAGAAAGAAAGAAAGAAAGAAAGAAAGAAAGAAAGAAAGAAAATTATATTATAATAAATGGTGATAAACCACTTAAGGACCGTTAAATTTAGAGAAAATAAATAATGGGGATACATACTGTACAGTTAAAGGTTAACCCATACGGGTCCTGTGTGTTATCTGCACTTCCCAAATTATTTTTTCTCTATACACAGTAAATTTTGCAGTGTTAAATCAACACTTAGAGAGTTTATTTAACTTCTTCTAGAGTGTATTTGGTCCCATTGTCTCCAAATTAACACTGCAAATTCTACAGTGTACTTAACTGTCCTTAAGTGATTTATCACCATTTATTGTAATGCAATCCTCTGTTTTGTTTTTTTTGTTGAAAATCCAATATTTTTCAACATTTAATTTACTAAACCTGTAAGCTCAGAGTAAAGTTGAGGATCATTATAGCAAAAATACAGAGCAATGAAGAAATACTCATAATGTCATTAACTCAACACAATTAATTTTTTTGTGATTAATTCAAGCTATATATATATATATATATATATATATATATATATATATATATTGAATTAAGCAAAGCATATGCAAATGGAACAAGTGAAAAATCTTAATAAGATGAGAAAAATAAAAAATACACTTGGTAAGATTAGTTGTTGGTTTTTTTAAAAACATCCTTCTTTTATTTTCTTCTTCTCATTACCAGTGGCTGTAGTTTTGATTTCTTCTTTCCTCAGAACCATACATTGCAACTCCTTGCTTCTGTCAGACTCAGAATAATAAATAGAGCTAAAACTTGTATAATTATGCGTCCTAGTGGAGCTTTACTTGTATACTTTGTACAGTAATGTAGCATGAGCAGGTTGAAAGTGCATGACATTCCATAGCCTATGCTACATCTACATGTATGGCTGCTACACTACATGCATCAGTGCAGTGTAGCTAGCAGGGAGGTGACTTTATTTTGACAGGCTATGCGACACTCAAGCTAGCTGCTACAGATAAAACTGTGTCAGCCATGTCCCGGAGACACACTTTGTGCTGCAATAGTCAACCAATATAACTTATTTAGTGATGACACCGGCTGTAGGTCCCTGGTTCCCAGTCAATGCGGTGTTTTTTTTTTTTTGTTTTTTTTTCTCCCCCTGCTACCTCCACATCACAGACTGAAGCCCGGACCTGGCTACAGTGTGTATCCCTGCGCACATCAAATTGTTCCGGACGCGGCGACACAGACTTACCGCAGGACGACGCCCCACGACAGCAAGTTTATCAATGCGCTCCTCCACACACCGGTCCACGTCCGGACAGCTCCCACACTGTCGCCATTTTCCTGTCAAATTACGCAGGTTACAATTCGGTCCAGTGGAAGGAGAGATGTTTTAGGGCGGAGGTGGAGGAAAAAAGAAAAAAAAAAAAAAGAAGAAGAAGAAGAAGAAGGAGCGTCACCCAAACTGCACACCGACCCCTCATGTCCGCTGTGGTTCCTTCTACTACACAAGGAAACGTAAATATATTATAAGTAGAACAACGTAAGAAACGTGAAAAGTTCCATAATTAGTTTTTATAGTTTTCAGCCATTACCCTTGGCTACATGTTAATTAATGACCAAAAATGATTAATAGATAGATAGATAAATAGATAGATAGATAGATAGATAGATAGATAGATAGATAGATAGATAGATAGATAGATAGATAGATAGATAGATAGATAGATAGATAGATAGATAGATAGATAGATAGATAGATAGATAGATAGATAGATAGATAGATAGATAGATAGATAGATAGATAGATAGATAGATAGATAGATAGATAGATAGATAGATAGATAGATAGATAGATAGATAGATAGATAGATAGATAGATAGATAGATAGGTGGGTAGGTGGGTGGGTGGGGATAGATAGATAGATAGATAGATAGATAGATAGATAGATAGATAGATAGATAGATAGATAGATAGATAGATAGATAGATAGATAGATAGATAGATAGATAGATAGATAGATAGATAGATAGATAGATAGATAGATAGATAGATAGATAGATAGATAGATAGATAGATAGATAGATAGGTGGGTAGGTGGGTGGGTGGGGATAGATAGATAGATAGATAGATAGATAGATAGATAGATAGATAGATAGATAGATAGATAGATAGATAGATAGATAGATAGATAGATAGATAGATAGATAGATAGATAGATAGATAGATAGATAGATAGATAGATAGATAGATAGATAGATAGTTGGGTGGGTGGGTGGGTGGGTAGGTAGGTAGGTAGGTAGGTAGGTAGGTAGGTAGGTAGGTAGGCATCAAAAACTAAATTGACATTCAACACATAGACATACATCACTATGTACAAAAGACTAAAGACAAAACAATGACCAAAATCTAAAAACATCTCCTACTTTGACTGACAACTTGGATACAAAGGGTTACATTTGTCGTCTCTGACCATGGACTGAATCTCAAAGTGGAATGAAAGTTCCACTGGTAAAAATATGCCCCTGTTGTATATTTAATGTCCAATTGCTCTCATACAAGTGAAACAGTGAGCTTTAACCCTCATTTAAATTGTAGAATAATGATGTAGAATGCCTGATGAAAATGTATTATTAATGCTATCACATGTGTTATTTTCATGTTTCCACAGGAAAACCATCAGGCATTTCTAACCTTCTGAGTCAAGCCTGAAGTGAAGATAAAAATCTCATGTCATCAGCCTTTTTGGGAAAAGTTGCATCTTGTAGGTATTTTTAATAGGTAATGCTACTGTTATAAGCACGGGTAGAAAGAGATGTCAGCATACTGGATTGGAGCAAAATTGGCAATTTTTATTTGTTGTTATTAAGTAGGTACCAAAAAACAATACACCCAAAAGATCAGCGTACAGTAAACACATATATACAGTATTTCAGCAATGCCATGTCCATTTAACATGAGTACTTTAAAGTCTTCACAGACTTGATTTGCCTTAAGAAAGCAGTTTCCAAACCTTTTCAACCTGATATAAAAAAAAAACATCACTTTTATGTCCTTTAGTGACTGAAAATTGCAGCTGCACATCATGGATTATCAAAGCGGTCTAATTTTTTCTGACTTTTCTACCATTAAAACAATAATGAATCAAATACAGTTTACAGGAATGTTGCATGTTGACATGTTGACATTAGATCTTATGTCTGTCACATGATTTTCATGTTCTCACATCTTTTACAATATTGTTGTCATTTTCATCTTGTTGAATCTGTCACATTGTTTTTATTCATTTATTTATTACATCTTGTAGATATTACGTCTATTTCATTACTTTTGTCATGTGGTTTTTAGTGATTGAGGTTTGTCATCTTATTAAGTTTCCTGTAGATTGTGGAGGTCACTATTTAAACAATCATCTTATACTTTAACTTGAAAAATGACTGATATATTATCTTGTGTATGTTGCAGTTGGTGAGACAGTAAGAACAGGTACACAACACATTTTATGTTTATGTTTTGTGAAAGGTAGCATGAAGCCATTGTTTGAGAAAAAGAGTATTTTAAGTGTCATATTTATTATTAAATGTCTAATTATTAGCATCTCTCACTGAAATTTGCACAAACCATTTAAATGCTTGTGTGAGATGTATGTCAACCCAAGTTAGTACTGAATTATTTAGCAAAACTTTAAGGTTATTATAAGTTAAATGTAAATATTAATGTAAAAATGCAGACTATAAAAGTATAATTGAATATAGTTTCGTAAACCATTGTAAAACAGCGCTGTATTGTGAAGTCTTAATGTGTCTGACCGTTATACTGAGGAAAATAATGTGTGCGTGGCATGTGTAGTGATGAATTGGAGTGGTAATTCTCATATTCATAAACATATTAAATATTGAATGGATTAAGCAAACAGCTAAAAAGTCTTTGATTGTACATTGCTCCACTGACTGCTATTATCAACAAGAAATACTCTGCAGACAACTGAATTTTCTCCATATCTGTTGAATATATTTAAAGTGGGCAAAGTATGACTTATTTATTTTTGCTAAATTATTAAGTGTGTGGAATGCAGATCATGAATCATTTATATTGATACATTGAGAAACTGTAAAACATAAATATTTGTGCATGAATATTTATCTTCTCCATGCCAGTGTGTGTTAACTTTAGGTTTAGCTCCTTATTCAACAGCAATATGTTTCTTTCAAAGCTATTTCCAAGTCACTTACTGTATTTGTGCTTGGTTCGCTGTGATCTGAGCTTATCATCGTGCCTACCTAGATGGCAGAAAACACAAAGCAATTCCAAGGAGTATGTTGTCTTTATGTGTGAGATATAGGGATTGACACAAGCCCTCTGTTTCCAGCGCATGAAATAATTCTTTTAATGGCCTGCCAACTGTGCACTCCAAAGTTTGATTTTGCTCTGCAAAATGAGAGCAAAAATCTCAACAATTTATTATTCTGTTTGTGCCTCGCTTCACTAGTTATCGTCTGCAATTTATTTCCTACCTTGGGGTACTGCAAGCCATTTTTCTCCATTTTCAGTGGCTCTCTTTTTTTTCTTGATCCTGCATGCTGCTGACTAAACTCCTGCCTCCAGCCATAGTGTTGGAACATCACAGAAAACTACATCATTATACTGAAGCTAGTTAACAAAGAGAGGCAGAGAACTGGTTTAAATCACAGCGCCCACAACAGTATGTGGAATTACGGGGTTCAGCGGCGCAGATGCAGCGTTTCACAGCCCATCTCTTGTCTTCAGTACAGGTGAACCAACTCACTAACGAAGGCTGTTTCAAACCTGTGCTTAAATTCAAGGTCAGCACCTGACCGGTCTGTAGTGTTTTCACTTTATTTGGTTCTATTATTAATTATTCCAAACCTAAATCCCATGTAAGCATCAACTGAGCAGCAGCTTTGACTTTTGATGCATTATTTGTACGTCCCTGGTCCAACTTCCTTCAGATTTTTAATGCGTCTTTTTTTTTCTTTTTACATGCAATACAGCTTTCACCATGGGTCTTGATGTATTCTCAGGATTTAAAAGCAACATTTTTATGAGTTTTAATAAATCTCATGTAGCCCATTTTCACTTCTTTTGTACAAGAATATAACAAAAAGTAGAGATGTTAAGTTTCACTAGTTTTATGGCCAAGTTCAGACTATAGACAAAAGTGGAATCCGTTTTAACTCATATATGATAAGATTGATCCCTTGAAAATATGTGTTTTAGATATTTTTTCATGACAGTGTCTTTCATGACTTCTCACTTCTGATTTTTTTTCCCTTTTCCAAATACGATTGTAAATCATATACAGTATATATGTATATTAGACAACCTTAATTTGAACCTAAATGACTATGACATCAGGTCAGATGAATATTTGTGATCATATCTACTTGTGTGTAAAATGGGTCTTTCCTTCCTCCTTGTTTTCATTGTCATGTGCTCTCAGATATTCTCCCACATTAAATCATCTTCAATGAAACACATTATGCTGACTGCAGTGGTCTCCCTGTCTGTCTCCTAAAGTACAGTGGGCTGCTTCATGTGACATCTTTATTATTTGCACATGTGGATATCAGCCAGTCTTCAAAAATAAATAAATAAATAATGTATATACACGCCAAAACAAAAGTAATATAACATTTGAGCAATTAATTTGAATTAAACACTAAGGGTCTCGGTTTCTGCATATACAAAGAATCAAATCGTCAACTTGACTTTTTGTTTTAAGAATTTATTTAAAAAATAGGATTAATCACAACATAAATGTGCAATATAAAAATTATTTCAATTAAATCACTGATAAAAGTCATAGCAATAAAAAAAACATTAGTTGAGGAATACGGGACTTATCACTTTTTCACCACCGGTAATCAATGAAAATATACATGATGTCATTATATGGTGGCATAGATTCATGTTAGATGCTATTAACAAATAACACAAATGAAAATGTAGCATTTAGGAAGTTATGGAATTACCTACATTTAATGACGTTGTTAAATGTATAGAAAATATATATATCCAGGATCCAGAAATGATATAATGACAGTCTGCTGACAGTCAACTTTAGACTAAAGGGATATTGTAGTTGTTTTGTCTTCCGTACATCTGTCTGTCCATTCAACATTGTAATCACATTATCTAAAGAACGCATTGTGAAATCTGCACCAAATATATACTTTGGATGGATCTTGGCATGAAGCAGAAGCCTATTGAACATAAGTGACCTAATTTTGCAAGGTTGTACAGTTATAATATCTGAGTACTTACAAATATAAATATGTATGTAATATCTTTTACACAAAGACAATGTAATCTAAATTATAGAGCAGTAACTTTCAACACAGTCTTAAATTGGACAGTTATGGAAAAAAAAATATTAGACCTTCAAAAGTCACTAAAAACAATGGTTATGCAAACCAGTACTAACTTTTATGTGGATCCTGTGACTAAACCAGACAGAAAAGAAAATCTGGAATGTCTAAAAGCACTATTTTTGTCAGTATAAGGACATAGTTTTTGATGTAAGAACTGAAGTGCTTTTGGTTATGATGAAAAAAACTATGGAAAATGGATGGATATGAGCTCTGAACTTAAACTCTGATGAGCTATTTTTGTTGTTAATATTATATTTATTCAAACAAATGTGCTGTTAGTTGTACCAGGCATTAAAACGAACAAGAAATTGAAGAAAACAACAGTGTTCTAATACTTTTCCCCCCTGCAACTGATGGTCTAGGAGTATTACAAGTGCACATCATTTGATGAAATGGTAAAAAGGATTAAACATATGAGGTATTGGATCAGTGTTTAAGAGTAATACTCAAAGACTGAACATTTTTCCACTAGTGTTCCTTCACATATGTTGAGAACTGCAGTAAATGTCAGTTAATTTACAGCTATAAAACAAGAAAAATAAATAAAAACTCTTTTGTTCCCATAGTAGGATGAGTTCCAATATTCTGTATTTGTACTGTAGTCTTTCTGTTCCTGGTTAAAGTTTTTATTATTGTTGTATGGATTATTGTTGCACTTTGCACATGTTCGAAATAAATCATTCAAATAAAAAAAAAATCAAAAGTGTAAATATGACTGATCATATACTCAGGATAAATAATGATCCTAATGATGAATAAAGTCACTATTGTGTATATAGTAACTACATCAGTGTGTATAATAATAGGAAGGTTACACCATTAAACAACTCTATCATATGGATTTTGCACATTTATACTGTAGCTCAAATAAAGTTCTGATCTTTAATCTTAAAATGCCCCATGGGGGAAGTATTGTGTCTGGTGTGGAGCCTCTTACCCCTGTGTCCCTGCAGTAACATTAAATGACCACACGGTGGCAGAGGAAACCCTGCTGTGTCCATTTGAATATGTCTTTTGAAATGAGTCTTATTAACTACCATTAAATTGCTCCTCACAAATTGTATTTTGATATGCAAAACGATTTTTAAACGCATATTATATGCTGTTTTAATCCTTAATATCAGTAAATATGGCATATTAAAGGGTTTAATATTCTTAAGAGATTATCACTCTTTGCACTCATTGCCTGTGTGCTTATGCAGGGTTTCAGCATTATCAAATATTAATTCTTCTAAACTTGCTCTTTTAAGAGGACTTCTTTGATGTTGATGTAATTTTTCATGGGCTAAGCAGATCTCACACAGTGGTATCTTCTGGAAAGCAACGAGCCATAATTCATTGATGAGCCATGTGGAGTGCAGATATTCACATCCTTCTGCTTATGCAAGATCTTTGTGGAATGGATATAACGGGCCTCAGACTGATTTAAAGGTCTAAGTAGAGGGCGAGGAAAACTAAACTGTGTGAACTTTAAATTCATCTAAAATGCTTAAGAACCAAACAGCAATGTCATTTAGAAAGTTTGTAGATGGCAAGATAGATTAAAAAACATCTCAGAGAAAAGCTGTGGCTGTCTCCTCTGTAAAACTGCTAACAGCTGAAGGTCAAAGTCATTAAAAAAAACAAAAAAAAAACAATTTCTTGACACCAGTTTGAAATAAACAAGCAACACATCTTTGATTCTAGTCATGTCTATTTGGCACCAAAAAAAAAAAAAAAAAAAAAAAAAAAAAAAATCTGGAAGAATATTACACAGGCAATTATGGCAAAACAGAAAGTTTAAGGTTATCATTATTAAATTATTAATTTTTGACAATGTTAGCCCTTGGAGTTTGGGAATTGATCTCTCTGTAAACACGTTAAAGCAACTGAGATTGACATAAATTGCAAAGACGAAGCCATCGTTTGAGCACTCCGCTTTCTCTTTCATGTTGCTTCACTTTGGGGGCTGAATGTTGCTAATAAAAAATGGGAAGACCTTGGGCGAGTAACACAGGCTGATTAGTTCTGTACACTGGAGACAAGAAGTGCTTTGGAGTCTGTGATGATATTTGTTTTCTTTTCACAACATATCTGAGGAAGAGAAATAAAGAGAATGCTTAAAGTTTCACCGATGTGTTTGTTCTCTTCAAAGCTCAGAGAAATCTTATGAGTGTGGTTTTTTTTTCTCTTTTTTTTAATTTATTTATTTATTTTTTTTATTTTCAGAGTCAGTGTCAGATGTTGTATGTGCATCCTCATTAATTCAATAAGCCCATTTTGCCTCCCATGATTGGGCTATAAAGAGAATTGTGGACAACCTTAGCTCTGTTGTTAAGTTAATGCGTTTGCACAAAAGAATAAAAGATGCTGGTTTGGGTAACAGTGGGGTTACAGTGGGACCCCCCATCTGCCTTGTTATCGGGGCCGTCGCCTCAAATAGACTGGATGAGTCTGCCTCAGAATGTGGCCCTTTGGAACATGATAGTCTGCTTGAGTTAGTAATCACACAAGACAAACAAGGAGCTCCTCTGTAAAGTTTTCCGCTAATGGGATAATTGATTGACAGTCTTTGAGCTGTATTATTTACTGTTGCACTTGTATGCTGCAACTCTTTCCATTTAATTGAGAAACAATTGGGCATAAGGGCAACACTGCCATAGGGGAAATGAAGCGATGGGACTCTTTTAATGATTCCCCTGCCTCAGAGTTAGATCCACAGTGCACTGAATCTCTCTGCTCTCTGATCTCACAGTGACAGTATATGCTGCTGGTGATTTTTTTTTTCTTTCTTTCTAGTGATCTTTTCTTCTTTTTTTTTTTTTTTTGTTAAATCCCACTGAAAGACCCAGTTGGATATGCATGCTGGCATCCAGCTGGCTGTTCCCTGTCAATTTTAATATCACACATTAATTTTTTGTTTGGCAGACAGTAGTAGGAGTACTTGTAGGAGTTCTCATTTGTTTTCAGTGGGAGTAATGGTGGCATATGATGTATATTTTTCACTCAGAGGCCTCATTTAGTTATCCCCAACACTTTGGCACATGGTGCGTGCGCATAGAGCCAAGCAGCTTCCTGTACATCCAGCTGCTGTAATAAATGTGCTCCAGAGCTCCGGACTGGGCCGTTTTGCTGTGGAATGTAGACTCTGGCTCAGGGTCGCAGTCTCTACTCCTCCACACACTCATCCCTCTCACTGCTGGCCTGTCTGTCTGCGCTAGAGGGGTTCAATCAAGTTCAGATGCATCTCCAAGTACACTGGCATATTTTTTAAGTTTTTTTTTTGTATTTGACTCAGGGAGCTCTTGGTACACTATGTACACGAATGCAAATAATCTGCTTTGATTCAAACCTTGAAGACAAAATGTAGTTTACTGAGGAGAAGAAAATATATAATTCATGTTACTGACTGTTACATCTCTCAAAAGTTCTTTTCTTAACTTTTACTGATAGAATTAGGATATGAATACACAGATTTATGTCTTCCCTTCACTCTTTGCTTGGAAATGGATTAAGTCAGGATGAGGATTTAGGAAAACTCAAATCACTTTCTGTTGACAATATTAAACAAATCCAAACATGCATTCCTAAAGAATTGACACAGCTGCTTTCCAGTGTTGTATGAGATTAAACACAGTTAACAATACAACGTTTTTTGGGGGGAGGGGATTGTCATACAATTTTTATTTCATTTACTTTATCTTCATTTATTCAAGTAAATCACAACATAACAGAAAATGACCAGAATGGAAAACAAGTGCATTTTAGGACAGATCGGGTAGAAACGTGAAAAAATATTATTATGGATTTGAAGTAGTCATTTAACTTTACTATTTTGTATGTTAAAATCCACACTTAAAATCCAAACTTTATTATCTTTGATTAGAAACACTAGAGGATATAGTACAAAAAAGAAGTTCAATATATATATATATATATATATGTGTGTGTGTGTGTGTGTGTGTGTGTGTGTGTGTGTGTGTGTGTGTGTGTGTAGCCTTTATGTATGTATGTATGTATGTGTGTGTGTGTGTTTTGTGTGTGTGTGTGTGTGTGTGTGTGTGTGTGTGTGTGTGTGTGTGTGTGTGTGTGTGTGTGTGTTTGATTTTTATAATGTACAGTATTTCTTCATTTTCTTTGTTTAGTCTTCCTTCTTAATCTAATTGTCTTCCTTCACAACTTCTTAATCAATATTAACAGGCATTTCTGGTCATGTGATCAACATGATTGGCATCCCATGATGCACTGAGGTTTTTAATCTTTTGTATCATGTCCTTATGATAAATATGTAGTTGCAATGCAGTGGCAATATTGTGCCTATAAGTTATAAAACACGTCTATTTTTACATCATAGACATTGGACTTCTTTCAGGCCATTGTAATTTTCCCACTTCTTACTTTTTGTGGTAAAATATATTTTGCATCAGTCCTTTTTCAGTAACTTCAATAATTCATGCATACAATGATGAAATAATGTGTGATGCTTTTGTGGAGCTTGGGCACTAGATAAGCAGCTTAGTTTTTTGTAATTAATGTGTTAAAATACAGTCACTGCTCATCCATGTAACTGTACTAAAATAAAAATGACATTATCACAATGATTACTTCACTAATTAATTGAATGGGTACATTACTGCACCCCTGATCATACAGTACATCTGAACATACATGCATGTTATAAACATCCCAAAAACTTACTTTACTTTTATTATCAGTGATGTAATCCATAATGTTATATTAAAACGGTAGAACAAACAGACCCTTTGTGAAGGTAAATATTAAATGACATAAAAACAAATATGACAGTGACTTATTTGTTGAGGCTCCTTCTTTATTCTGGTGTAAATTATATTTTATTTCCAGTAGAGGGCGCTGCTGATGAGCAAATTCACCCAGTACTTCACGTATGACTTCAGCAGAATATTTTCCTATGAGCACAGTAAGTTAGTGTAAAGTTGACACAATATTAAGCTGTGTTCAGTCTCTGCAAACCTGTAATGTATAATAATGACATTTGTTATGTTTTTGTATGTGTTTGTGTTCAGTGTGTACATGTAGTGTGCAATTCATAGACACTATATGTTCAGGGGAACCCTATTATTGTGACTTTTTCAACGCCTGAATTTTGTGTTGATGTCACCACACTAACTTTAACAGAGAAAAGAGGCCTTATGTGTTTTATTTGAGAATGTCTTCAGTTGTTTTTTCTCTAGTCCTAGTACAGACCTGGACAAAGTAAGGCCGAGGGGCCACATGCAGCAAGATAGCTCGTCCTTACCAGAGCATGTGGTGTCACTGGCAAATTAAGTCAATGCAAATATATATTATGCAGCTTTTATTTTGTAGAGTCTGCTGAATTAACTTTTTTTTTTCACATATATTTTCTGCAATGATTGATTTGTTGGTCAGTTTCAGCCCATCAAAAAGTCAGCAAACACCAAAAAAAAAAGAAAGATCAATTAAGAATGTAGAGATTTTAACAAAACATGGACTGTTAAACATTTCTTCATTCAAGTCAGAAAATGAAGTGAGATATGGAAAGAAATTTACATTTATGGTTTTTCATATAAACTTAACATGGAGGGGGAAGTAACATGGGGCTTGTTTTGTATGTTTTTATAATTGCTTTTGTGAATATTCACTAATTAGTTGTATTCAGTGTTACACATATTCATTGTATCATTGTATTGTTTCATTTACTGTTTTTAAGGAGATGCATATAGAGCAGATGGATTTATCTGTTTCATAATAAATATCAAATGTACTCATATGGCTCCATAGGAAAGTATTTACCCACCCCCCCTGTTGGAGTAGATACTCACACACACACACACACACACACACACACACACACACACACACACACACAGAGAGGTTTCTATGTCTTTTGAAGACCAAGTTTGTAATCATTACTAGTAGGTAATGTGAGCATAAACACATTTTTAAAAAAATATAATACTCTTTTTAATTAAAAATTTTTAAGAATGTGAAAACAAATAACTAAAATGTAATTAAATTAAAATTAAAATTAAATAGATAAAAATAACAATACAAATGTATTTAAAAAAATAAACATCTTTCTTTTAAAGAAATGGACATTTTTAAATTAAAAATATAAAAAAAAAAAAAAAAAAAAAAAAGCCAGTCAGAGACAGCAGACCTCCTCCAAGGAGTCACGTTTTGACGTCATATGACGTCAAAATGTGACGTGATCGAGCCATAGGTGTTAACCATCTGATGTCTGTAGGTGAGACGATGTGAATGAAAACAAACACCAGATTCTATCTTGTCTGAATCCTGAGATATTATCACTGATGTGTTTTAGCTGTTGACCTTTAGTGTGACCTTGACTTTGACCTTCATTGCTCAAAATCTAATGGGTTCTTCCTTGACCCATTATCTATCATTGCTTAATCCTGCTGACAGACAAAAGGATAATTTAATACCTCCTTGGCAGAGGTAACAAAGTCTGATGAAATAATACAATTAAATGAAATTTAAAAAATCAAAATAACTGGAAAAGCACACTGAAAGCGCAGATCTCTGCTAAGGCAACAGCAACCCCCCCCCCCCCAAAAAAAAAAAAAAAAAACGAAAAAAATCTAATCATCCAATCATAATCTAATCATTACCACCATTCCCTGAAAATGTCATCTGTACACAAACAGACAAACACTGGCAAAAACATACCTTCCTTGGTGCAGTTATTTATAATGCAAAAATAAAACTAATGTAAAAAAAAAAAGTCAACACATCTTGAAACCTTTGAAACATACATGTTTTGTTTTGCATGTTCCCCACATGCTTCATGGGGACTTCCATAAAAAAACAAGTTAACGTTTTTAACGGGGACATCATTTGCATAAATGTTCATATTTCACACAGATTTCACCTACATTCATATTAAACCCTTGTGAGGACCTGAATTTTGGTCCCCATGGTGTCAGAGGTCCCCATGGTGTGACTGTGTAAACATATCAATGTCCCCATAAAGATAAAAACACAAGTACACACACACACACACACACACCGGCTTCAGTTTATTCAGAAAAATTCTCCCTGACATGGGTTGACTTTCACTCCACTCATCACCTTTTATTAGAAGATAATTTAAGGAGGTCATCCTCTAGGACAGTTTGGCTCCCTTTCCCGTCCACCTCTCTACAAACTCTGGTCTGATGGTTCGTCTGCCGCCCCCACCCCCACCCCCCTTTCCTTCCCCATCCCAGATATTACGCAGTGAACTCAGACTAGTGTTGCGCAAGCTTCTATCCTGGTTCAGATCCAACACAAACCTTTCCTGCCCTCTACAGTGCAATGCAGGCACTCCGTTCTGCCAATGAACACATCTTAGGCAGCAGCAAATACTACACTTTTGTGCCATCTGTGATCCAGAGGTGGTTTCTCTGAGCAAACTAGAACAAGGAATGTCTTCACTGGACCCCTGTCAGTGAACAAATCTACATGATCAATAAACAGGACTTTGTTGGTGAGGTTTGTTTGTGTTGGAACCTGAGCCATGCTGCTCCTTGACCTTTCATTATACCAAGCAGCATTCTGAGTCTTATTAGATCATTTGAGGTGTTGAATGAAGCAGCTTTTTTTTTTTTTTTTTTTTTTTTTAAATTTTGGAGATGTACCAAGAAGCACAGCGGAGTGGAAAGAACCAAGGCTGAAGAGGCAGGACTACATCTCCCAGCTGGCCTTAGGGGAGTGGAAAGATACACTGCAAAAATCTAAATATTACCAAGTGTATTTTTCTCATTTTAAGTCAAAATATCTCATTATGTTTAAAATAAGACATAATGACCTAAAAAGGAACTTTTCAGTGAGGTATAAAGAACGTATTTTTAGACAATAGATCTTGGAAAATCTTATTTCAACCCAGCCAGTGTGTCCATGTGGGTCCTATAAGGGTTACATTTGGACTGTGTATAACGGTCCCATACGGGGATGATCACAGTTTCCATGGTGACCCTACATGTTTTTGCCCACATCAGAATTAGAATTAGAGATCAGAATATATTATACATTATTACAGAATAATATATTATTTATTTTTCACTCTAGTTATGCTATGGCTTTTATCTTTCATGTCATTTGTAATGCTTCTCATCTTAGTACTACTTACAGTAAATTCTGTTTTACAAATATATTAGTTTGCAATACTTTTCATTTTATTATGTAAATAACTGCACCTTTTACTGATATTGGTTGTTATGTTACTGATATTTGTTGTTATTTTACAGATATTGGTTGTTATTTTACTGATATTGGTTGTTATTTTACAGATATTGGTCGTTATTTTACTGATATTGGTTGTTATTTTACTGATATTGGTTGTTATTTTACTGATATTGGTTGTTATTTTGCAGATATTGGTTGTTATTTTACTGATATTGGTTGTTATTTTACTGATATTGGTTGTTATTTTACAGATATTGGTTGTTATGTTACTGATATTGGTTGTTATTTTACAGATATTGGTTATTATTTTACTGATATTGGTTGTTATTTTACTGATATTGGTTGTTATTTTACAGATATTGGTTGTTATTTTACTGATATTGGTTGTTATTTTACTGATATTGGTTGTCATTTTACTGATATTGGTTGTTATTTTACTGATATTGGTTGTTATTTTACAGATATTGGTTGTTATTTTACAGATATTGGGTGTTATGTTACTGATATTGGTTGTTATTTTACTGATATTGGTTGTTATTTTACTGATATTGGTTGTTATTTTACTGATATTGGTTGTTATTTTACTGATATTGGTTGTTGGCAAATGGGGTGTTAAATACCTTGCTCAACGGCACATGGAATCAAACTACCAACCCTTCTCCAGCCCTCTAGGCCTCTGCTTATATCTGTGTGGTTTAGAAAACACACCCACATCAAGATTTTTTTTTTGTTGTTGTTGTTGAATATTAAATGAAAACCCAGATCACATCAGTTTGTTTGATTTAGTATTTTAACATCCTTGACAAACACTTTGTCTAAATGTAGCTTGTACTTTTAGTTTCCATTGGTTCATCTCTCTTTCTAATTGCTTTGGTTCAGTTGGATTAATCACATTTCTTGAGTCATGTCTTGATTCTGTTGGCGGCCCCCTTCCCTCATCTGGTGAAAAGATGATGAGACTCGTGCCAAGGACTGATCCATCAGCTCTGACTGCACAGGGGTGTTAAGGATTCTTTATAGTGAGTTTGAGTGGGGGGGGTTGCTTATGTTATTACAGTATATCTATTATTCTTTATTTCTTTAATCAGTTAATATACAGCATATGTTCCCTTTGGTCTGATTTGGTCAGTTGTTTGAGTTAACAGGTTTTTTTTTTAGCATGAGCTACTGTGAGGGTGCTGAGGCTGATGTTTACATCATGTTTTTTTATTCTGAATTACTTATTCGGAATAGAATAATTCAGAATTAAAGCTATTTCTTTCATGTTTACATGGACATGTTAATTCCGAATAAAGGTTAACATGGGATAATGGGTGTATTCTGCTCTAGTTAATTGGGCTTTGAGAGCTGGAAGTACAGAGGGTTCTGATTGGATAGAAGAGCCGCTTAACATCTGGATGTGTACTGAAATAAAATGATCACATCCACTTCCTGTTTTGTATTCGCTTCAACTATCAACATGGATGACCAGATACTCCATGTGATGTTTGCATTTATTATTGTGATAATTATGAAGCAGCAGCTTGACTGAATGGACCATAAGATTCAACAAACTAATGTCAGTAGCGTGGAATATGTGCGTCATTATAACAAGACCAGGAGAATAACAGGTATTATGTTAAAGTGGAATTAACTGTTTACATGTCAGAGGCATTATCAAATTCAGAATTAATATTGGAATAAACCAGTGACTTTATTCAGAATTCATCAGGAATAAGAACTCCCATGTAAACTATTGTCTTTATTGTCTTCTTCACAATTGTCATGTTTGTCCTCGTCTTTGTTTATAGGTTCTTAAGACATCTTCTCTGATGGAACTACTGGTTGGATTAATTCCCTTTTTTGTTATAGCTTTGTTGGTATAATGTCTACAAAGTTTGTTGACACATATGAGATATTTATATATTTTTTTAAAATTCTTGACACATTTCTGAAATATTACAAATGAGTCTTTATTTAAAATTAGTGGCTTATAACAAGGGATTGGCTACAGGTATCAGTATGGTTACTATTGAGCAGTCATATATGGATTTTTATTTGGATCCATGACCTTTAACCTCTTAAATGCGACTAACATAACATTTCAACAGTCTTCTCAACAACTACCGGTTAGATTGCTTTCAGATTTTTCATTCATCTTCTTTGGGATAATGTCTACAAAGATTATACAACGCAGTTATGAGACATTTTATTATTATTATTATTATTATTATTATTATTATGGAAGATGCAGAAGTTATTCGTGCTGTCGTAATAATGGCATTTTTTCCCAATGATGCTAAAATGGCATTATTAAGAATATACTTAATGATGGCACATTTCACACTAAAATCCTCTAGAACAATGGACCATTAATTTCAGACCGAAGTGGAATAAAGGTTCTAGTTTCCAGCCAACTGTTGATTTTGCTGAAACGACAGCTGTTCTGTGAAATGTGACTCTAACTCTATCAACAGCCGCAGGAACTGATTGAAAACACTAAAGAATCTTTCCAGATGACTAATTTTTCTTTGCCATCACTTAACTCACAACACTGTGTCAAAAACTAAATGTTTACCCCGAAAATCTTCACAAACTAATGACACATATGACATATAAAAGGCAGTGCATTGTCCTGCAGTTCTTACATCCAATTATTCATAGTTTTTTGGTGTGTACAGTTTTCCAAACCCTCTAACATGCAGGACTGATTTGTTGAAATTTAAAAGAAGCTTTTCTCTCCCACATGAATTTTATGTAACTTATAATAACAGTTTAGGTTACATAATAAAAATACATAGTAATTTAGTCCGTACAGTTTAGTTTCAGTGGTTTACATTTGTAAAAAGACTAAAATGCAGATTCCTTTAAAGTCTTAAAGATCTGCACCACACATATGTATTTAAAATATTTATGTTCTACTATATATCTTTTTTGTTTGTTTGTTTGCTTCTCATTTTATCACAACATTACATAAAATGTAAATAGAGTTTGGCAAAATAAGTGTTATATCAGCCTCAGTCGTTTCAGTCACATTGTATATCCTCTTAAAACAGAGCAATGCATTTTTGTTCTCAGTAGCGGACGAATGTTTGACAGTTTTACTTAAAAATGCTATCCATTGCAAAGAACATTACATTTTTTTAAAAAAATAAATAAATATGAATGATTAAAAAAAAAAAAAAACATGTCTTAAAAAAACTGTTTCATTATGCAGTTTCCATTTAAGACAATTATTCAATGTAAAAAAAAAAAAGGCACACAGAAAAAAACTTTTTTATGGGTCTCAGGAGGATATGGAACAATGGATATGTTGTTCTTTTCTTCAGTGTTTGTTATTTAAAGAAATAAACTACTACTACATACATTGTTTTTAACACTGAACCCTTCTTAAATGTCTATTGCTTCTACATTTCTACATCTACTCAACCGTCCAGTCAACATTTTACCTGTATTTGTTCTAATTTATTGTTCATCTCCTTCGCACTTATTTAGATTTATGTGCATATGGAGAGCAATAGAAATGGAACAGAGTCAGTCTGTGTATGTGTATCAGTCTTAGCCAATACACCTGCTTATTTGAATAGTTTTTGTTAAATATGATATTTCCATCTCCCATAATTGAAAAATCAAGAAACTCTGAACTGTCTGCAAATGTACTTAAAATAAAAGTGACATAAAACTTTTGGAAACAAAAAAGTCTGTTTTCAGTCGATGTGCATCAATGGTTTTAAAACAGTAAGACCCAAAAAAAAAACACCAGAATTTTGTTAGTTTCATTTTTGGTTCAAACAAAAACACTAAATATACTGTAAAGACAGATAACCAGTTAAGGCTGCTGTGGAAAAACAATGACACTTTTCCAACCTTCTGTGTTGTGCCATTGAATAGAACAGTACAATACTGTAGCCAGTATTTATTAGAAACCCTTTCCTTGTTTAAATCCACACATCTCTACTATGGGATGGATTTCCTGTAGCCACAAATTGAGCCCACAAGTAGTTGTTTCCTTTTTTGCTCAGTTACAGTAAATGCTATCCACTGGTACAGTTTTAACCCATAAAGACCCAGTGTGACTTTTGTGGCAGTTTGCAAATTAATTTTTCTCTATTTAACTGTTCCTAAGTGATTTATCACCATTTATAATGATATTATCCTTTGAATTTTGCTTTTTTTCCCCATTGACAAGAATAGATTTTCCTATGTTTAATTGACTTATGTTAATGTCCATAAAAGCACAGAGTAAAGTTTAAGTTTATTATATCGAAACAGAAAAATACTGAAGGTCACATTCAGTAAAATATAGCCTTTAAGTGATACTCCAGAATTTTTAACATCGGACCTATTTGTAGGAAATGTGTAGAGAATTTTTCATTTTAATTTCATGTAGTCTTTATATGTCTTTGTCTTTTTATGGTCATCAGATCTGCTCTATTTGGACATTCAGAGGCTCTGCAGAGAACACAGTCATCTTCTATAACATTGATTCACCAGTAAAGTGACAGTGGATGGATACGCTGGGTTCATGTTCAGTTAAAGTGATATACTGGAACAACTTCTGGTCAGATTTCTTTCAAAATGTTCATATATCTTCTTTGGGATAATGTCTACAAAGATTATACAGCACAGTTATGAGAAATGTTATCATTATTATTATTATTATTATTATTATCATTATTATTATGGACTCATTTAATTTGTTAACAGAGTGATATTTTGCTTAACCCTTTTATATACCTGAGTTTATATACAATTATATTTGATACCCAACATAAACCCCTAGTGGAAGAACCCCATCAAGTTCAGCTTCTCTATGATTATGATAAGTCATCCAAATGGGGGCGCTTTAGTTGGAAACCTTTTTTTTTTTTTTTTTGGACATAACTCAAGCCATAATAGGCAGATAAAATGTTGATCGTCTTACAAGCATCCATCCAGAGTTCATATGATGTCATTTTCATTCACTAGGTGGAGTTTAATGGGAAAAATAGCTTCTCTAACCATTATTCTGTCACTATCAGGTTGATAAAGCTCAAACTGAGTTCATATCGATTATTGAACAATTATCGTGGATAGAGGATTGGGGGGATTTTGTAGATATATCCTTCCTATTTGCCCCTGACAGTGTAAGCCTCATTTTTTTGTATCTTTGCCTTCAAGCACATGCTAACGTAAATGGAGCTAATTTGACTATAGCACATAAAATCAACAGTAATGCAGATTTGTGACAATGATGTAAAATTGGATGCTTTTATTGATGCCACAAAATCTGCATGCACCATCTCAGCTGATTTCATAATGGAAACATGTGATGCCAATTTCTATTTTAATCACTACTGGTAGTGTCATAGATCCACCTTGTACCTTTTGACTTCAGTTCAGCACAAATTAACTCTCAGTCATTTTTCACAGTGAAACTCAACAGTTACATTGAACGAACAGATTTTTTTTTGTTTGTTGCTGAAGTCACTTTAAAGCCAGTAAATCTAAAACTTAAATCACATAGCAGGCAAAGCTATCACTGGATAACCACAGATTGATGGTGGTTTGGTGATTTTTACGGTCACTGAATGGGCACATGTATTTTACAGTCCTGGTTGTTCTTACATCTTATAGATTCATGTAGATTTGATGAGTCTTTAGTCTGTTATTCAGATTTTTTTGGTGAACGTAGATGGATGAGGAGGGCTTATGATGAAGGGGTTTATCTGAGGTTGACCACCAGACATTCACAGTGGCCCTTCATCCTCTACACGTTGCAGACAGAAACGCAAAGCGTTCATCGTCAGATGAATTACTCCTCTTCGTCCTGTCTAGCAGAGACACCAGTCCTCTGCCAGCAGTTTCCCTTTGGGAGTTGCTTCCTCCACACATCTGGACCACAGGTTTTTTCCTCCCCCATCCCTGCAGCTCTCATATTATAAGCATTAATCTGCAATGCAACATCTGTAGATCTCTCTTTATTCTTCCATATTTTTACCCTCCCTCACTTCTCCTTGGTCTGTGCTTACTGGGCTTACACCAGGCAGCCATGTCTCTCCAGGGTACAGATGGTTTTGCTGATCTGGAAGGAAGAACAGGTGGCTGCAGGGCCGGACGGGAGGCGGACTGTGGTGTCCAGAAGCAGAGGAGTCTGGGAAAATGCCATGTACTGTTTGAATGTTGTGAGATATTACAGGTATAAAGATGTAAACGTATGTCCAGACATACTTTCACTCGATGTTTTTATATTGGAAAAATAGTTTTGATTCCCAGGTAAGGATAGAATTTAATAAAAAAAAAGGATAATTATTCCATTTCGTGCACCCCATGGCTGTTTAAATCATTTGTTGCAGTCTTGGGCTGTTTCCTGTTTACTGGCCTGAATGTGGGGATACATGTGACAGTAGCCTGTCTGAGAAACTAGATACAGCTGATGTCATTTCCTTAACTTAACACCCTTGAAGTCACATGTCCTTAAAACGGAGTTACCCTCAACCTGGAAACATCTGGCTCAGATAAGATGGCCTGCACAATTAAACTAGAGCATGCAAAAAATAAAAAAAACTAAACAAAAACTCCACAGCTTATAGTGTTCAAGTGTTCATTCCCTGCTTATATTTGCACTGATATTAAGCCATTAAACCCCAGTGCTACTTCTGCAGTTATTCCCAGATTATTTTCTCTCAAATTCATCTTTCTCAAAGGAGTAATATTTAGCTTTTTAAAATTGACTTATGCATTTTAAAACATGTCCCTGTGTTATACATAAACTATAAATGCTCTGCTTGGATCTGAATTCTTCATTAATTCAACTCCACAGGTCCATCTTCAACAATATTTCTGAATAATGACACCACAAAGGTCTTTTAAGTGCAAATGTTCCACTTCACACTCCACCCCCTCCAGGTTGTTGACTGTGTTGCCCTGTCTCATTCAACTGACAACTGAACATTTTAGGTAATCAGCTTGAAGTTTGCACATATTTTCAGTATGGACTACAACTGCTGCTGATAAACAATTACCAGTATGAGAAATGTTCGTCAGAAGTCTTGACCTTATAATATATATGTAAATACCATGATGTAACAAGTTAAGAAGGTAACAAATCAAGCAGGAATTAAAAAAGGTCGAAGAAATCCACAACATTTTTGCCAGAATTAATATATAGATAGCTCTGCAGCAGCTGGAGGGTTCAAATCCAAATCTTTTTAGAACTATTAGGGTCTAAATACACAAATAAATAAAGTAAATACTAATAAAAGTGGGTTTTGCAAAACCATGACCACTTTAATGGATTAAACATCATTTATTATAATATATTTTGTTATCTTTATGTGAAAATAATCTATTTTCCTGAATTTACTGATCATGTAGATTTTCTTTAAAAAAAAAAAGAAAAAAAAAGCTCACATTGAAGTTGAAGGTTATATGAGAAACTGGAGAAAAAAAATTAATTTCACAGAAAAGGTTTAGTAACTGAATGTTAAGTGTGTCCAGTCTAGGGATGGCAAAATTCATTAAAAAAATCTTGACCGATCACTGAGCCTCATTAACCAGTTGAAGTCAGTCACCAACAAAAGAAAAGGACAGTCCCGACAAAAGTCTATGGAGACACGGATTTGTCCCAGTTTTTTCTACTTGCTACATTTGAGCAGCACGCAAGTAATCATAGATATAAATACTAAACACTGTGTTGGCCACTACTTTGTGTATTGTGACTAATGGCTTCAGGCAGATAGCCGCCTGCCTTCATCCAATTCTGAGGACTCTAAATTCTCAGTTGCCATGCAACAATAAACACAACATTGCCGTATATACCACATAGATGTAGTTCTGTGTTTGCTATTAATGAGTTACACCTTGTATTGCATCATCCCAGACGTGGAACAGTGGACCAGCTCTTTATCCATGGAGGCGACATGAGAGTTTGCCCAACCAGTCAACATGTGTTTTGTGGATTTGGAAAAGCCTTATGACCGTGTCCCCAAAGGTGTCCTGTGGGGGGTGCTCCAGGAGTATGGGCTGGATGGTATCCTACTGGGGGCCATTCAGTCCCTATACCGAAGGAGCAAGAGCTTGGTCTGGTAGCCAGTAGTAAGTCGGACCATTTCCTGGTGAGGGTTGGACTCCAGCAGGGCTGCCCTTTGTCTGTTCATAACCTTTATGGACAGAATTTCTAGGTGCAGCCGGGGGGGGGAAAGGGGTCATGTTCAGTGGTGGGAGAACCTCGTCTCTGCTTTTTGTGGATGATGTGGTCCTCTTGGCTCCATCGAGCCATGACCTCTAGCTCTCACTGGAGCGGTTTGCAACCAAGTGTGAAGCGACTGGGATGAAGATCAGGACCTCCAAGTCTGAGGCTGTGGTTCTCAGATGGAAAAGAGTAGAGTTCCCTCTTTGGTTTGGGGGAAGGTCTTGCCTCAGGTGGAGGAGTTTAGGTACCTCAGGATCTTATTCACAAGTGATGGAAGGATGGAGTGGGAGGTCGACAGGCAGATTGGGACAACATCCGCAGTAATGCGGGAACTAAACCGATCCGTTGTGTTGAAGAGGGAGCTAAGCCAGAAGGTGAAGGTTTCGATTTACCGGTGGATCTACGTTCTGACCTTCACCTATGGTCATGAGCTTTGGGTCATGACTGAAAGAATGAGATCACAGGTACAAGCGGCTGAAATGAGTTTCCTTCGCAGGGTGGCCGGGGAAGCTTGGACATCTGGGAGGGGCTTGGAGTAGAGCTGCTGCTCCTCCAAGTCAAGAGGAGCCACGCTGGAGGCATGATAACTCTCGGCTGGCCTGGAAACACCTCGGGGTTCCCCTGGAGGAGTTGGCTGGAGTGGCTGGTGTGAGGGGAGCCCAGGCTTCTTTGTTGGGGCTGCTGCCCCCTGACCCGGACGCAGATAAGATGACGATGACCATGTATTGCTAATGCTCAAATTCATAATTTTTAAAGATAGCTATGGAGAGATCACAAAGCTTGTTCTTCTTTATAGTCTACACTACAGTGGAAAAGAGTTTGTGCAGTGGAATGACAAATGCAGTCTGGTTTTTTTTTCATAAAATTATGACTGGACAACGTTGATGCGGTCAAACATCGGTCAAACGGTCATCAGTTAATATCCCTAGTTCAGTCATGGTCATTGATCAAACTCTATGAGTTTTACTGGAGAATTAATGTTGTAGAAGATGACAGTGTTTCCACGTTCAACACTGAGCCTCTGAACATCCAAATAGGTCACATCTGATGACCATGTAAAGATGAATAACTGTATTTTACACCAATTATTTACATGTATTAATCAGATTTGTGGAATAATAGGTCTCACGCATTTTAGATCAGTAGATGCTTTTGGTTGCCAGTGGAGGTTTAGGTCTTTATGGGTCTTTATGGGTCTTTATAAGACGACCCAATCATCACGCTGTGCAAAGATTGTGTGTAAAAACTTGGACCAGGTTCAGGAAACTGTTTATGGGAATGACAGCCAACAGCCTAATTGTCAGTTGTGGCTAATGTAATGGTCTAAAAATGCTTTATATAAGAGCGGGGGGAGCTTTATGTGTGCACACCACAGTTTTTTGATCACAACAGAGGCTGAATCTTAATGATTGCCCATGTGATGACATTTACCGCTGGGAATGGGGATTTGGTGTGGACCTGCTACCACACAAGCGACACTGGCATCATTAAGCACGCAGTTTATAGCAAAGACCATCCCTTTCCACTTTGAGCCTGCCATAAGCATGCAGCCTGCATTTTTACACAGGATTAATTTCCCTGGCACCGCAGCGTATCACATGCTGTAATCAGTTCTGAGTCTGTGATGCAGATCTGGACTAAACTGGCATAATGTGAGGGCTTCACGCTAAATCCTGTTAACAATCATGAATATATTTTATCAGTATCACAGCAGCTTAAACAAGGTAACAAATTAAGCGGGAATTAAAAAAGGTTGAAGAAATCCACTCACTTTTTGCCAGAATGAATATACAGATAGTTTTACAGAAGCTGGAGGGTTCAAATGTAAAGTTTTTCAACTATTAGGGTCTAAATACACCAGGGGTGCCCAATCCTGGTCCTTGAGAACCACAATCCAGCATGTTTTAGATATAACCCTCTTCTAGCACACCTGATAGTTGATGATAGGCAGATCATTTGAATCAGGTGTGTTGGAAGAGGGCTATATCAAAAACATGCTGGATTCTGGGTCTCTAGGACCAGGGTTGACCACCCCAGAAATACACAAATAAATATACTAAAAACTAATAAAAGTGAGTTTTAAAAAAAAAAGAAAAGACAATTTTAATGGATTAATCATCATTTATTATAATACTGGTCTCTATATTTTGTTATATTTGTAAAAATTAATATTAAAGTTGAAGGTTTTTATATGAGAAACAGAGTAAACTGGAGAAAAACTTCATTTTACATCAAAGTGCTGAAATGTCACTTCACATCCCGCTCCATCCAGGTGGTTTATTGTGCTGCTCTGTTCCCTTCAACCAATAACTGAACATTTTAGGTAATCAAGTTAAAGTTTGCACATATTTTCATTTTCTATTACAACCACTGTTGCTGATAAACAATTATGTCATACTTGGATAAATGTTTGTCACATGTTTTGACTTCATATGTGCAAATGCTGTGACCTAACTAATTATAAAATATGGCAAATTAACCAGGTATTTAAATGGGTTGCACAAATCCATGTTGTTGCCAAAATGAATGTAAAGATAGCTCACATTCAAAATTTATGAACTATTCCAAATGCATGAAAATAAATGAACCAAAGACTAATAAAAGTGGATTTAGCTAAATATGACCTCTTTAATGGGAGTTAAGACTTGCTTATTACTTGTGTATTTGTGAAGTATTTCCACTGAGAACCCTTGCCTGTGGAAACATCTAGAAGTAGTGACATTTTAGCAAGTCTAGTCCACAAATGAATGAAATGTTTTGTACTTAGGTTCATAAGAACAAAATTTCACTTTGTGTATCATAAATGAAGTTGAGATAATGTTCCAGAAGTGGTATTTATATGATCAATAACATCTATAAAGTTGAGGAGGAAGAGGAAATTATGGGTGATGGACGACTACCTTTTTTTAAAAAAAAAAAATAATAATAATTCATTATCTAAACCCACTTCATCCTCACTAGGGTTGTGGGGTTTGCTGGAGCCTGTCTCTTTTTTTTTTTTGTAATAAAATATTAAAAGATATCTCTAAGTTTTGACCTCTTTGGTCTGGGATGGCCCACAGTGTACTGTATACTCAGCCTTTTCTCCACACTCTGATGTATGTTTTTCTTTTGATTGTACATAGTGGTCACCTCTGCATTATTTAAAGGATTTGAAGTCATGTTGGCACAAGTTCATATGTGTTAGATGTACTGATGAGTGTTTGATATTGTCCATGAAAGATACTGCGCTTTGCATCTGTGAGTAACTGGCCACTGAAGGCCAACAGCCCAGCGAGCATTGAGGAGCAGGGGTGATGCATACACCTCCTGGAGGGTGCTGGAGGAGCTTTTGAAGGGCTGCAGACATTCCAGTCCTTCAAATCAAAGTGGACAGTGCGTGTCCCCGGTGACACGGGCCACGGAGTGTTCTGCTCTAAAGTTACCAATTTGCAGCTCTGTGTGCAGCCTCAAAGGGCTGCTTTGAATTCTCAAGTACACATCATACTTACAGTAGATCAAACTGCTAACAAGAAACACCACCACCATGTGATGTGATACTAGGTACGACTAAAACATACACACAGAGGTGGACATAAAAGATGACCTGCCAGTTTTCATTGGTGGAAGAGGTATTTCAGAACTCTAAGCTAATAAAATGTTCATTAGAAATAAAACATATTCATACTTAAAGCTGTGTATGATGTTCGTCACCAATTTTTCATCAGATCTGTAAAACCTGATTGATAGCCAAACAAATGGAGTACTTCTGATGGAGTACACTTCAAAGTGAGGGGAGTGATTCAGATGCATAATCACAGAAAGACTAATAGAGGCTGTCACTCACGTTTTACAGGTTTGATTTTCTTGATGACGTTATATGCAGCTTTAAGTCAAGCATAATGCATATATATATATATATATATATATATATATATATATATATATATATATATATACAGTAAAAGGGTCCCTGTGAAAATGATATTATTACATGTTTTTGTGATCTTGAGAAAATTGTTGGACATACAGTACTTTAGAGTGAAACTGCTATTGATCAAACATTTATGTAAATATGTCAAAGCTGAACACAATCCATACTGTACAGGAGACACAGCATGGAGGACATTGACTGACAATGGTCTACAGCCAATCAGGATGCAGAACACAATAAATGTTCAATTTGTGGTTGTATAACTTTATATATAGCTAGTTTTAATGAATTAATTTACTGTGTATTTATTAAGTCAAAGGTCCCAGTATGTCACAGGGAATGTCAAGAGGAGCTGTCGCAGTATGAAGGCAGAAACATGTCTGCCAGTCTAGAGCTGTCCAGCTTTAACATTTATGGAAATGTACAATAAGGAAGTGCAGAAATGAGATGATGTGATTTTTGGGTGTAATGTTGGAAAGAGGAGGTTGTTTGGCAGTCTTTCTCAACATGAAATGGCAAATAAAAATTCCTCTGCGAAAATAATCCATGTTATATGTTGTTTTTGGGTTACCCCAACTACAACAAATTGTGAAGGGTGAAGGGACCATTATTATTATTATTATTATTATTATTATTATTATTATTATTATTATTATTATTATTATTATTATTATTATTATTATTATTATTATTATTATTATTATTATTATTATCATTATTATTATTATTATTATTATTATTATTATTATTATTATTATTATTATTATTATTATTATTATAAAAGTGATACAGTGATTTAGTTAGAAATGAAATTACAACACATACATTATCAAACACACTGTCATACTGAACCTAAAAGTAACAGTGCTGTTAAATTCACCACTGCCCATTAAGATAAATATATTTATCTTTTTAACCAACAGGAAGTCAAACACAGCATACTTCATTTCACAGGGACAGCTGGAGGAGACACTGACAGAGTCAAGAGATTTAACCTTGATGAGTTCAGTCCTACAATAGCAACAGGACAAAAATGGAGCTCCAGAGACCCCAGGCAGTCATCACTCACACACTAAGGACAGGGATACGTAAAAATAAAGGTTTGCAGACAATCTTCATATGGGACGGCTGCTCCGTCAAGGTTGTAGAGTAAATATGTTATTGGGAGGAAGGGTCCAAGTATGTCAAGGCTGTTTCTCTGACAAATACATGAAGACGTAGAGTGAATGAAACCTGGCTGGAGTTACGGTACACAGAGTCCTTTTTCATTAAAGATATAATCAGTCAACTGTTACTCTATCCTCCATATCCCACAAACTAATAAGGTGAACTCTACTTGTGATATATTGTACATTCAAGGTATTTGACTTTAAGGAAGAAAGAAGAAGCTGCTGCAGAATACAGACAGAAAAGAGGAGGAGGATCTGGGATTTTTTTTTTTTTTTCCCTCTAAGTAACATTCCGTATATACATCATTTCTGTTACTTCTGTTTGCACTTTTCCATATTTCATAGTGTTTCCATAATACTCCTTTTTTGGTTAATTATTTGAGCCATGTGCCTCATATCACCTTTTTATGATGAATTTTATCACCAACACTAGATCATGATTTACATCCACGAAAATATTCACTGGTTTGTTTTCTCACTTGAGCCGCATATGGGCCTAGGATTAAGTGGTGAACACTGGTCATTTGTAATCATTGCAGAGGTTATCTGTGATCTTAACAGTTTGAGTACCTCTAATTTATAACCCCCCCAGGGACCCTGAAGCCAAACCACTGTACATGTACAAAACAGCTAAAAAAAAAAATCATACATCAGTATATATGTCAGCTTTATCTTGTCATAATTATCTGATCAAAACTATTACATTTTCACATCATTTTCAGGATTTAACCCAATAAAAGCCTGTTTGAAAATTATATAATTGAATTATTATATGTTTTCAAGAAGATAAAATATATATATATATATATATATATATATATATATATATATATATATATATATATATACCTGCACTGAACAAAAACAACTAATGTAATTAAATCAATATTTGACATATCTAAGAATCTGCACAAACCAAAACCACATACCTGCCCCTGGTTTGATATGAAAAATGTGTTTTTTAAATTAAACCTGTAACATCACATATTCAAACTGACATTTAAGGAGGTAAAATAATGATAGTTATTGAACTGTTGGTAGTTTGAAGCAGAGACTGAGTGATTCAAGGGATTTTTTGAGAAAATTGGTGTATGATGATTTTATAGCAGTTTTTTTGCATGTACATTTTTGGCTTAAGAGGTTGTAGTGCACAATACAACAGTAAGTAACTGACATTAAATTCAATAAACATGTAAACACACACCACACAGATTTCCATGTCTCATGAGGATCAAGTTTGTAATCATCACTTATGTGTAACATAGCCAAAAAAATAAAAAATTAATTAAATAGAAAAAAATTAAATAAACATAAATAAATAACAATTAAATATATAAATTAAATATATAAATACATAAATTAAAATAATTAAATTACTAACTAAAATAAAATTTACATTCGTTTTCCTTCATGTTGTATGTGGACTTCAAGAAAAAACAAGTTAATATGTTAACAGGGGACATGATTTGCACACATAGATTTACATTTGACTATGGGGACATACATTTATATTTAACCCTTGTGGGGACCTGAATTTTTGTCCCCATGGCGTCAGAGGTCCTCATGGCGTGACTGTGTAAACAGATCAATGTCGCTATAAAGATAGGAATACACACACACATACACACACACACACACACACACACACACACACACATATAAATGTCTTGAGGGCTCTTTAATAGTTAATCCATTATTCTTCCGTATCTGTAATAAATTACCTTATTTCAACAAATATAGAGTGTGTCTCCATTAGTCCAATGCAAATCTATGTCTTTGTTATTTGGTGGCTTATGCAGCATTGATTTTTATCTCTACACATTTATACAACTTTTTTATTTTTTTTGTTGGATAATGTAAGATGTTAAGTCCCCTAAAGACTTGCTGTAATATAGCATAAAAAAAAAACAGAAATCGTTCAAAAAATTTAAATTTCAAAAGATGAAATGGATGAGATGGATAACATGCGATGTGATAGAACCATTTTTCTGCTTTTCATCAGTTATCTTCTAAGTGATGGGCCTCGACATCAGTCCTGGGAATAATGTCAGTAAATTGAATTAAAAGTTGCATATCCTGTGTGAACGCATCAAACACAGATGTGGACAGTTTGTCTCTGAGTCACTGGTCCTTGAGCTCTACTAGTTCTGTACTCTATGTGAACTAACTTCAGCTCATTTCTAATAAAAATAAATAAAAGTGAACACACTTAGTTGAACTTGCGTATGTGTACTCCTTGCTTCCACAGAACTGTCATTGATATTTATATTTTAGCTTCAACAGTTAATAAAGAACGTCCTCGACTGTCATTGTTATGTTTGTCTGTCCTGTCTTTTCTACTACATACAGGACGGTGCCAAACTCCAACACCACCACTCCTGTTGTTGTTTTTACTTTGTTGAAATGGGCATGTGTGTTTATTTCTCATTCTCTTTTCTTCAGATACAAGAAAACATAGGTGACTTTTTCAAAGGAGGCAAATGTAACGGTATGAAAAATAAGTCATAAATCAGAAATTGTGACTTTACTACATCCTTTTGAATCTCAGGATTTTGACTTTTTATCTCACAATTTAGAATTTCTTTATCTCATAATAATGTTTGTTTTTGTTTTGTTTTTGTTTTTTGTTTTTTTTTTACAAATCTCCTATTTAAGACTTTTTCATATTTCAAAATGTTCCTGTCCATACCCACAATACTGAGAACCATGACCCAATAAAACACATCATTTACACAGTAACTCACTTTTAAAGGCTTTATTTTTTGGGATATTTTTCTCTTGTTTTGTGTGGTTAAATAAGTATTATTTCATACATAGAAAAAAAAATGCAGTTTCACTTTTTACTTTATCACAATTGAGAAATCAGTACTTCTACTTTAGAGTATTTGTTTTTTCACACAAGTAGTTATACTTCTACTTTAAGTACAGAATGTGAGTACTTTGACCACCTCTGACAAGATGGGTGAATGAGTGAGATAATAATGTGCATTTTTTTGTTGTCACGATGGGTGAGGTGAAGAGAGGACTCCAATGCACAGTGCTGAAGGGAAAAATAATTTAATTACAAACAAAACAAAACCAAACAAAGACCTGGGCATAGATCAGCCAGAGTCTGTGGTGTGAGAAATGTCCAGGTTATTGAGGTTAGGGATAAGACAGAAGTGTCCGGGTTAATGAGGTGACAATACTGAATGGTCCCGCACTGGCAAATGCAAGGTTCACTGCTTAAATATTGCAGATTAGCAACAACTTGCAGCTGCATGGTGCAGGACCAGGTGGATCTGGAGAGCACTGGAGAAGAGGTCGTGACATTTGTATACCCGGTTAGTAGTGGACTTTACAGAATTATTATCATTGAAATCACATAAATCTCATCTTGTCTGAAAAATACTTGTTTGGTGGAACGGGTAATCACATTAAATACTACATCTTTAGTTAATACAAGCCAGAAATGCTTTATTTATAGAGACTGAGAAATGTACAGTATATGTGTCCATTAGAACTTTACTAACTAGTATTTTATTTTACTAAAATAGAATAAAACCTTCATTTTAAACATAAATAGAAGTTACATATTCAAAGCAACTATAATACAAAGAGTATGCAGAAGAAAAGAAGCCATGTTTCCTTTTTTTTTCTCCATGGAATTGTAAAGTTCAGTCGTTGTACTTTAAACACAAACACAATCCACATCATGGATCAATATTTAAACAGGCAGTAAAAACGTCTGGATATTGGTAAGTGGCTCTGGCTTAGAGCAGAGGTGTCTGTAGTAGGAAGACCCATATATGTAAATTTTATGACCAGGACAACAGTTTTATGGTTTGGCCTGGATGGGCAAACATGGAGTGTTCTCAGCTGTAAGTGTCATTCTGTCAGAGAAGTAAACTTCACTTCTTGGACTGTTAACATCACTAATGTTTGCTTTACTTGGTGTTGAGGTACTGGACATTCCTCTGTTCAGTGAAATACTGCAGTTTAGTCACATGACAAACCACCGGATAATTTATAACAAGTAGAAGATATGCATTTATTTATCCATAATTTAATATATACATGGTGTGTTTCCTGTATGATTTGAAAATGTCTTCATGGAGATGGTACGTCACACTCTTCTACTTCCGGTTCATGGGTGCTTAGCTCGCAAAACATTTGAATGGGAGTGAATGGAATGAGTCAAGTGCTCTGAACTTCATATATGATAGCGGTTAATCACATATATTTGATGTGGCATAGGCAGACCACCTGTTTTTAATAGGAAGCAAACGTGACATTAGGTTTTATGTGGGTTTAGTAAGAGACTACAGTGCTTTGTGTATGTGACGTCACACTCCGCTCAGCTGTGGCGTGGACGCGCCAGGTGTGTAGTCCAAATTATTAACGGGTTTTACTCACAACTGAATCAGCTGTTGGTTAACAGAAGCAGTTGAAATGCATCAATAATTATCATTTATTATGAGGTACAACATGTGTGTGATTCAAACCAGATATGATTTTAACATTTTATTTCTTATTAAATACCATTCATTAATTTTATGATCTCAGGCCCCACGAGCCTCCCAGAAGGGGTGGAGACTTAAGATCCCCATTCAAGTTTATGCATGGACTGGTTATAAGAACAATTTTTATAATTTTTTTTTTTCAATATTATAGTTATTTAGATTTTTTTTTACAAGTTATACACAAAGTAACACAAAAAACAGAACAAAATGTGATTAAACAATGAATAAAAAAAATACATGTATATAGTTGAAAATGATAATAATTTACCAACATAAACAACTAGTTCGTCATTATGAAGCATTCTGTCTTTAACCATAATGTAACCAGCATCCCAACTTTCTTTTTAAAATGATGAAAATTGATTGAATTACTCGTCACTTGATCCAGTTACCATTTTAAGTCACATTGTTAAGTTACGGTGACACATTTAAATGTACATTTCCACTGAACTGACTTTCAACCTTGAATAACTCATGACGATACATTGACATTTCTTAACTTATCTTAAATGATAGAAATAAGTTATGACAACTAATTGAGCTTTTGCCTTTTTACAGTGTATGTAGAGAAATATAGTAATTGATGGTTTTCAAAAACAACAATTTACCATTGAACCTCCTTTTCAATAGAGGAGGAGGCTGGTGCAGCTGGGGAATGCATTAACAAAATCAGTCCAAACACTGTGTGCATGTGCACTAGCTCTCACTACTGCCCTGAAAGGTCATAACACTCTGTTCGACATCACATCCACGGCTGATTTATATCAGTGTCGAGGTGTTAGCAGCCCAGTAAATCTCACTCATTACTGGAAAATGCTGAACAAATGACACACATGTGCACGCTTAATAAACGAAGACTTGATGTCATCTGATGGTGGGCCACATCTGCCTGCACGGGGAGGTCTCACAGGTGCTGAAGAGCGCGTGGCATTTTCATGGATGTCGACTGTAATCCTGCTCATGTGACGTAGCGATCATAAGGGATTCATGACATTGTGATGAGTTGCTAAACCTGAACACATGCATCCTACAGAGGTTAATGTTTCACTTTGCTGCAGTGCTGGCGGGTGGAACTGTGTACAGCTGGGCTGGAGCAGAGGATGAGAAGCTTCACAAAAATGTGAAACCTCAAGATAGTGACACTTGCATAAACAGAGGTCCCTATGAATCATTAGTTTTTGGGTCCTAAGGCTGAGTGTTTTTACTACGTTGACCATATAGGGTGTGTACTGTGTCCTCTGTGTGCAGGGCAGTGGAGCATGGACGCACAAGGGTTTACACCACAGCAATCACACCAGCACGACTTTGACAACAATCACTGGGATTGTTCTAATAAATTAGCACAGGCATCTCAAACTCATTTTCTTTCAGGGGCCACATTCAACCGAATTTGGTCTCAAGTGGTCTGCACCAATAAAAATAATAGTATACACCGGGGGGAAAAAATTTAAATGTTATTAAGTGTAATTTTTAAAAACATTTCTGGTCCAAATATTTAATCAGACTTAAAATAAAACATAATAAACTAAAGGTATCAGTGACAAGAAATCATTTTTGGACAATACAGTAGATCCTTAAAATCTTACCAAGATCATTTTCACTTGTTCCATTTGCAGATTATTGATTGATTGATTAACTGATTGATTGATTGGCTTGAATTAAGCAAGACAATCTTAAATTAAACTAATAAAAATGTGGGTCAAGAAGCAGGTCGGGTCCATATATATATATATATATATATATATATATATATATATATATATAAAACCTTCTTAACAGTATATATTGGTGTTGATTGTATCATGATCCAAGTATCGTGATTTGTATTGTATAATTATTTGTATAATAATATAATAATTGTATAATTCTTGCCAATACACTCCCGTCGTCCTGACAGTTTCTAGAGTAAGAGCAGATTTCAGAATTTGAAAGGTGCTCTGTGTCCCAACCCTACTGAGCTGTGATCCAGTTTATGTGGTCCTCATCCTTATGTAATCCACCCAGACTGTAGGACACTGTTGCTCTTCAGGGGGAAGCTGTCAGACTGGTTTAAAACAACACATTCCTGATAAATATTCCTTCTCACTTTCGTCAAAACACTGCAGACCTTTGTACCAGTGATGGGAAGACAAATTGCAGAAGGACGGGCAGAAAATGAATCCTCCTGTTTTGTAGTGGAGTAGGAGGGCTTATAATAGAACAGATGGAAGGAGAGGAGGAGGAGGAAAGAAGACACAAAGCATGGCCAGGTCTGACCCAACTTTGACTGAGCTGCACGCAAGAGTCTGTTATGAAGATTGAGAGATGAAATGAAAACTCCTCAGGGAGCCTTTAGGGTTACGTGTCTGTGGAATTCAGCTCAGACCAGCCAACGCTCAGGGCCCCTTTAAAGGATACCTTAACTATTTTATTCTCATGTTTTGCTTTGCCAGTAACGTGACCAATTTTAGAAAAATATTCCACATTTATCCTTAAAAACAGCCATCACCCTCCCCTGTGAAATGATTGGTAACACTCGCCACAGATTTATCAGTCTATCAGTATTTTTTCACTTTTGTATTGTTTCTGTGTAATTTTTTTTCTTTCTTTTTTCTTTCTTTCTTTCTTTCTTTCTTTCTTTCTTTCTTTCTTTCTTTCTTTCTTTCTTTCTTTCTTTCTTTCTTTCTTTCTTTCTTTCTTTCTTTCTTTCTTTCTTTCTTTCTTTCTTTCTTTCTTTCTTTCTTTTCTTTTCTTTTCTTTTTAACAACCATCACTACTGCCTGTCTCTTTGTTTTATGTGTGTCCAATGATTTAGGATTAAATATCACTACAATTTATCTGACTGTTCACCTGAATTATGTGAAATAATTCATTTCTGTTATGTTGACCTGTACTTTAGATCGTTTGGTTTTTATTTCCTGTATCTAAATAATCCATCTTGGCCCTCAGTGGAGTTCAGTGTAGATGCAGGATCAGTGTAAATAATGAAAACTATGACTAAAACTCAAACTAATAGTGAATCATTAACTCCAACTAAATATCATGAACATAAACTAATATCAAGAACCACGTTGAACAATTAAAAACAAACAAAAGAAAAATAAAGTTCCACATAAGATATTTTATTTATTTTTAGTATACATAATGGACAGCAATAAAATGGTTTTGCACATATGGGACATTTTTACTGTCCGATTGAAATTAATGGTAAAAACAACTGCAATAACTTCTCATTTCCTCACTTCACTTCCCATGCTACACTTTAAGCAATATTTAGTAGTTCTGTATGAATGCAGTACTATTCTGTTATTATATATAATATTTACAATGTGTATATTTTCAGATATAGTGTATAAAGTTTTTCAGGCAACAGTGTGTTTACAAAACTCACACCTGAGTTGCAGCATTTGTAATGTATGTTATGAATTTAGTGTTTAGTCTAATAAACTGAATTGATGCCATGCATCCTTAAATCCTGCAATTTCAGCTATAAATAAATTATAAATTGAGACTTCCCTTACCTCAATTTAGCCCATAAAGATCCAGTGCTATTTATGTTTCAATTTAAAAAAAATTCTCTATTTTATTTTATTTTTTTAACTTTTCTCAAGAAATGTATCACCATTTATTGTCATATTCTTTGCATTTTGTGCTTTTATAGGGAAAATCAGATTAAAGTTGAGAGCTATTATATCAAAAACAGAGAACATTCAAGAAAAAAAACTGACTTTTACAGCAAATATATTAATAGCTGAACATAAAACTCAGTGTGTCCATCCACTGTCATTGATCCAACTCTATGGGTTTTACTTGTGAATCAATGTTTTAGAAGATGGTGATGTTTCCGCGGTAACTATGGAGCCTCTGAACATCCAAATGGGTCACATCAAATGAGTATGAAAATATGACAGACTGTAATTTTACATCAATTATTTACATGTAATGATATGATTAATGGATCCAGACTATGTGCATCTTTATCATCTGCATCAGTGTAGAGCATTTTGCTGCTTGGACACAAGCACAATTCTATTTATTTATTTTTTTTTAATGGATTAAACTTGTCCCCAAAGAGCAGACAAGTTCCAGGTACCACTCCAAACAGACTTTATTCTTCTAAGATCACTGCATTACTTTGGATCTGTACCAGACACAATTCACTGGAGTTATTCTCTACCATAAATAAATATTTTCTGTGGAGAATAAATATATTGTACACTATAAAGTTCTGGCAGTGCGGCTCCATGGACAGATATAAATACTGATGGAACAGAGGAGATAATACAGAGCAGGTGTGGATGCAGGTGTGGCAGATGCTGATAGAGGACGCCAAGGTTGGAAAATATCTGAACTCACAAGTGCTGTAGAGTTAGTCTTGGTCTGTTCAGCCTTAGATGCAGGTTAGATTAGGTTCATCTTTATTGTCATTGCTCATGATGTACAAATACAGAGGAATGTAATGGAGTTAGCATCCAACCAGAAATGCATAACATATAGCTATGTGTGTAAGTATATATATATATATATATATATATATATATATATATATATATATATAGTATGTACATTATTGCCAGGGGAAGGATCAGTAGTCCAGAACCAGCTCACCTCCTTAAGGGGAGATGCTATTGTTTCTGTTGTTTGTTCTGGTAGGACTCTGTAAATGATCATAAACTAACACCTGTTAACATCGTAACAACACGCTGAAAGACACACACTGTGTCAGAGAGCCGCGGGGCCGCCTCAGGCTTTATGGGCCACTTTGTGAAATTTGCTTTAAATTTTTATTTGAGTGCTACCATCTGCTCCGTCTCATCAGCCTGAATATCACACTAGACACTTTATTCGCTCAAACATATCCATTAGGATGTGACACCAGTTATATGCAGTTGTCCATGAAGTTGTAATCATGTATTTTCAGACACATTCCTCTTTTTAATATCTATACAGACACAAACCCTGTTATAATATTATTTATACCAAGAAACTCAATAATACTGTCCATTAATACACGTATCCTCACCCTTTCTTTTCTTTCCTTTCTTTCACCATGACAGCTTTCCTTGGTCACTGAACAGATATTCCCAGATATTTCTGACTTCCTGATGAAGGCTATGATGCCGAAACGCGTTGGGGTTTTTATATGATTTTTTTATATGATTTTTTATAGGTTTTTGTAACCAAGCCAAGTTAATAAAGGCTTTTTAATTTTCACTTATAAGAGAGTGCCTTGGAATTTTTCTTTCTTTTTTGTCTAGATATTCCCAGCTGTTGGAAGTAGTAGTTTTGTAGTTAACTATTACAACAAATGCACCAAAAACAACCGGTCTCGACGTGCTCGCAATGGTAAAATGGAGGATTGGGTACAACTCGTGAGGTAATGTGGAAATCCAGCTGCATTCCCCAGAATTGGTGGGATATATAAAATCACAATTTTCTCTAAGATTCAGGAATTGTTCAAGGGTGTGCTACAGTATTACCAATGATAAAATATCTTTATAATAAATAATTGTATGTACTATCACTGACTATAAAATACCATTGAATGTAATCTGATGTGTCCTGCTACTGAACTTCCACATGCCATGATGACTTACTAGGACTTTTTGCTTGTGCTGTACATTTTATAAATATGTTTTTCATTGTTTCAACCCCCAGAAGAGAGACTGTTTCAAATACAGAACACAATGAAGAATAAAGTCTATGTGAGAATTCCAGATCTGCAAACCATTTTGAGCTAGAAAAAATGGAGACCCCCGTGTTTGTGTCAGTATCTGCTGTAGATTTCCTCTTCTTTTTTTTTTTTTTGCTACACTTCTTGAACTACACCTCTGCTCCATTCACCTTCCAGTGGAACCCTGGGGGCTCCGAGCGTAAGTTCTACACACAGTCAGCACATCTGTTTTGTGGATGACAGCTTTCACTGATCAGCTGGGGCCTTCACCCGACCAATCGTAGCATAGGTGTGTATTTTCTCTGGTTATTAGTTGAGGGCAGACATCTGGTTGTATTTAGGAGTGGGTACTTGGACCTGGCTTATTTGGTTTGGTTGCAGTGCAGATCTGAACTCTAGAGGCCTGGCGAGGAGGTTTCTCTCTATGCTGGATCTTGGATGGAAAAACAAATCTTAATGAAGTCTGGCCGTCCCTCCTGCAACTTCTGCAGGAGTATCACTTGTGGGCCCTGGCAGCGACGAGAGCTGTGTTTTCATCAAAATGGTCTGAGGCAAATTTACCAGAAATCAAACCTTATGCACAGCAAGTTTGTCCCATGTGTCAAGACTTATTTCATCGGGTATATTTATGGTTATAGTACACCGCCATTTTTAAAGGCTCAGTATTTAAGATTTTAGAGCATTTAGGAAGATATAACTGCAGAAATAAAATATTCATAATGATGTCATTGGTGTTTGATCACCTGACAACAACTTGATGTGCTTTAATAACCTGAGAATGAACTGTATCTACAAGGAGAGTGAAGAGCTTTTATGGACACCATGGTCGCTCTTTCTTCTTCTACTTCTTCTTCTTCTTTGAGTCTTGTCAGGTCACATCCACTGTTAAGATCTATTACCATCACAGACTATGTTTGAGTATGGACCACAGTTAATGTCCTTTTAACTAAACGCAGAACAAATACACAGGCTCTAATGTGAAACGTCTGTTTTTTCGCAGCCACTGTAAAGGTTTTCAGTTTCTTAGTATCCCAGATTTCACCATTCGATGTGACTGAGTGAAGTTCAGGGTGTGATGTGGTTGAGTGGTTACATGAAATTCAGATCATGTACATTGAATGTTAAGGGGGTAGGAGTAAATAAGCATTGTGCTTCATCCTATTTCTTTTGGACTTTTGTAAAATGCATAATGATAATAACAAATGCACTTTTTTTCTTTTCTTTGTTTAGATTTTTTTCTTTTGCAGTGTGATCATTATTATCTGTTTTTATTTTGTTTTTGTCTTTTAAATTGAGTTCAAATAAAGACTATCAATCAATCAATCAATCAATCAACCAATAAGTATTTTACTGTAAGTAAGAGTATGGTGTTTAATTTATGTCAACAAGTTCAAAGAAGATTTTTAAAAGTGCAAGAAAAAAAGTAGCAATTCAAAATACCAAATAAAAAAAACAAACCAAAAACATTAATTCAAATGAAAAATATGAGACTGCAATGAAAACAAAAAGTGCAGATTGTGTAAAATATTTGCCTTCACTACTTTCTCAGTTTTGGTTGTTGCCATTTTCCTTGATTATGACTCCAGAATTTTTGTTTGCGCTTCCTCAATTTTTGATTGTTTTGACAAAAACGTGGCTGGTGGGGGCGGGACTTCCTTTGGTGGATTACTATTGGATTATTTATGTTTAATGGACAACTACGTAAGCGTACCTAATCAGAAGCTGAGTAGCTGCTGTGGCCAGAGACGCTTCATACACTTACTCAGCTGTCTGTCAAACAAAAATAAACCAATAGTAATCCACCAAAATTAAACCCACCGCACCAGCCATGTTTGTGTCAAAACTGCAATCAAAAATTCAGGAGTTGTAATCAAGGAAAACGGTAACAACCAAAACTGAGAAAGATGTGAATGTAAATATTTTAGACCATCTGCACATTTTTTTCATCGCAGTCTTATATTTTTTTATTTGAATTACTTTGTTTGGTTTTTTATTTTGTATTTTGAATTGATATTTTTTAACTTTTAAAAGTCTTCTTTGAATGTATTGACACAAATTAAACACCATAAAACAGATGGATTTGAAGAACTTGAAAGTGTGACAACACTTTGACTCCAGAGGCAGTTAATGTGCTTTTCTGTGGAGTTTGCATGTTCAGCATAATAGCTTTTAAATATTACATATATTTATATTCAGCTTTGTGATTTACCACACCTTCACCTTTTGATATCTGGGATCTGCACCCTCATCCCCAACCATCTCTCAAAAATGAAAGCATAAGTGCACAACAAACCCCACCCCTTGCATGGATTTTGCCCATTATAGTTAATAGTTAATAGGAATATTTAAAAACAAAAATCCTACTAAATTTGAACTTTGACCTACCATTTCCAAAATTAAATAACATCTATTCTGGGTCACTGGCAATCTGTAAAGCCAATCTGGAATTGACCCAACATGTTTTACTACTAAAGTGTTAACAAACAAACAAACAAACAAACAAACTAGAAAAGCACTTGGAGAACGCAGACATCCACCAAGAAAACATGAAGTCATGTGGCAAAAAACATTCTTTCAGCATGTTACCCATACCCATCACAGACCACAACAATAGTTAATAGTGCGTTAGCAAGTCAGCAACTCAGTGGTAACCTGGAATGACAATGGCAAACACTTTCAGTTCGTACATAGTGTGCAGGCAGGCTGGAACGGCTGGAGAAAAGTGTCAGGTGTGATGTGTGAAAGAAGCGTTTCAGCTAAAATGAAAAGAAATGTGGACAAAACTGTGGTGAGACCAGTGATACTGTTTGATCTAGAGACAGTAGCACTGAGGAAAAGGCAGGTGACAGAGATGAAGATGCTGAGGTTCTCTTTGGGGTGACCAGGATGGATAGGATCAGGACGAAGTACATCAGAGGGACAACACATGTTAGAGGTTTTGGAGATAAAGTCAGAGACTAAAATGGTTTGGACATAGTGACTATATTGGTACCAAAGAGGAGGTTTATGGATGTAGTCAAAGAGGACACGAAGGTAGGTGGTGTGAATAGGGTGACCACTGGCATGAAAGAGGAAAGGAGGACACTTGTGTCCAAAAAGGAGGACAAAAGCCCTAAAGTTAGAACAACTCATATTTACATTACATAGCGGGTGGGGATTTATGACGATTAATGCAACGGTGGCGGACAATTGTATGAAAGGAGGACAAAATGTGAAAAAGGCGGACACTTGACAGACGGCTCTAAAACCAGACTGTCCGGACGAAATCCAGACGAATGGTCACCCTAGGTGTGAAAGAAGAGGATGCAGAAAGCAGGATTAGGTGGAGATTCGCTGTGGAGACCCCTGAAGGGAAAAAAGCCAAAAGGAGCAGAAGGAGTCAGATTGTACATACAATCTTTCTACTATTTTCCTTTACTTTTTGTTTAGGTGAGATTCATGTTGCTTTACTTCCAGATCCAGGATTTGCTGCCCAGTTCCAGTCCATACACAGAACACTTGGTGCTGTTCCAGTCCAACTGGTCTGTTTACCTGCAGGAGATCAACTTTCACTTATATTGTGAAGGTCTGTTAGTATGACTATTAGAAACTGAATTTCAGTCGAGCAAACATGTTTACAAATCCAGTTTTAGTTGAACTAAGGCAATCATTTTTTTTTTTTCAGAGTTATGTAAACCCACTGAGTGATCATGCTTTTATCAACCAAGACCCTCATGGAGTTAGCTAATGTCAACACATGGCCAACTCCCAGCACAAACTTCAAATACAGATACAGATTCAGATACAGATTAATATTACCCAGGGGGACATGCATGAATGTTACACATTTAACCTTTATTAGATTTATTTTGGGGACATTTTGCAAATCCATTAAAGAAAATACACTGAAGAAAAAGACAGGAAAGATAATGTGACACAGAGCAGAGAATGACACCATGACCAATCAGATTCTGTGTTTCATGGTCTGTATCTTTAAGCACTAGACTACACGCCATCCCAGACTGTCAACTATTTTTATGTAAAACTAAGATTTGTTTGGTACAACAACTGTAAACACTAATTATGGAATGACTGGGAAAAAGTAGTATATTTTTTTGAAAATTATGGATGGTAGTTGGCAAACCAAACAGCATGAAAAGTGTATTTTAAACTAATCAGCAGGCATACATTCAGACTATATCTGCTGTATGAATGTCATCTGCTCCACAGATGATATGCTTGTTTGGGCATGAAGCCAAATGAGCACAGCTAAAGTGCCTTGGATTGAAAATAAACAGCATTCAACTGTTTCTTTGTGACAGTTAGATCATCAGTCATATTCTGGCTGTAGATCAGTGCATGAGCATTTAAAGAATCAGCCTATTTACGTTTATCTATCTCTAGACATAAATGGACACATGCACATTTGCATTCCAATCTGTTTATTTGTCACATATATATTAAAAACCACCTCCCAAAGTGGTTTTTAAACACTTTAGGGTCGAGGCCACAAGTTGGTCAAGTGTAAATGAATGATGTGTCTGCATAAGCCACGTGCGCTGCTATGCTCCTCCTAAAAAGTTACGACTTCTACCGCAGCAGAGGAAACATAAACTCTCCAACGCCTCTGATGAAAAAAGGTTATTTTTGCAGGAAACTGTCAGGTCGATGCAATCAGACCTCTGCTGTGAGAGGGAAGATGTGGCCAAGGGTAAATATGAGGGGGATATGAGGCATCAATGTTAAATAAGTAGTAAATATGAGGTCTATAGTCAGCTTTTGACAGATTGCATAATAACAGATTATTGGAAAGAAGCTGAATTATATACAGTAGGAATACTGTCATGTCTATTGCCTCATTGATTTTCTTAAAAACCAGTTTGTCTAAACAGAAACAAACTGGCAGAGTGAGTGCGGGGTAATTTTTTTCCACTTTGTTTTGTTGTCCTTTTGTGGCTTGGACAGTAAATCAGTGGGTAAAGCTGAAAGCATGGAGGAAGGAGTGCATTTGGACATGGACAAGCTTATAACACATGTGCACGAATAGATCGGGCATTTAGAGATGAAGAGGAAGTGGATTGAGAAATGTTAACATTAATCGATGGGGAGATGTTTACGGTACAGTAGTTGTGATTGAGCGTTTTTCATTAGGAAGAGTGTAATTTTAAGCTACAGTTTTTTTTCTTTCCCTCCAACTGGGAACACTCTGGTGTTTTCCAGCAATAAGCACGAGGGCCTCAAATCTCTAAGAAAAAAAATACACACATGCAGTACCCATGTGCCACAATCAAAACACAGTTTGCAATTCAGCAAAATGAAACCGTTTTATGGATTCTGGCAGCGGTATGAAAAGTAGAGTAGTTATATTTCGGTGCAGCATAAGATCCAGCTGTGAAGTGAGGCTAAAGTTAGCGGGCCTCAGTCAGGGCTACAGTTTCAGAGTTTAGCTTTCCCTCACAGGAAAAGAATGCTAACTGGAGCAGATAAAAACTGTTCAGTATTAGGATCCTCATTTCATTGAACTCTGCCTTTGAGAACTTCTGCAATACACACTGACTGCAATGATTTTAATAATTTAGATAGCATATGTACACTGGCCTTAAATGTGTGTCTGGTGGAAATCTATTGTCAGATGTTGCATAAAAGTCATATGTTTTGTATTATTAAAAAAAAAATCTAACTATGATGAAGGTTTTTGTGACAAACCCCCAAAGTGAATTTTCCTATTCTGCAGTTTCCATAAGTGCTGTTTAGCTACTTTAGATAAGTGCTGTTGAATATACTGTGAGATAAAGTTTGGCCACATAGTCAGCCGGCCAGTCTCTCTTATGACTCTCTCTCTACCCCCTATGACTCTCTCTCTTATGGCCTCCCTCTACCCCCTATGACTCTCTCTCTTATGGCCTCCCTCTACCCCCTATGACTCTCTCTCTTATGGCCTCCCTCTACCCCCTATGACTCTCTCTCTTATGGCCTCTCTTTACCGCCTATGTGCATCTTTCTTGTGTTTGCAGCATTTTGTCGATGCGGTGCATTTACTCCTGTCAGCCACCGTACATGTGTGAGTATGAATGGGTGTTACAGGGCCAAATGGTAGGTGGCAGTGTGGAGGGAATTCTGTCACTATTCAACAAACATGGATGCCAGAAGAAGAAAAACCCTCTCCTACCTTACCTGTTAGCCTGTTTTGGGTAGAGAGAAGAGTGAGTTCATTTCCTGGATATTTCAGCACAGTAAGGTGAGTATGTGTCACACAGATCAGAGGCTTTTTAAAGAGACAACAGGAGCACTGTATGATTTTTTTGGGTGATTTACCCATTTTCATTGGCAGAATGGTGTGATGAGGTCACCTCCAGACCAGGTCCAGACTAAGGCATGGATGTGTTCACATGGCGTAGTACGGGTGGCCCGGATCCAGGGCAGGCTTCTCAAGTGGACTCAGGTACATAGTGTACTCAGGTATGGACTAGAGTATGATGTGTGAAAATGCCCTAATATACTGAGTGACCAGGTTTGTTGATGACAAATGCATATTCCAACATGGTTAGGATTCATCAGAATCACATCGTAAAAGACTGGTTTAGGTGACATGAGACATCATTGTAATCAATAGATTGTGTCCTTTCCCCCAGTGCTTCACTGACTCACCTGGCCCCGTACGGTGCAGCTGCAAGTCATTGATGTTCTGCAATAGTTCAGCAGATTTGCCACCATTGAGTAAATCTTAGCTAACTTTGAACAGGAAGAAATATTGTAAAATATATTATGTTGCATAAGCACTGCATGGCATAAACAATGCAAATCCAGCCTGCAATCAAAGTTAGCATAGACCAACCAAATTTTGAGTGTTTTTTTTCTTGCTCTACATATGCATTGTAGAAATATTTGTTGTAGACTAAATCATATGTTGAAAATAAAGTGAATATTTGACTGACATCTACTAAATGGCAGATGAGTGTTTGTTGAGTGTACAATCAGTTTTTGTAAATGAACAAGACAGGCTCTTAAAACCAAGAACGGAGATGATGTTACTTCTCATTTCCTCTTTTTTGCCACTTACATCTAAGGAACCAGTGCTAACTTCACTGACCTTGATTTTCTACATGACAATAAAAACCTTTTTTTAATCACAAAAGACTTATGTCCTCCAATAACAAGTCAAGGTTGAAACTTGAAATGTCAGATTATTTTTATGAGTGCCATATAAAGGGTTAAAATCTAACACTTTATTGTCGCTATAGGGAAATTTGGTTGTTGCATTTTACCTATGTTAATTCATGCACAGCAACTTACCTTGACTTTAGCTTTAGCATTAGCATTAGCAACTGCAGAACTCCATCAGGTCAAGTACACTGACAAGAGGATTCATCGCTATAAACTAATCTCATATATTAACCATAAATTCTAAGTTGTTTTTGATCTGTAGTACCATCACATTCATGGGATTCATGTAGTGCTTTTTTGGACACTCAATGGGCTTTACATTAGTGACCCATTATTCATTTGCTCTCACATGCTCCCTCTGGTGTTGATAAACTACAGTTGTAGCCACAGTTGCCCTGGGTCAGACTGACGGAAGCGTGGCTGCCATTTTGTGCCTACGGCCCCTCTGACCACCACCAAACATTCATACACCAGTGTGAGTGACACTGGAGGCAAGGTGACTTGCCCAAGGACACAACGGACTGACTAGGACCATCAGCTCTTTGGTTACTAGACGACCTGCTCTACCAACTGAGCCAAGGCTGCCCCCACCCTTTTATCTTTACCTTCTTCATTTTGACACGTTTCACTCATACAGTCTAGAAAAACAATAATGAGAGAAGTGGTGTCATTTCCAGTGTGACTTCCTCTGATGCCATGAGAGTGAAGATAAAATTAGATCCCATAAATATAAATAAATAAAAATTACAGAGCCAGAAAGTAGTGATGTGCATATTTATATAACATAAATCTTTTTTAAGAGGAAACATCCCAATATTATAAAATATGACACTACATTGTCATCAAGTGCTCCTGGAGAGTGACTCTTCAGCCAGGGACGACTCATTTTCACTCATCGCAACAGAATGACAGATTAGCCCTTTGAAATGTCTCTCTTGCTGCGCTACAACTGCTTTTACTGGACTGTTGATTAGAAAAATATAGTTAGGTATGCATCTGGTGGCTACTGACAAATATGTTTGCCTTTAAACAAAACCATTCATCTAAAACCCAATACTTTTTGCCATCAGCAAATGTTTGCAATGTTGTTTTGTTGAAAAGTTTGGATGATTAACATGGACATGTCGGATCCAAATTTTATAGCATTTAATTTTTTTGAAGGTTTTTTTTTTTTTTACATTACATTTTGTGGCAACGCTTTTATATTAAATTAAATTAAATTAAATTACATTTTATTCATAAAGCCCTAAATCACAACACAGTCGTCTCACAGGGCTTTACAGAAACACAATTGACTACAGAATTATATGAAGTGAATATATACTTTGTTGTGTATATACATATTATGTTGTGAAAAAAAGGCAAATAAATGTGCAGGTGTGCTATTATTCTTCCAAACTCTGAACAGTTCTTTGCCACAGGACAGGAAGAGGTGCTGTGTGGGAAGGTAGACTGTTAATCTGTCCTCATCACCCTCTGATGTTGAAAATTAGCTCCAAATTTCCAAAACATCTTACTTTAATTCAACTAATTTGGTTTGGGAGTAAAGGTCTGGTTTAAATTAGATGAGTCTCTCCAGCAAAAAAAAAACCCACTATTGTCTGAGACACATGCAATCAGTGATTAAACGGATTAGCTGCAGAGTGTAAAGGCACAACAAAAAAATCTTAATTAAGCTCCAGGTACCCAAAGGGGAATGCTAAAAATGAAAATAATTACATCACAATGAATGGATGAGCAGCTTTTGAACAGTCCAATACATTAGTCATCAGTTGGACAACAGAGCAAGGATCTCTCATTGACTAAGGAAAGACGTACAGATGTGACATCACAGAGGCCTTAGATGAGTCAGGAGGTATTTGGGACATGTGGATCAGTCAACAAAAAAACTGAGCTGGCATGACTGGACGCTGTTTTCTCATTTGTCCTTGGCCTCTTTCTCTTGTATATAATCACACCACTTACAATTGACTCCAAGGCACGCTGCTTACTGCCATCTCTAGGGAGCTCTAATCAAAAGCAAAGACGGAATGATGCCTGTGGGGAGGAGGGAGAGGTATGGAGCGAGTGTGCCGCACACATTTCAGAAAGCCAGGGGTCCACATGGTCTGTATCATGTTATGAGCTCACCAAAGACGAGTCATGACTTCACCGCAGCAGAGCCAAGCCTAACACATCATTACTGCAGCTCATTGTTCAGAGCCAATTCCATCCAGATCTCCACACTGTACCCTGATGTACAAATGGCACCCTATGGAGCTGCAAACAATCCCCAGAAGGACCGAACAATCATCAAAGTACCGTGAAAAGCTTGTGAATTACTACATTAAGAACATTTCAGTGGTATAATTGGTACACACATATAGCATTAAAAAAAGAAAAGTAGAACAAGTTTTGTTCATTTCCCGCTCTGCACAAGTTCACTTTGGTCTCATGGGAGATCTTCAAGGTTTAAGAGAGAATACATTTAAAATAAGATTTGAATAAAACTGGATGGAGTATTTAAAGCAGGGGTGTGCAACTTACGATCCTTGAGGGCTGGAAAATCCTGCATGTTTTCGATATTTCCCTCTTCCAGCACACCTGATATAATTAATGATCAGCTCATCCTCCAGCTCTACCGCAGTCTGATAATGATGTAATGGCTTCCAGGTGAGATGGAAGAGGGAAACATTTAAAACTTGCAGGATACCGGACCTCGAGGTCTTGGAATTCCCATCCCTGATTTAAAGGGTTAATATGGAAGATTCAGATGTGTTTGTGTGACATATGTCCTGAAGAGTAAGGGTACTTTCACAACGCTAGTTCAATTTTGTGGTCTGTACCAGGCAATAAAACTGTTCTTATGTGGCATGTAGACTCCAGTGTGGTTTTGCTTTCACACCTGTAAACTAACCAAAAGTGGTTCGATTGATGTTTCATCATTATTTATCTTCTGGTAGAAATAAGCATACATTTTAACTCACCATGGAGTGACACGTTTGCACATTGGTATGTAGTGTCTGTTTGGTGGAGGATGATGAGTGGATGATGAAGAAGGCTTCACTGACACCATCTTAATTTTATAACATGATTTATTCACAAAAAAAATTGGTATCATACAAGCATCATGGTCTGCCTGTTGGCCAATATGAAGCTCTATCTTTTTGAAGCCCCTCTGTCAGTATGAAGCTTCCAACAACATGTAATGCTTCCCTTATATAGGTTTGGTTGTTTACCATAAACATTTGGAATCCACAGAAAGACACAGTTTCACAGAACCTCCAGCATTGTTGGCCCAAACTCCTCGAAGCTCATTAGAACATACATATCAAGAGCCCTTTCTTCAAACACACATATTAGAGACCTTCTTTTCAAGCATACATATCAAACCACTGAAGTTCTTTCAGACAGTAATGGTATTTACTCTGATCTTTGTGTGTTATATTCTCTGTTTTGGCCATTTTTGGAAAAAATATCCAATTTAAGAATGAGTTGGTTCAGCCCTGCGATGAACTGGCGACTCATACAGGGCGTACCCCGCCTTCGCCCATTGTAGCTGGATGAGGCCCCCAGTGACCCCCGTGACCCTAGTGAGGATAAAGTGGCTTCAGATGATGAGACGAGATGAGACGAAACGAGAATGAGTCGCAGCTACATCTGGAGAACAATCTGCTGATACACATTGTTGAAGGCATATTACGCATCATTTCAAGCAGAAGAGACACATTATTTTCATGAATGTGCTCATCTCCAGCCATAATGCATTTGGAATACTTTGTTTGGATCGACTGTCTATGGTTTGGACCCAACTTTATGTTCTCACCAGACTTTGGCATTTGGTGTAGAGCCAAGCGCACCCAGATCACCTCTTTTTGGAAGTTTCCTTCCACTTGATTTAGTGTGGATCCAAATGCGATTGATGCTTTTACACCAACGAAAATTAACCAAACTAAGAGCTTTTGGTTTGAATAGAATGTTTGTTGTGCACTAAGTGCTGTGGGTGTGAAAGCAACCTTAGTTTTATTTTGAGAGTTTGTTGACATTAGTTAAGTCCAGTCATTAGCTAACTGTTGTCTTGGTTACCAACAGAAGTGGTAATAATGCTGATTTTTTTTCCCCCTTACAATGGTTCCTTTCACTGGGTTGGATATATTATGCAGCAAGTGATTGTTTACTCCATGAAATTGATGTGTTGGAGCAGCAAAATGAACAACCTAATGAACAGAATGACTTTAACAAGGTCCATATTGTAACAGGGATGGCTAGGTCAGAGCATCTCCACAACCACAGGTCTTCTTGGTTATTCCCAGTCGTATAGTCTGCATTATATGGCAGTATACAGACTATACTACTATGCTTTGAAAAACTAGGTAGGTATACTCTGTATTACAGAGTATATGTATTTATTTTTAAGCAGCACTTAGTAAATCCAGTTCTTAGTCCTCCTAATATACACCATTTAGTTGAGTTTCTATAGTTTTATTTAGTAAATGAACACTAATGTACCGATGGCTCAGCAGATCACTTATTAAAGGTTTAAATAAAATTAATATTATTATTTTCCTAATATTCATTGAAAAAATTTCCTTGTAAGTCTATGGGAACTTGGGTTTTTTTTAGGAGCCAGGATTTGGTGGCCATCTGCAGTACTATACTTTTCCATATTCCAGCTTCATTTTGGTGTAATTACATAATACACATCATTATTATGGTTTATTATTCATTGAATATAATATAATATAATAAATAGAATAGAATAGAATAGATTGTGAATTAACATGAACTTTTATTGGGCATAATGGGTATACAAATTCAGTATCATATTTATGTACAGCATTAAAAAAGAAAATACAACAAAAACAAGACTTTACACATTTACAACACCCCTGAAAAGGGTCATCTTGGCATCATGGGAACTCTTCAAACACAATAATATCTGAGTAAAACCATGTAGGGGCATGGTGGTTATATAGGCATGTAAATGTGGACTTTTCTTTAGACATAGACAAAACTCACTCAGACACACAAAAAACACATTCGTAAAAAACATGAGGTAGTCAAAAGTAAAAAAAAAAAAAAATGCTGCTAATAACTAGTTAGATGGATTTATGCTCCAATACAGCTGTTTTAGTTCAGCATATAGTTCAGTATGAGTCATACTGTGACAGGCACACTAAGTGTAATAACGCTCCTTTAATATTACACAGCAACATAAGTTTATATGAAAAACATTAAGGGGAAGTGGCCTTTCCCAGCATGCACTGGGAGGACACTGACAACATGAAAAATACAACCCCAAATCTTAAAGGAGGAATGCTGATATTTGAAGATGTATTTGAGTATTGAGCGAAATAGTATCCTCCAATTATCTCAAATGAGAAGATTAGATCCAGAACATAAGTGGAGGTTGAACTGATTAACAGCACAACATATGAGGGGGTGGAGAGGATAATTACATAGCAGAGATGGATTTACCACAGTTGATAAGAGAAACCGCAAAACTACAGGAATGTTTGAAAACCATAATTCCACAGTGGCCGCTGATTATAGGCTGCAGCACATTTTGACTGTGCAACATAAGTCTTTTCAGAGTCGAGTGCTGTTGTTCCCAATACTGGTGCTTGATAACAACAATGCTACACTGTCTATAACTGCTGTATGAAGGGGAGCTTTACTAAACAAAGGGCTCCGATGGGTTTTGGCTGAAGCCATCTGGCAAGAGGCCCAATAAAACAAACAAGTTCTAATGTTGCTCTCAAACCAAGTGCTTCTAATGCAGCTCAATAAAAAAAAAGTTTCCAATGAGTTTCCAGCAACACAGTAAACACACAGCTGGATTATGTCCATCTTCTTTTCATGCTAAATAGTAACAAACTTATCATATATTCCATTTGCTAATTTTGTGGAAACAAACATGACAGCTCGATATTTTATGGGGTAAATGTTGTCATGACGACAGACAGACAACATGATCAGGTTGATGGGAAGTGGCAGATAATTGAGCCAAAAGACTGAGCTCATGTGGAATTAAATCTAGTTACAACAATCTAATCCAAGATATAGTTCATATTTGCTGCTATAGCTTATCATCCGTATTATAAAATGTATATTTAAATATATTACTTCTACATGGTCATACGCCATTAAAAATAGTTTAGTGAAGACATTCTTTAAGTAAAATAGTGACCAATCTTTAATACTGAGGCAGAGGAATCATGAATCCCACCCACATATTACTGTAGATCCTTATTATAATATCTATCACACATTATTAAGCTACTGACATTTAAAATTTCCATTTAAGATGAATACAAATCAGTAGAATCCTTAAAACTTTATTGTAAAAGTTTTGTAGCAAATATAACATTTTTGTGTGATTCAGTATAGCATAAAAAAAAAACATGATCATATGACACTTTCACTATTGACTCAAATTTAGAAATCCCCAACAACCATGTGTTTTGAATATGAGCGCATACAGAATTCACAGTAAAAACACACAACAAAAAGCAATAAAGTTCTCTGGGTAAATATATTCCAAAATATATTTTTTATACACAAATATATATAATTATACTCTGTTCCCTCTGTAAAAACCTTTATACATGTGTACATGAGGAAAGGAAGGCAAAAGCTTGGAGATAGTGTACATTCTGTTTCTCTTGTTTCTTCCTATAAAACACGTGGTTACCATGGTAACAGGGAAACAAACCCAGTTGGATAAAGAACGCAGAGGGCTCTACAGCAAACATTCATATTATTGTAAGATGGTGGGGTGCAGTTCGAAGTACACACTGGCAAACACTCTATATACTGTATGTCCCTGACAATGAGCTTCATGTTTAATCACTAGGAAAATCAGTAAAGATAAAAAATATAAGTTGAATCTGTAATCCACAAGTATAAAAGCAGAATCTCAACACATACTGCCTCATAGCAGATCTGGCTATTTACAATATTCACAAAAATATACACTTTGGAAGGGGCTGCTTCACCATTTTGGGAATTGCGTTCACTTGTTGGTCTTTTTGCATGTCAGACGAATGAGATTGTTCGCCTTGCTTTGCATAAAGTTTTTATGCCTTTTCAGTCGATCAATTTTGAAATGTTCTTCTGAATGAACACCTTTCCCAAAATGTTAAACTGCTCCTTGTACAAAATCTGTCTATTTATTAACAGGCATCATAATGCTCCTTTTAAAGTTGTATTACATTTAAGAAAATAGTTGTACTGAAATGCACTACTATATTATTATGTAAAAATATGTTTGCCATCATTTGTATTCATTCATTATAAAGTTAGGATTGAAATGGCATTATAAAATGTGGCATTTTATCACCATATATTTCACATTTATCTTTCACATTTTTTGGCATATTTTCTTCTGTATACATTCAATACCTATACTGGTTTTCATCTTTAAAGTCTGTACCTCACAGACAATAACCTCCACTCTTCCCACTTCTGTCTAATCATTAGTGGTTTTTTTGCTCCTTTGCCACTATGAGGGTTGCATGCCATAAAGTAACATGATCCAATCCATGTCAAAGCAGAGCAACATGTTGCTGATTTGTACTGACATCACTGTGGTCCAGAGCCGTACTTGCCTCTCTGTGCTGGACCTACATGTTGTTGATTACAGCCTAAATCAAACCTTTTACGGTCAAAACAAAAGACTGTGTTGTGATCAGTGAAAGCAGCATTTGGATTTGAGAAAAAAAAAATGTTCTAAGCTCACATGTTTCTTGTAGCTGTGTCAGATGCTAGAAATGAGGCGAGGCTGCCAGGCAGGAGCACACAAACGCTGGCAACACCAGACAGAATATTTGTCTGTTGCACACTAGGACTAAAGATGTTTTTCTTCTTCTTTTTTTTAAAAAATAAAATCTTTTCTTCTTTTTTGTATCTTAACAGTCCCCTTCACTGAAGGGAACGAGAGTCAACAAGTGGCCCCTGTAAACTGGTGGGACCGTGAAGTGCCACTGCAGCGCTGCAGCGCCCTGGGCTACGCCGTGCTGCTGCTGGAACATGGCGTGCTTTGCGTGCTCCCAATGCTGTGTGCTGCGCTGCTGTTTTCGGAGACGGGCTGGGACTTCTGGACCTGCTGTGTGCCAGCTGTCTCACCTAGACACAGAGCAGGAAGGGGTGGGGACCAGGGGGAGACCAGATTGGAACAAAAGGAGACAGAAAAAAATCATTCAAGTTAGAAAATGCCAAAAAATAGGCAGGAACATGACAAATGGACTTAGTTAAAGCTACAAATTGCACTGGGCTTTGACTCTGCAGACTCTATTGCTCATTTTCGATCTTCTGCACTTTACTACGACTGTCCTTTTTTTTTTTTGCAAAGTCTTTGTTGCATTGTGCTGTGCATGACCTTGCACACATTAATACTGTGTGTAACCCAAGGACAAAACAATGGCAGCTCATTTGAGTATAATGCACTGCTGAAAATACATTACAAGAAAGTATCAAAGGCTTCTTTCTGGGAAATGACTCATCCATCAAATCTTAGCAATTGCCCAGTCTGACTTTTCCAACATTAATGGACCTGGCAAGTTTTAGTGCCTTTAAAGACTCCTCCACTTCAGACAAATATATATTTGTTCTTTCTTTTTCATTAGAAATTTTCTTCATGTAATAAAGTATATCTAACTTTGTCATAGGAAGACAACACATGCATAATATCCCAACACTTTAAAAGTGTCTTCTCAGATTGAGAATATGTCTACTGTACCTTAATGGCATTGTCTTTAAATAGCTACAACCTCATTCTGTTTTTAACAATCAGGCCAAGCAAAATCTTCAAATCCCTTTTACAGGTTTTTGTATTTTTTTAAGGTTTTGCTGAATACAAGTTAATTTGCTATCTCATCTCATAAAGCCCAAAAACAACCATCCACATCCTTTCTGACAGATGGTACGAGTAAACTGAAAGAGACAAGGTGGATGCTTCTTGTTCATGGAGTTAATTTCTTTTGATATCTGGAATCAATCAGGCTGGCTTTAGTTGATAAAGCAGAGCAAACATGAGACCTTCAGACTGCAGCTCAAACCACTGACTGGTTTATTGTTCTATGTCTCAATAAGCATTTCATTTTGGGGACTCACGGGACCCAAAGTTTAACATCAAGTGTCAAAGACACTGCTTATAAAAAACATATGTCTGACAATGAACAGCTTCAGAAAAGCCAGGTCATTGTTTTAATTACTGTATGACACAATTGATACTATTGCAATAATGCACTTTGTTTCATAGTTATTCTTGGCTTCATTTCACCAACAACAGAAGAGAGCATGACTAGAAACTATTTTCACCCAGGTTTCGTGTGTGTTTATAAGTGGTTGCTTGCATACAATCTATGTCAAGCATATGTGCATATGTGGTGCATCCTACTCCCTCTATGAGGCCTCTCGGTTCTGCTAATGTTTACCAGAGCAAAGCTGCCAGCAATCGTTCCCTCACAAGAGCTCAACAAAACAAAAGGGACGTGGATTCACCTCATCTATCTGAGGGGATATACATTCCCAAGTCCAATATTATCTTTTCAGATCAAGATAAAGGCGGTTTTTGTGGGACAGAAAAACACTGTGGAAGAAATGATCACATTATCTCTTGTGCAGACAGCACACCAAAGTTAACATTTCCTAAACAAAAAGTGAACAAAATAATCATGAAAGTCCCTTTTTGGCTGATGACATGACTTTCTTCCTTTTGTGAGTTTTTTTCAGAATATCATGGAGCATTTAGAGTAAGCTGATATCTAGTTTCTGGTGTTATTTTCAACACTCCTAGCTTAAATCTGGAGCAGATAACCCATGAAATTTCTCCTTATGTGTTCAATTACAATTTCAAAACCGGTTGGATTTTTTACATTTTTGCCTTATTTTAGTTCAATAATTGAACCAAGTATAATGGAGATCTCTTGGCAAGTGATTGCATGTTTGGCAGAATCCAAACCAGTTAAATATGCCAAGACAATAAGCAAAAAGCCAAATAATATATCGTAGAGGTGCCTATTAAAGTATGTGTAATTTCAATTGCCTTACTGGGAATTAATCTACAAAGACTCTAAGCTCTAAGATACAATTCTAATGAGTGTTATGTAATTGAAAAAAATATATACTTTTCAAATGCCAGAAACATTCTCCTTAGACTACACAGAGACATGGCTCTGTTTTCATGTTTCATCTCCTATTTTAAAGTATTATGTCATCAAATATGATCATTCTGGTGGGTGTGTTTGAGGATCTCTAATCATTGGGCGTATGTGGAACCACCAGTGTTGCCATGTAAGGTCATTACATCTAAAGATTTACAAGATGAGTTAAGATTTTTGGAAAGGCATGTTTTTGTTACATCATCAGGTAACAATCAGTCATATCGGCTGCAAAGGGTTTCTCAGTTTGCTTGATAATGTTGGGAACCAATTTATTTTCTAGGGCTGTCAAAATGAACACATTAATACAGATTAATCAATCATCTGATTAAAATGTTTAACTCAATTAATCTAACTGCAGTGCACAATGACTCTGAACGTCTCTTTGGCCAAGTAGAGAGTATAGTTAGTGTTGCACATGAACAAATGGGCAGTTAATCTGGTAGTGACAGGCAACAGAATCAGCACATAAAGATGGAAGATGATAAACCTCCATCCCCCTGGATGGAAATATGAGGACAAAAAAAGCCAAGACGTAACAGTTGTTTCAAGTTGTTTTGTTGAAACTGTTGAAGGTGTTTAATAAACATGTTAAGTACATATATATTCCCTTCTTTCTTGAGTTTGTTTGCCAATGCAAAATGAAATGTGATGAACATAGATCAAAAATGAATGATATTTAATTGGGATTAATCAAAATGAACAGCACTAGTATTTTCACTTTTCATACAAAAAAAAGCAGCAATGTAACATTAGCAAACATAATTTTAAGTGCTAAATTAACCTTAGAGGAGTTATTTACTGGTTACCAACTAAAAGTTTAATATGTCTCTATCAGTCTGCCCCAGGCCAGCTGTGGCTACATATGTAGTTTACCACCACCAGAGGATGCATGTGAAAGCGAATGAATAATGGCTCACTAATGTGAAGCGCTTTGATTGGTCAAAAAAGCACCATATAAATCCAATCCATTATTATTATCATTATTATGTAGGATTAGGGTTTATGGGAAATTTGAGATTGAGTCAGTCTTGTGGTGGAGGCGGGTTGTTAATGTTAAACTGGTTGTTGACAGTAGTCCACAACTATCTCTGTTACCTACATGATAGTGAAAATCCTTATGTCTGCTCCTGAGTTCTAAATGTGTATTTTCTGCTCTTCTACAGTGGCAACAGTGCACAACACAAGCAAATAACTTCAGTTATTTCATTCAGTTAATGCTAACAAACCACAAGCACAACACAGAATCTAACATAAACCTCATCATGTATATTGTGGGATCAAAATTGCGTTATTGCACACATGGTCTTGGTGGCCACATAGGCTATGGGTCACACACCACAGTGAACTGCAGTACAGTAACATCAGAATATTAGATTAATGTGGCCAATATATTGCTTACAGTTAAGGTATAACTGAGTGTAGCTTTGTAAGGACTCTTTGATTTTGTTTTAACCTTGAATATATTTTGTTATTACTTGTTGGAGTTAAGTTATGATGTAGTTCGTTAATGCAACTGTTTTTACGTTAGCTCTAAATAAATTACAACACAGACAAAATATACAATATACCAAATGCATATTCAATAGATTATGACTAATTTACAGGGAACTACAGTTTTCATGGATTTTAACCATTGGTGAGAATATTTGAGTCAACAAAATGTGTGACACAGGCTGAGTGTTTTCTCCTCAGGTAATTGGCTGTATATATATTATACCTTAAAATTCTAAAAGTCTCTGCACATAATTGTATTCCTCACACCGGCTTTTATTCATATTCATTACTAATGTCAAAGCCACTGTCGGTCACACTGGGGAGGCCATGGAGTCGGTTTGTAAGATGGAGCCAATGCCAATATTGTGTTAAAGATAAGGGTCTGACAACCGATCCTGTTAAAGCTGCTCTGTAAATGATGATGATAAATGTTGTAATCCAACCATCAACCCACCATGAGTAGGTTTTTAAACAAAATGTTAACTGTTATTTGTATTTAAAGCCTTAACATTTACACTCAAACATCTTGGCCCTTTTTATAACTTTAGCCAAAATCTCATTGACCAGGGACTGACAGGTCAGTGCCGTAGCAGATCACCAGTCAACAGTGAGGGCAGGGAGAACAGGGCTGCTCTGTGTAACGGTGACCTTAGGGGGCTGCTGCGAATACACTTCCTCTTAAGGGTTGGCTGGGGTCGGTGGGCTGGGGACAACAGGGGAAGGTCTTTGGCATCTAATGGACAGATTGTGTGTCTTTTCCTGTGAGCACCCGCTAAACCCAACAGGGGGAATTTCCAATTTGCCTTGAGGCATTGTACTGAGAATATTCGCTGACCACCCTGCAGGCCTCCGAAATATTCAAAGGCAGGAAAGAGAAGAGCTCTCACTGCTGACCAACAGGATATATTTACAGTAGAGTCATTATGTTATTGTGAACTGGCCTCTGTCAGCAGCAGGATGTTTGGCCATCCCAGCGGCACATTTCTGGCACCGAAGTCCTCAGACATTCCTTCTCATCTTATCTTTTCATTAATACGGAATAGAGTGGGATGCAGAGGAGGTGTGCAGCAGCAGGTACAGGACCTACCTGTGTGAGAGTAGATAAACCACAGGGCACCGGTCAACAGGGCCCCGATCACAAAGGCTGCAAAGGCGATGCCCACCACAGTCGGAGTGTCCAGCACATACAGAGGGGCTGGAAAACAAAGCAGCACATGGTTCATACTGGAGGACATGACAGCAATGAAACAGGAACACAATCATTCAGATATCCAGAGTAATATATAAAGATTATAGATACAGTAGATAAGATAATGACAAAAATCTGACACTATGGTAACACTTTATTACACTCGATATTAGAAGCATATTTCCTCTTTATTCATCTAAACTAAGGTCTTTTTGTAGATGTTTGACACTTATGAACTGATGGTGAATCAGGAGCAATAGCTCAGTTGAGCATGGTGAGCATACTCTGAATTACAAAGACTTACAGAAGTATTTCACATATTAAAAGTCTAGCTGTGTGTCTTGTGCAGCTGTGTTCTTTGTTACATAAGAAGCTACACAGTATGTGCTATTTATAGGATAATGGCTATTCTAGAAGTGTTGTCAATCATTTTATGTGCTGCCAGTTAAACATGGCACTTACACCAACTTTAACTGAATACAATCCAAGCACGTTCATCAATGTATTGTTGTAGTTTATACATCTAAAATGATATGATCTGATTTCAGTCACTGCAGGAGTGTGTCTTCTATGTTGTCATTTGAAGAAACTTACACATACAACAGGAAGATGACATTTCCACAGACAAACTCTGTGAAGCAATGACAATTCTATCCACTGAAAAGCTACATGGCTGTTATTTGGATATTCACTGTAGTTGTCGCAGTGTTATCAAGTTTCAGGATGTGTGGATTTTGTACTCAAATGTACTTGCAGCACTTTTAACATCACAAATTGCAGTGGCTCAAAATGAGATTGTACTAATTAGGACTATTTCCACATATTAAACAGACATTTGTATTAAAGGACTAAAACAGATCTCATTCAAATAAAGGTCTGGTTCCTTCTCCAACTGAAGTGAAGGTAAATGGGGGAGCTGTGTTTTTCTGAATGAAAAGCACTTTGTTTCTTATTTTTATCATCTTTATATTTCTCAAACACTTTCCATGAGTCATTAATATTCAGAAGTTAATGATTGGGATATCATTATTTAAAAAAGTCAGATACAGTAGATCATAAATCTGAATCTTCAAACAACAACAGGTTAAAGTGACTCTGGATGTTGTCTGTGCATACATGTCTAAGGTTTAGTACATGACATTTTCCAAAGTTTTATTTAACAGGGTTAGTTGAATACATGACTGGCTGCTCACTCTGTGTCTGAGACACAAAATATTCAGTGCAAAGAGCCAGAAATTCACTGTGAAATATTTGTTACCCTTTGAAATCTGCCCAAAAATGTGCTAGATTTGTTGTGAGGTAAGGAAAAGGGACTAGAAGTTGTCAAACCCAGTCAAAAAACTGTTAAGCTGGCAGCACTGCATTCTCAGGTCCATATTGAGGAAAGCATATTAACGTAACAATTGAGGCACGTTAGCTTCCTTATTATCAACAGGCAGAGTTTAATGAGAGAAAGAATATGGTTGTGACGAAAACATTAATAGGTCCTTTAGAATGGCTCATGAAAAGCCAATATGTGCGCCACATGTATGACTATAATCAACTAGTTCCTAGATATGTGTATAAAGTGCAACTTTTGTTAAATAACTTACAGTCAATGAGGGGGGGTGGTTGGCTTGGAGGCAGTGTAAGTTCAGGGGTAACTGTAAAATAGAAGGAAAAAAAAAACATTTTAATCTGTGCTGACTATCATTTATACTTTAGTACAGCATATATTATGAATTTCTCCTTACATTAAAAACAGTACAATACATGCTCTGAGTCAGCCCATCACCCAGAGGCCAGAGGATCAGAGGATTGCTGATATTGCAGTGTGTTGATAAGCAATTCTCTGTGGAATGTGATTCAGCAACCTGAACCAGGAAAATGCTGAAAGAGCAGGTATTCTGTAAGCTGACAATGTCCTAAAGAGATGATCCTGCTGCCTCGGACCACTTCTGCTTACCCGTTTATTTCAAGCCATCTGGAAGACTTTCAAAAGTCAAATTAGCTGTAATGATGCCTTAACAAACAACACAAAGGAGCCTGTGTATGGTGAGTACTCAAGTGTGAGCCTGGTACAAGTCCAAGACTTGGGCACAATGGGTGCTATTCTTGGAAAGAACACCTTTGAGTTTTTCGCCTCGCATAAAGGACGATGACAGGCCATCAGAGAAGACTTTAATTTCAGAGGGGACGATGGCCAGAGGACGCCCTCTCTGGCACCCTTGGCTCCCTCTTGTCCACCCCACTGTTATCTGTCTCAAGTGGCATGGTCTGCTGAGAACACTGATAGTGGACAAGAATGTTCCCAGGAGAAAAGGAACTTCACAATGGACAGTAAATGATAGCAAGTAGCTTTGTAAACTTAATCCCTATATGATCATTCATGTGAAGTCACCTTCTGTAGAGCATGTACAGTAGACATTATTATTATGAAGCTGAAATCACACTGGGCTTTGTTTGATAAATACTTTGATGACTGTGGGGAACAATGCATCACTGGGTGTTTGTCAGCTCTTGACTTTTGGTCAGCATTTAATAGAACTGAAGTCAGCCTCCAGAGCTGGAACAATTCTGATATCTATGGACGTCATTTGTTTATTTAAGTTAACTTGTAATGGAATGACAGAGCACTCCTACGTAATGACATGTTTTTATTCAACTCTGACCTTTCCCCATAGTTTGTGGAAACCACTGATGTAGCCTCTGCAGTGCTGCTGACCCTTGACACATGATACATTCACTTGTCTACTCATATTTTTCACACACACTCTTTCACTGATATATACTTTTTTAATGGTCAGTCTGAAACCCTGAACAAGAAAGAACATCCCTATTTTTCAGACTATTTAATCCATATGTTTGTCAACCTTCTACTTTATTGATAAATTGGGATACTTGGCTTGTGATTATTGCGCACGTTAAGAAAATCACTCTAATTCTGCAAGTTCTTTGCCTATATTTCAGGCAGTGATCACAAGATTCAGTAAAAGTAATGGTCACCATGTTTACCAACAGATAATACTTCACCAGACTGTGGCAACATATCTGATAATAATGTAACTGTTTTAACATCTTTTTTCACTGACTTTGCAGATTTTACCTGTTAATTGAAGTAGCACTATTTGTACACAAATAAATTATTGAATCTAGATAGCAATAAAAAGGTTTTTAATTTCCCTGACTGTTACCAGATGCATAAAAGGGATAAAATTCATTGATGTTGTGAAGCAGTAAATCTACTTTTGATGGCATGGCTTTAAGGCTGTTATGTTTTTTTTTCCATGTACCAAGTTGGCCACAAGTGGCTCTCTTTGATTTGTAGATCAAGCTCAGCTTGGGATGCTGTCCAGTGCTCAACTGTGGCCCTTGAAAGGCTGCTTGTTTTGTTTGCCATGCTAGCATAAGAGATGCCTTTGTGTTAGAAAACATGGCCTTTGAAATTGAGCTTTTTTTCACTGTGTTTATGGCATATCTGTGTTTACTTAATGTGCTCCACGGAAAATAAACCCGCTGCACTGGCACACTAGTGTGGGCCTTGCATGCTTTTGCCTGTTTCAGACTCGCTTAACTCACATGTTCATTCATTACAACACATAGTTTAGTGTCTCAATTCACCAATATCTTTGTATTCTTTAACACCAGCACTGGCACTTGTCACTGACTATTCATACTTGTGGCCAGGAGTGAAACCCCAAGGTTAGGAGTATCCAATTAAAAAGTAAGAAATCCACCCATTCTTTACACATGAGGCTGCTCTTACCAGAGCTTGACTCATACTGGGCTGTTGAAGCTGATACCAGAGCTAATATACATTCTAGAATATTCTATGCACTGAAAAGTTAAAAAACAGTTAGTTTTTTTCCACATTCTTTGTATGAACTCTTGTAGAAATTAAAAGATACAAAGAAGTATGGACTCAGTACTATTTGTGACATTGAAAGCTTACCTAAAGGATTCCTGTATGACAGTTTACTATCATACTAGGATTGTATTTATTAGTTTCTTTGAGAGACAATACAAATTATAACATAGTACAGTAAATAAGGAAATGGTATTGAAATGTCCTTTTAGATGTCATGTGAAATACACATTTTCACTCGGAACACTAAGGATGATAACTAATAAGTACTAGAAAATTAATGAACATAATAAGTGAATATACTTTTCGAAATTTCAGTGTTCATGATATTTAACTAATTAGACTTAAACTAGTGATGAGCAGCCAGTGCGCTGCACATTTCAATGTATTTATTTGATTGGATATCACATAAAGAACCTGCAACAACAGCCAGGTCAATTGTCTACTTCATGAGTATATTGTACTGTATACACGTACCACATATACTTATGTCGTACATGTGGTACTTTTCTGCAGTGAGCTTAAACTCGCCGATAATAATGTTGATGCTGATATATTGGCTGTGCCCTGGCTCACATGCGGAGGTGGTGTGATTTTATATTACACTTATGAGTCAATAAAGTTGACTCAAACTGACCACAGGTCTCTGTTGATGTAATTTCTCAGAGGGGATGTTGTTAATTTGAAAAGTTTTGGGAGTCCACCAGAGATTGGGCACTCATGATATCATCCCATCTCAGTTTAGGTCATGATTAGTCAAACACAACAGCAATGACCTTAGGCCCCTAAGCCCCCCAGCAAGCTGCTCAGTCCTGTTCTGGTCACAGTCATAACCATAGAGATACAGTCTATGGATGAATGAACGGCTAAATAAGCGCAGATCGAGGGGCCTTTATGTTCTGGCTGAACTCCTAACACCAACGAGAGGACCACCACTCCCCTCACTTACACACACACACACACACACACACACACCTCCCTTCTCCCCCTCTCTAGTGGAAAGGGGAGGCCACAATAAGGTCCTATAAGTGAAAACAACTGGAACTGGAGCTGTGTGACTCCTCTTTTTCCGCCCCTCCCTCAGTGAGAACTGGTCCAGAACTGGGCCTCAGCACTAGCAAACTCGCCTTTAATGCACTCAACCACATGCTAGTGTGTACACACACCCATAAAAAATATGGTATTGTGTACAGACATTAATGTAAACAGACACATGCATATAGATGCCAAATGTGCATATACGTGCACCTGCGTACACAATCACAAAACCTCACACACACACACACACATACACCGCAGTTAATGTCCACCAGATGTGGGGAAGTGATGTGCAGTGTTTTGTGGTTTGGTCTAATCGCTGAGTACTGGACCAAGCTTTCTCTGGTTCCTTCAGTGTCGGAGTGGACTCTCATTTTAGCGTAAATTTCTTATCACACTCCATGTACTAAAACAATGATATCAGAGTATAATTCATAACTAACCTGTTACGTCTATTTGATTGGTTCCATTCACCACAACCAGGGGTTTTGTAGATATCTTTGTGTTCATCATCATTGCCAGGATTACTTCCACAGATGGAGAATCACAGGTCTCACTAGGTTTTAAGCACTGGATGGAGAAAAATAAAGAAAATAAGATACAATTCATGAAAACACCACCATCATATAAAATCCATTCATGACCTATATTTTAAAGGGGGGAAAAGCTGAGTACCAGTAGACGTAATCATGTAAAATGGACTGTGACACACCTGACCAAATGTAAAAACATGGTAATCAAATCTATGACAAACTCATGAAACTCAATCACAATTAAACAACCTCACTCTTTGTTAATACTTGGGAAGATTTAAAAACACAGGAAGAACAAAGTTCTTGGAAAAGTCCAAGTGAAGTGGACAAAGAGTGAGAAAAAAAAGTGATGGATAATACTTAACGTGTGTTCTGTCCTGCAGCCAGAGGTTGTTATAGTAAATTGAGATTTTAACTCAAACTACCATTCAAAAAATAATGATAAATAAAAAACAGAAATGTGGAAAAAAAATATTAACTCCAACATAAAATGCAACACAAGCAAAAAAAACAAAACAAAACAAAAAAAAACAGAGCTGCAGATAAAATAAGCTATGTTTTCACTTTCTTCATTTGCAGTGTGGTTGCTAAACCACTTTGGTTCATGGTGTACAAAAGCAACATAGTTCTGCACATTCTGAGAACTTTTATACACAATAGTTTTCTAAGAATACTTTTTTTATACCCTAAAAAATTTTTCATCCCGCCCTTTTTTCAGCTTCTACAATTTGGGGTTTTCCTAAAAACCTTGCTATAACTCCACAGTTAGTACTCATGTACTTATAAAACCAACAAATACTATAAATGACATCAAAACCAAAGTGAAAGATTAAATGAAAATGCCATAACCATTATTACCTATAATAATAATAACAACAATAATAACAATAACAATAACAATAATAATAATAATAATAATAATAATAAATAACTATGCAGCTGGAGAAGAACTGTGCATTGATTCATTTGTCCTTCTCACATTTCAGTGCAAACTGATACTGGAAGGCTAAGGTCAGCCAGAATAAAGATAGTCTAATACAAAAAGCTCAGGAGAAAAGAGAGATGTTTATGCAGTAAATGAATAAATTACACAGAAGAATAAAAGTCATTTGGAAAACACTAAACTGCATACCGCAGGGAGTCTGCTTGGAGATCTTTTGGAGCATAGAGATATCTCGCAGTGCAGGAAAAGAAGAGACATATTGTACTTTGAGTTAAAGGTGAAACTGAAAGTCTTCTTGTCCAAATGCATGTGAGGGATAGGGAGGTCCCTCTGGGGATAGTATTTGATGGAGTCATCAGTGGGGCAGAATGTCTCAATGAGAGTGTAGTCAGAGGGGATCCTGGGGTTTGGGTCTGGAGAGATGAAGCATGACACCACTGTGAATCCCAGTTCTGGATCTGATGTGGTTGATGTGACCTGAAGCACATGAGAGAGTGGAAAAGTTGTTTATTCTACAAAGGTATGGAACAGTTATCTTTGTAGTGACATCTTTTTGTTTAACTAAAGGTGAAAGCAGGATTAAGTGAAATTGTTACTGAGAGTAGAGGAGGGACACAGTGTGACACTAACCATCTTTCATCACACCACAATCACCCAAGCTGCTCTATACTTAACTTCTACAACTACAATTTTAAAATGCAAACACTTTCCAAAATGACCCTAAAACTAATACATAATGAAATACACAAAAAACCTAAATCACATAAAACTAAGGCAAAAGTGAAATCCTTAAATTAAAGCCCTATCATTGCAAATTTAAAGACATCATCTTTATAGCATCTAAAGTACAAAATAGGCAATACTGTTTTTTTTAACACTTTGGCTTTTGTGTGCAGATAAAATAACCTCAATGTGATGGGATAATTACAGAGGTGTAGTGCCTCTAGTTGTTCCTGAGTAGCTGTTTCCCACTGTGTGAAGTGTGTGTGTTAAGTTATGTTAGCTGCAAAAATGACAGCAGGAAAGTAGCAGACAATAAAACAGGTGTATAATGTTCAATTATTTATTTTAAGTAAAACTACGTTGGTTTATGACATGTTAAAATAAATTTTTCTAGATAAAACAGCTTCAAAGCTCATTGTTTGTGCTTACAGGTATATAGTTAAGTTGGATTGCAATGATGTGATTGAAAACATTTTGAATTTAAGCAATTAAATCCAATGATTATTATCTCAACACAATGCAACATGAATTTCTAGCTTCTTAACTAAATGCAACAACTAATTCCTGCAGAGGTATATAGTCAAATGTTTTGCTTAGTTCAATAGTGTAATGAATATGAAAAGTAAGCACAGACTTAACAAACGCCAAAAGGGCAAAGACATTAAGATTACATTACTGTTGGAGGACAGTTATAGTAAGTATTTGACTAAGGGAAAAACTATAGCACCTCCATGTGCCAGAAACTAGCAGCTAATGTAAAAAAATGTGGAAACCAGAGTAAAGCCCACCACTTTGATACTGACACAAGACACAAACTCGAACAAATTTCTTAAAGTAGCATTTCAGTTCCAGTTAAGATGGCAGTAATATCTTTCCACCCATAACCACAACACAATCCCCCAAGCTATCATTCCCCCTCTTTCCCTCTCTTCATTGTCAGTGTGCTTGTTTTCTAATGATGGTATTACCATTAAAAAAATATTGGCCAGACACACAGACACATAAAAAGGAATATGTAAAAGCCAGTTGAAAAGGTTAAATGACGCATGTTAAAACTTATATCAGAGATGTTGGGAAATGCATTCTTACAAACAACATTATATCATGTGTGCACAGCTGATGGTCAGGAACATTTTGAATGAACAAAAAGCCACTTTCTGTGCATCAAAGTGTACTCATGCACCTCTTGGCTCCAGCTTCAGGTCAGGTCTCAGCACAGTGTGAGTTCTGAGGAGTGGGTTGCACCAAAGGCTCATACACAGAAAACCCTTTGTAACCTGCTGGCTCTGTGTCCACACTGTCAGAGAAGCATCTCCCACTGATATCATCATAAATCATCTCTTCAAAAGGACATCAGACTACGAGCCTGTGCAATCTTTTACCTGACCTCTATAATTACTGTTGCGAAACATGTGTTCAGAGCCAGTCCAATCGGCCACAGAGACACACAGAGGGGCTGGAGGGTGAGTGTGTGGGGTGTCAGCTTTTTAAGCCCTAACTAGACAAAACACACATTGATCTTCTGGGTAAAATGCCAACAGATCAAAGTAGAAAGAATTAAAATCCCAGACAACAATAAACATAGCAGTTTCTCTGACCTTCATTGAGAGACAAAGACACACTAACTGAATTGTGTTTAATTAGACAAAAGTGTATTAGTCTGGAAAGAATGGATGATGAGAACTATTCAAAAGTGAGAAAAAAAATGTAAATGCAAAGGCTACCTGTACAAAGACTTGCTGATTTTGTGAAACAGTATAGAAAGCCTGACGTGAAGGGCTGTCGAATGGCATTGTACTGTACAGTTCCATGTTAAACGTCATATTGTCGCCTGGCTGCCTGGCCGGTCCTGGTACAATCCTGGGAACTGGTTCTGAGTTTTCCTCGTTCTTTTGGTAAGTGCAGTTGAACTGGGAGGGGAACAAAACAAAGCCAACATAAATATCAGCAGGGATCTGACACTGGATTCCACTACTGAGCAACATCATCCTACATGACTGTGTGTTTGTGTCTGACCACATTAAGATAGACTAGCAAACTGGGAAAGAACACAAGAGATACTGTATAAATAAGAACAATAAGTGGGTTACAAGGAATGGATGAGATAAAGGAAAGTTAGTCAGTAGAGAAAAGAAAGTGGAGATACTTCAGAATGGAAAAATGTCAGGTCAAGTTCATAAAACAGACATCATGGAAAGATGAAGAGATTGCAGGAGCCAGAAGAAGCTTTACTAGCAACACGGGACTCTGGGAAATGAAGTTTCTTCCAGTTGTGCAAGATTTACATTCAGATGTAGCTGATCACAGTCTTGACTTGTCAACTTTGACCCTGCTGTCAGAGAAAAGAAGAGATTGGTGTCTTACCATGATGACAGACTGGTGCTCTATAGGCGGCCTCTCTAAATCCACTGGTTCCCTCGGGAACAGCACATCTTCAGATTCTAGGTCCTCGTCATCCACAGGCCCACCACTCCCATCTTTGGTCTCGGCATGACTTACCAAAACCTGGGATCCACAGAGGAGAGCCACATCAATAAGTATGCAAAAGGAAAAATTGGATAAATAAAACTTTTTTTTTTCAAAAGATCTCTAAGTGAGAAGTGTTGCTTAATTTGCAGTATTTGTGAAGCCAAATATGCACATATCTCAATCTGTGAGAGCCAAATGTAACCAATGAGTTGGTTTTAAAATATGGGAATGTCCTGTGGCTTCAGCAGTGGGACTCACCCTGCACAAAAACATGAAATATGGTTCTAATTTCTCAGCAGAGTCGAGGCATGTCAGAGGTCTGAGATGAGTACAGGGTGCTTTGAAAAAAAAAATCTCATTTAATGAGGTGAAAGGAAAATGTCAGTGACAATTCATGTTTATTTAAGTTTAAGTCTTTGGTAAAGTTAGCTAGGCTGCTGAATTTTCAAAAAGCATATCACAAGGAACAAGCAAAACAGGCAATCTTTGATGTGAAGAAAAAGAAAGAATGAAAATACATTTCTTATGGTCAAAGGTCAGAGGTTATCCCTGCTTCTGAGTGCTAACACAAAAGGCGACCTTGGACATGTGCCTAGCTTTCAATCTAGACAGGACAGAAAATGTGTTGTTTTAAAATTTTCCCCGCATAAGTTTTCAATAGGTCAGTGAGGAAGTGATTCATCTCTGCTTGTTAGAACAAACACACCAAATGCATTCCATAATAATGAAGTTAAGTGGGGATGTCAGATTTGAATGCTGAATCCATAAAAGCATTTGGGTGTAAACCAGTACAAGAAAAGTGTGATGCTTAGATAGTTTTTATGGTTCAAGCTACACACGATTTACGGAGGACATGTTTCTACTTAAGTGCAAGGATATCCATTTTACTCACAGTATTGAGGGCCACTGAGCTGCCCTGCATGGGATATATGGCAGTCTTACAACCAGTTAGAGGAGTCTCCAGTGTGTAGTGGGTGGCATTGGCTGTTGCTGTGCATTCAGGGTCTTGGAGTGTAAGGCTGGCATTAGAAAACCCATTTGCCTGAGGAAACATGAAAAACATGCAACATTGAATACAGTTCAAAAAGTTTCTTTATTAACTCATTTTAAGAATTGTTAAAGGAAAGGAAAAAAAAAGTCAAAGTGGTTTGTGGGACGTCAAGTTCCCAGGAATAAACAAATCCCACAAGGTGGTCTAGCTTCAGTCCAAACTTCTCTTAATTACAGCCTCTGCCAGTTTCCATTCTGTGATGTGGGCTAACTGTGCTGCCCCCACATTCACACGCCAAATGTTGGGAAGCATCCTACTTCCATCAGTGTCAGACTGTGTATAACAGGGACTCTTGTGTTTAAAAACTAATTACTACTTTTAGTATTTTATTTACTGTACTTTTAATTTGACTTGTTTGGCCTTAAATCAAATTTGTGAGTTTGGGCAGTTTCAGCATGTGCTATCATAATACAATTGCACATATTATATATGTGATGTGGTATGAGAAACTTGGAAAAACAGTGGTTCAAGATTAAGTTACTAATCAGGATACTGATGAGGAGAGAATCCTTCAGCCTGTTAACTGGTCCAAACATTGGCATCCTCTTCCTGTCTGTACTTTTCTATTCTTTTACTTGTCACATCAAGTCTGTGTGGCATGAGCAGCATTATAAAATGGTAATACCCAAAAACACATCTGATTGATAAGAACAGTTTTCAAAAACAGTATGTTAATCCGTTTCTAAACTCTTAACATAACAGAATTATGGTTTACTTAGGTAATTTTATTATTAATATGATATACAACCAACCTTCCATGCTTTTCCTACGTTCTTGTCATGTACATTTTTGTACATTACTTTTTGCTTTTTCTGACTAAGTGCCTGACTAGAACCGCCTACATTTTCCCCACCCTAAATTGTGGCGCTGTTTTTCCTCAGTCAAACTGAAAGTCAAGAGACAAGAGTGTGTTGTAATTTGGACAGATTTTAAAGTCTGTTGATAAGAATCTCTCGTTTGTGTTATTGGGTTATATGAATAAAACAGAATTGAACTGATTAAGCGAAGTCATGCCGTCTACTCACTTTCAGGCTCTCTTTGTCGATGCTGACCACCATCTTTGTGTCTTCACACTGCACACTGAGGCCGACACTGAGCACCCCCTGCACTTCCGCAGGCCCATCACTTTCCCAGGGCCGGTCGTCAAGGGCAGAGGGCAACGACAGCTGGGGCAGGTCCTGAGGTCCAGATGGAAGGAAGGGGAAGGGCAGACTGGAGCGCCGTGAAGCTATGCCAGGTCTTGGATGGGGACCAGACTCACGAAGGATGGAGAGCTCAGGAGGTAACATACTCTCCAGAGGATCCACTACATCTGGAAATCACACAGTGTTAGACCCTTAGGAAATGAAATACCTGAAACTTGATTGCACACTAATTTTAATACAGAGAGAACGAAAAACATTCAGTACTGGTCATAATAAAAAAAAAAACTGTAGCAGCTGTAGGGAAGGGTTTTTTCATAAAACTGTCTGTCAATTGACATGTTACTCAGCTAGCTAGACAGCATTGAAAAATATTTTCTGAAATAAAGTTGAATGATTCTGATATGTTGTGTGATTGTTATGATTATATTTTGTTCTGATTTATTCAGACCTTTCGGTGAGTGATTGAATAAAGAATAATAGGTTCATTATTTTAAAGTTGCAGAACTTACTGAAAGTCAGTGGACTGATCATTTAACCCTGTAACGCCTGAGCCATTTAATCATTGGCAGAAAACTCCAGTTTTCTGTCAGTTTTCACTTTTTCCCTTTTCTACAGCTTCAAAACTGGAACCAAAACATTGTTTTTTCCAAATATGAATTTCCATGTATGCATTTCAACTTTGTATCGCATTTGATACATTGGGTCTACATACTCAAATATTATTATTTTTGAACAAACAAAAACATAATATAATTACAAATGCAAATTATAAATCGATAATTACTTTTCAAAAGTCCTGGATCCTTCCTCATTAATGACAATTTTGTAGTGTCACTGGAAAGATTTCTGGTGAATCAATTCCTCCCCCCCGGTAGTTTATCTGTGTATTTCATGTATCTAATTTTGTACTTCAGATTTTTCAAGAAAAAAAAAATCACACTGCTCTTGTAGAGTGTTTCAAAACTCAAGCATCAAATATGATACAATTGGCATTATAGGATTAAATGTCTGGGTTTAGTAGGACTATGCCAGTTTTGCTATTATTTGTTTTCTCATAGCTTTGAAAATAAATCCCATACTTAAAGTATTAATGGTGTTAAGTTTAATCAAAATGTATTATGAATATAATAGCATTGTGTTTAAAGTATATAAGCAGTGCTATCATGATCAAAATTGAAATGGGTTTCTGTCTTATTTAACAAAGTTAGCAAAGGGATCAAATACAAATACTAGCAACTCCATAAGTGTACATGTGACAACAAGTGCATGTTTAATTGGCTAAAGGGAGTTCCTGCGATGGCTCCAAACTTTGAGAACCCCTGATTTTAGATTACCTTGTTCCCTCAGTCGGAGGTTGAATAGGTTGGCCACAGCAGAACTGGTGTAAGAAGTAACTGGGCTATATCCATGCTCTTCAGCCCACTTGATCAGAGCTTGTGACCCTAGTGGCAAGAGTTGCTTGGGTGATTTTGACACTTCCATCAGTCTCTCCGTATTTGCACTAACACTCACAGTATCAGAGGCCTGTGGGCGAAAAAGAACAAGTTCCATTTGTTTCATTATATAGGACTCAAAAGTTTTCCTTCAGGATTTAAAGACTGAGTCAGCTCCTTTATGATCATCAGCACCAAAAGACATGATTAATGTTCAGGTATTATCAGACATATTCAACTTCATGTACAGTCCTGCAGTCATTCTGTATAAAGTGTGAATCCCATGAATGTGCATGAGGTAATGAACATGTCATAGCTCGAGAAATGCTTTTAGTTTTCTCTCGAAATTCTTGTCCTACCCTGCTACATACCCTCCCAGTGTGAGAGGACTAGTTCTTTCTCACAGCTATTTCCCACACATTCAACTCTCTTGAGCAAGTCGTAGGAGAACCCGTTCTCTGGCAGAAGTGAGCCTTCACTTTTATGAGGCTATCATATCACAAAAATAGTTGACACTGTTCCAAATGCAGATTGCACAAGCACAGCATCCTGCGTACAACTGATGTCAAATAAAAGTTGAAAATGTCAGCTGTGTCAGAAATTGTAATGGTCTCAAATTTGTCGTTCAGTGTTTTAACATAGATGACAATGTGGACTGATACCTGACAGTAGTGTTGTCTGTATCAGGCCATGGTTTGACAAGGGCAAAAGTGCCTATCAATTCAGTTAGTTAGCCTTTGAAACAAGCATTCCTTTTGGTTACTAAAAGTTGATCATGTAAAGGTCAACAGTACTACACTACTAATCCAGACATGTTTAAATGCAGCATGATTTATATAGTATCTAAACTGGGTATGGTAATCTAAAAAAACCATAGAAATTTCTGAACAGCACTAATTAGAAAATGGATTGCTCGATAGAATGAAAATATTCCTCCGATTCATCAAGAACTAACACTTAGTGCCAGAGCATAATATATGACCCACACAGATCTGCAGCTCCAGAAAACAATGTTAATGGTTGGACAATATATTTCCACCATGGGCAACTCCACTTGTGCTGCTGCACATACAAACTGCAACCTGGAATTACACTCATACAACCTGACTTTCCGTAGAGCAGTGACTGGGCAGCTGTACAAACATACAACGCCACAGCAAAAATGCAGTGTCATGTGTGCAGCAGCCCTGTAGGAGTATCAGCATTACATAGTGATGAAACCCAGAGCCCCTACACACCTCCACTGAAAACAGCACCCGAGCTGAGAACTGCATTTAAGACAAAAGCCCAACACCAGGATGATAAGAGTCAGTCCTACAGTGATTTATAGATTTCATCAGCACAAATCAAACAGTTGCTGAGTTTCTTTCACTCTCATAGTTTAGAGAAGGACAGGGTTTAAAATTCCATCCCTGGAGCTAATATGTAGTTGAACAGCTGCCCATTTGCTGTCTATATGTTTTACAGTTAAACTGTTCTTCCAAAGTTTACATAGGTGTCATATTCCTGAAGGTCTTCCGAGACTGCAACGACACTAATGAAGATTTCCTCAAAACTGTATATTGATTGTCAGTGATACAAAGGAACTCTTACAGCAACATAATTGAATTTTCTGCTATCAAAAAAAAACCCAAGTTGACTCCAAATGCATTAGAGCTGCCCAATTAGTCACAATCAACCCACGCAATTATATGTCCACAAAACACTGCAATTTAATTAAATAAAAATGTGCATGTGTGATCATGGCAACCTATTCTCTGTGTTGAGTTGGCTTCTAATCTACAACTAAAATAAAGAAATGACTCATTCACTTAAGCAGAGAAGCTTGAACAAAGTATATATATTATAGTACATATTTTACTATATTTATTTTTATCTTATTCTATCTTGGTGCATGCTTAGCATTTTTATTATATTTTTATACTATATATATATATATTTTTTTTATTGATATACTATATGTTGAATGTTGCAGCGTTACACCGAGACAAATTCCTAGTTGTATACTACATGTGTACTATACGAACAATGGCAATAAAACTCTTTCTGATTCTGACTCTAATCACGTTTGTTTTTTTACATTTAAAATTTATGAGTAATGTGTGGTTTTGCTAGCCTAGCCGTGCATGGGTCTAGGAATGCATCATAGGCAGGGGAAGCAGGCTAAAAGGATGTCTTACACATCCCTCTGTATGCAATAGGACAGTACTACAACCAATTAGTGTAATATTTAGGATGATGTACAGTAGTTAGAGTGCCGGAAGGTTCACGGAGGAGTCCAGAGAAAGAAATGACTAAACAAAATTGGGGATTATGGAGCTTAACGAACGTTGTCGCTTCTGTAGAAAGAATTTAAAGATTGTCTGTGTTTTCTCACGTTCTTCCCTCATCTTTGATAAAAGGAAATCGCTACCCAGTCAGCAGCCATCTATCATCGTCATTGTTCTTGTAGGTACCCAATGCGTTTTTTTTTTTTTTTACATTCTATTATCTCAGGGTGGCACAAGAGAATTATCCAGAGAGATACTTGTCTTACTGAGGAAACTTTATATCCTCAAATGCTTGCCAGCGCTATTATTCACAATTTTGAAACTTATTTGTGCAGTATGTTCCCCCTACATCATTACGCACATGCGCAGAACGAATTGTGCAGGTGTAAAGATTGGGTAGCTACAGTTCTTCTTCTATGGTTGTTTCCAGTTTCTTCTCTCTGAATCCTCGCAGCTCTGTTGTCACTTGGTTACACCTGCCCTCTGACTATACTTCACTGTGATTCGTCGGCCAGTTTCATGGAAATCTAGCCAAAAATTGCATTGAGGATAACTAGACCGCCCCCGGTAGCAAATTAGATTTTCTGCTGCTAGGGGCGTCGCTAGCCTATGGTTTGTCTTATTCTGCCACATGCCCACATAATGGAAAGGCCAACAAAAATTGTAGTAATAATTTTAACAGTTGTGAAATCAACATCCATTCATTTATCAATAATAATGTTGCAAAAAATGAAATAAACTTGAATGCTGGAGATGGATGTGTAATCCCATAAATGTGGTGCACAAAAGTATAATACAAAGGGGAAAAAAAGCACAGACAGGACAGACCTCTGCCTGACCGGCAAAATGTAATAATTTGTTTCTTGTACTGGTATCAACATTTCCTTGATGAGGCTTGGGGGAAATTAAAAAAAAAAAAAAACAAAACAGTAAATTAACGTCTTCGTCAATCCGCACAAACTCTGCGCAAAGTCCAACCACAGTGTGCTGGAAATTAAAATGGGCTGTTAGAGGACAAGAGGAAGCAGCACTCTCAGAAATAGTGTAAAGCTCGAGACATTCATTTGAGAGGTAACATTGACAAGTTTCCAGTCAGGAAATCAACCTGACAGAAAAGTCTCTCCAGTGGTATCAGTCTCAGGCAGTTTTAAATTCATTCAGAGGCTGGTGATTCACAGTAATAGTCTTTGAATCAGTGCACAACTATTGTTTCTATTGTCCATGAATTGAACAACCTAATCATTATTATTTTTACTGTAAATGCTAAGTTATTGTATTAAGTGTTATTTGTGATAACATAATCCAGGTCCAAATCATGGAATTTTGTTGGCTCTATGTGTTAAATCATATTTGTAAGTAAAGCCCTCTGATAAATATAGCAGCCATTACTCAGTGTTTGTCTTCTGTGTACTAAGGTGGCCCTAACAAGTCACAGCTTTGAAAAAAAAAAAGACTGTAGCAAGTGCCACCCATAATTCACATTGTGACTGATGGGAAGCAGCTCAGGCTCTACAGACAGCAGTAGTAGCCCCGACTTTGGAAATATGTGATACCCTCACTGCTCTCCTGCCACTGGCTCTTTGAACGTGACGACAATCCCTGGAGCTGTCACAATGAAATTTCACAGTCCCTTCTAACCTGCTATCCCCACCCTCTCTTACAGCAAAGACCCAGGCGCCAGTTCCACACACATATTCTGATGTGACAAATTCTTCAGTCGATGGTGCAAAGTGATGACATTTCTGTCTGTGACATGACTTGTAAGTAACTGTGATGTGTGATAAGACTAGAAAAAAAATTGGAAGTGTTGAAATTCATAGATGGAAAATGACATCTTTGGATGGAGAGTTTTTGTCTGTTGTCATGCTGATAGCTTACCACTATATCCAACTTGCCAATCACTTTGTGGGCCTTGATGACCCAGTTGACAGACTTAGCACACTTGAGCAGCAAGACAACATCCCGATGAAGAGGAGCATCATCCTCAAGAGGCCGCAGATCCACTATGACATCTACCTGGAAAGCACTACAAAAAGAAGAGGGAAAAATCCATTTGGGATGATTAGGAGTCTGGCCAACTAATTTAAAAATTGGATGTGTTTCCAGGAAAAAAGCAGACAGATGCATTACAGAACAGATAGCATTATGGTGAGATAAATCACTGCTACCACCACATTCTGAGAGTTGGCCTTTGGGTGGACAAAATAATCACTCCACAGGGGAGGTGAGGACATTTTTTGGCAACCTGGACTTAGAGACCCAGTTCTGAAAATCAGTTCTCTGAAAAGGACCACTTACCGAACACTAAACTCTCCCCCCTGCCTTTATGGTTGTTTCAGTCCAAAACAAACTTCACAGAGATTAGTGAGAGCATCTTGACCTCAAAAATAAACTATGACAACATGTGCTGTTGGCTTTGGCTGTCTCATGTGCTCACCTGCTGGAGTTTGGAGCTTGAAGTTCAATGATGTGGACATCTCGATCTTTGTCAGGACCAGAGAGAACGCAACCTTTTGATGATTGTGGCTCCACGTAGCCACCCAGGTAGTTCAGAGACAGAAATTTGTTGTCTATCTTACAGGTGTCAGAAAACACTGGATCTGAAAGTGGACAGATATTTGTGTTAGTGGCAGAGGTGTGACTATTTTGAGCTCCTCGAGTTAAACCATTTTTGCTTTTTTTATTCCTCCACCACAGGAGGAGGTCAGAGACTGAGGTTAGTGCAACTTGTGGCCCACTGCCCAAGTCCTCTAATCATGTATTGAAACATGCTGACTTACAGTAAAGCAATGCCAATATTATGCCATTCTATTATATTAGTTTATATATTGTATTAGTTTCTTCACAGATACACAGAATCTTGTAATTTAATGAAATCCAATGTAAAAAACAAAACAAAACAAAAAAACCAAAAACATTACATTCACTCATCCTATACTGTACCTTTAAAAAATGTTTCACCAAACAGGTAGCTTAAGATTGGAATTGTCACCATAGTTACAAGTGACCCATTTAAATGTAATAAGTGAGTCATGTCTGAACACATTGTGGTTTAAGCTGTTTTAGTCACAAGTCTAACCTCAACCCTATGTAAAAGTTCTATGAAGACAATAAAAATGAGAAGAAAATATTAGTAACATCATGTAAACTTTATCAGATGATAATGTTTACATTCACTCTGTATTTGAAATGAATGATGCCTCTTATAGTAATTCAGTCCTTATATATTCTTCAGTAACACGTATAATTACTTTGCACATCTTTAAGAACAGTTTCCCAGGTGCCTTCACTTCATTTCCTTGCATCTGTCTTGCGTCTAGTTCTGTATTAACAAAGCCCCACCCTGTGTGAAACAAGATTGAGCGCCGTCTGGTTGGCAGAATTGGATTTCCCATCAAAAGGGAAAATGTGTTTTTCATTTTACATTTTTCTCACAACAACATACACATAACATAAACATAATTCATTTACATTCAGTCAAATTTACTTGTAGAGTTACTTCCTCTGGAATCACATGTCTCCAACTTCCTACATTATTTAATGAAATATTCATTAACAGCAAAGCAAGTACCATGCATTAGACACAACATGAAAACTAAAGCCCTTTCTCAGCACTCAGAGAAAACACAAGACAGATGCTTCCTTATTTGGCAAACAGAGCCCTGGACAAAGTGTAAACTGAAGGTTGGCACCTTCCTCTCCGGAACCCTTGTGGCACTTTAAAGAGCTGAGGAGAAACCTTGAGTATGGGAAGCAAAGTGAGAATCTGTCTACTTTCATGAAACACAACCAATGATGTGAAGGAGAGGAAATCTACAGCTCTCTCCTTGAAGTAAACATCATGGCACTCTGGGCTTTTGCCAAACCACAGACCCTAATGACACAGGCCTGATGCTTCGAGGCAGAGCAGCCACTCTATTCTCTACACCAAGAAACAACACAATGATCACTAGCAGCAGTGAAATAATCGCATTTTCCAGACACAACTTTGTTTTATTTCCATCTCGTGGATGCTCATTAAAAACAAGATATCCTGTCTGGGAGCTGATGTATTGAGAAGCTGGACGTGTTGTCTGTAAGGAGCAGCCAGTGCAGAAAAAAAAAAAAAAAAAAATTGAAAACGGTCAAAACATGTGTGAGGATTAATCATAGTTGGATTCTCCTGAGAATCCCCAAGTGCTCCTTTACATCAGACACACTCCTACTCTTATCATACTCAAACTGGAAAAGAATAATCCATCTTCTTTCTACTTACCACTCAGACTTTTTACCACTAGACCTACATATGCCCTCTACCTGACTTTTACTCTTTTTTCTTGCTGCCTTACAAAGGAATAAATGCTTAGGAAGTAATGGGTCATAATTTGTGTGCAAACCAAGGGAGTAACACTACTTCTGGATCTTAGGATAACATGTTGTCTCTTAGTGCCTGTAACTCGTCTTGAAAATATACTCCCTTTTTAAAGTACCATATTACTCATTTTTCAGTTTTTCAAGAAACACTAGAAATTTCAAAATCTGAAGTTCAATAATCATAGTATTGATGTTACTATTGCGAAATGACATTAATTACGGTGCAAAAGCACAGACAGTCGAAGTGCTTTAGATTCTACAACACATGTCAGACAATCAACAGGACGAAATCTGGATGTGATTAGAACTCATCAGAGAGTGTAATCATGGGAAACAAACTTAAAAAAATCAAAAACTGTCATCAGCCACCGAAGCTGTATTGTTTTTAACATCAAGATTTTAAATAAAGATGAGTTGGCAATGACTTAAATGTTCTACACTATCAGTTTATAGTATCCATTAATTTAGTAAAACATTATTTTCCTAATAATGGACCATCAAATTTATTTTGTCTTCATATAAATCTCGTCTCGTCATCTGAACCCACTTTATCCTCACTAGGGTCGCGGGGGTGACTGGGGGCCTAATCCTCCTACAATGGGTGAAGGCGGGGTACACCCTGTATGAGATACCAGTTCATCTCAGGGCTGAACATATATAGACAAAACTATCAGTCTCATATTCACACCTACGGACAATTTAGATTAACCAATTAACCTATCAGTACCCGGTGAAAACCCATGCAGACACGGGGAGAACATGCAAACTCCACACAGAAAGGACTGGTGTGGGATTCAAACCAGGGTCCTTCTCACTGTGAGGTAAAGTGCTAACCACTGCACCACCGTGCTGCCCTTCTTCATACAAATATAACAGGTTATTTGACGATATAGAATATGAGGACAAAATAGAAAATTATATCTTGCTCATACAATTGGAAGGTGTAACGTGTGTAATATTTCTGCATTAAAATATCTAAACAAAAATATATATCCATGACCTGTATTGCGTAGTTTGTTGAGTTGTGCACTTAACTTCCATGAAATGTTTCAAAATAGTTCAAGTTCAGAGAAATCTGTGGCTTTATTCAATGTAAGAGCCCATTAGATTCAGGGGATATCAAATGACATACACAATACAGTATTTGATTATTATAAGGAAAAATTAACATGGATATATATGTCGGATATATGTCACTAAAAACAATATAATCAAAACAAAACAGGACATCTACAGTAATTAGGTTACATCAGATACATCTTCATCTGTAATGGCGATGAAAACAAAAGTGACATGGTATGTGACAAATAAAACTGGCCACTTTTTCCGATATTTGTTTGAGAATATTGGAATATTCGGTGAATGGAAAATGACCGGTACTTGTTACCTAACAATGATATCTTAAGTTCAGAATTTCTTTCATCTACATGTGCATGTGAAAAACAGGCTGACTTCTGTAAAACTCTGCACATACAGCACATTCATGTATTCAGGAAAGTCCAAGTATCTAAAGAAACTACAAAATACAAACTGATTTTTGAGTGGGTGCTCAACTACTGCCCTGATATGACTTCATGCCTCTATTTCTTGCTGCTGTAAACAACCACAATGAGGCAGCCTCTAACACTGTGAAGGGCTGATAGGGGAAGAAGGAGTACATGGAAACCTCTAGCTGATGCTCAAACACCAAAGCTAAGTTAAGTTCTGTGGGTTGAAGGGGAATGGGGAGATGTGGCTTGGGGCTTTGGAGCTATGTTTGGGAATTTTGAAAATCCAGTACTAACCTTCTCCTACTTTGATGTAGATGTCTTGAGTCATCCTGAGCTCAGAGAAAGAGGTGACTGCCCCGTACTTCTTCTGGGCCCAGTTAAGGAGGTGCTCGTTGCCATGGGGCAGGGTCTCCGTTTGGATTTGACAGGAGAGGGGGAAGTGAACTTCTGATCCTTCGGATACCTTCAGGTGGAGAAAATGCAGGAGTTAGAGGGCTAAAGAGCTACAGTACTTCAGTGTTTGCTCAGTTCAGTGCATTGTGATATAACTGCCTTCATATTATTTTAAAGAGAAAGATGCATCATTTTGTTCAGATTTTGTTGAAAATACCTTGGAAAAAAAGAGGAGAGAAGTAGTTGTGGTAGGTTGTATTTTAATGAAGAGATCAAAAGTCTGAGTACACCCTCTTTTGAGAAAAATACACAGATGGAGGCCATATATCTTCATTATGGTATTTTACCAAAAAGTTTGTTAAAACACAGAAGCTGCGAGAAGATTGAAAAAAGATCTAGGCCTTTCCAAAATTAAACCCACTTTCTAAACATCGGTGAAACACATCCTTCACACTCCATCTCAACCGTTATTTCACAACTTGTACAAATATGCCCTGCGTATTTTTACACATGTTCCTCTACACAATAAGGGTGTCTGGTCTCCAATGTTTACACAGTGTATTACGTTGTAGTGCGTCATCACAAATGTCTAGTTCAGCTTCAAAACAGCTACAAGAGCTAAAAGAGCAGACAGACAATTGTTAAAAAATACAACTAGACACATAGTCATGAAAAAATGAGAGGACCCCCTAAAGATTAAATTACTATAAAAGTACTTCTATAGTACATTAGATTAACAAAAGACTGCAGAGATACCAATTGTAACTGCTCTGTAAAGGCAGATTTCAAAAGCAGTCAGTAACAATATAAAAAAAAGAGGTGTAAAATGAACATGTAATAAATAATACAAAAGGCAAGGAGGTGTTGATGTGTGTTTGTCAGGGAAACCAGTCTTGCCATTTTTAGGAGGGACCACCCCTTTGGCACTTAATGGAGCTCAGCCCATATGCTTCATTTCAGAGAGATAAACATTCACATGTGCTGAAAAACCTACCCAGTAACCAAATCAGTCCAAGCACATGGTCTAGACAGCCTACCTCATTTTATTTCCAGGCTTGTTTTTTTAAATCCCAAGGTATCCTATCTGTACGCCGGAGCACTCGGTTAAGATGCTGCTGGAAGGCTCACAATTAAAACATTAAACTGGCAAATCCATGTGAATCCCAGAGAAATACGTAAGACCTATTCTTTGTGATGATGTTATAAAGGATAAGAAGTAAATTGCAATCACATTTTAATGACAACAGAACAGTATCCCATCGGGTGTTTGAGGGTTTTAGACATAACTATTTGAATATCTTCACGCGTAACATCTGTCTGACCTCTGGACGCTCCACTCTGTATTCCTGGCATTGTCACCAGAGGCAGTAAATACTGGGGCCTAGGATACAGACTCTCAAAAAAAATTCAAGTTCAAATCCATGTCCATTTTTATTTTTAGTGTGTTTACTATGACAAAAAGGAGCTGACGGAAAGAAGGTGGGTAGCACTTAGCAGCGATAGCAATGACCGAAGGCGGTAGAGAGGTAATGCCCTGAGTCGGTGAGGTAGTGGTGGTGCTGCCAAGCTCAGCACAGTTTATCAGTTTAATTGCGGGAATACGACTGTAATTAGTCGCAAGGAATTACAGGGGGAAAGCCTGAAAGTCAAATTAGCTCCAGGCCTTCCAGAACTCTGAAAAACCTCAGGAATTTGAATCGGGGAAGTAAGGGACCCACTGTGGGCTTTAACAAACTCTCTCTCTCTCTTTCGGCCCTGTCACATACCAAGTTGACAGACCGAGAAGACTCAAACTGCTGACAAATGAAGCGCTACAGTTATAGGGTTATGATGCCTTTACAAGAAAGATAATCTCCAAGTACCCTTTTTCATTGTGTAAAATTACATAAGCTGTCACGCGGTTTTTGTTACAAGATGCTGCTCTCTATTGATACCAGACAACTAAGAACATTACAAGACTATTAATATAACATTTAATAGATTAATTTAAAATGTAACTATATAACTATGTAACCAACACAAGCATTTAGTGAATAGGTCAGACTGTAGAACAGATCTAAGAAATCTCCCTGTTGGTTTCATGCTGGCCTCCTAAAATGTCTATCTAAGCAGCAGTCGATTGCCAAGCAAAGCATAACATCAATATATGAAAATAGTTGACCTCTTTTTTTAAGCAATCTGTTGCCATTACTGCCAAAACTGTCTTGAAGGTAAATTTTGTTTGTTGTAAAGACCTTGTAATATGTTTGGAGTCTGAACTAGATGAAAAGTGAATATTACCTCAACTTAAGAGGAATTCTTCAGACTTGGCAGCTGAGAGCGAATAAAGAATGTAGAAGTTAGCTAAAGCATACCATGGTTATTGCAACCCATGCTTTCATGATTGTAATGGTGGAAACTTTCGGTGACAATGATGTTCGCAGGCAGGCATCTTACAGAGAGTACAGTTTTAATCCACTGCCTTTTATATAACTAGATAGTAGTTTTCTTTATTATCTTGTGATTAAAGCACATCTGCATATGCTGCTGAAACATTTTTAAAAAAAAGTGTATTTCCTGCCCTCTCTTTAACATATCATGGCCACATGTGCAGTAAAAGGGAAAAGGCATGCCAAATGTTTGAGATCAATTATCATAGAGCTGTAATTCACCACTGCATTCGCACTGAGCAATCCCTGGAGCCTGGGAAATTGCAAAACACTGTTTGGAAATTAGGAGGTGTTGCAAACAGAGGAGGGTGATGGAAGGTGCAGAAAGCCCTGATGGATAATATGAACATACAATAATTCTCTGGTGTAATTAATGTGAGAAATGCTTTTGAGGCCGATTTGATCTTCCCTGTCTTAATGAGATATGGAGACCTAATGATGATGCTCGATGCAGATGTGCTTGTGTTCATGTGAACTGGCAAGCTCTGTTGTGGCGAAAACAATACCATATGTCTCAGCGCCACTCTGGAGCGTTCCTCTACCGTTTCTGTCTCCAAATAAAAACCAATAGTGGTTTCCATTAACAATTACAGTGAAGAGACCGCTCAAATGTGTGAAGCGATGGATCTCATACTACATGCTTTCATGTAATGAAAGAAAAAAAGTAAACAGTCACAGCTTGGCAAACAAACAATAGGGAGCACAAGCCAACAGCAAAACTTTACAGTGTTCTTCCATCGAGAGTTATAAAACATTTGCTCTAGATCAGCCTTTTCAGAGAGGCAATACAGCCATTTTCCCTTCCCTCAAAAATATATGTATTTGAACATAGAGTAAACACAGCACACTCTGAACAAAGGCCATATTTCAACCCCCTACTGTCCCTTGGTAAAATAAAATTTGGCCAGATTTCAGTGTTCATATTTCATGTCGTTTCAGACCCATGATGATTCTTGCCTGCTGCAGATTGACAAGCTGTACTGCAGAGAGCATGTTTTACAACAAAAGTCTGGATTCTGGTATTTTAAAAGCCAGCAAGGTCCAGTGGCCAACAGCAACAGTGTGCTCAACATCTCTGAAGCTTTTCCAGGCAGCCCATCTGCGTCCACAGAGCCCAGAGCACTGGGACCAGGAAACAAGGACTGGCAGGCCTGATTCAGGGTCCAATTAGCCCCAGGAAACAGCTTCTCCAATGGAAAGGCAGAGTGAGGTAGGTCTGGCAGTGGGTTTCTGTTCTGAAGTGTTAAGTCCCAAAGCTCATTCCTCTTGACTCTGTTACTCTACACCAGCAGTTCTCAACTTGTTTTGTACCAATGATCCCCTAACAATTATACAGGTGCCTTAACAATATTCATAGGAGTATAATTTAAATGATTATCATTATTGTTGTTGAAAAGTCATATGCTTGAATGTCAATGAGTTTCACAAAATGCAAGAAATCTGAATGTTATCTGTATTCCACTTGCTGTGCTGCAGTTCAATACTTAAATGTTTGGTTAATTCAAGTTAGCCAGCAGCAACAACAACAGACAAGCAGCGTAAATCATGCATATAGACTACTCAGGAAACTGTGACACATTTAGATTCAAACTCATCAGACTACAAAGGTGTACCTGATTGTGGAACTCTAAAGCCTAACCATCAGTCAATGCACACATAAGTTTTTAAGGTAAACTTTCCTATCATCTCATACGATCACGGCTGTCATTATATACTATAAAACATAATATTGTTTCATACTGTACTGTAGGTTTCATTTACTCTCATTATCCTAATATTTCCTCTCATTTTAAGTTTAAAAATATTAGAATTTTATTTATCATCAAATGAACAAGTCTCAGTCTTTTAGTGTCAGCATTAAATGCATATGAGTTGAATGACGAATAAAAGAGTAAATACAATACAAAAAATAAGAAATCTGCTTTGATGTATTTCTATTAAATGCTATGCTTTTAACATCTGAATCAGAATCAGAATTCTTTATTTATCACATGTAGATGAGCATCCACAGTGAAATAGAAGCGAGACTCCCTTATACTATATATAGCATGTGGTGTTCAAAAACAGAACCTTATGAAAATTTGGTGCAGTGAGGCTGTGTTAAGTGAACAGAGATTTGTTGGAATTCACAAAAATATGCTTTTTCTTAATACAGGATGTTTTATGGTATATTAAGCAGGTGTCACTGTGACGCGAACCTGAGAAGAGAAGTGCCATCTGGGCAAGTCCTCTGGACTACAGCCAAGTATAGTAAGGCTGGTGGATAAGACACCAACAGCTTACACTGCTCGAGGGCTCTGTGCTATCACTCAAACCCCACATACTTAACACCTAATTCAGTGGGGGCCCTGCACTCAGTCAAAGCCATTACCTGGGCATTGTCTGACTCTAGGGACTTCATCTCTGACTATTAAGGTTCCTGACATCTTTCCTCGACCCACTTGAAAAACTGCAATTATATGTCAGATAAGTATCAAACAGAAAGGTGAAAAGACAATGCTGTTATCTTGACTTCTGTTATTGTGGAGTCAATTTGGATATGAACATGCCTTTAAAACAGAGATTTATCTTATCATTTCATGTTGTTCTGCAAAAGCACTGATATTCAACATCATTAGACACACCGCAACAGCTCTGCTAGTACTGCAGCCTTTAATGATAGTTTTCAGCTGTTTTCTGTCTGCCACCACTGACAAGGGGAGACATTTACTGTGATACTGACCTGCTGGTCTGCACAGAAAAACACTCATCTTGCTGGCCACACATTATCACAGCTTAAGAAAACACAGGCACGCCAGATGCACATCCATCTGTATGAAATGCATTACTATGATTTGACATGAGAACATTCTCATTACTGCAGGAAATAATGAAAAGATGCATTTGGCATTTTGCACTTGGATCTTACTTTGTCAAGTTCCTTCTAGGAAATCTACAAGTGATATTTTTTAAGAGACCTATATACAATTACCACAGCTAACGCAGATGATATTGTGCCTGTTTTAATGAAAGCCATATGTTTGAAATGTCTAAAAAAAGATGCCATTTAAAAAGACCTTGAAGTGGCATATTAATACTCTGGCTGCTCTAAATGTCAAAGGGGCTGGGCTGGAGAGAATATATGAGAAGAACACTGAAGTCTTTCTATAAAATTAACTGTGTGTGTGTGTGTGTGTGTGTGTGTATTTATGTGTATATGTGTGTGCGGATGAGCCAGTGCATAACGCAAGGATTTCACAATTCATACATGTTATTCTCCATGTCACACTGGTTTTCACAGCAGCATGTTTTGCACATGAGAAGTAAGCAAGAAAATACTTGGCCACATATGGTAATAATATACTTGATAGAGCATAATATCAGTATGTTGTGGTATTAACATACAATTGAAAATGATTACCTCTCTGAAGCCAAAAATTCAGAAAAGCCTTCAGCGGAGAAAAGAAGGAAAAGCAAGAAAAAGGTTTTCTGAGCAATATAGCATGGTTAAGCCATGGTGGGGGTTTGTGGGTCCAAGTTTGCAATGATTTTCTCATGTGATTCACAACCTTTGAACAAGAAAACCAAGGCAGTCCATTTTTACATGTTTTATTAAGTTTCCCAGCGAGGCCCCTTGGTACCATCTACTAAATATGGCTGGCTCTCCAGGGGACCTGGCTCCCACTGCACAACAATACCCCTCACCAAAACATCTTCTATTTTTCCCGTTTCTACCCTGGTCTTAAACTGAATCTCCATCAGTTATTTTAACAGTGCACGTAACTTTAAGCCAGTAATGAGTTATTCTTATCTGAAGCTGTGTCTGTGTATCTGGAACACGCCTCTTCCCTGGTACATTTGTCACCAAAAACAACAGTGAATATTTAAATTCTTTTGAAACTAATTAGCCATGTATTTTAGTACTTTAACAGATATCAACAGGTGTAAAGACAATCAAACTCTGCCTCTGTGAAGATTTAGTGCTTGCTACGTCACACTGTCTTTGAATTTGGGAATGTCTGATTTGAACAGCTGCCAGTCTATAAACAGAAATGTTTACAGCATTTAGAGAGTGGGGATACACTCCTGTGGTTGTTAACACCAACACAGAACAACAATTATTTTTTGTCAGACAGTGGAGAGTGAATGAAGCTGAACAAGCACATTTTACCCTTTTAATCAGTATGTTTTTTTCCATGTTGAATGAGAGCAATACGGGTCTATGTTTGCTTAAAACACCATGAAGCATTGCTATTATTATTGTTTCAGAAGGAAAAATGGAAAGAACTCATCTGCAGTAGATTCATAACCATGCATGGATTTCCCATAATGCTTGAGTATATAGAGAATAATGTCTCACTTAACAATGGCTGCTGTAGATGTACTACAAACTCTGTTTGCATGCAAAGCATCATTATGGGAAACCTCTGTTGGAGCTAAAAATGCCTCCTGAGCAAATTAACATCACTTTAATATTTCACTCTGAGCATAAGGGAGCTGAAAGAAGGATACAGTTTAGCCTGTAAGGAAATGAATACATGGTTTTAGGAAGCAGGATTTGAAGGCTTTTACTGATGCTGGACTCACATGAAAGGTACGTTTGATGCCCGGGGCCAGGTTCTCTGTCTTGATCTTCCAGATCAGTGGTTGGGGGGAGTTGAGCACAAGGACCAGGGGTTTATGGTGGCGCAGCAGAGACTGGATGGGTTTCAGATGCAGCTCAACCTGGTAAAGACAAAAGAAATTGCAGCAACATAAATATAGAATACACTAGTACAACAGTATTAATGTGCGATGTAAGAGTCAATACAAGATCAGTCACTGTAGCTGACATGATTCCATTTTACACAGCTACACTGTGTTAATATCAATGCTTTGATTTTCTCATGTTCCCTTAGCATTACAATAAAAACAATGATACACAGTTACTATCCCTGTGTAATTGCAGCACTATAATGTTGTAGACTGTCTTTATCAGGCTTTGTGTTTGTTTATGTACTTGCTCCCTGATAAAACTCACAAAGACGGCATGCTGTGTTCTCCCTAAAAGGCACTTGCTTTGCTCTGATATGTAGCCTCAGTGGGATCTGAACTTTCACACAGTGGAGTCTTTGTTAACAGTGAAAAAAATAGTAAGTGGCAGACCGCTGTTACCATCTCTACAGTATGCAACTATGCCTTTGGTTCTCAGACTGCCATTAAAATAGATTTTCACAGTCTGTTAGTAAGACAGAGAAAACAAACTCTATGTTTTGGGACTTAAACTGTTGTTTTCTTGTTTCAACTGTTCGGATCAGTTGGACCAAATTTCGTCAGGTGGCAACAATCTCAGCTATGGAATCCAACAAGGATCTTAAAAATTGTCCTCTACAACTGGTAAACATTGCTATTATCAAAGCTTTCTGAAAAGCTGTTAAAATATTTAATTCAATTGTTCTGTCACCTTTGAAGAGAGCTGCCAGTCCGTCTGACACTTCTTCAAACTTCCGCACATCTGTATTCCCAGACTAATCACATTAGCCCTATTCTGTGTGTCAGCTGTAAAAGCCTGTAAATCTCTAATTCAGCCTTTAAGGATCCACATTAAATGATAATAGAACCCTACAGTAACATAAACAATCACAGTTCACAAAATATTGACTTGTCTTTCTTACAATAAATATAGTCTTTGGCTTTAACTTAAGGTAATAATGAGACAAGACTTCAATAATCGCAATGATTACAAGAGAAACATGACTTGACAGTTTCTATATTAAGATGATTCCAAATAGAAGTTTCAAATTACCAGTTGACTTAAAACAATAGAAAACTGTAAGGGATTTTGGAAACATATTTTCTTGGTATATGGGGTTACAGTGTGTATGAAATCAAGACAAAAGTCATAAATTCTCTTCCAGTTTATCAGGTGAATGGTATTTCTACTAGCTCTATAATTCAGTTTATTCACAAAGTACTCACTAATAGTTGTACAACAGCTAAACCATCTCTTGGTTTCTAAATTCAACTAATTCCTGACCAAACATCTTTTATGTACAAAGTAAAATTATAATGTAATGGTCCAACTCATATTATACAAGGAAAAAAACCTCTTAGAGATAAAGGCGTCACATTGGAGCTCATTATTCTTAAATCTGAAATGAGAAATGAAAATAAAATGTGTGGATTTTGGTACAGGGTTAATACTGCCATAGATGTGTATTGCAGTTGAATGCAAGGGTCAAATACACATCAGTATTCATCACGATGCCTACTGTTTGTGTTTAAAAATAGACAAACTTAACTTCTTTATCAGACCAGATCTACTTGTGCAGTAGAAGGTTTGTGTTAAAAAAAAGAATCAAACCTATTTAATGAATTTAGGTTCGGAATCTAGCAGCAACACACACTTTACCTTTATGTACTGTATGTCTTTTACACATACAAACACTTCTTCACCAAACTCTCCAATATGTCCTAGCAGAGATTCAACACAGGAAAGTGAGATTTTTATCTTCTAACAGCTACTTTGCCTTCAAAGGCTTGTCACTGTGATGCTACATGAAGCCATTTAACAAGAAAAAGATGCTGACAGCATCTACAGAGTGAAGATGAGGCATCAAAGCCTAATTATCAGTCCTCCACAGATGTAAGCCCTGAGGGAGAGGAACACAAATGGAGTGTTTAGTGATGATGTCCATGAAAGTGCTGCTAAAATCATTAAAAAGTCCCTCTGAGAGAAGGAGATGGAAGAAATTACTGAACACTTATCTATGAAGCAAACTGGATGGTGATCCAAACAAGCAGATCAGTGAGAGTAACTGCTTTCTTTTTTTTTTATTCCAGACTCTGGAAAAAGCAGTGCATTGCTCCTATGAGAATAACAACAACCCAGATATAATCATACCTGGCCTGGCTTTGAGGTCTTGGCTCTGAGAGATGGAAGGAGAGATGGAAGAGAAAGGTGGACAACAAATGAAGGAAAGAGAGAGAGCTGTTAAAGATGAAGAATTTCTAAACCCAGACAGAATCATTTCCAGAAGACGTGAGTCACCTGAAAACACACGCAAAAACAGAGCACTAAGGAGACAAAATGCCAAGAGGCAGAAAGAGCAAAATAAAAGGGAAAAGTGTGGTAACTATCTCCTGTTATTCAAGATGTAAAAGTAAACAGTGATAATGCTAGTCTCTATCAGGCAGGAGCTGCATTGCACAACATAAGTGGTGCTGAGGACTAGTCAGCAGCTGCTGTGCATCTCTACTCAGATGTTTTTTAAGACTAGTGTGTGAATCAACAGACTTCCTCACACAGCCAGGGTGTGGAGAGAAGAGGTGCAGAAACACTATGCATCAAAGTACCTTTAATGTGTTTGCAAGGATCAGGTGGTGCTGAGTTGTCCCTGGTGCAGCTACCTTTAGAGGTCCCAGAAGAGAAATGAATGATGGGGGGTGGGAGGCCACGCCTGATTGATTATCAGAAGGTTGGCACAGGGATTTGGCGCCCTCGTGTCCATTACAGTTACAGGGCGCGTTTACCAGCAGTCAAGGATGGAAGGTTGTCTAGACCTATCCGGTTACTGAAATAAAACTCTACACAAGGGACGACAGCTGTAGCAGGATAAGCTAGGCCTGTCATAGAGCATACCATTACTGTTGGTAGCATGTGTAAACAATGGAAACGTATAAAGAAAAAACAATAGAGTTTCAACTTTAAGCTCTCAATCAGCTCCAACAACAAACATAGCACCAACTGGAACGAATCCCTAAATGATAAATCATTCTCAAGCCTTTATTATATAACAAGTCCACATGGCTAGAGCCTACTGCTAGTTGTGACACTGTAATTGTTAGGGGTGATTTGTTTGCACTGTCTTGCGCATGTGGTTGCAATTTCATGACTTTTCAGGCCAACCAAACTACACTTAGGCTCAAGTGTGCTTCATAAACACTTTAGATCAACACTGTAATGTGATACCTGCGGTAGAATATTATGTGTAACCAGTATTTGCCCTGCTGTCACAGCTCAAAATTTGTGAGGCTCAGTGTCCTTGCAGGAAAAGGGAGTTTCCTCTATTGACTGAGCTAATTAAGTGCTTGATGATTCGGACTGATTTGGAGAAAACCCACAACATCCTTTTAATTAGCCAAAAAGTAAGACTAATCTAGGAAAACACTCTACCTCTCAGGAAATAATAATCAGCTTGAGAAAGGAAGACAACATACTATACTCTAAGACATGAAATAGAAAAATACAATACAAATTGAGGGAAAAGAAGTAGAAAGGTGTTTGGTTTAAAATGGAGGGTTAAAATATGTCCCAGGTTCTAAATAAAAACACTAAAGTGAAGGTAAAAAAGCTTTAACCCTATTTAGTTTAATCCTGGAACATTTTTAAAACAAAAGTTGAAAACAGAGAGGACTGGTTACATAAGGAGAGCGGCACACTGCCTGGGACCAATCATACTGTGTTATCTGATGTGTGCTTGTATGTGCGTGTGTCTTGTCTGTCTAGATCTTGGTTCTTTCTGGATCACTGACGGTGTACAGAGGGAAACAGCAGCCAGGGCAAAAGAGTGGAAGGGGACCTTAACTTGTTGACCGCTCTTATCAGCTGCCACCCACATTTTTTAAGTGCGATGGGGATGCTACCTGGAGCCTTTCCCCCTGAACTGTGATGTTAATCAGTCTGCACTCACTTCAATGGCAAACGGCGAGAAAAAAGACAGAACACACGTCAAAGCGAGACAGGACCTCTCGATAACAATCTTGGAGTGATACGGCAGAATGGCAGGACATGCTAAAATAAAATAAAATGAGGCAGGGGAAAGAATTGGGGAGGGTAGTACAAGATTATCCTCTATGAAGTACGATAGTCCTCCCAAAAATTGAAAGTTGTTTTATATCCTACATTATTCCATGTTGTAAGTCAAACTACAAGCTTATGGATTACTACAATATAAAGCCACTGCAGGGTTTTGTTTACATAGTAATTTTCTCATAACTGGAACTGATTAAGATTGCTAAACTTTCTGTTTTGTCATATTGAATGAACAAATGGAAAGACAAAAAAATGAGAAAAATTCAGCGACAAGATGCAATTCAACAGTAGTATTATTAGTTTTTAAAGGTGAACTGAAGTAAACAACACTGAATGGCAGTGGGTGATAGTACATATAAATATAAAGATAATTTATCATTGGTACCCCCTTCAACAATTCTGGAATCTTGGAGAAAATTGCGATTTTATATTTCCCACCAGGAAATCCTGCCAATTCTCAGGGAGTGCAGTCAGAGTTCCGCGTTACGTCACGAGAGGAACGCAGTGCTCTATGTTTACCATTGCGAGCACGTCTACACTGGTTGTTTTTGGTGCATTTTTTCATGATAGTTGACTACAAAAACACTTCCAACAGCTGGGAATATCTGTTGAGTGGTCAAGGAAAGCTGTCATGACAACGAAAGAAAAGAAAGGGGGAGGAAAAGCATATTAATCAACAGTATTATTGAGTTTCTAGGTATAAATAATATAACAGGGTTTCCCCCAGTACTTGCCCCCCCACCAGGCTAAAAGAGTCACTGCTTTATTTATTAGAAATTAAATGCACGTTAAAACTAGTGGCACTAAAGTTACTATTTATAGCTTCCAACCTCTGCTGATTTTGGGGGTTTGAGCACAGATAAACTTAAAGGAAATGTGAGCAGGTAGTGGACACAGAGGTGACAAAATAAAAGCAGATTTATGGATGAAACTGTGGATCTATGGTTGATCAACAGCTGGTTGGTTTTATTTTGAAAGAGCTTAATATGCGGTCACAGATATCACTGACCAGCATTGATGGTGTGGTTTAGCCAAAAATAAAACCCTTAAAGTTCCTGGGTTTTGCTTACCGTAACCTGACCCGTGTTTATTGGTTTAATGTACATGGGTAAGAGTTAGTAAAGTGAACCGTACAGGACTGGTGAGTCAATATTAATTGTTATGTTCAATTTCATTGTTATATATTGTTGTTATATAACTAACTATAGTAGCTGAAATTAGAAGCTACTTTGCTAGCACTAAATGTCAAGACAGACGAGTCTCATTATTATTTGGTTTCTTTTTTTCAAAAGCCCAGTAAATAAATGTGATGAACTGAAAAACGTAGTGAAAAAAGGACTGATCTGGTGGAAGATGACGATTATCCCCTAAAGGCTCACCATTCTGTGTTCAATAAGCAGCTCTCCTCCCCATTACTACACGTCTCAGTGTTGGAATCACCAACAATTCTGGCTCAAATCTGTATGGTTCGATGTCTCCCTTGCAGTCTTCTTGTTCACCTGAGTCTCCTTCGTCCTTATCCGTCTCATCACAAATCCTGAATGTCTCAGAACTCTGGCTTTCTTGATTGCTGGGACAGCAATTGCTATGGTCTGCCATTGTTGTTTTGTGTGAAGCATTCCTCTTGTGACATCACACAGCATCGTCCGCACTACTTCCTGTTTGTTTGGCACTGCCAGCCAGAGGCGAAAGTTTATCGGCTTATAGCTTGGCCATCGCACAGCCTAAACATTTCTTTTGTGTAGGCAAATAAAGCGGCTATGAGTGCTCAGGAGATTGTGCAAACAAAATTTTACTCAGGTGCTCATCTGTACCGGGTGAGGTCTAAGACCACGTGTATGCCCTGATGAAGGCCCTTGGCCGCAAAGCATATGTGTGTGTGTGTTTGTAGCTTTTACATTGTTTCATTAAATACATTGTTGATATGTATTTTTGAAAATCTTGGAGTGCCTCTGCCTTTTTTCCCCTTTTTTTTTTTAAATGTCTTTTGTGTGTTGAAAAATGCAATACACAAAAAAATTTGGCTTCAGTTCACCTTTAAAGTTCTGGTGTGTAGAATTTAGTGGCCTCTCATGGTGAGTTTAAAAAAATGCAATTACTCCTCAATAACCTCTTTTCGTTCCTTCTAAAACCATGAAAAGCATGAATAGCCTTTTTCTAGAACTAACTTTTGAGCATCACAGGAATCATTCTAGGGTACTGAAACTAAAACAAAGTTCTGAATATTATATTGAATAGTTCTAATGACCCAAACTTGTATTATTTGGTAACAGTGGCAGAACACAGAAAAGCACTAAGTTAATCAAAAAAGCTGCTGTCTATACGTGAGCAATTGGTGTTGTACTTTACCTCATATCTGACACTGTGCTCTCACCAGCTGTTTGTGCCTGGTGAGCTCTTCCAGTGACTCACACAGTCGGAGATATCTACGAATTCCAGCTGATAAAACAATCATCTGCTCTGCCTCACCCTCATTCAGAGCCAATGCGTGTGTTCGATGTTTGCTTTTCGTAAACTGATTAGAGAAAGCTGGCTGATTTGAGATATCACTGCCCAGTTTTGTTTATTTTTTACTTGACTATATGCCTAGACAGGCCCCTTTCTTGAGTTGCTTATTTTTGCACCGATGTACTGCGACAATGAAAGGACAACAACAGCAGGACTTTGTGATGAACATGTGGCTTATTAACAGGGTGCAAAGGCGACTTGGGCAGGTGAAAAAGGCATAGGGAAAAATGTTAAAACCTGATACCTACACAGTTGAAAAAGTGTGGGGGTAGCAGCAATAAGCACTTCAGGATGAGGTCATTGTTTTGGTAGAGTTGAAGTGGCAAAACACCAACACCTTCAGGTCAGTAGTCAACCCAAGAAAACACATTTTTTTCAGATCCCAAGAGCTTTAAACTTGGATATTTGAGCCTGAGACTGAAACACAACTCACCCTGACCGTAACTTTCATCTGTTCTATTATTTTGGAAAATTAGATCCTTCATATACTATGTAATCGCTGGTTAGAATATAAAAATTCATTCTGCCATTATCTGAGGAAATCATTACTGTCTGACACACACAGTCTGGGACTTGCATATTGGCAAAGAAAAGTAACTTTACTAGTCCTACTCAAGGCCGTTTCTGTCTCGCCTCATGTCTCTCCTCTGGAGGCTGACACGGGCAAAGAGGCTACTGTTACACTGATGTGAAAAACTGGAGCTGACAAAATCATCACTCCTTATATCAGTCCAAGTGAATAATACTTTAAAAGACATAAATGAGCGTCTAGACAAACTAGTGTCAGAACTGCTCATTTTATGGACAGAAAGATATATTATTCCATAAATCCAAAAGTACACTTTGAAATAGAAACTTTGCGTAGGGTATGATTTAACAACAAAAAAAAAACAGTGAAACTTTGAACAGGCCTTTCATCTAGTATAATATTTTCTTTCAAAAGTTGCAGTGTAACTTCAGAATGATTAAAGAAAGGTAATAAGTAACTTCTTTCTTAGTTTAAGTAACGTACTGTAAGTGGGCTAAAATATCCATCAGCCACTGATTCAACTGTCAATTCTGACAAAACAAATTAGTATTCTCAGTAAAACAAATTATTTATTAGCTAAATTCAATATTATTTCATGAAACAATTTGAAAACAAATTCCCCAAATCTACCAGGTTCATACTAAATCACGTATGAAACAGTTGGTTGGGTTTTCATCATATGGTTTAGAAATCTCTTTTCAAAATATTACTGTGGTGTTTCTAAATTAAGACTTCTTTAATGAATGAGTGACATATTTCCTCCTCCTGGTCTCTTATGGTGTGGTTACTGTGTATTATTATATCCCTGACGAAGCACTATGCAGAGTCACTACTTAGGTGTTCTGTTGCACTTAATAAGTCAGTTTTGGTGTAGAGATTGGCCAGAGGCCAAGCTATGTATTTTGAGTCAGGTCCAGCTGTGCATTTCTTTCTCTGAGTAACAGTTCATACCCTCCAGTTAATATCCATACGAAATGGGTTCACTGCTTCAGCCAGGAAACAATTCATTGCTCTCACGTCTTTACTGAAAATTTGGATAAACTTCGAGCTGCGACTTTCACACATGAATGTGAAAGAGATGTGAAGCAGACCTCACATGCTGCAGCTGCAGGATATGTGTGCCTGCTTGTGTATAAAAGGGACTCAAAGCTGACCACGTGATTTCCCAACACTTGGTTTGCACACTTTGTGCAAAAGCAGATTTATCTCTCTACCTGGTCATGGTCCTGGTTTGCAGTCACTTAGTAAAGAGTCACTTGGGCACACTGTGTTCTCCAACAGCCAGACAGTCAGTCCCGCACATCCAAATCTCAGCCCCAGGCACCTCTTTTACTGCAGGCCATCGTTCAAAACATCCAAATACTGTCTGTCCTGTGGCCCAGACACCACTTCCTCCCCCATCAGGAGAGGTGAAGAGCGAGAACTCCATTTGATTTACATAATCACACCCTGACCAAGCACCTTACCGCTGACTTGGAAAATAAGCAAAGGATACTCATGCCAAAGCAAACACAGGAAAAGACCAATTTCTCAGAGTGAATTTACACACATCTAAATGAGATGATTAAAAAGGATAAAACATCAATGTTGAGTTCAAATTAGATCTGGGCTAATATGGCCAAAAATTCTAAAAAATCAGTTGATGTTGTAATTTAACACAATGTGATGGTTGATGTTTTATACTGAGTGAAACCTGAAGAAAACAGATGGTTGTTCATGGCTTTTAAATTGCTGTGTATGTACAGAACATGGGAAACATTCGCCAAGCATTATTAACCTTCATGAATATAGAGGTAGAACATTGAAAAACCATGAAAATTTTATGTTTGATCATAAAAATATATACTTTAGCATTGTAAACAAAATAAAAACTTTAAATATATTGCTACAAAGCTAATTATAAAAATATGTAAAAGATTAGACTGTGAAAAATATCATTATTGTTACTGTACTGCATTCATGCTGTTGTATAATCACTGGAGTTAACTATTGTGTTGAATTAAAAGTAAAATGACATGTTTAGCTACCTTTAAAAATGTTACATATGGATGTGTTGTTGCTATACTCAGGCTTCAGCAATGTTTCAAGTTTGAATTTCAAACATAGTACATACAATTTATCACACATGGATTATCACCCTCTGAGTTCCCAAAAGATCAGGGTCAGACTGCTTCAATGAAGCCACAATCTGGTGCCCTTTCAGCCCTCCCATGCAGTCCTCATGAAGGCCAAACATTATGCAGAAATACAGGAGACAATTTGTGTCAATGTCACAGGGGTTAAAGCCCAACAAGAACCAGAGTAAGCACAGTGTCCCTCTGTCCTTTAAAGGATCTTATCTAATCATAAGCATCAGCCTCTAGTCATGCAAGAAGCTTCTGTCAGGATACCTAATCACAATATGAGCTGGACTGACCTTCTGCAGCCAAGGCTGTAGGCAGGGAGACAGACAGCTGGATGTCTGCCTCCTCCGCATAAATCCTCACTTGACCATGGAGGTGATGGGATACCAAAAGCAAGATAAATCAATGTGGAGAGATGGATTTTACAGATCCAACACTAGAGACATCAGAAGGCTATCCATAACAAAAAAAAAACCATGAGAGGTCATGTGCACGCCAAATTATTTTATACATAAAGAAAGAATTGTGGAAAAAAACATGTGCCATTTTCTGAAACACCAATAAAGGTACAGAAGAAGCACAAATGTTAGGACTGTAAAACATGGCTAGGTCAGTAGATTTTTAAATTCTTTCATTTCACTCAACCATTTAGTCATGATTACATGGATTTTTCTGTGTTAAATTACAACAAATAGGCTGTGTGGAAAGCTGAAAAACTAATGCCTGACAAAAAAAAAAAAATTAACTTTAATGTATTAATGAAGATTACTTTTATCATTAGTACCAGCAATAGAGAGTAGGTAAAGATTTGGACAGTGAATCTCACAGGTTATAGGAAGCCTTAACAGGACCCTATATGGTTGATTATTGTAGTTTACAATACGTCCTTCTGGGTTTGAGGATTTCCTGAAATATGAATCTTATCCTATCTGGTGAAACCAAGTAGTGGAAATCTGTCTATTCACAATTCATCTTGACACAGGTATGCTTATATCTAGATGAAATACAGCAAATCCTTCTCATTTGGTTTGACACACATGGTTTCCATCAACAGTAAACTAAGAGGCAATAATGTTTTGAATTGTAACACCTCATGATAACTACATCTCCTGAAGTTCCTACTATATCTTCAAAACAAGATACTTTGTTGAAATACATATCCAATTTTTACACTAAATAGTTTTGAGACTGCTTGACCAAATGCACCTGTATTCTTGAAAGTAAATTAAAACAATAGGTTGCATACTCCTTAACTACTAAATTTTTCTACCAAATGAAGTTCAATTTAATTTCCCCACAATATGAACAAAAAGAGGCACTATGACAGACGGCAACAAAAGATTAATCTTTTTGTTTGCTTTGACAACCAAAAGCACAAAGCCAGTGGCTGATGCAGAGTAGTCATTCTGACTGTATGTCTGTACATTTGGTCATACCAACCTTTAAACCTGAACAGCATCAGTGGCAAAATTGTGATGACAAGTCCATACATGCTGCTTTTCACGCTGCTGTGACTGAGGGGGGTGGGAACGTGGGACACAGTGCAAAATCCAGACACAGCAAATTTTGAAGGCTCTAGGCCCATGATTCATCTTATAACTATGGCAAATGGTGACAAGACTTACCATGTTCTCAATAGGGAGTGGTTTTAACACTAAAAATCCACAAAATGCTTTGAGAAGGTGAGAGAAGAGGTCCACGTTTATTTAAAGGAAAGAAACAAAGAGATTTGCTCAAAACAACAAGGAAGATGGAAAGTAGTACTACTATGACTGCTACTACTTGCCTGAAGAGAGTTATACGCCATGAGTCATGATGTAGTTTTTGTCAGGATAGTTAATCTTTCACACTATTTTGATAGATTGATTGAAAATAACTGCATATGCAAATTTCTAATATTGAAAATCTTGTTTAATCTAGCATATGTAGAGTTAAACAAAAAGATGTTGTTTTTGAGTATGACTAACCTCTGCTGGGGTGTTGTCTGGAGTCTCAGGGGCATGTCCTCTCAGGTTGATGATGTGGACCTCCTGGGGGAGGCTGGTGGTGCCTCGGCTTGAACAACCTGCCTGAACAGTGAAGCTCTTCAACATGGCCTGCACTGGATGTCCCACTCCCACCGGCAGCAACTCACATGGGCTGCGGAACAAGGGACCTGTGAAAGATGAAAAAAGAGCCATGATAATTTAATGATAATGTTAATTTAATGTTTTTAATCCAAAATAAAATAAAAAAAAATTGATTAAATTTAATTGCATGCAATTGATGCAGCCACCTCAAACTATGTGTAGTCTCTGTTTTGTGGTTTCAAGTGATAAAACATTCATAGCACTATCTAACTGGTTATATGTCATAAGCAATAAATGACAACAGATGTAAATTACAAATAAAAGTATGGAATAAATTCATCCACAGGTAATCTATATGCTAGTGAAAGTTCAGTTCAATAAAAAAAAAAAAAGGTTTTCATTAGCATGGCATCAAATCTACGAAGAGCCAAACGTTAAAGTACTTGTACTCATTGGCGAAAGAATTTCAATCCAAGGGCAACTCAGAAAAACAAATTTGCTCTGACAGCTACCAATAACAAACAAATCAAAATGTTTTGTTGTCATAACAGGTGCTCTCTTTTAGTCTCAACACAGCAGTGATCACTGCACAGACCAAGTCTGGTCACTTGCATAGAGCAGCACTCAGCAGGATTTGAGGACACTCAATGGTATTTTCAGCTTCATTTATCTGCTGGCCTGTTGGACAGCTCAGTAAGCAGCAATAAACAGCTCAGTGATCTGTGCACATCTGGACTACTTGGCAAAAAACCTTTGACTTATGTTCACAGGTCTGCACTCAACAGAATTTGCTTATGTGTTACATACATACACTGCTTCTATAGTCAACGATGGGCTCTCATGTGGTTAAGAAGCACATGAGACTAACACTAACACTTCTCATCCGGTAAATGTACTTTGTATTTCACATCAGTATGACACATTGAAACACATTCACAACCAAATATCACTGAAAAACACAGGTATATGTTTTAATGAAAGCTCCAAACAGCTCCTGTCCTTCTGAAAGTAATATCTACTACATGGGTTAGATGTGGCCAGCGTTTTTGGAAGAGGTCAGACCTTGCATATTACCCCATAGGTCTGTGCCAGCCAAGGCCTGCTCACATTTCAAACACATCATGCCTAAACATGCAAAGGTTGCCAATAGCAATCAGATGGAACATTTGGAAATAATTAAAGGCTAAGTGAAAGACAGCTAGATAGCAATGTTAAATTCTCCCCAACTGACTCCAAAAACACTGTGTCTCAGCAGAGGGGTACAGCAAAGGGGAAGGTTTTTTTTCTGCTCAGAACACATAACTATTGTTTTCCCTTTCTGTACCGTGCAATAAGCTTATGTTAGATCAGCATAAACCCAGAAGATCATGTATGGCAAACCTCCTTTCTCCTTGTTGTGAGAAAAGCACAGATGCTTTATTGTTACCATATTTGTCTCTTGAGACAAACACTGAACCTTCAACAGATGTCTCGACCTGGACTCCGTGTCATCTTTTTCTGCTCATGAAGTCACTCCGAGACCACTGACATTACTCTTTGCAACGCTTATTGGGAGTATACATATAAAACATGGTAAGGTCTGACTATAGTGATAAAAGGACCAGGCTTAATGATAAAAACCTGTGGAGCATCAGTATTTCAACCCCCGCCTACCCCACACCCCCTCCCTTTTCCTCCCAGAGGACGAGAGCCTATTCCCTCTCTAGCCATGTCATCATGTCTCACTCCCACAAACACGTCTGAGGGCAGCTCACTTTTTCCCCTCACACATGGAGAATAACAAACAACTGCCAGACAAACAAAGAAAAACGCTGTAATTTCTGGGAGACTGCCAAAAGATTACAATACGTATTGGGCAACAACCTGATATTTTTTTCATTGCTTAAAATATAACAGAATGGAGGCACCACAGGAAAAAATCTCCCATAAAAGCAAAGAGAGCCTTAGAAGGCAAAGTGGTCTATTTGATATTTTGATCTAGAGCATCTTGATAAATACTCACTCGAGTTTGATGGAATTTGATAGAAAAAAATCAGTTTGCCCCAAATAATAATTAGACAATTCTTGTGAATTAATCACATTTAATCTTGCCCCACTATCAAATGATCAATGGTCAAATTAATCCCCAAAACAAGAGCCTAATTTGCACTGGCTCTTTCCACAACAGGATCTTCAATGTTAAATCCAGCACCTCCTTTGTCTCTATCAAAATCAAAAAAAGATGTTTGTATATTTAATGTTCTCATTTATTACCTCCGCCAAGGAGGTCATGTTTTTGCCAGAGTTTTTTTTGTCCGTCTCTTTGTCTGTCTGTCTGTTAGTTAGCAAGATAACTCAAAAAGTTATGAACGGATCTTGATAAAAATTTTCATGACATGTTGAGGGTGTCAGAAGGAACACATCATTTGATTTTGGTGATGATACGGAAGAGATCCTGGATTCTGAATCACTTTGAAATGTATTCTCCATTTACCGCAATGTAAAATTTCAACTTATACTTTTTTTTTTATCAAATTAATCAGTGTTGCTGTGGATTCAATTTTGATTAATCATGATTACATAGCATTCACTTTTAATCAGTAATAATGGCATTTCATTTGGAATGAGAAAACAGACTGAAGAAAGATCTAGTGTGAAGTTTGTCTCACAGAAATCTTTAGTTGTAGTAGTAGTTATAGTAGTTATAGTGCGTCTTCAAATAAGTACTTAAAGGGGTCATATTTTTCTAAACCCACTTTTATTAGTCTCTGGTTCATTTATTTGCGTATTTGTGGACCCTAGTAGTAGCCTAGCCAGCCACGTTAGATGCCCCTAGCTGTGAATTTGCTCTCGCGGATGGTCTAGTTATGCTCAATGTAACTTTTGGCTGGATTTCCCTGAAACTGGAGTCAGAGGGTAGGTGTAACAAAGTCACAACACAGCTGCGACGATTCGGAGAAAAACAACCGGAAACAACCATAGAAGAAGAACAACAACAATGATAGATAGCTGCTGACTGCATGGCAATTTCCTTTTATCAAAGATGAGTGAAAAATGTTAGAAAACGCCAGGAATCATTCAATTCTTTTTACAGAACCAACAACAGTCGTTAAGTTCCATAATCCCCAATTTTGTTTAGTCATTCATAACTTTCTCTGGACTCCTCCGTGAACTTTCTACCCTGTTTGGTTGTATTACCATCCTATTACATACAGAGGGATTTGAAAGACAACCTTTTAGCCCACCTCCCCTGCCTATGAAGTATTACTAGACCCATACATGGAATAAATGGGGATAGCATGGCTAGGCTACCCTAGAAATTGAATCCTCCAGGTAGTGTAAAGCCATCTTTATGTTAATTTTTGGAAGACTAATATGGATTTCTACAACGTATTCTTCCTTCATCTGTTATGTCTATAACTAGTCATGTCACGACATTGGCACATATAAAGTCAAGACTTTGTATGCCATAATTGTTTGTCAGCAGCAGCAGCAAGTTAAGGTTAACCCCTACTGAAAAGATGTCCAAGCTTCAGGTCAATTGCCTGAAATATTCAGTTATTGGTTATATTAATGAAAACAAGTGGCTGAACGTAGAAGGGGTAGGGCATTTGCATTTAAAGGGCCAGAGCCTTTTCTAGCATCATTAATCAGAAATAGGGTCGAGGATGGGCCTGTAGAGTTTAATTAATGAAGAATTCAGATCAAAGCATAATTCCAATTAAAAAAGCTAACAATCTCTCCTTTAACAGAAGACAATCAACCTTCAACAGTCATTTGGTTTTAATCCCATCACATATGCTATTACCATCAACCTAGAACCTCCAAGGACAGAAGTTACAGAAGTGGGAAAAAACTCGTGCATCTGTTGGCCTTGCCACAGCCAGCTTTGTGTCTTCTGTCACCTTGTCTGCTCGCCTTTCTCCCCCGCTTTCCTCCACTAAGCTTCTGTCTCCCCTCCTCTCCAGTCATCTTTTAGTTTCCCTGGTCATCGATGGAGCACAGAGTATGTCCTGTCCAGCTGTTACTATAGTGCCGTTCTGCTGGCCAGGCTGAACGCCCACAGCCAAGTAATGAGAGAAGCTGTTGTTCACTCTGCCTGAAAAACAAGTCCAGCCTTAGCCCACCAGACACTATGCAGGCTATACCTCCTTAACACAACATGTACAGCTCCGTGTAATGGTAAATCACAGATATCATCAATAACTGTAATCTTTAAAAATGTAGTAGTGGTTTGTCTGATTAATTATGAAAACAGTGAAGAGATGTCTATGATTGATCTCTTTAAGTCATATGTGAAATAATATTTATTGCTGTTTATATTATCATGTCTACATAGGTAGATTTTATGTTGTGTTTTACAAAAAATAATTGGTTATCAGCAAATATCTTGCACAACAGTTTCACTTAACTGTAGCAGTTGTAAAAGGCCGGAATAAATAATAAAATCATCTCTAATGTATGTTCATTTTATTTAATTAAGTAAAAAAATGTTTACCCCGTGGACTTTTAAGCTGAAGAGAAAATGAGATTGGTATAAAGCCCTATGTACTCGTGCCTATTTTTCAAACGGAACCTGATCCAGTTCAACAGACTCAACATCCACTCATCCTCTGAATCCCACCCATAGTTTATGTAGGAAGTCGTGCTATGGATTGAAATCTGTCCATAACTCATAAAATTAATATGTAGGAAACCCTGTTCAGTGACAGAAAAAGCATGAACTACTTTTGGAGATTCACATTTGTGATTTGTCATTTAGATTATTGAAAATATATCAAACTAAAATCAGGCTGGTTGGTGGGACAGTCTTTCTCTGTTGTCCACAAAATACCTATGCACTATGTTTCTCTCTCTCTCTCACACACACACACACACACACACACCTTAGATGATATTTTTAATAGGCCTCAGTATTTTTAACAGCTGACATATCAAAAGCAAACAGTCAGAAATAGATTAGGCTTTATATAGCTGAACTCTATACCTAAATGGTTACAAAAAAAAGAAAAGATATCATCAGGGTTTTCACTACCAGCTAAGAAAAAACAAACAAACCAGAAAACACTTCCACTCTAATGAGACAATAGAGTAGAATATCACCTCAGAGCAGGTGGAGTGGTAGCAGGGAGCATGTTAGATTTGCAAATCTTTAAGCTATTTTCCAAATACTGTTATGATATTACGGTGGCCGACAGGGGCAAATGCACTGCATCGACAAACAAAACAAATGCAACATAAGTACGCTGCAAGAGAAAAATGCTGCAATAACAGAAACGAAGCAGAAGCAGAAGCAGAAGCAGAAGCAGAAGCAAAAGCGTACAAACCCCCAAAACAAATGCGAAAGAAAAATGCTGCAAATTCAGTCCACAACAAAACAGAAGTTCACCAAAATAAAATGGCGACGAAGTTGAAGTTTGTTAATTTAAGAGAGTAGCGTGAAAAGGTGGTCGCTAAGCTAATTTTAGCGACATACCTCTGTTGCTCTTCTATGATATAGTAGAGATTATGGTCAAGTGTTCAGAAAATATGAAGGGAATTTTACCTTTTCACGCTAATCTCTTAAATTAATGAAATTAAATTTTGTCTTGGTCTTCATCTGCCCTCTTCTTCTTCTTTCTTTTTATTTTGGTGAACTTCCGTTTTGTTGTGTAGTGGATTTGCAGCGTTTCTCTCTTGCAGTTGTTTTGGGAGTTTGTGTGTTTTGGAATTTGCAGCATTTTTCTTTCGCATTTGTTTTGGGGTTTTGTACATTTTTGCTCTTGCTTCGTTTCTGTTCTTGCAGCATTTTTCTCTTGCACCACACTTGTGTTGCATTGGTTTTATGCGTTTGTGTTTTTGGTTATGCATCTTTCTTGTGTTTGCAGCGTTTTGTCGATGTGGTACATTTGCCCCTGTCGGCCACCGTATGATATAGGTCCAAAACGGTACCATTTGTTTTGTCAAATCACAACAGCAAAGTCATACAGCATCTAAGCTTTGCATGTAGTCCTACTGATTACTTTTTCAAAACGGCAAAGTGACAGATATAGAAATGAAGAAGTTGATAGTGAAATGTGAGTGGAAGTTTGTTAGGCAGGAAAAAATGTCAGATATACTCATGTCAGAATGTTTCATCAGTACTTTTAACAACTCAGACTGTAGTTTCAGGAAGGCAGTAAGACTGTGTTTGTGTCAATTTTACTTGTGGAATGATTAATGGAAATTGGACTGACCTTATATAGTGCATTTGAAGGAGTCATTCCATCATGATTTCATTAATATTGCTGTGTTCTCCAGTGTTATTGAATGCATTGTGTATTGGTTCTATTTAAAAAAATTGTCTGGATTGCTTTGTTTCAAGCTGTTTTTGGAGTCTAGTAAAATAACTTGAGGTCAAACAACAGAGTTTACTGGTACTTCCGCATACATGTCGATGATGCAGTGACGAGGTGTCTCTGATTGGCTCAGAATGTGTGAAGGAACACTGCCCCCTCCCCTCTAGGAGGACGGGCTTAACCCCACATGGATGACGCCAATGTCCTTGTGATGTGTAGTGGACAGGCTTTTCTGAGTCACTCGTTTCTCTGTGTTGTTTTCTATGAACAGGAAATACAGCCAGTGAAGGTGACACACCACGCAGAAAACACAGCATGTGTTGGTAACTCGTGGTGACCCATCAGACTCCAAAAGAAGCATGAAAAAGTAGTTTTCAGTGGAATGACACCTTTTATGTGCCCATACACACACATAAACTAAATCAAATAAAAAGTAAGTTGCGAGTTAGTAGTTTAATCGCTGACTCCTGTTCATGTGCAAAAGCATCCCTAAGTAAAAAAAACTGAACCTGTGTGGCTGTTCCACCGGTGTGTGAAAGTGTGAGTGTTTGTGTGTGTATAAATGGGTAAATGTGACACATTGTAAAAGGCTTTATGGATCCTCAAGGTCAAAAGGCCCTAAATGCAGGTCTATTTACCATTTGGAATTATTTTAAATACATTCAAAATAATACACAGTTAATTTTTTTCAGCTTTTGCATGAAAAGACTAATCTTTTCCACCTGTAGATTTAATTTCACAAAGGTTTCATTTAGTGTCTAAACAGGGTCCCTGTATTTTATTATGCACCATGCATAATAAAATTATTATTTTATTTTACGGATGTCTATTTCTGTACATTTCATGACTGAAGTTTCCAGTAATGTGACTCAATCTACACATCCAGTAAAGGAACATGAAAGATTAACATAGGAGAGTGAAATACACTATGACCCACTTCTATTTCTCTTCAGCTAAATGTTTCTGTTTTTCAGTTATGCTTTTTCGGGGATTAGCACATAATATAGCCAGAAAAGTAACACTGGATGTGGCAAGACAGTAGTCCAGTTGCAAGAGGAATTTATTTTCTGTAAAAATATATTCATCATCCCACTATATTATTATACATTATATTATATACATTATATGGTGAAAATTCATTTAGATTTAAATGTCAAAATGTATGAGGAAAGACAGAGTAAAAATAGTTCATCTGAAAGTGAGGAAGATTCAATTGCATGCGAAGTTTGTTTTGACATACTTAAACAGACCCATGCTGTGGTGTCACCAGACACTTTTAATAGTTTTCAACAGGAGAAACTATATCTCTTTCAGATATGTTTTAAGAGTCCAGCAGTCATTCTAAAAATTATTGACTATTATACTGCAGATTGTTATGGTTGTCACAGATTTAAAGCTACTCCAAATGTAGTGATAATATATGTGAAGGGAAGAACCCAATTTCATTATATTATGTAACTGCACAGACTACAGCTGTCTTCCACTTCTTAAAAAGGATGTAAATGAACTAGTTATTCAGTAACCAGCTATTTTTAGAAAACATTAATTTTGATGCCAGATCAAACTTGGTGTCTTTGATTAAAACCCATTAGAACATGTCAGAGGAGATAAGGAGACGAGATACTAAACAAAATGTCATCTCATACAAGTCAAAAGAATGGCAGTTGGCAGGTGGGCTGTGTGTATTTAACTTCCAATGAAGACAGACTTCATAAATAGAATCGTCTTGTTATCAGTATGGCCTCACTAGAGATACACACATGTTTCCAAAGAATACTTTTTGTTGCCTTCCAAACTTTGGGACCATGCCAAGGTTTGGGTACAGGAAGTGATGTCAGTCTATGTGCCAGTTTGGGATAAATCTGATATTCCCACAAAGCCATTTCCGAAGATAAACAAACAGAACCTCCCCCCTGTGTGTGCTTGTGCATACCCTCACATATCTTGTTCCCAGTATCCTCCAGTAAGAAGCTTATTGTGTTTCTTTAGATGTGTAGGAAATGTGATGCAGGGGACATAGGCTTGTCAATACACTGGTCCTATACACAAATAGAAGCACTGAAGAATATACAACCATTTCATCCATTTTCAGTAGATTTGCCCAATAATGCCAAGATATATTAAGGCAAATTCTATTGTAATACATTGGAAGTAGCACAAAGAGGCCTCTTTGTTTCAATATCTGCACCTACCTAAGATATCTCCATTCCCATATGAACAGCAGGATTAAATGAATCCTCTGGTCTCCTTTCTATTCTACTGCAGGGCATGATTCCCATGAACAAGTGAGTTTAGGAAACGTAATATTCTGCCCGCTCTTGTTTTCCTAAGGGGCTTTGGTCTAAAGAATGACTAGCTCTGCACTGTTGACACTACTACAGCCCACTCACCCCCTGAACCTTGAGCCACTACTACAGGAAGTGAGGAAAGCCTTTCATAAGGGGAGTGTAAGTTCACTTCTCTGGCCTGCCTATGAAAGGGATTTATCTGTCGACTGTAAAATTGAAGGCATAAGAAAAGGAAGTTGGAATGGGATGAAGGGAGGGGGGAAAGGGCGAGTCGAACTCCATTAGGGAAGTCGTAAACTCCTCCATCAAACTCTGAAATCTGAAGTCAGACATCCTATCCATCTGCAATTCAATATCACACACATATACTATTCGTATATTCATCTAGCATTGAGTTGTCACATGGAACATAACTGAGGGAGCAATTGAAGGATTGTAGTTGGATTACTGGATTACGCTTTATCTATTCACTATTAATATGAAGGTCAAGCTTCTCTCACTTTTTTAAGTGTGTTAACAGGTGTTCGCATCACAAATTATATTCACATCGACGTAGACCCATTAGCAACAATAAAAGCATTGAAGTCACGAAACAGTCAAATCTTACTGAAATTAATCTTATTTCCTTCATTTGTGTACACTTAAAGCCTCAGGGAACCTCAGAACACAGTACCTTCCAACTTGGGTGGATAATTATAGAATCTTAAGTATATTTTATAAAAGGTTAAAAAAAAAATACAAGACTCAAACAATGGATTCTAATTCGACATCAAAAGATTGATGAAAAAGCAATCTTTTGGCAGGCACTTGCAACTATATAATGTTGGGTCTTAGGTACATTATAATAAATCCAAAGAATATTAGAAATTCTATCAAAATTCAGTGACTGTGAAATCATAAAATAAGTATCTAATAATCATCAACGATGTAAAGTGACTCAATTTTGCTCTCTTTCCAATGTCAATCAAAACATGATCAGCTTTGCAATCTTTACTTTCAACAGCAGAATGGGCTCTTTTTCAAAAAGATACTGAACACTGACATAGTTAGATCAAGTTTTATTATTTCCAGACATTTATTTGCCTGTGAGCATTAATCATATTGTAGCATCTTCTTAGGACAATGAAAACTTTATCAAGAAGAGAAAGAATAATAGGCATTTGTGTCTGCAGCCTGAGAGGCAAAACAATGGGCAAATGACATGTTCGACACTTGCTGCTTTTCATAAAATTTGACTGTTATGAGCACACTGTAGCAGGTTACCCAGATGAATGCATCACCTCCAGGCTTCTCTCAGTTTTCTTTAGACGAGACATATTTGAAGCACATTTTAGTTAGTAAATCAAAATGACACATAAAAACACGGAATAGCTAATCTAGAAAAAGATGAAGTAATAGCAGATAAAATATTGTTTTAATAAAGATGTTAAATATATTGTATAAATGTGGGTTTAATATATTACTTAAGCTCTTTTATGGACAGAAGATACTGACACCTGTTGGTTGACCATCACTGTTGGTTGGAACAACAAGTCGAGCAATTATCAGCATCATAGTAAGCTACAAAACAGGAGCAATGATGGAAGTGGTCACCTTTCACTCTACCTCCAAATGCAGACATAAATCAGAGAGCTTTGAGGAGATAGACAACATGGCTAATTCCCAGAGGAACTCAGGAGCCACTGTGTAAAGTGAGACCGCTGAGAGTGACCAAGCATGTGTTCATATGACTAAAGACTTTACTGGCTGTACTACCAAAGTATGTCTTTAGTGATGGGTGCTGACATATGCTGTCTGGACCAATAATATCAAAGAACAAAAGAGTTGTCAACACAGTGACGACATGAGAACGACCTGTTACTACATCTTAAAAATGACCAAGAACCAGTTGCACAAACCAGTCTGGCTTAACGCAGCTCAGGGGCAACAACAATGTAGCAGCATTTTTATAAACGGACAGTGTGAGATGTTTTTAAGCAGACAACCACATGACTTTGGTGATAAGTGAAGTGCAGGAGCCAACAGTTCGCCCTACACAATGTGGTACTTAACATGGCTTACAGTATCGTAGCAGAAGTGTCTTTACTGGTTCTACAGGGTGACAGAGAGTAATGTCTGTCCCGCTGGTTCAAGGGCATCTCACTCATCAATTACAAATGCCTGAAAAAGCCATGTTCTTTCTCGGCAGCTCCAGGGATTCTTTATCCACATTCACAGAGATTCAGACCCAGTAGGGGGAGCTGAGGGAGACTGCCCTAGAGTCACTTGTCTTGTCCTACTTAATGCAAGTTTCATTTTCTCTGTGCTGCACATAACAGCTAAGCATTTACTGTAGATAACATCTGTTGATGTTCTGTCATTATGTATGGATAACCCAATAGCTTATACGAGGTAAATGCCATATAGTGAATTCTGATAGTTGCCAGTTTTATTTCTTTTAATTCTGTTCCAGCCATGTAGGAAACAAGACCTCTACAATGTAACATGACTTCTGCTATAAGTTATTAGCATATTATGCTAGTTTTAGTTACTTTACACTGGCTCCCTGTTTTAGGATTGATTTTAAGATTTTGCTGATTATGTTTAAAACTCTTCATACCCTGGCTCCTCACTACATTTTAAACATTTAATGACCCATATCAGCGTGCAATCTGTGATCCTTTGGCAGTGGTCTCCTATTTGCACCAATGTCCAGGATGAAAACTAAAGGGAACCAAGTGACAGACCTGAATTAGTGTCTACTTTTAAGGCATACTATTTTAGTTAGTATTATTATGCATTGTTAAGCATTATGTTACAAAGGTATATATATCTGTTTACTGTGTATCACCAGGTGTTGAAAAACAAATCTCACTGGTAGTATGTTGAAGTATTTATAATAATGTCTCTAAGGATGAAGAGAAATATCTACTTTAATGTCAAAACTGTAAAACACCATCTTTCTTTACCCACAGAAAAATCTGTAAATACGTTTCAGATTCTTTCTGGGCATAAGGAAGGTCTTAAACTAAATCAATCACACAAATTCACTCAGGGCACTAACTCGAGTTCAAAAGTTGTCTTTGTTCTTCAGATATTTTACAAAACTTCACTCAGATGTGATACCAAGGGTCTTTGAGAACCAGCAGGTTGCCATCAACAGAAAGCGAAGGGTAAAACAATGGCAGGCCTTTGTGCCAGAGTGGGAGCCAAGTGTGAAGGGGCCACAGAGGTGAGAAAGAGCAGGTCACACAGCGTTTTCACATGAACTACAAGAAACCACATTCCACTCGGATCCTTCATCTTCATGAAAAGTGAGGGCAAAGAAGAATGACTTGTGAAATGCCATGCTGCCTTGTGTATACAAAGGATGGTGGGAAGGCCACTTGACAAGATAGTTAACTAATGAAAAGAGTATGAATAGTAAGAAGACAATAAACAAGCCACGAGTGGATTTTAGTATAATATGAAGGTGGCAGCAAGAGTTTTGGTAAAAACATTTTAGAAGCTCATCTGGATGTTTGTGATGGGATGGAAATTGTGTTTTAAGGCTTGGTGAAGTCATACTGTCATTTCTCTGGATGAAAGCTTTTATTTTCCAAAGGACTGTTCCAAATTTGGGACATGATCTTTCAGTGGGACTCGTCTGGTAGAAATGGAGTAGAGAACGTGAGGCCCCTGGAGGGGACAGTCTGACGAAAGACACCACCTGGAAACCTTCAGCCTGAATCCCATATTAGGACACATTTGCAGAAAAAGTCTGGCACCTATGTAAGGAGATTAAGCACCTAAAGTTCAGACCAACTCAAACTGGTAACAGTTAAGAAATAAAAACTACAAATCCCCATTAAAACTTTATAGTGCTTTTTTTTTTTCACTGCCTCCAAAGGCCATCTGAACAGAGGGAGTTCATTCTTTTACTATTACTCTCTCTTTCTTCAATGAAGTCACATTCCTTATAACTCCCTTACTCTAACTCCAGTGGCATTTTCTTCATAGTGCAGTGAAACACAATGGAAAATGCACAATCACCACAGCTGTCTCTCATTACTGGCTCTGACTGAAATTATTTACACGCCTGCTTACTGGAACTATGGAGAAAGAGAGCAGAGAGAGAGTGAAGTGGGCGGGATTCATCGTACTCCTGTCCATTCACGCAAGTGTCCTCTTAACTCAGACTGACGGCTAACCTGGACCAAAATACTGCAAACTGCACTTCACTCAGGCATCCTTTTTACATGTGTGCAAGTCTTTGTGTCATTGTATGGACAAAAGTTATTATTTAACAATGTTTGAGAGGACTACATAGCATTGTAAGGGCATTGCAGTTGATTCTTAAAATACTGTGAGAATTAAGAGAAGGATTTAAGTTTAGGTTTAGAATTACACTAGGGGTAAGTTTAGGGATAGGCTTGCAATTGTGGTCAGAGATAGTTTCATCAATGTGAAATGTAATGTGCATTTGTGAAAGCAGCAAAATTGAACAAAATGTGCAGTTGAGGAGGGTTTTTATATTAACATAGTCAATATGACATGGGGACATCTCTTTAAAAGAAGTTTTAATGTAGTGAACATCTAACTGAAATGACAAATCAGTAGATCACCAACCCTTGCTCTGAAATATCTCCAAAAAGTATGAAGACAAACGGTAGTCACATATATATGTAGAAAAAAGGGTTTCTTGATCATAAAAGTGAGTCAAAATTCAGACCCATTTTGATTTAAAATGTCAACCTAATGCTTCACCTTTGTTTATTGGAGCCATGTGTAATCCAACATATACCACCACCATCTTCCAATGACTCTACTGTATATACCCTAGGGTATTGGGTCTAAAAACAGTTCTTGGGAAAGCACTAAATTCACAAGTATACTTGAAATTGACTTGACAGTCATAGAAACATAGTAATATTTAAGGTTAAAGTTAGACAGCCCTTTTTTCCACCAGGCCAGATTCAGTGCCTGATCTGGGTCAAAACCAAGAATCACTTACATCAGTGGCCCGTAGTTGGATTAATTGTATATAATTGGATAAATTATAGTTGACCAACAAGGTCAACTATAATTTTGTGACCTTCATTTTTGAGAATAACATACCTGAGTAGTATCTGCTCTGCCTAATCCCAATATGGACATGGAGTCAAAGAACCAGGGAACTATGGAGAACATAACGTGTCCCTTTAAATTGTAACAGAACAGACTTCAAAAAGACTTACCAAGAAAAGGCTGTTAAAACAATACCATAAGGCCTCAGCACTAAGTCTTAAATGTTGATAGTTGAGCAGGTATGACAGATGTGCCACGAGTTAGTCACTAATCACAGTTTACAGCAAGACCACACATATTTAAGTACCTTCCATCTCAATAGTGACACCAGTTTTTGATGTTTTCTTGACTTACAGTATATATGTTGAAACCATGTAATAATTAAATAGAATTATATGAAACCTAAAAAAAATTGTCATTCAAACATTACAACTCACATCTCTGTAACTTGTTAACATTATCTCGTTTCTCTCACACAGTGGTTGGCTCACCTATACTGTGACATGACAATACAATGACATGACTCAATGGTGGCTCTCAGCCCATGGAAAAGCAAACCAGATGTTGTGCATATTAAAAAGAACCAAGTGATATGTTCTCACAGCGACAGAGGTACAAAGAATGTGTGCATCCATGTTCCTTAACTTATTCACTACTGTTATTTAAACTTGGTAAGAGTTGTCAGCTTCTTGCAATTAGTAGAAAATATGAGCATACAGGGCCAGAGTGGCTGCCTCCTCTTTGACAGTTCAGTTAAGATAAAGCCCTCACCATGTGGGGAGAACAGACCTGTAATTAGAGACACAAGGGACTCCCGTTGCTATGTAAACACCCCAACCACTCTGCCTAGCAGCACACTGCCTATGCGCTGTGCTGCTCTGACTCCTCGCATGAATCACAGGGCAACATCTGGTTTAGCATGCTGGAAGGGACTTTGTCGGTTTGGCACGCTGTACGTGTGTGGAGTGTGTCGATTTGGACCAGACAACCCACGCCTGCGCCTGCCTCTCTCCTCCCCCTGGCTACCCCACCTCTCAGATTACAGCGGTTGCACAATGCATTTTGGCAGTCCCCCTCTTGCTGGCCCTGTGAGGCATTGTGGATATAAAGACAAACCTTTTGCTCAACTGTGGGGAAAAAAACATTACAACCACTTTTGGCTGCACAATGACTACTGTCTGCCAAGTGTACACAAAAATGCAGACAGAGGGAAAGTTGTTTACCGTAAAACTTTATGGTTAGAAATCCTCAAGTTGAATGTATGGACTGTAAATATAAGGGCCACTGTTTTTCCAGTTATTGTTTTGTTTCACAATGCTTAAGACTATGTACTTCTACCATGAATAGCTGAAGACAGATTCACATTAATTGCTTCATCATTCATCAAGCTGCCCCATAAGTAGAATCAGGAAAAGCTATGAGAGGAGGAGAAAGTACTTGTACACTTAATAATGATGGTGTGTGTTTCAGCGAGCAACCATCCCGGCAGTGCGCCTCCAGTGTAACCAGCATCCTGCCCAAGTAATTTCTGGCGAGTGCCTCAAATTAATATCTGGCATGGCTTCTGTATGACTTAAATGTCACAGAAAAACCGAAAGTCAGCCAAAATGTCCACAATACATCCTTCACTAAATAATCCCTTTGGCAAAATGAGGAGAGGTGACCACAAAATGGTAGTAAAGATGTGGAAAAAAAGTTGTAAACAGAAAAAAGCAGAGTGAAGCAGCAGAGCAGAGAGTAGAAATATGAATGTCAAGGTGCTTTCAGTCTGACTTTTTAAGAGTAATGGGAGGCCCAGATCCTGGATTGCATTACGCTGAGAGAAGACTCATTGCAGACTAATCTAAACATTACGTAAGAGCTCTCCTGAAAAGTTTAGAGGGCAGATGTGACTGTTTACACAGATGCTGTGAGATGATAGACAGAAAAAGAGAGCAAGAGATGAAGTACTGGTGATAAAAAGATAACGAAAGAATTGATAACACTTCCAGTAACAGCTGTAATGAAAAATTATTTGAGAAAATATGGATGGTGGGTATGTCTTTAGCCTTGATAACAGATCCTAATGTGTTAGGTGGATTACATTTGACCTGTTCAATCGCTTGGATAAATGAGGAGCATCTGAAATTTTCAAATTGTTTCTCGCTGCCAGTGTACTTTGGAGGAAAGGGCATTTGGCTGACCAACTGTAAATATCTGTCCCTTGTGACACAGCACAACAATGCATCTTGCTGTACAGGGAAGAATTTAGAGGAAAACTTCATACGTGACTGCATTGTGTCCAAGATCCTGGCATTGTGGGAGAAATTATGTTTGCTCTACCCACAGCACTTACTGACTACACTGCTATTGTGTTAGAAAAAGTCAGCTCTCTTGAGTGTGGTTCAAACCTCAAGAGAATAGAGAAGAACTTTTGAAATAATGACCCATGGCGGCAATCAGACTGAAAGCATGAAAAACACGAACCACACTTTTCTGGATGCTAGCTAGCATGACTCCCACTGGGTAATTATTGCTGTGCTACCGCAGAAAAACAACATGGGATGTTACAGATTAAAGCTGGAGTTAGTTCAATTTGAACGATGTACATTGTGAAACCAGGCTTTACAAACAGGACATCTAACAATCTGAAAAATCAAAAAAGGAATGTACACTAGATTCTTAGTCAGTGCCAGACTGTTGCCAGCTTAACAGATTTTCCATGAGTCTGTGGCGCGGATGTCAGGCTTCAGTCCACAATTTTAATATTTTGTCCAAGTTACCAGGCGACTCAAACCACTGCTGGTTCTCAAAGCCAATGTGGATATCACTACTCTGACACTTCCTCTAATTACATGTAATGGCCATCGCAAACTCCACCCACTTCTGGCGAACACACATATGACCACAATCTAGCATCCAACACAAACAAAAGATCAACATTTATTTTTCAAAATGCACAAGAGATGAAATCAGATCATGAATATACATTTTTAAATAACTGTCACCACCTTTTTAAATTATAGCAAAGCTAAACGATGGATATTGTGGCTAATGTCAACTTTAATAATCAATTTATGAGATTCATGATCCACACAGGATAGCTCTAAGTGCCTTTTCATCTTGGTATCAGGTTGATATTTATTTTATGAGATTATTTGGCTTACAACCAAACATCTAAAAGCACATCCCATGAGCCTTAGCTACAGTTTGTTTAGCGGTAATGTCACCAAGACATCATAACTGTTCAACAATAGACATCAGCATGTGAACATTGTCATTATCACTTAATAGATACAGAGTTTCACACATTTTACAAACTGTGCATATGTACAACACCCTATAACAAGGAGGAACCACAATTTTAAATAGGAACAAGGATTTCAAGTTGCATCCAGGTGTGTCTTGTCACTTCAAAATTCTATGAATAAATAACCAAGATAGCTGATAAAAATGAGCAATTTTCTAATGGTAGCTGTGGCTGAGGAGGTTAAATATGATTTGATCCAAGGTGTAAAGGTCGGTGCATAGGTGCCTGAGTTTCCTTGTACAAGATACTGAACTAATACTGAAGTCGCTTCCAGAGGCTGTATGTATATGGATACTTGCATGTATGAATGGGTGAATTGGAAATATTGTAAAGCACTTCAAGTTTCAATTTAGTTTAAAAGTGCAACACAAATGCAAGAATATATTGGCCTACATCTGTTATTGTACCTAAGACTATGAAATGAAGGCCAATGTTAATATTCTGAACCCTTTTTTCAGGCCTCCAGTATAATTATAGTCCTCAGACCTGTATCATTGTCAACCTATATATCATAATACACATTCATCTGTGTGAGACAAAATATGACCATATGATCCTATTTCTACCATACTGTCCAGGGCAAACATAACATCATTTTATAAGTTCCACATAGCTTTATAAGTTAGTTTTAATTAACTGTTAAAAATGTAGTATATAATCACGTGAAAAAAAAAGAATTGTTGAGTTTTCATTACTTTAGAAGGAGCATATAAATACAGTTGGTTGATTTCCACATGTTGACACGTTTTTACAATAACACAGAAAGATCAGAGCAAACACTAGCCCAAGAGAGACTGTCTTTTGTGTTTTTAAGAGCGACCATAGGTCAAAAATAAGTTATATGTAAGAGGTGTGGGTGAAAAACTAAAAGCACCTATAAAATTTGACAGCCAGTTGAGATTGTCATTATTTTTGTCAGACAATATCACTTATACGGTCACTGTTTCTGATAGCTTATGGCAGTCACAATGTAAGTCAAGTGGTAAAGTGTCCGTAAACTCCTATGTTATTACTCTGCCAAGGAATTAAAAGGAAAAGGAATCATCAGCGTTTATGTGTTTGTTTGTTAGTTAGTTAGCAAGATAACTCAAAAGTTATGGATAGATTTGGCTGAGATTTTCAGGAAATGTTGATACTGGCACAAGGAGCAACTGATTAAATTTTGGTGGTGATCAGTGGAGGTGTGTGTGTGTGTGTGTGTGTGTGTGTGTGTGTGTGTATGTTGGGCGGGGGGGTAAAATGTGTGTAATTTGTAGCAACAAACATAACTCAAAGAGTTAAGGAAGGATTTGGCTGAAATTTTCAGGAAATGTTGATACGGACACGAGGGGTGGGGGGGGGGGGCTAATCTGCCTTGGCAGAGTCTGTACTCTCCAAATGCCTTTGTAGTTCATATATGTTTTCCTAAACTATAAAAAGCATTAATCATTTGCCAGATTCATAAAACTTTATAAAAGGGAAGGTTATTTCAGCTGCTTGAATGGGCTGAAGTTGTAAACAAATTAATGAACTTGCTTATTCTTTTTGGTTAATCTCCCTTCTATTCTTTCTTTGGTGTCTGCTGTAAATTATTGAGTATTTGGTGAGTAGTTATGTGAGTCTCATTCAAATCAATTAGACAGTGACAAGAAGGGCTGCTGACTGTTTTGTAGATTGAACTTGTCAGCACTTTCTTAAATGTAAATCCCCCTTACTCAGTTAGTAGCCTTAAAAATGGTGCATCACAAAGTCATACTGGGAGAAACTGGAAAATCCCAAACCATGGGCCAAATCTTAACTGTCTGATCACAACTACATAAAGCTTAGTGTATTGTTGTATATACTTATCGATGCAAGGGTCAACTGTAACTTCCAAAAAGAATGCTGAATATATATTTTTTTGTATTAAAACAAACCAAAGTTACTTTCAGTGTTGTTCATTTTGAGATACACACAAGAGAAAAAAAACTTACCTGCAGATGCTAAGCAACATATTGCAAGAAGTAACAACACAATGATGGATCTTCTAGCCATCATTCATGCAGCCTCTAATGAGGTCGGTGAACAGGCCTCTGTGCTGCTTTTCACAAAGGCTCCGGCTCTGTGGGGAAGTCTTCAGGAAGTCAGCTCCAAGCACCAACTGTAAACTGAATAAATGTAGACAAATTCAACTAAAAGAAACAGGTTGGATGTTGAGCATTTTATGGACAAACAGCTGGGTACTGGGCTCTGCTTAATATCCTCTGAAGGTGTGATGAGATGAGACAAGAGAAGCAGTAGTTTAGTGAGCAGGGGATTAATCTTGGAGGGTTAATTTGAGGTCATGCATGCTTCAAAGGCTTTTGCAGCACACACCTTCCTGCGCCCAGTCTGAGAGTGTAAAGAGCCTATGATGGCTGACCGGCTTGCTAGGTGTGAAACACAGTGGAACATGCCACAGGTTATTAACACACTTTAATTGAGAGCATCAGGGAACACTGGTGGAGTCCTCAGTAAGCTGATTAGTACCACGACACTAACCAGCATGACTTCATCTCAAGTCTTAACTTTAGTAGCCTAACCCTAAACACTAACATGACTATGACACTGTGAAAATCCATGTATGTAGATACTGATATATTACCTTTCACAAAGTCACAGAGGAATTGGTTCTAAATGGTACTAGTAATAACTGACAGACTTCATTTAGTCTTAGTAATTAAGTATTAACTGAGATTAATCAAATCAAATAGTAACACAGAGTAAAACAATGTACTCTTTTAAGTGTTTTATAAGTAAAACATAATAGTTAACCATTGTATAGAAGGTCCATGCATCTCTATAACCTAATCTAATCAGTCATGTTGTCCATTTTATTATCTTCACAATCATTCTTCACAAAAATGATGATAAGCAAGTAGAGGTTCTAGTGACATTGGAGCGCACAATACAATTTAAAGTGGTACTCTAAAACAAGTAATATGAATAATGTCAAATATTACATGGATGCAACATTGAAGTGAAGCCAGCGACTAAATTTCTGTGATGACAAAATTGAATAATTGTTTCTGGTTATTGTTTTTAAATGTTAAGAGTAACCACTTCCTTGCCTCAGTCAGGAATGTAATTTCAAAATAAAAATTATAATTATTGTTTTTAACTTTAATTATAAAATCATCCTGATTATAGAATGAATAATAGGAAATTGAGCTCAAATAAATAAGAGTCTTTTTAGGTATTTCAGTGATCCATAGTCATTAATGACGACATGATCACGATCATGATCATTATCACTAAAACATAGATTGTACTCCTCAGAATAAAGAAGTTTAATTATTAGCTGACACCTGACAAGAATTGTTTCCTGAATAAATAACTGAACAATGATGAACCCTGACAAAGTATTGCCTTTGCTCCACTATAGACGTAAGACAGTCTTTGTCATTAGAGCAACCTCATTGACAAACTTTGTTTTGTTAGATGACTAATAGAAGGAAATATTAATGAGAAATCATATAATGTTTTAATTTAATAACATACACTTACACATCCTAAACACTTCAGTTACACTTCAGTTAATTTCTTGGATAAAGATTAGCAACAAATAGTGAGATATCAGATATCGATATCAATGCACCAAAGCAGTGAGATGTAAAGATTAGAATACAAATGAGTATATCTTTAATGTTTCAGAGAAGAAAACCAGATGACATTTTTGCTATTGTGAATGGAGTCTATCTGGGTTATTGCAGAATAATGTCTGAATAGCATAGAATTTTTAAGACTAAATTGAGCTCAAAATCTAGCTACACTATTAAACATGGTAACAGTTAATAGAAGATAACCACAACTGAGTTTTGCAGCTGCAGCAAAAGAACTGTTATAAATTTAAAAAAAAAAAAAAAAAAAAAAGGGTGGGGGGGGGGGGATCTGGTCCACAGACCAAGTTATATAAACTGCTTCTTTGAGTGATATGTAAAACTGTAACTGTAACTTTCATTGAATGTCATGTAGTGTGACAGGAATTGTATTTATTGAAGGAGTAGATGCAGCCCAGTAGCAAGTACAGTAGAGTGTGGAAGTAACAGATGTGCCCCTATTTCACTTGAAGTGAACCAGAATGTATGGGAAGTGATGCACACATTGCTAAGGTGCATCGCTCTGCAGTGCAAACAGCTGCACAGGACAAAAGAGGCTTTCACTGTTTGGCAGCTGCCTGGGTTGGGAAGTCTTTTTGGATGATTGTGACAAATATTACACTTTCAACTAGTGAAAGAGAAGCAGTACCTTCTGTTTGATTTATGCTCCTCCTTGACCTCCCCATCCTCACTGACTAAAGGAAGGTAAACTGTGTTGCAATACCTTCAATGAGGCAAATCAAAGGGAAGTGACTTTCCTGAGAAAAAAAATAAAAATCTTACTCCTATGTAGAATTTCAGTGTGGAACAACATTTAGAGTGGGTTAGCTGACTCAAAGAACATCTAATGTGGTATTTCTATTATGTTTGAATTAAAAACCTTATCAAAGTCACTTGTTTTGGGTTCAGTATAGGTCTTACTCCAAATACTTTATGTCACGGTGCTGGTTTTGTTGCAGCAACACTCAAATCACCTCATGTGACTTCTCTTCAACCCAGACCGTCTAAGCCGAGCAGCTATTTCACCCCAAAGAAGATCTGGAAAATACATCAAAATATGCAGACCCCAGACTGAATGTACTGCACATTACTGAAACCAAGCTACATACTTGTGGTGAATTCAATGTTAAAGGCCTGGGTTATATCTGTTTCATCACATATGCCTTACGTGCAGAACACAAAGGGCTGTGGTGTTGTATATCCATCTTATGTGGTACATGATTAAGAAGTTAACACTTAGAGCTTTGAGTGTCTGCTTCATATGATCATATGCATGTGTAGTTCTATGACATGGTGAATTATTTTAAACAAACTCTTGTTTCAGTAACAAAGTGTGAAGGCTCACAACTGTCAAACCACCAAAACTCCTACTCCTTCCAAAAATGCAGATTTCATTCACTGATTAAAAACACTGTGTGCATTTGTCAGTTGTCACAGACCTCAGTATGCAGAAACACAATGAGTTGCTGCAATCTGACTTTGACACCTGAATGTCATGCACTTTGCAAACTGTCCATGGAGAAAGGGTTTTTTTACATTTGTATTTATGTTTGAACTATGTGACTTTGAGATCCTAGTATGTGTAACAAATAGTAAGTTTTGGAATTAATCAATTACATTAACTAATTAAACTGATTAATAATTAATCAATAATTACATCACTAAAAATAATTAAATGATTAAATGCAAATGGCTATAGATAAAGCATTTGAATGTTTTACAAAAACCCATGTCTTGGACTGGATAGGATTTCATACCATTTTGTCAAATTAACAATTATCCTAAAGGATAAACTACACCTTGGCAGACAGATAGCTGCTGGAATCTATCTATCTATCTATCTATCTATCTATCTATCTATCTATCTATCTATCTATCTATCTATCTATCTATCTATCTATCTATCTATCTATCTATCTATCTATCTATCTATCTATAATATGGTGACAATACTGAACACACCACCCTCAATGCATTAAAAAATCACATGTACACTGTTGCCAATCAAGTTGGAATAAAATAGTTGTACCCCTTCTCGTGAAATTATTATGACAGTGTGATTTATTGTTGCTAGATAAAGTATAACTTTGCCTCACTATGTATTGCCTCACATTGTAACTGCTCAAGGGTGATTTCTGATAAAAGAAAAAAGAGGAATGTGTCTGAACACCAAATTACACCAACTTTATGAGCACTAGCATATATTATTTAGTTATTATTAACAAGTATTAATAGTAATAACTTTCTTAGCAATAACACCGTAATATTGGGTAAATATCTATGTATAGGACATGTATAACCATCACATAATCAGATCAAGTGATGCGTTGACATAATAAAGTAATATATACTAACTAGCATGTGCAACCAGCAGGCAATATTAAATCTTGAGCTATAAGAGTCAGTATCTGAGTTTAATGAAAATACATTTAACTGTTTCTATTTTATTAATAAGTATAAAAAGAAACTAAACCCTGGCAGTTCAATCTGTCAAAAAAACAACAACAATGGGCAACATGTGTAAAAACATGTGAATTTCTTACATAACATCCAGTTCGTTAAACGGTTTAAAAACATTATTGTTTTTCTTAAAGTTGCCTATAGCTAATGTCAATCATGTTTCATCCCACAGCTGACCCATACAGACCATGTTGTTCTCTGCGAAGGAACCACCTCTGTATATTATTACCCAAAATGTGTTTACCTGTCTTTTTTGGTTCCTATTTTCGTATTAACCTCGCAAAAGCGATGAAAATATGGACATAAACGTGTGTAGCTTCAGTGTCACTTAGCTAGCTTAACTCAACTGTTGCTTCAGAAGAAAAAAGATGCATGTCAACGCATTCAACAGACAGATGTTCAGCTGTGGATTTATGGGCGGTTAAGTTAACACAGCAAGCCCACGGAAAGATTATCTGTACAGTTTTCACAACGATAGAAGTGCAATGACATGCCCTTTGACAAAAAAAAACACCCTTTCGGCTAAAAACTAGCTGCACGCGAGGTTAAGTTGTTTAGACCGTTAGCTGCTGAAAACGAGCGGACGTACCATGAAGAGTCTCCAGAAAATGCCCAAGTAAACTTAGTAGAAGTTGCCGATGCGGATAACAAATTCCCTTCAGTCTTCTTCTGGGTATTCACTCTATTTCCCGGATTGGAAACAGAAGTTGAGGTGTTATTTTACCAAAAAGTATACAGACAGTCCCTCTTGCTGAAAGTTTTAAGTGTTTAATATCTGCCGTTTTACAAAGTGGTTCATCTGTGGGCGGGGCCTGTGGAAGGAGGCTGAGCTGCGCGTGTGATGGGCTGACATGATAAATCATTCTGTGCATATGGGTGTGCAGCCTTCACAACCAAAAACCTGACAATCAAAAGTAGGGCAGCACACCATTCTGTCTATATATTACATACATATCTGGAGAAGTCACTGGCATCATTGATGAGCTACATAAAAAAGGTCGTTGTGCACAACAAATTACAATAGTTTTACCCAGTGTTTTTCAACCTTGGCTCGGGAACCCACGTGGGGTCGCCTGAAATTCAAATGGGGTCACCTGAAATTTGTCATTAATTTCACCCAACATTGGTTAGGAACGATTGTTGTAATCAGTGTGTGTGTCTGTCTGTGTGTGTCTGTCTGTGTGTGTCTGTATGCCTGTGTCTATCTGTCTGTATGTGTGTCCGCAGAGACATATGCTATAACTCAACGAATACTTGAGATATCATCATGAAATGACATAGGCATATACATATAGCTAATGCACATCAGATGCAATGATCCATTTGAGTAAATGTCAAAGGTCAAGGTCACAATTAACTAAAAGATCGAAATCACATTATCGGTTATAACTCAAAAACAGAGGGTCACAGAACTTTCAGATTGGTACCAAACGATGCGGAATGAAGATTTCTACAATTCTGACATTTGGTGTTATCACATACGACCAATAGTTTTTTGAGATCTCTGGAGGTCAATGGTGACATGTCACAAAATTAACTTCTGTAACACTGTTTGTGTATGTCAAGCATAGACATATGTGGATATATTATAATATTACACGCACTGATGCATATATATATATATATATATATATATATATATATATATATATATATATATATATATATATATATATATATACACATATAACAAAATAATCAATTTGCAAAAGGTCAAAGGTCAAGGTGTTTGATGTGTTCCACCAGTCAATAACCCAGTGTAGTTTTGTGAAACACAGCCAGATGATGCGAGTCAGGTTAGTAAAATGTCATGAAATGAACAAAACCATGATTGAAACAGGCTGTTGACACAGATCCATGGATGTCAGAGATCATAGAGAACCAGGTAACATGTCTGAATAGATAACCTGACCAACCTCAAATATGTTAAGAAAAATAAGTACAATATTAACAATATCATGCTTGTTGCTAAATGTTTTGTGCATTTATGTCACCCTTGTTAAATAATTACATAAGTAATTTTAATTATTTATTTGTATTACTTTAATACTTTAATACTCAATTTGTAGTTACATTGTTTTGAGTTTCTTTAAAAATGTAGGAACAAAGTCATGAAGCAATTATTTTAAGAAATTGATGGTATGCATTCACAAATAGTGTTGAGTAGCACCTTATTTCAAAAACAGTGACACATTACAACAATAGTCTACAAGTGCTTTACACTTGCTGGACACAAGGTATTCCCCAGGCTATGAATGTGCTGAGGTACATCAATTGCCAACATTAGAAAAAACAGCCCAAATTCAGGAATGCATTTTGGCACACCTATGTTTCAGCACTCATTCTTGACATAAAGATAGACAAAGATGGAAGCATATATTCAGTTCTTCAACCATCATTGTTAAATTGCTGCAGGCCACTCCACCTTAGGAAATGATCCCTATCCATAAAGATACTAATATCCATATTTAAAATATGTGATTATGTCCCCCTTCTAACAAAAAAATGGGAATTTGGCAGAGGTCTCCATTATTATTATATTAGATTTGTTTGTGTCTAAAATTCAGTGTTGATGTTCAGTCCACTATTACTAAAATCATCCCAAAACATGGGTATGTGTGAAAACAGGTTTTGAATATGAATAAAAATAGCCTTTCAGCAGGGATTTCTGTGCACATTCAAAACTTGCTTATAGAATAGAATACAATAGAATACAGTTCAATACAATAAAATACAATACAATACAATAGGGCTGAATTTAATTGATCTGAATTAAATTAAATTTAATTGAACTTAACTTACAGATAAATTAAAAAAAAAAATTCTCATTATAAACAGATACAAAACGGTAGTAGATTAATATAAGGTGCCTATGTTCAACTAAAATACATGGACATTGCTCTATCCCTTTCTGTGTCTGGTCCTTGATGATAAGAATATCAGGCCAAATAATCAGTCTAATGCCCACAAAGGCATCAAATTATTATTATCATTATTAGTAGTCGTCGTAGTACTAGTAGTAGTAATATTAATAGTATTAATAGTATTATTATTATTACTATTATTAACATCCCTCTGCACTTCCATAGTATATGAATATTTGAGCCTTTTACATAAAATATAAATGTTCAATTTCTCTCCAAAAGTCATCAGCTGTTAGACAGTTATATATTCTTGGTGATGCTTCTCATTAGCCATAGTATTTGTGATGCTTCAAAAAACTGTTTAATAAAAATGAACTATATTCAACAATATGCACATTTTAAAACTGATAGTTAGGGATAATTAAGCGTTGTATTGTGAAAAAAACTATTCTGATATTTAGAGCATGAAAGGCATACTTAATTTGGACATGAACTGCTGATCTAATGGAGGATGAAACATGGTCAAACAAACTCCGACCAGAACAAATACCAAATTGGTCCAAGTTTAAAGTGCACTATATCAGATAAGTCCAGAATCTGGGTCTTTATTTATGATTTGTGCATGTGAGCATTGCATTATAACAGAAATATGTCAATACAATCTGATGGAGAGGATGTGGAAATTATATCTTATATAATATATTACGTTTTTAAGCACCAAAGTCACAATAGACAACAGGAAACATAACTGAAATAAAAAAAACCTCTCTGAAGGATATTAAAAGGGTTAACAAAGTCCACCATCCCAACTATTTTGATCCAACAACAGTGGCATATTGCAAAAGGAAATTTTAAAAAGCAGTTATGCCTGTTATTGTGCCAGTTCTTTTACTGCATATCCTGTAAGGCATCACATCCCTTGCAGCCCTTTGATCCTCCAACATCCTACCGAGTAACATTTTTTTGAATTAAGAAATAGCAAAGTCTTTTGTCACTTTTTCCTTAAAGCAAGTGGATCAAGTTACCACTTGATCTCAGCGGCTGAAACAGACAGCCGATTATGCAGAATGCAAAGATTTAAATGTCACCTATAAATGTATTTGGAGCTGTTAGAGAAACAAATCTGAGCAAGTAGTCATGCAAACACAATGCATCACCTGGTAAGAATTACGGCACAGAAGAACTAAAGTAACATAACAATGTATTTACAACTTAGAGGTTTAAATATCTGTATGCTTCTTGACAGTCACATTTTCATTGCAAAGGTGTTTTAATTGAAACAGATAAAATTAAGTTTGCAATTTAATGTCAGGGTGTAAACTTATTTCCAGGTTATTTTCAGTTCCAGAAACCCCAACGTTTTAGAGACTTTTACGTATCTAATGCCCCATGCATTTCTCAATGCTACACTGTTTTGCTATGGTATCCAACTTCCAGTGAAAGAGAGATACTGTGTGCCTGGGTACAGCACACATGTCAGCTAAGTGATTTAGTGCTAATGAGATGGCACCTGTGACAAGAGGGAAGGAAACTTTTGTTGTGGAAAACACACAAAAATACTGATGTGCTGCTTTTGAGAGTTGACAAGGAAGCGCTCAAAGGGATCAAATTATTTTACATCTCATACATATGCATGCCTCTGTTAAAGTGTTCCACTTTGTTTATTTACACTGTGTTAGGGTTGTGAATACAGCTGAGATGAAGGGGAGAAGAAAGAGTAACAGTGCATCAAAGATACGTGCAATCAGTAGCATCTTCACATTCCATTAATGTAACTCAGTTGCCAGAGCTGGTATTGACCTAGCTGATTGTCAGGGCTGTCAGGGCCAACAATGCTCTGACAGATATAACACACTATACTCAGAGCAAATGCAGCAGTGTGTTGTTGCATTTAATAACAAATGAACTCAATAGTTGGCTGATTTCTATCACAGCACACATTTCCATTTGTATTTAAATTAACATATGAATTATAATCAAATAACCTGGGTCACATTTATACATTTTATATTGTTTTAACCCATAAAGACCCAGAGGTACTTTTATGTCAGTTCCCAATTAAATCATTCTCTCTACTTAACCATTGTTAAGAAATGTAGAACCGCTTATTACGATATTATCCTCTGTTTCATGCATTTCATCAGGGAAAATTTCATATTTTCCTAGATCAGACGTCAGCAGTCCTGGTCCTCGAGACCCGCTACACTTTTTTTTTTTTTTTTTATGTATCCCTCTTCCAGCACACCTGACAGTTGTTATCAGCCTTCTACACAGCTTGATGACAAGCTGATCCTTTGAATTAGGTGTTTTGGAAGAGGGATACATCTAAAACATGCAGTGTAGCGGCTCTCTAGGACCAAGGTTTGCAGACCCATGTCCTTGATTTAATTTACTGATCATGTAGATGTTCATAAAAACTCAGATTACAATTGAGGATTATTAATTAAAAACTGAGAAAACTAAAGAGAAAGTGATTTTTTTCAGTAAAATATATCATTAACTGAACAAAAACCAAGGGTCTCCATCCACTGTCATTGATCAAACGCCATTGGTTTTTGGTGAATCAATGTTATAGAAGATGACAGTTTTTCCATGGTAACTAGCGAGGCTGTGAACATCCAAATGGGTCACATCTGATGACCATAAAAAGATGACAAACTGCATTTTACACTTATTATTTACATGTATTGATAGGGTGAGTGGATCAGAAGTCATGAAACATTTTAGATCAGTGGATGGTTTTGGTCACCAGTGGGTATTTCAATTCATATGGGTTAAAGGGACCACTGTTTTTCCTAATTTTATGAAGTTCTAATGATGTTGATTGAGGCACAAACATCTTTCATTTTATGCTACATTAAATCATTCTCCAATTATATGTTCTATTCAATGACTTAAATCAGAACTAAAGGATGCAGGGCAACAAGTTAGATGCACTCAATAGAATTTCCACATACACAGAAAGCACAGAAGCAAATCAGGTATTCAGTATTTTAACACCAGACCTTACGAAGAAAGATGGGAGCTCATATGTAATTGAAACAATGAAATTAGATTTCTTTAAAAATGACTATCAAAAAAGATCCACTTACTGTAATTATACAGTAAATTATAAAGAAGTGCAAGAGTATAGTTTACTAGCTTTATAACAGCTATAGTTCTTTAGGAAAACTGTTCAATGGAAAATACAAACAACAGAGTGTTTATCATAGTTAACATGATCAATACATAATTAATTAATAGAGTCTATAATACTAGAGTTTCAGGCAGAAGGATAAATAAAACTTAAATCTGCCTTAATTCAATCTCCCATGTTTTTACACTGTGCTCAGAAAGTAGGCACAGTGTGTAAGTTATAACAGACTGTTTCAGTTTCTCTCAAACCATTCAAGACAATTTTATTAAATCTAAACCAGAAAAAACTGATGGCTCTGCGGATTTGTAAATCAAGGAGAGGTGGGTGCTGTCACTGTAATGAATGACTGATTATTTATGGGAGATATAAATCTTAAGTGAATTCCTACTTTCTCCTCAGGCACCACTGCTGTAAATTTCAAATATGATATTTAAGGTATGACAAGACAAAATCACTGGAAATAACAAATGTGATTAAACACAGTGATTTATAAAAAGGTAATCAATCACTCTTAGAAATAAACATGCTCTATCCACATGATTTATGGATTCTTGTTCAACTACAGTCAGGTGGCAATGTTCTGTCTTCATGGACTGAAACACTCCTTATCACGGTGAGAGTTCCTTTTCTTTTGTGCCTTTTCCAGGATAATGTTGAAAACACCATTTCAACTGAACTGAATTTTTCTTGGATCACTGATGACTTGAGTTGTGGAGAGTTATCAGATGAAGAGATTTTCCACCTTATACTTTTTTCAAACACAGAAGACGTCATTCTGTAAATGACTTAATCCTTTACAGAAGCTGGTTGATAGCTCTACATCCTGACGTAGGACAGCGTGTCACATGTTCTGGCAATATATTAAAAATACCTATATCAGCAACAGGGAAGATGAGATGATTTTCTATTGATGTATAATTCTTTTTTGTAATAGTGGGCTTTACGCTTAAAAAAAAAAAAAAAAAAAAATACAAACATCTGAAGTGTATTAAAATGCAGATTTGACTTTTGACTCATTGAAAACCAAACCACATGCCACTGAACCACTCCAAACATCTTGAGCCATATGAGACTCCCCATATTTTACTCATAAAAGAATCCTCAGTGTTGAAGATTTGATAACAGATTTCTGTACATCTTTGCTGCAGCCTATGTCTATTGATGTTTTCCACTAAAAACATTCGATTTTGCAAAACACATTTTAGTCACTTGTAAAATCACATATGCAACCTATATAGCTTCTCTAGGTTGGCCCATCACATATACGCTTTGAAACGTTGAAGAAAATAAATCATGTAATAAAAATGTGATATACCCCCTCTATTCTACTACAGTAGTTGGTAAACTAAAATCTTTGGATTATGTTGCCCTCTAATGGATGATATAAGATAAGACAAGTCAAAGAAAAATAAGATGCTGTGTTTGATATTTTTTTTAGTTATAGTTTTAATGCATACTAATTAATTTAAGATGGAGTGGCACAGTACTGAGCTACCTTACAGTGTACTGCTCACAATATATAAAACAACAATGTAACAATAAATGCCATCAAATAATTTTAAAAAACTAAATACTAATCTTGCTCCTTCACTCACTGTTTTCATGAGTATATATTTATTATTTAAAAAACAAATATTTCTTGTTACTCCTCGCAGTTGAGACATCAGAGGGCAGAGCCCTTTCCTTTATCACCTTCTCCTCTCTGAATAAGCTTCCTGTTATTGTCAGGGGAACAGACACTACCTTAGTATTTATGTTCACATTGAAAACTCATTTACACTTGATGGTCTGTCTTACTGACTCCTTTCCCTTTCAAAACTTCCCCACATTCACTGACTGAAAATATACTCAATCTGCAGTTAATAGGTTAAACAATTTAGGAAAAATTGTGAGAGGTTCTGATATATGATACGAACCAAATCATTAACATAATCCCCAAGAAAAATGTGATTAAATTAAAATTGAATTACATATAACTGCAAATACTTCAAGATGTGTTATCAAATACATCAACCATAACATTATTTCTCCAATTTCCAAGAAATCTTTCTTTTTAAGGATTGGATTACTACACACTTTTGCCTGTAGCTCCATCTTGAGGACATAATGTGTTCATGGTTGTGATTCCTATTTATATCATTCCATACTGCTATATTCAACTTTTTTTCTTTTTTGAAAAAAAGTTAAAATACGGGTTTTTTTAATTAAATTATTGTCCTCTTTTTCCCTAAAACGTTTTGAGTTCTTTTGTGATATGGATAAGACAAGATAGATAATATGTAACAAGCCAGACAAATAATTTCCTAGGCTTGAATGCAAATAAAGTCTGACACTATTTTAATGAATTTAACAAAAACTGTGATTAATTATCAATTATTAATTCAATCACATGTTGGTATTGGATATGATATTTCAATTGCTATTTCAGTTTATCAAATAGATCTATTTTGTATCAAAATATTTGCTTAAAACGCCAATACTACATTTTTCACGACAAAAGCATTTGATTAGAACTGAGCATTTTTCAGCCTGCCACAGGAAGTCGATTTATATTGCGTTTACGTACCATGGGAAAATACGACACTCCAAAAAGGCAATTGCTGGCGACTTCCGTAATAATAGGGAGAGCCTTGCAAAACCATAAAATAAATAACCGCAGTTTTGTATTTAGCTGTTGTAGAATGCAATAATATTATTATTATATTAACGAGTGCTATCTTATCTGTTCAATGAAAGCCAATTTTCCGTTTCATGATTAGTACTTGAACTCATCGCTCCGCCCAGACACCGGTTCTGGTTTCCTGAGCCATTCACGGACACACAGCCTGTTCCCACTCAGTGAGCTGTCAGCTTTCTGCACAGGCGGGTTACAGACCTGTGATATTTACAAAGTTTGGGAAAGCTTGTTACTGACACATTATCCGCCTTGACTGATAATGTGTTTGAATTCTCCCGTGATCTCGACTTCTCACATTTTGGGGATTTTTTTTTTTTAACGAAACCCCACTTAAAAGTTTAAATACTACTTAGTTAGCTAAACATTTCCAGGATTTACACACTGTTTTGCCGAGTTGGTTTTAGCATTACTACGGACTGTAACACGTGCATGTACTACTTTGACCAATCAGTTGTAGAGTCTTGGGCAGACGGGTATAAATTTGAGGCGGTTGTAGTACAGACGTCTGCCACCGAAGAGCTGAACACAGGAATCGGTGAAATCTCCTAAGGTAATGCGAGTAGGATAAAGGTTCGCTAAATGAAAATTCGGCTTACTAAACACAGCTTTTACACACGGTTGGTGCTGAAGATAGAGGAAGGAAGGACTCAAACTTTGTCGAAATGTAGATTCAGTTGGTCCGGTGATGTATATATTTTCTTGCTTTAACGTAGTAGATGCTAGCAAGACTTTAGCTCCGTAGTGACATGTCAATATCGGAATGAAACGATTCTGTGGAAGAACTGCGCGAGACTAAACCAACAGTTTTCATTCTATTAGGTCAATAACGAATATCATTATGCACAAATGGCAAAGGAATTAAAATAACGAACTGCCATTTCATTTAGTGTCCGTTGGAAAGCGTGCTAAAACTTTGGCAGCCGAAATTGACAGCTTTAAAGCTAATATTACAAACTAAAAGGTAACGAGGGTAGTGTATATTTAACTAAATGTGGAGGGTACGGCTGCCCCATATCGTCAAACTCATTTTCTTTAAGTTATTACACCTTCCTCCAGTGACGTGACTGCTAACTAGCCCAGTGGTTAAGCTAACTGGTGGGCGTAACGGTGGCTTCACGTGTTGGTTTTAATGTTGTCAACAGAGACCTGCCTGCTGTCATGTTTGTGTTCAGTAGAGGCCGCTGCTGCCTTTGGACAATGTGTAATATATATATATATATATATATATATATATATATATATATATATATATATATATATATATATATATATGAACCCACAAAGCAACATAAATACGATCTGAATAATATATGTATACAGTATGAAAGAGGTATTCAGAGAATGCCTAATTTCGCCCCTATTTTTTGTCAATCTCATTTTCTATGACAACCTGTTCTTGAATTAGAGCCAATAATGTGATCTTGACATTTCTGCTAAATGCGACCTTGACCTTTTGTAATATTGATAATTTCGTAATATTACACATTGATATGTGTAATATTATGATCATATATCCAGTATTAAGTTATAGCGAGATATGTCTATGCTTGACACACTCAAACGGTGTTGCAGAAGTGAATTTTGCAACATATCATCTATCCCCTCCAGAGATTGGAAAAACTATTGGTCGTAGGTGATAACACCAATTATGAGAATTGTAGAAATCTTCATTCCCCATCGTTTGGTACCAATCTGAAAGTTCTGTGACCCTCCCTTATAAGTAGAAGTACCCAAATGCTCGTAATGCTATCTAGTTAGGTCCTACGACCAATGTTCCCTCTAATTTTTCATGTGTCTGGGCATACACACAAGTTCCCTGAGCACACTGAGAACCACTGTGAGCAACATCAGACGTGCACACTGTGGCCACACACCAGTATCACACCTGTTCAAAACCTGGAATCATAGCAAGTTACATGGCTTATTAAAAGAATCAAATTACAGCAGCCATTTTCATTAGTTTACTTTTACTATAAGTGATTTTGCACACTTAAAATAAAAAAAAGACAAAAATCTTGTTCATGAGATGTGTAGTATGTTATATGTGAGAGTCCTGCTTTGGCCATAGGAAAAGTCCAGTTGTGGCCTGGGTGAGGGTCCTGTTCTGGAAGAAATGGTACATATACATCTTTCAGATATAACATTTTGTTCACATTAAAACATTCATATTTTGCACAATGACATGTGCTATAGCATGTGATACAGTGTAAATTCCTGTAACTCTTTGTCTGTAAAATATCTAATTACTCAGTTTTTTATTAGCATTTCTACTACCCATAAATTATCTAGTCGTAACAGCATTTAATGATTAATATCCATAAATAAAAAATCTTAATAAATGTCACTAGAATATGCAAATCTGACTTAAATTTTACCTTATTTTTCACGTCTGTCCTGTACACTTTGTCCAGGTTGATGGCTTCGTCTGCTTCTTGTTGTGACTTTATGCGCATCAGCTGGTCCAAATGTGACACTTCAAGTTGATTTCTGGATGCTGTTTTGATATGATTCATTAAACTAAATCCTCTTTCACAATCCGCACTGGAAGCTTGAAATGTAGCACAAATATCCTTCCTTTTCTCTGTCTTTTGCGCTCTCCCGCGATAATGTACCCATCCCCTGTCCCATCTTGAGTCTTCGTACAATTCCAACAGCTTTCAAATGACGTTTCTGCTGAATGTGACACTTGAGGTAGTCCAACTTCCATTCAGTCCACATTTTTCCCTCCGAAAGCTCACGTGCTACTTTGGCTTCGCTGCATGTTTTACAGAGTAGACCTTTCTCACTCGAAAAAGAAAAAATCTCACCCAGTTTCACCGCTTGTTCTTCTATTTGCACATACTGCGACAGCCATTCCATCCTTAAAGAACCGCATTTCTTTTTTACTTTGGCTTGGTGAGTGGATGTGTCGCTGCCCATTCATTTCACCATGGTAAGGGTTGTTGTTAGCTAGCTAGCCTGCACGGCGTGTATGGGCAGAGGGCACATAGGCAAGCACTGTCAAGGCTATGATTGGCTGCGGAGCGTAAGTGAACTGTATCGTATCATTGGTTGGACACCTGTCACTCACTGAGTTACGTTGCAAAATGGTACCGAAAACAATATTATTGGTCTAATTCATTAGATTAGATTAGGTCTAATATTAGATATGTATTAATACGTTTATGTTGAATTTTATTTTATGCGCTGCATACATTTTCTTGGGCGCTGAGAATGTGCAAGCAGTGCGCGATTGCGCAAGCGCGCAGCTTAGAGGGAACATTGCCTACGACCCTGTTCCTCTTGTATCGTTTATTGAATGTGACTGTGCATCACATAAAACCACATTAAGACAAAGGTGTTTGTAAACTTGGGAAAGATATTGGACATTCCCTGCTCTAACATTTCAAATGAAATACCTTTCTGTTTATAATGAATACTGTATTTTTCTGAGTAGCTGTAGGTGGCAGCCTTAACTATGTTAAGCATGCAATATTTGTACTAGGGTTGTCACGATACTAACATTTCCAACTCGATACCGATACTAAGGATAATACTCAATACTATTTCGATACTGGAGATGTGAGGGATTCCTCTTAAAATGTCCTCCATGGACTGCTAAAAAAGGTAGTGAGTGCGGGTGCAGAATAAATGCATGCCTATCTCTTGGCAAGTTAAGGTGTGGCTATATTTTTGCTCAAGCCCTTCTGCAGTGCTAAATGCAAGCCTCTTTATGGTCGAGCATTATGTGCGCGGGCGGCAGCGTATTGCATCATGTGACCACCGCGGACCCCTTGCGGGACTAGCAGCGCGCACGTCAAAAATTATCGGTTGCTCACGGTGGCCTCCGTGGTGGTAACGTTATACAATGCGCTACCGCCCGCGCGCATAGACGTTCGACTATATCGAGGCCTTTAAAAGCAAAGTTGCATCGGATGGTCACAATCACAGACCTGTAGAAATAGTGTATAGGTCTGTGGTCGCACTGGCGTCATCCCGTGTGCTGTCAGAGGCAGCTGGAGAAAAAAAGAGACTTTAATTTACACGCCGGCATTACGGCTGTGCCAGAGCTGACCGCGTTGATGCCTGTTTAGAATTCTTAACGTTACCCGCTACAAAAAAGCGGCGACGCGCCATAAAAACAAAAATCGATTTTCCAGCAACTTAGTATCTAATTAGATACCAAGGGTCAATATCGATTTAGTATCTAAAATCGATTTTTTTTTTGACAACCCTAATTTGTACATCTGTGACTTGCAGCAGGAGAATCTATGTTTGACTGTTTTACCGAGTGTCTGCTGTGATCTCTTTAATGTCTCATTTTCATTTAGTTGTAAGTGAACCAGTCATTAAATTAGACACACTAAGTGTGAATGTTTCAGTATTACAGTTTGAAATGGTTTATATATTTTTATTCAATATGTGAGTTATGGAAGTGTTTACCAATGAATTTGAAGTTTAGTCTAGATCTCATACTTTTAGTTGAGGTTGTAACATGAATAAAGTTATAGAAATCGTATTACAGATTATGAAATCAGGAATATGCTTCTAACATTACGTGTTAATGTTAGTTTTCTTTTGTGTATTAGGATTGCTAGGTGTAAACGGGCAGAACTGACTTGTTCTATATGTCATTCCACAGTTGTGTATATACTTAAATTGTAGAATCTAGTCTTCACTCTTCTCCCTCATTATTTTTCTTTAGGAGACGTATGATGAACGTTAAATTGCAGCCAAGTATATTTCAGATAATTGCCTTATTTAATCTCCGTTGGAAAACACAATGGCTGCTGCGAAAGTGTGTTCCTCTCTGAGTAGGAACCCTCCTCCACCAGAAGTCATAAATTCCAAAAAGCCTGGACGTGTGACCAATCAGCTCCAGTATCTGGAGAGGGTGGTTGTCAAAAATTTATGGAAGCATCACTTATCTTGGCCCTTTCGCCAGCCTGTTGATGCAGTAGCTCTGTGTATCCCAGTAAGTATAAAATTATCAGTGGTTGACCATCTGTGACATCACCTATGCTAATGTTGAGATGGAGAATATTTCTTGTTTCTGTACAGGTTGCCACTAAGCTGTGAAGAAAAAAACTTGAATGCATGTATGTTTGCTTCATTTATGTTGCAGGATTATTATTCCATCATTGCAAATCCTATGGATCTGGGCACTATTAAGAAGCGTCTCCAGAACAAATACTACTGGAAAGCACTTGAATGTATTCAAGACTTCAACACCATGTTTACCAATTGCTATATGTATAATCGGGTAAGGGGAAAATTACAGAAGATTTAATGAGCAAAACAAGAGGTATCACTTCATTCAGTTTAGCTTTTCTCTGTCCTTAAAGTTTTCATATTTACAATGGAGAATGTTACATTTTTGTAATATCTTTTTTTTCTGTATATAGCCGGGAGATGATATTGTTTTCATGGCACAGACCTTGGAGAAGATGTTCTTGCAAAAAGTTTCCCAAATGCCAAAAGAAGAGTGTGAGGTTACAGAATATACTTCTCAAGATCATGTGGAAGGGCAGAATGCAAGTACAGGTATTGTCTGTTACTATTTTAAGTATTTATTTTTTTATAAGTCATCTGTCATATGACTATGCAAGCATAATTTAAAAATTCATCGCTGACTTTGTTATGTGGGTTGTTCTGTACAGACCACCAGAAGTCAAGACTTTATCTAATTCACTGCATTGGTTTTCTTACAAAAATCAGTTGAATATTAAGTTTTGGAAAATGTACAATTCTTCAGTTTGTGTCGAGCTTGTATTTTTTGACACATGTTGCAGTTTATTCCTTGGGACTTCTAGGTTGACTAACAGGTTATGTGATTTATTTCTTTTTTTTTAAAATCCCTTGAATGGTTTTCCAAGACATTTTCTGACGTATTCTTGGATGTTATGGGCGAGTTGTTATAGACTGACCCATTTGTAACCGTGTGGTTTCTGTCTGTCTAAAGTTATGTCTTGATTTTTGTGTATGTTACACAGGTGCAGTGGCCCAGAGATCCCTTGTGTCAGAAGTTGTTCTCAAACAGACAGTGACAGTCATCCCCCCTGAAGTGCATCACAATCACCCCTCGGTCTCACTCACCAAACAAGCTGATTCATCAGTATGTACATTCTTTATAGGCCAAAAGCTGCTGCTTCTTAATGCTCATACTAGAATGAAATGTTAACTAAAAATGATCAGGTTCACAGTTTTGGTTGGTTAGATTGAATTTTGTTTTTCAAATTTTTATGAAATTGTATATTGTAGCACTTTTCATCTTCATTCAGATTAAAAAAGGTTTAAAGAGAAAAGCGGATCCTGCACCGTCAACCATCTCAGTGATTGCAAGTAGTGAGGTATTTAATACTGGAGAAGATTCGGCACCTTGTACATTCTTCCCCAGGAGAGGTAGTGGAAGACCCATCAAACCTCCGAAGAAGGATTTGCCATCCTTTGAAGTGAAGAAGGTCAGACTGTCTGAGCAGCTCAGGTACTGCAATGATATATTAAAGGAGATGTTCTCAAAGAGGCACTGTGCATATGCATGGCCCTTTTACACCCCTGTCGATGCCATTGCTTTGGGTTTGCATGACTATCATGATATTATCAAGCAACCCATGGACCTGGGTACTGTCAAGGTGAGTCTGTAATATGTATATTTTTAATAATGTTTGGAATTGCATCATAAGGACAATTTTGACTCCCATGCTTTACCATTTTCTCAGAAAAAAATGGATACACGAGATTATGCAAATGCAAAAGACTTTGCTGCTGATGTAAGACTGATGTTCTCAAACTGTTACAAGTACAATCCACCTTCACATGAAGTAGTCCACATGGCAAGAAAACTACAGGTATGCATATGTTCTGTTACTGTTTTACTCATCTAGATCAGCATCGTCAGCCTAATTTGTCAAATGTAAATTGGTCTAGAACCTCGCATTTTTTTATTTACAGATGCAGATGGTTTGCACATGAGGATGTGTGTTGTGATATTAAAATGATTAAATTCCTACAAAATAAATTGGTGCATTAAAAAAAGATGTCTGTGTTTGCAACTGGTAGGGTGATGTTATTTCCTATAACAAGGAGTGACTTTCCAAGTTGTAGCACACAGACCGTGGAAGGAAGCAGAAGGCTGTACTTGTATCTTGCTACATTATGACTCAACTGATTATGATTTTTCAGCCAGGGTACACTTTGCAAGTTAAACTAGGATAAACCTGTAACTATCTGATGTTTTTGTAAAGCTTAACAGTCACCTGAATATGAAAAATGCGAAATTTTAGTGAGTTTGTAGAATACATAAGGAGGTTTCCCCCAGAAATCTTGCTAAGCCTGGTGGTAGGACTGCTAAGTGCAGCAGTGGCCTGCCATGTTTTTGTAAAAAAAAAAAAAAAAGTTATGAAATTGTTATTATGAGTTATTGTAAGACATGTATTAACAATACTTGTATCAACTACAGAAACTGTTTTAATACAAAAAATGTCATGCAATAGACGCATTTAAAAGTAAAATAAATTAATCACATTAATGTGCTGGCTCACTGATGTTAAATGTTTTGAGATTGAATTCGTTTGTGCAATGCATGTATAAAGGAATCGAAGATGTCAAAGTGTAAAGGGTGCATTTCAACATTATGACTGGGTAGATGTGTGTACAGGTACAACAGCAATAACAATTATTTAACGTAAAAAAAGTATAAACATGTACTTTCCTGGGTCCCAAGAGGCTAAAATATGTAAATGTGTTGTGAGGCATGTCAGAGACTAATTTCTATCGCCATTTGGGACAGGCAATAAAATATTCTATTCATAAACTGTATGGAAGCGTGTACTGTAGTCACGTGGATTGGAGAGCCAATCAGCTCATGGGTCTCTTCTGACTCCAGCTGTTTAACTGTAGTTATAATTGATGACAATCGTCATCTTCCACATATAGTTCTTTTTCACTACGTTTTTCTGTTCATCGCATTTACTGGGCTTTTAGAAATAAGTGACGAGACTCGTATGTCTGCCATTTAGCTTTAGCAAAGTAGCATCTCATTTCAGCTAAAGTCAAATAATGAAACGGTATTTAACATTGATTACTATTAAGACTCTGCATCAACAGGTGGACTGACTGTACCGGACATGTGACACAAGTACAGAGTCCTGTAGGTCCACTTTACAAACCCGTACCCGCGTACATTAAACCTTTTTTTGCTAAAATACACCGTCAATGCTGGTGAGTGACATCTGTGGCCGGATATAAAGCTCCTTCAAAATAAAACAAACTGGCTGTTGGTCACCCACGGACCTATGGTTTCCTCCATGAATCTGCTTTCCTTATGTCACTTCCGTGTCCACCTGCCTTTCCTTTAACTTTACCTGCGCTCACACTCCGAAAAATCAGTAGACATACCTTCAGTCAGAATTTCTAAATCGCGTCTTTAGTTTTAACATGCATTTAATTGATTTAAAATGGACAGTGACTCTCTTAGCCGGCCTGGGGGCAGCCAGTCTTATAATGTACTGGGGAAAACCCTGTATAAATAAAACATATATGGCATCCCTACATCAGTTACTGACTAAATTGAAAGTTAATTATCTTATATGAAAAACCATCCAAGATATAAGATACAGCAATACATTGTAACTAAATTAGAGCTTTTACACTATATTTCATGTTACATGCTCCCTGCTTCAACTCTTCTCACCTCAGGTTGTCACCTTGTTTTTCCTTCCTTGTATCTCTGATGGGAGGACTAAGAAATCAAGGCAAGGGCCCAATGAGCTATACCTTAAGAATTCGGGGTGGGGGGTCAGCCTATTACACTTGAAAATGTCAGAACTGCACATAGTATTGTAAGTGCAGTTAATGCTGCGCCAATATTTTTATTAACAGGAAGTTTTTGAGGCACGATATTTGAAAGTTCCCCTGGAACCAGAAAAATGTTGCCCTCCATTGCAGCAAGATGACCAAGAACAAGGGGAGAAAGCTACAAGTCCATCAACATCAGAAAGTCCTGGCAGTGAAAGTTCATCCGAGCTTGAAAGCACCAAAGAAGATGTGGCAATGCAACTGGCCAATCTGGAGGAGTGGGTTGGTATACACACCAGTATTAATGGAAAATTGTTCCATAAGATAGTATTGACTTCAGTGCATCTTACTGAAATGTCTTATTGATGGCTGGGTTTTCAGCTGAAAGCAATGAGTGATCATCTGAAGAAAATGAAACCCAAGAAGGACAAGTTGAAAAAGGACAAAACATGTAAAGAAAAGAATCATGCCAAACTAAAACTCAAATCCTCAAAACACAAGCCTATTGTAGCAAAAGTGGGCAAAAACAAGAGCACTACTATGTATGTAGTACTTTAATCAACTTACTTTATTTCCTACATGGTTAGCACTGTATATTGTACAACTCATGCTAATGTCAAATGTTTGTATGCATGGCAGCAAACACAGTACTCCTGGAGTGCCTTTGAAATCATTACCCATGACATACCAGGAGAAGAAGCAGTTGAAACTGGACATCGACAAGCTGCCTGGTGACAAACTAGGCAAGTTGGTAGACATCATTCACTCCTGTGAGTCTTATCTCCGAGACTCTGCTTTAGAAGAGATTGAGGTTGACTTTGAAATGCTCAAGCCTTCCACTCTGAGAAGCCTGCAAAGGTTTGTGGCAAAATGTCTGAGGAAAAGTAACAAGAAACTTGGTAAGTTCAGCTCTGCCCTAAGCCCCTAAAGGTTTACTGAGTGACTAAGACTTTTTATTAGATAAAGGTTTTCATGTCTCCTCTCCTGCAGAAAAGAAGCCTGTAAAGCCCACAGCAACTCAGATTTGGAATTTAAAGGGTAATGGGAAATCACAGGTTGTCAGTAAAGGGTTCCCAAGTATGAAAAATAATCCAGCTGGTAAGAACTGAATTTAACAATGATGTGATTAAAAACCACATGGCAAATTTGGTGGAGCCCAACAATATTTGTTTTTGTTTACAGCTAAAGTCACAACAGCCCCAGATGCCCCCAACACATCATGCCTCAGTGATAGCAGCAGCAGCAGCAGCCCCTCATCCAGCTCCAGCAGCAGCCAAAGTAGTTGTCATTCTAGTACTTCTGATAGCAGTGACTGTGAATCAGGTTAGCTGTTGTCCTTTACTCTCTAAAATGTATGGATAAATCCACTGGGGGTGTAGTATTTTTCACACCATTGCTTCCAGTTGCACAGCAAATATTACATCATTTTATATTTCTGCACATTCATATGGTTTTGGCTCTTTGTATTTATTTCCAAGACATTTTCTGTGAGATTGGCTATGGGATCTCCACTCTACTAGTTTTGGGATTTTTATATTTTTCTCTATTCATCTTTGTTGCTTGTTCATTGTTTTGCCCCTTCAGGTTTAATATAAAACGGCCAATATACAAATGGTATATACTGTTGTAGAATTAATCATCCTGGCATTGACACCTTCAGCACCGTTGTATTAGTCACATTGACTATGTAGCAAAAGAAATTTCCCAGCACAAAAATATTTGTCAATATATTATTGGTATTAATACATATGTATTAATATATGCTGTAGTCCATCACCTGTTACTGTGCATGTATTTCAGTGCCAAAACCAAAGAAGCAGAAAAGTCAAGACAAAGATAAGACAATGGTAAATACAACCTCTACTTTATTATAATCACACGCATTTCCATTTAAGACAGCCCTGTTGGATGGAACAGGGCTGTCTCATAACTTAAGAATGTCATTTTTTTTTAATAAGTCAAAGATGTCACAGGCTGCCAGTAGTAAGCAGATACTGGGGACAAGATATTTGACCCAACCCTCGGTCAGGACTTGCTGCTCTCCTGCTGTGCAGTCCTCAGGAGCAGAAACTAAAGACCAGGCCTGTGACGAGCTGACTCTAATACCTCCAGGTAACGTACCTTTGTATTTCTGTGTTAATGCCTTTCTTATTGCCAATGGCACCTTATCTTAAATGATACAATCATGTCCAGTGAACCCTGCCCTATCAGCCCAGGCTGCCTTTCACTCTTCAACTGTCCCCATACTGTCGGTGTCCTTCAGAAACACATGTTCAGGACATAGAAACTGGTTCACTTTCAGCTCTTAACAGGGGTGGATAGGGTGGTTGGAGCCAGTTAAAGTAATTTCCGTCTGTTGCTTCTGACATCATAACTGTTATTTGGATGTGTAACACATACCGCTTTGTAGATGTAGTAATTTATCCGTCATTTACTGTTTGACAGATTTGTCAGCACTTTTATCCCCCATGGTGTCTCCAGAGATTTTACTGGACTGGACTGCCACCAAATTTGAGGTAATTCACAGCAAACACTATTAACACAAAGCATTTAAGCAGCGTATGTAATACGTGTAGCTTTACAGTGCCTCTAAAAAGATGGAATAGATATCCTGTGTTTTTAATCCAATTTCAGATGCTGCACAGTTGCCTTATATTTATTTGTAGCGTCACAGCTTGATAATAATGTGATAATAAGGTAACAATGAACTATAATACCATTGTAAACTCATGCACTTATTAAAGTGATAACAAGGGAAGAGGTTGGTATTTACATGAATTAGACAGGATATTTAGCTTTATTTCAGAGTGTTTACACACTGATCCATACACAGAATATAACTACAGGTACATACATCCTGCTACTCGACGATGACATGATAGAGATGATTGTAAAAAGGAAATAATTGAAACCATTCTGTTAAAGGTGATAGAGTGGTTGAATGGGGTATTAATCCTTGTTCTGTGATGTGATATCTGATATGTAACCCAAAAACATTGGTTGGGTCTATAATGGCACAGAACCTTCTGAAAAGTCTTTCTCAAACCACTATGTATGTATGGTGGGTGTAAAACATGTCGTTTGCCCTTCCTAGCGTCATTTCTGAGTTTATTTGGCAACCTCATTATGAAATGCTTATCTGGTAACTTCAGTCTGAACTACACTCTGTGATTGGCTGTCTGCCATTGCCATCACTTCCACTTTCTCGGCTCACTTTCACTGGTGACAACTTTCACTGCCACGGTCAATTAGCAACGTTCTATCGTTCCCCATTTGGGGATCTAGATGTATATGTTTGAGCCAGAATTGGAAATGGCTAACAGGTTAGCTCATTCTCTTTTGAGAAACACATCAGAGCAAAAGTGTCATTCTTACTGGGGTCGATTTTGTGGCAAAGTTGGAACTGACCCTCTTCATAGAGTTAACCACTGGCTGAAGCCAACTCGAAATTGTGGCAGGTTTGCAAAACAGTCTGATCTGAAATGGTGCGAAAAGAAACAGTCGATGGTTTAATGTATTGGGGATGTGATTAAAAATGAAAACAAGCCATTGATTCCGTGTATTACTTTCCAGAGGAGGAGGATGAAAACATTTGGAAGGGGGCATGTATGAAATGGGGTGGGTGGTGTGTGTCTGTTGGGGGGTGGGGGGCTGCTACTCATTGTAATGTGATGTCACATTTTAAACACGCATTTGTCTATTTTTTTTTTCCTCTGGCGGCAATTCAAAAAAGGTAAAAATACTTGAACCAGAGATTATGGCACTGCCTGGCACTTCGTGTGTATTCCTAACAGCAAGGAGGGTCTGAACTGACACCAAAAAAATTAAAACAATGATTTTGATTTTGTATTCCCTTTAAACTTGCAATTGCCAAAGTAGTGATATTGATACTATAGCTACAACAGGTAATGGTAAACTGTGAACAACTATTTTTATTAATGATTTGTCTTCAATGGATAATTATGCAACCACACTTAATGATTATTACCTCATTATTCTCTTATTATAACTAAGCTGCAATGTAATAGTATAGATAAAGGCTACTGTATATGTAATCTGTCAAAGCACTGAATTTAAAGTAATTATGTTGCAGATAACATGTCTCTTTTGTCAGACTTAAATGGTCTGTGCAGTTGTAAGGCAGGTTTTCATGCATTAAAGCTTTTAGCATTAAAGATATAATGATGTCCAACATCTTGTCTTTCAGCATGGCCCAGTGTTGTCCCCTCTGAGAGACAGCCCACTGCAGCCAGTGGATGAGACCAGGTCCTGTAAGTCCTCTGCCTCATGGCTGCATCATTCCCATTTCAATTTAGTCATTCATTCAATCATTTGATTTCAGTTTAGCACAATGTGGATTTCAGGAATTGTCCTCTCAGATTTCAGATATACAGAAGATTTTCTTGAGAGTAATGTGTCAAATATGCCTCGCTCCAACACGAATAAGTCTACTGAAGAAGACAAACGGCAAACTCCAAAAAAGGTCAGAATTATTTTTATTAACAATTTCCCAAAAAGTTAATTGCACCAGTATAGACTAAACAAAGGGTCAGTCAAGTCATTTTAATTTCATCAGCTGTGTTTCTTTTAAATAAATGCTTGATACTTACAGTAGAATGGTTTTGTGTGTAAAAGTAACTGCATGATTTACACCTGAATATGTTTTTTTTTTTAAATTTCAGGTAGCTTTCATTTTCAAGAATTAGTATCTGTTTTTACTTTTAAAAAAACATTAAATTCTGTCTAGTATTCATATACGTGTACACGCATGATTGGGTCATAGATAATACATTTAAAATGAATAAAATTACTAAATACTGTATGTCTAGTTGATGAATCTACATTTTGACTCTTTTTCCCTAGAGGAATTATTTTAACTGTTATAATTACTTTTCCTGTACCACCCAGACAGATACTCGGCTTTAAAGGCAATTATTTTTGGTGCAGATCTCTGGTGTTCTATATGTAAAATAGATTGTATATTATCATGTCAGTTTGTCTCATTTAGGACTTTGTTCTGAAAAATGCTGAGTCTTGGGCCAAACTAGTGAGACAGTCGGTCACTCCAGCTACAATCAAGTCCTCAAAAGAAAGTTTCCAGCAGTTCCGTAAGGCTGCGATAGAGAAGGAAGAACTGAAGAAGAAACAAATGGAAGGAAACAAGGAGAAGGAAACACCAAAAAAGAACAGGTACAGAAAAACCAGGTACAATAGATGCACTGCATATCTGAAAAACTTTTATTTCTGTGATAACATGCCCACCTCCAGCCAAAAAAAATCTTTTAAAATTCATTTAAATATCTTAAAAACAAATTTCCCAAGTTGATTGAAATCAGTTGTAAATGGCAATATTTGATGCCACTGCACTCTGTGCAATAAAATACTTAGATCAGTAAACATGAGTAGAGTCACATTGGAGGAAAAAAAAGCTACTGTACTGTACTGTCCTAATTATAAGGACGTCCCCTGGTTGTTGCAGTCTTACATTCTACTCATACCTGCCATGCTAAATGACTGACATTTCTCTGAAGTTGAAAAAAAACAAAACAGACTTATGGTATATTCTCACTCTAGTCTGCCAGACCCAGGTAAAATGGAAAGAGATCCTCCAGCATCAATTAAGGAGGTTCCTGACTCACCAGGGAATGTTTGCACAGAGCCTGCTTTAGATGCTCCCAAAGAAGCTGAAGTGGAAAAACCAAATTCTCAAGGCATAGGCACACCGTCATCTGTGGACAGGGACAGAGAGATGGCCCGCAGGAAGGAGCAGGAACGTCGCCGGAGAGAGGCTGTGAGTACCTGGGCTGGGCTTCCTCTGTTCTATTTTCGACCATACAGGTATGCTTATGTGGTCTGTTTTTGTGTTTCTCCACAGATGTTTGGTATTGATATGACTATGCAGCGGGACATCATGACTAATTTTGAGCTCAACCTGGACTGAGAGGGAAAAAAAACAGCCGGGGGGGGGGGGGGGTTGGGGAACTTCGGAAAAAAGAAGTCTCCTGTCCAGGACTTTGGTGTGCTGTCTCTGTGTCTTCCTAGACATTCAATGCATCAGAAAACAGCCTAATGCATTTTCTCAGAACTAAAAATTAAAAGGTGATGACGGAAATGAAGTAAAACTTAACACACAGATTTTGCCTTCTACTTGTAACGTTTATTAAATGGGTTAATATTTACACTGTGGAATTTGGGATAATAGGGTGAAAATGACAACGTAACCTTTTCTGCATGTTTTGGTGTTCTTTGCACACTGGGATGAGACTTACAGTTTACATGTGTGTGTGACAAGCTAATTCACAGGTACATCAAGTCCAATCTCATCTTGGTTGTCATATTGAGTGATTTATTTTTTTCCCCACTGTCGTTTAGTTGTCATGTTTGTTGTTTTCCTACTCAGTGAAACGTTGTAATAATTAGCTCCATGTTGTTGTTAATCCTGACCTGAATGCACACAGCACTGGTCTGAATGTATGCGTTACTGCCTCGTCCTCTGACTTTTTCTTTTGGAGACATTCTTGAATGGGGGGGGGGGGGAGATTATTTGAATAGAGGTTGAGGTTGTTTTTTGCCAGTATTTCACATGTTGCCAATATTTCATGTTTTTTATATATTATGTTTGTTTTGTTTTATGGATTGCACTTTATTTTCATACATCTCTGGCTGCTCCAAAGTTGTTTTGATTATTCTCAACATATCCTGTATGTTGGTTTACATAAGCCATGTATCTTTTTTTTTTTTTGATGTAAAATATTAAAACTATTTTCACTAAGCTATCTGCATTCTATGGTGTGATCCATAGTAACTAAGACATAGCAACAGTGGACTAGACTTCTATCTATAATTCAGAAAATCTCTGTATGTAAGTGTTCCTGTTTGTCTGTGGAATGCCCAACACCTGTACAATTCCACCAAATGATCGGAAATTTTGGAGGTTGACTTTCCAGTACTATGGTGGATTGCAGTGCAAAGTTTCACACCATTACGACATACAACAACAAAAGATGGTACAGCCACACCAAATGCGAATTTTCACATTCACGCGTTGAGATTATATACAAAGTCAACAGAGAGACACATTTGGGCAAATACGCGTAAACACTTGAGTTGAAAATATTGAACTTTTCAGGCGAATTCATGTGACACAGGGCCACGAAAGCCAATCAGCTTTGAGATGCTAAGGTTGTGACAGAATGATGTATGACGCTCGGTTTGACCCAGAAGGCGACACAAAGAAACACTGAGCCTGAAATATCGTTGAAAGCGTAATTCATCCAGAAGGAGTTCCTGGAGGAGGTGGTGGAATTCACTGTGCTGCAGGCGCTTCTGCAGCATGGGGTGAACCCAAAAGTGATGGCGTCTGACCCTAGGACATATGGGACCTAGTAGGTACAGAGCATCAATCGAAGTGACTCCCTGATGAAGGCCATTTATGCCGAAACGCGTTGGGGTTTTTATATGATTTTATAGGTTTTTGTAACCAGGCCAGTTTAATAAAGGCTTTTTATTCTTCACTTTTAAGAGAGTGCCTTGGAATTTTTCTTTATTTTTTTTTTTTATCTCAGCCATAGTTGAGAGACTGAATTGGCGGGCTAGATTTCACTTATCTATGTTTATCCAGCAGCGTCCAACCTTGGGTGTTTACACGGCATGTCACAGGCGTGTATGTGTAAATTTGCGTGTGGTGTGACCATGGCATAACTTGCTCTGAGCATTTCCAAATGACCTGCCCACTGATTTGGCTACAGCTGTGCCGTGCTGCATCACTAATGACTGCTCACTGCTGTTATGGACGTTCAGTGTTCAGTGTTTTTTTTTCCTCCAACGCGATTCTGTCATTTTGGTCACACAGAAATCGAGCGAAAAAGACATTGATATTTCTGTACCAAACAAATACAGCTGTTTATTTACGCCATCTCTCCACAGTTATGTTACGGCCTCAGCACCGAACGCGAATTTTCACGTTCGTGCGTCGAGATTTCAGACAAAGTCAAAAGAAAGATGCGTTTGGACGCAAATTCACCACGTGTGGCGCGTTGCTGCTTTCAAAGGTATTTCAGGCTCAGTTGTTCTTACTTCCGCTTTCCGAGTTGGTTCGAGCGTCATACATCATCCATCGCGACATTGGCAGTATCTGATCGCTGATTGGCTTTTGTGGCCCGGTGTCACGCAAATTTGCCTGAAAAGTTCAATATTTTCAACTCCAACGTTTAGACTACGCGTATTTGCGGCAAGACGTGTCGCTCTAACACCCCCGCATCAACGCATCCAACGCGTGGATGAATCTGCTTCCAAACGCGACTCTCCGTTGACTTTGTATGTTATCTTGACACGCGAATTTGAAAATTTGCGTTCAGTGTGGTACCATTAAACAGAAACTCGCACACGTGGCACAGCAATGCAGGCAGTGACAAGGCGGTTACAGTTCCAGATTCTTCCACATGCTACAGGTGTCAAAGACATTTACATGTAAAGGCTGGAATAAGTCTAATTTAATGAAGCACCTGGTGATACTGTGTTTAATCAAGCCTCTGTGAAGAGCTAAGTAAGCCTAGCACTGTGCTAATAGCACTAGCCTAGCACTGTGCTAATAGCACTAGCCTAGCACTGTGCTAATAGCACTAGCCTAGCACTGTGCTAATAGCACAGTTGGAAATGACAGACCCAAGAAATAAATCTTCAGACCAGCTACTGTGCAGATAACCATGTATGTGAATTCCTCACCTGGTGACATGAGATGTGGTGCTATCTTAATAATAATAGGTTATTAAGAATAATAATCATGATGATAATAATAATAATCGCTAAATGGTGAGGACTAATTATTATTATAGTCTTTCTTTCTGCTCCTTTAAACACATTTCACCCACTTCCACAACACAGTAGCAAACAATCTCACATTTTCTACGGGCTTTGCACTAGTAATAAAAATGTCAAATTTGAAGATGTTAGAAATAACATTTCATATGAAATGGATTCACTCCATGTTCATCTAAACACTGGTTCTGTTTTGTACAGAAATGTGGAGTTTTCGACATAACCAAACAACATGCCAGTTCTTCAGTATTTTGTTTAGGATTATTACTATTCTAAGTTCATTGCTTATTTCACACTTCCCTGTGTCCTATGTCCTACCATCCGCTATAATCCCTGTTTATCACCATCCTCTACTGACTCGGGGGCAGCTGAAGCTCAACGCCTCATGTTTACACTTGACTTTTTCTGCCCACCTTTTGACCTTTCTTCACTACTTTGAAATAAATGTGATTCAAGGGCTTCACTCGACACTTTTACCTGTAGCCTTCCGTCCTTTCATGAATTACAACTACCTTTCAAAACCACAAGTGGTCATAGTTCTTTGTGAAACCTAAATGACCTTGACAAATGACAGTTTGCTCCAAAATAATCTACGATAAAATATCTGCTAGTTTTTAATGAATTTTAATGCAACATGCTGCTGTGCAATTTGAATTCATTTGTGTATAGTGTGCACCCACTTCAATTGTAAAACATTGAAAAACTGTACATTCAATCATAAGTAAAAGAAATTTAGCAACATCTGTGGTGAGGTGCCCAGATCTCCATATTTTAATGCATTTCTAATGTTAAATACAATATATTTCTTACTAATGCTAAGATTTCATATAGTCAAATAGAGGTCACTAAAGAGACAAATGCCTTTTTTTACTTACACTCTCCATAAATAAGGTAAAACCTGAGAACTTTTGTTCCAAAATGGTAATCAATGGCTTCCACCACATCATTAAATTGCCAAATAATGTTTTTTTATTTCAGAGTGATGTTTGTAACCATAACTTAATTGTGGTATTATGTTGATGGTGGTTTTGCTTATGGTGACAATAATGTTCACAATGCTGGGTATGTTTGACTAAGTATGAACATGTGTGTACATAATGGGGTATGTTTTTTGTCATTGTTTTTCACCATCCATGTCTAATATGTCATTGATGCCTGTGCTGGGATAGACCCTAGGCATGCTGCATGGTGTGCCTCTGTCTCTGTGTTGTCTACTCTATTTGACCCTGTATCAAAGTATTCAGAAAAAACAACAATTTACTAACCCCAGAGAGCATTTGCAACTATTGTTCTGTATATTTCCTGTCTACCTTGTAACTGCTAGTGCTACAGGCTATATACTATTATGTCCTGTGTTGTAAGTCCCTTTGGATAAAGCTGTCTGCCAAATGCAATGTAATGTAATATATTTTAAATTACAATGAAAATAAATTTGAAATTAGAGAATATGTTCATCCTTCAAGGTTAGTCCACAGATTTAAATAATCAATATAATCAATTCAACAAAAAATATTTTGCTATATGTTTTAAGTTCAATATTAATGTAATGATGAATCCACTTTGTGAATTTTCTTTCGTCCTACCTATGAAGTCGGCTGCTACTATATTTGTGAATCACTTTATCTTCTGACCTGTCAAATCGTCATTGATGGAAAGTCATGAACTGTTTTCTGCGAGCAGAGTTTGAAATCTAATTCCCTTTTATAGGGTTTAGTTTAAATATTACTAAATATTTTACATCTTTGTAGATTCTGTTTGTATTATTAAACCTTTTCCTAACCCTACACCAAATGCTGCCAGTGTCTACACCTGACACTAAATGGAGGCCAATAATGTAATTTCTGACAAAGCCAGAAAGTGTCACTAGGGGTTAAAACACCATAATTATTTAATTTCTATAATAAATGTGTATATATACAGTATTTCTGTGTATATTAACTACCCCCACTGTGTGACCAGAACAATCTTATCTTAAATGTAAAATATTTAAAAATGTGACACTTATTTTTGTCTATCATATGCTGAGATGTGTATCATGAACTGATTCGGAAGAAGAAATCATAAAAACTATATGTTTGAAAATATATTTATTTAATAAATGTGTGATTCAGTTCATCATGAATTCATGCATGAATCTGTGCATTTGTAGGAGAACAAAAGATAAATCTAGTCTAACTGGCAGTGTCAGCCATGCTTGTCTGGTAGACCACTCCCCAGACCCTGGTAAATCACAAAACCCACATATGTGCCAGGAGTTTACAACGGCCACATGTCATCCTGATGACTGGCACGGTCAGTGTCAAATTGCTTTGAAGCTGTACAGGCGGCATGGGGCAGCCAAACACCTCCTTAAAACCTGTTATAATAACATGTCCTCATGTGCCCCGCCCCCTTCAGTGGCTCCGCCCCTGCTCCATGAAGGAGGGTGTGCCATTTGTCTGACAGTACAGCCAGTCTCCTGTGGGATATCAAATGTATTAACTTACATTAGAGATCTTATAATATAAATAAATAATAACAATTAAGTTATTTTTTTTCTTTAATGAAGAGTAGGCTATTTATGGACTTAATCCATGCGGAGTTGTTAAACAGTATTATCGTGGGCATTATCTTGTGTAAGCTTTGTAACCTGCTACTGACACACCTGTGACTGTATTACAGCTCAGTAATACTGCCTACCTGTGTCTCTTTGCAGTAATAGCTCCAGGATGTGTTAATTACTGCATAACAACAATAATAATAATTATTATTATTATGATAATTAACATTGAGGTTATTTCCAAACAATACCTTCCCTTTTCCTTGTATTTATTTAGCCTATGTATTTTTAATAAATACATGTTTCCATAACGCTGGTGGTTTGCAGTGATTTGATGTTTACATTGTGTCTAACAGCGCCTCTTATCTGCTTTCAAATCCCTGTAAAGGACTGCAATGAGTGGCTTATTGCTCGATTTCGGACTTGCCTTGTATAGTCAACAACACCGTCTCCTGCTAAACAACCACTGCTGTCACACGCAAGCGTGAAATCTGACGTGATGCTTTTGCCACCGTCCCATTCAGCCGCTTGTTTGGGATCCTCCCTTCAGACAGTCGTGCGTATGCGCTGGTAACGAAACAACGGTATATTGTCAGAGCAGTATTTAAACAGAAACGACCAGTTAACAGAAACAAATCAATAGGTAATCTGATCCGGATTGATTTCTTGCGGCAATGTAAAGATGGCGAGAGTGCTCCACAACTTGCTTATATTTATAATCAGACTTGCGCTTAAAATCAGACTTTTGGGATATTGGTCATTGATCTACGGTTATTGTGCTCTTTGTACCATCGTAGCCCTCCTCAAACTTTGGTGGAACATCATCTTGAGGCCGACAACAATCTTCCAATGGGCAATTCGTGAAACTCCCCCGGCTTGTCTGAATGACACGTCCTTGGGAACCCACTGTTATGTTCGGATCAAGGTAACACACACACACACACACACACACACACACACACACACTTGGACATGAGGGGTGTCTGTCTGTGAGGAGGAGAAAACCCATTGTGTGTGAGGAGGAGAGGCTGCCTGTCGAGCTGGGAAACGCTACAACACTTTGCTTGTGGTGTCGCGTCGTGAGAAGCCAAACAGGCCTGATCTTTGAGCAAATCATGAGGCGTGTGTTTATTTTATTTCATTTTTTTTAATACGTTTATGGTGGAGTCACGGTCCGCACCGTACGCCGCGCGCTCAGGTGGTGCTGAAAGGACAGCTCCTCTCCTCTCCTCTCTTCTCCTCTCCTCTCTTCTCCTCTCCTCTGCTCCCTTCTCCTCTCCTCTGCTCCCTTCTCCTCTCCTCCTCCGCCCTCTGGTCCTCCGGTGTCTACAGGCGGACCGAGGAGCGGGACAACGGCGGCAGGGCTGCAGGTCCAACTGTATGCACAACATTATATAAGAAACACACAGGCAGGAGTCCGGACACCTGCACCTCTCTGCATTCTAACCTCCAGCTGCTTATTTTCTTCAAAGTTTGTGTTAGAGCAATATGCTGTGCATCATCTGAGAAATAACAGAAAAATAAAGTTGACTTAAGGGTTTTGTTTGATTTGTTTGAAGGTACTGGAGGAAAGATTAAAAAAAAAAATATATATATATATATATATATATATATATATATATATATATATATATATATATATATATATATATATATATATATATACAAGCACATGAGGATAGTAGCAGAACAACTTAAGCGATTTTATTTCCAACATTGTTATAATATTTTAGAGACAAGCGATTATGTTTCATAAAACTGAGAAATATTACATCATATTTTTCTGATTATTTCCCAAGACTATTTGTACATTTAATTAAGAAAGAAGAAGAGTATTTATTTACTAGTAGGTGTTGTACATGTAACACACACAGTGAAATTGTTCTGCTGTCTTTAACTTATCAGCAGCTGAACCTGAACACATCACACACTGCAGATAAGAGGGGTGAGAAATGTTTGTGTTCGAGCAATATGAAGTAGTTGTCTTTGCATCATCTGGGAAATAACACAAAGATAAAACCAAGGCATAAAGTTGACTTAAGGATTTCTATTTGCTTGAAGGTACTGGAGGAAAGATCAGCAATAAACCTACAGCACATGAGAATAGTAACAACTTAAGTGCTTTTATTTCCAACATTGTCATAAGATTTTAGAGATATGTATGGTTCATAAAACCAAGAAATCAATCCTAGTTTTCTGATTATTTCTCAATATATGAGAATAATTTTTACATGTAACCAAGAAAGAAGAATCTTTATTTGTCAGTATATATTGTACATACAACAAACTGAAACTGGTCATCTCATCACTAGCTGAACATGAACACACCACACACTGTAGATGAGGGGGGAAAGGATAAAAAAAAATAATTGAAGTAACACAAAAACAACATCAATAAAGGGCAAAAAGTGGAAATAGGTCAAAAGAAAAGATTGCATGAATTCCAATAATAATAACTAATAAGTGAAGTCATTCACATTTGTTTCTTTGTCTTTTACCCTTAAATCATAAAAATACATTGTAAATACAACACTCATAGCTCAAAAGAATTGCTCTAACCTTGCTCTACTTAACAGAAAGCTTTTCAACAGATACTCTATTGTAGCAATATTATTACTGTCATATTCATCTGTACCCGCATTATTTTAGAAGATCCAGTCATTACTCACATCACTGTGTTTCACCTGCAGCTTCTCTCTAAATGTAGATGTCAACCAGCTGTTAAAAAAAAAAAAGAAAGTAGAGCAGGAGTAATAAAAATAGCAGTGTATTGTTGTACTTTTTGTGGTCAACATGTCTCTGTGCATTATTAGTTGTCCAGGTTATCATTTTCCTGTATAGATGATGGTCATGGTGAGTCTTTATACTAGTTAAAGTACAAAGGCTCAATCATCAGTGAAATTCATCAAGCATTTTTCTGCATTAAAACAAAAAATCTCCCATCCTGTTTCCTTTCTAATTATATTATCTCCACCAATCAGATAAGACTGATAGACTCATTGTGATGTATCCATGAGTGTCAGCCTGATGTTTATCTGTAAATACTTGTGTGTTTTCCTTCTATGCAGGAGTCTGGCCTTAGGTTTCACTATGTTGCTGCTGGAGAGAGAGGAAAGCCACTCATGTTGTTTTTGCATGGCTTCCCTGAGTTCTGGTAGGTCAAAGAAGGAGTGAGGGTAGGGTGGGGTGTGGTGGGGGTCGGGAAAGGGAGGGCTGTGGGGTTTACACTGCAGAATAACAACTCTCTAACACCCTGCAGCAAACAGCCAGCTGTTTATTGTGTGGGTTCAAATGCCTGTGTGCACTTCTCTAGACATTGACATTTCTTTGCTGCAACATTTCATTGTTTTACAAAAAACAACCTAGTGAGTAGATCTCATACATGGATGTAAAACGTCATCAGGGGTGAAATGATCCAAAGTGATATCAGTCTTTTCCTCTTGATACGAAATGAAAAATGGTGGTGAGCATTGCTCCTGGATTGTGGCCAAAGAACTTGTCAAGAGCTGTAAGGACGTCCATATCTCTAACACACTATCTCAGCTGCAGACAGGACAGGGAGTAATTAATGGGAGAGAAGAGCTGTTTCTGCTTCACTTGCCGTATTCTTCACAGGAATGATGAACTCGACTGGACTGAGAGCGAGAGCAGTGAGAACTCTTAACACTCAAGTCATTCTTAAAATGTGCTAATTCCTGCTTAAAAATGGAGGAATAAAGTAAGTGTGTGTGTGTGTGTCAGAGGTAGGGAGGTGTAGTCAGAGGGGCTTACTTTGCGTTAAAACCTCATCTATATTCTGAGATCTGAGGGTTCAGTGCTGGGATCTTATCCTGACTCATCAGAATCACAGTCAGGGCTCTGCATCTTGCTTCGGCTGGAGGAGGAGGGGGATTTGGGTCCTGATGAGGAGCCTCTACAGCAGACAAGATCTTCAATTAGGAAGCCATCCCAGACCACAAGACCAGTGGGTGGATTAGAATCTAAAACAAGTTTTTTTTTGTTTTTTTTTTATTATTATTATACTGAGGTGACCTTCACTGAGGTGGAAAGAAAGCTGAGTCCTGGCTTTAAAAATAAAAGTTTGTGGAGTTACCTTGGAATTGCCTGAAATGCACATAAGCATTAGAGTCATACACTGCAGTAGAAAAGAAACATCATGTTAACAGCTACAAAACTGCAGAGTTTCAGGTTAGATATGATGACAAGATGCAAATCAGAGTGTTTCAAATGACACTCTTTGGGGCAAAAATATATGAGTTGTTCTGGTTTTCCTCAGGTTCTCCTGGCGCTACCAACTTCGAGAGTTTAAGAGTGAATTCCGTGTGGTGGCCATTGACATGCGAGGCTATGGGGAGTCCGACTTACCGCTCTCCACTGAAAGTTACCGCTTCGATTACCTGGTTACTGACATCAAAGATATTGTGGAGTACTTAGGTAAGACAAGTACAACAGAGCTATGTGTCTGTACCTGTGAAATGACTCCATGAAGTAGACAGTATTTTGACAACATCTTGAGTCAAAAATAAACTTGTTTATCGGTCTTAAGCTGTGGACAGCCCTCAGGCCTGTAGCGCAGCATGACAAACTTCCTGTGACTCATTCTCACAGAACATGGGGCGTTGTGCAGAAACAGGGCCTGCAGCCTGCTGACTCCATGCTCAAACACTAGGGGGGAGCGTCCATGGTGACCTGGGGCTGTCTGCACACCAGCACTGATTTTTTTTTTTTGGCCAGAAAGACAGTTTTTTTGCTCCCTCACTGCCAAGCACATAAGGGTTTATTCCATCTGAATTGTTCTAGCTCTAGTTTATATGACAACCTGCCTCAGCACTTAAAAGATTGGATCAAATGCTCTAATTAACCATGCAGTAGGTAATAGGGTGTGTGAGCATTGTCTTTGTCTCCTCTTTCACACCTGTCATCTCATATTTAAAGATCTTAGAGCTACTATTTTGGTGCTGATTACATCAAAAGCAAATTAATTCAGCTGGTCATATCTTCTTTTCCCGAACAATCTCTATAAAGAAAGATACAAAAAACCACACTAACCTCACTTGATTAGTGTTATTTTTTTTTTAAAGATAACATCACTACATTTATATCCATATTAAGGGTTTTAAGCAAATTATGTCTCTTACCATGTTCCACCTTTTTGTATTCATATTATCTGTTTCCTAGTACTCATAAATTACTTCAGCAAGTTTCATCTTACCATAATAGAAATAATAGCCAAAGTAAAAGAAAAAATCATACTACAATTACAGTGTCTTGTATGTTTTTAGAGCAGCAATAATGCTACAGAAATAAAACTGCTTTGTGTTTACAATACAAGATTATAGCAAGAAAAAAACTATGGAAAATGCAGTTCTATGGTCTGAAACATTGCCAGTGAATGTGATAAGAATAAAAACAGTAAAACTGTAGCACAAATAGATTAAAAAAAAAAATTGCATTTGGATGATAAAAACTGGTTCATTACTATCATGTATGCATTTCACATTAAATACCATGCTAATAATAGTATTAAATACAGAACTGTGTAGAAGTCTTAGGCACTGTAAACTATATTGCTTTTAGACGTGTGCAAGAAGCATTATTTCTGTTTCTTAGTCTCTTTATCAAAATACACCAAAAATATAGAAATGAATAATGTGTATAGCATCTAAAACTGACAATAAATATAATGTATAAGCTTCTACAAAAACAGTCAGTATTACAAAAAGGAGTCAGAGTTCAAAGTACAAATGTGGGTCATACTCTATATTTAAGTGTTTTTGTCTGAATTTCTTGCTTTTAATGTTGTTCTATATTTCACTTGCATCTTGTTACAAAGACAGTAATGCATTCATGCATTATAATATATAATTATATTGTTCCGAAAACGACAACAAAGTATGAGTGCAATATTAAAATTAAGTCCATAAGTGGTCTATATTAAACAGTTTTATTGTATTGAGAATCAAGCTCAAATGTACCATAATGGCCAGAAGTATTGTCAACACTCCTCATAAAAGACAACACTTTGGAAGAAAAACAACCTTTAGCAGATGTTTTGGAGCTTTTTATGCTGTTGTGTTGTCGTTAACGTCTTCACAGGCTTTCAGGAGATAAGTGTATCATGTTTGAGTAAATCACTTGTGGGCATGTAACTGTAAATGATCTACCTAATGGTCATTTCAGTGGAAGTGGGATAGATGTTCACATTGATCAAATGATACTTGCTGGTCTTTAATCTGTAATTGAACTACTGAACCCTCCTCATGCCATCAGCCCACAGGCTCCACTTACAGCATTTCAAATGTAAACCACAAGCCCACAGTTACAGATTGTGTATACCTATTACAGCTCATTACCAGTACTTACAGCAAACACTGAAAGTATTAGCTGCATTATAATCCCTGTTTAAACACAAATAAGTCAGTATTGAATTGGTGAAGAAGGTGTTGGCAGAGGTAAGGCGATTAGTTTGGGGCCCTGGATCCCTTGACCTTCATTAGCTTCCATTGTAGGTCATGAAATACACCCCTCAGATGGGGAAGTCAGCAATAAAAGCACTGCGATGTATTGATTTTTAAGGCAGTAACATTATTTCATTAGATCACTCTGAACATTCAGTGTTGTCCGTATCTGTGTTCTGTGACAATAATGGTCTTGTGTGCATTTAATTTCATTCCAAGGATACAACAGATGTTGCCTAGTTGGCCATGATTGGGGCGGAACCATTGCATGGCTGTTCGCCATTCACTACCCAGAGATGGTGACAAAACTCATCGTCCTGAACTGTCCCCATCCTTCTGTATTCACAGGTACTTTCTATTTGTCTGTCAATGAATCCTCAGTCTGTTCTTTATGTTGTGCAAAAAAACCTATTTTCTACTGCGTACTAATTACAGAGGCTCTGGTTTGGCTGTTACCATAATTATTATCATTAATTAGGAAGTATTATTACTTCAATTCCATGTTTGTATCCATCTGGCAAATCCTCTTTTGCCTTAAGGGGAAAATGATGAGGGGCTAATTACAGGAGGCTAATGTGAAGCTTGAACAGCTGGTTTGACTGGCAAAGACAGAGAAGCCAAGTCATTGAGAGTAAACGCCACCATGACCCTGCAGTGTGTGCAAATGTGCCCTTTAATTAGTATCGAACAACTGAACTTCTCTCTCCTCTGTTGTCCTCTAGATTACGCCCTGCGTCATCCAAGCCAGCTGCTGAAATCAAGTCATTTCTTTTTCTTCCAGCTGCCCCGCTTCCCAGAGCTTATGCTCTCCATCAATGATTTCAAGGTGCTCTAGTATGTGTGGGCTTAAGCGCTTTCAAGGTCAAGGTCATGGGTGTTGTTGTCTGCATTTCTGTGTATGTTGTGTGCAGGCAGTCCTGTTCTTATGCATGTGCATTGGTGAATATTACACTGTATTACAACAACAGTCTATTTTTAGAGTTGTCATCACTGACCCTATGAATAGACTGTTGGAAAGAGGTTAAAAACGACTGTAATAAACAAAATGATCAACTAGTCCTCTGAGAAATATGATATGTAAACTAAAGATTAGTATTACAAACAACTGATTGAGGGCATTTGTATTTTTAGTGCATGGGTGAATGTTAAGCTGACATTTCTGTTTTTAACTGAAACAGACAATAATGTTATCTATCTATCTATCTATCTATCTATCTATCTATCTATCTATCTATCTATCTATCTATCTATCTATCTATCTATCTATCTATCTATCTATCTATCTATCTATCTATCTATCTATCTATCTATCTGTCTGTCTGTCTGTCTGTCTGTCTGTCTGTCTGTCTGTCTGTCTGTCTGTCTGTCTGTCTGTCTGTCTGTCTGTCTGTCTGTCTGTCTGTCTGTCTGTCTGTCTGTCTGTCTGTCTGTCTGTCTGTCTGTCGGTCGGTCGGTCGGTCGGTCGGTCGGTCTGGTTGGTAGGCCTACCTACATAGCTATCTATTTTCACAATTCATGTAATGTTATGAGTATTGAAGTGTATTTAAGTTATTTTCACACTAAATCTAGTTTTACATATGTTCTCATATACCTATGTTGGGGTTATTCAGGGGCAGAGGTGCAGGATATAATGTTGTCGAGCCAGCGTTATGGTTCTATGCCAGAGCTGATGCTGAAGATTATAAGCGCTGATCTAAGAACCTTTCTCTCCTCATATTACACTAACGGTACCGACCTTCAGAGGTGTAGATGTTAAGAGATCAAGCTGTAGTCGTAGTCTGACTAAAGTGTTCTGCTACTGCGTTTGCTTTAGGCTCTCAAGGCCTTGTTCACCAGCCGCAGCACAGGAATTGGGAGGAAAGGCCGATGGCTCACTGCAGAGGATCTGGAGGCCTATCTGTATGCACTCTCACAGCCGGGAGCTCTGACTGGAGCCCTTAACTATTACAGGAATGTCTTCAGGTGAGGAAACATTTAAGGTTCGTCACAGCACAAACACAGACAAGTCACACTTTGGGGAGATCTCAAATACTTTGACTGTTGTATTAGCAAGTCAAATGATCAACAGCAGGGGATGTTGTGTACAAGAAGACACTTACTGCTACTATAACTGCCAACAAGATAATGTTACATCTCTACAAATTGTATCACTCACTGAAGTCACTCCTCACTCACTGTCTTTCAAACTGAAACTCAACTGTTTAAAATAGAGTTTACTGGGAGAAGAAAATTTGTTGCTACCATAATAAAACTGTGTGTAAAAAAAAAAAAGAGGTTTATACTTTATTCAGTGATTAATGCAGTCTATGGATACAAAGTATTGATTTGCTGGTTGTTTTTGTAGCCATAAGTGTGTTCTGGTTTCAGACTTTCCGACTGCTGTTGAGTGTTTGGAATATATCAATTCTACATTGAACCCCTGCAGAAGAAATACCACTTGTAGCTCATTTGAGAAACATCATAAAATTAGTACATTTGTGGCTGTGGATATTTATTCAGATCCACTTTTACCTTAGGTTGTGTTTCATCTGGGTTTATCTAAATCAAAATGTTATGGAATGATTTTGATGAAATTTTCAGGAAATGTTGATATTGGCACAAGAAACAAATGATTACTTCTGGTGGTGGTCTGTGCTCTCTGAGTGCTTTTCTACTTTTAATATGCACTTTAAAATGTTATAACAGTAAAACGAGCATGATAAAAGATATAAGAAAATGACATGTCATAACATAAAAAACACTACACCTTCAGTTTACTTATTTTTTTCCCAGTTTTTTTTCCTCCTCATCTCAACTCAGTGATTCTCATTGATTGATACAGAGTTCTCCTACAAAAATAAAACAGGCATATTGACCATTCCCTACATGTTTTTCTTACTTATTCCATCTCAGTGGGTCTTGCAGCACTCTTGAAGTCCTGCACTCAGCATTCACTGTGGTATAGCTTATCTGAATGAAAATACTCACCTTTGTGCACGGATCATCACTGTTCTTTAATGTCAGCAGATACATTATTTACTGTTAATCTTTTCATTGTTAACAAATTCCTCACCAAACCTGCAGCCTAGGTACAATCTTAACATTATGAGTTGAGAAAAATGGAAATACTTTCATGTTCATATGAGGATCTGCACACAGCACATTTACTGTGTATTATTTTCGTCACCAAAATTTAATAGTGCCATCTATTGTCAAAGTACTGAAAGGGCAAAAAAAAAAAAAGCACCTTGTCGTTTAACACTGTGACACATTTAGTTGGATGTGTGTGTGTATATTTCTCACCATTTTATTGACATATGTACTAAGTTACTGACTCGCTGAAAGTAAACAACGTAAATCCGATCAAACAAAATCGCACTGCATGCATTTTAGACATGTGAACTTGACATGCATGGCTGACTGTGCCATCTGCTCTCTTCTCAAGCAATGAGTTATCTCAGAATAGCTTTTATAGGCTTACGTAAAAGAAAATTTCACTGACCCATGGCCAATTAGTGTCTCCAACAAGCGCATACTGTACCTAAGCAGCAGACACACACACACACATATATAAATGTATAACAGCCAATCCATCCATTTTTATGTCTTCTGTATCAACTTATCTGGCCTGCACCCACATGCATTGGAAGAGAAATAAAGCAACATAAAATTTATGATGGGAGTTATCCATCCTGAAGATCAATTCACATACTGTACTGCATGTAAATCAATGATACTGCAGTTCAGTGTTGTGAATTCAGCTGAGGCTCAACTGCGGATAAATGTGCCGTATCTGGGGCATCACTGTGGATACTGTGGAGCATTGAAAACATCTGAAACTTTGAAGAGAAATAAAAAAAATCCAGAAATTGTCAAGCTTTAGTGAGGCTGAAGAACCCACGTCCTAAGCATAGACTGATCTAAATAAAACACCTTTGTTGTTAAAAATCTACTTCACACGATAAGAAGCTTGAAAAAGGCTAAATAAATCAGAGGCGACAAGAGAAAATCTACAATAAAACCTGATTCCAACAGTTATTGCAGCTTGGTTAATTATTGTGATGAATTACTGCCAGGTCACATGCTTCGAACATCAACAACAACAGTGAAACAGTTGATAAAAACACACCCTGATGCAGGTCATAATGCAACAACATTTAGATATCATTTGATATTTGCTTAATATTAGCATTTATGTCTTGTTTATTTGTTATTAGTTCATTTATTTGTGTATTTGGACCCTAATAGTTGCAAAAGTTTGAATTTTTGAACCCTCCAGCTGCTGTGAATCTCTCCTTATATTCAAAATTGAGTGGATTTCTACCATTTTAATTTCTGCTTAATTTCATATAACTAACTCCATTACAATATTTGCATATATAAGGTCAAACATTGTTTATCTAATTTAGTTTAGTTTATTTAATTGTTTAGCAGCAACAGCAGCTGTAGTCCATACTGAAAATATGTCCAAACTTCAAACTGATTACCTAAAATGTTCAGTTGTTGGTTGTATTAACAAACGCACATGGCTGAATGGGAGAGAGCAACACAGTCAACAAGGTCTGAAGTGGCTCATTTGTATTTAAAGGGTCAACACTTTTTCTGGTGTAATTACTCAGAAATAGGGTGAAGTTGAATTAACCCATAAAGACACAGACATCCATCACAAACCGAAAGCATCTACTGATCTATACTGTTGATCCACTAATCCTATCAACCCATGTAAATAACTGGTATAAAATGCAGTCTTTCATCTTTTCATGGTCATCAGATATGACCCATTGGACATTCAGAGGCTCCGTAGTGAATGTACAAACACCATAATCTTCTAAACATTGATGTTCCAGTAAAAACCATGGAATTGGATCAATGACAGTGGATGGAAATTCACAATTTATGTTCAGTTAATCATAGATTTTTACTGACAAAGTCACTTTTTCTCTGTTTTTGATAGAATAATCAGCAATTTTAATGTGAGGTTTTGTTAATGTTTTCATGGTCAGTAAATTAAATCCAGGAAAACACCTGATTTATATTGATAAAATGCAAAATACCAAGGTTAATCTTATAATAAATGATGGTAAATCACTAAAGAAAAATTAGGTATAGAGAAAATTCCATTTGGAACCTGAGACAAAAGTAATGCTGTGCCTTTCTGGGGTAATGAACAATTCAGACACAACCATAACATTTATAGGTTAGTGAGACGACAGGGAAATTTTTCAAAATGAATAATTCCATTAAAAAAAAAAGCCAAATTTCTTTCTTTTTTTCTTTAAGTAAGTAAGATTTATCTGCTCTCTCGTATACATTTCATAGATGTTTATGTTCCTTCCTTATCAACAGCTCCCTCCCCCTCAGCCAGAACCATGTCAGGTCTCCAGTGCTGCTGCTATGGGGCGAACGTGATGCCTTCTTGGAGCAGGAAATGGCCGAAGCCTGCCGCCTCTACATCAGGAACCATTTCCGTCTCAACATCATTTCGGGGGCGAGCCACTGGCTGCAGCAGGACCAGCCCGACATCGTCAACACCCTCATATGGACCTTCCTGAAGGAGGGAGAGGCGCGCAAAAGCTACAGGAACTAAACCTCCACCACACATGGAAGCCTGGAATATGCCTGTGAAATCAAGCGACATAGTGATAATGCAATCATTCTTCAGACCTTACATATTTCAGATATTTTTCAAAGACGCCGGTTAAAGTAAAGAAACAAAGCACACTTGACTGGAGAGGACACTGAGCAGTATATTTGACACATATTCAAGATGTTTTTTGCACATGACATCCGCCTTAAAGTTTGTTGGTTACAGCATTACAAATGTGTGGCAAAATCTCTTTGTGATTTGTATTGTGTGGTGCCTTTTAACTTTCCGGTCATCGCGGTGTAAAGAGCGATGGGGGTGTGGCGTCATCAGCTATACTTGTATGTTTCACTGAGTCGCTCCACTCTACTTTGGGCACAGTCCTTTGGGAGCCATAACTCTCCCACTCCCTTTATCAGGTAGTGTTGTCTAAAGGAGTTTTCTTTTTTGTATTTTTTCCCTCAAAGAAACTTGCTCAAATGTAGAGAATGTTGTTATCTTGATCTTCCTGTATAGAAATGTCAGTAATGAGTGACTATTGTACTATTTTGTATCTCTTCCTACACACTGCATTTTGAGAATTCACTGAGCCAGGTCTACACCATTTGATTTTATAAATAAACTGATTAAGTGTTGATGTGTTGGACTACGCTGCTCCTTTACAATCACAAGGGTTGAAGCTGTTTAGAGACCCTTGTGGCCCCCCCATGTGTTTGGCACTGTTTCTGCACCATTGCTCCAAGCTTTTATGCACAAGAGATGAACAACATCAGAAATAGTCATGGGTGTGATGTTAAATATAGTACACTGAGTGACACTGCAGTTATTTTGAGATTTTTCTTCAGAGCAAACATCTGTTGTGTTTATATTTATCGAGGGATGATGTGGATTGATGTGGAATTACAGTGAGGCGTTTGTTTCTAAGTCAGTTTTATATAACCGATTTTAGTGCAATTCCAGCAGGCAACAAACATACACATACACACACACACACACAAACACATACTTGTTATTGAGGTTTTGAGGAGAGAGAAGACTTAGGAAAAGCATGATGTATGTTTTACACTAAGAAAACAGACGTGTTTTCATTTATCATGTTGTGTATGTTTTACCGAAGTATAATATTAGGTTGAACTGACAACAAAGGGCCTTCATGTACCATATAAATGTTAATTTTATCCTTTAAAACCAAGAACCATGGCAGCATCCAAATTACTTCCCCCCACTATATATAAGTTTCCCTAATAAAATCTTTTTCATTTTTCAGTGTTCTAGGAAAATACATCATGTCTGATGCCAGTGAAAAGCTGAGAAAAGTATTGGTAGAAATAATGTTTCAAAAGTTATTCAGCATTCTATATCAGTAGATTAAATGGGCCAAAGTGTAGGTCTTCGAAGGTTACAAAAAATATCTAACTGGGGGCGTTTAATTACTTATTCAATTTCATTTCTAATTTCTCAAGAACCAATACACTTCTGTTTCTACTAGCTGCAGCTTATACATGCTTCAGTATGACGTCATAGTTGAACAACGGTGGCATGCAGCCGATCTCATTATCTATTTCTAATACTATTGAAACCTTACAATTTTACCCTGACATCACGATGAGTGTATGGAGTTGGAGGAGACAGTGACGTCACAGCAAGATGTGACCGGTGCCTCTGTTGCCTTCACTGGCATTTGGGAATACATATATCAACAGGGGGAAATTTATGGACGTGCACTCAAGATTAAAATCTGGTTTTCATATGTCAAATTTTAGTAATCACTCTAAGTTTTATATGTTGAACAAATTTGCTTTTCCTTCATTTTCTGTGCATACGCATAGTTTTATTAACACCCTTATTGTGCTAAATATCGTCTTAAAACAATTACTATTGTTAATGTCGATAGGCTAAAATGTGATTTCGATGTTTAGCATGGTTTGTAAAGGCATCATTTGGGCTTTTCGGCATCGGGACAAACATTGCGCATGTGCAGTAGCCCCGTGGCCATGACGACTTGTCCACTCCTTGTATTTACAGTCCGTGTCGTAGTGGGTGGTGAACAGCGTGTATCAGTGATGTCAACAACATCGGTCAGTGGGTCAGCCCGTTAGTGAAAAAATCTTCTGCTTCTTTACGTCTGTAACATTGGCAGACAAATATAATTTGTAATTTGTTCCTTTCATCATCCATTTGGAGCCATGAGGTCCAGAAAGATAAGTAAAAGCAGGACGTGTTAGCTAATGTTAGCATGCTAGCAAGAAGAAGAAAATGAGAGTGATTGAAATATTTCTCCAACAGTATAGACGGAGTCCACCGGAGCAGGTTCAATTACACATGTTAACGTAGGTATGTGTCTGAGATTATATTTTATTTTGCAGGAGATTTGCCGAAGAATGAATGAAACTTATTTCCAAATACAGAGACATAGCTAAAACCCAAAGACATTATCTTAAGTGCGAAGCTAAAGGAAGCAAGCTTTACAATGTATTTAAAGGCGCTGAAGATGTTGCTGTCGTTTTAATGTTGAGGTTACATTTTTCTTAGCCACATAGCGGTAAGTTTATTGTAATTGTGTGTCTATTTCATTGTCGTGGACATTTCAATTTGTCATTGGCTCTGTTGTGCTAGTGAAACAGCGCCTTTCTATAATACTAGGGTTGATAAACAGAAGTGAACGTGTGTGGTCACAAAGGGTATTACATCTCTAACAGGAAAGGCAATCAGGTGAAGTTTGCATCATAATCAGAAATAGTACTGTATCCCAGCAGGGGTATTTGTCACAGTTTTATAGTACTGGTCTCATTTGATCGCTTTGAGGAGTGTTTTCATTGCACGCCGCTGTTTTTTTCTTTGAATTGCTCTCTTTTCTGAGATATTAACTCCTATCTAATCTTTTTCATAGAGAACAAGATAAACCATGATTACTACGGAGGTAGCAAGAGACTTCCAGGCAAAAGAACGCAAGTACAAGGAGCAGCTGAAAAGATGTCTATCATCTGCTTTGTCTGCAGATCTTAACAGGTAAAACACGTGACACGTTGTGGTCTGCTGAGATTAGGGTTAGATGCTGATCACTGTCAAATGTCCATAACAAAAGCCAATGCAATCCAAGATTTCTTGTCTCAAGTCGGATCAGAATAGCTTTCAGATGAGACAAGTCAGCTGATTTGTTCTCTCTGCACTCATGCTGCATCAATCTTCTATAAAAAAAAAAAACTCTGGCTGTAGATGAATAGAGTTATTCTTGTTATTATGAGAGAATGCACTGTTTTTTTTTACTTGTCATTTAGATGCTAGTTTTACAATTGCTGACATTTTATTATTATTATTTTTAGTTTCATTGCATTTACTGTACTTAAATATTCTTCTTTTTTATCTGAATTGGGTGGGGTAAGGCTTTCAGTGAGACTCATTTTACAAGATTGAACAGTTGTGTAACTTTTGAAATGAAATGGTTCCCTACATTTGTAAAGCTCCACCTCAATAATCACAACTACTTTGTCCTATGACCTCTGTAGTCCCACCAAATACATGTTTAGATATGACTCCACTACTCTACACTCAACATTAAAGCTTTGAAAAGTGTCTTCTTTGCTCCATAGCTATGTGAAACAGCATCAGGCCATATATATATATTTTTTTATTTTTTTTATTTTTTATTTTTTTTTGTCATTTGATTTGAACTGAAAGCAGAGGCATGTAGAAGAAATGTGTGTATTATTAAAGTCCAGCATCTTATCTTTAAAGTTACAGCTTTAAATGTTGAGGTGGCAAAACATTGTAAAGACAGAACAGGACTTTGTTCCTCTTAAAGGTGTGTAAATATGACACGGATATGTAAAATCTATTGGAAGAAAGACAAAAACACAGTATTAGATCACATCATTGAAAAAAATATTTAACTCTGTATACAAGCTGTGTTTTTATTATTTAACTGTGTGCAGTTTGTCATTTGTTTATATCCACCCATGGTTCTGACAACTTTTTCTCATAAAGCATTTCAATATGGTTGTAATATGTTGTTACTGGGGGATATAACTGTCTTCTGTTTGTTCAATCTCTACTGCTCTTTTACTGTAGGTGACCTCTATCATCTCCAAACATGTTCAAACATTCATTCTGTTGCCATTAACCCCAGCCAAATTAATAGGATAAAGCTATTAATACATCACTGGCATAACCTATTAACAGATAACACAAAGCTAGAAAAAAACACCACTATTACTTTACATAAAACTTGGACTCCTTTTTTGAAGTCCACTCATAGCTGATTGCTCCTATCACCACCAAAGTGAAGTTTTCTGTTGTTGTTTTTTTTTTTAAGATCACCAGCCAATATGCCACGACCTGTTGTGAAAGTATCGTGTCAGGTGTTGTCTTTGTTTGCAATTTCTTCAAACAAATTCTCTGATGAAATTCCTGGTCAGATTAAATTCAAAATGTATATGTAGCTTCTCTGGGACAATGTTTTAAAAAAAAACAAACCTTGACTTGTAATGGACCATATTTTGATGGTTTAGAATGTGAAAATGGTTACAGATGTCAATATATTTTCTCATGAGTGCTGATAGGAAGATGTATATGGACTTTGATTTCATTAGTTGAGTTATCCTCCAGTGAAAGTACCACCCACTTCTATTGGGAGATTGATCTACTGCATTAAGATGACAGGACTCTGTCAAAGTGGCAGAACCTAACAAGCTCACTAATTCAATTTGGTATTAATTTAAAAAATTTTTTATAATGCTAGTGATAGCATTATTAAAAAAAATTATTTATGTTTTTACTTGTTCTTGTCCATGCATTCCTTCATCTTGACTATATGTATAAATGTAAATATTTTTGTATTTGATGTCCTGCCTGTCTCACTGTGTTCCTCTTGCTTCACCAATAAATTGCAATAATTGGTTTGGATGCTAGCAAACATCGTTGGGCTTCATGTACTCATTCATTTTATCCAGGTCAGAAAAAGTTTGGAAACTTGCATAGCTGATGTAATTTTCAAGCTCTAGTTGGACGGACAACATGACCTTTCGGAGTGGCATATATGAGAGAGCAATAAACAAAAACCTATCTTCCACTACAGCAGACAGAAATAAATAACTGTACGCAGTCTCAGGAGGATGGAGTAAATTTACTGGACATTTTTTTCGTAATACCTTCCTCTATCTGCTTCCAGCACAGCTCAGTTTAAAACAAACTTTTCAACCTTATAGACCTATGGAATTAATTGAACATATAAAGTAACAGAGTATCAGTAGCCAAGGTTAAACTTTCCCTCGGCTAATGGGATCAATGCATCTTTAATATCAAATGTCACATCAATGATGATTTTAAACCCCCAAGATTCTGGTTCACATGGTCTCAGAGCAGTTCAGCGAGTTTGAGTGGGTAGGAGCGTGAGTGGGTCTCGTCGTTGCACGAGTGCCTCATCAATTCAGAGTCAGAGGTTTAGCGAACAGGACAGAGCACCAGCATTTGGCCTTAAGCTGACTAATTCTGGGTCACCCAGATCAGTCACTGAGGCAGGAGCTAATGATTGGAATGAAGAAACGGACTGCCCTAGGACTGAGCTTGTGTTACTCTGAAGTGGAAAAATAGGCCATCACGTTCATCTTGGAATTTCACACTTCTCACTGCAGTTTAGATGGTCTTTTATTATCTGTTTTCTATGGTGATTTTTTTTTTTTTTCTGGTTAACTTTCATTTAACATGAGCATTTTGCCAACTTAGTATCTTGTAGTACATGTTTTAGTTAGCTAGTAGTTAGTTAGCTATCACACAGAATTCCTCTGTGGTGCAACACAACAAAATAGAACAAATCAGAATCATTTCTACACTGTATTATGGAGATATAGTTTTTGGAGACCCTTAACATTTTACACAATGTCAAATATTAGCATTAAATATCTATATTTCAATAGATTGATGTGGCTTTAATTTTTAATAGATGTGGCTGCGTCAAACAGACACAAGCAAATTATTTTAAGTTATAGCTAACAAAAAAGATCAAAACTAAATACTTAAGAGTTTACAATACAGTTTCAATGTGTCATGCCCTGGATGTGTTTCAGTGTTTTGCTGAAACGTCCACTTTTGATCTCAGTGGAACAGAGCATGTGCAGAAGTAAGTGTGTGTGTTTGGAGAATGGAACAATACTTGGCAGAATTCATTGACTTAAGGGTTCTTAATGTAACATATCATAAATGCATGGGGTGTCCAAAACCTTTTTCCATTATCATGTATAATTTCACTTCACTACATTTATCTGACAGCTTTAGATGCTTTTAGATTTTCCATCTCCTTTAGAAATAGGTTGATGTTGAGGATTTGTGAAAAAGTGAAAGAAAGTGTTTCTTCATGGGTTAAAAAGTGTCCCTCTTAAACTTAATTAACTCATATACTGTAAGCCTTCTTGAATTATCCTGTAGATGCATTATTATGAACTACAGTGATTCTACAAACATGATTTTATAGACCGTGTTGTATTATAGAGTAAGCTGCTCAGCATCATATAAAGTAATTCAAATATACAATGTTTGTTTCATCGTCAGGCTGCTGCAGGAGGAGCTGGAGGCTGATGTGTGCCTGTGTACAGACTCTGGATCACTGCAAGCACATAGAGCTGTACTTTTGGCCAGAGCCCCTCATCTCCTACAGGGACAGTCGCACAAAGACCCCACCATCGTCCATGTGTCTGGTTATGAACTGACAAGCCTGAAAGAGTTTATCAGGTAGGTAGTAGTAACTAGTCAACTTTTTTTCCCCACATATTTGGCTTCTTTTTACTCTAGGGTTTTTTTTTTAACCTAAGTGACACATTCCTTCTTGTTGAAACTTTCATAGAATGAATTTTTTATTGATAAAAATCCACATTTTGGCAAAATCTGCTTTTAAAAATTGAAGTGGATAAAGTTCCTCTGTGTTCTGATACATAAAAAAGTGTGAATCCACATTATCTTTAAGGGTAGTATGTTCCCAGACCTCCTGAGAGATTTAGCATCCTTGTTATGGAGTGATTTCACCATCAACACTAGGAGGGCACAACTTACCTAGAAACAACCATAAAAACTGAAATTAAAGGGGTAAAAATAATATTGTAAAATAAAATTATTATTGCAGACATCTGCACACAATTAAAATAGTGGAAGCACTCCGTACATTGCCACCATTTTCATCTCTGCTAGGTTTGCATCCTTGAAATTTGTCTGCAATGAAATTTATAAGTCAAGAGAGTCGTGGTCGACCAGTAGTGGGTTTGTGAAGGCCAATATATTAATGATTAGGAAAAGCTCCTAAAAGGTGACCCTTAAAGACCCAGCTATATTTTTGTGGTGACTTCCAAATGAATTGTTCTGTATATTTAACCTTTCATGAGTAATCTATCAGTATTAATTATTGTATTATCTCTTCATTGCACTTTTTTGAGTAGAAAGCAGGTAATTTGTCATTTATTTACTCATATAAATGTACATAAAACATCAGAGCAAATTCAAAAGTTATGTCAAAACAGAAAGAAAAGTAGCTTTTTTAGCCAAATATGTAATTAACTGAACATAAAAATAAGTGTCTATGACCACTGTCATCTGTTAAACTGCTTGGTGAATAAAAGCCACAGAAGGTAATGGTGTTTCCATGTTCACTATGGAGCCTCTGAGCCTCCAAATAGGTCAGATCCTCCTGAGACCCAACATAATAAAGGTTTGGGCTTTTTATACATAAATAATTGTCTTGATTGGAAATGCCATAATGCAACTATTTTTAGAGCCAACAGTCATGTTTTTCCTTTGTTTTATAGAAGATTACGTGCTGGAATGTCTTCTTCTTATTTGACTAAAAACATTACATTTCGCCTGAATTTGTATCTGAATGATTACACTCCTTGTTAGTGTCATTGTTATTTCACCATGTGATTTGTCCAATGTGATAATGAAAAAGTGACTAGTTTTAAGAATAAACATTTCACATACCTGTGAAACATCATGGATGTTTCTTAGTTCTTAATAATGATGGCTAATAAAAAACCTGCTGCGGTGGTGTGTAATGTGCAGTTTCAGTGTCTCTCTGGCAGAGGGCACCAGTCATACTATCTTTAACCTCCAGGATGTTGTCAAAGAGCAGTGTCATTTCTGTAGCAGTTAAATAATATGTTGTCCATCTTGTTTTAAATGTTAATTCCCAAAGTATTCATTATTTTCATTGTAGCCTGTTTTTCTCAAGGCTTTAGAATGCGGTGTCTATGATCCACTCACACTTGTGTGTTATAACCAAAGTCCAAAGAGTTGTTCTTGCTTGATAACAATAGAGACAACAGTCTGTATACATTTTGGTCAGTTGTATCTGACAAACTTTTAAAGCTTTAGTTGAAAATGCAGAGAATGATTAAAGATTACTTTATTTACTGTGGCGCAAGCAGTGTTAGAAAAGACTATTTATAATCTTATACTGGTATCTTTTGTTTTGTCAAATGTAATAAGCTTTTGCATAAAAAAATATATTATTAAAGTTCATTGTTCTGTCATCAAGAAAAAGTGCAGCCCTGGTGCAGCTAATAAAAGATCTGGAGTGTGCTGTTTTTAAAAAGGTGACATTTCTTTAGCTGATTAAAGATGGTAGATTTCTGCACCTTATTAAACAGCTTTTTACCTCTGCCATGGAGGTATTAAATTCGGTCTGTTTGTGTGACTGTCAGCAGGATTACACAAAAAGTTCTGAATGGATTTTGATTAAACTTTCAGAAATTATAGATAATGGGTCAAGGAAGGACCCATTAGATTTTGAGGAGTGAAGGTCAAAGTCACACGAAAGGTCAACAGCTAAATCACATAAGTGGTAATATCTCAGGATTCAGACAAAATAGTCTTGCAATTTTTTTCATTCACATCGTCTCACTTTTGGACATCAGATGGGTCAACACCTATGGCTTGATCATGTTACGTTTTGACGCCATAATCAAGCCTTGGCGGAAGTCAGCTATCTCTGACTGCCTTGTACTGTAACTATGTTAGTAGATACTGCCTCAGTTGTCATGTCTGGTTTGTAGCTTAGACTTGGCTAAATTTGCACAGGTTACTTCAACCTTATACTGTACTCAGTTTAAGAAACACAAATATATTGTGCTGCTGCAAGAAGTGAGCTCTGAAGCAAAAGGGTGGTAATACTGGGTCATCTTCATGTCAGATCTTTTTAGCATGTCAGATCTAATTACAGACACGCATTACACAGTTAATCATCATCATCAACTCTTCAACTGTGTTTCTTATACTGTATATCATGTCAAGATTTATTCAAAATCTCACCCCAAACATTTCTATGGCAGCTGTTTCCCATGTTTGTATTGACAAAGTGACTCCTGCCAGCATAAGAATACAACTGGGTCTGGACTGACATGAATTCTCATTAATCCTGGTATAAAGGATCATACTGAGAAACATTAGACCTGCATCTGATTTATAACCACATATTGAAGTCATCCAAATGTGACTTGAAAAAGTCAGATTCCATGTGATTTGTGCTGCTTTTGCCAAATTGTAATTTTAATCATATTTTTATTTAACCAGGAAATATCTATTTGATATTAGGAACCTCTTTTACAAGGCAGTCCTGGTCAAGATGGGCAGCAGCAGTGCAACACATAGTTACAGGAATATACTGTACAGTTGAAATACATACAAGAGATATTCAACAATAAACAGTTGGTAAAAAAAAACAAAACAAAAAAAACATTTAAGAAGACTAAAAAAAGCAAGTGCAAGTTATGGAATTGGTGTCAGGAACTCTATTTAGACTTAAAAGTGATCAAAGAAATCAACTCAGTTTCCAGTCTTCTTGTAACTGATTCCATACATGAGGTAAAAGACTAAAAGTAATGTACCCCAAAGGCAAATAAAAAGAAATATGGATATTTTGTGCCTTATGGTGCCAAAGACATCTCGGTGTATCTCTGTGTACATTCAAGGATGCAAGCCCAAGCTAAACACCCACCACTACAGACACTAGTGCAGCATTAATCTGTAAGTGACAGAACCATGTTGACCAGGATTACTTTGGAAAACCCTTGTCAAATGCGACAATACATTTGCATCCACAAATGCCAGTTGACACTAGTGTGGAAAAAGTGTGATGTTAACAGAGTGTGGAAGTGTTGACAGCATATCAGTGCTCACAGGCATGGCCAAAATAATACTGTAATAAAAAACTGTGCAAAATGCAGTTAGAAACCCACGCTTTGTGTTTTTACTGTAGCTGCCGCTTTTAGTTTTTAGCTTTTCCATTGTGCCTCAAGCTTTTTCTTATTTGAAATTCTAACCTTATGAAATACTGTATGAACGGAGAAACCCCTATGCAGCCCAGGCTGTGGTCATCTACTTTATTAGTGAAATCGCAGTGCATTAAATGTGTTTTTTTTTTTTTTATTTAAGCAGGTGTAAGTGGTACAGACTCAGTTTAAATTAACCTTTCAGAGTTTCTCCCCTACAGGCGAGTGTACACAGCTGAGCAGAGCATGTGCAATGGTGAAATAATCCCAGACACGGAGGGTTCAGCATCCCAAAGCACAATGTCTGTTCCTGACCCTGCAGACCTTCATAACTCCACTGACTCAGGTGAACAGATCAACACGCTTTTCGGTGAATGGTTTATTCTAGGTTATGTGAACATTCATCTGCCCCCTGTCCTCATCCTCATATGCTATCTCTGCTATAATCCATTTAAGAGCTAATCACATTCGATCCCTGCCATCGTTATTGCTTATTGTAGCATGGATATTAGAGAAAGTGTGCAATCAATTTGTTCTTCAAAAAAGCTGCTACCTTTTTCACATGTACCAAAAACACAAACGGCTTATATACATTAAAGCACACTCCACCAGTCTCTTCATCACCTTCTTCCTCATTTATCTGAACCTCTATCCAGGTGCTGTTGATCTTGAGGCAGCATCAGGCCTTGGAGCTGACTTGCTGGATCTGTACCAGAGGGCTGAGCAGTGCGACATCACCATCCAAGTGTCAGAGCAAGTGTTCTCCTGCCACAGGTAGAGCTGTTTATGTTTAATGAGTACATCCGGAATAGAAAAAGTCACAGCACATATTCATCAACACACTACCTTACCACCACATTTAACCCATGTACAAACACGCCAGCTGGAGGTCACAACTGAGATGCAGCAATCAGCGGTCAGTGCCTTATGCAGAGGCAGTAGTTGCTGCTGGTAACCATGGAGACGGGTTTCTCCCAGCTTGCGCTCAGGGGAGTAGGCAGCGAGTGAAAGCTCGACAGAGACAAGATGCTATTTTTTTAGCTGTTCTGCAGCAGTGATCTGTATGACAGACCTGTATTACAGTAGCTGCTACAGTTGTCAGCCTGAGGCTCCTGGCCTCTAATGTATCAGTTTAATGTAATATTACCCTCTGGCTTTTTCTCTAATATGTCACTTTGTTTTATTAACTTGTATCTAAACTGCAGAAGACCTTAAGAGCAGGACCTAGATTACAAATATGTCCTGGTCAAAAAATGTAAAATACCATAACTATCACCAAATGTTTGTCACAAATCAATATGATATATTATAGTCTATGTGATTTGTTCAAAATCTGTATGTATGACTCAGGTAAATCATCCACTAGCAGATGTGACAGATGTCATTTAGGATCAATTTAAAAGCATTTGAAGCATATTCTTAGTGTTCAACTTATTTTCCTTTTCAAACAAAGCAGAGAGACTTAAACACCATTTTTCCTGGGTCACTTTTGGCCTCGGGAACATATGGTATAAAAAAGTCATAGGACTGACGACAGCAATTCTGCACTCTTTTTACATTTTTAAATCAGATTGAAGTAAACCAAAAATAGACTTACACATACTGAGAACTTGCTGATGTTTAATTTCTAATGAACATCAGCACTCCATGGTAGACACGTGAATATGGCGTGTCATCGTCCAGTGCACTGGTCACCTTTCTATTTTTGGCTTTGAAAGAAAACAACTTGATACTGTATATCACAGGTTGTTTGCATATTTTAAAATGGAGATGCTACATACTATTAATTTAATTTATAGTTTCGAGTGTATTATGCCCAATATTAAGACATTAAGATATAAAAAGAATTGTTCCAGACTACTGCTTTAATGTTGTAAATAGCCTCAACACCTCCATAGTAGTATGTTTTCATATCAGTGACAGTACAATCTTGAGAGGTTGAGAGAAACATAAACAGTCTCCAGAGACTATTGTACACACACTATAAATTTTGTCCTCCTCCCCCTCACTTCAAATCCACTTAAGTACACACAGGACTGCCAGATGACACGTGAAATATTAAAATGGTGGGTGGATCTGACAAGCAACTGCCTGCTTTATTGGGTTTCTAGGGCAATCCTGTGTGCACGCTCTCAGTACTTTCGAGCCATGCTGAGTGGAAGCTGGATGGAGAGCTCCAGACAGTGCATCACTCTGCAAGGGTAAGGCTGATACATCAGCATCCTCTATCTCACAGGGTGCAAGGATCAATATAATACACCTCCATTCCTGCTCTAACAATCCTGCATTTCATTCCCTGAACAATACAGCGGAATCTCTGCATGTTCCACATTAATTATTCATGCCCTAAAACAGAAGTGACTCTGTACAGTCTGGGATTTCACTCACAATGGCGTGTTTTCACTCCACATAACCGTACACACAGGCACCCACTGACCCTGGAATCTCAGCACGTACAGTAAATGTCTTCTCATCCACTGCATACTGAAGTGCTCCCACCCACCCATCCCCTACCTCCACACTACCGCCCGCAGTCTCCTTTCAGAGTGGTAAGAGGCAAATGACGCCTTTTTTTCCTAAGGGGAAAGACGTGTCAGTTGCTCCAGTGTTACTGATCTGAGGGTAACTGGGGAAGACGTAGTTGTCAGAATGGAGAACAACGGCACTGACATTCAGGGGAAACCTGTGAAGCGGCCCCCAGGCAGCAGTCACATGGACCCCATGCTGCGTGATATATGTAAAAATACATCTATAGCCAGAACTTGTGCTAATTCAGGGTTTAAAGGTAGAGAATTATGTGTGTAGAAATATGCTGGAGAAGAGACAAATGAAAACTCCGGAGACACTGGAAGAATTACACAGGAGTACACTTGGATAGCATAGATTGTCCAGTACAGGAGATTGACAGATAAAATTTTGAGTTTAGTTTTCTGTTCTCCACTAGCAGAATAATCTGACATTAGGTCTAATGTGAGGGATAGAACTAATCATTAACAATTGGTCTTTTACAGTTTTTTTCTGACATTATCAGCTCAACTTACTTTAACTTGTCACAGACTTGTCAGAATTTCAACTGAGGAAGAGCAGTAATTTCACTGAGGTTTCCACATGGACCCAAGCCCTACTAAATGTGACGTAAAATCATGCAGATCACAGGTTGATTCAGAATCATCACTACAGTATGTCACTATGCATGTGTCATCCGATCCTGACTTTGCAGCAAAATTTTCAAGCTCTGTCTCATTAAAATCAACCCCAGATTGTAAGTAAACAACTATATCTTTGCTTTACGTCATTTTAATAACACATTTTAATTTGGAAATAATAATTAATTTCATCCACATATTAAGCTAAAGATAGTTTCACAGTGGTTTAGATTGCATTGCTATGACAACCAGTCACACTGCCTTGGAAATGCAATGTGTACTGTCAGTGGCTTAGTTGGTAGAGTGGGTCATCCAATAACCGAAGAGTTGGCGGTTCGAATCTCCCTCTGTCCTGTTGTGTCCTTGGGCAAGACACTTCACCCTCCAGTGCTCACATTGGTGTACGGATGTGTATGAATGTTTGGTGGTGGTCAGAAGGGCCGTAGGTGCAAAATGGCAGCCACACTTCTGTCAGCCTGCGATGGTGGCTACATGTGTAGTTTACCACCACCAGAGGCTACGTGTGAGAGTGAATGAATAATGGATCCACTTTGCGCTTGTGTGTACATAGAAAAGTGCTATATAAATGTAATCCATAATTGTTATTATTATCATTATAGTGGAAAAATGCATATTAAATCTGGGTTACAACAGCCCACAAACACCAAGTTCCACTAACTTATCTCTGTGTTTTTGCTGCATCTGTCACTAGTCATCGATCACAACCTGAAAAGGAGTGACGAACAGTAGCAAACCTCGCAACAAAAGATTTAGTTACAATACGTAAAGCGGCATCTGTTATATGGAATTCTATTTGACACAGAAAGGATTTTGTTGATGGAAAAACAGGTACTTGATGGCAATGCATTCATCATGAGCAGACCAGTGTATTAAATGTCCCAATTTCCCATGCTGATTTCAGACAAGTTGTCCCGGTAATCATCAGCTGTTGTGTTCAGTGCACTTAACACACATGAACAGATGGTTCACATTGATTACAAAAGTGCCATTAAAAATAGATATGTTTTTGAGCTTACGTAGTCTTTCGGCGATACATTCCTGTGTGCAGTTGATTGTATGCAGTTCCCTGTTTCAGATTAGGGCCAGAGGAGATGGAGATCCTGCTCCAGTTCATGTATGGGGCCATAGTGGATCTGCCGTCTGGAGCCAGTGCCAGGTACTGAATGTGAACAGACTGTCCAAAATTAGCTTCCGGGCCTAGAAAACAAGCTGACCTGTATTTGGTGGTGTCCTTTTCCACAGTCAGGTGGTGTTGGCAGCAGACATGTTGGGTTTGGAGGGACTCAAAGATGTGGTGGAAATGGTGCTAACCAGAGACTACTGCCGCTTCTTCCCTAAGGTAAGCTGTAATGAAAGGCATGGTGATGAAGAGCCTAGATAAGTCTAAATGTCTGAGTTAAATTCAAGACCAGTTCAGATGTTGAGTATTGCTTTAACTGTGTAATTTGTAAATGTTTTGAAAGTTGAAAGTGAGAATATTTGCTCATTTTAGTCTAGTGCTCATTCAGTATGTGGAATCTGAGACCACAGCTGAGAAGATTAAGAGCAAATCCTATTGTCATTCCATTTACTTTGCAATCTAGATCGCATGTAGAGTTTCAATAATTCTGTTATTTTACTTCTCTGAGACGCTCACTTTTCATTTCCATCATCTTATAACGTGTCTCTTACTTAGGCGTCTTATTGTCTGTGCATCACGGAGTCCACGGGGAATCGCTCAGTCATGTTCTTATCTTTTCGTGTCTCTTGCAGCCCATGGATGGGGTTCAGAGGACGGTTCTTGAGTGCCTGTCGCTCACACACGCCTTAGGCCTTCAAAGCCTCCACATGTTGTGTAAGAGGTAAGTGTAGACAAACACTTCTTTGGCGACAGGTTGATATTAAAAAAATACAATACAATACAATACTATACACACATCACAGACCAGTGTGGGTTTTTACAAACACAATGACTTAATGTGTGATGTACGTCTAATTCTGTATTTATATATATATATATATATATATATATATATATATATATATATATATATATATATATATATATATATATATATATATATATATATATATATATATATTTAATTTTATTTATTTATTTATTTATTTTATTTTAGATTTTTCTATATTTTTTTTTTCGTTTATCAAAAAACCACCAAATATTGAAGGAGTGTAGAGGGCCACAGCCTGAACTACATTATGGTGTCCATAGATCACATGACCTGGCAGCCATTTTGGCCCATGGTCACCATTTTCAAATGGTCAGGGCCCTTTTACCTTTTGATGAAAATTCATGAAACTTGGTATATAGGTTCCCCCCTTCACAAGGACAAAATTTCCCTCTAGGACCTTTCAAGGCTGCCATATTGGATTTTGAGCTAATTTGCCTAATGATGATTTCAGCAAAAAGGACATCTTTTCCCGAACGTTTGGACCGGTCTGCAAAAAAAATTGACAAATGTCATCTTGAACCAAACCCTGACTGACATTGCGATGCATAAGACAGTAAATCAAAACCCATCGCTGCCACAAGCCAATAAATTGCTTCATATACTCATTGATATGCAAATGAGCTAATATCATTCACCATTGCATCAGTCATTCTGAAATTTGTTGTGCACGATGGCAAGGCGTCACTGACAAAATATTCCCATTTTGAGAGTAAACCATCAAACAATTCTCACTCCACAAGCACTTGAACACACCCCTTTTTAAGACAATTTTTAATGTGTGAAAAAAAAAAACCTTAAAAATAATCTTCTCATGAACCGGAGGGTCAAGTGATGCAAAATCTGTAATGTAGGGCCTCTAGGATACACCCTATCTACATTCTGAATGAATAGTTACTATGTCATAGAATGTCAGTTTTATGTGACAATCAATTTGAGATGGTGATATAATAAGGTTTTTTTTTGTTGGTTTGGTTTTTTTTTACATTTAATACTCATCTGCTTCTGAACCACTGGTCTGATTTACACAAAACTTGGTATGGAAAACCCTTACACTGACCTCTGTCCAAATTATAAAGGAGAAGTTGCTATTTCAAAAACCATGGCTACCAGAAGCATGTTTAATCCAATTTTCTTTTTTTATTTAATATTTCAGTTTAACCGCTCATGCATGGAAGTTATGCGTGTACACATTTCAACATGCACATTCTGCACCTACAGTCAGTCTTTTACAATGTCCCATTAGGTGTTTTTGGCTGATCCATTAAAAATATTGAACAGAGAAGCACAGTAGGAACAGTTTTGGGCTCAATCAATACAGTCACAGTCAGGAAAGCAGAGGATTTTACACAATCGATATACAAAAAGGTAGTGCATTCTGCATGTCTTTAAGAACGTGCACGTTGTATTCATTGTATTAAAGCTAGTCATGGGTCAACCATATTTTTTTTCTTCTTTCACTCAGAGGCACAATTAGCTTTCACAGATAAAATAAAAAATGACCTAGCTTGTGTTGTGAGAAATACAAACATTTTTATTCTGATGATGTACTGTACACTGGCCAACAGTAATTATGGATAATGCCATATGCTTTAGATTCAACAACTCAACAGTATATAGGATAGATCAATTAAGCTGAAGTAGCGCAAAGTTAGACAACTTTTGTATATTAAAGGGCAACACACACACATTAATTCAGCAGTCAGTATGTTAACATGCACAAGTTGAGCTATTGACAGTAATCGAGCTAAGAACTTAACTGGAGTTTCTGACCAGTCCCAGTTTGCATGCCCACTGCGAGAATCGTATTACTGTTCGACTCCCAGACACGAGGTGGCACTAATCGCCCTTCGCATTAGCATTCTTCCAGTTGGTACCATAGAAGAAGAGCAGTCAGTAAACAAATGCAGCAAATTTCAAGCAGACGTAGTAGAAGGGGAACAATAACAACCATGCTGCAGCTCAGTATGTTTCATATGCACTGTACACTCTGATTTATTACACGTAACATGTCTGTTGTCATGCCGTGTCTCTGGTCACTTCCAGAAGGGGGTGTGTCCAGGCCACTCTGTAGTTAAGCTAAGGTTGGATGGTGTTTACATGCATGGAGAAGCTCGGTTAGAATCGCATTATCTCACATCCAGAAACATTATATCATATATAATATAAGATAGTAACGGAGACCCTGACACAATGACTACTTTACTTTCCCTACTTGTAATTTTATTGTGTATATATTCAACCATCCTGTGCAATCCATTTTTGCATTTATTTTTTTTTTTATATTCTCAATTTTATCCTTTTATCTTTATATTCATATATAAAGATAAAAGCACTGTTGTGTAGGATTTTATCTTGGACATATATTTCACCTTATAGTTTACATATACTTACCATTTCTGAAGAACGCTGCTTAATGGAAGAGACTTTATAGATTGAGTTGCTTGCTTGTGCCCTCGGATCAAATTTACCAGGAAATCAATGTTCTATAAACATGTCATCTTATACTCAGTGTACTCTACTGTTCATTTCTACACTTGGACGATATTACTGGAAGCTAACTGTACTGTCTCACGCTGCAGTGAGCAGGGGAGGAGTGTGTGAATACAGGTCAGGGTAGTAGGATGTGTTGAGTGTGGCTGTTAGCTGCATTTGATTTGTGTGTGTGTGTGTGTGTGTGTGTGTGTGTGTGTGTGTGTGTGTGTGTGTGTGTGGACGGACGGACGTGGCCTTGGCATTGGCATAATGTCTCTGCTCAGTCTGATGAGTCACGCGAGTATGACGGTGAAGCGAGCTGCACTGTTCTCTGCAGCAGCGTGTTACCCATTTTCTCATCCTCACTTATTCTGCCGTTCCTTCAGGCGAATCCTCAGACTTTTCAGGATTACTCGGCAGAGACGTAAAAATGGCATCCCTTAATCTGTCTCAGTCTCTGATGAAAATGGTCCCTCCATGTCTGGAAACTGAGCGATTCTGTAATGACTTGTCTTTTAACATCCACTGTTTTTACAAAGTGTTATAGGAAAAGTGAGGCTAAAATGCATGTTTAAAACTTAATTTAAAAGGAAACCTTGTTAACAAGGCAAATTGTAAACATAGTTGTGGGGGAAATTATTCAATCACCCTGGTTTTCTTCAATTTCTTGGTCATTTTCGTGCCTGGGACAACTTAAGGTACATTTGTTAGGACAAATATAATGATAACCATAAAAATAGTATTTCATTTCCAAGCTGAAATCCATTTTCCACCAGTTTTCTTGATAACCAGAATTACTTGAGTTCTTATATGTCATTGTTCTGACAAAAACAGTGCTTTTAGGCATTCCATGTTTCTTTTCTGTCTGTTTTAGTCACATGATACACAGGCGTTAGTACTTGATTGTACATCTATTGTTTTTGATGATTGTTGATTGTCTAATAATATTTTCCATGACTGTATATGTAATCTGTAACATGTAACAGACTTAAAAAAAAATCCACATCCAGATTTATTTAACACATTTAATTATATGAGAGCTATACAATTGTTATGGTCTGTTTGTATTTTTATGTACTTAGCTGTTTTTATCATGCTTCTGCTATTGTATTGTTAAGCTTTATTGAGAAATACTTTATAGCCATCGTCTGTGAATGGTGTTGTACAAATAAATGTTATGTACTTATTTATTTTATTCTCAGGTGGATTGCAGAACATTTTGTGAAGACGTGGTCTGAGAGAAACTTCTCCCTGTTGTCCGCTGAGCTCCACAGAGCCTGTTTCACTGCTGTAGCTGAAGCCACGGTCAGTTGCCGCCCTTAAAATCACCAGACACCCTCCATTCATGTAACTACAGAAATATCCTCAACCCATTCTCCAGTGATTTTCCACAGGAAGAGAATTTGAATATGATCTAATTATATTTCACCTTTATTCAATTCTGAGTTATTAAAGACAGGCTAATTTAGGAGAATGATGGAACAGACAGATGGAGAGGGATCCAGCCTTATAATTGATAATTGAGTCTGGCTTTCATCACTGCCAAAGAGGAACATTCTGCCTGGAAAGCAAGACAAATGCACTGGTGTTCACTCTTGGCAAATGCTGAGGTTCAGATTGCCAAAAAACATTACACAATTTGGGGGAATCCCTCTGCTGTTCAATAAGGTCCACAGGCAATTCAAGTACTTTGAGAAAGGGGGATAGCATTTGATCTAACTTTGTTTTTTTTCCCCGCTTAGAGAGTTTTTTTTTAGCTGATAGATGTTTCCCTACAGACTGTGCAGAATGCAGTGACCATGCTCTGTGGCACTGAGCAGCTGATTGGTAGTTTACCAGAAGTGAAGTGGGCTCAGCAGGTGCGGACCCTGGCCACCGAGCTGCAGGAGGAGACCCTCCATGTCATTGTCCAACACCTGCCCAGGGTCATCCATACTCAGGGATTTCAGGACCTACGCAGGGTAAGATATCTTTAACACCTCCCACTCATATTCATAAATATTCTGCGTCGATTTTTGAGAATTGTTCACATATATTGCAATTTAGAAGTTAAAACCTATATTCCAAAACAGGTGTTCAATAAAAATTAATATTCCTGCTTACATACACCCAATGCATATGATCAGGGTGCCTGCAGATCCTTAAAACTCTTAAAAAGGCTTAAATTGGATTGTCCTAAATTAAGCCTTTCTCTTGGACTCTTGGATACCAAAAGCTTAATTCATATAAAACCAAATTATGATCAGAAATCAGCAAAGCAAAGACACATTTCATACTCATCTCACTATAATGCAACCTTTATTTTTGCTGTTCTTCAACTCCTTCAGTGAGTTTTAGTGGTACAAAAATAAGACTAAGTTCTTAAAGTGGTTTGTGAATAAAGTTGGTATAGTATGGTAAATTTTGTCACATTAGTCTGTTATTTTAGGAAATTATTCATGAAATACGCTGGTGTCAGTCTGTTGTTTTGAATATTTAATATCTATTTGTTGTTTGGATTGTGTTTGCATTACCGTAGCAACACAGATGGAACAGTACTGGGGGCAGCCAGATTTAAAAGGCTTCAACTGGTAATTAATCCTTAAATCTGGCAGTGAAAGCTCCAAAAAGATACACTATTTTAATAAATAATCAGTAATTTCCATATTTGTTTGAGAAATCTTTATTGAGATCCACCAGCAATCATTCATGGGTGTAAAGGTTCAGGTATGAGTTTCAGCAGCTTCAACATCAGTATACAGAAACTTTAGTTGTGCAGATGGATTTAACAATAGCATGGCTATAACTAGGAGGCCTGCTGTACAGTTATCAGGGTTCGTACAGGCGCTTGAAATCCTTGAAAATGCATGAATTTCATTGTTGTGATCTCAAGGTCTGAAAAGTGCTTGAATTATAGTCTTAAGTGCTTGTAATTGTAAATCTGTGATGTGATTTATTTACTTATTTTTAATATAAACAAAGCAACTTACAGAGAGGTGATATATTTGGAAAAACTAGAAAATCACTGAGAGCACAGACCTCTGCAAGGAACACAGTGTTTTTACTGGTAAGGTTTTATCGTAGAACATCCTGCCCCCTCAAATGACAGTTTGCAAAGACTTCGGGAAGTAGGGAAAAGATAAATGTGTGTTAGGTTTCACTTTCACTTCTGTAAATGGTGGTCCGTCCCACTCTGTCCCCGACCTACCAGCCAAAACGCACACATGTACATGGATCACCAACAGAATTTAATACTTTGTTTGTGCCAGTATCAACATTTCCTGAAACTTTCAGCCAAATCTATCCATAACTTTTTGAGTTATCTTGCTAGACAAACAGATTGACAGATGGATAAATCTTAGTGAAAACATAACCTCCACCATTCCTTGGTCGAGGTTATAAAACTTCATATCATAAATAAAATTACTGGCCATTCTTTGGTCGACTATAGGTGTTTTTTTTTTTCTTAATCTTTGTCTCCGTGCAGGGTGTTTTTTAAAAGACAAAAAAACCTTGTATTCTCCTTTAACATCTAAACCATTTGCTATTATTAAACATAATTTTAGGTGTTGAAAGCATAATACAATGTATATCATTGTGGGTAAACAAGTGAAAAGAATAATTATGAGTGTATGTATTATTGTAAATGTGTGTTTGACCCTAAGGTGCTCTGCTGCGAAAAATTTTAAATTACCCTTAATACAAATGGTTGAATTTGACCTTGAATATGTGTACAAACCCCAAATTATTTTTGTAAATTTAATGTCTTAAATTTGATCAAACATGCCTTCAAAATATCTTAAAAATGTATATATTTATTTGGCTTACTCACACCTGAAGATACCAAGATCATGACTGAGGCCTTAATGTATTGTTTATTGCATCAAAGTACAAGAAAGCGGTGAGAGCTGCTTTAGGTTTTTTACTTATTTGCATCAGAATAGAATGTTTCAGTGTTTTCTACCGGTGGGGCACTTGGTTGACAGTGCAAAAACTACCTCTTTATCCCCTTTTATTATTTCATCCACCTTCTTGAAAAGGTCAAAATTTGCACATAACCAAAGACTTGTTGATATCCAAACCTTTCCTAATGTATGAAAATAGGCTAAAATGTAGGTGTTTCTTCTTCTGACCTGACCTTTTTTTTTGTCTGGGCATCTCTGTTCTGACCTGAACTTTATGGTCTCTGGTTTGTTCACAACAAAATGGAAAACAGACCAGAAGATGTGTTGTACACACCAAGAGGATTATCCAGATGCATTCAAACATGTTCAGAGAATGATCTTATAATATAAATATCATCACTATATCCATCATATTAATTAAACAAATGCTGTTTTTGTTAAAAATGCCTTTTATCAGAGTATCCAAACACATACGATGACCCTCAAATTTGGAGAAAAAAAAAAAACCTTCGATATCAGCATAAATATAATGGTAATGAGTGTCCGCTGTACTGTTGCAGAGAGAAGAGTTTACACGAGAGCCCACTTTGTTGAGGAAGCTGTGCTCTGCCATCAGAGAACGTGTGACTGTGGACAACAGTTGTAAGCTTTTCACTGCTGTGGACCTGCTGTGTGGGGACGACATGGAGGATGTGCCTCGCCTCGGACAGACGGGACAAAAACAAGAGGAGGTGAAATGAAGCAGATTGCTTATACTAAACCCTTTTGTCTAATGCCGACCCATTGACATGTCACCATTAATTTATGTTCACAATTTATCAGTAGATTGACTTTAAATTTGACTAGTGGGAGCAAAGCTGAACTGCAAGTGTGAACACATCTTACATATTTACTGTGTATATTTTTTGCTTATAATTCTATACTAACATCTATTATGTGCTTTATCATTCATTGCGGATGCAGGGTCCTGTACAGCTTTGGAAAAGGAACCCACATGCTTACTTCGGCCTTTCAGATTACAGCATGGACCATCAGTATATAACAGATTTATGGCTTGTTTAGGATGTTTTGGACTGTGCTATCCTGCATGGCTTTGCAGCATGTCCTCCTAAGAAGGTTTAATCGGGTTGTGACGCAGCTTGACTCTAAAGGGTGAACTAAAGTTTATGAAACTACTTTTTAAATTACTGTAGCTTATAGTTTTTAGTGGTGGCCTCTGTCTAATCCTCTCAGCCACACTCAGCCTTTAAAAGTCTAAAAATTCAATAGTCTGAATTCAGGCATTAAATCCTAAAACATTTTATAATAAGACTTTGACGGGACTTAAATTGTGATTGGATTAACTTCAGGCTTGTTTTTAATGGGTTTTGGGCACTAATGCAAACTGTGCAGCCAGGTCAGTATCCAACTTGAAGTGATATGTTAACATTGTTTTATTAATGTTACTATTATCTAAAATGGGTATGTGGAAGTTCAGTGACATATGTCTGGAGTTCAGTGCATTTAGAGAAAGTTGCAGATTTCAAGTTTGTTTCACCTTGTGAAAGAAGTTTGACTTCTATAAAAAGACAAAATTCACATGAGAAGTCAGAACCATCAATATGAAAACCCCCAAAATCATCTAATGTTATTCGATAGACTCTTTCAGTTTCTTTTTATAACCTTTGTAATAATCACAGTGTTAGGATGAGTTTTTTAACCAACTTCTCAGATCATCTGCAGCACTGTGCCACAGGGTTGAAATGAGCATATTTATTAATTTCTCATTCTCTTTTCTTCAGATACAACAGGAAAACACAGGAAATGTTTGTGCAACTTTAAAACACATGTAAAAATTGAACAAAATTGGTTCAAGTAAATATTAAAGCCACTATTTAGTGTGACCCCTGACCCCATGACAGGGAATGACACAAACGGTTGGAAACATTTAACGTGTTGAATGAAACCTAATATAAAATATCTGAAAATTAATACACCTCATATTGTCTGAACAAAAGGGTTAAAGGCATGTAAAAAAAAACAGGAAGTTCACAGTCAATACTACCACTTTTGATTATAGAAGCAGTTTTTTCCCCATTAATTTTTATTTTTACTGATGTTCATCCTTCACATATATCCAGGCTGTTTTTTAAAATGGAAGCTGAGAAATGCTTATGTTTGGACATTACAAATGTTCTTCAAAACAAACCTAATATTGGCCTCAGAGTTTTACACATACTTTCACTTTCTCATACTGTTAAACATTCAGATGTAAAATTTGAGTCAACTAGAGTGCATCCTTCATGACACAGAACAGATCATTACATTACATTGCCTCCTATAGATTTCTAAATTTAAAAATAAATTGCATGTGATGCCACAGGGACATTATCCTGCAAGGCTTCATAAAATTTTGCCCTGCAATAGTCCCAGAAAAAACTGACCTTTCATTTAGTATTTGTCAAATTGACCCAAGTGAACTGTGATCCTGACTTGATGGATCCATGTATTATTAATCAAGACAGTGAGAATATTAAATGTACCATATGCGACCGAGATAAAAACTACAGTATGAGGCAGACTAAGCTTGTGAGATGACTTCCAAGGGAAAGTGACCTGGCTACACGAGTTGAAGCGCGTAACCCTTGTAAGTACGGTACAGTATGGTAGAATGGATTAGTCTGTGGGAAACAGTGACGCGTTCCAAGGGCCTTCACTAATCTGGCCGTGTATCTGCTGGTCAAAGTGTGTGTGGTCAGTGCAATGGAGGAGGTGGAGATAGCTCCTTCCTACCTTCCAGTCCTGTTTTTATAATCCGGAAAGGAAACAGGAGTATGGGCATCAGCTGGTGACATCACTGATTTCGCTGGAGGGAGCTGAAGTGGATTCTGCAACAGAGACAGAGGGGGCGGGAGGGGAAGAAAAAGGGAGGGAGGGACAGAGGGGTATTTGTTGCCATGGTGAAAGGTTCTTCAAGCAGCTGCTGATTCGCTTGTGCAGTAGCGCACCCCTTTCCATTCTTCTCCTCTGCCCCCCTCTCTCCTCTGTTACCGCCAGTCATTCAGGCAAGAGATTTGCAGCCTACGCGGTCGGCTGTGGACCTTCCTGCTTCAGACCTTTTACGCCGTCCGCCACACGCAGGGATGGGAGACTTTATCATCCAAACACAGAGACAGGATACTTGCAGGTAAAGAAGGACTTAAATCTCGCTCCTTTTCATTCACACACAGGATATTCATGCTGCGTTATGTTTTTTTTTTTTTTTTTTCTTCCCACCCCAGCCTTGTGCTGAAGCTCTGCATCATTAGAGATGAGCATATGTTGTTGGCTTATTTAACACTCACTGGCTTCTCCTTTCACAGCTGCCTGACCAGTAGTAGTCTATTTTATGTATAGCCAGGGCCGCTGTTGTACATCTTTCTTTTTATTTTTTTTGTACTTTATTTCTGGGCTTCTTTTTAACTGCCTTGTGCAGATCAGTGTACGCTAACATGGTAAAATGCACCAGATGCGCCATGCTTGTTTTTAATGGGTGGGAGTGAAAGGCTGAATGTCTGTCTTTGTGAGTGTGTACATGATTAGAAGCATCCACAAATTCAAATAATCTGCTGTTTTCTCACTGTTGAGCTAGTAATGTGTTGACATGCAACGCATGAATAATTTATCTGGCTGGTATCAATGTAGCTGTGTGCCTGTTAGTAGTACATTTCTTGCCAGGGTAATCGGATTCCAGGTCTCACATGCAAACATTACAAATGCATAATCACTAAATAGTCAATTTCAAAGCCTTTTTAATTTAATTATGATGATCTGTTTTTTGTCCTCCCGTGTTGAAAAGGCTGGACAAAAATAGTCATTGCAATGCTGACTGATCAATTCATTGATTTGATGTTTGTTTTCTTTGGTTAAAGGGTAAACACAGGGTGTGTGACTAGAAATTTGTGAATGAAAACACTCTTCGAGGTCACATAAGCAGCAAGGAAAAAAATGGTGCAGTCCCTTTTTCCAGTGTAATGTTTGGATGTAAATATTCTGTTTTGTGCAAACTGACTAACAAAAATGTCATCTTTTTTTATTCTGATTTGACAGATGCTATTGATAAAGGGGACAACAGAAGACTCGGTAAAAAGCCGGTTTTCTCCAGCTCCCAGGTAATATAATTATTTAACAATCCATTGATATTTAATCTTGGTTTAAAGTTTATTTGTTTACATAACGAAAAACCATTGAGGTCTTATTTGTTATTGTAACTTTGTCTTCATTTGGTTGATAATATGAGCTCAGAGAAATCCATGGAAGTTTGAGTAATCCCTGATAGTGATTATAGTGTATGTGGCCATCACAAGCCATATGTCATAAAAGCTCCACCCCCACAACATAGACATACATTATGAAATGAACAGCAGGGCTATTCTAAACAGATGCATAGCCAAGATAAGCCTGGCTGAGGTGATCAAGAAGAGGCTTGCCAAGATGTTAGGCCTGAGTGGTTGAGGGCAGCCAAGCTCTCACCCGACAAGCTGTGATGCATTTTAAAGATTTAGACTTAACCTCTTCATAGCTTTTACTTTGGTGTTACATTAGTTGCAAAATCCAGGGTCAGTGTTTAAAATGACTATGATATAACTGGCTGATTGCAATTTCCACTGCCTGTACCATTTTTTGTGTTGTTTCTTCTGTTGTTTATCCTCATTTATATCCAGGGGTAAAATATCATCATTATGATAAAGAAAAACAAGGGTGTTTTATTTTCTTTTTTTTTTTTTCTGACCTCTGCAGTATGCTCTTTTTATTCAGTCACACATATTCGTATTTTCAGAGTTAATTCATTTGATTAAACTTACAACATAATGACAGTAACTGAAGACAGAAATAATCCAGTGTAGAGGGAAGTAAAGGACAAGGTTTTGTTTCGGTAATGTACCAAGACTCTTCGTGACTAACTTTGTAGACATTTTGGGTGATGCTGAACTCTGTAAATAAGTTCCAGTGGACAGATGTACTCTATAAACTCTGTATTTGGCTGCCCTCTGGTTATTTGCTGATTAATTCAGTGTTACAAATACATGACTAATGTGAGTACTTATTATTTCTGCAGCCAAGGGCTTTAAAATGCCCTTCAACCAATCCTGAAAGTCCTCCTGTGCACAGGACCCAGAGGGTGTCCAACCACATAAATTCTTCCTCGCGTAGTACTGCATCAGCCATGAAGTCTGATGGACTGGGGACAGCTACCAAGCCAAGTGATGGTCACGCATCCAAAGCAAAGAATGTAAAGAAGCCAGGAGACAGAAGTGTTACACCAAAAACAAAAACAGCATCCAGTGCTGCACCAGTTGTCAATGGCACAGGAGCTACAGGGGCCAGGCGAGATGTAGCCAGTGCCAATGGTCCCAGAAGCTCCTCTGGGGTTAAAGACCAAGACAAGAAGCCAAACCCAGGTGCAAGACCAAAAACATCACCTCCAAGCTGCACATCTACCAGCCAGACATCACTAACGAAGGCTCATAAGAGTGCAGCACTAAAGTCGGACAGTGCCACAGGATCTGTACCGGCACAGGCCAATGCTTCGTCCACATCAGGCAGCGCCTCACCAGAAAATGCCGGCAGCCCTCGTAACGATGCCCACTCCATCCCAGGTTGACTTTCCTTTATTTAATTCTTTCTACTTAATCACTACTTTAGACAAAGTGTCCACAAGTCGACTCCCATCATTAAAGCATAGGACATGAAAGAAGTGACAGACTAATTAGTATGATGAATGTTATGCTTTGGCCAGGAGGGATTTTTATAAGACAAGGCCAGTGTCATGAATGAATGTCGATTTGTCAGGAAACAAGGCACATGAGACTGTCCTTGGCAGCCTGCTGGCATCAGTGTACAAACTAACAGCAGAGCAGAAGAGGCTGAAGCCCTATACAGCTGTCACACAGAGGGGTGTGACTGATCACTTTGAGCTCTGGTGGTATGGATGATTGTAGGAAGAAATGGTAATCTGACCTGATACCAGTGTGCCTCAGCTGTCTGTCCTGCTGGCACAAAGACAGCTATAGAACAGACGCACAGCATGAGTCTTGGCTGTTACTGCAAGATGAAAGTGTATAGTGAGCCGATAGAGCATAACATATTATCCACGCTGTGTCATGTGAACTTCTCTTGACAGATAGAGTTTATGTTCATTATTTCAGGTGCAAAGCCAAGACAGCAGGCCAAGACCGTCAACAAATCTCCACTGACAAAAGGCCCTCAGAAAGCAGATTCAGCAAAGACCAGCAGGTGAGTTTCACCTTGTCAGTATTCATTGCATTCCGTTGTGTTATCAAATACCAGGTTAACATATTTAACACAATGTTGCTACCTTCCTCCTGGTTATGAACTGTGTGACACTGTGATTTCATCTTAACAATTTAAAAACTAATTTCAGGAAATATTTCCATATGTTTATGGAAATATGTAGAGCATTTTTTTGTGAGTGTAATTTCCAGTTCTCAACATAAAACTGACTTACATTCAACAAATGCCTATTTGTTAAAGAAGACATGAAGGTACAGCAAAAGACAATGAAGATTGTGTTTATTAAAATGGCATGCAAAGTAAAATAATTGAGCATTAAAATAACATACAATACTGAAACAAGCAAACCAGTAACAAAATCACTAACTAAACTTCTGCTACTTTTTTTATACACCACCATCATATTTATATTTTAAACATGAATGTAGATAGACTGTATTAATCTGAGATATAGATGCCAAAATACAAGACACCATTAGAGTGCCTCAAGCATTTAGGACATAGAAAACAAACCAAGGCAGCCTGTCCAGTAATGTAAATGTGGGGCGAATAACATAGATGTGGGAGTATGGTATCACCTGCTTGGTTTTAGGCCACATGTGTCTGTCAAGGGGATAAAAGCAGTTGTGGAACATTTCCTGACAGGCTTTTCATTCGTCCTTCAAAGATGATAAAAATATCAAATTCTACAACCAGCATCATCCACACCCCATACTCCACATTAATATTTAACAAACTTCTTGGAAAGAAACAGTTCAGGTTAGCTGATGATAAATATCCATGTTTAGCCAGTCTGGACCTTTTAGATCCTTTGTAAAGAAACAGATGGTTAGTTAATATTTAATTTACATAACATTCTGATAAGGCTTTTGCGAAACTGTGAGTTCCAGGCTTGAACATTTCACTGGATAATCCACCAAAGATTCACTGTAATCTTGAAACACATCAGTATACATACTTGGACCATCAATAATCATCTGTGTATTATTTTACCCCCACTCTATTACAAAGTGTAACATTAGAAATATTGTACTAAGACTGCTATTTCAACATTACATTATAAATCCACTCAAAGCAGACAGATAATCAAGAAATTGTACCATTAAGCACAGAGTCAATCTCAAAACATAAGGCTGTAGTTTATGTTCTTGCATTCATAAAGTTATATTTGGAAGAACATCCTTCACAAGGGCACAAGGATCAACATAAAACTCTTCTCATTGATAATCAGCTCATGTCTCAGAGCCTTGACCTTGCCAAAACTGAAAAAAAAAACTTTGCTGCCCCCCACTGGCATTAAGTTTTAATTCAGGGTTTATTGCATTTTACCACACGAATAATTTTATGAAGATGATGTTGATGAGCAGGACGTGTTCAAGTAATTAAAAAAAAAAACAACTAAAAGTGGTGATATTTTTTGTCTGTCTTTGATAACAGTCCTACAAATAAGCCAACTGTGAGAGACGGTAGCAAAGTCAAGCCTGGTGGAGCAGAAAAAGCGTCAACTGGAGGGACGGCAACAAGAGCAGACACTAAAGGAAGACCTGCAACAGACAGCCATGGTTAGACATTCAAACTATTGAATTTAATGGTCAGCCACTGTGGCCAAATACTTGTGTTCTCTTCTCACTGTCTTGTCTGTGGTTTAGTTTCTAGGCATGGATCCTCTGTGAAAAAGCCTGCCTCACCCAAGAAAGAAGATGGCAAGGATGGGCTGAAATTCTCAGCAGCAGACAAAACAGCCAGTGAAGCTCCAAAGAAGAAGATCACAAAACCAATTCCAGCTTCTGGATCCTCAACTAAACCTAGTACTAAACCAGCAAAAACATCCTCAGTCCCCTCCAAGCAACCATCAGTAGCAGCTGTCAAGACAGGACCAAAGCCAAAAAGTACCGCTGAGTCATCGACAGAAAAAGCATCACCAAAATCTGAAGGAACCTCCAAAACCTCAATGGCTGTTGCCTCCAAGAAATCAGGAACTAAAAGCAAAGAGGCAGTGAATGGTAAAAGCCAAGACTCTAAATCTGAACCTACTCATACAGGAAGGACCGCTGATGCTGTAGAACAAAAACAAAGTACAGAGTTAGTGTCTTCTGAGCAACACAGCACAACACAACCATCAGGCCAAGGTGAAGGAGATTCACTAAGTCTCCTACTAGAATCAGCACCTAAGCAGAATCTCGACATCTCAGAGACTTCATCAGGAAAGAAGACCAGTGTGACACCAGCAGTCAAAACTGCCCCACAAGTCAAGTCGGCCATTGTCAACACTTGTAAACAGTCTGTTGGCAGTAAATACAACCAGTCCCAGAGCAGCATGATCTCTGGTCACATCAGTGGAGGACAAGTTCAGGAGGTCAACACTCTGAATTCTCCAAAAGAAATTGAGCATCCTATTGACACACCCTGCAGCATAGGAAGCACTGGCACCCCATTAGAAGATTCCTGGAGCATCCACCATCAGGTCACCCCAGAGTCCGAGACCGGCAGCACCCACACCACCTCTTCAGATGACATCAAACCTCGCTCTGAGGATTATGATGCAGGAGGTTCACAAGACGACGACTGCTCCAATGACAGAGGGGTTTCCAAGTGTGGCACCATGCGCTGTCACGACTTCTTGGGTCGTAGCAGCAGCGACACAAGCACCCCAGAAGAGCTGAAGATGTACGAAGGTGGCACTGGGCTAAGAGTCGAGGTACGACTGCGTGGGCGAGAAGCAGAGACCACGAGTGAGGAGGAAGGTGTACGACAACGTCCTCGCTCCTGGCTGCACCGAGAAGAAGTCCCCGTGGAAGAAGACCACTCAGAAGTGGAAGCCACTGTTACAGTAAAGAGTGTCCCTGACCACCAGCTCTTTTCATCTGAGGAGGAAGAAGAAGATGATGATGATGAAGAAGAGGAAACGGAGGACGAAAGGTCAGAAGTTGAAGTGATTCCAGTACAGGGGACAGTACCTCCAACTGATCCCTCACCACACTTTCAGGGGATCATCAACCTGGCTTTTGATGATGACGTTGTTGACCAGGACAATGAACAACATGACTACCAGTCGACATCGAACTTCCGCCGGTCGGTGTTACTTTCTGTCGACGAATGTGAGGAACTGGGATCAGAGGAGGGCGGCGTCCAAACTCCACCTCAACAGCCTGATGGTGCAACAACTCCCTGTGATGTTTTTGAGCCTGACTCTACAACTCCTCAGTTTAACTGCACCCCTTCCACTGAACAACAGAACCACGTGGTAGATCCTCTTGAAAATTCAGGTGCAGGACATAAAAATGAGGATCAAAACAAAAAGTCATCCATATTTCTTACTGAGATTCAGGAGCCATTGCAAGAAGAGCAGAGCAATCACATCCAGGTAGACCGAGCAAAGTCCCACTGCCCTCCCCAGGAAGCTGAAACCAGAGACCTCCCTCCCCAGGAGCGTCCATGCCATCTCGATCTCTGGCAAACTGAACAGTACAGCAATGGAGCTCCAAGCAAAAATCCCTCTGAAAGCAAGAAAGCTGATTTACATCTAGACTTAAATGAACCTCAGCTGACAAGGGAATCTCCCTTACAAGCTGCACAATCTCCAGCAGGTAATGTATGATCTATGGACCCTCTTAGATCCCAAATCCAAACCCATCTTCTCTTCCCAGACTTCATCAGTGAACGTATAGCTTATCCCTGCAAGATTCATCCCCTTTGCTCTGATTCCTAGACCTTACCTCTGTCCAAAATATAACTACCCCTCTTTCAAAAAAAGGATATTACCAAACAGACTAGTTTAGAAACTAGTTCAGAGTATAAGCTCAAATTCAGTCGTTTTCATTTTTTCATAGCTTACAGCCTGCTTTCATCTCAACACATTCATCAAATAACTCTTAGAAATCTGAATTTGCAATGTCAATATCCTTTTTAAAGATGGAGATTGGACTCATCCAAAATGTACATGTACATTTAACCAACTGAACTACCTTTAACTCAGTTAACTCAGTTTACATAAAAAAAAGGGGGGAAAGCAGTGTACATTTCACTAAGGCTGATCATAGAATTGTATTTGTCAAAAGCATCTGCCTTGTGACAAAGCCTGTGGGATAGTTATACTAATGCACTTTTATGTACATAAAAATAAGATTTTGGATTATTTTTGTCATTTCTTTTATGCAGTGCAGTCTCTGGCCTTTTAAAGCCATAGCCAATTTGACATAGTTGAAGATGCTCTATGAAGCCATTTAACATCAGTATGTCATTGTTAAGTGATACTGGTAGAATTACTGTTAATATTAGACAATTTCTGAGAATTCTCTAATGCTGGTGATATTTTTAGAGCTTGTGTCTCTCCAGACTTATTTTCCTACACTTTCATGTGTTTTTCCTTTTGATTTATTTAAAAGCAGACATATTTAGCTTTTTACTAATCAAATGTCAAACTGTGCTTTGGATGCACAGAAAGCTGTATTTATCAGTCTGTGTATGAGTCAGGTTTTCCCCAAGCTCAAAGTGTCACCACTGAGTGTCTCAGCAATGGTCTTTCTGTTTACAGTATGTGTACTAATAACACTCAATTGATTTATTGATGTTAAACTACTTCACTTAGCACCTTTTAAACCTGTGAACATGTAAATGAAAAGCAAGTAAAATTTTCTTACAATTTGTTATCGTGACAACATGACATGAGATCAAGAATGAAAACTGTCTGTTCAAAATAGACCTCACTAAACTGCCACTGCTTCTAAAAAAGTGTATTTTACATGAGAACTTTTCCCTTGCATTTCTTCTGTTTAACTTTATTTCTCTTGGCAAATGTACCTGCCCCTGAGCTTTTTATGTTCAATTGTGTTTGTTTTATGTTTGGGTTTTGTTTTTTGCACTACATATATGCATGCTATTAAAATGATTTGCCATTTATTTACGCCATCTGTTTTTATTTAAATTTTGTTTCTCATTGTCATCTGTCATACCCAGTAGACTGGTGTTGCTAGATAGTTGTCCACCTTTTAAGAAAACTGTGTTCTGTTGTCTAAAGTTTTTGTTCAGTAAGTTTTGTGTAACGTCTGTAGCCTCCTCTGTAACGTATGTGATATGTCTCTAGAGCAGCTGTCATGGTTCTGCCATGTCTCTCTTTTTTCACTAGCATTTCAGAAAAAGAAATCTGCTGCACCATAACTAAGGGTTTATCCTGATGTAAACTGTAAATGATTTTGTTTCAGACCGTGATCAGTTACTTCATCATTTCCCATTTGAAAGTGTAAAAAAAAAATAGAAAAGTGTAAAAGAAACTTGGTGGTGTGCCATCATTTGTGCTACTAGGTGAAGCACGGTTGCTTGCATTTCTGTTTTTGTGACAGTATTTCAGTATGTTCATCAGGTCCACCCATTAAAATACCTGCACGTAAATAAAAAAAAAACAACAACAACAACATATCACTGGTATTTACTGACAAATGCAAACTTCACTGGTGCTGGCAAAGCATGGCATACTTTGTTTAGACATGTGGATAAAGAGATGCATTCAGAAAAGTGTTCCTCTGTGCATTACCTTTAAGGCAACTGTCTATCTTTGGCATCAATCCTCCAGGTGATACATGTCTTTGGTTTTAATGAATATACAATCAATTTACTGAGCATCAGGGTCATGCCTTCCTCTATGGGCGGTCTTCACCTGACCTCACAGTGCAAAAGGATACAGTTGCATTAAGGGTAAAATTTCAGTTAAGTGTTACTGTTATTGTAGTAGGCAGTGAATAATCAATTAAATTTAAAAATAAGTGTGGAGGAGTGAAGCATTTTGTCATTTTGCAGTATTGTCAATTGTTTTTAGGGGACATTGGTTGTGACAGATTGGATCAAAGCTGCAAACATGACCGTCGACCATCCAAAGCCCTCTCTCCTATTTACGAGATGGATGTGGGAGAAACCTTTGAGCACTGCTCGGACAAGGACAGGAATATAGAACAGCAGGCCGAGGAGGAAAGAGAGAAAGTGGAAAATGACAAAAGCAGTGAGTTTGCAGAGCGGGACTGGAGCCTGCTCAGGCAGCTCCTTTCAGATCAAGAGTCCAATCTGGGTGTTATAAACCCTGTGCCTGAAGAGCTCAATCTGGCTCAGTACCTTATTAAGCAGACGCTGTCCTTATCACGTGACTGCTTGGACTCGCAGGCCTTCCTGTCCCCAGAGAAAGAGTCCTTCAAACGCTGGGCAGAACTCATTTCACCCATGGAGGACTCTTCCACCAGCATCACTGTGACCAGCTTCTCTCCTGAAGATGCTGCATCACCACAGGGAGAATGGACCATCGTGGAACTGGAAACGCATCACTAATAGCACAGAGGAGACCTGCCGGACAGTTGACACCTTCTCTACAAACTTTAACCATCTTCAACATCTACTCTGGCTTATTATAATTTATATGATTATCACAGCTCTCTTGTCAAATGTTTTCCTGAACTCTGCAGGACTATGGACTGCAGCAGCTTATTTGCATCACTCATTTTGCGATCAGTGGACTGTTTCTTGACACAAATGAGCTGTTATGCATGCAAATATTTTTGTATGTTTGACTGTTTAATTGATGTTCCTTCAAAGCTGTAGAAAAAAATAAGGGAATTTCTTTCTCATGGAAGTCTTCTGATAATACAGTTGACTGGAATTTATAAAAAGGAAAAAATAATATTGGCCTACAGGCTTGCATTGAGTGTCATATTGGAAATAAAGGTTCATGTTTCAGAAGAAATTGAAACTGGTTGTGACTGAATAAAAACAAAAAATCCCCTGTTGACACTTTAGAATACTAAAAACACAGGTGTCAAGAGTACTAAATGTGTCTGCTGGTTTGGCTAATAGACCTTTTCACAGCAGACATTTTCACTTGTTAACACAGGTATAATTGCTGTCATTAAAAACTGCTGCATCCATTTATGCGGCTTGTGAAAGGGGCTCCTGGGGCATCTTAATGGAACAGCCAGTTAATGTTTTCAGAACCACCTGAGCTTTTGTTGCTTAAAACCACAGTGTCGACAGTGAAACACATCCTTCACTCAAAGTAGGATCATAGAAAAGGACATTTTTTTTAAATATATTTTTGTCAAATTAACTATCCCATTAAACAAATAAAAAAATAAAATAAACACATGGTGCCTGGCACAACAAATCCCACCCCACTTAAACAAATGTATTGGTGACCTTTGACCTACATTCACCGAAATTAACGGGATCTATTCTGGACCACCTTGCACTTTTCCTGAAAATTTAATGGGAATTGGTCAGGTAGTTTTCGAGTAAAGCGGGTTTCAAACAGACAGACAGACAAACCGACTCAATCACAATACTCCTCTCACCTTGGGGGCGTGTGAAAAAAATAACTACCAATCAAACAACCAACCTGCTCCACGAGAGGCCACAGCGACCTCTGGTGGCTGCGCGAGGGCAACAAAACTAACCGTTTTAAATCCTTAATTTCACTGGAAACCGCTTCCATTATTTGAGCAGGAGGTAATGGCACATAATGAAGAAACTTATCCTCAGTGGAAAACTACCATTATAATTAGCACATCACTTCAGGTAGTGTATAATAAGTTATACTTTGCTAACCTTAGCTCGTACAGCTGAGCTAATAGATAAACTATAGCCAGTAATATTACAAGCTAGCTGAGTGTTAAATATTACTAACTTTAAAAGTTGGGTTTTTTTCCAGAACCATGACACAGTGAAGACCCTCAGAGAGCAGCAGCACCGAATTAGGTTTTCAGACAGTGTTGTATCTGGAGCCTTTATTTTTCCTCTTTCAGGTATTATTATTATTTTTTATTTCTTTTTACAATTTCCCTCAACACCATACCCACTAACACTAATTCGTTGTACTATATAAGTTGTACAGTGAGCTTCTATTATTATTCCAAATCCAGGATTCTACCCTTACTGTGTTTGAAAACTCAACATAATATATATATATATATATATATATATATATATATATATATATATATATATATATATATATATATATATATATATATATATATATATATATATATATATATATATATATATATATTTGTTCAGGCACTGCGTTTCTGTTAGCTGATCCAGATCCCTGTGAAGAATCAGGACTCACTGAGAAGCTGGAGAAGTTTGTTCAAGTCCATCGTAACAGCTTCCTGCTCCTACATGCCCCCTTCAATGGGAAAAAGGAACTGGAAACCATGTCTCTGATCCAACACAGGTATGTAGACTTGTCTACCAGGATGACCAATAAGCCAAATATGGGACAAAAGCCTTAAATGTTGATGTAATGTTTTTCTTGTAATAATAATACCATTTTGGCTTCTCTAGTTGACGTTTTCTCCTTTTGGTTCTGATAATGAAGTTGAATAAGAATTCAGATTGCATTTGTTGACAAATGAACCAAAATACAGTCAGATAAATAAACAAGATCATCCTCAAAATTAACAAGATTAACATTACATCAGCAATATTCACTTGTGGAAAACCAAACAGACAAACACAAAAACCCAGGAGGCAATCACAATATATGTATATCTCAAAGCCTTTAAATTACTAAACATTGAGGGAACCCAAAAAATCATCCAGGAGCAGGACCCATATGACAGTTTAGAGATAAAACATCTTTTATGGGAGGAGTAATCAGACAGAAGTGAGCTCCATTACTGTACTGTAAAGAAATGTTTTCAGGACCTTTCAGCTTTATTGTCCTGTTGAAAAAAAGAAATTAAAAAGTCATCAAATGTAATAAGCTTATATTGATGAAGTACTTTCTTACAGTCCAATTGCTAATTTCACATTTACACTAATCAATTTGCATTTCCATTTTGTCAAGAGTCATGGATGGAAACAAACAAATTTTAATTTCCCTCTGCTCAAAATTCACCTTAGAACCTTTGGATGTAAACCTCACTTTCATCTGCTTGAAGTCATACATTTCCTTCAAAATCAAAATGTGGGATGCTGCCTCAGTGGGGTGACATGGGATAATGCTACAGGGCCTGTGATCATGTCTGTGTTATCAGACAATAAGACATTTTCAAAGCACTATAGCAAAAAAACATTCTCCCAGCTTTTGTTTTGACATTGATAGATGAATGTACAAATATAATAGTTTTAATTTGATAGCATAAAACTATTCAATTTTACCTTTATGTTAGAGCTACATGATATATCGTTAAAAAAACGTAATCTCGGTTCACACCTACACACGATTCACTTTTTAATTCGAAACTGTTTTTATGTGTTTGTTTTTTTCCACCATGAGCCACATAACACTTCAGTTTGCTTCACTTCTGCTTCTGTAAAGTCCACTGTTGAGCTGCACATCATGTCATTGTGGGTAGCAGCAGGTTTTCTCTCTAAACCAATCATGAATGGACCTACATGTCACGTGATTCAATGGTAGGCAAGGTACAAAGACATACACACAATAGCATGAGTGAGTGAGGAAATAGGTGAAGTCTACATGAGGAAAATTGATGAAAACCCAGTGGAGGTCTGCGCTCAAGTATGCAAATTTTGGGTTTGAGTTGAATAAAAATTTTACTTTTTTCTTTTTTTTTTTTTTATCGTGCAGAGAATTGTGATAGATATTTACAAGAGCACACACCACTGATCCACACAGAGCTGTTGAGCTGTGGTTGTCTTTCTTAAATTCCTGCAAGAGTGTTAGATTTACGGCTCAGGTTTTGCACTGAATGAATAAATCCAGACTAGATTTGCATTATATTTCAATAAATATACTTTTTGTGATATGTTTCTTTGGTAGTGTGCCTTGTGATATTTCTAATGCAAATTATGTGCCGTGGCTCAAAAAGGTTGTGAAACACTGCAATAATCTACCTACAACTACTGGGGTTGGACAACAAGAGAACATTAAGGTCATTTTTCTCAGTTTGGTGATCTGTCAGTTACTGCCTTTTTGCTCTGTAGTGTATGCATTTAGTTATTGGTGCAAATTGTATGGTTTACTGAGGAAATGTATTATAAATTACTTATGTATTTATGTTGTTTTTTCAGTCAGCTGTGTAACTGAAGGAGGTACTGTTTTGTCATTGTTAGATTCTTTGGAACCAATCTCCGGATTGTCCCCATCCAAAACAAAGCTGACATTATCAAAGGAATGTTAACAATTGCCAAGGTAAGAGATACACTGCACAAACAGCATTTGGTTGCTAAGGAAACAGAAATTATTTTGTATAACTGTAGCATACTGAACTGAGAGAAGGTTGATGTTTCTTCAGGCCACTAGCAAACCCTATGTAGATCGCATTCGGGACCGGATGTCTCTGGCCCAGGCCCATATCATCGAAAGCAGCCCTGTGTGGGAGATGCTAAAAGATATTCTGTAAAGCTCAGCAGTTGTTTCCACATAACATACGATCCTTTGTGTAAGTCTATGAGATCCAAACTAATATAACACAATACAAATTTAAACAGTTTAAAAGTATGTTCTTCATTTGTTTTTGTTTTGTTTGTTAATGCTGGCTTACAAAATGACTCAGAAATGCATATTATGTTTTTTTTTTATTGATCAAGTAAATCAAATGAATTAAAATGATGTTAAGAAACAATTACCAAACTTGTCTGCAGTGAAAATGTCTAACAGTGTCAGTGACCTAGTTTAGGATCTTCAGCTTCTCCTCTGTGATCTCTTCAATACGAACAATAAGACTCTCCATCAGGTCAAATGTCACCAAAGCACTCTGCAACACCTGAGACACATGAAAAAGGTCAGACAACAAACCCGTCTGAGGCTGGAGTCAAAACACAGCTGCCATATTTTGTCAGGAATGAGTGTTTGTATGTATACCTGCTGCTGGGCCTCTGGAGACATGTCTGATATGTTCTCATGTTTCACTGTTATTTTCTGCACCAACCTTGTGGCTCTAGCAGCACCTCTGGCCTCTACAACAGAAATAAAAAAGACATTTATAATCTAATACTGTTAAATCTAAATATAGTTTAGTTCTGAAGAATATCAGCCGATGCCTACCTTTAGCTTTTAGCTTTTGATCCTCTTTTAGTGCCTTCAGTTCAGCGGAGTAATATCCTCTTGATATGTTGATACACACCCGCAGTATTTTCAGGTATTCATCTTTCATCCTGCACAACTCTTCCCACACATCAGTCTTAAATGTAGAAGAGAAAATCATGCTGTGTTATGCTTTCTGGGTTGACCTAGCAGACTAGAAGGAAAGGTAAAAAAATAAAAATATATATATTGAAAGACACCCACTTACAATGCTCCTGAGTTCCTTCTCTTTAAGAAGAAGATAGCGTAGAAGGTTCAGAGACTCCATGATCCTGGATAAAGAGACAGAAAGAATATATGTGTGTATGTATATATATATATATATATATATATATATATATACATACCAGCGAGTCAGTATCCCATTCCCATACTAAAATCTTTTTTAAATAAATTTTGTGTACTACAAAGTAATTTTACAGTATATTATAAATGGTACAAACAGCTTGATGCCAATATTGGTTGTCATTTCTCCAGCTTTTCTCTTCAATCACTGATTCATTGTCATATTTTAGAACTGTTGAAATCCCATTTCATTTATTTTCACTCTTCCGTGTCTCTCACCCAAGTCTTTTACTCTCAGTTTGAATCCTGAATTAGAATGATTGTGTCCGAAAGTAAATCTATGCAAGATAAGCTTAATACTGTCAATGATTTCCATAATCCTACAAGCCTACATGTGGTGATTGTTAAATGTATTTAATGAATTAAATATCATCTACTCATATTTATGACATTGGCATCACTGATCCACCTCTTCCAGTTTGATTCAGCAGCATTTTTTTTCCTGTTAACGATTCATTTCACTGTTGACTCTTTGCAGCGTATTACAACAACTGTGACTCTCGAAGCAGAAAATCAATAACTGATATAACTACAGTCTGTGAAGCTTGAACCCATACAAGTTAAGGTGAAGTTCTGCTGCATAAAATATCAAATATTACATTAAACAGTTGTGGCATAAGGTTCAAATGCACATCTTGTCTCTTAGGTCTGTTGTTTATTTTCCTAAACGGTCAAATCACCAGCTGGAGTGAATTATGAGATAACATTTTGTCCTCTCTCCTTTTGTAAAAAGTGTACTCTAAAGGAGATTCTATAAAAACCATTGAAGCTCCTTTCCTTTGCATTTGGACAGTTTTTATTATGGCTAACACACTGATATTTCTGGGTCATTTCACTCAGTTAGGAACCTTCATAACTAAAAAGGATCATTCTAATGCACCCAAAGTTTTGGTGCTGAAACAGTAAGTAGAGCAGGATGATCAATTCCAGGTTGCAAATGAAGAAATCTAATTAACAGTTAATATACACTTGATAAAGTCATCAGTACCATTTATAACCCTCCTACCTTTACTGCCTGAAAATGCAAGCAAATGGGAGATACACAAACCTGATTTTGAATCAGATCAATTGAATTACAATATGCTGGTGGTGAATTTTCGAATGTATGCTCAGTGTTGCTACTGAACTATCAGTCCATGTTTTGAGCAGCAAATGAACTGGGTCTGTCATGAGTAAAGTTCCTCTTTGTGTTACTTACATGTCCATATTGTGAACCAGGTCTGTTCCTGAACCTTGTGGCAAACACAATACCAGCCCCATCAGGGAGATAAACTCTGCACCGAGGAACCATTTATTGCCGTTGTCCAACTAGAAAACAGTTACCATCCATTAAAGTCACCAGATCACCTACCATACCTCTGAAACAAACACTAAAGTAGCATCTTCATTATGTCAAATCATAATAATAAGGCTTTTCCCATACCTTCAGGGATAATTCCACTTCATTTCTGATGTTTTTTACTATGTAACCATCTATCCCTGGATGGTTACTGGTTTTTAACATACATCTGAAATCATAAGGAGGAAATGACACTAGAATTCACATGATTTGGCTCTATACACTAACTAGTCCAAGGAAAGTTTACACAGTTATACCAGGTTGGTAACATTTTCTTTTTTTGTTCAATGATTCTTTTACCTGAAGAACTTGTGCTTTGCTTCAGCATCTAATTTATTGATGAAAAGCTGGAAAACCTGTAGTCCTTTTTCTCTCTAGGGAATCAGAGACACAGTAAATTAATAAATAATGCACCTCATAGAAAAACTCAAACAATACAATATATGCAGCATTTTGTTATCAGCGTTATTTTAAACTTACCAGATGTTTTATTGGACAATCACTGAGAACGTGTCGTAGGTTCTGTGAATTGGAGAATGTCGGAATTAACTTTGAATTAAATTTGTATTCAGATTCAGATCCTTTATTGTCAGTATATTTCTCTATACATGCACCGCACACTGAATTTCAACCTCTGGAACATGCAGGAACACATCATACACTGCAGACTAGGAGTGGACTTGCCATGTCAGACACTCAGGGAGTAAACAGGGCCTTGCTCAAGGACACATCAATCGACAACTTTTTCTGCCAGTTTGTGGAATTAAACTGTGACTCTTCGGTCACAAGCGTACTGCACAGTTGCAGGAAAAATGATTAAACCACCCTTGTTTTCTTCAATTTCTTGTTCATTTTATTGCCTGGAACAAGTAAAGATACATCTGTTTGGACATATATAATGATAACAATAAAAATAGCTCATAAGAGTTTCATTTAAGTAGTGATATCTGTGCATTTTCCATATACTTCATTTTCACTTCATTTTTTTTAAGGCATTCCAAGTTTTCTTTTCTGACTGTTTTAGTCCAATTATACAAACAGGAGTTAGTACTTAATAGGATAAGCATTGTTGTTGATGACTTTTGATGGTCTAATATTTTTTTTCCATGCCTGTATGTGATCTTGTCAACAGTGAGATTGTGGTGGTTTATGATATAAGGCAGCGACTTTACATATTGAGCCTTTAACGTGTACAGTATGGTGACATCTGGTGTCATTTTACCTGTGGAACACTGTAGAAACTCCTCAGTTCAAGTAGACTCACTGGAAGGTTGTTGTTCTGAACACCCTCCAAGCTTTTTGCATAAAGTGCCTGAAGGAAAATAGATCCAAGACAAACTATTTTTCAATTGACCTATTTTCAGTTCTATAAATAAAATACAACGTTGCCTGTAATGTTGGAATGAAATATTTTTAACTGGAGAATGTGATTTATTTTTGGTAGATAAAGTGTATTTGGGACGGGGTATATAATCATTGCACCAGGTCAAAGGTGATTACTAATGTGTATAAATAAGAATAAAAAGAATTTGTCTTATAAGAAAAATCTTTATTTTTTATGGGCAATGGTGTAAATGACACTTACCAGTCCTTTGTGCAAATGGGATTCTTTTTTACTGAAACAAAATAAAATATTAATGTTGTTTTTTTGGGTTTTTTTTTTGAAAAGTCAATTATTTTGAATTAAACACAGTCACAATTTCATGTTATATTCATAGCGTACCTACTGAGCATTTGATTAATGTATTCCATATTACACTGCAGAACAAACACAGGGCTGGAAAAGAAGCAGATGTTAAACATGAATGATGCGTTATAGACCAGCTCATGACAAGATTCTATAGGTCTTTAATTATACCTGAAAACTGCAGGAAAGCTCTCTATGTTGATGAGCTGAACAAAGAGCAGATAAGCCAGACATGCTCTCGACTCTTTGGACTGAGTAATGTCCGTCAGGGGACTTTTCTTCAGTGAGTTAAAAAACAGCAGCTCCGAAAAAGGCTCTTGAATTGCAGATATTGTAACCTGCAATTCACAGCAGACATGACTTTGTGGACAGTTTAGGAGTGCAAGTGTCTGAAAAAAAAATAGTAAAAAAAAAAAGCTTTTTCCCTACCATTATCTCAGTAGCAAACAGCCAGAGCGGTGATTTTCTGTCTCTTTTCAGTTGAGTGTCAAGCAAAGGCTCTCTTAAGCTCCTCATACAGCTGCAGACAAGAGGCAGATAAGAAACCTTTACCATGTTCACCTCACACTGAAATAAACAACTGGATAAACTAAATTGAAGATAATTTAGTGGTAAAATGTATTAATGTATTCTAACAGCATTTAATATCTTTTTAAAAAAAAGTCTGTAAAATATATTAGATTTCATATGGTTGGTATGTGAATATCTTAAGTTATGTTACCATAATGTTTGCTATACTGTGCATAATGTTTCTGGGAAATGTCCAAAGTTAACATTAGTCTATTCAGTTCCACCCATTCTAACCTCACAATTGATATTAACCAAGTATCACTAAATTTGTAGCCTCAGAACGGTGGGAATCAAGACTTTAGAGGAAATATTTACATTCTCTTAAATTCTAAGGAGTCACAAGTTTTTGCCAGTGTGGCCATTAAATTCTGTTGTAAATAGGTGAAAAGGTTTTAAAACGTCTTGAATTTAACTTATAGAAACCTATTGGAACACTGGTGTTTAAAAAAAGAAAAGAAAATGAAAATACAGTCTTCCAAAGCAAAAAAAAAAGAGTTAAAATGAGCTCTACCTTAATCATCAGCAGAATTAAAATGTAAGATATGCATAAATGTAGCTGTAATATTAATTTATATACATTAAATATAAAAACTCTGACATGGACCATTTTACAACACAACTTTAACATTACATCCTTAGTGTTCATGTTGTTGATAAAATGCCCAGGTTTCCAATGCAGATTTTCCACATAGATTAAGAAAAACTAAATTAATACTTATTTCACCACTGAGTTAAATTTGTCAGATTGATTTAAAAAAAAAAAAAAAAAAAAACATCCACTAATACTATTAACCCCTTTAGCCCGGTCGGCCCACGGGTGGGCTGAGAAAATTGTGTAATTTTTCATTAATTATTAACATATAATAAATCTGGACAATGGAAATTTGTTTCAACTTTTGCTCAAAGTTAACTAGATACATAAGTACATTTAATTACACCCAAACACACAAGCAAAGAAACATACAACTTCAGAAGCTCTGCTCTGAGTTCTTCATCTTCCACATTGTCGACACACTTTCCTCTTTCCCTCTTCAGCCTCTCTGTGAAGGGCTTTGTAAAGACAACCAAAGCAGCACAGCAGCGGCACAGACCAAACTCATCATCCTCCTCCTGCTGCCTGGTGTAAGGTACAGGCAGACGACCCAGCTGCCTTTGAAGGGCAGACAGGACCAGGCCCACAGAGGCTGCCTTCCCTTCATCCATCCGCAGCACAACTGTTCAAAACACAAGTTTACTGTGTAATGTCAGGTTTATACAGCAGAGGGCGCCACATACCATCTTTAAACAGCAGCATTTACCAGTTCCATCCAATATATGATGTACCATAGATGTTTTAGATGACTAATACTCATAAATTAGCCATATTTTGTACCTTTAAAGAGGTCATAAATAGCTAAACCTACTTTTATTAGTCTTTGGTTCATAGATTTATGTATTTGGACCTTAATAGTTCAAAAAGTTTGAATTTGAACCCTTCAGGTGCTGCACATCTTTCTTTATATTCATTTTGGCAAAAATTGGGTGGATTTCTATTACCTGTTTTAATTGACATAACTATATTTTCACATACGTATACAGTAAGGTTAGAATTTCCAATGAATATAGACAGAGCAGCACAGTCAACAACCTGGTAGACAACAGGGAAATGTTTTAAAATGCAAAATTAAATTAAAAAAATATGTTGCATATATGAATATCACTTCTTTAAAATGTATTTATCTGGCACAATTAGTAGTAATATCTCCAAAACATTATGCATAAATATCATGAAAATTACTATTATAAAAGCAAAACCAATCAGGGACATAAGATAAAATAAAGTAAGATAAGATAAGACATTATTAATTCAACTATGGGGAAATTTCAGTGTTTACAGCAACAAAATACAGAAAATAAAGACAGGCAGAACATCAGAAATGTAAGAGAATCTATTTAAATGACTATATCTGTACAAACATACATATTATTTACATATTTGTAATAGAGTAGGAGTACATGGTATTGGCATTGATGTGACCTAGGAGGATTAACTGTGAACTATAAGTATACACATGCTAAACTACTCTGTTGGTCTGTGAGGGATTGTCAGTGTTGTAATTCGAGTCACATTACCTGTTTGCAGATGTGGAATAAGAGTTAGGATGGTTTCAGAAATGGCACCTGGATGAGTGTCATCAATCAGTTCAACTAAACTGTGCAGAAGGTCCTTTGGGTTGCAGGTCTAGACAACAAAAACATCATTTAACATAATGTATCCAATGTGTAACTATATATATTAAGGACTTGTCTGCACCTACCCTGGTCAGATGTATGGTGGCAGTCTGGCAGTCATCACAATTTTTATTTTTAATTATTTCACATACCAATGGTGACAAGAGAACACATCCCATAGATTTCACAATCCCCTGGGGTGTAAAAGAAAACACAGTTATAGCGTTAAATGATAAATAAGGACATATGTGTGCTATGTGCTGCCTGGGTCTTCCTTTTACATTTACATGTATGGCTTCAGAGACAGAAGAAGGCAGCAGCAACTGCACTTTTATACTTGTGTTTTTATTGAATTTTCACATAGTTAAAAAAAAAAAAACATAAATACATGTTGGTTAAAATTGTGATGGATACATGGGTGCAGATGTATGGGGGGGTGGAGGGATGTGTCCTCCTCAGATTCAGATTGACCTCGATCCACCCCTCACCCCCCACTTACAAGGTGAAAAAAAGAACTTCATCTGCTGTTTTTGCATAAGGCAAAAATCCCAGGCAAAACATAAGACTGATTAATATACTGGTTTTAGCTGCAGCACACACAGTTGTGATTACAGCGTAGCATCTTGTGTTAGAGTCAACACGATGGTTAACAATAGTTTGAGTGTGAGACACACATTTCAAGAAGTTGACACTCACTCACCACGCATGCCATTTGTAGCTGATCAGGACCAATCCTCCCTACAGGCAGAACATGTGCAGTGCGTCAAGTCCTACGATCTATAGGGGGACCGACTTAAAATGTGCACCCTGCCCTGAAACATAACACTTGTGTAATGTGTAGTATCAGACAGCAGCTCTGTGTCCTCTGTGACACAGGCCGTCAGCCTGGTACCGACTCAGGTAGTTCTTCCCGTCTCTGTCCACCTGTCCTGTTTTCCTGTCTTTCTGCTTTATGAGTTTGTTCATATCCTTCTCATGTCCATTCTCTAACCTGTTCTTCTTCTCTTCTGTGCTTCCAGTCCTCAGTTCAGGACGGTCCAGATGCATTCCTCCGGTACCACTATCCTGATCTTTTACATCACAGATGTCAAACATGCAGAGCCCAAAACAGCTTTGTCTCCCCCAGTTCAAAAATCCTATCTGCACCCTTGGATGGATAGTTACTAAAAACCTTCAAGGGGCTTAAAAAGCAGCAACCTCCACTTGCATCTGACTAGACCAAAATTGGGCAATGTGTGGTCTAACATCATCAACCAATAAAAATATGAGGCTTCACAAATGACTTAAGCTGATAATCTCAAGGGTCACAACAACATATCCACCAGAATGCATTATCAGATATGTTTCTGTCACATTAGGGGGGGACTAATGACACTGATTGTCTTACAGTTATCATTATAGTACACATGGGGAGTAAAGCATGTTTTAAAACTACAGAACCTAGCTGTTTTATTGAACTATGAAGCTGACCACCTGAACACTTTAACAGCAGAACACAGCTCTGTACAAAGCACCATCACATCTTCATTTTCATATCTTTTCCAAGCTCCTCCTGAAAGCCAGGGATTTTTCACGTGATAATCAATCATTTGAACCCCTCGAGGTTGTTTTAGCCTCCAATAAGAGATGGCACATGCTTCTAAAAGTGCACTACACATAAACACATAACTGTGTGAAGCGTGGTGAGATGGGAGAACCAAGGGCACTTAGGAGTACTGCATTGAAAAAGGTTATCAGTGGAGCGAGAAATCTGACTGAATGTCTGCCTGTTACCATCCCACACCTCCAGGTCAAGAGGCCAGTGGGCACAGAGCAGTGACTACATGTTAACGTTAAATACAGTCGCGCTGCAGCAAAGTGGCTGCTGCTGTTTTGTCTCAGTCGATGAGGCTGTTGCTGCTGAGGACTGAGTGTTGACCAGTGTGTTTTCTAGTCATGTATGACAGATTAACACTGTCAGTCAGCTGTCACTTCATACCTATGAGATGTGGCTGTTTGTAGACAGTGTTTTACATCTGAGCTCAGAGAATGTCTGTGTGACACGTATCAGTGAGTGTGCAGACATACCTGGTTTCTCTCATCCTTAAGGAATTTTAGTAGTTTTGCACTTTCGCGCTGAGTGAGGCAGGAACATCCTATATTCTTAAACTGTTGGTAGTCCTCTTGTTTCAGGTCTTCCTCTGGTACTTCTCTCTAATACAAATATTAGAGAGAACTTGTTGTTTACACAGTCCTTGTAGGAGGTTAAATGTTGTTAACTGACAAAAGGCTAATACTCTTATGGAGCTTCACGACTAGTGTTGCAATCACAATATCAGTATGTGATTTAAAAATAAATAAATAAAATGCTGTTTAATTTATTCAAAAAGAATGGGAACACTCATTCTTTGTTTATATACAGTCTTCTTAATATACCAAAGACAAAGAAATAACCTGTTGTTGTTGTTGTTTGTTTAACCATTGAAGTTGACCTTTTGTGTGTGTTCACATTTATTGTCATAAGAGCAATTTGCCTCAAAACCCAAGCAGGTAAATTCACGACGCTATTTGTTTATTGTAAATTGTATTTCCTTCCACAATAATAGTGATATCAAATTACAAAGCTCCAAAGATATCATGATTTATATACCTTAGTGTTAACAACAATTTACAGACTTTAGTCATTTTGAGTAATGTTTACAGCATTTATAAGTAGATTTATTTACACTATATCTACATCACATTAAAAATCTATTGATATCTGGCACTTTGAAGGTAGATAAATGATTTAAATATGTTGCATTCATATATTCAGATTCTGTATATTGTATTATTATTATTATTATTGTTGTTGTTGTTGTTATTGTTGTATTATTGTCATTTTTGTGTACTTAACTCATGTCAGACACTTACAATATGACTGTCTGACAATGTAAAACAGAAGCTGTTATTTGCTTTCTCATTTTAAGCCTAATTCAGGAAACAATATAAAGAATAGGGCCTCCCAGTTTTCAGTTATTGTTTAATTAATTCTCCTTTAGTTAAAACATATATGTCTAAATAGATAACTAATGTCCATAAAATACTTATTGAAGTAACAATTGAAGTGAACCAAGTATTTGTGAGGATAATAATGTGGATTTAAATCAATTTGTCAATATAAGAGGACATTTATTATAATGTTCAATCTCATAATATTTACTTAAATACATAATCTGAATCTATTTAGGCCTGTCTTTGTACATATAGTCAGTTCAAATAGTACTTTACAAGAAATACTATATCACAATATAACATGTGGTCACACATAAATCAAAAAAATACAGCATGTGATAGTCTGCACCTTGAAAATACAATAGAATAACCACATATGTTCATCTTTAAATCCAAAAAATTAGACAAAATACAACCTTTAAATAATAATTCATGTATTTTTTAATCACTTTTCCTCAGCAATAATATTTATTTTGTTCATTGTTTACAGATATGATATCAGATACACCGAAGATGGAGCCACTTAAGTCCAACTTCTTGTTCACTTTGTTTAATTAATCACAAACATCAAAATAAGTGTCCTGTTTCAGAAAGAACAGAGCTATCCATGATCATATGTCTCACTTAAAGTGTATTACATCAATGAAGAACACAGTTGACTTACCCATCTCTGGATTATATCATTCACCTGTTCTTCATTCATCATCAGTCTTTCCTGTGCCCTGACAGACAATCCTATTATATGGCTATATTTCAAACATGTAACAAAATAGATCTGAACAATAGACACTGAATCAACTATAAATAACCTGTGGCAGAACCCGTATTTGACCAAATGAGAAGATCTCCTGAAATCTCTGGGGAGAAGAACGAGACACAGTCTGTGAGGAAAACATAAACCTCTTATCTTCCTTTGTGCTGGGTATGTAATAGGATTAAACCAGAGCACTTCTATGTGGTCACAGAAAATGTGGAACTGTCTAGATGGATTGAGTCTGTAACACTCTCTAAATAGTGAATAGTGCAGACACGGTTCTGTTTGTTAAGACACACGTCAACACACTGATATAGTTGAAGTATTTCCGTTACTGTAGGTGGGGACATGCTACTTATATGATCAAAATAGCAGCTCTAATTTTGAATTGGGCTTAATATGTTATTTTGTTTCCCACTTTAACATCTTGAGTTTTCTGATGAGAATAGAGCAGCGTACAGCCTTAAAATAGTCTTGTTTTCATTTTGTTTCTTTAACTATAGATTAATTATACTTTAGTTTTCCAAGCTCTTAAAGCACATTTTAGGTGACATTAATTCTTGATAGGTATGAAAGTAACATTTTAAAGACTTGTCATTTCTTAACTAAGGGTATAGTCAGACCTCACCTCTAAAATGAAGCTAATGCAGAAGTCTATTAAATTTGTAATACTGCTGATGGGCACTGGGGTTGGCTCCAAAAACCTGCCTCCCATTGATAGTACATTGAACTTTTCTTCTAACTATATTAAGGCTAATACATAATTCATTATTTTTTCTAGTTCTCATTCCAAATTAATTTATTTTATTTGGAAACTCTAAGATATGATCTGCAGGTCGTTCATTAAATCTTTCCTCTGTTAATAAGATTTCAGGTTTAAGCTTTAATGTCTGCTGTGTCAGGCTTTTATTGGCAGATTGAGCCAACAGCTCACTCAGACGACCAGAGTTTTGGTTTATTTTTTCCAACACATTTTTTCCTGACTGAATCTAGTTGTGATTAAGTTGCCACTAGCGATGCTGTAAATTGATATTGTTACAAAATGGTTCATGTAATTTACTAGAACTTAGATAGCACTTAGCATTAGCTCACCTCTGATCACTCAGGTGTCTGTGGTTCTGCATCTTTCATCCAAATATGTTAAGTTCTGTGTCCAAAAAGTCAACATGGGAACAATCAAATCACAAACTACTAGGTTTAAAATGACTGTTTACAAACCAATGGGTGATATCATGTTTTCTCTGTCCAGTTCTATGCAATCCATGTTTCTTGTGAATATAAACACAATCACAGATGGGGTTATAATGATAGTAACCTTCATTTAGTGCAGACAAATCACATTTTATCATAAATATAAACAAGTGGTGCCAGTCGCAACAAACCCTAGCTGATGCCATGTCTATGCCTGTCCTGATGTTAGCATATTAATTGCCTCTATATATTTGACAAGTTTGAAGTAATTTCAAACAAAATTGCTATTTTTGTAGACATTTGAAATTCCACCCATAAGTAAATGGGAGAAAAATTATATTTAAGAAATGTATAAAACTGATGAACTTTGACCTACTTTTACCAAAATGTGATACTTCGGTCACACTCTGAGTCACTGACAATATATAAAGCTTATTTGGCATGACGATGACGATGACGATGACGATGACGATGACGATGACGATGACGATGACGATGACGATGACGATTTGTGGCTAAAGTGTTAACATTTAAAGAAACAAACAAAACCAAAAACAATACCCCTTCCCTCCCCCTCCGGGGGCTGGGGTAATAAGTTCAATCAACACATTGTAAAACACTCAGATGCTTCTGTATCCACACATCATTCTACATGTGAACACTTGTCCAGTCAGATACATTAATTGAAATTGACCAATCAGGAGTTAGCATACAAAGCTGCTACCCTCAGGTTAAATGGTATCAGTTAGGTTAATGTGTTCATTTATATAACCATTGCAACATTTAACACTGTTATTGCAGTTACTTCAGTCTGTCCTTCATGGATAATATGATTAAAAATACATTCACCACTGAGAGACTTTGTTGGAGTTTCTTAGTCAATAATTTCATTTCTGTTTTGTGAGACTTTGTGAGACTGCTGTGCTGTGTTAGTTCTTAGTCTAATGCAAATTAGACATAAAATAAAGTCAGCTTTCAATGTTGTAGAGGTCTGCCAATACATACTAATGCTACTGTGGAAGACACAAGATGGCTGCCAACACTGTCCTTTGTGTGTTTGCTTGTGAGTGTTCTTTAAATATGCATCTGTTTTACTGATTTATTAACTTCTTAAAGCTAAGCAGCAGTTTGACTTACCTCTTAACAGAAGTAATAGATATTATGGAGATGAAACCGTTGTGTTTTTGAGAACCATTTTCACACAAAAATAGCTGAAGAAATGGCAGACAGTCTGGGTTGGAAGTTCTTATAATAAGTTATTGACCTTTGCATAGAAATAAGGGAAACATCATGCCATAAATTGTTGTTTGTTTATGGTTAAATTGAATTGTAGATATGTACATTTTGTTTTAAGATGACACCTTATCAACAATGATAAAACAAAACAAAACAAGTATTCTGAATGTGTTAGGGTCTGGTGGTGTGTTAAGTACATATGATGAGCAATATACTAAAAGATGAGTGCTGATTCATTAAAAAATGAATCCACGCCCAGTGCAGTTCTATATGTCCTAGTCTGTTCTGTGTAATTACACCAAATGAGCCTGTTGCACAGAGGTACATGGCTTAAGTGTGCTTTTCCACAATTGCTTAATGACAACATATTGCTCCTCTGTTTAAACATAAAGGCTTCAAAGGCTTGGATCATCTTTTCCCCCCATGGCGTTTGTGTGCGTGTCTAATATAATAGAGGTACAATCAGTGACTTCCTGCTGCATCCACACAGCCTCACTAAAGGTGCAGCTCAAGTCCTGATTTTAAATGAATAGGACGACAAGCGTGTTTGAACGGTTGGATTTAGACAACATCTGCCGCTCAGGTTTGCTCTCACTATTGCTGTGTGATGAAAGCCTCAAACAAAAAGCCACAAAGCAAATACAGTACACTGACTGCAGCTTTCTCCCTGTTGGTCTCGGATTTTGTCATTCTTAATTGTGGACTGATGAAGGTTTGTTTACACAGTGGTCTTCTGGTTGCATGAAACACACCAAAGATCACTTTTATATCATTGTTTATGTCTTCTTTCACTGTGCTGACTTCAGGGCAGCAGTGTACGTTAAAGACTACATTAAATATAAACTCTGTATGAACTAGTGCCACATCAGTGTAGTCCTGATTGCAGGTGGTGAATATGAGGTTGATTAGCATTTATTTTCATCACAATATATAAGTAAAACTACTAGCTTCTTGACTTTGCTGTATAGAATTTGGCAACCAACATCACGGTGCAGTGCATTCTGGGATGTAAGCAGTAAGATGTTGCCATAATGTAGAGCCAGTTTAAGCCAAAACTATTCAGACTACAGTTGAAGCAAGTCAGTATGTTCAAGTCAGTTAAATTAATAAATGTACCATGCAAAGACACACTCCCACCGGACATTAGGAAACTGTACATGGAAAAGATTGTTTAAAATATAGATCAATTTGAGGTGCCTGTGAAATAATTCAGGAGTTAGAATTCAGCTGTCCATGAATCAGCAAATGCAGTAATGGGTTTCCAACTCAGGAGGGCAGTGTTTGTCTTACAGGCCATGAAACAAATCCACAAAATGAACACTGTATAGAACTAACGTTTGGAAATTTTGCTTTTGTAAATTCTTTCATGTATGACTTATGAGAATCTTAATTAAGATTTGTTCTTTTTTTAAAAAAAAAACAAAACTATTTTTCATGGAGTTAGAAAAATGATCACTCAGCTGGACACTATGCATTTAATTTTAGAAGCAAAGAAACGTGTAGTGGGTGAAAACTATTAAATAAAAACATGTTTAATGCTGATAATCTGGTGATTTCTCACATTTTAACAAATCTGCATGGATATAATATGCAAAAATAAATATATTTGTTTAAAAAAAAAACACTAAAACATGTAACTGCAGATCAGTTTTATCTAGAAAAGCTATTTGACAGTGTGATAGTATGGGATGATGCTACCACTGTGTTAGCAGATATGAAACTAAAAGAACTAAATACACTAGAGAAAAGTGTTGAACTGCTGTCCATTACAATGACAACTATGCATGAAAGGGTTAAAGTATGTAATGTACTTGTAGACTCAAGAAAACAGTTGAAATTTTCCTGTATGTCTGTACTTTTTCCTATACTTATCCTCTAATGCATCTGTATTAGATGATAAGTGGCTAATTTCCCATAAATACACAAACACATGCAATAAGTTATTAATTAAATGCACTTTAAAGTTTAAGATAATGGTGATATATATAGATAGTTAAGTTTACTAATTTAAATGACAAATCCAACTATGTTTTATTCACTGAGGAATAGAGGAATATGGAAGCATAAATACTATGTGATATTCCTGAATCTGACATCACTATTGCATACTTTTGCTAATTATTTTTGGAGCAGCTTAACCCTTTGTTGGTCAGCTCAACTGTTTGGTAGAGGTAACTTTGAACCCTGATATCTAAACTAAATTTAAGTCCTTTGACATCAAACTTCTTGGGCAGTCTCCCTCTTTTGTAAGAAGCATGTAATGCACAAAAACACCACTGGGTGGCACTGTCAATGATATATTCAGCTCATGCTAGTATACCACCAAGGAAGATCATAACCATGACAACGACTCGTTTCTTTTGGACACAACATTGCACACCAAGTTCGATTTTTTTCCCCATTTTATTAACTTTTACACCGTATATTTTACATAAATAATCCTCATCATGTTTCAAAAATACTTCGGTATTCATGTAATGATTTTTTGAAAATATGCTGAACCAAACCGTAGAGATGATAGTAAAGAGTCATGAAATGCTAATGCTAATGCTAATGCTAATCACTAATGATACAAAGAGTTAATACATCTAGTGTGAACCAAGTCACAAATTATGTTGGTAAGATATGTGAAGGAGTAATGTTGGAGTTTTACATTTAGGGTCAGTAAAAAAAAATCTATGTTTTATGTTATAATAGCCCCCGTGAGGTTGAAAAAGCAACAAAAAAAAAAAAAGTTTTTATTGTGATTTTTGTAGTGTGACCAACAAAGGTTTAAAACCAAACACTATAGTTTGAATCCTGAAGCACAGTCTACAAATCCACATTACATCCAAAGCTAATAGTATTTATTTTGGTGGATATAACTTAACTATGCATCTCTTTGAATCCTCACTTCAGACGATAATCATGCATGACAGTAATATGTGGGGTGTAAGCATGTGCAGAGCGGTTGGTGATGTTCGCAGGAATATCTTAGGTCACATATATCATATATCCATTTATATTTAATTGCCGGTACCTAAGAACACAATTGTGTAACAAGATGTGAAGAGTACCGACTTATATAAGGCTAAATTCAGTGAAGCCCAGATGTATTGGGTGGTATTTGGATTATAGTTTATACTGTATATATTATATAACCCTTTAACTCCTGAGACTTAAGCAATTCCACAGTAAATAATAAAATAAGCAAGAAAATTAACAAAAATGGCCAAAGTGATCAGTAAAATTAACAAAAATGAATATTAATCAAACAAAATAATATGTAACATGAACGAAGTGAGACATTAATAGAATGCAATTGAAGAAAAATAAAATAAACAAAATGTAGAAAAAATAAACAAAAATAAGCAACAACTTCAACAGAAAGTAATACATATTCACAAAATAACAAATAATGCCCCCCCCCCCCCCCAAAAAAAAAAAAAAGGAATAAATGACTAGTGTTATAATTTGGTTCTAGTAGTTTTAGTTTGGGCTTTTTCTTTTTCTAAATCAGTTGCTTTTTGACACCTGTACATTTGTTCCATGAAGAAAAGTCTCAGTAAAATGAATTTTTAAACTAAACCACCCATTCAGAAGGCGTCAGCGCTGACGCATCAGGGGTTAAAAGGTTAAAAAAATGTACTGAGGATGAAGGTTAAACATGTCATTTCTTCAAATACAGCAGATAGTGGAATTTAAATGATCGTTTTTGTGATTGAAAGAGACAAAACAAGGCACGATTGATGCAAAATGACTGTATTTGGTTTCAGCTGTGCAGCAGATAGTGCAGTATTTATGGAGCAGGCTCGTACACAAACAGGCAGCAATCCTATGAGAGCGAGATAAAGCCTCTCCATTTTCCTCTTCCATCCTATATTTCCTTGGTGACCTCTTAGAGAGCAAGAGGTTCTAAGTGAACTATTTATCCAGTCAGTTTTCCCTTGAGGCCACTGCAGACCACTGCAAGCTTTCCTGTCTGCCCAAAACCTCCCCAGGCCCTGCTGTGTTTGTCAGGAGAAACTGCCATGTTAAGGGCCTGTCCCAGGGGTCACACTTCAGCCGCACACTGCTGTTCTCTGAGCCGGCCAGATGAATTTGATTTCAAGCTATTTTTTATACGGGCCAGATTTGCTTTGTGATTGATGCTTTGTTATTTAGTCTCTGAAACATTTAATCTTGAAGAATATTTCACTTTAATCTATAATGTACTTGCATATAGAAAGTGTTGGAAGAAACAGTGAAAGTTTTATGTTAAAAAATATCCCAAAACAAGTAATCCACCAATATTTTTTTATCATCAACATGTATTCATTATTATTTTATTGCATCTTATTTGGGTAAAATTTTAATTTCTTTATAGGGGATATTGTTTGATAACTTACTATACAACTGCTAATTATAGCAGTAGATTATAGACAGTTAGTGTAAAGGTAGAGAAATGTGTTTGTAGTGTAGCATAAAAAATAAATACCTATGAACTAGGGAGTTGGAAATGATACAGTCTTAGAGGTAATTTATTTAGTTCAGATATTAGTACATAACTGCACAGTGTGAAGGAATATTACAGTGATTGCAAGTACATTTAGGTTTTATTGATGGAATATCATGAGCAAAACTTAATTTGATTAATAAACTTTTTGCTTAATGAAAATCTGGAAAATATCCAAGCTGTAAGAACAAACATGACATCTCTTTGTCTAATGGAATATATAGATTTATTTTTTCACAAATAATGCATCTGAAACAATGCATAACGATCTGCTTAATATACTTACTACTTAGACCTTGGCCAGTGCTGTTTGTGTATTATTGCTGTTTATTATTATTATAATTAAACATTCATGGCTTATAGCAAAAAGAACCATTATTAACATTATTATTATTATTGTTATTACTACTACTACTAATAATAATAATAATAATGGATTAGATTTCTATAGCACTTTTCAAGGCACCCAAAGCGCTTTATATTATTGTTCCATTATTCATTCACTCTCACATGCTCCCTCTGGTGGTGGTGAACTACATATGTAGCCACGGTTGCCCTGGGGCAGACTGACAGAAGCGTGGCAGCCATTTTGCACCTACAGCCCCTCTGACCACCACCAAACATTCATACATCAGTGTGAGTGACACTGGAGGCAAAGAGGGTGAAGTGTCTTGCCCAAGGACACAACAAACTGACTAGGACAGAGCGGGAATTGAACTGCCAACCCTTCGGTTTATAGAAAACTACCTACCAACTGAGTCATGGCTGACACTTAATTAGGAGTGTACTGCAATGGTAAGATCATTCTAAACATGTGAAAGCAGCTAAAGCATAGATGCAATGATGGTAATACAATACAATACAATACAATACAATACAATACAATACAATACAATACAATACAATACAATACAATACAATACAATAGAATTTATTGAATTTATTGTCCCACTTAGGGAAATTTGTCTTGGACTCAGCAACTGTGCCACAAATACCTTGACAGCCACAACGATAGCAAACAGTATCAAGAGTCACACCATAACAACAACAATTACAGTGCATAAAGATAAAATCACATAATAAAACAAATCATAAAAACATCATAGTAAAAACACCATAAGAAAAATTGCACAATATTCAGCCTCAAGCAGCTTTGTTTAAAAATGTTATGGAAATGGGAACAAATAAGTTCTAAAAACTGTATTGTGACAAACATCATAGTATTTTTGATCTTTCTTTTACTAAAAAGAAACTCTTTAGTTTAGCAGAGACCAGCTCTCGGGAGGTTTTCTTTTTCATTGAAGTGTTGCTGTGTCCAGACCGCCTGCCATTGCACTCATTTTTGTTGATGAAATAAACACCTGGGTGGCATCTCCAGCTGCTAATGGGCATTCCCTACAGGACTCTAGAAGTCAAATATGTTTAGGGGTATAGCGATACCCAAGTGATCTGAGAGCTAATGGAGACAGTGGTCTCACAAGGGAAAATCTTGACCTCAGCCCCTTTTGTAAAAGCTTTGCCCCTGTAACAAACAATTGCAGGGAGGGGCTGTTGTGAATCCAGCCTCATATGGTGAGTATGTTTAGTGAACATTTGTTTGTCCTCTTGCAGAGGCTGCAGGGGGAGAATGTCGTCCATTCTTTCACATCTTTCAACGTGCCATAAAGCTGTTTTATCTACCAGTGTACTATGAGGTGAAAGCTCCCAAGGTGAGACAAAGGCCCAGGCTGGACGCTTCAGTCCATCCTGAGTGGGAACCTCTGTTTGGTATTGAACGCCGCTGGTGGAGCTACATCAACAAATCCATACTTCCTGAGCCGTGCAGACTGTACTGTCACCTGCTCAAACCTTTGTAAATCGGCATTTTGATGACAATTCACCGTGTCGGGTTTGTTCCCAATCAATACACACAGAGCGGACGCATTAATAGACACAGATAACTGCTGCTTGGCTGCTGTATCTCAGGGATGTGGAGACTGACACCCTGTCTGACTCTGATCAATAAGTGGCGCATGGCGTGGCGCACAAGCTCAGCCCTGCCCACTCTGCTATCACACACGGGGCTTGGTTTCCCTCAGTAGCGGCGGGTAAAACTGCCCAGCAACTCCCTAAGGTTGATGAATTGGCAATGTTACATGTGAACTGGCTGTCAAAATGATTTTGTCATCTCCCCTTCTCTCCGGTGCTTAAAGATGCTGACACACTGCGTTTAGGGTACCAGTGTCTTGTTGGAAGTGATGGAGGCTTTTAGCTTTTTTTTTTTAACTCCCTTTATCCGTTTAAGTGTTCACTCAAGTGTTACAATGTCTATTTCACCTGCCACAGATGTCTCCTGGCACGTCCTACTCACTATGTTTCCTTTCAGGTCATCTGATCCAAACACTGCTGAATATAGAACCTGAAACTTTATTTGGAATCTATTATTTGATATGTACTCCACTATAACTAAACTATACATATTAAGGTTGTCTGCATAGTCTGTTTGTTTTTTTTTTCAGCTGAACTGTTTTATATGTCAATAGATATATTCCTCTCGACTACAACTCATGATTATTTTCTTCATTTGCTGTCTCAGAAGATGCTTGATGCTGTTAAGTGGATTATTTTTAGTCTGTAGACAGTTTAGAGGACAGATAAAAGGCTGAGTAAAAAAGGCCAGATCAGATTCTGCTTGGGATCATTAATGTTTCAGATGATGCCAGAGGGAGAATAGGGGAGTCACTGTCCTGCCAGGATCCATTTCCTTTGACTGTGGCTTTGTCATTTTGGATCAGTCCCACCCTGCATAGACCTATTGTGATGTCTATATTAGAGTGATTGGCAATGACGTTATACAAAACTGTTGTTGTACATCACTGAACATTATTTCTGGTTATTTTAGATGCTTCCTAAAGAACATACCCAAACAAAGCAAAACAGTGGATTTTTTATTTTATTTATTTATTTATTTTTCATGATGCTTTTCCACTTTTCTCAGTGTGCCGTAGCCCTGCGGAGACCTCTGGGCCCGGGGAAGTACTTACCAATGCGACCGCTCTACAATGGCATTACTCTGCTTTGATCCTGCTGCAGTCTGACACATGACCACACAGACCCCTGAATGGGCATTAGTGCAGGCTTCAGCAAACTCAACATCTGTGCCTCCCAGCACTGCCACCGCTCAAATCATTCATTAAATCAGAACACAAAAAGTAACTTTACTTGAATGCCTCAGCATAAATATTTGATCATGGCTGAGAATAAATCTTTGTCATTTCGAACTCCTTCCTGTGGCTGTGGCCTCCTCTTATAGATCCTCCTCGCCTCAGTCTCCTCTCTCTCTCTCTGCTATTTGGATACAGGCACATGCTTGGTTTGGTCATTTGTGAAATGGATCTTATGAATTTTTAAGAAAGTTTCATAGCTGCAATCAGTCGTTGCAAAGGGCTTGACTGTATCACAGATGTGCTGCCATGTTCACGTCTAAATCATATTCTGTTTGCATGGATAATACAGGAGCTGGGTTTTTTTTTTGAATGGCTTATAACAAGACTTACTACTTAATTGATTTGTAAGCTACACAACATTGTCTTCTCTACTGTCTGTGTTGTATTGTGCATTTCCTTACATTTATTTATTTATTTATTTATCGTTCGATTTAGATTTTTACCCTTCTACCATTTTCAGCACATTCTTAACCTCAAACAGTTAAACAGTCACCCGGGACCAAAAGCATCTACTGATCTAAAATGTTTAATAACTCATGAACCACTAATCCTGTCAATACATGTAAATAATTTAGGTAAAAATGCAGTTTTTCAGCTTTTAATTGTCATCAGATATGACCCATTTGGATGCTCACAGAACATGAAAACACTGTCATCTACTACAACATTGACCCACTCATTTAAACCCTCGTAGTTTGACAATTGTCAGTGGATGTAGATGCCTCTTTATATGTTCAGTTATTTATCTATTTTGCTGAAAATGTCATTTTTTTCCTTCAGTTTTCTCAGTTTAATACAATAATCTTTGAATATACTCTGAACATCTACATGATCAGTGAATTAAATACAAGAAAATGGATGATTTTCATGAAAAAAAGTTAGAGAATTATGTGATAATAAATGTATATAAATCGCTTGTGATTGAGATTTAGAGAAAAAATCATTTTGAAGTCACGCCTTTAAGGGTTTATCTCTTTTTTTTTTTTGCATTTTAAAAATACATTATGCAAGGTTTTGTACATGAAACTTAGAGCTTTACATTTTACATACCATCTGACAAATTCTCACTGACATAAAACATTTTCCAAGTGAACAAGAATATTAGGTACACACTAAAAGGTTACAGAACTCTCTTTCTTGTCACTTGTGTTAAGAAAGATTTCCTTTTCGTGTGTTTTCTTTCCCCTGAAGAGATAAGAATCCTCCATCATCAAGCCTTTTAACTAGAGTGGATCCTTTTAATGTCACACTCTGGATTCATATACTATTAGACATGGCTTCAGACAAAAGATAAAACCAGGCCAACAAGGCAGGAGTGTGATGTAGGTTCAGATGCAGTAAAATGATTGAACACAGGTTCTCATTGTGCAGGTACAGAATATGAAATCATATGAGTGAGAGTCAGCGTCAACAGCACAATGGACTTTTTGTTCCTCAGTGACAGCTCACATCCAAATCATATAGTGATATGTAATGCTAAATGAACCGGATAAACATGTCTTTCATCAAACCTGTGGGCCCCCATCCCAACTAACCCCTGCTCAAATACCCCCACCCCCACCCCTCTCTCTCTCTCTCTCCAAAAGACCCTCATGGACTCATGCTGTTCAGGGCCTCAGACCCTCAGTGCAGAGATGGGCTAATGGAAAGCTTTCAAGGCAGCCAGAGAAAAATGTCGCTTTTCATTTGGCCTCCACCACATAATTTTCTGATGCCACCGTCTGTGTGAGACAATCTATTGCTTACATTTAAGGGGTAAATCTGTGTATGGATTTGAATGAATTGCTGCAACCCTTAAAATACTTTTCAGTTCTTCAACCCATAAAGACCTGGAGCTACTTTTCTGTCCATTCCCAAATAAATGTTTCTCTTTATTTAATCTTACTCAAGTGATTTTCCACCATTTATTACAATATTATCCTCTGTATTTGCCTATTTTTTTCTGTGAAAATTAGACATTTTCCTATATTTAACTCACTGGCCATGTAGACTTTTTTTTTTTGCTTAATTTAAAGGTGAGGATTATATCAGAAACAGAAATTTGAGGAAAAAAGTGTCTCCATCCATTCTCATTTGTAAAATTGCAGTGGTTTTACTGGTGAATCAATGCTGTAGAAGATGACAATGTTTCACAGAGCCTCTGATCATCCATATGAGTCATTTCTGGTGACAATGAAAAGACGACAAACTGCATTTTATACCAAATATTTACATGTATTGACATGATTAGTGGATAAACAGGTATTAAAAATATTAGACCAGTTTGTGCTTTTGGTCAACGTGACAAATTAATTGATGATACTTAATATTTTTCATCAAGCTTCTATTTTTAAATGCATTCTAATTAATTATATTATTATATATTTGACATTTGAGCTTACAGTGTTTTTAATCCTAAAGGCAAACATCAATTTTTTTTCCAGTTTTGAATCAAATGAAATCCAATTTTACAAAGCAAATTAAGCATTATCATGTGACATTATAATCATAAAATGTATGGAAATGTGTTGTAAAAGTGTTCCTGCTTTATGTAGAATTGATGTATAATATCAGTTAATTTAATGTTTGACAGAAGCATTTATTTAAATGTATGATTGTGCATTTGGAAGTTAGTTCTCAGGAAGAGTCGAACTAAAAGAAATTCTATCAAAGGATAAACAGTAAACATCAGTCATTATGTACTAACTGAAAATAACAACACTACCCACCCACACCTGACCCACACTACCCACATTAACCCTATCAATACATTTAAATAACTCAGGTAAATACAATTTTTGAGCTTTTTAATTACATCAGATGTAACCCATATGGATGTTCAGATAACATATATATTTTTGGATTCATCATATATATTTTATTAGTAACTTTTTATAATATTTTATTTTATAAATGACTAGACATTTCCAACAACCCCATGTGGGATCCCAACCCCAAACACTGGTTTAACAAATGTCAGTTCAGCTGATGATAAATGTTAAGAAATTCACTTTTACTTGAGTTTTTTTTTTTTTTCTCTTGTGAGGTTTTATGACCATCAACAAAATCAAAGACTGGAAAATACCTTTGTTTCATTGAATAATGCAGATAAAGATGAAATAATACAATCCCTTAGAAGAGGTGAGATGTAGAAAATGCATTTGTAAGTCACCACAACAAATCATTGTAGCCTTTGTGGGTTAAATACACACAGAATATTTGTTTTGGAAATACTGTGATGCTGACAGTAAGGATATTCCCTCCTCATCCATCCATTCATTTATTTATTCTTTTAACAGTGGCACAAGTTTTTTCCCTTACACCTGTGACATTATGATGCATTAAAGATTATTAGACCATCAAAAGTAATCAAAAACAATGATTATACAACCAAGTACTAACTCCTGTGTGTGTACTAATGTACCTTTATTTGTACCTGGCATTAAAATGAACAAGAAATTGAATAAAACAAGGTCTAATAACGTATTTTGTCAATGTGTGTGTGTGTGTGTAAGAGGGGGCACAAAGTCATCTTAATAATCAGTTTTTGGCATACATATATACATGACATACAGAAAAGTAAAATAGCAAAACTCCATTGAATTAAAGTGACAAAGTAAAATGGACGTCCTTTTTTTTCTTCTTTCATGCCCTGCTGTTAAAGTGTGTGTAATTTATTAAAGCCATCCAGAGGAAGTGTGTTGTAGCTGCTGCTCCAGGAGGAGTCTTGTCGGTTTAAAGAGCAGCTATCCCACACGTGCTCAGCCTGTCAGCTGCCTCACTGATGTCTCTTGTTATTATTTTCCTCTCATTCTACTGCCTTTTCTTTCCAGAGTCATGAATAATTTGTGTCTACGCCTTGTTGCTTGATGACAGCTGTGCAGTTGGTTTGCAGTCTGTTTTTCAGATCAGGTGAATAATGAATAAGGCTTTGCAACAAAAGAGCTGTGTCCTATATGAGCTGTGCCTCTCTTGGAGTTGGCGTGCCAACCACTGGGGAGGGGACAGGTGAGGCGTGAGTCTCTGGAGCACAAACTTTGTTAAATTTAATGTGTTTACAGACCATCGTTTTATAATCTCTGTATCTTCTAACTCCCTCCCTGGGTCAGAGTAGGTTAATCAGTGCTTTTTCTACACAGCTAGCAGATCAAAATCTTGTCACCCACTCACTTTATCTCCCTTTGCAACTCGTCAAACTTGTGTGAAATCTGCTGATCAGAGCATGAAAGCAATAGCACATTATTATTACAATATACACGACAGGTAAGCACACCCTCAGGGGAATAATCATATTTACTCGCTCATCTTTGTTCAACTCTGCCATGACAAGCACAACATATTAATGAAAACATTCACCAGATGTTAATGACTGAGAGCAGCGTGTACTTAATGTTTTGGGGTTTTTTTAATCTGTAAGGTACTTTTTCTGTGGTGCATGAGCTCACATATCACATTGTAACTCTGCAGATGAGGTTTAATTGCTGCAGGTTAATGTGTTTTCCTCTGTCATTTTTAAATGTCACTTTCAAGTGTTTTTAATGTCACTAAGAAAAGGAGAAAAAAAAAAAAAATGCTTTTGTGCGTCAGTTCCAGGGATTGAATCATTAATCATGACACTGTCCTGGAGGCATTTAAAGTTACACTTATTGCTTCTTTATCTTTTTTTTTTTTTCTCTGACAGGTGACCATTTAACAAATTAATACAAATTGGGAAATTGTAGGAGATACATGTAAAAAAAAAAAAAAAATCAGAACAGAAATAATAAAGTATGCCCCTAAAACCCTCTTTTATAATTTATATTTAATTTGACCTAAATAATGAATTATCTAAAACCACAAAACCCTGAATACTCAACTTTCTAATTGCACTATGCATCCATGTCTGTCAAGAAAAATGAGTTCATTCGTTCCTCTACATGTGTGTGTGTTTGTTCATATACTATATGACCGTATGGATAAGGACGTAGCCTTGGATTTAAACCATAGACTGTATTGCTCTGATTATTGGCCTGCTCAAATCGATCGAGCCGTACTCTATTCATATTTGATATGCCTTGGGGCAGTAGGGTAATGCTTTAAAAAAAAAATCCACTGATGCCCTTGGAGGAAATCTGGTCAGCCTAATAGCCTGTTTGCAGACTTTTCCCTGAAAAGCTTCTCTGAGATTGAGCTTGAAGGGAGTCAAGCATCATGAATTTCTAAATGATAACATTAAAATGGGACTCACTATATGCTTAAGAGTCCAGTTTAACCCATAAAGACAGTTCTGCTTTTGTACCAGCCCCCAAATGAAGTTTTCCTCTATTTTTAACCTTTGATAAATGATTTATCACCATTTATTTTCATATTATGCTCTGTATTTTGCCTTTTTAAATATTTTCCTCTATTTAATGCACTGATTATGAAGATGTTCTTTAAAACTCAAAATAAAGTTAAGGATTATTATATCTAAAACAAAAAAAAATTCTTCAAAATATATGATTAACTGAACATAAAATAAGTCACCGTCACTGATCCAACTCCATGGTGAGTCAATGTTGTAAAGGATGACGGTGTTTCCATGATAACTACAGAGCCTCTGAGAATCCAAATGGATCATATTTGATGACCATGAAAATATACAAATTGTATTTGACACCAATTATTTACATGTATTTATCATTAAATTGGTTTTGTAGGCCCTGATATGGACCATGTGTGTGTGTCTGATGTAAATAAAGAATTGAGAATTGAATTGATTCAACATTTTATGTCAGTAGACGACTCTGGTCGGTGGTGGATGTTTGGTTCTTTATGTTTAAATATGTCCAAAGCTGGAGCGGCCTGGAGGCTGGAGGCTGGAGGCTGGAGGCTGGAGGCTGGAGGCTGGAGGCTGGAGGCTGGAGGCTGGAGGCTGGAGGCTGGAGGCTGGAGGCTGGAGGCTGGAGGCTGGAGGCTGGAGGCTGGAGGCTGGAGGCTGGAGGCTGGAGGCTGGAGGCTGGAGGCTGGAGGCTGGAGGCTGGAGGCTGGAGGCTGGAGGCTGGAGGCTGGAGGCTGGAGGCTGGAGGCAGCCTCACAGTCTTAAAGGCACTTACTGACAGACTCAGCCTGAGTCCACCAGGACCAGGATCCCCTGAGCCTCAGGTCTGCATGAGCACAAGCCCACTGTCACACTTGCACATACCATTGTCTTTTAGAGCATTTTTGCTCCAAAAGACATTTTTGGAGCAATGCTATTTTGTGACTGATTTCTTTAGACTGTCTCATACAACCTTCCAGATTTTTTTTATTGAAAGAAAGTAAACATCAAGTTTTATTTATTTTTTTTTTTACATTTTTTTTATCAAGCTGAGCAGGTCCAGTACATCGTATTTTAAATGAGTTATCCTTCTCCTGTTCTGCTTTAGTCTGTTAATCCCTGGCTTTAAAATATTCAGTATTTTCTCGGGCCTGGTCTAGATGTTACATTATTTCAGAGGGAAGTGAAGCAGAGAAAAAATCCTAGTGAGTCAGTGATTTCAATCAATGTTCAGAAGAGGAACTATATGTGATTGTGTCTCTTTTTTTATTTACTATTGAGACTACAGTTTATAGCTGAGCTGTGCTTCTATATACAGCAACAAACAAAACAAATAAATTGAAGTTTTAAGCATCTTTAAGGGCATGTTTTTGGAGGTGATTTCATGATTACATAACAATACCATTCTTATTCTTCAGTTTAATTTACCAGTGCACCCTATAGTTTTCTGCATTAATTTTTTTTTTTTAAACTTTTTTTAATCTATCTTGACAAGGCCACCAATGTCTTCTTCTTTCCTCTTCTTTCAAAGCATAACATAATATTTACACTCCATCCTGTCCCTCATACACCCTCCCAGTTGCTGCATATATTGTCTTCTCTGCCAAAAGTCGTTTTTTTTTTTTTTCTTTTTTAACAAATAACAGCCATGGGGGTAAAAAAGCATTTGGTTAACGGTAAAATCTGCTCAGTTTGTTTAAGGTTGAAACACTTGGCTGCAGTGGGCAAAACAAACAGTAGCCTCTGGGCATTCCCAATCACAGCAGCAAGACAGAAAACATCTCCACCCTTTGGTTTAATCACATTCAAAAATGAAAAACCATCAACACAAATGATTGACTCTGTATTTTAGCTCCAACTGGGCCACAGAACATTTTTCTTAAAAGAAACAATAATAATTATAATTATTATTGTTATTATTGTTATTGTTATTATTATTATTATTATTAGTAGTAGTAGTAGTAGTAGTAGTAGTAGTAGTAGTAGTAGTAGTAGTAGTAGTAGTAGTAGTAGTAATAGTAGTAGTAGTAGTAGTAGTAGTAGTAGAATTCAATGTAATTTCCACTCTTTTCTTTCACTTTTACATCATTTATTTTTTTTTCCAGACAATCAAAAATACTTCGAAGGGGAAAAAGAATCGTATACTATATTTATTTTGTAAACGACAAAAAAAAAAAATTCATTCTGGCAAGAAATTGTGCAAAATGTAAGAATGTAAGATAAGAGCACATCAGCAGTGTCTCCTGTTTGTTAAATCACACAGTGTAGAGTCTGTTTTGCCATCATTTGAAGATAACTCTGAACTGCAAACAAAAAGCCTCTGTTCTTTGGAGAAGCGCAGATTTCCATCTCCGGGTGTCTGTGTTGTCGATCCGGTTAGTTTCGTTGTCTCAGTACAAATATTTGGGATTTAACGCCCCTTTAAATTGTTTAACATCAGATATACAACTGTGATAAAGGATTGGACTGTTTGTGCTTTTTCACAGCTTATGTCTGGATTGATGGACTTTAGTGTTTAGGATGTGTCTGCTCTGCAAAAACAAATTTCCTTTATATACTTGAATAAAAAAAATCTACCATTTGGCAGAGGTTATTATTATTATTATTATTAAATTATAATTCCGATGGATTTATAAAGATCGAAACAAGCTTTGGTCCGTGTTAGAAAAAGGCGACAGTGCCTCATGTCGGACATGTCCTCTTGTCTCTTGTCTCTTGTCTCATGGTCATAGATGTCAGAGTGGTTGTATTTGTTTGGAGTTTATGAGTCTTTTATGTCCATCTTCACTTGAGTCCGTGCTGTGTCTCTTTGTGTCTCCTCAGATCCACCTTCCTCTGGAAACCTTTGCCGCACAGGTCGCAGCCGAAAGGTTTGTATCCAGTGTGTTTCCTGCTGTGTGTGATCAGGTTGGAGCTCTGGCTGAAGGCTTTTCCACAAACCTGACATTTATGAGGCTTCTCACCTAAAAACACAAACACAACCTGTCACATTTGATTGATTCTTCATTCCAATTAGGATCGTGCTTTCCTTACGCACAGACTTTTACGCACAGTTTAATTCATTATTTTTCTTTCTTTCTTTCTTTCTTTCTTTCTTTCTTTCTTTCTTTCTTTCTTTCTTTCTTTCTTTCTTTCTTTCTTTCTTTCTTTCTTTCCTGTCTTTATTCACTGTAAAAAAAAAGGATTTTTAGGGTTAGTAAATACAAACTATGGAAGTCAGTTTCCAGTGAAATATATTATCACTGGTTAAATCTACCAATTTATTAACAATTACTAGTTGAAATAATATAATAAAATATACCTCTTACACTGTAGATTTTGCAGTGTTAATTTGGAGACAATGGGACCAAATCCACTCTAGAAGAAGTTAAATAAACTCTCTAAGTGTTGATTTAACACTGCAAAATTTACTGTGTAATATTGTGACCTGTTGGGAAAACAGCTAGGGGGAATTTCCCAGCATTCATTGGGACAGTTCTGATGTGTTTTACAGTGTTCTGGGTTGATCAGAATTGTTCTTTATATATATGGCATGTTTTAGCATTTTTTATTTAGTAATTGATTCATTACTCTTCTATTCTTTCACCATGAGCTAAGTCATATCTTCATTTCATCATCCTCTGTAGTTGTGCTTTGTTTCAAGATGGATAAAATTAAATACAATATTGACAATATCAGCTCTCATTTTTCATATTCACTTAGGGTTAGTATAAATCTGTTATTCAATGTATGTATGTACTGATATTGATATATCCAAATGTTAATTAAATAAATGATTGTATTCATGTTAACAGTTAAGAGTTAATATTACTCATGTTTTATGTGTAATTTATTGTGCAATCTGATGGGATATGTTGACCTCAGATTTAGTGTGTAATAGATGTTACAATTAGTGACATTTTACTCAAAATATGGGTTAAAATCTACTCAACAAAAATGTGTGCAAATTGTTACCTCAATAGTGTTAACTAAGTAAATTCTATAAGCTTGTTTTCTTTCTTTTCTTTCTTTCTTTCTTTCTTTCTTTCTTTCTTTCTTTCTTTCTTTCTTTCTTTCTTTCTTTCTTTCTTTCTTTCTTTCTTTCTTTCTTTCTTTCTTTCTTTCTTTCTTTCTTTCTTTCTTTCTTTCTTTCTTTCTTTCTTTCTTTCTTTCTTTCTTTCTTTCTTACCTGTGTGGATAAATGTATGTTTCTTCATGTCTGACTTCTGGTGGAACCTCTTCCCACAGTACTGACACGGATAAGGCCTAGTATCTGAGTGGATGAGGAGGTGCGTGGACAGAGTGGACGACCTCTTAAAACTTTTCCCGCATATTTTGCAGTCGAAGCTTCTCTCCTGGGACATGAAAGCGGATGAGGGGTTTTCAGTCAGCAGAGAAAGTCTTACAGGAAGGCACATTGACATCAGTGTGCGGAAAAAAGTGCAACATGCAGACTGCGGTTAAACGTGTTAAATTACCTGAGAGTGTACGGCTTTGTGTTGTTCCAAGCTGACTGCGTGTCCGAACGTTTTACCGCAAATCTCACATGCAAATGGTCTGGTGCCGCTATGCGATCTGCGCACGTGCACCTCTAAACCGTGCGGAGTGGAAAACACCTGCAGGATGGAGATGATAGAGATGTGTTTTTGTTTTTTTTTTTTTTTAGCTGAAGAGTTTGGACCTGACTTCTCAACCCCTGAAAGCTGAGGTCAGAGGTCAACCTGCCTGTTATTGCTGATATGACATAAAGGACCAGAGCTCACCTTACTACACTTGACGCACTTAAAAGCCCCGTTGAGGATGAGGCTGGGACAGAGCAGGTCAGACTGGGTCTTGTGGTCGTGGTTTTTCACCCGCAGGCCACCATCCGGGAACAGCAGAGCGCCTGCGGGGTGTCTCCTAAAGTCCCCGTAGCTGTCCTCTGTCAGAGCCCGATCCGCTGCGTACAGCACCGAATGTGCGCCCCTGTCCCCATAGAAGGCCATGGCGGCTGGGCTCCTGTCCACAACCTCCATAGGATGTAAGCTCTGCTGCATCAGGGCCCTCAGACCCGAGCCGGGCCCCGGAGGAGAGCCACCCACGCCCCCAGTACTGCTGCTGCTGCTGCTCCATGCGTAAGGCCGGAAGGGGACGGTGAAAGGCTGGGTGTCATCCACCAGGGGGGACAAGGATTTGTCCGAATCAGCTGGAAGAAGGGATAGCAGAGGATGAAAATTTAATGATATCAAAAGTGAGAGAGGTGGGGGTGGGTGTTTGCAGGGGTCCCGTAGGATTGATATAAGGAGTCATGCAATGTTCACTCAGAGAATAGATCCAGATGTGGGAACCAGCAGCAGAACAGCAAGAACAGTTTATTTATTTAGCTTATGAACCTTCTATAAAATATATAATGATATAGCCTAAGGTTTTCAATAAAATAAAAACTAAAGAAGCTGAATTATACCAAACTGTGATGAATAAGAGGCAAATAAAAAAAAAGCACGTGACTCCATATATTTTATCCTATAAACATGAATCGTGTCTAAAATGTGAAGAAGAATCAAAGTAGATATATTTTTAAAGTGAGAATCATGTTTATCTGTGTTTTTTTCTATGTTACAGATTGTGACTTCCTGCTCTTTGGGTGTGTAGATAAACTGATCTGTGTGTGTGTGTGTGTGTGTGTGTGTGTACCCGGGGATGCAGAGGGGGACGGAGGCCTCCAGAAGTCCTCATAGTCCGGGGAGTGTCCGCACAGACTTTCCGAGCAGCTCAGGGGGGATTTGGGAGAGAAGTCTGCCGTGTCAACCAGGTGGGAGTCCGGGGAGAGGCCGTACCTGTCCACAGTCACGTCCTCTGGGAGTTTATCTGCCTCTGAGAGCATCCACACATAGTCCAGGAAATATTAGTAATTAAAATATTTAAAATGTGCAGTTTATACACACAAACAAGTTCATAAAGACTAATGTATTTGTTCATTTATTTCAACGAAATGAATATATTAGGAATATGCTCATTATGTCTGAAAGGATAAAAAACAAAGAGTGCAGATATTAGTCATTTCTAGCAATATAATAAAATGTTACAGATAAATAATCCAGTTAGAATTAGAAAACAATGCGTTCAGATAAATGTGGCCTATTTCCACCAATAAAATCACAACAAATAACACGAGCAGTTTCGCAGAAAATGTACTCTTATGTTTGTCAGAATACACACAAAAAAATACATTAAAATATTCCTAAAAAAATTGATGTTTAATGACATTTAATCTGAAAAACAAAAATGACATTTTCACGCACGACGAATTATTTCCTTTGTTTTTCATGTTCCATTCCTTTAAAAATATAATTCCTCTGTATTTTGGGATTATTGCATCACATTTTTTTTTTTTCATCAAATCACCTCTTATTTGGTAGATTTTCAAATTTAAATATAAAATTGACGCAGTGAGTCTGATGAAGGAGTGTTAATCTTTTGCGCATACCTGAGCAGATGTGCGCCAGAATAGTGTCCAGCCTGCTGTAGTCATCCTCCAAATTCCTTGGCTGATGGTAACTATGTGCCTTTTTACTCTTCACCAAAAAGGAACGCGGCATCTTTTTCTCTGTCAGCACACACGCGCGCGCGCAACCAAACACACACACACACACACACACACATACAATAAATCAGTGATAATCCAGGAGCAGCACTGATCAGGATTCCATGGGCGGACACTACTGTGCGCTTGTAACCCAGTTAAGATTTGATCTCAACCGGTGTCTCCGAGTGTTTAAGAGACGTCAACCTGACAACAGCGCATGCGCACAGTGTTCTCCCCGCCTGCCAGGTGTTGCAGTGACAGGTGTCATTGTAGCGGCTCAGGATCAGCGCGCTGCAAAAAAATATCTGCTTTGAAGAAGAAAAAATAAATGGCACAGAGGTTATATGTGACTGATGGGGAAATATCTGCAACGGGGGCGACTTCTTGTCACCTCTAAAAAAAAAAAGGAGGAGGGGGGTGTCATTTATTCCACGACTTTACTGTCTTTTTCTTGGTGACGCAGTGTTATATACCTACATACGCCTGTGTTTCCAGAAGTCCTCTAATTTACTTTAAACCCATTCGATTGAATAAAAATATGATGTGAGAGTAAGTGTGATGTGACAGGAGCTCTCTACTTTTTTTTTTTTTTTTTTTTTTTTTTTTTGCAGTGTTAAGACCACCGCCTGCAGCTGCAGGGGTTCCACGGATCACACTGCGGCTCGTGTCTGCAGAAAAGCCCGTGGCAATCAGGAGAAGTGATATACAGTTTATCAGTCTCTTACTCAATCTTCTTGGGGGTGGGGGTTATAGGAAACACAGAGGCGCCGAAGGACTGCAGCTGGAGAAGCTCAATACAATGTGTGAATATTAAGAGGGAGTATAATATAGGCTGCATGTTCACAAATATAAGTCTTTATGAGTCTGAAGAAGTCAATAATTAGAACACACACAAAAAAAATCCTGTCACGTGATTATATATCCAGTAGAATGTGTTCTTCATGGTTTCAGTTGTGGTCAGTAAACGGTCATTATGTGACAGACTGTGGGGTTAGTTTCATGTTACCCCTGGACACTGAACAGGAACCACACACACACACACACACACACACACATATATATATGTATATATATTCACTCAGGACGCGTCATCATTACGCACTTAATAATAGGAGAGAAGTGGTTATTTTAAATCTGTTACATCCTCAGTCTGATGTTATTTTTCTGCTCAAATTTATTTATAGTTGTTCTTTTATTTTTTTTTTCTCATATTTACGGAATATTATTAAGAGACAAATCACATTCTTACAATTGGTCTGATTTTTCTTCCAAAAATTCACACTGAGTCAAATGTTTGGAACAACTTTACAAAAAAATAAAGACATTAAAATCACAGCTGTTTAATGAAGTGTACCTAATGGTCTGTGGGTGTCAGGACGCGTGGTTCTGGTCCAGACAGACTGTCAAGAAACTAAAGGCAGGAAATCAAACCCCGGGTCGATTAGACAGACCACGGCCGTGGCATCCGGACACGATGTGGCTGAAGATATGAAGACCACACCGATAAGAGCCGAGAGGAGGGAACCCACGGGCCCGGAGGAACACCAGCCCCGACCCCACGACACCCATGTGAGTGGCGTTTGTCCTGTCAATAATATTTAATTAAAAAAAAAAACACTTCCAGCTCTATTAAAAAAAAAATCTTGTCCGTTTTGTTTCAACACTGCATGTGACATTTACTGGATATTTCTGCACAATTTATCCAGACATTTTTGTGTATGAAGTTCAGTTTTAACCGCCTCTACAACTTAAACTACAAATGATTCATTATTCTTCCCACAAGACACAGATTTGAATACGGGTTTTTTTTTTCCTTCTCTTTTTTTGTGGCGAACAATTTGCTCATATTTTAATTTTTCCATTAACCTTAAACAATCTTTATGATCTTTAACGAAATCCGCATCAGATTAATTGTAATTTAAAAAAAAAATTAATACTACTTTTACGGAAAGCCAATCATTTGAGTTTTTTTAGTCAAAGCAAAACTAGTTTTACGGATAAATTAACAAATATTGTAAATGTTTCCCAATGCGTTCTGAAGAATCTTGTGTCTGATCCAAACCACATTTAAATATGAACTCACCACACACAGTAAATTTTGCAGTGTTAAATCAACACTTAGAGAGTTTATTTAACTTCTTCTAGAGTGTATTTGGTCCCATTGTCTCCAAATTAACACTGCAAAATCTACAGTGCAGATCAGACTTTTCTGTTAGACTCAGTGCAACATAAAGCAGGTTCTTCGTTAGACAATAATAATACTAGACAATAATAATAATACTAACCTGGTTCATCAGTCAGAGCACCAGAAATGAAACGCTCCTAAAATGTGGTTTTGTGCATGAAATGATTACTAGTTAAGACTCAACTCTAAAAACCGCGAGAAATCACTTCCTGAAAGCTTTCAATCTTAATCTTCAGAGACACAAGGTAAGAGTTCAAACATCCCACGTGTGATCACAGTCTTCTGAAAGCACTTAAAAAAACATCAACCAAAGAGTTTATCAAACATTTTATTGTGAACCCATCTCTCATACACACAACAATCTCCAGCTGATGCTATAGTGTTGTCATGTGTCCTTAACTGCAGTGCAGACTTGAAGAAAAGTGCCATAAGACATTCCTCTCTCATCCAAAACCACAGGATATCTGTTCATCAAAGGGACTTTATCATCATCATTTAACCAAATGTCACAATCGTTTCTGCTTCCTGAACATGGCAAGCAACACTGCTGCATTCACTGCCTCTTAATTCATGGAAAACAGGAGTTAGTGTTCAATACACACATTCAGATTAGGGCTGCAACTAACAAATACTTTCATTTTCACCCCGTGGATTATTTCTTCTGTTAATCAGTTGGTCCTTATACAAAATGTCAGAAAATTAGCATTCATTGTCATTGAGGAGTAGATAAACTAAGAAACCATTGTGTTTTCAGAACTGAGACTAGATATTTTTTGACTGAAATAACTCAAACCAATTAAATGATAATCCAAAATGTGTTAATTAATAATAGAAAACTAGTCAGTTGAATAGTTGCAGCTCTAATTCAGACACCGATTCATGCATCCGGGTCTAAATGCCTGAAATGGAGTGGGACTGGACTGTAGGTGAGCATGAAGCAGAGAATAGTGCGTACTTTGGTTAACACTTAGAAAATTGTGTCTCGATAAAGTATATGTGCTATGTACTATGTGTTATCTCAGTGTAATGTCACAGTTAAAGTTCCCCACAACTCATCCACTTCTGTGCAAAACTGTGATACACACAGCGTATGAAAGACATTACTCATGTTTGACGTATTAACATAAAGTTACTTTGTATGTGCTGCCTTGACTTTTCTACCAGGCTTATTGTGAAAGTACAGTCAGGATGCTTTCAATGACCTCTGAACACAGCGACGGTAGATAAAGAGTGAAGCCGTCTCTTCACGCGCTTGAACTGACCGGTTCGTTTGTTTGTTGAACCAGATATTCATTGTGTCAAAAGCAGGATTTGTCATTTGTGTTACCCTTCTGAACTAACGTATGTCCCTTTTTCTCATTTGTACAATAAATTCTAAATATCAGATATGAAATAGTTACATATTTTCAAGTTCAAAAGGAATTGAAAAAAAAACAAAACAAAAAACATAATACACATGTACATATCTACAGGTACACACATGTCACACTCACATGTGACATGTGCTAAGGCCAATAAGTCAGAATAATATTAATAATAGTAATAACTGCCAGCGGATACAAGCAGGTTTGATACCAGGCTCTGACAAAGCTCATCAATACAACAGATACATATTTATACACACACACACACACACACACACAAACACACACCACTCATACAATCCTGCCTCTGTGTGATGGAAACTGTAGTAACGGCATCAAGATGTTCAGCTATAAAATGGTTTAAAAGTATAAAAACATTTTGAAGTGTGTAGTATAGCGTATTGCACAGTCTCTTTGTCTGTGTTGTACCTATCTGGAGGGGGGGGGGGGGGGTGCAGAGGAGTGATGACCCCTCCCCTCCTCATCTGGTCTCTGTAGCCCAGTAGAGTTTGATTTCAGACAGACTTTCTGCTGAGGTCCAGATGGATGTTCACACAGACAGCCCTCAGAGATGACACGAAAACTACTAATTGAAGGTAAACAAAATGAAAAACTACAACCATAAGTGTGATTCTCATGGTATGAAATGATGATGCATTTCCATTCTGAAATTCCAAACTCCACATCTAGACTTGTCCTTTTTTAAACGCCTGCTCCAAACACCTTCCTCTTCCTCAGAGCGTGTGCTCACAGCCTCTGTCCGGGGCCGACTCAGGCCGTCACACAGTGGTGGACTTGTGGCTGCTGGGGGGTACAGAGAGCCGCAGGGCTTCCCCATCCTCCTCGTCGCTGTCGGTGTCTGCGAGGTTGGGCCGGAGTCTGATCCGGCCGCCGCCGCCGCCGCTCCTCGGCCGAGTCTGGTCCTTGACTCCATCTTCATCTGAAGAGTGGTAAGACTCATCATCCCCTACATAGTGATTGATGACGTGGATCCCATCAAAAGTGGGCTGATTGGCCAAGCGCCTCTGCCCTTTTAAACAGCAAATCTAAGAGTGAAGACATGTACAGTATTAGGATAAACGAAAACGCACATCTACTTTGAATGCAACACAGACATGGGACACAGAAAATGGGACGTGCAGGTAGCAGTTCTACTAGAAAACATCAGGCTAGTAGAGCACCATGGTGAGCAGCTGTGACTCAAATCCATACTGCATGTGCACATGTCTACATATATTTTACTGTGTTAGTAAAGCAGACATGTTGTACAAACAGGAAATAGCAGAAAATGTGCATCACCTTCATAGATAATAGTGTAGTACCAGTTGACTTTGGGTTGTGCTCTCTGTAGCACTTCCATTTCCTTTGTAAATAATATTATGGTACAACACCCGCTACATAGAGAGTTCAAACAGGTCATTAAATGTTTCAAAACCTCAGATCTAAAACTCTTAAAGTGTCTAATGACTTTGAACAGTAAAAAAAACAAAAAAACTATGTCTGCTTTTATTTTCAGTTTTTGCTATCAGATTCTTACCCTCAATTGTGCGTTTATTCAAGTCTTTTATTTTTGATTGTATTTACAGGTGTGTGTGAGTGTCTTACTTCTGAATCGTTTATTAATGATTAATTATTCACTGCACGTATTAGGTTCCTAATCAAACAGTAACTCAGATGTTTCATGTGCGTGGATTTGTTCAAGTCTGTTAAAAAAAACATTAAAAAGTTGCAATCTGCTAAAAGGCTTTTTTCCCTTTTTTAAAAAAATTTATTTATTTTTTTAGGAATTTAGGACATGAAAGCATCAAAATTGAAAAACACAAACTGAAGTCACTTTTATACATAGATGGTGATCCCATCTTTTTTCCACCACTGGCCAAGTTCCAGAGCCAATACAAAGGAGTAACAGGGGTGAGACAGGCTGGACTTTTACACAGAGGACCTGTGTCCCAGAAACAAAGAGGTAGTGATGACACAGCACAGTGTATATATTGATATATAACTGGTGCAGGGGAAATCCCCAGAGCAGAGTGGTGTTGCCAACCTCTCCAGAGTTGGCCCATCTTTCAGCGTTCCACAAATATTAGTATGGATAGAGTCCTCTGCCTACAGTGACAACAGCTAGCAGATCTGAGTGTCTCCCCAGTTTGACAGTCCAACATATCAAAACGTCACACCTTGGTTGTGGAACTCGAGGTGCTCCTTTTATAGAACATTCAAGAATCATGATTCTACCTTTATCATGGCTGTGTTAGTACCTTTAGAGGTGTTACAGAGCTGTGAGAGGTGGGACCAAATGATCTCCCATTTCATTTACACAGACATTGTTCCAAAATAAAAGTGAAATATTCCCGGAAGAGAAGTGCTATGTATAAGGGACTACAGATTATTTATTTATTATTTATTTGTATAGCACCTTTCATACAAACACTGAAGCCCAAAGTGCTTCACAATGATTCAAAATTTAAATACAATTTTAAGACAGGGTGAAATAAAAAAATACGTGAAAATTTTGATTGCACAAAATTATAAAATTACAAAAGTACAAGTTAAACTGATTATACATGCATTATAAAATTTAAATAAATAAAAATAGGTCTAAACCTGCACTGATAACTATAAACTAGACTATGCAGCATGGATTGGGACACAGTTTTCTATATGGAGCAAAATTAGATGTGGAACAGCACAGGAGACCGTTGTGAAAACTTTCTATTGAGATGTTGAAGAAAATCTACCAAGTTCAACATCTGAGATGAGGAGGTTGAACTCCTTGTTTTAGTCTTTTCATTCAAAAACACTTCGGTAATACGTGTAACAACAGTTAGACTATGTAGCTACGTGTCAAAATGGACATCAGTATTTTTTAGTTTTATGAGAGAAAAGACTAAAAGGATGATAGATGGTTTTCTAGGGGATGAAACACAACCAAACACAGACACGGAGAGGACAGAGTCAACACATGGGGTTTGACTGAATGGACATTTGACAGTTCATATAGGACTGGGCGACAGAGAAACTTATCATGACCGATACTTTCATTTGATATTATTGATAATTATCTCCCTTCAGTTGAGTGAATGATTTATGTCCCTGAGTCAAAGCTGACTAATTAAATTGTTATTTATGCTCTTAAACACATTTTAGAATAACTCTAGATGATAAATGTTTTACCGATGTCGAGTCAAATACATCAATGGTATCATTTTATGCAGCGATAAAAGTCATAGTTTTTTCGCCCAGCCCTACACTCATATGTATAACATACCTGGGTCAGCCTGCCACACGACAGACAGACATGTGGGAGGAGAAACTAGTTGAAACACAGTTGGCTATTTTAAGTGGTTCCAAAAACATCAAAATCCACCGACGTTTACCTGTATTTGGCTAATGTGGACTGTTGTTGTCAAGAAGAGGAAACAGTGATGTAGCAAACATTTGAGTGGATGGAGTAATAATTTCCAACAAAGTGATGCAGGTTTATAGTGTTTAAAGGGGGGGGGGGCTGGGGGGCTTTGCTAATGAATAATTTCACTTTCAGGTTTGCTCAGTGTGGTTATAGTTAGGGTTATGACCACTGGACAAAAAAAAAGTAAAAGTACCATTAACTGTAAATGGTATCAAGAGTTCAAAATATGACTCATTTTTACTGAAAATTCATTAGAATGATTCTTTACGTGAGGACCAGAACTCCAGTTTTTCCCTTCACAAAATGGTTTTCAGAGCCACGTCCTCATCTGTCGAGACTCTGTAATAAAGTTGTGACGAAACCCTGTTCTAGAAAGATGCAAGTATATTTCTCTGAAGGTGTTTGCAGCAGGTATGCAAGGACAGCTTCACACAGGAAGTCTCTGGGTGTAGTTAACACTTATAATCGGTTAGCCTCAAAGTCAAATCTTATCTTAAGGGAAATGCTGTGAAATCTTCTGAAAATGGTAAATCAAAAAGGACGTCAATGACAAAATCTGAACATTACATATATATATATATATATACATATATATACATATGTGTGTGTGTGCAAAAAACTGCTTTTTTCAGTCTCACCTCATGTTTCAACTCTGAGATTTGGTCTTTGAGGTCTCGGATGTATTGGCTGGAGTCAGTGTGGTTCAGCTGGCCTTGGACCTTTCCTTCTTCTTTCTGTTGGAAAAGATAAACATGACAAAATGAGACAAACGATACAAACATACCTATAATAAGACAAAGGACAGTTGACATATCACACTGGGGGAGAAAGCAGTTGTATGTTTTATTGAATATCTACCGATATTAATTATTATCTACTTCAGAACAGCTACGACGGCAGACATTAAAATGACAAAAACACCATGTCCTCCATATGCAGCAGGAGACCACAGTAGCAGATGTCAGGGGAAACACAAAACAGTGTAATTTGTGCTTGATTTCCTCCTGGGGCCCTGGGGATGAGGCCTCTTGTTAGCTTTTACAGTTAAACAGCCCATGTGATGTTTACCTTCCTCAGTGAAGACATCTGCACTCATTAGAGACAAACATACTCCAACCTCAAATCACACCCCTGGACCTGACAGATATGCACCGAGACCAGACTAACCAACACCCCAAAATACAGATGGGGACTTCTAATTCCTGTGGTGAGGAGGCCAGTAGTTGTATTTTTTATTTATTTTTTTTACAGATTAAGGTCCAAACAAGCAAAATAATTCCAAGAATGTGTTGTTTTTGAGGTTTTTCTGCTTCAAAAACACTGCAACAATAAGGACAGGCAGTTAGAAAGACTTCCTTGTGCTCAACTGGGTGAATCTGCAGGTGTCAGGCTGCTGCCAGGGATGCCAAACATCTCAAATATCTTCTTCTTACCTTTGTACACTCAGCTATTTAATTTTAGTTAGTGATTTTAATGCCGAGCATCTGATCTGGTAGAGTACAGTCTGATCATCACAAACGGTAAACATCCTTATCCTGAACAAAACTTACAGGTTCCTATCTTATCCTCCTTACATGCAGAAAAGTTAAGTTTTAGCTTTTTCACATTAAATAATTGTCTTGATTGGAAACTGCATAATATGAGTCTATGCAGGTGGTTAAAAACATGAAAAATTATTTAATAGATGTAGTGAAAATTAAGGCATTTAAATGTATTAAATTTGATATCCAATGGCATTAAACATTTTAATATACTTGATGGAAAAAAAGATTCTTATTCATCATTACATTTGTTTAAAGTGGCATTAAAAAGGGCGTTACAAAGCATTCAATTATATTTGCCGATACATGCAGAAACCCTGATAATGTAACAACCTTTTAAAATATAATTTTGAAATTAACTTATTTATTAATGGAATGTCCTTTGCAATAGACAGCATTTTAAAGTAAAAACTTTTGCTCTTTTACAGAGAACGAAAATACATTGCTGGGTGTTAGGAGAATATAATTTAACACATTTAATATGACAGCATGGCACATTTAGTGCAACACAATAGGTGCAATATGTGTACCTCCATTGTTGTTAAGTTAATTCGGAGTAGCTGTTTATGTGAAAAGTAGGATACATTTGCTCTATGCAGTGACATTCGATTGAGAACAGTCAGCCATAACATTGTAACCAGCAGAAGTGGTGATAATATTGATTATTATTATTATATATTATTATTATTTTACAGCATTAATAATGAAAATACTTGCTGTGTATACTAGACAGAGTTGGATATCGTTCAAGCAGTTTTACATACTGTTAAAGATACTGTATCTGAACCATTTGAATATTGATTTTAATTTTAACAAAAACAGAATTAGAGATCATATTACTGTATAAACCTTTAGTTGTTACTTTTCAGTTCAGGAGAATTGCAACAAACAAAGCAGTTTAAGACAACAAAATATGTCATTTTTTTTAATTTAGTAAAATTTTAGCAGTCTGACACTATAAAATGTTTTTGCCATGACTGAGTCCTCTGTCAACATAATATGAATGATAACACATAAATACTTTACATGCTGCATGCACTGATACTGGTGAGATTTACTTCATGGGTACAATAAGCAACAAAGTAAAGCACCTCTGTATGTGCCATGAAAGTATCGATGTTCAGCTCTTAAGTAGACGTGGTTAAATACTGGGGTTTCTTCTTCTCACTCTGGGTGTGTCATTAACAGAGAAACATGAAGGGATTTCAAACAGTCTCCTTTACAGATCAAATAATTAAGCATAAATCTCTGAGCACCATAGTCATAGAAACCTCAAAATAAACCATGCATGTCACCTCTGTAGAGCCTGTAAGTCTGATATAGGAAGTGGTTTCTCATCTTATTGCAGAGATGTTGGAGCTGTATTTAACACAGGCCATGGTTGAAATAGTGAAAAACGTCCTACACATAAACCTTTGTAGACATCAATGCTTCAGTACTTTCTGTAATTAGAGTACCTGCTTTCATTTAAATCTTTGATTATATTGTCTATTTACATGTGATACACATCTGCATCATGTTCATTTCTTACACAGTGACCTCTCATACAACTATTAAAAGAGCTGTAATTTGTCACTATCAACATACGTCAGTATCTCTGAAGATGAAAACATGAAAGCGTGTTTTTTTTTTTTTTATTTTCTTGAAATTGAAGCAGAGCTTTCACCCACAACTCCTTAAGTAGGTAACCAAACCACAGACCAAGAATCCAATACTGACACAGTGATTGCAGCTCACACACCTGTACAGATACAGTCCTGGTTTTGAGAAGCTGAAGTCCAAGTAAACACTAAAAAAAATTTGAATCTAAATTCTCTTCAGGTATTAAATGAAACCAAAGTCACAGATTAGTTTCAACATTACCCCAGTTAGAGTTCATTATGCACATTTTGAACAGTAAGAGACGGTAATGGCTGCTAAGGTTTTGATGATGCATGTTTTTTTCTCTATCACTTAGTAACCAAACCTCAGACCACACTGAGTGATTGCATACGCCTGTGAAAAGGAAAAGGGGGGAGGTTTTTGTAGGTGTCATACTTATAAATAGTCTGAACCTCTAGTCGAGATCTGAAACACCTTCCACTCCAAAAGTGCACCATTTACAGAAGCCCCTGTTACTCTAGCCCCTAACTCCATCAAAAGTAAAGACAACACTGATCAATATATTGAAGCAATAACCCCCAGATGCAACTCTTAGAAGAACAGACTGGTTTGATCACCTCTGCAGAGTCAGAAAGATAAAATAATTGAAACACAAACTCATTCCATGTAATTCAGATGTTGACAGTTATGTCATGTTTGTTCATTCTCATTTGCTGAACCCTTTAGAGGTTTTAGGGGGTTCTGGAGCCAATCTAATCCATCACTGGGTGAGAGTGGGTGGGGGGGTTCACTCAGTCCATTCACACCCACTGGTGATTCAGTTTGACTAATTAAGATATTATGGTGCAGGTTTTTAGAGGGTGGGAGGAATCTGGAGTGTGTGGTCAACAGAACCTACTGGAATGTTGACAGGATTTGTATGAAGATTTGTTCTTCTTGTTTTGAGTCAGGTCATACATTTTCTTCTTCTATCTGTTGGTGTGGTATGCTTAACATCAAAAATTAAAATATACTCCAGGGAATTGGGCACGAGAATCAAACCCACCCTGAAGCACCCATTTACTCATGTTGTAAGAAAACAAAGTCACTAGTATTAACATTGAAATAATTCCAAAAGACATATCAAAAAGGATTACATTACTTATGACACGATGATCTGAGTAGCATTTACCATTTTTACATATCTTTAAAACAAAATGATGACCCCTGCCATTTAGGACAAATACACGTTTTTAGACTCACCAGTTAGACTTTAGGGGTAAATTGGTTTACAAATGTCACAAAATTTTTGTTGGGGGTAAATCAATAAACATTATTCAATAAGCATCATTTCTATCTTATATTTGCACTACAATATAACATTACATCCTAGAATAACATAAATTGAAGAGAAACTTATATATGTAGGTCTCTGACATAAACACCTTCTTCTTAACTTGATTCTTTTAAAACTACAAATTCATGACTGCATAAGCACGAAAAAACATGTCAGATAATCTGGTTCATCGGTAAAGCGTGGGTGTCGTTTGATCAGATTTTGGTGACATTCATATCTTGGCAATATGCAAACCAGGGAAGAGAAACTGCTGCAGTAACATCACTTTCAGCAGGGTTTTCACTACGCTGTCTGGGCTCTAGCATTTTCTCTAAAAAGAAGATTGATGTTCAACCATTATTATTACAGTATCTGAAAACCTTTTAAAAGCTAGAGCAGTAAAAAAAAAAAAAAAAAGCCATCTATATATTCATTCTGGTAAAAAAAAAATTGCAAATTTTCACAACCTATTTTTAATTCTTCTTAATGTGTTACCTTTTATAGATAGCTATGTCACAACATATGCAAAGCTCAAGACTTCTGAAGAACATTTCTTGGAGTACGACATAAATCTTTATCAGCAGCAGTGATTGTAGTCCATACTGAAAATATGTCCAAACCTTTAGCAGAATACCTAAAATGTTCAGTTGTTGGTTGAACAGGCCAGAGCAGCAAAGTTAACAACCCTGAGGGGGTGGGTCATGAAGTGCCTCATTTGTATCTCAAGGGCCCGTGGTCAAAACAAGCTTTTTGGTGTGATTACTTAAAAATAGGGTTGAAGATGGACCTGCGAGGTTGAATTAAGTGACAAATTCAGACCGAAGCATAACATTTACAGTTTATGCAGACTGAGAGGAAAATGTTTTAAATGCATAAATGCATTTTAAAAGCAAAATATCAGTCATTTAAAAGAAATAATGTGAAAAAAGTCCACTGTGAAACAACTACAACTGTCAAGACCTGGGAAAACTCAGCTTTGACAGTCTCCATATTGACTTTATATTAATATGCCTTATATGGAACCCAAGAAGATGTATGATTACAGGATATACGCCACCTTCACATCCTTTTACTGTAACATTTTGATGATAGCCATCATCTCATTCCACCAAGAATAAAATACCACATACAAAAATCTTCTGGGTTCATTTATGCATTTTCACAGACTCCATTCAAAGGTGAATCATGAATGTGAGATGTTAAATGTAAATGAATAATGATTTAATAGGCAGTTAAACCAAGGAGTTTGTTGGAACTTTACCTGAATCTCAAGCTCTGAGATCTGTTGCTGGAGTTCAGCCATAGCAGCTATGTTGTCAGCTTCTCTCAACCTCACTGCCATTACTTCCTCCTTACTCTGTTACAAAAAAAACAAACAAAAAAAAACAACAACTGAGGCAACAGCAAAACACAGTACAAACAACAACAATTATGGAATAGTCAGTGGTTTTGTATGTGTTTTGTTGCAAAGTGTGGCAACAGTAGCGCTGCAGAGTGGGACTTCTTGTTAGCTGTGGAGTTACTATTGATAGAAGATTAACAGAATCACCAACAGCTAAACTGGGTCTAAACACTGACTTCCTTACAGGTCAACACAATAGTTCAGTGTTATTAATATAAAATGTGTTACTATTCATAAGTGTTGCAGATCAGCAGCGAAGTTGTACCTTGCATTCAATTTCAGCTTGTCTGCGTTTGATCTCTTGCAGTTGCACATTCAGATCTTTATTTTGTGTCGTCAGGGTCTGTACACGCTCATTCAGGCAGCGACTCTCCTGCTCTGCCCGTCGTAACTGGTTGCTGTGAATCTGACTCTGTGTAAATAAAAGTAACACAATTTACACTATTGACATGGTTGACAGATCACTTTATGGTGTAGAAGAGATGTCTGCTGCCCTCCAAAGGCCAAAGTGTGACAATACACGTGGCGTTTCACTTCTTTTATTTTTAGTGGTTACACATTATTAGTCAGCCCATTCATATTGACTCATCTTACACAAAATATTTGCATGTTATGTACATATGAGCTGTACTACAAAGTATTTGAAAATGACCTCTGACCTGTGTTTCCAGCTCCAGCATCCTCTGCCGCGTCTCTCTCAGCTCTGCTTGAGCCTCGGCTTCTCGTAGCCTCACACTCATCAGCTCGTCCTGCAGCTCACTCAGCGTATTCTTCTTTGGGGTGTCCTTCCAGCGACCAGCGGTCCTTGCCAGGTGACGCTGAGGACACATGTTACAGTCAGTTCACTTTCCCTTCACCCATTTTAAAATGTCTTTCCTAACATGAGGAGATAAATGTAGACATTTGATTAAAAAATAAAATATATAAATAAATATATCATTGAAATGTATATATACATGTTAAGGAAAGACAACAATAGATTTACAAATTGAATGAATGTCCAGGTGAAGTCATCAAAGACAACATGCTAGGGTTGAGTAAATAAATACTAGTGAGCTACATGTAAAATAGTTTGACAGTGACTTCAATGCAATGTGCGTCACAAAACAAACTTGGTCATGAATACATCGACAAAAGGTTTTTAATGATACATTTCATCAACACAACAGGACTTTAACTATACATTGAGTTACACATGCTCACCTGCCAGTGATCTTCCAGATCTCTGACTTGTTGTCTTAGTTCTTTGAGGCCGGTCAGAGCCTCTGCCTCCCTCAGTTTCACCCCGATCAGCTCCTCCTGAAGACGCGCCACATTGGTGTCATCTGGCAGAGATGAGTTCCTCTAAGGGAGTGAAAGAAATGCAGAGTTGACTATCCCCTTGTATGTGTGAACACTACCATTAGGTTTAAAGGATCATACTGTATGAACAGATGTGCAGCTTGTTCACATACTGAGGACCGCATTGTGTCTAAGGTACAGTACCTTCTCCATTTCCAAGATCTTGTCTTGCATCTCCTTGAGAGCACACTGGGACTCGGCCTCCTTCAGTCTGGCCTGCACAAGTTCTCGCTCCAGCTGCAGGACTGACTCCTCTGAGTACCGAGGGACTCCTTTCTATAAGCAACAGGACAGTAGAGTGAGCAGAAACCAGAAAACATACATAATATCCATGACCGTTTCAATTACATTCAAAGATAACAACATCTGCATCTGGTGATACAAACATCATGCTGTTTCATTCCATCTAAACACTATTCCTTAGGCCTATACAACTGCAACACAACACACACTCCAGAGAACTCCATTATAATAGCAACTGACATCTACCATTTAGCATTTCACTTACAAATAAATGATTCATGATGGTTTTTGTGAAGCAACAGAGCAAATTATGTAAAACATGATAATGTCTGCACATCATCATCTGGAATCCATCAATAATTAACAATGTTGGGTCAGTAGATGTTATGTGAACTGGGTGCCATGTGTGAAAGGTGCAGGAGACTGTAAACAGTTGAGTTGTGTAGTGCTGCTTGTCCCAATATGAATTCATGCATACCGAAACAGCTCATTATGCCATGTGTAAAGTGAGGCCAGTCTTCTGTGCTTTGATTTTGTTGCTAGGCAACACATGCCACCTGAAAAAGGGAGGGATCACTAGCTACCCCCTCTGAATGCAGGACATTTTAGTAGACAGCCTGAGGTTTCAGTGCTGCCTATCAGAAATTGATCATCTGTCAGAGACTGGGTATGCTCCGTTTGGAGCGATGGTCTGTTCAATGACCAGGGGACCCCGGGGCCCTCCTTACCGCTTGTGGCTGCTGTTGCTGCTGCTGGAGCTGGCTGATGGTTTTCTTGGCCTGCTCCAGCTGAGCACTGGCATCCTCGCTCTGCTGTTTGACTGTGGCTAGCTCCCGCTTGACCAGGTAGTTCTCCTCTGCCTCCTGAGCTCGAGTCACTTGTCCCTTTGGACGTAAACAACCGAGGAGGGGTGGAGTGAGCCCGACGAGAAGTGAAATGAGAGGGTGGGTGAGTGGGCAAATCAGAAGAGAAGCTGAGGGATTGGGTTTTCTAGGGACATGCCATGTTTAGGACTAGCCATTTATAACTAACTGTTTAATTTCTTGAGCATGATTTACGATCCTCTATTTATACTTGATATGGGTTAATTTTCATGCACTTATCCAATTGTGTATAAGCTTCTTAATATTATGTTCTTTTTTATGCTGACCATTAACATGCAATGCTAAAAAGAAATTGAAGAAAAGAAAAAGGTGCTACATAATAAGTGTAAAGAGAAAAAGAGGAATATACCTGGATCAATCTATCTGCCAAGGAAGCACTTTCCTACAAAACAGAAATATTGACAAGAGACAGCAGAGAGAGAGAGACAATCCAGAGGACAGTTTAAAGCACACAAACAAAGAACACTTGATTGTTTTAGAAAAGAACTGCAATGTTCATTTTCACTCCAGACATATTTGTATTGTTCACAGAATAATGGTCACATTCAGGGGTGGAAAAGGAACATTACATGCAGATGTGCTGAAAGGGTGCAAATAAGCTGGTGACAGGTGAAAAGTTAGGTGGTGGTGCTGACACAACATAGTGGAAGGTAAAAAGGAGAAAGCTCAGGACAGTCCAACAGCAGTGCAGGATTAGCATGTATGTTATTTCAAGTCAGCAGAAGCTCTGGGTTTGATGTAGTGCCTCCATGCTTTAGGACTTTTTTCGTTAGTGAAGAGTTAAAAAAAAAAAAAAAAAAAAAAAAAAAAGGATGCAAAACCGACGGGACAGAGTGATGTCAGAGTCAAGAAAGCAGCAGCCTTGATCTGGTTTTAAATAACAGACTTATTTACACCAGATTGTTCTTCCCCACAGACGAACACAGCACAGTGGACAGCTTTTGCTGAGTGGCAGACCCCATGCACGGTTTCTTTATCTGCCCACAGCAGTGCCCATTCAAAGAGGTGCAAAATGATACAAACAATGCAACAGGGCATGCAGTGTTTTGTATCGTCTAAAAGAACACCAAGCAGCCACGTTCATATCCAACAGACGGATAGGTTTGTTACAGTCTGCTTTAGTTGGAGGCATCTGGTGAATTTTACAGTTCGATGTCACAGAGACAATATGAAGTCCGGTCATCAGAAAATTCACTATTCCAGTCCATAAATAGTTTATTATTCGAGTGGCTGACTTTCAACTAACACAGGCCAGTTAGTGAAAGGCAAACCTCCGTTGTTATGAGGGGATGCATGATGCATGAGCATACGCAGCTGGATGGGTTAATGTAAACACGATGAAGAGGGAACAATGTTTGGTACCATGATGAACGATGAAGAGAACTCACTTTCTCTAATGTGTCTATCCTTTGCTTCAGGAGTCTGTTCTCTGTCCGCAGCCTCTGTCAAAAAAGGTAATAGAACATGTCAGCAGGAGAAAGAAAATATCAACTGTGCAAATATCTGCCTAAACTCACATAGGTTAGAGCAGTTTTGTATTTTTCATTAGTTTTTATTTTTAATGATTTCAGCAATTTGTATATATATATGCACAACAGTGATGTTTTATTTTTGTTGTTTCAATGTTTATTTTGGAGCATGTTCAAGGGTGAAAGAATAAAAAAGCTCTAAAAAAGTATGGAAAGGTCAAAAAACTACATACAATAGAGAACTATAAAAGATGCATTTAAGTATGGTGTCATTATCCAGAAAAAATATTTTCACTTAATAGAAATATTAGATGCATGTATTAAATAACCTCAAAGGTTTTACTTTCTCTACACTTTTATTTTTGCATTGACACACAAAGTAGTTTTAGTTATGTGTCATTTTATTCCATGTTGAATCAACACATACCTTTATCTCCACCTGCTCCTCCATCTCTTTTGTTTTGATTGTAGTGTATTCCTTCTCCAACCTGAAAGCGAGGGGCAATTAATGAGACCAGAATGTGTGCACCACTCATCAAATAAAGACATTATAATTGAACCGGTTACAAGGAAAATGCATCATAAAATGCTCGAAGTCTGTGGAAAGTGTATTTCTATTATAGATGTAATATCTACATTCAAGTACGATGATGAGAATGTGATACATACTGCTGGTACTTAACATAAACACAAAAGGTGTGATTGTGTAACACATCTCACTTTTTCATCTTCTTGGCATTGTACTTGACTTGATAAGCAGCCTGGATGACCTTATCTGGTCCACTGTCCAGCTGGTGCGGGATGACCTTCTGAAAGTGCTAGGGTAAAAAGAAAACAGAAGTAGACTATATTACACATCCATAAAGCAGTGTCTCTCACATATACAAGTAGCCTAAACTGTTCAATCAGATGGATCACTGACCTTAAAGCTCTACTTCAAACATCCGCATGTGAATACATATAAACTGGGAGTGAACATGTATCAATGAATGAACTGGGTGTGGTGGTAGTTCCTCCCGCAAGGAAAATGCCAACCATTTAGCGCCAGAAATATGAGCTTCTTAAATGTCAAGTTATGTGAAAGTTATGGCTGAAGTACCTGTAACATCCCCTCCATATCAAGCTGGATGAGTTCAGTCTGGTTCATCTGGAGGATAGCCAACCCCACACGGAAAACTATTTCCAGACCCTGAACAAAGACAAGTCAGCATTCTGAATAACATCAACAATCAGCAACATTTCAGTCACTTATGTCTGGATGTGTGAAATGTACGTCAGCACAAATGAGAATGACAAACTGCTCTGACAGGCATTGAGAAAGAGTTACAAGTATTTACAATATTTTTTAGACGCAGACCTGCTGTTGTTTGTTTTTCATCCAACAGGTGGCGCCAATGTATAACATCAACACAATTTTAAACCTGATCCAGTTTGGATTTTAATTATTCTGTTTTTATTTTTGCAATGATATGGTATGATCAAAATGTCACCCTTCATTTTGCTCTATTTCATAGCCAGATAGTTTCATATCATAATACATTTTCTGTGAAGTGACACAAACTGCAACACAAAGTTTGAACTGATTTTCAAATAACTGTGTACCCATATAAAATATTCACTTTTCAAATAACACAGAAATCAAATAGAAAATCAACCATCCTGAAACACAAATGCAATTAACAAAAAACAAAAAAACCTATAATATTTAACAATACAAGTGGACTCAAAATTAAATAATATGTCGAAATTATTGCTAAAAATAAAACTCACATTTTACGCAAGTGATAAATAATGTAACCAGCAGACACTGCCTCCATTTGTGCTCTGTGGAAGGTCAAGTGTTGCACAAACAGTGAAAAATTTAGCCATAAATAAAGCATGAGCATAGTTTGACTCAATACATGTCTTAATTTTTGTAAAGCACTGAATTGCCCTGTATATGAATTGTTCTATATAAATAAACCTTTAATCATTTCCCAATAAATGTTGTCGTATTACACGTCCTTATAGAAAATTTAAAAACTCCACAAGCCTGAAACAATAATAAAACCTCAAGATATAGATAGATATACTTAACAAAAGGTGATAGCATCACTCCTTTTAACTGACCTCACACATGAAGATATCGAAGAGCCTTGTAGCAACAGGCAGAGGGAAGGATGTGAGGAAGATGGTGAGGAACCAGGAGGAGGCGTACATGGATGTGTGAAAGCTCTGAGCCTGGAAATGCATGTGCAACTCAGGAAGATGCTCCTGTCAAATAAAAAAAAAAAAAAAGATTCCCAACGTTAACATTGTCCATCTCTACAAGCAGCCAAAGTGGTCTTCCAGTTGTGCGATGTCTACCTGGATCATACACTCAAACTGGTACATGCAGAGGCCCAGCTCAGCCATGCTGGGTTTGAAGAGTTCTCTTAATCTGTAGTCTTGCATTAACTTCACAAACACACAGAAAGCTTCCTCTTCTGGCATCTGGGGTAGTAACAGAATAGATGTGAATCCTCAGTCTGTCTGATACTTAGCCTCTTAAGAGGAAAGTGTACAACCATTTACTGAAAACTGTAGAATCAGCGTTTGTCTGCACATGTGGTGAAACATAATAATTACCTGCATGAGTAGCAGTCCTACGATGAATGCGCTACCTTGGCAATATCCAACTTCGCGATCCACCAGAGAATATGCCTGAAGCAGCAGATATTATCTCTGGGTGAATCTTGGGGACTTGTTTTATTTACCTCAATTATTCACTCATTAAATTACAATGATAATCGGTGACTCACCTTCATGACATTAAAAAGCACTTCTTGCCCTAAACTGTCTTTCTCCTTAAAGAATTCATGTTCAGGGTAAGTACGGGCAATGTCTCTACGAATCAGTTTCTCACATGGAGACGTCATCTTCAGCAGCTCTGAGTACTGGTCCTTGATGGGCATATTCTGAGCATTGCATAACAGCTGCCACACAATTGCCCGAAAGTGATGAGGAATCCCTTTTCTGACAAGATCCTGTAAAGAAGAATAAACACTCTCCTGAATTCCTGTAATTCTATAAGTACATAACATGCATTCCATCCAGCAGTTATTTTTATTCTTTTGTAAACGTGGATACTAGAAAGGAGATGAAAAAAGAAAGGCCTTCTGATCAGACAAAGAAAGATTTTCAATACAGTGTACAACTTGTCATAAAGCAATTTCCTCTACCACATAAAATCTTGTCACTTAGACACTTAGTGTTTGAAGTTCATTCCATATATTGCTGCTGATACAATTTGATTAAGCAATTTCCTGTGCTGACAGGGAATACTGCCGTTTCCAGCTGTGATGGGAGTGTATGTGTGTGTGCATCTGGTCAGTGCAGGGTGCATCTGGAGCAGAGGTCCACCCACACAGGCTTTTCAGCAGGGGATCTGTCACAGCTCTGAGCTTAGAGAAGACAAGCTAAGCTTTGTGCTCAACTATGCTATGTCTCATACTGACTATGTCTAGGACTGCACGATATTAGAAAAACTGACATTGTGAATTTTTTAAAACCTGGTGATATGTATTGTGATATGACAAAAATACCCTGGAGTATATAACAGCTTTGTGGTGCCAACATAAATGGTCAAACAGATTAGTGGTTGACACAGAACAAGCATTTCAGTATCATCCAGTATCAAAATTAAATAAAATTAATATTTAAAAATAAATAAGTGAATAAAAAGACAAATAAATAAAAGTAAATAAATTTTAAAATGGATGAATTAATTAATTAATACAAACTAAATATGAAAATTAAGAACAAATAAATAAAAAAATGATAAAAAATAAAATTAAAATAATTGCAGGACCTGCAATGTGACTATTGCGCACACATACACGTCAACGCTCAAACAATATATTTAGTCTGACCAAAAGCTGCTTTCTAACCCACATCACTGCTGTAACCACTGTTATGTAGAGCCACGTCAGGTCACACAGATGTAATTTTAATAATAATTTGCTGTGAATCAGAAATCTGTAGTTAACTCAAATGCATTCCTTTGTAATAGTTGTGACAACTGATGAGATATGAGGCATTGAAAACATGAACACATCAGCATTTTGCTGACAAGGACAGAAAGGTTCCTTCCTTCATGCAGTAAAGACAGTGAGTTTGTGTAAGCCAACAGGAAACATGCGTCAGTTTCGTGGAGGCCTCAGCAATTATCATAAGTACCCCTGCAGGCTACGGTTACAACCATCTGGTCATCACTACTTCTCTTAAATTGCATAATGCTGCTCATGCATGTTCACAGGTTTGCAGAACTTCCCTTATTTACACATGCAATTCAAAGAGAAATAAATAGGCCTGCCTCCTGTAAGATGTGAGGTATGTTCCATCTGTGTAGAGATGTAAAAACGGGTGGTGCTGCTTTAGGTCCATACACATTTTTGCATGGGACTGGAATGAATAGTGTGACTGACCATGAGAAAGTTTTGAATGATGGTGTGTCTGCAGAGCTGAAGGACACCAGATCCGCAGCGGAACGATACATGTGGCACAGTGTTGTTTTCACTTTGCTGATAGTAGCCTTAATCATGGTAAATAAACTAACTGTGCCAACTGGATGGTTTGTAGCGATGTATTTTATTACACCAAATACTGCTTTGGTACTACAGTAATTAATGGTTCCTTTTAATGTAGCACGTATGATAATGCAAGTACAATGTCAAAGTTACAAATCTGTTTTTATTGGCTATGATCAAACTTAAATGACGACAAAGTTGTTACAAAGTTGTTGTGTTTTAAGTTCTAGAGATGGTCTGAAACATTGTCATGATCCCACTTAACTGACCAAAAGTTTTTTGCTGATTCACTGCCATATCTAACACAGAACTATTTTTACAGAAAGTGTGAGCAGTTTTAAACTCACTCTAACCGACACTGATTGAGCATAAGGTTATCACAAGACCATAAAGAGTGACTGTTGAAACAAGTCGTCTAAAATTATCCTTAAATGTCAAGAACTAGAATAACAAGTTCAAGGACAACACTACAGGGTCACCTAGGGCAAAGATAGCTTTAGCTATATTTCTGCCAAGTAAACATTCAAACAGATAGGACCATTGTAACTATTAGGTTACAGTTTTATACAGATTCTTGAACAGGAAAAAGCATGAAGCCTAGATATTAATTTAATTAAAAAGTCTAAACCATTTTCCTTAGAAATAATAACCATATACTCCAAGTGTTCACACAGCACCACAACTGAAATTAGAGCACACAACTGGAACTAGAAATATTCTATTGCGATTTATTTACCACTTTGGAGAGAAATTATATCACCAGGCAGACCAGTGTTTCTGAAATGAGCCTTTAAATGTAATTGTGGGTGGTTATTTGGTATATTATTGGTATTATTAATTAGATTGGCCCAAAATTAACAGCACAAAAAGCAAACACAAACACAGTATCTTCCATTTTCACAAACTAAAAGGAAACCCTAATTGTCAAATCTAAACTGCTTGATTATAATAAAGGGAAAATAAGACAGTACATCTAGAAGCTTCCCTCTGCTACTGACCTCGGTGGACAGGTCATGTGTGTCCTAATAAGCTGTTAATGCAGGTGTGTCTCTAATCCCTTAAGCAGGGTGGCACGAGACTCGTCTGCTATTCCACGGGTATTCATGTGTACTACACTCACCTTAAGCTGTTTCTCTTTCTTCTTGCGCACCTCCTCCCACTCATTTACAATGCGCCCCCAGAGGATCCACGTGTCCTCCTCCAGGTGTGAGAGGTTGGAGGAGGCAGATGAGCTGGATACCAGAGAGGAGCCACTGTTCCGCCTGGAGCCATTCATGGAGCGTAGCGACTTACTGTCCGTCTCCAACAACCTGAAGAGGCAGAAAGAAAGAGTTGGTAAACATTTCACAAACTGCACAAAGGAACATATTTTGTCACCAGGGTTCCTACAGGTTTCTACAAATGAAATTTAAGTCCTTTTTAGGATGACCTTGATCACAATTTCATGCCCATTTTACAGCCTATTTCAAGGCCATAATGGCAAAAATTTGCAACTCGGTAGTATTTATAAAAATATATTTATAAAATATATTTACCATGATTCCCATTGTATAGTTATTTCTCACAGAAGACTACAAAGTTAGCAACAATTGGTTTCTAATTTCAATATCAATTGTCGGAGTGGAACTAAGGAGACTATGGTTAAGTTTAAACTGCAGGCAAATATGGCATAAATAAAATTTTTATGGCCATTTTATCACAAACCGCAACAAATAACCTGCAATATGTGCAATAAGCGGTGCAATTAATCCCATGGGCAATAGCGTAAATAGTGTAATTAATTAGTGTGCATAGAAATTGATAGTTTTTAAATTATTTATGTTGTTGTGCTGCTCTTGTGTGCTCTTCTATTATGTGCTGCTGTAAACCTGGAATTTCCCATAATGGGATTAATAAAGGAACATCTTATCTTATCTTATGTGACCTTTATCCAATCACTTAAAGACAGTTTGAACAGCACAAATCAGATGTTTTCAAATTTGACCCAGGCCACTTTTAAATCCAATACATATCTGATATTTTGCAATGTGTCTTCAGCCTCAATGGCCAGGTCACATTTATCCAACCATTACGTCATTGACAAACATCACAATTCTGCATCCCAGGAATGTTAGCTACTTCTATAAACACAATGTGTGCCTGCATGGTCACATATTACATTAGGACCTCTTTTGCATGCGCACGCGCGCACACACACACACAGACACACACACCTTCAGGTTCACATTCAATTCATACTAAAAACTGATAAAAGTCACATGTGTGCAATGTGAATGAGTACACACACACACACACAATTAGATTTAACCAAAAAGTCTGAATTGCACATTAAAATCTGTTGTCTGAACATAGTTTAAGTTACTTTATTTGCACCTTAGATATTTCCCAGACATTTAAACATTACTTGAGGCCTACCATACCTTTTAAAACCTTTTTTCAGGTATTAAATGCATATTTATAAATTCAGGACCTTTGAGGCTTTATAACCCTGCAGTAACCTTGTGTAGTGGTTTGTAAGAATTACTCTCATCACCTACCTCAAGAAACACAAAAATATCTGCTGAACTTTCTTTAGCACTAATTACTTTCAGCAATGAATAGATTTGTATTATATTTCTTACTGTTCTGATGCATGGTCATTTAATCAAATAATTACAGTAGAAAAAAAAATTACACAACCCAAGCCCTTCACAAGCTTAAGAAAAATCCTATTTATTCTTCTGAAAAACAACAATGGCATGCATGAATGAGATCTAAGAGCGAACAAGGGAGCTGAATTGCATGATTCTGCCATTCTACACCTCAGTGCACTTCAAACATGTTACAACATCACCAGATATTGTACAAGTGCCAATATGGATCCTTAACTTCTGCACAATGGAGAGAACGCTGCAAACGGTTACTGAAGTGAACAGTGTTAAAATCACAGCCACTCATATTTCTAGGGCACTGCTAAAAATAGAATTAGAGCTTCTTTAATAGGCTGGTGTTACACCATATATAATATCCAATCTACTGTTCTAAATTCCTCTGCATAAAAAGAAAAATCAATTAAAAATAATAAACACTTGAAGACAGATGCCGAGTCAGTAAATCCTAATGTTCTGTTGGTTTCTGTGCATTTCTCTGGGTGTAACTGTACACCGATACAAAAAAACAAAACAAAGACAAAATAGTTACTCTCCATAATTTCATCAGCAGCTACAGTGTCACTAAGGAAGGAAGAGTTTAGCCATTGTCATAATTAATGTATTATTTAAAAACCTGATTACTCAGACTTGTACACGTTTTCTTTTGACAAATGGAAAGTTAATGGCAACATGAAAAACTAACACTTCTGACAGTTACTCTAAATCAGAGACAACAATAAAGGAAAGTATCACAACTATGTAGTACTGACACGTGCCAAACTTTACCTGCAAGGTTTAAAAATCATTCCCAATTCATGATGATAATTTCATGGTGTGTTTTCTCTATGCTTAGTGTGTTGCTGGGGTAAAGAAAAAAACAAACAAACTTGGACCAGGTTAATCTAGGATTGCATCACTGTTATCTGTTCATCATTGACAAAGCGACCTCATCAAGGATCAGTGTGCAGCAAAAAGAACCCGTAACTGGCAAACCTGCATGGCACCGAGGAGCTCATGACAGACACACAAAGGTTCAGACACCTGATCTCGGAAAAAGAATGAGGCCTCTTGACTGGAGCCTGTGACATCACTGCGCCTGCTCCCAGTACGGCTAGAGTTACAGCCAAATTTGGGTCGTATGGGAGGGAGTGAAAACACACTAAGCGAGCAAGAGCACTTGCTCACTTGTATTTAGCCCTGACTTGAAGCTAAACAGTGAATAAAAGCATTCTCTAACAGCTGGAGTTAAACATGAATGCCTTTTTTCCAGTTTGTCAACAGATGATACTGTCCACTATGGTTTCAGTCAGCGACACACAAGAACCTGAACTTACTTGACTATGGCGGCCTTACTGCAGCTCAGCTAATAATTCACCAGTGATCAAACACAAGTCAGAAGACAAAAAACACACAAAAAAACAGCTAAAAATTTCTTCTCATTTACCATATTTTATATTACATTATTTGACAAGTGTAAAGAAACATTTTAAATTAACAGGCTACTGCAATGCAAAAAGCAAAGCAATGAGGCATATAATTGTTATTGTTACATCATGACATAAATACACAAATCATTGTAATGAGCAGAACAAACCTGAAAAACTAATACTTTACCAAGATAAACTCATGATGCCCTCTTCATGTTTCAGGTTTCTAAGAATTCAGGAGCACCAGCATGTCTGATTTAGAGATTGTCAGCAGTCAGGTCAGTGTGGGACTTCCTTGTGTGTGTGACAGAACTAAACAAATGTTCGAGCCGTTTATCTGCTCTGTAGGGTACAAAGGCCTTGCGAACATGCAAATGGGAGGGCAGGATGCATCACAGGAACATACACATAAATACCAAAGTCCTTCTACCTCCTTGTGGCTGTACCAGTTGGACAAAAATTGTGATGACCAATAATCAGGTTTGTGCGTTCCCCGTTTAAAAGTGTCAACAACTTTTACAAAATGGAGACTGAATTTTATGTCTCATCTAGAGTGGAAGCAGGGGTCAAAGGTCAGATGAACTACAAGCCCCTTGACTAAAAGACTTGTGTTACCCAGATGGGAGTGTGGCCACATAAAGGAGAAAATGTAACATTTCCCTGGCCAGTTTTTGATCTACAGTCACTATAAGAAGCATCAAAACCAGTGCTGTTCTGGAGCACCCGTTGTGGGCGTCCCGATGAGTCACAGACCTTTGCATTCAACAGAGCTTTCTGGTCTCCTTTACTGTGACACAATTCCGAACTGTGAACCACAGGCTTGGTTTCCATGCTAACACAGTGCACCAGCCATGGATGAGAGTCACAGCCGGGGAAGAATTCACAGAGCTGGCAATAGAGAGATGTTACGTCATCTTCTAACAGTGCTTTGAGTGAACAATGAGCACCACAAGGACAGTAAACAAAAGATTAACGTGTCTACAACTGTGCATGCTGTGATGTGGACCTTCAGAAGTGATACAATTGAATAGTATACTAACAAGACTGGCAGAGCTGAGTAACCTGATGCCCAACAGCAAGTCTGCAAAATCAGTTTTACTAAGATGTCACCACTAATGACTAACACCACTGCAGTTAGAATGCTGCCCATTCAATAACACTTTAGCCACTTAACCCTTCAGTGACCAGTCAAATCTGGGGTGGCCATGGCTCAGTTGGTAGGGCAGGTTATCCAATAACCAAAGGGTTGACAGTTCAAATCCCACTCTGTCCTTGGGCAAGACATTTCATCCACCTGTTACATAACAAAACTGTCATGGAACAAACAAAAACTCACATCTCATAATTGCTTTTTAGATACTTTCTCTCAATAGTGATCAATGCACATTGTCACTGCTAACAGCTGTGCACCTTAGCAAACTACTTTCATCAATTGTTTAGCAGTGTTTGTGGCTGCTATGTGCCAGTGTACAGCTGTTAGCAGTGACAACGCGCGTTAATCACTATTGAGAGAAAGTATCTCAAAGCAATTATGAGGTGACTTTTTGTTAAGTGACAGTTTTGTTATGCAAATAAATCACTCAAACACATATTGTTTTGAGAAGACACATGTTTAACTTTTATGACCCCAGGAAACCTGCCGGGACTACTTTCACTTTGGCCAAAACCAGACCAGAACTCAACATGGGTCGACATGTCTGACCTTTGAAGTTGATGTTTTAGAAACAACAAAATGGGCAAAAGTACAGATCTGAGCAACTTTGACTAGGGTAAAAAAAAGAGTGGTTTTTCATGGGTCAGAACTAGCATAGCCACGCTATCCCTATTCTTTACATGTATAGGTATAAGAACGCTTCATAGGCAGGGGAGGTGGGGCTAAAATGTCTTTCAAATCCTCTGTATGCAATAGGATGGTACTACAACCAATAAGCATAATCTCTAGGATTCTATGGGAGCAGAACATTATTACCACCTATCTAATACTGTTCCCCTTTTTCCACCAAACCACCTCTGACCCGAGAACTAGACTCCACCAGACCTCTGAAGGTGTGCTACAATATCTGGACCAAGCGACAGAGTTCTGAAGTCCTGGAAGTAGACAGATGGGCTTCCATAGATCAGATTTATTTATCCAACACCTTCCACCAATGATCAACTGTCCTTTTATTGGAATACCTTTTCCATTTTTGATCAGTAGTAACCACCGCAGACCAGGAACAACAAACAAGACCTGCAGTTGTGGAAATGCTCTGACCCAGTCATCATCATTACAATATGGACCTGGTCAAAGTACATCATGTTGCTCGTTTTTCCATTCAAGGTTTAAATGTTCACTTGCTCACTAATATATCCAACCCAGTTAAAGGTCCTGTTCTAATGAAATATTCAGTATTATTACCACATTTCCTGCCAGGGGGTGTAATGACTGATCAGTGTATGTGCATGCAGTGTGTTGTTTGTTTCAGAAATCCAAATACAACCTTCTGCATTTGCACCCAGTTTACGAAGTGCCATGTCAAATAGGGAAACAGATCTGAAACAACATCCAATAATTACGTTTATCTATTTGCTTCTCTGACCATGTGCAACATAACTCAAAACGTTATGGACAGATTTGGTTGAAAATTTCAGAAAATGCTGACATAGGAAGGAGTACCAAATGATTACATTTTAGTGGTGATTGGTGGAAAATATTAATATATATAGTAAATAAATAACATAAAATATTTTTAATGCTATTCAGGTCATTTTTCATTTGAGATAAACATTAAAATAACTTGGTAAATATGCTTTATTAACTGAATTTCCATGAAGGCAATGTACAACGTATCCTATGGTATGCAGGAAACAAGAGAGAAAGTCAAGTTGGGAGAGTGGAAGCTCCAAAAACATACAAGCACAAAAAGTAAGGTCTGGGACATATTCACTGAGATTTTTAAAGATGATGAGCAACTCCCAGTGTTTTTTTGTGGCTCTTTGGATGTTACAAGTTGTCGACCCCTGGTTTAGATGCTGTGCATTGATAACTTTTGAATGATGAAGCAGGACAAAAATGTTTTCTCAATATATTAACTTACAAGCAATGACATCAGATTTTAACACGCAAATAAATGCAGGTATGTGAGCAAGGTCATTTGATAGTAATAAAGACCATTGACTAGTTTTTAAAAATGCGGGTCGAGAAGTGGGTCAGGTCCGTCCTTTTCAAATGTTTCTTGTGGTCCGAGTTGCGGGCAGGATATCTAAAAAAAGCAGTCGGTTGTGGGTTGTTTCGCACATCACTGATTGGATTGGTCAGGGCAGACCACTCCTTGCAGAAATGAAGCGGGGAGGGTGATCTGCCTTGGCAAAGTCTGCGCTCTGAGTGCTTTTCTAGTTAATTTACTAATATTACATTAAAACTGACTGACTGCTTGGCCTTTACGTGAGGGGGAAGTGGGCCAAACCACAACCGTTATAAATTCACACAAACAACTCCCATGTTTTTACACTATTTTTGAAGGGGTAGCTTTGTTAACTTTCAACTGAAACTCAGACTGCATTTACTCTATTATTATCATCTTTAGGTGTAACAGAACATTTCAAAATCAATGTGGGCACGTACAGTATACAAATGGAAGGAGTTGTAATTTACGATAATGATACAATGATCATGATTAATGATATATTTAATATTAATGAAGCTCCTTGGTGCTACAAACATCTGTAGATGTAAAGGAACACAATAAAACATCAATGTATATGCGTTAAATGGGCTATAGGTAGTATTTCTATTGCAAAACACACAAAAATGCCCTAAGAATAAAATTAGTGTTTAGAATAAATAGATCTGAAATTATGCCAAAAATGTCCAAGTCTTAGATTGTAGAGATGTAAACAGAATCTATTTACACTCATCAGTTTCCCATAGTTAGGAAACCTAATGTCACATGGTACAATGAAATTTGTCCTCTACATTTAACCCATCCTTCATGCCGTTCGGGCACCAGTAAGGAGCAGTGGGCAGACATGGGCGGCACCTGGGGACCCATCTCCAGCTGTACAGCCTGGCTCATAGTCAGAATCACCTGGAGGAAACCCATTCAGACACGGGGAGAGAAACATGCAAACTTCCCACAGAAAGGCCTGCATGGTCTGGGAATCGAACCCGGGCCTTCTTGCTGTGAGGCAAAAGCGCTAACCGATCAGCCACCGTGGGCTTTGACCAAAGCCTCAGAAACTAACAAGATGGGATTAGACCAACTAAGAAACAACTTTTGGAGTCAAGGAACTAGTGAGAAAAGCTAAAAACACTGTTGTATTCATCACTGCTCTAAATTAAAAGGATGGAGTTTGATTATGAAATTGCCATGTTTCTTCTACACAGTTAAGTTTGCTTATGAAGGTATAAAGGTAGTATTTGATGTAATTATATTACAAGTTATTATATTTAGACCATTATGAGAAAAATTTCAGACCAACATCAAGACCCCCTCAAATAAAAAGACAATCACATTTGATATCCAAAACATGTCACTTTATATTGTAAATGTAAAAGTGCAAGTTTTTTTTTATATTTCTGGATTTCTAAATTGAAGTAATGCAGTCAATAAAACCCACGCAGCAATGGCCACATATCTGGAAAAATACTATTTCACAGAAATTGTTAGGCAGGAAAATGGATGGCACAAAGCATCTTTAATTAATTTTCTCCTCTTAATCAGGATTCAATACTTCAATACAAAACCATTCTACAAAACTGTAAACAAACATATAAACCTCTTCAGCTTACATTTTCAACAACATTTCAGCATTGAAATGTAACTGATTTTTTTTTTTTTACTGTGCACAACACATGGTAACTAGGGATGCATCCATGTGAACATTTTGGCCGATTCCTAATATTGCTGTAATGGATTTTTTTTTTAAATTGAGATGTAAGCAGGAGGTTTTCTAGTACTGATTGTCTAATCTAATAATAAAGTAAATAAAAATGCTACATTTAAATGAATTTCTATTTACATTCTTTAATCCTCTATCCAACAAGCTCTCAAAATCAAGAGATGTAGCAGTGCATAGAACACTTGTGTTTGATAAAATAGTCTGAGAAGTGTGAAAGCTTCTTAATCCTCTTTTCTTCAGCCCCAGTTCTTCTGTAGAGTAAGAATCCACCAGCACTGGACACTGGACTCTGGAGCTAACATAGCTAGTAGGTAAGCTGGGTGAAGACGAAGTTCAAGTTCATTAATTTAATACATTAGCATGAAAATGTGTAGACCAGCATAGGTATGTCACTAAAATTGGCAACAATGCTATGTTGCTCTTCTATGATACCGTAGCAGATTATGGCCAAATGTTATAGCCAAAAAGATGAAGAGAAATTTACCTTTTCACACTAATCTCTTAGATTAATGAACTTCATTTTCATCCACCATTTTCTTCTTTTTCTGTTTTATTTTTGTTGAACCCGGTTTATTTTGGTGAACTTCCATTTTGTTGTGGAGTGAATATCCAGCGTTTCTCTCTTGCAGTTGTTTTAGGAGTTTGCATGTTTTGGTATTTGCAGCATTTTTCTTTCCCATTTGTTTTATGTGTTTGTGTTTTTGGTTGTGCATCATTCTTGTGTTTGCTGCACATTCATGTATTCATGAATCATGAAGGTGTGGTTTCGAGGGGTGGTCTGAAGAAGAGGAGGGAGTGTATATTTTCAAAATGTCACTTGTGTTGAATTGCTGGACCATTTTTTCCTCGATCTCCCACCCCACCTTTAAGTAAAGAATAGTAAGTTGGATAAAAGGAAGGTAAAATTTTCTGCATACACCATTAATGGGTTCAAGTAGGGAAAACGTGTAGGGAGAAGTGTTATTACATTAGTGCAGCTCAGTAAGTCAGAGAAGCAGCAGCTGCCTTACGTGTGTCTGAGCTTGTCTGTATTGTTCTGACCTTTAAAGACAGCCTATGCTCCACCTCTCAGCCCTAAATCAAACACTAAGGAGTGACAGACTGTTTACCTGTTCTGCTCCTCCAGCTTGGCGAGCAGTTCCACATCATCAGGACTAAGCTGCGGCGGTGAGGACGGCGACAGGCCAGGCGAGGACAGAGATGTAGAGGAGGAGGTAGCAGTGGTCTGCAGGGATGTGGGCGTGGCCACCTGACTAGCCATCTGACTGACCGTGTGCGACACAGAGTTCTTCACCCATGAGAGAGTAGAACTCAGCTTACCAGCAACCTTGTCTGTCGCCACCTGGAAAAGAGGGAAGAGGAGTCTGTGTGAGCCTCAGGGCTAAAATACTTCACTTCAGTTGAATGCCCATGTTCACTTCATGGTGCTAAAATTAAGGTATAGGTTATGTAGGCTTGTTGCTACAGTAGCAGGTCACTAGTGGTGGGCATATGACATAAAATATATCACAATTTAAAAAAATTAAATCATGCAACCAATTTTATCACGATTATTTAAATTGATCTTTGAAACTAATTTGCAAAGTCACTGGTTTTGTTTCTTTTCTCCACCATTTGCTACTCTTCTCATAAAGATTGTCTTTACTAAATGCTTTTTTTTTTTAAACCAAATGCGTTAAAGCTTTTCTTTAACTAAGTACCTGTTGGTGTGACTGCTTATAATACACACAGATAACATGCCAATTTAAACTGGTTTGTATATTTACGTGAGTCATGATATCTCATTGCCAGGTGTTTGAAGAGGTTCATTAAATTACTGTTTGCACTTTGGCATTTGGAGAACAGCCAAAACAATTCCATATGATCGAAGTGGAGTTCTTTTTCGGAAACAACTTGTTGATTTCACTGTCCAGCATGACCCATTACACAACGTGAAATCTACTTGACATGGACCAGCATGATGCATCTGTGTGTCAGCATATAACTATGTGCAAGACTCTATGGCTCTAATTAAACCATATTAGAGGTTTCAATGATCTCTCTGCTTTGTCAAATTGTTGATATGTTCTAAACCTTCGCAATTTAATATTGATATATTGCACACCCCTACAGGTCAAAATACAAAGAAATAGCCTCTCTCTAAAGCTACTGCAGTATGAACAAAATAGAAGTCAATAGAGGTAGATTTCACTGAGCACAATACACAACATTTTCTGACTATTCAATCAATAAATATTTCATAGAAAATTATTCCACGAAAAGGCCTATTATGATTATAAACTGATTTATCTACATTTTATAACAAAAATTTACAATTTACAATCACACAACAGTGTTTTCTACAGACCATGTGGCATTGTGTGGCTCTTGGGGAGCAGCCCCTCATTAAGCTATTATTATTATTAGCAACCTATTATTAAGCTAGCACCAGATCTCATGTCACCAGTTGAGGAATTCACATACACCAGTTACTTATCTGTAGTTGTTATTAAAAGTATTAGAACAGTGCTAGGCTTACCTTGCTCTTCACAGAGGCTTTAGTGTAGTATATAAGTGGATCTATTTACTTTAGCAGAACCACTCCCTAGCTACCATGGTTATCTATAGGTTATCTGCCAGTGCAGTGATATGTAATTGAGACCTGCAGTGAAACCAACTAAATTCCTCATTCTTGCTACTTCTGAATTGGGCCATTTATTTACATTTATTAGGTTGGAGTAAAAGACAACAAATTACTACATTTAGAGGCTTTACTAAACACTGTGTCACCAGGTGCTGTATTAAATTAGTCGTATTCCAGCCTTTGCATGTACTAAATATCTTTAACACCTGTAACATATGGAAGAAACTGGAACTTCTTGTGAACTGTAACCGCAAGGTCCACCTTTTCGCCACCGCTATGTGTGCACACCGCTGCATGTGTGTGTTTCTTTAACAGTGGACAGAGGACGTAATTAAACATCAACTGTACGTGTGTGGTACTTTAATGTTGATCTCTCTCTTGCTCGCTTTCTGTGTGTGAGCGAAAATTGGGGGGGTTTATTTGTGGTGCTCAGTTTTCATTCTGTGGCACTGCGCCACAAATTACTCTATGTATGGGAAACACAGCACAATTTATGCCTCCATATCTCACAGGTCTACCTCTCTCAATGCCAGTTCAATGAATCGGAGATTGCTTAGAATTAATTTACAGAATTCAGGCAGAAAACTGAGCACCACCAGGATCCTTAATTCATTATACAGTCAGTCATTCAGCACTTCAACTTGGAAAAATGTATCTGCTTCTAATCACATGTTTTAGATAGTCAAAGCTAAATGACAAAGTCTAATTGAATGATGATTGTCAACCTTTAATATTTACAATAAATTACTGAGGTCCAGTGCTTTACTCTGTCATACCCATGAAGATTTCAACAACAACCAAGAAAAGACCAGGTAGCAGGCAGTAACCTGAGTGATTAATGAATTAAACAAGGTTACCTGAATTAACTAGTACTTAGCAACAGCCGGTGTATCATCAATTGTAGATGTACCTGCCTGATCCCCAGTTAACTTTTCTCCTGTGTAATCCTTTCAAGCTGTTACATACACTACCTGCTATTCCAAATGACTGTCTTTCAGCTGCCAACATACTCCATGAGGAAATCCAGAATGTATTAATCAATATAAATCTCAAAAATGAGAGGCCACTAAAGTGCCCCTCCTGAAGTTAAAAGTGTTCTGAACCTTAGACCAGCCGTCCTCTCGTCATATGCTGATCATACTGCCAGGAAGGGTCAAAGTGCTCTGCCCAAGATACTCCTCCTTAAAGAGTGTATGACAGGAAGCTGATTTCTGTCCGGACTCAGCAAAAAACCCAATCTCAAAATCACCTCCGACCTCAAACAACAAACAGAATTCCCTCTACCATGAGTTTCAACTGAAAAGGAAGTCAGGATACTGCTGCCACGGAGGAAACCAATCACTTTTAGGCATCTTACTCTGCATAAATGAGTCATTTCTCTGTGAGTATGTGGTCTACAGAGGGTGAAGGGCACATAGGAGAGGGTGAGAAAGCTAAAAGGAGAAGGGGGGGGGGGTGACAGAAGGTGTTTTTGGGTCAACTGTACCCTCTGAGCTGGCTAATAATTCAATTTGATAATTTCCTTTACAGTTCTATGAAATACAATGTTATTGACACAAAGGGGGAAAATGGATGAAATCAATAAGTCTAATAACGAAAAAGTGCTATATTATTCTACTTCTGTTTAATATTGTGCAAGTCACATTATGATGACATTGAATAAAATGTGAGGTTTGGGTGATTACCTTGCTAACAAATTTTCAAAACAGAGTAATTATCCCACACTGTGAACCATGTTGTTGTCATTACACTGCAGGGCTTTAAGCTCAGACTTGGCACAGCACAGCTACAAATCCTGCATGTCTGCAACCTTTCTCTGGCCAAGCAGCCAGGAAGTCAGCTTTAATAACAAGTGCTCAATGGAAATACTTCCAATTATTCTTCACCGTTGGTCTGTCTAGGATTGCAGTAGTGAAATTATGTGCTATCTTATCTAAAAAGAAATAAGCTACAGTTCTTGGAGGTCAACATTTTCACAGGTTCAATTCCAGCTAGTAGTTAGCTAGCAACATGTTGTCCTCTGTCACAGTCTCATGAGTCAGATCTACTCTGTGACTATGAGCTGTTTAATACAAGCAAAAATCTTACAACTCTCATTCGAGTGCATGTGATCAGGATACGTTTAATGATTCTACTCCGTAAACTTTGAAACTAAAGGTGTTATGCTGAATTTGCACTCCCTAATGGAGAAACAGGAAGTTGGAGCACACTGTTAGTGTTTTTATTTCAACACCCTGTTCCTGAGCTAGATGGATGGATATACGTACCAACACCAGCTGCAAATGTAACCAGGGGTTTTATGGTAAATTAAAGTGACTGTTATTCTGTATTAATACTCTAGATAATTGTGCTATATCAACATGGCAACTGAAGCCCTGACATCCAACATTCACAGGAAAACACCGATTCATCAACATGACACCTGTATAGGAAAGAGATGGAATATATATTTTTTTTAGAATTCTGCACAGAGATCAGCTCACACAAATGATAAGTTAATGATGCAGGTTTCTCAGTCTAAACAAGCAACAGGCTCACGCTACACACAAGGAGACTTTCCATTGTCTATGTGAGGTGTGGACTCCCTTGTGTCACTGTCAATTAATGCACATATTTGATTTTTTTTTCTAGAATTACAGTATAAGTTTGATAATAGTTTAATAATGGTAATAATATCCTGCATAAACCAGTACCCTGAGTTTACATTTCCTACTAGGTATGAACTGTCAATATAGCAGCGTACCCTGAAGAAACATGATACTGATAATACTACAGTAATAAGTTTACTGACACAAGACTTCCAGTAATTTTTTTTCTCTCTCGCGCGCGTGCCGCTGGGGACCTATTCCAGTTACAACAGGTGAAGGCGGGGTACACCCTGTGCGAGTCAGCAGTTCATAGTAGAGCTGAACATATATAGCCAGTCGCTTCACATTCACACCTATGGGCAATATAGATTAATCAATTAACCTATCAGTGCATGTTTTTGGATGGTGGGAGGAAATCGGAGTACCCACACAGATACGGGAAGAACATGCAAACTCCACACAGAAAGGTCCCACCTACTGGTGCTGGAATCAAACCTAGGACCTTCTTGCTGTGAGACACGAGTGCTAACCATTGCACCACTGTGTCGCTCCTCCCTCTTCTCTGACAATTATAAACTTATGACACAACAGTTCATATATTTTTTGGTCCTGAATAACACAGCAATAGTTGTAAATATTATTATTGCAGTTGTAGCATATATAACAAAACCTGATTCCTTTAATCCAAACTGATTCCTTCTTATACTGTATTGTATCGCCTCATGAAGCCAAACAAATCTGACATCAACCAACCCCTTCATTATATCTCATGAAAGTAAAATGATCTATGTATTCTTGATAGCAGAATAAGACACAAGTCTGTATTAGACATGTAGAAAAAACACACTGGAGCACTGTGAACCCACTTCTGTAGTATGTCATTTCCCATACAGTTTGGAAAGATTACTAAAAATTAATAATGAATGTGAGAAGAAAATTTCACAGATAATTTATACTGTGAGCACATTTGTCTCTCAGTTCCCCTGAACCCAACTTTTCTTGTGTCAATGAGCAAGCCTAGCATTGTAGCTATCCTCCTCCACACTGAAAGCAAAGAGGACACCATCAGAGTATGAGGCTTCTTCAAAGACTCACTGTAAATGTAGAAGGTCATGCAGAACTAACTACAAAGAAAAAGGTCTATTTTGACTTAACACCATTACCATATCAACACACAACTTAATATTAACTTTGATTTCTGGTTTAGACATGAAATTTCATTTTTAAAATTCCTTCTACTATCCCTCTTTTTTCCTTCTCTGAAGGAAACTAAAAGGATTTTGTACACATTATCTAGGGAACAAAATATCAGAAAGCCTGAAATATAATCAACGCAGGAGAAGGTCGTGATTTGAGTGATGCCAACATCCAGGTGGCCTTGCAAGAAATGCCTCTGATCCAGCCCAGCCAACTGATGTAAGACTTCCTTATAAATCCTGGATACACAGATTGTTTCTGCTTTTGTTTGCCAAAGAACTCAAAGGGGCCCTGAGATGCAGCATGCATAGCTAATGAAACCCACAGCTGAGAGGGGGGGCTTCTTGGTGAAACAACTTAAAGACGATTGGGGAACTGAGATAGACCAAAGACTAAGCAAAAGAGCATTTCAACACTCTTAAGAGGAAAATGCACAGCACTGGACATATAACCCATAGTGATCTAAAACAAACCATAAAGAAACACTGTCACTGACACTAAAGGCAGAACAAACGTAATACCACACGATGAGCACTGTAAGTCAAAGGTATCTTACATTAGAAAGTGTGCAAAAACTTACACTTTTATAAAGTTACTCAAGGACACAAGCTGCAAAACAGTCTGGGGAAGAAAAGGGAAAACATACTGTCCATGTGCTGTGAGGGTATTAAAACAGAGTCCTGAATTACAACAACACACTCACACTGAGGTAGAGGGGCTTTTCACTTCGCACCCACAGGAAAGCTCAGATTTTCCCAGTGTACAATCAGCATTTCAATGGTCCTGCTGACTCTATTCTTCAATACACAGCCAGATAATGAGAACTTCAACCAATGGTGCTCACTAAACATCTCCAGAAGTAGCTTTTGCTTCGTGGGAAATGAAATGCACTGGTTTTAGACAAGTGTCAATCATGTTGAAGTTTGAGTCTGATGTGATTTCTTGTGTGTGTGTGTGTGGGGGGGGTGTAACGTACAGTCGTTATAAAACATTAACTACTGAGCATTTGGTTAAAAATCTCCACTGTCCAAACCAGTGATTAATGTGTGCTCTTTCACAATCTGATTTCAGAACCTTACTGTCAATAGGTTATACATTTTGTTAAATTACATGCAGCAGCTACAACAGATGTTAACCAATGTCATGAACTCAAACCACATTGGAAACAACCTCACAAAAAGCATGTTAATGTTTCGAGAGGGGAACACCACAGATCTCATTAGTAAAAAAGGTCACTCTCTACTTAGATTACTTTACACTTTCAGGATCCATTAATGTGTGCATGTAAAATTCAATTTATGTGGACATTTAGAGTGCAACATTATTTTTTTCCCCATTATGATTGTTGCTGCATCTCTGGTGGGTGTGGGTGGCAGTGGCTATAGTTGAAAATAGTTTAATGAGTTTATTTCTTTTATTTATCTGGTCAATGGCTGTTTTTTTCTTTTTGAATGTATTTGACTAAACCTTTGTTTAAAGCATCAATAAAATGATATTTATATAAACAGCACTGACAGTAAACGGTAAATTAATGGAGTAGATTGATTGGCCATGTTATTATGGTGGGATACAACGAGCTTCTTTTTACTATTTACTGCACAAGCCATGAATACTCCCAACACCCAGTGCTCTTCAGGCCTAAATATGCTTTTTTTCTTGTAGGTTAGAACATGTTTCCTTCTTAGCTTGAGCTATTTTCATCGGCCTAATAATACTCGATACAATAAAGTAAGCAAGTCGATTAGGAAAACCATTAAAAAAAAGTTGACAACATTACCCTTTGTAGGTTACAGACTTTATATCTCTGTCCACTGGGCTAAGTTGCTAGAGCAAAACATTTTTCCGCAGTTTAAATATATCCTTGGCTTGACTACAGCTAATGCTTGAGCTCAACTGTTGAAGTCCTGTACACAAAGGAGCGAACACATATCAAAACCATTCGGTTAACAGACAGTAAACAAAGAAAAAGAGCATTAGATAAAGCAGAAGTTCCTACTCCTTTTATGGTTCGCTGATGTTGAACGTTGAAATGGAGATGTAGCATCGAATGCAACAGTATGAAGACTGAGTCTCTTCCAGAAAGCTCTAACCCCGACAAGTCTACAGTTTGAACAAATAAGACATATGACTGGTTTAATTTGACAATACCTTGTAAAAAAAAATCACATAGTATTAACTATAATGTTAGGCTTATAATATAATGTTAGGCAAGCGATAGATGGAGTGTTTTCTAAGACAACAGTTTAAAAGCGAGCATTTAAATAAGTGACAGCATTAAAGAGCAGTAAAACAAGTATTTTCCCCTTTCACAATACATTAGTACGCGTTAAATATAGTCAAGGCTTATTATTGTGATAGAATAATTTACTAGGAAAGACAGATATTAACTAAGTTCTCGTATTTAGTTGGTGCTTCTTCCAGCAATTACACAGATCCCGAAGAACAGAACATCCTTTACCTTGAATCGTTTTTAACGAACCGCAGGAAATGTCGTCTGCTTCCCATGCACAAACTGTAGTCACACTAACACTATGAGAAAAATGACCGGTTTTCAAACACAACAATGTTTGAAAAGTTAACCGACTAGGTCCGGTTCTATTTGCAGGCTAGCCAGCGTTAAGTTAGCTAGTTCCCATAGACTGGTCCACCCCTACAGCCGTAATACGTGTACCAGACTCAGACACAGACCGACGGCGGCGGCCTACTGACTGTTTACATCCCATGGAGCATGCGCCCCAGCTCACACCCGGAACAACACTGACATCTAGTGTTCATGATGAGCAGCTGTACTCCAACGACCTTACCTTCATCTTCATTCATTCAGAACGAGGAAACATATTTACCATTTAACAGTAAAATATAGACTGAGGAAGCAGGAGTGGAAGAACAACTGCTAAACTGTCCTACACTAAAAATAAACTTCAAATTGTTACAAACTTCTTTGTGTCGGGTATACAACAAATATTTTACTTAAAATATTACCTTACCTGGAGAGAATAGCTAAGTATAATTAAAAATGTAAGTTCAACCTCCACAACCCATTTGTTAATACATTTACAATATACTTTACGAAGAAAAATAATAATAGATTCACTTTTCTATGCCATTACTATGACACAAAAAGTCATGGTAGTGTAGGGAACAGTAATTATAATGACTCTTACATCAATACAGTTTATGGCTTATACTGTATTATTTCCAATATTAGAAGGTTAGTTGGCTTGCAAACATTTAACTGCAATCTAATCAAATAATGCAACATTTGTGATTATCAACATGGCGTGACACTAAAATGCCCAACGTGTTTTTTTTGTTTAATCCCTGCTAGCCCAGAGAGCCAAAGGTGTGATTTAAAATTAACAACTCAAAAACCAAGGCTGTTAGCTGAGTACTAGCTGAGCATCATTTACTGTGCAAATGTGGCCATTACCTGAATCTGTGTGTGTGTGGGAGTTGAGAGGGGTTAAAGGCCAGAGTGTGTGGGGGAGGGATGCACATCTTCAGACTGTGAACTCTTAACTCATAAGAACAAAACACCTTTTACACAACTTACTAGTAAGAGGCAGAGTGTAACTGTGCACAAAAATTGAAATAATGTCATTTTCAGGAACGTTGCCGTTTGTGTATTTTGGTCATTTCTAAAAGGCTATCGCCAACGGATAATTAATTTGCTGGAAATATTATTTCTATAACAGATACACACGCAGACACAGACTTTTGCCTAATAATGCATAATTTAGAATTGTAAATATGCATGGATTTGGATTTATTACTTAGATTTTCTATTAACTGCAATTGTGGAAAATTTGTATTTGTGATAAATTCTAATGCAGATATCACTTGTCTGTGGCTCAATGGGCTCAACAAAAAAAGAGACGTGCTAACAGGGGTGTTCATGCACAGCAGGCAGAAGACTCGGTCGGTCACGTCACACATTGTCATGTAGGGTCATCGCCCAGGTGTTAACTGCTGCAAATATGCACATACATAAAAAAGGCCTATTGATAATTCCTTTTGTGCTGAGGTGGATCAATTAATTACTGCGTATACAGTACTCTATCACCTCAGGGCCCTCCCCGTTTTTTCTTTACCCCTGCTACCACCCACAGGCGACAGTCAAAAACTCAAAAGCTCAAAAGCTGCTAGCTAAGTACTCTGTTAGCGTAACCCAGTGGACAAATGCATAAGGTACACACATAGTTGATAAAGAGGATAAATAGTGAAAAATAGTACAATTTAATGATAAATAATGATAATTCTGATTAAACAATTCATGAACGATGGATTGTTATTGTTAAAAACCTGGTTTACACTCATGTGATACAGAAGCGTTTTTACTGTCTGTTATGATTTGGTGCTTTTATTTTGACATGTCGTTTGCAAACATCCGCTTTCCTGTGGAGCCTTCAGTTAGTCGAGCTAACGAGAGGTAGGGAGTTGGACACATGTTATCTTTCCCTGTTGGAAAGAGTTGAAGGAAATATTTCTAATTTTTTTTTATGTTTAAGTTTCCTTTTTGTTTACCGAGTGACCAGCTCTGTGACTGATATATGTTTTGAAGACCAGAAGCTTCGTTACATCGAGTATTTCTTTTATTTGAATCATCTTGGTAAGGTATCTTTTATCTTTTCCTTACTGTTGAAACTGGTCTTATTTTGCTTTGGTTAAACTTGAGAATTGCATTTTATTCTGTTAATACGTGTTACAGGTAATCTGAAAGTCTATATTTTGGTTGAAACAAGTTAGCTTAAAGTGCTCCTGACATGATTGTTATAGTTTTTGACAAATGGTGTAGAAATAGGTATTAATTCCAAAAACAATGGTGGTTTCAATAGTGTGCTTTGTTTGGATGGATAAAACGCAATTTTTGAAGTTCCCGCGAGGCTATTTGAGTCATTCATGGACGCCGATTGGTGAAAGATGGCTGTCAATAGACTCGTCTCCACAGATTGAAACCCGTGCGTATTTGTCATAAATTACAATTGCGAATGTTCATATCTTCAAATGTCCCAGTCTGATAAGCCAGAGCCATTATTTGATTAACTAAGTCGAACATGCCAATGTCACGTCAACAGTGAATAAAATTAAATTATGGCGAAACTTCTTCAACGACCTCGGCTACTAGGTCGTTTTTGGTGTACACGCACAGTTACGGTATTTTGGTCTAACAATCTTTAGTCAGTCTACTCATAATAACCAAAATTAACACATTATTGATATTCGGTGTCCAAGTATTAAAAAAATAGTTTTGAGAATTTAATAAACAAATTAGACTGAACATTTGATGAATGACAGGCCGAACTAATGCTAGTGCGAGAAGGCCTGTATGCATTTACTTTGATTAGAGCATGTTGGTAGGATGCTGAATGTATTCACTACATTTCATTTGACAAAGGTGTGTTAATTTCAAGAAAAAAATTCGTTTCTCATATTAAGTACAGTGAAAGTCTATTGACTTTCTTCAGAATAGCAAATTTGACCATGGCAAGGTCACAATCATAAATTATATCCATCTAATTGTCAAAAATGCAATTTCAGTGTACAATGTTATTTCAAAGTATTCATTCTGTTTACTTGATAGTGGTAATTTAATTGAATGGTATCCAATGCTTTGCAGTATGTAAGAAGTGTATACAGTTTGTATAGCTTTTATTTTGAGATGATTGAGTTACATGTTGTACAATACTGTTTGATGATATTTGATAGATTTGACTTTTGGTCTGATGTGTATATCATAACTTAATGAAGGGTGTTGTTACACAGGTCAAGTTTTTGGGCTGGATCTGGATCCCAATGAAGACTGATCACTTCAATTGATGGCGAGCCACCCATTTGAGTGTGATCCTGTTTGTCATTCCCTGTGGCAATATTTGGTAGGATTGTGGCCAACTCATGTCACATCGTTGACTATGACTGACTTAACTTATTGACATTTAACACCTTACGAACTGAACCAAGGATCAACGCCTTGAACTTAACTACTTGAAAGGAACTATTTTTTATTTTTTGAACAACTTAAAGGAATATTCTCTTGTCCACTTTTGCTTTAAAGGATTGCTACCCAGCTTTTGAAGGACACTTCAGTTTTATTTTTATTTTGGGGATCCAATTTTAGTTTGGGTTATTATAAATAACTTTCAAATATTGTACTAAAGAAAGGGGGAGGGAAAAAAAACTATATCCTTGTGTGATGTCTTTCACTTGCACCGTTTTCCACTGTCTCCAGAACCTAGTGCTTCTAGATTAGGAACCTGATTTACCATTCACATGTACTTACTCAGTAGTGGGTTACATTAGCACAGAAAAGAGACAATACAAACAGGGGTGTTGGCAGTTGATCGTTCAGCCACAAAATAGCAACATACATAAAAATAGCCTGTTGATCTCAAATGAGAGGTACTTCCTTTTGTGTTGAGGTGGATAAGTACTTGGTTGCACGTAGCCTGTCACTTGAGTGCCTTCAAGACTTCTGTGGTGTACGAACCTACTCGCCAAGGGACGAAGATGCAGAGAAGACGCAGCTCTCAACAGGCTTTGGAAAGGATTCTGAATGACGTAAACCCTTTTGAGTCAGATGGAGAAGACATAAACTTTCAGTTGGACAGTTCGGACTCTGAGCTGTCTTCAGATGAGGAGACTGCTCCTCAACCAAAAAAGAAAGCCCGGTTGGTGACTGCTAACCAGACAGAGACGTCGAAAGATGGGACAGTGTGGCATGAAGAAAAGGTGGGAACGCGTCTCGATTTCACCCCAATAGAACCATACGCTGCAGATGGAGAGCCAACGGCTGAGGCCAAAAGTATTTCAAGTCGCCTTCAAAGCTTCCAGTGTTTCATCACGCTTGAGATGCTTCGTATGATTAAAGAATGGACTATTCAACATGCACGGCAAGCTGGGAACGTGGAATGGTCCATGGACGTCCCTGAACTTATGGCATTTATTTCCATCATTATCTCGCGGGGGCTGACCAAGTTTCCATCACTGCAAGACTGCTGGTCAGCAAAAATGGGAAATCCATGGATCATTGGAACTATGTCCCGAAACCGCTTTCAAGATATCATGCATCACCTACGCTTTGATGACAGACTCACCCGCAGTGAGCGAGCAAAGACAGATAAGTTTGCTGCAATTTCTGATGTGTGGGGGTCGTTTGTCACTAACTGCATCACATCCTACAACCCTGGTCTACACATTACGATTGACGAACAGCTTTTCCCGACAAAGACTCGCTGCTGTTTCCTGCAGTACATCGCAACCAAACCTGCCAAGTTTGGGATCAAGTTTTGGGTGGCCTGTGACTTAAAGTCCAAGTACATTTGCAATGTCATCCCATATCTTGGAAAGGACCATAGTCCTCCCAGTGGGGAGAGATTGTCTGAGAAAGTAGTGATGAAGCTGATGGAACCATTCCTGGACAAGGGTAGAAATGTGACTACAGGTGATTACTTTACATCGGTGTCACTTGCCCAGCGACTACTTGACCGGAAAACTACCATTCTCGGCACAGTTAACAAGATTCGCCGGGAAATTCCTGAAACAGCCAGACAGACGTACCACAAAAAATTCACCACTCAGGTGTTTTCCACCACTGGTGCCACACTGACAGTGTATGCACCCAAACGGAAGAAGACTGTTTGCATCCTCAGCAGCATGCACAGTGTGGTTCAGACTGAGAAAACTAGGAAAAGGAAGCCAAACACTGTTACTCTTTATAATAAGACAAAGTGTGGTGTTGATGTGATGGACCAGATGGTGCGGGAGTACACTGTCCGCATAGCAACGCAGCGTTGGCCAATCGCCGTGTTCTACAACATGATTGATATGGCAGCACTGAATGCACATGTGCTGTATCAAGCATGCACTGGGAGGGAGGAGAGGCGGGTGGACTTCCTGGTGAACCTTGTGACAGAGTTGTCTCACACTCATGTGGGTGCAAAGAAGGCACGACAAGAAGAATTGCTTCGGCAGCAACCGTCCGCACCTAGCCCTGGGAAAAGAGCCATGTGTCAGGTCAAACATAATTGCAAGAACAATCATGCCACTCTGCGATGCCGTGACTGCTTCAGGTACACATGTGGCAGATGCAGAAAGGAGATGCCATGGCAGTGCCACGATTGTGAGTGATTGACAAGTGCTGTATTTTCTGGACTCTAAGGCACACTTAAAAACCTTTAATGTTGTCAAAAAATATGTGCCTTATGTATGGATTAATTCTGGTTGTGCTTAGTGATATTGTCTTGTTAAAAGCAGGTAAAGGGGGTCCTCTACTGGTCAGATTAAGTGCGGTAACATGTGGTTGGTACTTCCGCTGTTCCTGTAGCAGTTCACATCTAAGAAGTAACTGAATGGACAAGGTTTTTTTTTCTGTTCGTATGGCCAGGAAAACGTACACCTGTATGTATTTTATATTCAGTTATTGTTAGAATTAACAGCAAAGATGTCTCTGATGTGAAGCTTTGTTGTTGGATGAAAAGACAATAGAATTCGTAAGTTAACCAGCAAATGCTAATTGATGGCATGTCTATGGGTTTTCTGATTCAATTTTTTTTATTTTTCAATTGCTTTATTTTCATTTCAATGTGTAATGGCATGTAAATGTGGTGAAGCAACAAATGTAATGCAGACAAATTCTGTATGTTAGCAGTTTTATACTGAGTCAAGTCAAGTGTGGAACAAAGTTCTGGTGTCCAGCTTTTCTTGGGAAATGTATCTATCTGCCGAGCTAACGTCTACACACACATGCAGGAGCAGAATACTGTACATGCCATACTATTATGTATAAAGACTGAACTGAAAAAGTCAGTGTATTGTGCTGTATTTTACATGTTATACATGAACAATTTTGACAGTTATTGTGTAAACACTAACGTTTAATTTAGCAGAGTAAGACTGTGTTTAGTTACGTGTTACGGGATCTGCTTGGACATCCCATGTTCTTACATCAAGCAATTTATCCTGGACCGCTATGTAATATCCAAAGCCTCCATTACTGGCAAAACTTTGGGTTCTGTCGAAACCTCATTACATTTCATAAATACGGGTCATGTCCAATAAATGTTTTAACTAACTGTATGTATGTTTCGACACAGCATCTAAATCTGTGCAATAAGCACTCTTCAATGGTTTCCTCCATGGTTACTTCCTGCCCTCCAGCTGAAATCGCGACATTATAGTCACATGACTGAAACCTACCTATTATCCTACCGTCGCAACTTGACAAGGTTGGCAGTTATTGTGAATACACTCATTAAAATTTGAACAAAGGTGAAACTTATTGTGAAGGTGTAAGTTTGAGTGGCTGACTGATCTGACTGTTTTGTTTCACTTAATGCATCTTATATTCCAGTCCACCTTATATATAAAATCAAGCATTAATTGACGGTGCACAAGAAAATACTGTAGTCACTCACTGCCACTAACTGTATCCTAATAAGGCATAGTGTTTTTCTATTATTTGTGAATATGTGTAAATGTTTTTTTTGTTTTGTTTTGTTTTTTTACTATTTTTCTCAATAAATCTCAGAAGGAAAAAAAACAAATGTGTATGAGTAGGTGTTTGATTAGGAGACATGACATTCTTAACACTAGAAATCCAACAGCTGTAGTTTACAATCAGAAATATGCTTGGATTTTGATTCATTACTTATATTTCAGTCTAAGGTTCAGCCTTCAACAGGTGTTAGAAATGATCCTGAGTGAAATAAACCCTTCTTACTCCCTCTCCCCCCACAGACGGTTTTAGGTAATGGCAACATTTGCACAGTAAAAGCATTCAGCTAGCAGCCTCTTGGTTTTTGAGTTGTTAATTTTTAATCGCACAGCCTTTTGGCTCTCCTCTGGGCCTTACGGGTACATTAGTCAATTAGCTAAGCTGTGGGAATTTTAGTGATGAGCATATTGTCTTACAGGTGCAGTATAGAAGGTAAACAAATGGTCTTACCTGAATTTCATAGCTGAGAGAAGAAATACTTGAGTTGGAACAGACTGAAACTCCAAAAAGATTTGTTCAGAACAATCAGGAACTGTTTCACTTAAGGCATATTATGTAGAAACAGAAATGCTTTCCCTCTTTGTTAGAATGTAGATTAAACTTGTCATTTCCTTATCATATCTAATAGAAATCCAGTATAAAAATATTGACAATGAGCTGTAAATCCCCTAGTAGTAACTGCAATACACGTGGAGCCTCTTACAGCTCATCACCTGAAACTATTGATGTTAGAAAAAACACAAATGGTGACTAAGCTTAAAGCTCTGACTCGCATACCCTTCTGTCATAAACCTACTTTTCAGGTTTCACATGAAACAGTGACGCATGTCTTTTGTTGGTAAGTAGACACTCCTCTGTTCATAGAAGCAGACGTAGCTGACGTAGTCCATCTGTGGCAACACACCATGGTAACTGGGAATTTAAAACACTGTCACCAGATTTACATTTCAGTCTGTCAACCTCAAATAATTAGTAAGTAAATGCATAGTGAAAGTTCTTATTAAGGATGAAGTTGAAGAATGTATTGTATTGCTCAGGCTCTGCAAAAATGTAAGTAAAGTATTTGTCATTATACACTGTACAATTAAATGTGTCCTCTGCAACCCATACTTGATGCCAATTGGGCACCTGTAAGGAGCAGTGGGCAGCCATGTGCGGCATCTGAGGACCCATCTCCAGCTGTAGAACCAGGCTAATGGTCAGAATCACCTGGCTGGAGGATTTTTACCCTAACAAACGTGTTTTTGGGTGATTGGGGAAAACCAGAGCACCTGGAGGAAACCCATCCAGACACGGGGAGAGAAACATGCAAAGTCCACACAGAACATCCTACACAGTCCAGGGATTGAACCCAGGTCTTCTTTCTGCGAGGCAAGAGCGCACCCAAAATGTAAATGGAATACCCACTAAATGCAAAAAATATTTCAGGAATAATTCTGCCTTCTAACTTTATTTCACCATTCCCATAATTCCACATCATTAAAACAGCACTGTTTTTACTTGACCTCAACACATTTCTGAACATTTCTACTGTCTTAGGTTGCATTCTTGTGGCGATATAAAACTTAAATACATGACTGGAAACATTCAATAAATGCAGACTCTTGCAAATTGCATAGTTCAAATGAGCAGTTAACAGCCTTTCCTACTCTGTTGTATGCAAAAAAAAAAGTGCTGAGCAGGCAAAGTTTATTCTCACTTGGATCATGTAGTAAAGAAAAGTATATAAGAGGCTTTGAAAGACAATGCATTGTTAGTGAATAAATGACAGGAGCTTTAGTTAAACTGGGTTTCAATGTGAATAGATACCATGGTGCATTCAGGACTATGAGAAAACTATCAGTAAATGTGGTCAGCAGTGCATATTTAAGAAACATGATTCTTGTCCATTAGTATGACAACCAGAAACTAACTGTCAGACATGTCCATCAACAGTTATTATAGTATTGTTATAGTGACTACATCATTCAAAGATGAATGCACATTGCATTGTCAGTTGATATATAAAAAGTAATGGTGAGTAATTTGAGTCGTCTTCACTATCCAATATTCATATACAGCAAAAACCAGGAGCATGCTGAACTTCCACAGTGAGGGATTCTGGTGGATCTGCTGTGGCTGATTTGCTGGTACGGTCCACCTTGGTCGTCTGATGAAACACATCTGTCCTGATATGAATCCTGCACTGAGCTTCACATTCATCAGATCTTCACACAACTAAACAACAGTGGAAGATATTAAAAAGCTCTCTTACATCAAAACACCAAGAGAGGGGATATCTTTTGGAAGATCAGATTTTCTCCACTGAAAAATCAATGCTAATGTGTACTAAATCTGTGCTGGTACTATTTGCTCACCCAATAACTATTTATTTCTTCTCATTTGCAACTCATCTGTATATTTATTTACACATAAAATACATTTTATGTCAAGTACCCATCATATTTTCCCATCACATCCAAATAAAATGTTTGTGAACAGAATTAATATGTGGAGCTGACAGCCTCAGTAAATGAATTAATCCCAGACCCTACAGTCCTTACGTTCATTATACAGGATGTCCATAAACTCTCTTTACAATATAACAAGTTCATTACTAAAGCAAATAAATAGACAAATCTATGGAAATTATTACAAAATGAAAGGCAGATATTGAAATGTATTTTGTCTCATTTAATCAACCTCTATATGGGCACCGCCAGTTGCATGAAGCACATCAAGAAGGTACTGGATTTCTTGTCATATTTGTTGCATCATAGCCTCATTAATGGTGCCATCTAGCTGTGGTTCCACATATTCAGTTGAAGGTTCAAGGTAACTATTTGCAGTAACTAATCTCTTATTGAAAAAAATGGACCAATGATTTGCTTGCACATAACCCCACAATGTGATTAAGACATTGATAATCGCTGAGTGCATTGAACAAATCTGATTAACATAGCTCATCAATTAGTTTTGTGATACATTTTGCAATTTGTAAAGAGACTTCATGGACACCCTGTATTTCACATTCAGATGACGTTTCTAAAGAGGGATGCCATTTCTAGGCATCAGCATGAGAAAGTTTTGACTTTAGATTTGCAGATGGTGTAAATGTCAAGTGCAGGAACATAGATAGAAACATGAATACAATGTCATGGATACTTGTTTAAGATACAGAGAAACTGCTAATAAATCAGAAGTTGAGTTTGAGTTCATTTAAATATATTTGATTTTATGTAAGAAAGTGATTAACAAATGCCCACAATTATTTGATGTACTTTATGATTAAAACATTTATTCTTATTTTAATGAGTGTATCAAAAAACAAAAACGAAAAAACAGTTCACATTAAAATCACACAAATGTGATAGGATGAGAATGGCATTCAATATAAAAGCGCAACTTGCTCATTATGACAGCTAAAGTAAAGTAATAATTGTATAAAGGAATCTAATAAATTGGTAAATTACAATATGATATATGCAGGACAATTATTTCATAGGGTGGAAGTTATTGATATTTATTCTCTCCCTTGAAGACAAATTTAGCCATAAGGTTAAAAATAATATACGTGAATGAAAACACAATGAGGCGAAAAGCCTTTTAAAGAGATGTCTCCGTTTTCACTTCCGCCCCAGCTCAATAGGCGGCGTAGTGACAAATCCTCTGCAGCATGGCGATTCTGTGGCTCATCCTGTCACACGGTATTTACTGAGCATGCGCATGACTATCTTCCTTTTTCCAGTGCAGCGGAGTCTTAGCCACAGTCTTTGGCTCCGGGCTCCTTCATAAGGAGACTGAAAGACTGCAAAAATGGTTTGTAATCCGCCCCAATATGTTCCTACATTCATTTGTAGAACATATATTGTGTGATCTGTGGTGTCAGAAAGTTAAAACCATGTTGCTGAAGTTCAGATGAAAGTAGATTGAGTGTCCTGCTAATGGTGTCCCACCTCTTTTTAAACGTGGCCTAATGGCTACATCAAAACCTCATAGCTTCCTCTTACCTATACACTTCTGAACTTGACTGTTTTCTTCACTCTAATGTGTGAGACATTGGCTTTAATTCCCCTTCTATTTGAGTTGCTGAGTCCTTAAACGCGACCTCGGTCCATTTTCTAACTCGACACCGGTTAGCATTCGTGCTAACGCCACATTAATTTCTATTGGCTACGTGCGCTAACGGTAGCAAGCATTTCCATGTAATAGTAACATCTTTAGGAGTACTGTAGGGTTTTTCTCTGGTGTGGAGAATATGACAAGTCACTGAACTGTCTGCGTTTTTTTCAGGGTTTTGTTAAAGTAGTCAAGAACAAGGCCTACTTCAAGAGGTACCAGGTCAAATTCAGGAGGAGGAGAGGTAAGATGCAACATGACAGACATCATTCTATAAAGTCTAAGTGTTGGTTTTCCACTCCAAACTAATGCATATTGTCTTTCAGAGGGAAAGACTGACTTCTTTGCTCGTAAGCGCCTGGTTGTCCAAGATAAGAACAAGTACAACACGCCCAAGTACCGGATGATTGTTAGGTTCTCTAACAGGGACATCGTCTGCCAGGTGAGTGAACACTGCACACATGTCTTCTATTTATTGTACAGGGTGGCTGTGGCTCAGTAGGTTGGGTCGTCTACTGACTGAAGGGTCAGGGGTTCAAATCCTGGCTCTTACTGTCCACATGTTGGAAGTGTCCTTGGACAAGACACCTAACCCTAAATTGCTCCCAGTAGGTCTGACATCACCCTCCGTAGTTGCAGCTCCTTGTTGGTGAATGTGAGGCTAATGTAAAGAACTATGAGTGCCTTGAAGGCGGAAAAGCACTATATACATGCAGTCCATTTACAAGATAATACTTGTTCTTACATGTCATAAATTATAGTTTGTTTTCATGGAAATGCCCCATCAGAGTGAACTTTATTTAATTGCCACTCCAACATTTATTTTAATATAAAGTACTTCCTTGTTTTGGGTAATCCCTTATGGACTAACTAAGGCTAAAAATGCTGGTAATTTAGGAACACTAATCTGTCAAATTGTCCCTAAACTGTCCTGTCGGATAACTTGAATACTGTTTTGACCCACCCTCATACATTTCATGTACTCTAATACAAAGCTTAAGTACACTTGTAAGTATATTTTGATCCCAAATAATGGCATACATTAGAATTTCTAGTGATTACAGAATGATCTCATCCAAAGTAATTTTTTGTCAAGTGGAAGTAATGTATGCATTTGCTTATGTTACAGATTGCCTATGCCAAGATTGAGGGTGACATGATCGTGTGTGCAGCCTACTCGCATGAGCTGCCAAAGTACGGCATCTCCGTGGGCTTGACAAACTATGCAGCGGCTTACTGCACTGGTCTGCTGCTGGCCCGCAGAGTATGTAGAACTTCAGCTTGACCAATTTCATGATACTGATCCCAAATGTCTAGAGGTAGTCTGTGGTAACACAGCCAGTATTATTATTATTGTGGGAGGTTATCAATTGATGTCATGTAAGAAACAGTGGAAACTATTTTTGCTGTGTCTTATGTCCCCTCAGCTGCTTAACAAGTTTGGCCTGGATAAGGTGTATGAGGGCCAGGTGGAGGTGACTGGAGACGAGTTCAATGTGGAGAGCATTGATGGTCAGCCAGGTGCCTTCACCTGCTACCTGGATGCTGGGCTTGCTAGAACCACCACTGGCAACAAGGTGTTCGGTGCCCTGAAAGGGGCTGTGGATGGAGGTCTGTCCATCCCACACAGGTAACTACAGGAATCCATGTTTGTCCATCTTCAGTTACTGATATCATCTCTAGATGTGAATGAAAAACATAAACATTGCATACATATCAGGTGACATGGTGGTGCAGTGGGTAGCACTCGTGCCTCACACCAAGAAGGTCCTGTGTTCAGTTCCTACATCAATTGATGGGGGTGGGACCTTTCTGTGTGGAGCGTGCATGGTTTCTATCTGGGTACTCAGGTTTCCTCCCACCATCCATGCACTGATAGGTTAATTGAATATTGTCTTTATAATTGACACAAATGTTTTTCACTGGTAGCATGTTGAATGTAATCTTTGCATGCTGTCAGAATCACGACTAAACACTTGGGAGCAGTTGTCACAACCTCCGCACATGCTGTTTCATCAGACCTCATGCTCTGATTGCTTATCTTGTCCGCTGCCAGTTGCTTCTGTTCAATTGATGATCTAAAGTTTGTCATGAAGTATTTGCAGAAATGGCAGATTAGTGGAAGTCCAATATCAGCAGATGAGGCTGAAATTTGGTGCATTAAGTTACCTGAATGTAAGACAGGGATATGTTTTGATTGTGTACTCTTTAAACAATACAAAGTAATTTTTTGGTTTTAGGCTTGTTTGGTAAACTCCTGCTTCACTGGAAACTAGAGAGCAGAAGACAATAAAAGAAGTAGTTAAGTCATTTGCCAAAGGTTTCCTGTCTGGAGCTTAGATATGACGCAATGATACTTTTTGTTTTTGTGTAATGGGTGTCATACTTCCTAGAGAAATTAAGGATCGGTTCAATCAAAAAATGTCAAACTACACTGGCAGTTTCCATTGCAGCTTCATGCAGGTGGTTCTCTATGAAAAGTTAAGCATTTCTCAAATGATTCAAGCTTTTCTGTATCATGACTTGCTGTTCCATGAACATAAAGGTGATTTAGTCCAATTTAAGGTTTTGCAGAGAGGTTTATAATGCATGCTTTATCCCTCTAAATACTTTCCAGGCACCTGCTTCGTTCTAGGAATAACCCTGACGCCCCCATTTTACGTGTGAGACATATGAATCTGTTGAAATGACAAAATTGTGTAAGGTGTTGTATTGAACATCCATCGTTCAGATGTTCGGTAATTGCATTGGACAGGCTTCTGCACTTAACTCTCAGGGTTCATTTATGCTCTACATTAAAAATGCTGATGGATACAGATGGATCATTCTGTCTTCTGTGTACATTCTGCAGATAATTCTGTCCATTTGTCAGGAGCTTGTGTATATGTACTCGGTAGAGCAGTACCACAGGAAACAGTCAAGGCAGTGTTGAGGTTTAAAGGGAATAATTTAGTAGTTATGTAAAAAAAAACAAAACAAACTACCAACATATTTTTGACAACTACACTTTTCAATATCAACATTATCCATGTTAGTAAAACCTCCTTTTGCCATGTATATTGACCTGTCTTCTCAAAAAACTTGACTTTTGTGTTCAGCCAGTATCTTAATTAATAGTGGCGTCCTCTGGTGGATTGATTGAGAAACACTCATTCCAACACATTGGATACAGACCTATGAAGGCAGTGACACATAAACTTAAAGTAGTCAGAAATGAGCCTTTGTACTTGCTGGAGAGCACCTTCAATGTCTGTCTCCAAAAACTGCAGCAGTTATGAATTCACAAGGTTTCCAAGGCCTTTGACATGAGGAGGTTGAACATAATGCTCAGAATGTTTTGTGGCATCCGTTTGGTCAGTTCTGGCTGATGTTTGAGTAAATTTGCTGTTTGTTTGTCTTCAGAGGAATTTTAAAGGAGCAAGTCAGTAAATGGGTTCAATAGATTTTTTCTATATACACATTAATTTATTGAGATAAGTAGTCAGTACATAAGCAGAGCTAAACCTAGTGGTGAATTAAGTTTCTATTTGTGGAAGCATTTGGCACTATATCCTGTCTCATGTCTTGGTAGTATCTCAGAACATGCAGTTTCTGCAACACCCAAGATTAAACTATTCCATGGCAATTAAGTTCAATTATTTTCTCATCAATTCTAGACAAAAATCCTTGTTTGGCACGTATCTGACCACTAGTATTGGATGTCTGGCTCATGTTGTTTTTTATTAAAGACTGAGCCACTTGTATGCATTAATGAAGGTAGTTGAACAGAGCAGGTGACCGTTTGACAGAGATTGTCCATACTGGTTTCCACCCACACTGTCTACTTGCATTTAACTGCAGTTTCAAAAGAACATAGGTGAGCAAAGAAAGTTGTTGCCGAGTTGAAACAATTAATGGAATCAATCAACTTTCTTTCTTTTTTTAAACCCCTCAGCACCAAACGGTTCCCTGGGTATGATGTTGAGAGCAAGGAGTTTAATGCTGAAGTCCACCGCAAGCACATCATGGGCATCAATGTTTCAGAGTACATGAGCTACCTAATGGAGGAGGATGAAGAGGCCTACAAGAAGCAATTCTCCCGCTTCATCAAAAATGGAGTGACCCCTGATGCGGTAAGAATTTAACTCATGAATGTGCCAGCTGGGTTCATGTTCACAGTGTGCGATAGGTTATCTGAGCAGTGCTACATTCACTCACCATGTAGTGCTCTGATGCCTGGAAGTGATCTTATGGCTGTTATCTTATCAGTTAAATTACTTTGACTCCTTTATGTAAAACAAATTGTTAGCCTCATAGCATAATTACCCAAGCCATGCTTTTGGCTCACTTGGTATACCTGCCTGACATTACACTAATAACACACTGTTGCTTCATTTTTCATTGACAACAACCTGAAAAACATATCTTAGACCATTATCCTATGAGGCTAATCGGACTCGTGTAAGAGTGTGTATTGTCTGGTAACCATTGGTGGCCTATCTGAGGTTGTCACTTACTCGAGGCGTCCCTCACATTTTTCAAAATTAACACCATTATAGTGAGATTGATGGATAAATGTAGATTTAAGACTCATATCAATAGACATCATTTTCAGATGATTTTGATTGGATGGGGAAATGCCTCCTACACATAGCCAATGCACAAAATACTTATAAATGTACTACAGGGTGGGTGGAAAGTATCTCGGTAATTCCTATTATAAATCTATTAAAATGATGTGTGTTCTTTATTACATGGGAAAATGAAAATATTTCTTAGTATTTCACCCGAAGCACCAGTGGAATCTACCAGTTTCCTCAAACCAGGGATGGAATGAATGACTTTCTGAAGGAATATTGAGAACCTCCTGAGTCTGTGATTAAGAAATAAGAAATCCACACTTAGTGTTTGTTTAAAAACTGTTTCATGTCATGATTTCAGGGATGCTAAAAATTTGATAAGCAATTTCCAATACTTATTTACTTTTCACCCATCCTATATTTTTCCAAATTGATTATGCATCACCAGCTTCGTAAACTACAGGTGTAGTCGTGTCAAATGCCTCAAAAGTGCTGGATGTATTTTGATGATTGAAATGAGGTGCATATTTTATTTAGTGCAAGGTTGTGATAAATGCACACTGTTTTCTGTGTAGGGAGGTTGTGTGGTGATGCAAGCAGAATTGTTATTCTGGGGGATGTGATAGACCTGTTCTGCTTGGTGTCAGCCATATCAGTTTTGCTGCTTCCATACATCTGATGTGCACTGACAAATTGTCCGCTTTTAAATACATTTTCACCAAACATTTGAGGTTGAAATTGTCAGGCCTCCTCAGGTGGAGGGATGCTCTCCCTCCCAATCAATCATAGTGGTTGGAGGATATTTTGTCCTGTTTAAGACTGAAGAAAATTGGATACTCACTTGAACAATCAAATGAGGGATCCCTTTCCAAAAATATTCCAGACCCTGTAAATGTTTGATGTTGAGATGCAGTTTGACAATGTTACACACTTTTTACTTGGTCCTAATGCAGGCATGTCCAAATTCTTCCACAAAGGGCCGGTATAGCTGCAGGTTTTTGTTCCAATCAAGCAGCAGCGCCACCAGACTGGACTCAATGAATCAGCTGATCTCACTCTTCAGAGTCGATCAGTTGAACTGTGAACTCTTGGTTGGTTGGAACAAAAACCTGCAGGCACACCAGCCCTTTGTGGAAGAGTTTGGACACGCCTGTCCTAATGCATGTTTCTGTTGTGATACCAATCATTTACTAGATCTAGTGTACAGACGATTACATATTTGAATTATTTTATACAGTCTGTACTTAGTTCTGTTTTGGTTCGTTTTGTTCTGTTTTATTTTACTATGGTGCTCGGTGCAATTGATATACACCCCTGCTTCCTTCAGATCTCTGTAAGGCCCATTCACCATAGCACTTGTATTACATAGAGAAAACTTTAATAAAAAATATCTCGGATTAAAAAAAAAGATATTGGCTTTGGCCCGTGACCAAAGAGAATAAATAATGTCCTATAAATTGTGGGAAAAGAAATATTAACCATTAAAGTAGAAAAGAATTGTATATGTTCAACAGTCAAACTTGGGGAAAGTCACTTTAAAGGTGTCATTCCATCGTTATTTCATTAATGTTGCTGTGTTGACCGTTGTTATTGAATTTATTATGTGTTGTCCAGGTTGCTTTGTTTCAAGCCGTTTTTGGAGGGTAGAAAAATTACTTGAGGTCGAACAGTTTTCCAGTCCTTCCTCATACATATCCATAATACTGTAATGTGGCATCTCTGATTGGCTCAGAGAATGAATGCATGAAGGAATTTCCCCCCCGTTCTGTGTGTTTATCATCAGAGAGTAGCATCCAGCTAGGTTTTGTGCAGTCGCTTGTTTTGAAAGCTTGCAGAAACGGTGATTTATTTCTACAGAGAGCACATGAATAAGTTTGATCTGCCATTTTTTTCCAAGTTTGTGCAGCAGCTACTGTGGCGCTGTCTTCTCTTGTAGATGCTAATGCTACTTCAAATTTGCTGCAATGGGGGATGGCCTGGGTGGGCTTAACCCCACGTGGGTGTCGCCAATGTCCACATTCTGTGAATGTGAACAGGCTATTTCTGAGTTGCTCATTTCTGTGTTTTCTGTGAATGGTAAATGCAGCCAGTGGGGGCGACACACCACTTTAAAACACAGCGGAATGACACCTTTAAAATGAATGTGAAATTATTTCTGTTGACATGTGCTTTAACCAGCTCCAACAAAAGTGAAGGAAGTTTATCTGTGCTGAAAATGTGGAGTTGATGTGGCGAATTTTTAGATTCCCTGAACATTGTGTAAGATGTGTAACTGTTTGGTGTTTGACGTTTTAAGCAACATGATACTGTATTTAATGCAGAACAAAGCTTGACATGGCTTATAAATCCATAGATGTGATTTAAAATTTGTTTTTGATGGATCCCTTTTTAGATGGAGGAGATGTACAAAAAGGCCCATGCTTCCATCCGTGAGAACCCAGTCCACGAAAAGAAACCTCCCAAAGAAGTCAAGAAGAAGAGGTAAGATTCACCCCTCTTAAATTTTCTGTAAAGTTTTCTGCAGTAGAAGATATTAATGAATTTGCAACAGTTAGAGATTATTGTAACTTGTGTTTTACAAACCCCTTTGCTTAAAATGCTACTGTTAGCTTTACACTGCTCAAAAAAGATGCTGATCATCCTTGTCTTTGTGGTGCAGGTGGAACCGCAAAAAGCTCAGTCTGGCTCAGAGGAAAGACCGTGTCGCCCAGAAGAAGGCCAGCTTCCTCCGAGCTCAGGAACAGGAGGCTTCAGACTGAGGCGTCGGTCTGCTCCGTTCACGATCGAGAAATTTGTTCTAATAAATATCAAAAAAGAATCACTCTTTCCTGTACTTATTTGATTCTACTAAAGGTATACTTTTAACTGTTGGAGTCTTAAGCCAGTCTATGAAATGAAATGACTTTTTTCCTATTTACAGTGAATTAAGTTGTTGGTAAAATACTTGATGGTTCTGGTAGCAATTTGCCTTTTAAACAGCATTTCAGTCATAACATCCAAAACAAGAGTCAAGCAGCTATAAAGCAACAATTAAGTGTCGTAAACTTACAAAACAATTCTAACCTGCTCCATGAATTTCCATCTTTTTACTAGCTCATATTAGACGGCAGGGAAGGGATGTACGTGATTTAAAAAAAAAAAAAAAAAAAGAAAAGGTTCTATAAATGAGTACAAATGTACAGAGGGTCTGGCCAGGTATCATCCACTTCCCTTTGTGCACGAATTTTTACAATTGCAATTTGGTCAGAACGTGGACATATAAAATATAACTTCAAACTAATGGCAGTTCCTTAAATAAGTATCCTGACTACAATGCAGAGGAAAAGTGAATTTAAATCTCACAGTAGTGGTGCACAAAATAAGGTGGATTTATCTTTTCAACTGATTTGGCTCCTAAGAGACTTGTGTTCTATACTGGTTTATATGAGTTTTAGTGAGAATTGATTCTTTTTAAATGTTTTTCATCTTGAATAGAAAAACCAGTTGCATTATCTGTGCAACTTGGGATTAAATTTATAATTGTGGGTTTGATAAGACTGGAAAGAATAAAATTATAGAAGAGATTTAATAGAGGCACTTGAGTTAATTTTTCCTGCTTTAAGGACTAGTTAATGATTTAGTGCATCTTGTAAGTCAGTCTAGCATTACTGGTCAGACTAAACGTTTGCAGTATACCAACGACTTAACACTGAAATACACTCGAGCCTCGTGATGGAAAAAAGACAACATGTCTGAAGTCTGACCTCAGAAGGAGTAAGTTGATTCCTCTCAAATTTAATAATTTACCACTGTCAGGGTTTCAAAAATTGCACTTGTCACATTGCTTTATATTACATTAACAAAGTTTAGGAACAGTACATGAGTTAATACAAAGTGACATTCCTAATTGGATTCAGAATTGACTTAAAATATTGTACAAATCAAGTTCAATGTAAGGATCTAAATATTTAAGGTTTGAAAACTTTTGAGACAGAAATCTTTGTGCAAATCATACTTCTTTGTTAAGAATCTTTTGTGTGGGAGATTTTCTTCCAAAGCAAAGTCTTGAGATTATTAAGGATTAGTGAATGTTCAATTTCCATTTGTTCTGCAGAGCCTTTCAGTGCGATGCAGGCGTACAGCTGCTTCTCTAGCTCCTCTCTGATGTCAGATGGTGCTCCCCTCAGTATATAGTCCTTCAGTGCTTTGCAGGCTTTGGCTAAGTTCGGTCTGGTGACCTCAGGTGTGCAGCGGTGCTTAGTGAGGTCACAGGAAGTGAGGCAGTCAGCACCGTAAAGACAGTCCTCATCCACGTCACAACGCTGTTGCCTTATGCTCTCTTGGAAGATGACTTCAGGAACAATGTAATGTGCATCTATCACTTTTAAGTCGTGACGGTCGTTGTAGCCAAAAGTTGTGGCGCTCACATCGCACATGAGGAAGCTGCCAAAATTACCATGGAAGATATCTTCAACCAGCTCCAACAGTCCAATGGAGATCTTGGCCTTGTGCGGCCAGGACGGGGTGAACCACTGGTCCATGCTGCGGCGCAGTCCTGCAGGAATCCACACTTCAATTATCCAGGGTAGAGTGATCCCATACAGGGGGGAATATGGCACCTTATCCATCACATACAGGTCTCCACAGAAGCCCAGTAATTTGGGCATGTGCTCCCGGTCTTGCAGAACCAAAGCAAGCAGGAACTCATTAAGCTGAAGTAGGGCCCATGTGGAGCGGGCCTCAGGCAGTGAAATGTGTCCATCTTTATTGGCATCTGCAATAGACAGGACCTGGGCTGCTAGTTCCAAGAGGTTGGCCTGATCCCCCACTTTGGACTGCAAAATAAAAATGAAAAATTAACAGTCAGTGAGTGATGGACATGTTTGATGGAGGAGGATTAGCACCACATTGAAGATAAAAAAAAAAAAGATGTGAGAATGATGTCATAATGTTACAAATCTAATGTAATTCTACTAGTGAAAAGTTCCTATTTTTTGATCCATGTCTTTTTTTATTTTCAATTTTGAAGTGTATGCCAAGAAATGTACAACTTGGAACCTATTGTATCCAGTTCTTATCCTACTGCTCGCCCCACCCACCTCAAGTACTGGGCCTTAATATATAGCCAGACATAATATACTTGCATACAAAAATATATAAACCAACTTAAAATACATGCACAGACAGATATATACAGTAGTGGAAAAGAGGTTTTGTACACCCTTAAAATTTTACAGTTTCAAATATGCAATATTTGCAGAAAAATATTTTTTTTGTATCAACAGATGTGGCTGCATGGTGCAAGCAACCTAGCAGAATAAGGAAATCAGTGGAGTTAAGCTAAAAGATATAGAACATAAAATAAAAGTTTTTGCAGATGATGTCACATGTTACGTTAACAGCCAAATCAGTCATTCACAACTTTAATGAAAGTCATTGAGACATATGGAAGCTTTTTAGGATATAAAATAAACATTGCAAAAACATAGGTATTGACAATATATTACACCTCAACTGACACTATACAGAGCACATATAAATTTCACTGGAAGGCGTTATGGTCACAAACAAGTTACATATGTTATGTGCAGTAAATTATCATGATATTACTAAAAAAAAAAATCCAAAAAGACAGAAAGGTGGTTTACGTTACCATTAGATCTCAGTTCAGAAATAGAGATCATAAGGATGAATGCGTTACCAAGGTTACTGTATTTATTTAAATCCCTACTGGTGAAGATACCCCAAATTTATTTTGAAACATGGAATAGAATGATATCAAGATTTAATGTTTTTGTTCATTTAAAAAGCAATAAAAAAGTTACCAAAAAAAGATATGGCTGCATCAGATGAATAGATGCAAATGTTTTTTTTTTTGTTTTTTTATTACAAAACAAAAAAACAAAAATTCATCCAGTTTTGACTTTTACAGAACAGAACACGTGCAGAAGGAAGCATGTAGGTTTGGAGGGGGAGAACGATAGTTAGAATAGAATAGAATAGAATAGAATAGAATAGAATAGAATAGAATAGAATAGAATAGAATAGAATAGAATAGAATAGAATAGAATAGAATGCATTTATTGTCCCTATACACATGTACAATTTGCATTATATGCATAGAGTGAGATGATCAGTGCAAACACGCATATGAAAAAACGTAACATCTAAAATGTAAAAACATAAAATATCTAAAATATCCAGAGAAGAATAAAATCAATAAATATGTACTGATTTAAAACATTAAAAATATAAAAAGAAAATTATTGCACATAGAATGACTCAAGTGTGTATTCCTCAGTGTGTTTTGCAGGACTTGGGTGTGAGGCATCAGGCATGTGTGTGAGTTCAGGATGGTTACGGCTGTGGGGGAAAAAAAACAGTTCTTAAAAAGGTTTGTCCTTGTCCTGATGCACTGATAGCACCTCCCTGAGGACAACAAGTCAAACAGTCCAGACCCAGGGTGGGAGCTGTCTTTAGAAATGTTCACAGCTCTGCTACGACAGCAGGAGGAGTCGATGTTGGACAGGGAGGGGAGGGGACAACACAGCCGATGATCTTCTGAGCTGCTTTAACTACCCTCTGTAGTCTCTCCCTGTCCACCATGGTGCAGCTGCCATACCACACTGTGATGCAATATGTCAGCAGGTTTTCAATAGGCACACAGTAGAAGGTAGTCAGCAGGCTGGGGTCCAGGCTGTGCTTCCTGTGGACCTGCAGGAAGTAGAGTCTCTGCTGGGCCTTCTTCATGACTGCCGTGATGTTTCCCGTCCAAGAGATGTCGTTGGAGATGACAACACCAAGGAACCAGAAGGTGTGGATAGTTGGCAGATTTCAGTGATTTAATTCATTTTAATGCAATATATCACAAATCCATGGGGTGTCTAAAAACCTTTTTCCATCACTGTATATACACACAGATCCTCCTGAGATCCAGCAATGCATTTTTGAATAAATAAATACAAATTATTCTAAAAATGTATGCTAACAACTATTGCATTATGCAGTTCCCAATCAAGACCATAAAGAAGCTGAGACGTCAACTTTCCTGGTTCTCAGGAGGATATATTAAAAAAGTGATATTTTTATGAAGAAAAAAAAAAATACAAGGTTTCAGGCAGAGTTCTAACATGTACCCTGGAAGTGTCAGTCTGAATATTGTCAAAACTGCACAAAATGACAGTTGTTTTTTTATTTCAGTACAAGCAACATACTGTCCCTCTGATAATTATCCTCCTTGATGAGTTTATTCTCCTTAATTTTTTAGTATCACAATTATTTCTCCTCTTTTCCTACTGAGACCCAAGAAAGTAAAGATTTGGGGTTTTTTCATTAAAAATAGTCTTGATTGGAAAAAGCACAATGCAATTTTTTTTCTTCCCAGAAGCATGTGTTTATTTTCTAATGGAATGTCCTCTGCTGTGGACAGCCTCCTACAGAGGATAATATTGTAATATTTCCATTTTGACTTATTCTCATAAATTATAAATTGTTTTTGAAAATATTCTGACTTAATTCTAAAAATATATATTTTTAAAAACAGTATCATGAATATTATTATTTTTGTGAGGGGAATTTGTAATGTGTTCCTAATCATTCTTATGCAGTATTCAAATGGAATAAAAACAAAACATTTCAGCTTTCAAAACCTTATTTAATGTCCTGTATGTAATTATAACATGCAGTAATATGGTTCCTATTATAGGATTATGATTGTTTTTTTTGTAATTATTTCATATCACTGTTACATTTTGTCACATTTTAGTGTTCTAGATGTTTAAAATTATGCTAATTTCAAGTTCTTTATGATGATGATAATAATAATAATAATAATAATAATAATAATAATAATAATAATAATAATAATAATAATAATAATAATAATAATAATAATAATAATAATAATAATACAGTAGTAGGAGTAGTAGTATATTTTTGAAGAGGGTTTATTTAGCTTTAGGAGGAATAAAATGGGACACCTCATACTGCTCCACACATCTGGGGATACACAGAGTTATTACTGGAAAGGAACAGGATGAAAAACTGTAAAAGTACATTTCTATTCCACCACTGATACATCATTTGTCAAGATAAAACAAAAAGCTGAAACTGCACTTTAATTTGCATTTAATGAGAGCCTCCTGACCTTCAGGTGGTTGAGGATCATCTCTCTGAACTTCTCCACAGAGGTCCCTTTGGTCGGCTTATCAAAGGCCGTTGCCTCCTTCCTGGGCTCCATCTCATTTCCCAAATCATAATGAGGCGCCTCCTCCATCTGGCACTTAATGATTCCCTCCAGGTCCCCCCAGCTGCCAGAATACACCTGGATTGATCCAAGATGGGTGCATGGGAATGAATAAAAATCAGACTGGAGAAGAATGCTTGATTAAAAAGAAGAAAAAACCCAGACTGACCTGGCTGTTCGGTTTGGCAGTGAAGCACTTTCCCAGGTACAGCGTGTCTTTTTCACACAGGCTGCTGCAGGCCAAGCCGTCAATAACTCCTTTTTTGTATTTGTCACACTAATATGAGAGAGAAAAACTGCACAGTGAGGCCTGGAACATGGTGTTATAAAGAACTGAAAGGAGGGAAGTTTGCAGGTTAATGTCCAGTACTCACTATTGAGTTTTTGCAGTCATGGCCACGACACAACTCTGTGTAGGACGAGTACTCCACATACACTATCCAGCTCCCCACAAATACAGCCAGCCAGGAAAAGAACAGGTACTTCATGTGCAGGTAGGAGAATCTGGCCTGTTCGAGACAATAACAGCATAAGACTGACTTAGAAATATGTATTACACCCAAAGTGAGGAGCACATCTGAATCGTATTTTCAATGCACTTTGTTCAGAAATATGAACAAACATTTGCCTGGGTGATTTAAGACCAGTCTAATAAAGAGTTTGTGGAGGAAATACATCAACTAGAAATTACTAAGTGTACACAGGTCATGTTTGTTGCCTCGGGTTGGTTCATCAGTCTTTTCTGTTAAGTGAAAAGCAAACAGGAAGTCTGTTTTCCCAAGCAAAACAATAACCTTGGAATTAACCTGAATAATTCTGAACAAAGTTAAACCTGAAGATAAATTCACAGCTGGGAAATAAAGTCCTAAATTTGTAACCAGAGTACAAATATAACAGTATATATGGATTATTTGTCAAAAGGGCAGAGGAGTCTGAGAGAAACTTAAAATATACAAGTCTGTTATAAATGCTCCTTAGTGTTGCATCTGCATCTAAGGGCAGGATGTGAAGTACACTTTAGCTGGATTAGACCCTCCTAACAGGGCATGAACTCTGAAAACACAATTTGTGACTTTTTGAAGGATGATACGGTGTGTGTTTTTGCTAGATATTTCTATTCACAGAGGATGGGCGATACTTTAACACTTTGTAGATGAGTGATGAAGCTAGAATTCAATTATATAAAAATGCACCTGTTATTTTGGCCACTTATTTAGACAGGACCGTAAACCAGAAAACACCTTTTCAGTTTCTCGTCAGTAACATTTATAAACTGTGTTCAGTCAGAAGAACCCTGGAGCATGTTTTGACCTCCTGTCCAAAAGCTGGTACCCCTGATGCTATAACCAGGCGCTGAAACTGATTGTGGAAGCCATCACAATATGTTTGGCAACAAATTGTAGTATTCATTTCTGATGCCCTTGGCATTCTGATTGGCTAATCTTTAAAATGTATCGTTTCAAATGATTATTCCAATCAAAACTTTATGGTTGCTGTGGCTAGCTTCATGTACAGTTGTTAAAAACATGTTGATGGTTAGATGGTAACAGCCGCAAACACTTTCTGTGCATGTATGGACTTGTTCTTTAATAGAGTCCTTATCCCTGGAGCTCTCTGTTGCCAAAATGAATGAAGCAGGCAGGCGTGTGCTCAAAGCTAGAAAGGTAATACTCGTAGTAGCCCAAGCTATGATTTAACTCTTCATTATTATTTGATATTGTTATGTATTGATTTATATTTTGTATTGTTATGCATTTATTTAAAATATCCAGAATTTCATGAAATTTAGAAAAAAAATAGATCTGTGGGGTGGGGTTGTATAGGGTTAAGGAGCCATTTAAAAAAATGCAGGTACTTTATTTTACTGTTATGTTTAATACATTTATCCACAGAACACTAATATCAGGTGATTTTCACCTACACAGTTCTGGTAAAGGCTTCCCCATAGTACCTTTTTTACTTCATGTGAAATTCTATATTGGGAAATTAAATAAGAGTACTACAATAATAATATAATTTTCCATACATTGATGAAAACTGTCTTTTATCTGTGATATTATATTGGGTAAAATACACCCGACATTAATGATGATGCTCTTAATTGTAACGTTCTACGATTAAGTATGATCATCAAGTGAAATGATCCATATATGTATGCGTATACATGTGCACATGTTATATGTATATCTATTACTAATTATAACAATTTTAAAAAAGCAAAGGGATCAGCAGCTGCAGCTGGGTGTGCATGTCCACCAGTGCAATTGCTTTCATCAAGGCAGGAGACCACCCTAATGTGGGTTGCAAGAAGGCTCCAGCTGGGATGATGTAAAGTGCCTGCATCTGTCTGTAGACCTGAAGAAGCAGCTGACATTCCCCCAGCACAGTGTTAGCTCCACCCTAAGGCCAGACATCTTACTGGTGTCTGAGAAAACCAAGACCATCATAATCATAGAGCTGACCGTAACATGGGAGGACTGTTTGGGGGAGGGCTATGAAAGGAAGAGGACCAAATATAAACATGTGGTCATCAAATGTCAAGAACAAGATTGGAAGGAAAGATGTAATCCACAGGGACATTCCAAGGCCACCTGAGGACAAGTCGAGGTCTGATCAACTGCAGCAGGGTCGTCTGGGCCACAGCAAACAACGTCATTGATGTGTTCAGGTTCAGCTACATCAGGAAGTGTATTAAAAACTAAAGGGTTTGAAATCATGCATTTGTTAAACAGGAAGCATTTTTGTTGAACATATTTCTATTCTAGTTCTAATACACTCCAGGAAGCAGCAATTTCTTCCCCTAAAGCCATGTTATAATTCACACACTAGGTACGTTTACATGCACTTTGAGAAATTCTGATTATTGCCTTACTCTGATTAAAAAGTTGGAGTTTTAAAAGTCGTGTAAACCCCTTATTCTGAGTGGAATCGAATCAAAGTGAACTGAAGCTTGAGAAGCCGTAGTAAGAAAGTCAGATAATGTGATTTGTAATCAAATTTCTCTGTGCATGTAAACACCACCAAACCTTAGCTCAAGTAAGACTGGCCTGGACACGCCCCCTTCCAGAAGTGACCATATTACGTGGAATAAATAAGAGTGAACGTACTCTCATTCCTCGGAATATACCGAGTTGCTGCATTATTTACCTATTCCTTGTCTCAGTGTTGTTACCCCTTTTGCTGCTTCAAATCTACCCATTTTGTTTAGTTATTGCTCTTCTTTTATGGCATCAACTGGAAGCATGCTAACGCCAAAGGGCTTTTAGCGCCACTTAGTGTTTGGGAGTGGAACAGTAATTCCAATTTCTCTTCCTCGTCTGTAAACGCGGAGTTACTAAGTCACATTTCTAAGTGCATGTAAGCATACTGAGTTGAGTTGAAAAAACATTTTTGTTAACTGAAATAAATAAAAACTATAATAAAAACAACTAACTGAAACTGTATTGTGTGCGTGCAAAATTACATGTAAAAATTATGGTAGAAATTCCCAACGTTTTTATCTTTATCAGTGTAACTAAAGTTGGGGAAAAACGGCATCAAAGTCCTGTATTTACTTGAATATGATGGTGAGGAAGTTAAACGATATGAAAAGGAAAAAGAAAGAAAATGTAAACAAAAGAAAAAACTTTAAAAGATTAACAAAAAAAACCTGAATACAAAACTAAACTAAAACTAAGCATTTGGGAGGAAAAAAAGAAAAACTAATAAGATTTTACAAATTTGCTCTAAAAACTAATTAAAACTAACACAATTAGAGAGAGAAAAAAAACATCCAAACTAAAAAAAAAAAACTATAATGAAAAATCACAAACTATTATAACCTTGGTGGATGGAAACCTCCTCTGATCCATATGCAAATTAATATTTCATATAGAGTTTCACCTCAGTTTGCAATGCTGACTCACTGTTCTTTCTTTACTGTATGTATGTATGTATGTATGCATGTATGCATGTATGCATGTATGTATGTATGTATGTATCTATATAAGGCTGATATCGTAATCTTATTGTTAATATATTAACAGTTCAGTTAAAGTATTCTACCTTTTCTAAGTATGTACCTCTTCCTTATGATTTAAACTCAGAACCATATATAAATCTTCACCTCTGACTGTTGGTGGATGGATGTTATTTACCAACAAGGAATCTAGTTTGTTTTGCATAGTGTGTGCAGGCAGAACAATAAAAATAGTCTGCATCTCACCTCTACAACATTCCCACATGGTCGCAGTGCTGGGTATGTTTGGGATTTTACAACAGTGTCTTATTTTTCTATTTCTTTTTTGCTTTACTGATGGTAGATGCTCTCTTAACCCATAAAGAACCAAAGCATCCATCACCAACTAAAGCCATCGACTGATCTAAAAGGTTTAATCGTTGTTGATTCATTAATCCTATCAATCCATGTAAATACTTTTTTGTAAAATCCAGTTTGGCATCTTTTCATGGTCATCAGATATGACCCATTTGGAAATTCAGAGGATCTGTAGTTACCGTGGAAACACTGTCATCATCTATGACATTGATTTTGACAGTAAAACCAGTGGTGTAGTGGTCCCCGGTGAAGTAGATATAATCTCAATGTATTTATTTATTTATATTTTTATGCAGTACACAAAAACACCATTTTAGCAATAGTGACAGAGAGACTACTCAAGAAGACTACTCTATTTAGTTTACCCAAAAAAACATTTTTGCTCACATGAAATAATAAAATTAACTTCTGAAATAAATAAGAAAGGAGATGATAGAAATAGGAAATAATGGAAAAATGCATACAAGGATAAAAACAAGGCAGTCAGAGTCAGCAGACCTCCACCAAGGCTTGATTTTTCATTCACACATGACATGATGGAGCCTCAGGTGTTGACCCATCTGATGTCTGAAGGTGAGACGATGTGAAGGCAAAAAAAAACCCGCAAGATTTTATCTTGTCTGAATCCTGAGATATTATCACGTATTTGTTTCAGCTGTTGACCCTTATGGTGACCTTGACCTTTGACCTGCATTGCTCAAAATCTAATGGGTTCTTCCTTGACCCATTATCTATCATTCCTGAAAGTTTAATAAAAATCAGTTCACAACTTTTTGCATAATCCTGCTGACAGACAGACAGACAAACAAACAAACAGGCTCGAATTTAATATCTCCTCATTAGGTAAAAATAATCTGTATGACACCATATACTCTGAGTAAAACCCATGGAGTTTGATTAATGACAGTGGATTGATACAATTGATTTATATTCTGTTAATGATATATTTATGTGAAAAATCAGTTTTCTTCATTTTTCTCTGTTTTTGATATAACTTTAATCTAAGCTTTGAAGAACATTTACACAATCAGTGAATTAAATACAGGGATATACTTTATTTATACTGACCAAATGTAAAATAATAAATAATCATACATAAATGATATATATTACTTAAGAAAGATTAAATATTGAGAACATTTCATTGGGGAACAGACATAAAAGTAGCACTGGGTCTTTATGTGGTCCAATGTTCATTCGACCACCTCTGTCCTCCTATGTGGCGCTGAGAGTTATTTACAAAGTGACATTATTTTATCAGAAGATAGCCAATGTGTGCAAAATGAAGCAGCAGTGAGATGAGAGTAAAGTTATGCAGTTATCATTATTTGGTCAAAAGTATGATTTAGGCAATTATGTTACAAGGCAAACGTAATGTTTCATATTTTGTCAAAGTGACATGCTGAACAACCATAACACTCTGGCCCCTGACAGACAAAGTAGCATTCATTTTGATTATCTCATTACAATGGGACCTGTCAGTGGGTGGATATATTAGGCAGGCGATGAACATTTAGTCCTTGAAGTTGATGTGTTGCTTTGTGCTGCAGGGAAAATGTCTAACTATGAGTAAGAAAGAAAGAAAGAAAGAAAGCTGCTAAGGTCTAATTTGCTATATAGAATTTCAAATGCATGTGAGTTAATTGCTACCACTAACATTGACAATTAATATGATCAGTTCTACATTTAGCAAGTCATTTATGATAGCTCTCTTTGTAAAAATATGAAACTGTAAACATCTGCCAGCAATCAGATATTTAGTTTTTTTGTGACACTCCATTAAAGCTCACATACACTACAGTCGATAGCACTATACTGTAAGTAGTAGCATGTATACACCAATCATCCATAACATAAAAATAATTTCCCCTAGTGGGACTAATAAAGGAATATCTTTTTTTACGGTCACTGACAGACAAAGTGACATTAATACTGATTATTTCATGACAAAGTGTCGTGTCAGTGGGTGGATGTAGCAGTAAGTGAACATGTCGACCTGGAGGCTGGACGTGAGACAAAGCAAAATGGGTAAGAGTATGGATCTGAGCAACTACTGTGGCGATCGAATCACTGGATCAGAGCATCACCAGAGCCTATTGTTCATTACCCTGCCTCCTGAAGGGCAGGTGAAGGTGTTGTTTTTGGTTCAGTTTTTTGTTTGTCAGTTTCTCAGCAACTTTACACAAAACCTACTGGACCACTTTCAGTAAAACTTTCAAGAAAAGAGAGAAGTCCAGAATAGATCCCATTAAATTAAGGTCAAGGTTGGTTTTTATAGCTAGTCATTTTCTACACCCACTCATGTACAGTGGCTGGGAAAAAAATATGATAACTTTTTGTTAAAGTTAGAGTTCATTTAGCCTAGAATAGGATAAATGAACTCTGACTCTAAAAGTTAAGGGTTTTTTCCCCCCACTCTGTTGAGCACTCAAACATAGTGACACTAATGCATCATAAAGGGGTCATATTTAGATCATAATTCCTATATCTAAACCCACTTTTATTAGTCTTTGGTTCATTTATTTGTGTATATGGACCCTAATAGTTGACACTGAATTTGAACCCTCCAGGTGTTACAAAGTTATGTATATATTAATTTAAACAAAAATCAAGTGGCTTTTTACAACCTGTTTTAATTCCTGCTTAATTTGTTTTGTCAAAACCTAGTTACATTATAATATCTGCACATATAAGGTCAAGACTTCTGATGAACATTTCTCCAAATATTACGACATAATTGTTTGTCAGCAGCAGCAGCAGCAGTTGTCGTCCACACTAAAAATATGTCCAAACTTCAAACTGATTACTTAAAATATTCAATTGTTGGCTGAATGGGACAGTGCAGCACAGATAGGGGTGTGAATTGGTTCATTTACATTTAAAGGGTCAGTACTCAAAATGACCTTTCTGTTGTCATTACTCAAAAATAGGACTGAAGATGGACCTGTGGAGTTGAATTAATGATGAATTCAAACCAGAGTATAGCATTTACAGTTTATGTAGACCACAGAGAAATGTTTTAAAATGCATAAATCCATTTAAAAAAAGCAAATCATCACTCCTTTAATGTTGGATCTTACCAAGTATAAGACAAAGTAAAGTCTGTTCTGAGCTACTTTATGAATACATACTTAAATAGAAACTCTATAGATATAAAATAGTCCATTTCTAAAGGGATTATACAGCAACTAACAATATAATTACAAGTATTATTATGTTCCATTTTTACAGTAGGTCTTCCTAAATTCCACTAAATCTCACACACATGGTCAGCAGAAGGTGAGGTTTAGACTTTGAGTAGAAGACAAATCAGTAGGATGTCAACGTGAGTCATATCACAGAGAACATCATTAAAAGCAACTGCTTCCAAATAGGTGCTCTGTAATTAACAGTAAATGCTGTTTGTGGTCTGGCTATGAAGCACTTCACCATTTAGAGTGACTCCAACTCATTATACGTTGTCTTTTGATTTTCTCTGGCTGATAAGTAGAGTCTGTTTAGATCCATAATGGCATTCATCCAATTGGAAAACATTAGTGGGAGAAAACAGACTTTTTAACAGCCCTACTTTCCTGGTTATTAATGATTCTTGCACTCAGTGGCTGACAGTGATGGACTCTACCCCCCCCCCCCCCCCCCCCCACACACACACACACACACTTTCACTCTCTGCCCCTTTCACTTCCATTCCTCTTGATTAACATAAATCTCTCTCTTTTGCCCCACCTCTATAATTTCACTGGAACACTTTGCTCTTTATCTTCTTCTGGAATCATTTTAAATAAACTTTTATTATCTGATGTGAGACAAAATATCTTATTTTGCTTCACACAAAAGTCTAGCTTTAGTTTCACCATAAAAGAAGGGATGAGGTATTTTTGATCAAATTAAAAAATTTTTCTGATAGTTTTGGGGAGTAACCCAAAGACAGCACAAATATGAAAGTTTTACTTAAAAACGTGATAAAGCTTGAACATTTTCTTCAGGAAAAATTTGCAACATAGATTTGTGCATGTACAAATACTTTTACTTGATTTTGATTTTAGTTGATTTTTCAGGTGGTTGCTCTCTACATATGTATTTCTTTTCTGATTGCTATATTTTAACAAAAGTATTTCTAAACACTAACCCTTAAATTTTCAAAATAGGTCCAAGATTTTTTTCATGCATTTAATAGTTCAATTTATACTGTATATTTAATGAAAACCAGGACAACTAAGACCTAACTTTGCACTGAAAGAGCTGATACAATTAAAATATATCTATTTTTTCTGTCTTTGATGACATTTCAGAGAGTACACTTTTGCACTTTTACTAGAGTACTTGTAATTACAGTACAGTATTTTACACAGGTATATGTACTTCTGCCTGAAAAAAAAAATAGCATGTGAACATTTGTTCTGAGACATGAACACATTTTGTTAAATAACCTATGGACTATTCAGGACTATTTTCCACACATGAAAATTCAGCTGATGTGCGGTAAATGAAAACAAGTAATAATGATTTAAAAAATATCACTATAACATGATTCTGCTCTAAGCTCAAGAGGCGAGATGAAGAGGCGAGACAATCGATAGTTTCACAGTAGAAATATGGACTCATAAGATCTTTCTGCAGATATTGGTCTCAGTTGCACTGATGTGCTTTACATCAGTCGACATGGCTTTGGTCTTAATTGTGTGGGGGGATTTTGGACCCCATTATAACTGCTTGCCATTCTTGTTATCATTTGTATCCCTCTCTAAATGGATCTACCATTATCTTTCTGCCTTTCACACCACTGAAAATGCAGAAAAAAGCTTTCAGACAGTGTCTACATGTCATTCTATAATCTAATTTGTCTGTATGCAGTGATTTCTTTATCTCTGTTGGACTGAACTGTCCCCTAGTTTTTAGTTGAAAACAATTTCCCTTTTGTCCCCATGGGGCTTGAGAAAATATCGAGGTCATATTCAGTGTCGTCATGTTCTTGCATGAAATGACCTCCTCTCTTCACAAACGATGGGATGTTTTGTAATTCTGTTTGCAACCAGGGTTTGTTGTCAGGTACAACTGCCTATTGAAACTATTATTATTATTATTATTATTATAAAGAGGAACTGTCTCACTTTCATCAAAACAATTTAATGTTGTGTGAGTTTGAATATAGTTGTATTTCAACTCTTTTTTGTGATGCAAAACAATAAAGTGTACATTATTGTGTAAAAATAAAGAATTCTATAGGGATTTTATTTTAGCACCATGCTACTTAGACAGAATTACACCTCAGAAAGAATCATCAATATATCACCTTAATATGTTACATGTCCTACAGGTTTCGCACTCATACATTCATCCCTCTACCTCCTTTTGTATTTTTCATTGCTTCTTTAATTACAGAGTCTGCAAAAATCAAGATTGTTGCATTATGCATATATCTTTTCAATATTTTTTAGATTGCTTTCTGGAGGCTAACTTTTGTTGTTGATTAAATAAAAACCAATCAATAACTGTTTCTGTTATACACAAACATCGACTAGAAAACATAAAAAAAAAACAAATCCAGGCATTAAAGGGCAGCCATGTAACCCACTGTATTTGAAAAATTATTTATGTATTGATTGGTTCACTTACAAATCTGACCATGCACACTTGCATCGAATTTAACAGCGATGACCACACAAGTAAGTGCTGCGTGTACCTCATATCGATTTTTCCGTAGGTGAAATGCATCAAAAAGCAAAAGCATTATGGAAATAACACTCTGTGGGGGAAACAAATGTATGGTTGGCCTTTTGCAATCGATATTTTGTGGCTTTCATTTCAACTCTGGCCAATGCATTTCTATCTCTGGGATTATGTATTGACCCTTTGTGAAGGAGGAGGCTTACACAAACATGGCTAATGAGGTGATATTGATTGTGGCTGCTGTGACAGCTATTAATTAGAGACTGACTGGGAACTGTGGCCATATGCTGAGGTGGGCGGAAAGAAACAGTCTGTTTTGTTCTCGCTGAACTCCAAATCCACCCACATCACTGTTAGTCTATTTATTTGAACCACATGATCTGAAAGTTTAGCGCAACTGCAAACTTTAACAGAATAGAAAGGAATAGGGTGCATACAAGAGGACTGGATTTGATCAAGAGCAGCATAATACTGTTCTGACACTTGGGTTTTTGCAGCCTGTACACATTCATCCATTATGTATGATTATCCATCAGAGGTTGCCAGTTAATGGGCTTCGTTGGCTGCTGTGCAGAGCATAGAAAGATGTGAAAACAGAGGAAACAAAGACTGGATTGGGCTGGATGACTGAACATCAGAGGTGATGACTCTGCCCGAGACTGAGAGCAGCAGCAGTTCAGCGTGCCTCATTCACCAACTGTGAAGCTAAAGGATGCAACATTGTCTGCACAGACACTACAAAGATCTGACTCATCACCGTCCAGACAGCAGGCAGCACCCCCTCACCCCCTCACCCCCTCACCCCCCCAACTCTCTAACACACACACATCATCTTCACACCCATACACACACACACACACACACACACACACACACTGGAAGCGTTTCTGTGCTGACTCAATACTGCGACATTAACACATGTGAGCAGTACTTTATCAGAAGTTGTTCTATTTTGATGCTTGGGGATTTTAAAAAGAAACATCAGGAGCAGTAGGTTCTCACACAATAAAAGGATGCACAAGTTAATGTTATTCTTGTGGATTCTGCACCTTTCTGTTGGATGGCTCTCACTCCCACATTTCAGGCTAAAAATTAGGGCTGTAATAAGATCTGACGAGATAGAGATGGTAAACATTTATTGCCTGCATGATTTTGGACAGAATGGACTTTAATGTTTATGGATAAAAGGTCACATTTATTGAACCTATTAAATTAGCTGTAATCATCATGAATATGAGGACTGCCAAATGTAATTTTTGAACCCTAGTAAAATAATGTATTTCTTGTTTCCACTTAAGTGCTGTCTCACATTACTGTCTCTGTGAAATGGGTTTATGTATTTACATGGATCATCGAGCTAATATGACAATAAATGTCAACACAAAGCAATTTATTTCCATTTACTTAGGGAAAATAAAGACTTTCTCCTATCTGAATGTAAAAGCTACAGGAATAGTGGAAAAATCTTGTGGAAAAATAACCGTTGGGAAATCAATAATTGGACAAATACTGTTGATTGCTTTGCTTTTCAGTAAAATCTCTCACTACATTCTGTGGATGGAACTATGTGTAACATAGCATCAGTGTTATACAGAAATAAACCACAGCTGCTGATCCTAATTCAAAACTGGATAAATTTTTTGTAATAAAATGATACATAGTGTGATGATGCTTTTTACTGCAACATTTTCCAGTACTCCAGGACAATTCAGCGGTCCGGCAGTAGAATTCTGCCGGACTGCTGAATTTGTACCTTTGGAGTTAATAACGTTTTATCTATCTATCTATTGATGACAGGATGAAAATTTTAAAGTGTAGATAAGCTGATATGTACTTTATGTTTTTCCATCTCAACACTATTGGTGAACATATGAGTTTTATCTTGGCATTTTTCAAGTGTCTAATATATGAAATACGCCTTTACATGTGGTCATTTTATATCCACTCAATGGCATTTATTTACAGGAAATCTGTTGTATTGTAGCACATTATTAAATACCCTCTAATTTTGGTCATACTGCGCAGCCAGTTCAACAAAACACTACTGATACATAGCCACATTACACTACTACTGCAAATGGATCAAAGGCATTTTAAAAGAATATTGTTATCTTATTGTTCTGTATGCATTTTAACTAAAAACACAACTGATTCCTTTTATTGCTTATACGCAAAACCATAGTCTTGCAGGACTGGTCGCTTTCTGTATTTCAGTGGAAATAGCTTCTCTCCAAGGATCACTGAATGACACTTCTTAAGTTGTCACTGGAAGGCTGAGGTGGCCTAGAAAACTGAGCGATGCTGGTGGCTGTCCCCAGAGACCAGCTGTCTCTCCCTCTAGTCAATGCACTTGACAGCGTCGTGTCTCACATCCAGGGGCACAGGCAGTAAGCTGACTGTGACACCATCTTCAACTAAACTTAGACATGAAAACAACTGCAAACGACAATAAGGTGTTAAATATAATTAGAATGTGTTAGATGGTGTAGAATTTGTACCCATTTACTCAGCTAAAGGGAACATTTCCAGGTTGATTTCTGATGGTAATCTAACTGAATGTGGGTTCCTGAGACCTCCACATGCCCTTGAGGGGCTTCCCTAGCACAGTTTAATTTTACTTATGACAAATGCCACTGTGGACTTCACCTATATTCAGTAAGAGCAAACTGTTACTTAAATATTTTCGTACTATCTTCCCTGGTGATGTTACACTGACTGAACCAATTCATATGCAAGTCTGGGATCCATCTGGAAACAAGACGCCTCCGGATGTCAGACCCTATCTGACAAACGCAGTAAGTTGATAATACAAGTTTTGCAGCCTTAGGAAACGCTTGAATGTATGACGGTACCAGATGCATCATGAAAGTGGTTGCTACAGCAACGAGGCTCGGAGGGGGGGGACGGCTGATTCCCGTCGAACCGTCGAGCATCAAGTGACTATGATTCAGCCTGAGAAACGTGTATAATAAGCCTGTAAATGACACCCGCTGATATGTAATAAAGGTCATTCATTAAACAGTGTTGGCATAATGGCATCCATGCATCTGTATCTGTCCGATCCACTCGAATGTACAAAGACAAACACACACACACTGGTGTAGATTCCCGATTAGACTTTACACCAGAGTGAAGAGGGATTTCCCAGAAGCTTACCTGGATGTACAGAGGTTTCCTGAAGAAGCCCCATGGAAACAGACCTCTTGCCATGGCAAAAGCAGAGCATCTCACAGCAGCAGATGAACAAATATATTCGGTGTGTGCTCCATACGGTACAGGGCAACGCCTATTAGGCTAAACCTGGAAAACGTCCAAGTATTAAACATCCTTAAATGTGTCAGTAGCACCGTGGATGTGCTCTTGGATGGTGCAAGGCAGCACACTGGGCTGCTTACTGCGGCGGAGGGAGCCTCATACTGGCCATGATGACTTCTGTGGGGCTTTGACCAATTACAGCAGGAGGATGGGTAACACTTTCTAACCTCCACTGAGTCATTTCCACACACTCACACGCAAGATTGCATTCGATTAACTTTTCTTATTGTATTGGTGATATTTAGCTAGTATACCACTCAACTACAGTTGTTTTAAGTGATTATAATCAAACATGTGAAATGAAATGAGAAATTACATGTATTAATCCATATTAATCCATGAAGACCCGCTGGCAGTTCACAAATAGTTATCTCTCTCTCTCTCTCTCTCTCTCTCTCTCTCTCTCTCTCTCTCTCTCTCTCTCTCTCTCTCTCTCTCTCTCTCTCAAAACTATATTTAATTGATCACCGTTTATTATAATATGCTGTTAATTTTGCATTTGTTCAGTGAAAATCTGATATTTCCCTTTAAGGTAAGGGTCACTTTGTTTAACACTGTATAGCTACAATTTGTTGAATTTACACCAACTTTGGTTTATAGATTACCAGTGACACAGAATATATAAGCCTACCATTACATTTTTGGGGAAAAATAAGTAAAAGTTTCAGTTATGATGAAAAAAAGTCATTTTTACCCATTTATAATCATATTTCAAATGTATGTAGCAACAACAGTATTGGTAGAATTCACATCAGATTTGGTTTATAGCTTATCAGTAACACAAATATTTCATTACATTTTGGGGGAAGATAGGTAAAAGTTTCAGTTCTTAAATATTTCCTTTTGTCTCAATGTCTTAATACAAGACAGCAATTTTGTTTCAGTTTACTTCAGACTTGCTACATATATAAAGACAACCTAATGACTGGTGGACAGGTGGTTGAACCCAAATGCACAACTCATAAGGGATCTAAAATTCAGTCTCTTTAATCCAAAACCAGTACACAGGAGCACACAAGTCAGACAACAAGCAAGGAGCAAAAAAAACCCCAAAACACTAACAGATCATACACGAGGAAAAAATGGTGGGGGATGGAAGACAGGGACACACACCATACATACAAGATGGTTATGAGACAAAGGTGGACACAATGAGGAGACACAGCTGAGAGAGAAAAAGGAAACTAGGTCAAGGGTCACAAAGACACAAAGGAGACAAGAGAAGGGAAACACAAGGAGGAAAGGTTAACAAGATAAAACAGGAAATAAACCCATGGAAAATAATACAATACCACAAAAACACAACTTGATAACACTAAGATATAATGTTTAATGGAATATCATTTGCAATGGAAAGAAAACTGTGTCCCCCTAAAGAAGAAAAAAATGCATTGCTGGGTCTCAGGAGGATATGTGCAAGGGGTGGGTTTTGTTGTGCCTGGTACCAACTGTTTCATTTTGTGATCTGTAGATGTTCCTAAAAGCTCAGATTAAAGTTGAGGGTTATTATACCAGACTGAAGGAAAAAAACGGTCATTTGTCAAACTGTATAGTTTTTTTCTGGTGAAACAATGTTATAGAAGATGACAGTGTTTCCATTTTCACAGAGCCTCATATCTGATGACCAAGAAAAGATGACAAACTTCACTTTACCTCAATTATTTCAACATATTGATAGGTTTAAAGGTTCACAAGTCATTAAACATTGTATATCAGTAAATTATTCTAGTTGGTAGTGGGTCCCTGAGGGTTAAACTCTCATGAAAAATGAGTAAACATCTGAGTTCTGCATGAATGTAATAAAGTGAGTTATGGATATCAATTATTGTCTCTTTAATTTATCACATAAGACAATGTTTTCACGATTGTTCTATCAGCAGTGGGGTCTGTTTATAATGTGTGCTGCTTACTAACAGTGTTTCAGTAAACTCAGTAAGAAAAGTCAATTTTATTCACCTTTTCCTAAACTCAACAACCAGTTGATTATTTAAGTAAACACAGTTTCAAAAGCAGAGTAAAGTGGGATCAGTTCTAGTGACATCTTGGTCCATTTAAATTGTTTTTCATTCTTTAATTTTTCTGAACTGCTCAGTCCTTAACATCCACTGGTGACCCAAAACATCTACTGATCTGAAATATTTATTTACTGTTGATGCACTATCAATACATGTATAAATAACTGGTGTAAAATACAGTTTGTCATCTTTTTATGGTCACTTTGTCTTCTGGTTTCTCTGGTTATCATATTATCATTTAATCTGAGCTTTTATGAACATCTACATGATGTACATTAGTAGATTAAATACAAGAAATAACCTTATTGTTTACTGAATAAACACAAAATACAGAGGATAATGTCATGAGGTGGCCATGGCTCAGGAGGCAGAGCAGGTTGTTCAATGTCTGATGGGTTGGTGGTTTGAATCCCACTCTGTCCTAGTCAGTCCATTGTGTTCTTGGGTAAGACACTTCACCCTCCTTCCCTCCAGTGCCACTCACACTTGAGTATGAATGTTTGGTGGTGGTCAGAGAGGTTGTAGGTGTGAATTAACAGCCATGCTTCTGTCAGTCTGCCCCAGAGCAGCTGTGACTACAAATGTAGTTTACTACCACCACAGAAAATAATGCACTGGGTGCCTTGAAAAGTACTATAGAAATGTAATCCATTATTATTGTAATAAATGGTGATAAGTCACTTAAGAAAAGTTAAATACAGAGACAAAATATTTTGGAACTGCCACAAAAGTATAACTGGTTACACCGTCCCCTGAAGGAGAGACTGTTATTGTTTTTTAAGTCGGTTTGTGTGTTTGTTTCTAAGAAGCTTTATGCAGAAACTACTGGACCAATTTCCATCAAATCTTCAGGAAAGCTACAAGTTGGTCCAGAATAGATCCCACTAAATTTTAGTGAATGTAGGTCAAAGGTCAAGGTCATAGTTACCAAAAATGTGCTTCCGCAATAGAAAGAGATAAGACAAATCAGGTAAAATGTGTACAAGGGGGCGAGGTTTGTTGTGCCGGGCACCACTTGTTCTCTATGCGTTACAAGAGTTATGGGGTGCTGGAGTTACCTTCAGTAAAAGGTGGGGTGCATCCTGGATGTGTCACCAGTTCATCAGTGGGTAGAAAATTAAGAATGGCAAATGGCCAAAGTTGAAAGTACTGAACAAATGAAGGAAAAAATCGTACATACATCTACATAGTTGAAATGTAGAGGTAAAAGGAATACAAATGAATCAAAATGGTGAAGAAACACCAGTCATATGTCCATGTGGTCCAGCATCTCAGGCATTTTACATTCATCAAGCAAAGAAAACCAAAATAAAAATGCAGAGCATAAATTGAATATGGGGAAAGTAGTGTCAGGTAGAGAAAATACATTTCTGTGGAAACTGATTTACTTACAAGAAATACTTTGGATCAGTTATCCAATGACAAATAGGACTTTTGATAGCGTTGCTTGCAGTGCAGAATGAGACAGATCTCTTCGTAGATTCGTTGACTGGTACCAGGACGATAGGGAATAAAAATCTATTTTTGGTAAGAGGCTGTGCTTAGCAGTGGTGGTGTACATGTAACAGGTATAAACCCACCTAGCACCTCCTCTGCTTGTACTTATGTCAGATGTACTGTTATTTTATTTTTTACCCAAGAGCATGAAATATGAAACAGATGCAGTATGTCCATTCATTTTTGGAATGAGTCAAGTTAATACGCTTTACCTCATTTTCATAATACAGAGCTGAGATACTTCTGGGCATCTTACAAATGAGCAGATATGTATGAAGCTGAATGTGCAGCTCAAGGGAAAGCACTAATAAAAGGTAATGGGTTCTCAGTTACTAAGCACATTAATATTTTCAGCACATGCATTAACATACATTAAAACAGATAACATCTGAGTGTTGTCTAAATTTCTGTTATTGTATTTTGCAAAAAAAAAATATTGTCAAGCATGAAAAGATAATAGGGATATTTGTCTCATGACTCAGATGTGACAGCTTTAATGGCACTGGAATAAAGAAGTCATGTATCACAGCTGCATTGTGAAGCGAGAAAACATTAGGGAAGACAAATCAAAGCATGCACCAGTTTTGGGAGTGGTGGAAGATAGTTTTAAGAGCCTAGAGGACAGAAAATGACTGCAGATAAGGTGTTTCCTGTGATTATGTAAGGCACATTACCTTGAGGCATGTTGAGTGGGCTGATAAAAAAAAATCTATTTCCACACAAGAACAAACAAGCATCAACCTTGCAGTTGCAGAGATGAAGCTGGTGTCCTCATGGGAATGACAGAGAAGAAGGCAGATCGACATGACTTCAATAATAAAATACATATAATGAATGGTTTCTACACAAAAAATAGTTTGTTAAATTTCTCATCTGTGTCAAAATTAGACTTCAAACTTTTGTTCAATCAGCTGTTAACCATAATAGCCCCTGTTTAGTCTTACAGCCCACACCTGCCCAGTGTCACTTTATTAACATCCAGTCAAACCCAATTTGTTGCCTGGTGAACAAATTTAGTGGACAGAGCCAACAAGATCCTAGCAGTGTATTGGGTTTTGTGACAAGCATAAACCTGTTCATCCATCATCATTAATAGTGATAGGTGTAAATATATATGATGGTCACTACTTACATTAAATGTTTTCTCTTCTACAGTTCTACATGTGAAGATGATGTGCGAGGTTTGCTTCATGAAATATTCCTTAGTGGGGGAAAGCAAACCAAACAGACTGCTATTAGTCTTCCCCTTCACAGTGAGAGTATATATTACAGTGATCGAACCAGACAGAAATGTTTTACTTTCAAATATTATCAGAAATCAGAGGATTATGAAAGTAAAAAACACTAAAGCGACCCCCCCCCAAACCCTATATTATTCTGACAATAGCCCCAAGAAAATGCACAACATTCAGTCTCTGTATGTGTTTGTGTGACACTATAGCGCCCTCCTGTGTCAAGTCATTACTTAGTGTTTTTAAAGAACTGACCTATGCATTTATAACCCCTTTTAATCATTTCAAATGAAAACAAATGAGTTGCACATTAAGCCCAGGTAAGTATAGAGGTACGTTATTATTATTATTGAAAAAGTAACATGTCATTTCTTTTGGTTTCTGTATTAAATTAATTGGAATTGAACTACTTATACACAGCAGGAGTGGTTCCCAACCCTGCTCAAGTATCACTATCCTGCATGTTTTAGATGTTTGCCTCTTCCAACACACCTGACGGTCATTATCAGTCTTCTGCAGAGCTTGATGACAGGCTGATCATTTGAATCAGGTGTGTTAGATGAGGGATACATCTAAAACATGCAGGATAGCGGCCCTCGAGGACCAGGATTGAACACCCCTGGTTTAGCTGTATCCCTCTACCAACACACCTGAATCAAATGATCAGTCTGTCATTAAGCTGTGCAGGAGCTTGATAATGGCCATCAGGTGTGTTGGAAGAGGGATGCATCTAAAATAGGCAGGATATGGGTACTTGAAGACTGTGTTGGGAGCCGCTGAACTACATGACTGATTACTGTAACCCAACAGTGCATCTTGGAAACATCTGTTTCCTCTGAGAACATTCAGGGATATTGTTCAAATGCTGCTGTGATTAAAATCTGTGAAACCCTCTGCTTAGATGTTATAATAGGGAAACAGGTCCTTCATCAAAACCAGAACTATTCCTGATGAACACTAAATGCCTATTTAAGAGACATTTCCCCACTGTGTAAGACACTTGTACACACCATGCACTTCCTTGTGATATAACAGAGTTTAAAATCTAGATCTTGATACAAACTGAACAATCATAAAGTAACAGCAAAACCTATCTGTCTGTCTGTCTGTCTGTCTGTCTGTCCGTCCGTCCGTCCGTCCGTCCGTCCGTCCGTCCGTCCGTCCGTCCGTCCGTCCGTCCGTCCGTCCGTCCGTCCGTCCGTCCAAAAACAAATGCCATCTATCAAGCAATTTTCCCACTGAAAACCATGTATTTTTTAATACTTAATGTACTGATCATATAGATGTTAGTAAAAGCTCAGATTAAAGTTCATGGTCTCTTGTCATCTCAACCTGCTTCATCCTCACTAGGCTGAACATATATAGAATATGCTATATTTGGCTACTGGGCTAAAATGATGTTGACACTATTGATTCTTAATATCTTGTCATTTTTAATCTCACCCAACATTGGTTGGGAGAGATTATCGTAATCACCATGTGTGTCTGTATGTCTGTCTGTGTGTCCACAGACAGTGTGTGTGTGTGTGTGTGTGTGTTCTCTCTTAAAATAACGAGTAGGAAGAAATGCTTAAAATATGCATTTCATTTGGACAACTATGCCTACTTCAAACTGAAATCAAACTCAGATGTATTGTTTCTGTCCAATAGCTTTTGAGTTAAGCATCCAGTGTGCTATCAGGAAACATCCTCCTTATGGAGGAGACATGGAAATAAATCACCTCTGAAACAAACTGCTATTAATCCATAAACTCATATCTTAACTAAAAAATTGCTATATATGAAACTTGTGGTGAGTTGGTGTCATTTCTTCAGATCCTTTTTTGTCAGTGCATATTTATCATCAAAGTAATAATAAACTCTGTTTCTTTCAGACTCTTTTTTTGTGACTTGAAATTAGGAACTTTGTTCCTGAACAAGATTTACTTTAATGAGATTTTGGGGAGAGGTGTAATATATCTTATTTTAAGAGTTACCACATTTGAAGATTTCCTGCCTATTTAAGGCAGAAAAAGATAAGGTTCTGTTCAATTTAAAATTAGAGTGTAAAACAGAACAGTTAAAATTAGAAAATCACTCTTAAAACAAGAAAAATTAATTTTTCTTTGTGTTTTAAAAAAAAATCTTGATAAGAACCAAATAATTTGCAGTGCAGAAATAAGTAGTCATCTCCTTAGCGAAGGTAGTGGAATTAAAACAAAAGGTCTGAGCTCTGCCTGCATGGTGTTCAGTCCCTGGGACATTTACCTTGTACGTTTCTGCTGTACTTTGTTTTTATTTTTTGGATTTTTGCCAACTTGATTTTCCTTCTCAACTCTCTATTTAGCATTTCTACATTCTGTGTGTCCCCCCCCTGAAGATATGCTAAATGTTTCAAGTCCTTGGAGACTAAAGGTTTATTTATTGGGAAAGTTTTACCTTTTTCATTGGTTCCACACAAACCGTCAAAGTCTGATATTATAAAATGGTTTACTAACAGCTGTGAGCACTTATGTCATGGATTGAGTAGTACTGTAGACAGGTGAATGTGATGGTAAATTGTTAGATTTTGGCTTAATTTTTTTACTTGTGCTGTCAAATGATTAACATTTAAATTAGAATAGATTTTTTTGTTTGCTGTGACATATTTTATTATTATTGGTGGTGCTGCTGGGAACAGTGCCTCCCTGTGATAGCACCTCCTCTCTTTGGTGTTTGGTCCCTCTTGATTTATCAAGATTGAAAATACCACCAGTGTGTACCACTTACAGGCGTATTTGGACACTGAGCTATCCTGATGAGAATGCTAACAATGTACTTTTTGTCATCATGGAGTGATGAGTTAAATGATCATGTGACTTTCATTAAAATATCAGAGACAAAGATCACACAGACATTTTTTCTTTGCTGTGACATATTTTGTTATGATTGATGGTCCTGCTGGGAACAGTGCGTCCCTGTGATAGCACCTCCTCTCTTTGGTGTTTGGTCCCTTAGTGCTCAACCGGTTTCTTTTATTTATTTCCATTTATGTGTATCTGTGAGTGTGTGTGTGTGTGTGTGTGTGTGTGTGTGTGGTGCACGTATGTACATATATGTAAGTTTGGTGGTTGTTTTCGGCCCCAAAAAAGAAAGGTCAAAGGTCAGTGCTCTCCTTGAGTCCATGTCACTGAACCCACAAACCAAGCCAGTAATCTGGGTGTAATTATTGAGTCAGACCTGAAATTTAACAACCATAAAAGCTATTACCCAGTCTGCCTTTTACCACCTGAAGGGTTTTCTGTCCAAACCAGACACAGAAAAACTCCTTCATACAATCATTTTTATTAAATTATATTATTGTAATGGTGTCTTCACTGGTCTAAACAAAAAAATCAATCAGGCAGCTACAGCTGATCCAAAACACTGCTGCAAGAGTCCTGACCAGTACCAGGAAACTGGACCACATCACAACGGTCCTCAAATCTTTACATTGTCTTCCTGTGGGTCAAATGATAGAATTCAAAATCTTACTATAAATCACTAAACGGCCTTGGACCCAAATACATCTTAGACCTGCTGGTTCCCTATGAAGCATCCAGAGTCCCGAGGTCATAGGTCATCAGGGACAGGTTTACTGTGTGTTCCCAAAATCAGAACCAAACAAAGTGAAGCATCATTCAGTTCTTCTGCTCTTCACCTGTGGAACAAACTTCCTGAATACCTGAGGTCTGAGAAAAACTGTCAGTCCATTTAAAGGTGTCATTCCACTGAAATCCAATTTTTCACGCTCCTTTTGGAATCTGATGGGTCACCCTGTGTTACCAACACATGCTGCTTTTGAAAGTGGTTTGTCACCTCCACTGGCTGCATACCACATTCACAGAAAACAACAAGAGGAACAAGGTACCCAGAAAAAGCTGGTCCATCTGACGTCAGATGGACTTTAGCGTCACCCACATGGGGTTAAGCCCGTCCAGTGTTATACCTGAACGAGTTCATTGAACGATCGTTCACGAACGATATCATATTTTTGATGAATGTGAAAGACTCGTTCACTTTTGCCAAATGAACAGGAAGTTGTGAACACAGTTATTCTGGCATTTATTGAACTGCGCTCTTATGTAGTTCACATTTCGTTCTCATCACGTTGTAATTATTGAGTCCTATAAGGAATAAAATGGGATCAAAACACAGCATTATTATAGATGACATTTTTGTATTATTCTGAACAAATTTTGGCAACATAATGTTGAGAAGCTTTTTGGGCGGGGCAGAGAGCGAGAGAGAGAGAGAGAGAGACAGAGAGAGAGAGAGAGAGAGAGAGAGGGGTGCAGAGAGTTTTTGGGAGCGGAGAAAAAGAGTTAAATGTACAGAGTGTGACCGGTGACCAGAGCAGGTGTTGTCCCGTTCTTGGAAATAAACATTGAAAATGAAGCTCACTGAAACCACTCCTTGTGTTCTAAGAACCTACAGAGGGAAGTTAACCCCAGGAGGAGGACGGCATTTCCCCTGATTTCCTGACTATGGTCAGGATAACGTTAGGAACGGTTAATAATAAGTTTACAATAATAACATAAAAAAACCCGAAAAAGTTCATTTTGGGATCCATGAACTTCTAGTTCATAAGCGCGAGGGGGGGGGGGGGTGTTCCTTCACACATTCTGAGCCAATCACAGACGCCTCATCACTGCGTCATGGACATGTATGAGGAAGTACTGGTAAACTCTGGTGTTCAACCTCAAGTCATTTTTCTACCGTGAAAAAAAAACTCGGGCTTTTTTAAAAAATAGAACTAACACACAATGAATTCAATGGCAATGGAAAACACAGCAATATTAATGAAATAAAGATGGAATGACACCTTTAAATCTGATCTAAAAATATTACTGTTAACTGGACCTTTTACTTTACTTTTTATGTCTCTTATTGTTAGAACTAGCTCTTATTAATTGCCACCTTTATGTACTCGCATTTAAATATATTTACACTTCATAATTTATTGAAACATTTGAATCTAATTGTTAGAAATTATTGTGAATGTTCTCTGTCCAGTTTCTTCTGTGCTCTGTGTGTGTGTGTGTGTGTGTGTGTGTGTGTGTGTGTAAGTGTGTGTGTTTCTGCATATTTTCCCAGATGCAGGAACCTGGAGCTGCTTAAATTCCAAGGACGAGCGAGAAGAGTTTCAAAGATCCATTGAGCAGAAATCATCATAATGAGGACCAGTGGAAACCACCTGGACTGATAAATGCCACTTCTTCAAGAAACTGTCAAAATAATGTTTATGTCATCATATTGCTTGTTATAAATGATTTCCACACCCTTTTAGCTGACATATGTACAGGGACTCCTGTTTTTCAATAAAAGGAGATGTTTAAATCAGGACGGCAGAGGTTGTTAGTTCTGGCCTAGCTCTCCCATGCATGTGTACTCGAAACTGTCTCATTGTCTCTTTGTTCCTGTCCTGTGTTAGGTTAAACAAGCTTAACCTATCACTTATTTTAATTGCCTTTAAATACATATTAATCATTTTAACTTTCTTATATCTTTTATGTAAAGCACCTTGAATTGTCCTGTACATGAAATGTACTATACAAATAAATTGGCCTTCAGATATGTCATGTGTGCGTGTGAACCACAGACATAAACATTATGTTGTTTCATTAATAGGACTTAAAAACAAAAAGGCAATTAAAATTCTGCAGATAAGTAAAGCCTTTGGACTCATATAGTAGGATTTGAATTTTATAAAATAACCCCGTACATTTTCCCCCTGTATATATGTAGCTATATACTGTAATTATGTAATTATGCTTTTTGTATATTTGTATTTTTGTGTGTGTGTGTGTGTGTGTGTCTCCCTTATAGTGTTGTTTTCTGTTATTACTCTGAGTGCTTTGCTTTATTTAACTCTTTGTTTAACTTCATGTAACTGATGTGCGTATGGAAATTATATTTTAAAAAAGTGCACGACAAGAGAGAGAGAGAGAGAGAGAGAGAGAGACAGCTGCAGCAACTGCTCCATGCACAAACGCTTGCAAACAACACTCATCACTGAATGTGTTTTTTGTAAGATTATTATTCGTCTTTGTGTGAGTGTTACGAATGGAAACAAACCTTTAGGTGTGTGTGTGTGTACTAAGAACTATTACAACTAGATCCTCTAGGCTATTTGAAAAGGGTAGTCTATGTCACTGTTTCCCAACCTTTTTGAGCCACGGCGCGTATTTTACATTAGAAACATCACAAGGCACACTACCAAAGAAAAATCTCAGAAAAAGTATATTTATTGAAATATAATGCAAATCTAGTCTTGTTTTACATATTCAGCGCAAAACCCGAGCCTGTTTAGTTAAACACAAAGCTGACACTTTTGTAGGAATTTAAGAAAGACAACCTCAGCTCAGAGTGGATCAGTGGTGTGTGCTGTTGTATGTAGGCTATCTGTAATCACACTGCTCACTTACAGTACCAATAAGGTGAGATTTGCATAATTTTCCACGACACACCTGATGATTTCTCATGGTACACTAATGTGCCACGGCACACTGGTTGGGAAAGACTGGTCTACAGGTTGCATTCTCTGCAATTAAAGGCGTGGGGTTTTTTTGGCTTGGCAGGACTTACTCACAAAAATATGTTAAACTTAATGGCTTCATGGAATTTTAATTAAAAAAATCTTACAGTTCATGGGTTATCATAATAAAATAAAGTCCAAAAGCCCTGCTGTGATTAAAATATGGGATCAATAAAAAAAAAACACTTCCTAGAACAATAAAAGCACAATATAAATCCAATATTCAAAAGAAATACAACTATTTTGACCCAAAAAATAAAATGCTGTAAGCTAAATTCTAAATATATAACACAAATAAACCAAATCCGAAATACATGTAATGCTGTGGCTGTAGCAGAGCTAAAACCAGAATTAACAGTCAAGCTAACAGCAGAGCTATCAATAGAGTTAACAACAGAGCCAACAGTAGAGCTAACAGCCCAGCTAACAGTAGAGCTAACAGTAGAGCTAACAGCAGAGGTAATAACAGAGCTAACAACAGAGCTAACAGTAGAGCTAACAGCAGAGCTAACAGTAGAGCTAACAGCAGAGCTAACAGTAGAGCTAACAGTAGAGCTAACAGCAGAGCTAACAGTAGAGCTAACAGCAGAACTCATAACAGAGCTAACAGCAGAGCTAAAAGCAGAGCTAATAACAGAGCTAACAGCAGTACCACTTTGGGTTTGCAGGGTCTACTGTGTATGATGTAGAGGTTAGATCTTTAGCCCGAGTCCGAGCCCAACCCGGCCCAACATTCGGGTCGGGTCGGGCCTAAAATGTCAATCATTACATTTGGGTCGGGTCGAGCTCGGGCATCTCTCTTGCTGACTTTTTTAAAAATAAATATATGTTTTTGAAAATGTATACTAAAATGATGTGTGGATACTAAACTAAGGAACACTTGTAAATAAATAATTAGGATAAAACAGAGAAGGCGGCGCTGTAAGGTAATTGCTATATAACTACTACTAAACAGGAGGCGCAGAGCAAGAGCACGCTTTGCGCACGGCTACTAACGAATCACAATGTGTTTCATTAAAAAAAAAACCTGCTATCAATCCCTATCGCTTTGACCCCGTGGAGCTCTGAGCATGTTACCATTGTTTACAAGCAAGCTAATCTGGGGTCAGGGGTCAGGCCAGGCAGGCCATTGAGCAGTCAGGCCACTGGGAAAATTCCCGGTCCTCCCGTGTGCCAGTCCGGGCCTGTAGAGGACTAATACAAAAAGGGCAAATAAAGATGAACTACTAAAAAAAAAAGGGAGATATAGGTACAGGAAAGAAAATGCAAGAGAGAAGAGGACCAAGCAGTCAACTGTAGGTTGATCTGAAGAGGTGGATTTTGAGTTGGATTTTGGACGAAGCGAATGTGTCAGCACACACACAAAATGATAACAGTGTAAGAGTGCTAAACATTACTTTGCATTCTTGATTTTCTTTAATTATAACATTAAAGTTTGTAAAAAATATGATAAAAGTTAATATCATTAAAAGGTGCAATGAACAAAAAGTTACATTAATCAAGACTTAAGAAAAAAAGGAGATGATGATGATTCTACAATAACAGTTCAACAACTGAAGGCACATTTTAAGTCATCTGGGTCTACATGTGCAGAGCCACTGTAATTTGGATTTAAAGTAGAGATAACTTAACCAGTTTTGAGAGAGGAAGGCATTTCTATAAATGCCTTACATTATGTTCATGCACAACACATTCTCAGTAACATGTTAATTAACATACAAAAGACATGATGACAACTAAGACATTGTTTGCAGCATCAACATAGTGCATGACTTTAAAGACAATCTATAAACAATGTGTTTGCATGCATGACATCAATGTCACAAACCTGTTTAGTTTGTTCCATGCAATGTAAGATTTCCTGTAACTCTGTTGTACAGTAGTTTGTGATTATGCTCAGATGAGGATCCAGCAGACTGAGGAAAGGTAAAAAACAAACAAGCAAAAAAACAAAACAAAACTGCATTTTATATCACACTTCAATTCAATGATAAATACTGGATATGCATATCTGTTTTATTTGATTTTACTTTCTGTTTGTTTTTTAAATGCAGATGAAGACCTACATTATTCTTGTGGTGAACTTGGTGCTTCGGTCAGCATTTTCCTTAAATAACGTGAGTATTAATGTATTGTAGTGTTGTCACGATACCAATACCAACATGTATTTCGATACGTTTCGATACTTTTGGAACTAAAAAGAAAATGTATTTACTGACTTTATTAATCGAAAATCTTATCAACATTAACAGTAATTGTAATAACAGTCAAATAAAAGTAAATAAACCAGAGCAGTGAGAGCATGGAAACTTGAGTTCAACATCAAATGAGAATCAGTATATTTCTAAATATTAAAGACATTATGTTGAAAAAGAATTGGAAAGTAAATACATTTTTGCATTGGTGGCAGCTGTGGCTCATTTGTTAGAGCAGGTCGTCCATCGACCGAAAGGTTGCCGATTCGCATCCCGGCTCTGGCTGTCCACATGTTGAAGTATCTTTGGGCAAAGACACTGAAGCCTGACTTAGGCTCCCAGTAGGACTGACATAACCTTAGAAACCTACTGGTGTATGAGTGTGTGTGTGTGTGAATGGGTGAATATGAGGCTAATGTAAAGCACATTGAGCACCATGAAGGTGGAAAAGAACTATATAAGTGCTGTTCATTTACTATTTCTTGAATCTGTTATTGTTATTTGGACAGTATCATATACATAAAGCAAAATGGAATGTAAGAGCTCCATGAATTCAACAATTTAACCCTTTAACCCCTGATGTGTCAGCACTGACACCTTCTGAATGGATGGTTTAGTTGAAAAATTCTGAAAATTATTATTATTATTATTTTACTGATAATTTTGTTGCTGGAACTGATGTACAGGTGTCAAAAAGCAACTAATTTAGAAAAAGAAAAAGCCCAAACTACTGGAACCAAATTAAAACACTAGTCATGTATTCCTTTTTTTTTAAACTTACTTTTGTTTTGTTGTTGTTGTTGATTTCTTTTTTTGCATTTGTTTGTGTTATTTGTTATTTTGTGAGTTTGTATTAGATTGTGTTGATGTTGTTGCTTATTTTTGTTTATTTTTTTCTTTTTTTTTCTATGACTATTTTTCTTCAATTGTGTTCCGTTACTACCTAACTTTGTTGATGTTACATATTAATTTGTTAGTAATAAATTTGTGTTCATTTTTATTTTACTGATCACTTTGCCAGTTTTTGTTAATTTTGTTCCATATTTTATGTTATTTTATTTTTTACTGTGGAATAGTTTAAGTCTCAGGAGTTAAAGGGTTAAAATGGAAATCAAACATTATGTTGTTTCATTAAAAGGACTTAAAAACAAAAAGGCAATTAAAATTCTGCAGATAAGTGAAGCCTTTGGACTCATATAAAACGATTTGAATTTTATAAAATACCCCCGTACATTTCCCCCCTGTATATATGTAGGTATATACTATTATTATGTAATTATGCTTTTTGTATTTTTGTTTGTGTGTGTCTCCCTTATCGTGTTGTTTTCTGTTATTACTCTGAGTGTTTTGCTTTATTTAACTCTTTGTTTAACTTTATGTAACTGATGTGCGTATGGAAATTATGTTTAAAAAAGTGCACGACAAGAAAGAGAGAGAGTGAGAGAGAGAGAGTGACAGCTGCAGCAACTGCTCCATGCACGAACGCTTGCAAACAACACTCATCACTGAATGTGTTTTTTGTAAGATTATTATTTGTCTTTGTGTGAGTATTATGGATGGAAACAAACCTTTAGGTGTGTGTGTGTACTAAGAACTATTACAACTAGACCCTCTAGGCTATTTGAAAAGGGTAGTCTATGTCACTGTTTCCCAACCTTTTTGAGCCACGGCGCGTATTTTACATTAGAAACATCACAAGGCACACTAGCAAAGAAAAATCTCAGAAAAAGTATATTTATTGAAATATAATGCAAATCTAGTCTTGTTTTACATATTCAGGGCAAAACCCGAGCCTGTTTAGTTAAACACAAAGCTGACACTTTTGTAGGAATTTAAGAAAGACAACCTCAGCTCAGAGTGGATCAGTGGTGTGTGCTGTTGTATGTAGGCTATCTGTAATAACACTGCTCACTTACAGTACCAATAAGGTGAGATTTGCGTCATTTTCCACGACACACCTGATGATTTCTCATGGTACACTAATGTGCCACGGCACACTGGTTGGGAAAGACTGGTCTACAGGTTGCATTCTCTGCAATTAAAGGCGGGGTTTTTTTGGGCTTGGCAGGACTTACTCACAAAAATATGTTAAACTTAATGGCTTCATGGAATTTTAATTACAGTTCATGGGTTAGCCTACCTGTGGTTCCCTGAACATGAGTGCTTGTCTTGCCAGTGTTTAGCAGGTTGGACGTGTCACCAAAAATGTTTTATAACATTGGTGACAAAGTGGTTCCTCTGCATTTATGAATTCTCCTTTACTTCCCCGTTTGTGGTAAAACTGAAATATTTCCATATTGCACTCTATCCTTTCAAAAATTTACAGTTTTTCCATCACCATTGACAATTCCTCAGTCTCCCCGTCCCCCCCAGGTTAAGAGTCTGGGTGTCATCCTTGACAGCACATTCTCCTTCCACTCATACATAAACCACATCACCCAGACTGCATATTTCCACCTTTGCAATATAAACCACCTCTGTCCATCCCTCACCCAACACATCACTGTCATACTCGTACACAACCTGGTCACCTCCTGTTTGGACTAATGTAATGCCCTCCTCTTTGGACTTCCTCACAAATCCATCCACAAACTCCAACTGGTCCACAACCCCGGTGCTCGCATCATCTCAAGGACACCTGCCTCCCAACAAATCACCTCCATCCTCCAGCACCTCCACTGGCTCCCTGTCAAACATCGTATCCACTACAAAATCTGGCTTTACACTTTTAAGTGCATCCACAACCTGGCTCCTCCCTAACTTTCTGAACTCCTCCATGTGACCACCCCAGCTCCCTCCCTCCGGTCCTCCTCCTCCATCCACCTCTTCATACTCACTGCTCACCTCATCACCATGGCAACCAGAGCATTCAGCCGCTCTGCTCCCACACTCTGGAACTCTCTCCCACCCGACCTCCATAATTGTGACACCCTCCCTACCTTCTTAAGCAGACTTAAAACTCACCTCTTCCAAATAGCATGCTCTCCATAATCACGCTTTTCTTTTTCTCTGCTCTTTCCATTTATTTCATTTTATTTATTTATCTATTTTTTCATCTTCTATAGCCACCTGTTTTTATCCATTTTGTTTTTGTTTTTAGACCTGTTTATATACTGTTTTTATTCTGCTTGTTAAGCACCTTGAGATTTTTGAAAGGCGTTGATAAATAAAATGTATTATTATTATTATTATTATTATTATTATTATTATTATTATTATTATTATTATTATTATCACTTGTTGCTCCTGGTTTGTCAATGAGGGTAGTACAGTATTGGGTGCAGCAGTCATTTTCCTCCTGTTCCACTCAGCTGTGTCCTAGTTACAACCAGCGCCGTAGCTCCGCAGACGCACATAACGCGCACTGCGTAGGGCACTTTGGTGCCGGCAGGGCACCAAAAGAAATCAGGGTCGTGGGGGGAAAAAAGTGTAAATCATATTAATAATATGCGCTAATATGTTTAAACAATACAAAAACAACATAAACCAATTTTGCCGAGAAAATTGGGGGATCTGCTCCGTGCCCCTCTCTCCAGTCTCATGGTGCCCCCTCCCCTCCCAGTGGTCTGTTCGATTATGCCTCATTCGCAATTTGGTGAACACCTGTGCTGTGCGAATATGGCCTCGAAACGACAGCAAGAGTCTGGAGCTGAGAAGAGGAAAAAAAAAGAAGAAGAGATGATGCAGGAAATCATCAACCTTCCTCAGCTTCCACCACAGACGTCTGCCTTGGTCAAAAGGACATGGCCCTCCACTACACATTTAATTTTTGAAAACGTTTCTTTTATTTAGTTCTGTAAGGGATAAAAAGAAAAAAAACAACGGCAATCAACTGACATGTACACAGAACAGCCTCTCGCGTGTTCTCTTGTTGTCTCTAAAATAATACACATAAACAATCATATTACATATTAAACACACAAAAACAATACAGAATACAAGAATTATATGAATTAACATTACTCTAACGGTCGGTTTAACGTCTCGCACTCGTGAGACGTTCAACCCGGGCTACGACCTAGCCACTTTCCCAACCGTTATGTGTTCTAACAAGTAGAACAAACAAATAACACTTCACATTTGAACTACACTTATAAAACAATCTAATACATGTACGGAACAACTCCGACACTTGCTCTTTACCTGTAAGGGATAAAAATAAAAAAAACAATGGCAATAAACTGACACTGCGGCACCGTAGTATGTACACAGAACAGCCTCTCGCGTGTTCTCTTGTTGTCTCACGAGACTATCCGTGCCCTTGACCAGTGTCACCAACGCGCCATCTGCTGGTCGGAGTTGGCTACTGCATATATATATTATATATTTTAACCCAACTATGGCTCTGTATGCCACAGGGATGTGGCTCAGAAGCTGTCATGTCTGATAGCTGATTTTGCAACAAAGAAATGCAGGTGTGTACCTCTCTAGGGCATCTCATAATTGTAAAAAATGTGTAACATAGTTACTTAAGGAAAGTGCCTTTTGTGTTCTCATTCTTATTTTTCTTATTTAATTTTTATTGTTCAACTATTATTTTTGCACTTTATTGCCAGGCTCTTTGTTCTGTGTTTGTTCTGTGTTTACAGTGTTGTTTGGTCTGTGTTTACAGTTTTTACACACACCTTTTTGGATTTCTCATGTTTGTTGACAGTGTGTAAACAAATTGCACTGAGAAATTAAAAATTTTTGAAAATTAATTTTTTTTTTTTTTGAGGTTGGGGGGGGCACCACAGAGCATTTGTGCTTAGGGCACCCAAATGGTTAGCAACGGCCCTGGTTACAACACTACGTTACGTGCTGAATATGCTGTGCTGTTGCAAGTATTGGTATTTTTCAAACGCAGTATAGTACCTTTTTAAATGCCTCAGTACCGCGGTACGGTACTAGTGCCAGTATTCATAACAACACTAATGTATTGTAATGAAACTTCAAGAAAATGAAAATAAAACTATGTTGTGTCAGTTGTTTGACATATCTGATGAATGCTAATTCTGCCATTAATATGATAAAAACATTTACTCTCAACTTAGTCATATTTTAGACACTGCAGAATTATGTCATTAAAGTATGTGATTTGAAATTAAATTTTCTGGTAAATTACACTCTAAAGTAGCCCAATGATTATGAGAATTAAACATATTTTCACATATTTTATGTCTGAAAGCTGTTACTATTATGTGCTGATGTTGAAATTAAATGTTGCCTTTTACAGGCTATTCCAGTGATCGAGGGTAAGTTTTTAATTTTGGTTATTATTTCTATTGTCACTAATTTGGGGGCATAATAACTACTACCTTATATGGTAGAAGCTGTTTACTGGTGTATGAGTGTGTGAATGGGTGTTTGTGAGACCTATGCAATGCACTTTGAACACCATGAAGAAAAGCTCTATATAAGTGCAGTTCATTTACAATATACTTTAAAAACCATCTTCTTATCTAATTTTCTAGAAATTGGTGAAGAGAAGGACATCACAGACATAAACAAAGGTAAAACATTACTTTATGTAGTGTCAGAGCACCATGATGGATCATAAGAAGAATGTCTGAAAACTTTATATTAAAGAGTGATTTTTCCTTTCATTTGTTTTTTTTACCTCAGATGCAGATGATATTCTGAAGGTCAGTTTAACATTGCATAGATACATTCTTTTTAGGCAATGTATTTAAATGTCAAATCCTTAGACATAATACCTTTATTTTTCTCTCAATTATAGGCAAACATCCAAAGGAGTGCTACTGTAGATGAGAGCATATACTGGCCCTCTCCAGTCCCATATGTTTTGGATCAAAGCCTTGGTAAATAATAATTCTTTCTGCATAAGAGTACATACTTTTACTAATAAGTATCTGTTTGTTGAGTATCATATTCAGACTGCTTCACTGAAACAATTACCGTAAATTCCGGATTATAAGCCGCTACTTTTTTCCCAAACTTTCAACCTTGCGGCTTTTTCAGTGATGCGGCCAATTTATGTAATTTTCCTAACGGCCGCCAGAGGCGCTCGAGTAGAAAAGGTAAGATTTAGACCGGTGGAATATATGCGTAGAGGAAGACTGAATGAAAAAGGAGGGGCGGAACAAACGCGGGGTGACGGGTTTCAGTGGGAGCGGTAAAGGTGACGGACAGGTGTACAGGGGGTAAAAAGTTGCTTAAAGAAAAACCCGCGGCGGTGTGTGAGAGAAGACAGAGGCTCGACCAGACCCTGTGGATTATTTTTGCACATTGGCACGGAGGAGTTTGACCTGAACTCTCTGCGAAAGATTAAAGTTATCACTGACTCTGCGATAGATGAGGCGAGGCGGCGACCAGCCACCTGTTTGTGGACGCGGCGGACAATAGTGGATATATATTTTTCCCTCCCTTACCTTTGGAAATATACACTTTTTTTCCTTGGATTACTTTCAACGGGACACGGACTCTGCAGGTCTGCATCAAACCTTAAGTATCATTTTCCGTTCATTTTGCCGGCTGTGATTTTTGGACTGTGGACTTTAACCCTTGTGCGGTCCTTCGGGTCAAAGAGAGCCGGTGGTTCACAAATGTACCTTTTTATACGTACTGTAGGATGCCATTGCTTACTACTGAAAACAGTAATATATCCTTGGGGGGTGGGGTGATGAGTCCATGGAACTTAACTTTGGAATCTGGGTTTTTAAGACCCAATTGTAGGACACAGCCAGTGTGCCTTTTACGAAGGACCGCACAAGGGTTAATGAAGGACATTTAGTTTCATTCGCGGGACTTGAAGTCGGGTTTGGGTTAATTTTGTGTTTGTGTTACATGTTTTAATGTGGGCACATGTGGCTTATATACAGGTGCGGCTTGTGTATGTACAAAATCGGTTTTCCTCTTAGAATGAGGTGGGTGCGGCTAATAATCAGGTGCACTCTATAGTCCGGAAATTACGGTACACTATCTAAACATTTCCACTTGTCTGATAATTCATTTTCTATCAAAACTTCTCTTTAACTCACATCTATATTGAACCCATGAACACTGGCAGAGATAAATGCTAAGGGTGTCACCCTGAGAGCAATGGAACAGTTCAGGCTGAAGACCTGCATTGACTTTACACCAAGAACGTCTGAGGACTACTACCTTTCTATCAGAAAGTTGAGCGGGTAGGTATTGTTTCAGTTTAGTCATTTAATCTGTGAACACTTTACCTCTGGATATAGTGTCATGTATATAGTATATGTATATATATATATATATATATATATATATATATATATATATATATATATATATATATATATATATTCACTGATAACCTGGTTGTGTTCAGTTGATAGATTGATTGATTTATTTTTTTGGAACTAATTTTGTGTTTTTTTTGTCACAGATGTTTTTCATATATTGGCCGAGTAATACAAGATGGACAAACTCTCTCCATTGGGCAGAACTGTGATCAAATTGCCACAGTTGAACATGAGATTCTACATGCTCTCGGTTTTTACCACGAACAGTCCAGATATGACAGAGATAATTATGTGACCATCAAGTTTGAGAACATCTTGGAAGGTTCATTGGAGAGTTTCATTATTGTTATTCTGATCTTTGCATTCAGTTCTTTTTAGTAAAATGTAATTAATGGCTGACTTTAATATGTGTGACATAGGTCGTGAGAATAACTTTAACAAAGTTGATAAAGAATCGAGCACCACCAACGGGGTCATGTACGACTACTGGTCAGTGATGCATTATGGTCCATATGCATTCAGTAATGGCAATGGGACAACGATTGAAACCACCAAAAATAACTCCAAATTTCAGTCTATTATTGGCCAAAGACTGGAAATGAGCACTAGCGATGTTCTGGAGCTGAACCTTCTCTACAAATGCAGTAAGTACAAGTACATTATGTTTACTGACATACAGTTTTACAAATGTAATCAATCAACTTAGTATATATTATGTGCTACCAGCTTTTAAGGAACTATTATTTAAGTTAAAAAGAAAAAAGATCCAGATTTAAATATCAGTCCCTTCAAAAAATAATGAATAGGTTGTGGCCAGAAGCATCCTTTATTGTGCAACAAGTAGTAATACAATACAAACAGCTGAATGGTAATGTTCTACAGTCACCACAAGAAGGGGTTTTGCAAGTTCCATTAGTTTTTATGACTTATTTGCATGTTTCTGCAAAGTAGATAAAATAAAATTATAAAATGATCAATTCAGGCATATGTCTGTTTGAAAAGTAAAATCCATTTGTAGTTGAAATAAATGCCACCTGATACCATTGATCCAAAACAAGCAACTTTGTTTTCTCCTGTTAAAAATAGTTTTTTCATTGTAACTAATTTCTTTATGTCCTTTATAGATTAATGTAATTATACATCAAAGAAAATGAAAAGTTAAAAAAAAGTGCAGCAGTAAACCTACAACACTCCTAACTCTGGAAATGTATACACCAATAGTTTTTTTCATTAACTCTACAGACTCAACCATTTCATTTAAGATGCACTGCAGCTTCTCTGATGCAGACATGTGTCAAATGACCCAATGTTCAAAAACTAACAGTGGCTGGAGACGTGTAAAAGCTGTAACTGGGGGTCCTGACTCTGACCATACCAGTCTTCCCACAGGAAATCATGCAACAGGTAAGATTTTGGACATCTGTCGCATGCCATTCCAACATATCTGATATCCTAATATCATCTGTAACATATTTATACGAACAAAATCACATTCCAGGAGAACACCCCGGATACTTTATGCATGTGAGCACAGCGTCTGGTCAGGAAGGAGACTCTGCCACGCTCGAGACCAAAAGGATGAGACTCAATAGGAATTGTCATATCCAGTGTCTGCAATTTTACTATTTCCACAGTGGGAACCCATCAGATGTGCTCAACATCTGGCTCAGAGACTTTCATGATGAGACGGATTTGACAGGATATCGCCGTCTTGTGGGGCAGATCACTGGTAATGTCAGAGTCCATGTCAGCTTTACTATATTGAGGAGAGTGACCTCTGTATCTGAGAAAATCTAAGAATACAGCCTCGAACACCTCTTTAAGACGGCACAATAACTTCGAGTGACTTTGATGGCATTTTGAATTTTTAATGTGACTGACTTGACACCTTTGATATAGTAAAAAAGAAAACTTAAACATGAGAGATAAAATATTATTTTGATGGATAAGCATTAATATGAAGTGTTAATTAGTGTAACTAATTAGTGTAACCCTGAATACCCTAATGAGTTCTTCAGATTAATGTCATTATACTTTCACATACATTCTGGGTGATCTAATCACAATATATATATATATATATATATATATATATATATATATATATATATATATATATATATAGTGAGGAGCCAATTCTACAGGTCTTCAGCAGTGCCATAACTTTAAGATATGTTGGTATTGGCTTCATTTTAAAGTGATGTTCCTATCCCTTGGTTCACATCTTACATTGTAGTTCATTTGTGAGTGTTATTAATGCCATTGTAGTGTCATTACTCACTGAATTGAAGATGAACTTGTGGAGTTTAATGTAGAATTCAGACCAAAGCATAGAATTTATGTAGACCACAGGGAAATGTTTTAAAATATATAATTCCAATTTTTTCTTAAAAAAAAGCACAAATATTTGTCTCTTAAAACATTTTTAATTTAAAGGTACTGTATATAAGAATTCTGTTTCAGTAACTGTGACTGTCAGCAAACAAGGAATTATGTTCATTTCAAACACTGATATGACAGTATTAGTCCAAACAGAATATTTGTGTTTGAAAAACTCAGTGTATGGAAACAAACAGACCCAAGCACAGGACTCAGATACATTTTCACAATATTTATTTAAGTTCAAAATAGAAATGTGTGAAAATTCTTCTGTCGTCTTGTTCATCAGGGAAAATGAGTCACCATTAAATGCAGCAACTAGGGGACAGGTCAGAGTGGCAGTCAGTAAACACACGAGGGTCATACACAGCAAATTCGGAAATAGGCAAAAAGGGGGTCCTAAAAACTGTTACAGATGAGCAGATGGGGTTCAGGCCAAAGATCCAATGATAACTGAAGTACTGGCAGGGGTTATGCCATCTCGTGGTCAGGGTCAGGCAAAAGGTCAACTAACAAGAAGACAACATAACACAACAAACTAGATAGGGAGCATACAACAGGCAAAATCCAAAAAGCCACTGAGTACTCAAAGACAGGAGATTTAATGCTCATTTCATGCAGAAAAGGCAGAGAAACTCGCAACAACACAGAAGACACACAGGGTTTATATAGAGGGAACCATAGGTGCAGGTCATGAGGACAAATCAAAAGAGACAACACTAGTGACGGGAAGTAAAAGAGACAAGTGTGAACATGAACCAGCAAAACAAAATAAAAGCCCCAGAACACCAGCAACAACAGAAAACAGGAAGATAGACAAAAAATAGAGAAAACATGACAAGAGTCCACACTCATGACACCTAAATAATGTTTATGTTGTCATCACGTCATCATGTTGCCACTCATTACCTGTCTCCCTATCACCAAGTCAGTTCGTGTTCCACTGAACTGCATCTAGAACATTTCTGATCACAAATGTCAGACGTTATTAAATCTAAAAAGCATCTTACTATTCCTAAATACATCATGACGAAGCGAAAACCAAAAAGAATCTGTGTAGGAGATGCTTTAGAGGCGTGTCCTAAGCTGCAGGTTTTTGTTCTGACCAACCAAGTTTGATGAATCAACTCTCTGAAGACTGAGATCAGTTGATTAATTGAGTCAAGTCTGGTGTGTTGCTACTTGGTTGGAACAAAAACCTGCAGCCACAGCGGCCCTTTGTGGAATAGTTTGGACACAGCTGACAGCGGAGGAGAATTTGAAGACCAACGCAGTGGTCTGTGGTCAGTGGTCCTGTGGTTTCTGTGTGGTCAGACTACAGACCTAGGCCATGATGTCTTCTCCCAGGCTGAGCCATGGTGTTTTTTCTCAGGGCTGAGCTCTGTCTTCATCTTAGTCTCTTCACTCTCCTGGCTCGGGCCCAGGTGTCTGAGCCAGGAGAGTGAAAAAACACTGCGGTCCAGTCCTGGGAGAAAAGAACTTAGCCCAGGTGAGGAGACTCGGTCCAGTATAAATACCAATGTAGGACTTGTCGTTTGCCTTGTAGACATTCATACTGGATTTGGGAACCCCTAGTCTGAAGCAAGGGGATACCACGCTCTCGAATATTTTGAATGCAATTGCAGATCCAGTTTTTGACCACAATCCTAAATACAGCACCTTTAACTTGTAGAAACAAATAGTAGTTGTTGAAATCTTATTTGATATATAAATGCACTTCAAAATCTTTTTTTCAGGTTCTCCAACATCCCATTGGAAGCTTCATCATGTGTCCCTGAATGCATCTACATTTTTCCAGGTGGAGTTTGAGGTTCGCAAAGGAATGGGAAACTCAAGTGGAGGCATCTCTATTGATGACATCAATCTGTCAGAACTTGAGTGTCCACATGTAACCATCCAGATTGATGACTTTCAAAACCTTCTCAACACCAGTGCTTTTAACACCATAATATATAGTCCACGGCAGTACTCCCCTACAGGTTATTCTTACAGATTTGCAGTAATCTTGTACAAATCCTATGCGGGACTGTTTGTGCAAATGATGTCTGGTGAGAATGATACACACCTGGAGTGGCCAGTCCATAATAGACAGATTACCTTCACAATTGTAGATCAAGAACCCAACATCCAGCAGCAGATGTCCAAGCAATTTATTTACACCACTCATAGAAGTGACGCTACCTCTTCTGGTGAGTTTGGGAAGAAAACAACTTTAAAAAATGCATTTAAAAAATCCACGTAAAAAATTATTCTGTGATCATGTTTTATATTAAACAGTGTTCTGAATGCTTTCTGTAAATAGGACGCCTATTCTGGGACAATCCTCGCAATAGTGGATATTCATTTGTAGATGAAAACAATCAGACAGTCTATGTTGGTCTCTTGCTTGGAAGAGTCAGGTTCGTCCAATTTCCTCAGATGACATACAGAAGCTTCCTCAAGGGAAAGAGCGCTGTGTTTACTTTCAGCTTCCATGGTAATTTTACACTAAAACTGCACAATTACACTGAAATTACTATGTGAAGCCTTTGTTAAAAACTACTAATATTTTCTCTTTTTGCTAGATCTCAGTCCTCTTGTTAGTGGAAGTCATCTGCCATGTCCAGTGGCAAAAGCAGGAAAGATTACACATCCCCCTACAGTTAAGGATCAAGGCCCATGTTCAACACGGTGAGATACCACATTATGCTCCTTAATCGATGATATACTGTGTATATAATGTCAGATTTGTAGCCATAAAGTACTTGGCAAATGGATAACCTTTCTGCATGCACTTTCACAGAATCCAAACCACTACTCATCCGCATCATACAACGCATCACCCACATTCAACAGAAGCTCCTTCTACAACTGAAGATCAAAGGTATTACAATTTCATCACATGTTTCATATATTACTTCATTCGCTGTTCAAGTTTAGTTTACTATTGGCATTTTTAGTCTTATCATAAAAAGTGGACTAGACATTATAATATGTAAAGACACATCTTCCATTTATACCTAGATGTATGTTTTACCCCCCCCCATAATTCAGTAATTATCAGGGGGGTCATCACATTACGACAGTGATGTCGTAATGTGATGTAATGTACACTGTTGGTTGGCTTCATATAAAATTAACTGTGTCATATTTATAATTTTTTAATTTTATTTACCTTTCTTGTTGTAGTATTTTTGGGAACTCTCCTGGCAAATTGTCCTTTTCCATCCACATCCTCCTCCTTTTGTCAGCCCTGTTACTTCTTCTACCATGATGTACATCTGCTTGCATCTGTATCCAGACATGCACGAAGATCAGGATGTGCAACATGAATAACTCACAATTTAGACATTTTATTGAAATCATTTATTGAGATTAATTAATTGAATGGAGAATAAGCTGTAATAACTGTAGAATAAGCAGGACAATACCCCTCCACCTTCGGCATCAGGGTGCTATTCGGCCCTGTCTGGGAATATTTTTCTGATAGTAACGTGTGGGCAATACCTTATCCCTTGCTTAATCGATGATATACTGTGTATATAATGTCAGATTTGTAGCCATAAAGTACTTGGCAAATGGATAACCTTTCTGCATGCACTTTCACAGAATCCAAACCACCGCTGATCCGCATCATACAACGCATCACCCACATTCAACAGAAGCTCCTTCTACAGCTGAAGATCGAAGGTATTACAATGTCATCATATGTTTCACATATTACTTCATTCGCTCTTCAAGTTTAGTTTACTATTGGCATTTTTAGACTTATCATAAAAAGTGGACTAGACATTATAATATGCAAAGACACATCTTCCATTTATACCTAGATGTATGTTTTAACCCCCCCCCCATAATTCAGTAATTATCAGGGGGGTCATCACATTACGACAGTGATGTCGTAATGTGTTGTAATGTACACTGTTGGTTGGCTTCATATAAAATTAACTGTGTCATATTTATAATTTTTTTAATTTTATTTACCTTTCTTGTTGTAGTATTTTTGGGAACTCTCCTGGCAAATTGTCCTTTTCCATCCACATCCTCCTCCTTTTGTCAGCCCTGTTACTTCTTCTACCATGATGTACATCTGCTTGCATCTGTATCCAGACTTGCACGAAGATCAGGATGTGCAACATGAATAATTCACAATTTAGACATTTTATTGAAATCATTTATTGAGATTAATTAATTGAATGGAGAATAAGCTGTAATAACTGTAGAATAAGCAGGACAATACCCCTCCACCTTCGGCATCAGGGTGCTATTCGGCCCTGTCTGGGAATATTTTTCTGATAGTAACGTGTGGGCAATACCTTATCCCTTGCTTAATCGATGATATACTGTGTATATAATGTCAGATTTGTAGCCATAAAGTACTTGGCAAATGGATAACCTTTCTGCATGCACTTTCACAGAATCCAAACCACCGCTCATCCGCATCATACAACGCATCACCCACATTCAACAGAAGCTCCTTCTACAACTGAAGATCGAAGGTATTACAATTTCATCATATGTTTCACATATTACTTCATTCGCTCTTCAAGTTTAGTTTACTATTGGCATTTTTAGACTTATCATAAAAAGTGGACTAGACATTATAATATGCAAAGACACATCTTCCATTTATACCTAGATGTATGTTTTAACCCCCCCCCCCCCCCCCCCCCCCCATAATTCAGTAATTATCAGGGGGGTCATCACATTATGACATCACTGTCGTAATGTGATGTAATGTACACTGTTGGTTGGCTTCATATAAAATTAACTGTGTCATATTTATAATTTTTTTTAATTTTATTTACCTTTCTTGTTGTAGTATTTTTGGGAACTCTCCTGGCAAATTGTCCTTTTCCATCCACATCCTCCTCCTTTTGTCAGCCCTGTTACTTCTTCTACCATGATGTACATCTGCTTGCATCTGTATCCAGACTTGCACGAAGATCAGGATGTGCAACATGAATAATTCACAATTTAGACATTTTATTGAAATCATTTATTGAGATTAATTAATTGAATGGAGAATAAGCTGTAATAACTGTAGAATAAGCAGGACAATACCCCTCCACCTTCGGCATCAGGGTGCTATTCGGCCCTGTCTGGGAATATTTTTCTGATAGTAACGTGTGGGCAATACCTTATCCCTTGCTTAATCGATGATATACTGTGTATATAATGTCAGATTTGTAGCCATAAAGTACTTGGCAAATGGATAACCTTTCTGCATGCACTTTCACAGAATCCAAACCACCGCTCATCCGCATCATACAACGCATCACCCACATTCAACAGAAGCTCCTTCTACAACTGAAGATCGAAGGTATTACAATTTCATCATATGTTTCACATATTACTTCATTCGCTCTTCAAGTTTAGTTTACTATTGGCATTTTTAGACTTATCATAAAAAGTGGACTAGACATTATAATATGCAAAGACACATCTTCCATTTATACCTAGATGTATGTTTTAACCCCCCCCCCCCCCCCCATAATTCAGTAATTATCAGGGGGGTCATCACATTATGACATCACTGTCGTAATGTGATGTAATGTACACTGTTGGTTGGCTTCATATAAAATTAACTGTGTCATATTTATAATTTTTTAAATTTTATTTACCTTTCTTGTTGTAGTATTTTTGGGAACTCTCCTGGCAAATTGTCCTTTTCCATCCACATCCTCCTCCTTTTGTCAGCCCTGTTACTTCTTCTACCATGATGTACATCTGCTTGCATCTGTATCCAGACATGCACGAAGATCAGGATGTGCAACATGAATAATTCACAATTTAGACATTTTATTGAAATCATTTATTGAGATTAATTAATTGAATAGAGAATAAGCTGTAATAACTGTAGAATAAGCAGGACAATACCCCTCCACGTTCGGCATCAGGGTGCTATTCGGCCCTGTCTGGGAATATTTTTCTGATAGTAACGTGTGGGCAATACCTTATCCCTTGCTTAATCGATGATATACTGTGTATATAATGTCAGATTTGTAGCCATAAAGTACTTGGCAAATGGATAACCTTTCTGCATGCACTTTCACAGAATCCAAACCACCGCTCATCCGCATCATACAACGCATCACCCACATTCAACAGAAGCTCCTTCTACAGCTGAAGATCGAAGGTATTACAATTTCATCACATGTTTCACATATTACTTCATTCGCTCTTCAAGTTTAGTTTACTATTGGCATTTTTAGACTTATCATAAAAAGTGGACTAGACATTATAATATGCAAAGACACATCTTCCATTTATACCTAGATGTATGTCTTACCCCCCCCCCCCATAATTCAGTAATTATCAGGGGGGTCATCACATTATGACATCACTGTCGTAATGTGATGTAATGTACACTGTTGGTTGGCTTCATATAAAATTAACTGTGTCATATTTATAATTTAATTTTATTTACCTTTCTTGTTGTAGTATTTTTGGGAACTCTCCTGGCAAATTGTCCTTTTCCATCCACATCCTCCTCCTTTTGTCAGCCCTGTTACTTCTTCTACCATGATGTACATCTGCTTGCATCTGTATCCAGACATGCACGAAGATCAGGATGTGCAACATGAATAATTCACAATTTAGACATTTTATTGAAATCATTTATTGAGATTAATTAATTGAATGGAGAATAAGCTGTAATAACTGTAGAATAAGCAGGACAATACCCCTCCACCTTCGGCATCAGGGTGCTATTCGGCCCTGTCTGGGAATATTTTTCTGATAGTATCGTGTGGGCAATACCTTATCCCTTGCTTAATCGATGATATACTGTGTATATAATGTCAGATTTGTAGCCATAAAGTACTTGGCAAATGGATAACCTTTCTGCATGCACTTTCACAGAATCCAAACCACCGCTCATCCGCATCATACAACGCATCACCCACATTCAACAGAAGCTCCTTCTACAGCTGAAGATCGAAGGTATTACAATTTCATCATATGTTTCATATATTACTTCATTCGCTCTTCAAGTTTAGTTTACTATTGGCATTTTTAGACTTATCATAAAAAGTGGACTAGACATTATAATATGCAAAGACACATCTTCCATTTATACCTAGATGTATGTTTTAACCCCCCCCCCATAATTCAGTAATTATCAGGGGGGTCATCACATTACGACAGTGATGTCGTAATGTGATGTAATGTACACTGTTGGTTGGCTTCATATAAAATTAACTGTGTCATATTTATAATTTTTTTAATTTTATTTACCTTTCTTGTTGTAGTATTTTTGGGAACTCTCCTGGCAAATTGTCCTTTTCCATCCACATCCTCCTCCTTTTGTCAGCACTGTTACTTCTTCTACCATGATGTACATCTGCTTGCATCTGTATCCAGACTTGCACGAAGATCAGGATGTGCAACATGAATAATTCACAATTTAGACATTTTATTGAAATCATTTATTGAGATTAATTAATTGAATGGAGAATAAGCTGTAATAACTGTAGAATAAGCAGGACAATACCCCTCCACCTTCGGCATCAGGGTGCTATTCGGCCCTGTCTGGGAATATTTTTCTGATAGTAACGTGTGGGCAATACCTTATCCCTTGCTTAATCGATGATATACTGTGTATATAATGTCAGATTTGTAGCCATAAAGTACTTGGCAAATGGATAACCTTTCTGCATGCACTTTCACAGAATCCAAACCACCGCTCATCCGCATCATACAACGCATCACCCACATTCAACAGAAGCTCCTTCTACAACTGAAGATCGAAGGTATTACAATTTCATCATATGTTTCACATATTACTTCATTCGCTCTTCAAGTTTAGTTTACTATTGGCATTTTTAGACTTATCATAAAAAGTGGACTAGACATTATAATATGCAAAGACACATCTTCCATTTATACCTAGATGTATGTTTTAATCCCCCCCCCATAATTCAGTAATTATCAGGGGGGTCATCACATTATGACATCACTGTCGTAATGTGATGTAATGTACACTGTTGGTTGGCTTCATATAAAATTAACTGTGTCATATTTATAATTTTTTAATTTTATTTACCTTTCTTGTTGTAGTATTTTTGGGAACTCTCCTGGCAAATTGTCCTTTTCCATCCACATCCTCCTCCTTTTGTCAGCCCTGTTACTTCTTCTACCATGATGTACATCTGCTTGCATCTGTATCCAGACATGCACGAAGATCAGGATGTGCAACATGAATAATTCACAATTTAGACATTTTATTGAAATCATTTATTGAGATTAATTAATTGAATAGAGAATAAGCTGTAATAACTGTAGAATAAGCAGGACAATACCCCTCCACCTTCGGCATCAGGGTGCTATTCGGCCCTGTCTGGGAATATTTTTCTGATAGTATCGTGTGGGCAATACCTTATCCCTTGCTTAATCGATGATATACTGTGTATATAATGTCAGATTTGTAGCCATAAAGTACTTGGCAAATGGATAACCTTTCTGCATGCACTTTCACAGAATCCAAACCACCGCTCATCCGCATCATACAACGCATCACCCACATTCAACAGAAGCTCCTTCTACAGCTGAAGATCGAAGGTATTACAATTTCATCATATGTTTCATATATTACTTCATTCGCTCTTCAAGTTTAGTTTACTATTGGCATTTTTAGACTTATCATAAAAAGTGGACTACACATTATAATATGCAAAGACACATCTTCCATTTATCCCTAGATGTATGTTTTAACCCCCCCCCATAATTCAGTAATTATCAGGGGGGTCATCACATTACGACAGTGATGTCGTAATGTGATGTAATGTACACTGTTGGTTGGCTTCATATAAAATTAACTGTGTCATATTTATAATTTTTTTAATTTTATTTACCTTTCTTGTTGTAGTATTTTTGGGAACTCTCCTGGCAAATTGTCCTTTTCCATCCACATCCTCCTCCTTTTGTCAGCACTGTTACTTCTTCTACCATGATGTACATCTGCTTGCATCTGTATCCAGACTTGCACGAAGATCAGGATGTGCAACATGAATAATTCACAATTTAGACATTTTATTGAAATCATTTATTGAGATTAATTAATTGAATGGAGAATAAGCTGTAATAACTGTAGAATAAGCAGGACAATACCCCTCCACCTTCGGCATCAGGGTGCTATTCGGCCCTGTCTGGGAATATTTTTCTGATAGTAACGTGTGGGCAATACCTTATCCCTTGCTTAATCGATGATATACTGTGTATATAATGTCAGATTTGTAGCCATAAAGTACTTGGCAAATGGATAACCTTTCTGCATGCACTTTCACAGAATCCAAACCACCGCTCATCCGCATCATACAACGCATCACCCACATTCAACAGAAGCTCCTTCTACAACTGAAGATCGAAGGTATTACAATTTCATCATATGTTTCACATATTACTTCATTCGCTCTTCAAGTTTAGTTTACTATTGGCATTTTTAGACTTATCATAAAAAGTGGACTAGACATTATAATATGCAAAGACACATCTTCCATTTATACCTAGATGTATGTTTTAATCCCCCCCCCATAATTCAGTAATTATCAGGGGGGTCATCACATTATGACATCACTGTCGTAATGTGATGTAATGTACACTGTTGGTTGGCTTCATATAAAATTAACTGTGTCATATTTATAATTTTTTAATTTTATTTACCTTTCTTGTTGTAGTATTTTTGGGAACTCTCCTGGCAAATTGTCCTTTTCCATCCACATCCTCCTCCTTTTGTCAGCCCTGTTACTTCTTCTACCATGATGTACATCTGCTTGCATCTGTATCCAGACATGCACGAAGATCAGGATGTGCAACATGAATAATTCACAATTTAGACATTTTATTGAAATCATTTATTGAGATTAATTAATTGAATAGAGAATAAGCTGTAATAACTGTAGAATAAGCAGGACAATACCCCTCCACCTTCGGCATCAGGGTGCTATTCGGCCCTGTCTGGGAATATTTTTCTGATAGTATCGTGTGGGCAATACCTTATCCCTTGCTTAATCGATGATATACTGTGTATATAATGTCAGATTTGTAGCCATAAAGTACTTGGCAAATGTATAACCTTTCTGCATGCACTTTCACAGAATCCAAACCACCGCTCATCCGCATCATACAACGCATCACCCACATTCAACAGAAGCTCCTTGTACAGCTGAAGATCGAAGGTATTACAATTTCATCACATGTTTCATATATTACTTCATTCGCTCTTCAAGTTTAGTTTACTATTGGCATTTTTAGACTTATCATAAAAAGTGGACTACACATTATAATATTCAAAGACACATTTTCCATTTATCCCTAGATGTATGTTTTACCACCCCCCCATAATTCAGTAATTATCAGGGGGGGGGGTTGTCATCACAGTGATGTCGTAATGTGATGTAATGTACACTGTTGGTTGGCTTCATATAAAATTAACTGTCATATTTATAATTTTTAAATTTTATTTACCTTTCTTGTTGTAGTATTTTTGGGAACTCTCCTGGCAAATTGTCCTTTTCCATCCACATCCTCCTCCTTTTGTCAGCCCTGTTACTTCTTCTACCATGATGTACATCTGCTTGCATCTGTATCCAGACATGCACGAAGATCAGGATGTGCAACATGAATAATTCACAATTTAGACATTTTATTGAAATCATTTATTGAGATTGTTTGATGATTTGAAGTTGAATAAAAGAGAATGCTGCAATGGTTAATGTAAAGTTGACAGATATGTTATCATGTCTCTGCATGACAGTTGTTCAGCCACTTGTTGAAAGAGTTGGTGTTTGGTGGTGGGACCAAATATTGTTAGTGGGTTATATTCAGTGTGCAAACCATACCATGGCTTCAACAAACAAACACACACACACACAAACACACACACACACACACACATAATACTTAGAAACAATATAATAAGCATAGTTAGGCCTACTGTAGTTATACTCAGTTACCACAGGGGTCTGGAACCAGCTCTTTGATTTCATTCACCAGACTATGATAAAGAATAATGATGACCACTTAAATATTTTTAAACAAACAGGTATTTTTGTAATTTTTTTTTTGCTCCTTGTCTTCTTCTTTAATATTTGGTATGTAGCTTAATGCAGGTCTCAAGAGAAATTGAACTGGCAGCACCACCACACTTCAGTGGTCACAATAGATATTAACACCATCATGATCAAATTCAGCAAACGGTGAATTTGTGAGCATTCATATGAATCATACTTTAAATAGATGAAGAATTGTGTAGTCGACAATAAACTACATTCAAAATTTTAAAAAATACACAGCAAATATAAAATGTATTATCATAGTTACATGGCCTGTTTTAACTTGTGATATCATTCCTGAAATTGTGGGTATTGTTTACACCAGGGGTCACCAACCTTGGTCCTTGAGGGCCCCTGTTCTGCATGTTTTAGATGTTTCCTTCTTTCAGCACACCTGACGGCCATTATCAGGTTTCTGCCGAGCTGGATGACCGGCTGATCATTTGAATCAGGTGTGTTAGAAGAGGAACATATCTAAAACATCCAGGGTGGGGGCCCTCAAGGGCCAGGGTTGGTGACCCCTGGTTTATGCATTATGCACCATAATGTACTGAAACTTAGACTTAGACTTCCTTTATTGTCATTGCACAAGAATACACACAACAGTGGGATTTTTGGCAACGAGACGTCGTTGCTTGGCTTCCGGAGTACACCTACTAAATAAATAAGTAAAAAAAGCATCTGAGGAACAGAGTAAACAGGATGAGTAGTGCCGTAAACAGAATGAATAGTGCAAAAAACAGAATGAATAGTGCAAAAAACAGAGTAAGTAGTAGTGCAAATATAGGGGGGGTTGTTTCACAACCAGGAGGTAGATTTTTTTTTGTCCATGTTATGGATAAGAGTGTACATTGTCCATGAGGTACACGAATGAGTTTGTGGGGGGGTTGTTATTTGTCATTCAGCAGTCTGGTGGCCAGGGGGAAGTAACTGTTCCTGAATCTGGCCGTTCTGCAGCGGATGCTGCGGAACCTTCTCCCAGATGCCATAACATAATGTTAAAAAAAAAAGAAAGGTACAGAATGAAATTAAATTGTACCGATATTACGCAATATAACTTCAGCGTAGTTTCCCAATTAACATCTTTAAATACTAACATTTTGGGGGGGCGGTTACATAAAGAATGGACCCAAGTGTATTTACTGTCATTTTTTCATTTTAATGTTAATCTGAGTAGGGTGATGGGAATGTTATTTCTTTAATGCATCTGTTCTTGTAAATGCATGCATCTTTAATATGTTAACCAAATAAAAGCATTAAGGTGGAGGTAACAGGCTTTGTCATTGTTTTATGTGCTCTCATCGGCATGACAGTTAATGTATAAAAGACACAAAATACATGCAAGTTGCATCAATGTGGCTGTTATTTTATGTTGTCTTGCTTCTCTTAAACATAAGTTTGTTTGGGAATCTAAATGAAATATCCTGTGACCCATTTTGAAGACATCAACAAGCCTCCAAATAATATTAAAGGAGTCATGCTTATCTTTTTTAAATAGATTTGTGCATGTTAAAACATTTCCCTGTGATCCACATAAACTGTACATACTCTTCTTGGGTCTGAATTCTTCATGATCAAAATCCAACATCAGAAAATGCAGACTGCCCTTACTTTGTTGGTGTTGCCTTTGATCCCACCAACAAAGTGGGTATATTATGTAAATATTGCTCAACTTTGACCCTGTATGACTGTATATGAACACAGTTTTAATCGAGAAAATGCCACCAGCTACATGCCACACAGATTTTAGTATGTTGCTGGTTTTGTCAAATTATGAACCACTGAATTCCAAGCCTGATTTTTTTTATTATTTTGCAAAATTGCAAGTTATTAATTTTTTCTTCTGCAATCTTGAAAATATTTCTGCAAATTGCAGAATACAAATAGACATTTTGGACACTGCAGGCTCAATAAAACCTACCCCATTGAAAACGCTTTACCTGATTTGCGATTTGGTTTTGATCATTGAGAAAAGTAAAGCAGCAAAATATAAAAAAAAAAACTGACATTGAACTTTTTTTTTTAACCCTGCGATATTTATTCCAATGTCATATGATGTTATTGCGATGATATAGCTGTGTGGTGTTGACACAAATGGTCAAACAGATTAGTGGACGACACAGAACATACGTTTCAGAGTCATCCTTCTTGTAGTTGAAATAATTCCACATAATTGATGTTGTTTTTCTTTCTGGCACCAAACCTTCATTTTCAGTGATTTTCTCTTGTTCATTGGTCATTTTTCAGTCTTGTTACCAGTGACTCACTCCAAACTGGTTCAGAATGATTGTAATGTGCCCAGTGTATGTCATTTACCCTTGAAATTAGATCAGAAAATGTTGAGCTCATTTGTCTTCTACACTGCAGAACCTGTAATGTGACTATTGTGCACACCTACACTGCAATGTCGATATTTAAACAATATATTGTCCAGCTCTACCACAAACACATTTTTAGTGACTGTGACCTGGACCTTTGACCTACATTCACCAAAATGTAATTATATATCTTCTGGACTACCTCGAACCTTTGCTGAAAATTTCATGGAAATAGTTCTAATAGTTTTTGTGTAAAGTCACTGATAGTCAAACAGATGGACGGACAAAGAAATGGACAAAAAAAAACCCCAACTAAAAACAATACCCCTCTCCCCTTTTGGCAGGTACCATAAAAATAAGAATGAAAAAAAAAAAAAAACAGTGAAAGATGAGCTGGTGGGCACACTGGACCACCTCCAGGAACTGCAGACCATCCTGTAGCGTTTTCAGCAGAAAGCTGAAGAACACAAAGGTGTGAGAAGCTGGCAGCAAGGCTCAGGTCTACCACCTTCTCTGCAGTTACTTTTGATGCAGACCAGGTCTTGACCTTTTAACCAACAATTTCATCTAACCTGTCATCCTCCATCCTGTCAACGAGTCCATACAGACATTAACATCCAACAAGGCTGCACACATTCTCTGGAAGAAAAAGAAAAAAAACTGAGCTGCAGTATTGCTCCTCATTCAGAGGCAAAGATTTTTCATTATCATCTGAAAACTACATTCTGTCATGACCTCCGCTCCGGTGACCTTTGCCCCAGTGCTCATCCACACTCACCTGGTCCCGCACTGCGCAGCTGCAAGCCGTTCCTCATCTGTGGCTATAAAAGCAGTAAGGCTTGCAGTTGCCAGTGCGGGACCATTCAGTATTGTCACCTCCATAACCTGGACATCTTCTGCCATCTCTTCAATCACCATAACCCGGACATTCATCATCACCACGGACTCTGACCGTTTGCTCCCAGGTTTTGTCTGTCTTGTCTTCATGTTTCTCAGTTTTGTTATTAAATTATTTTTCCCTTCAGTACTGTGCATTGGAGTCCTCCTTTCACCTCACCCCGATCCTTGACAGAAAATAACTTAATAACAAAACTGAGAAACATGAAGACAAGACAGACAAAACCTGGGAGCAAACGGTCAGAGTCCGTGGTGATGATGAATGTCCGGGTTATGGTGATTGAGGAGATGGCAGAAGATGTCCGGGTTATGGAGGTGACAATACTGAATGGTCCCGCACTGGCAACTGCGAGCCTTACTGCTTTTATAGCCACAGATGAGGAACGGCTTGCAGCTGCGCAGTGCGGGAACAGGTGAGTGTGGATGAGCACTGGGGGAAAGGTCACCGGAGCGGAGGTCATGACAACATTCAACAAGTTATCTTATTGGTTTATCTTAAGGAAAATGATTATAACATTTTTTTTCTATTTGTTTGTTTTTTGTTTGGTTGCATCACTGTCTTTAATGTTTGTTTATTATGAATGATTAAATTATTTTTTTGGGAATAAATGACTGAGTTTGAAACTTCAACATACACTATGCACAATGTTCCTTATTTATGTGACATTATAAGATCACAAATATCTCTAAAAAAAACCTCTGACTCCACTGAGTGTTCTTTTTATATTCACATATCAGTTTATGAACTGCATATGTTTTCTAGAATGTTGTTATTGCTTTTTATTTCCATTCCATTCACTTTCCATGATCACAGAGCATAATTTGCAAAGTAGGTTCTATCAGTTGATGAAAAGATTCTTAAGAAATTGCAACTCACTTTGGGTATTTTATATATAACCTGTATGTATTAGCAGAAAATATGTGGTTTATTTTATTTTTATGTCTTCATCTGATGAGCATCAACAACATGTTTTGTATAATCTGACAAATAATAATGATTAACTGTGTAATCAGTCTGAGTCTCAGTTGCAAATATTACAATCTGTATTTCAGAAAACTGAGACAGTTGCCTTCCTTTTCCTTCCTTCAGAGGACAAGAACATCTTCAGTGCTGCACAGATTCATTCAGTATTTTTGACTCCCTCTGGGATAAATAAGCTGTTGTCTGTGGTGAGTCATCTGAAAGCTTCATTTGTACCTTCCCTGTGTCTCAGATGTGATCCAACTTAACTTAGCACAGTTTGTTTCACACAGCATCACATGCTGTGAGAAACAGGGGGATTTATTCACTGAAGCTGACCTAGAAATTAGATCATAATAATATCTCCATTACAAGGCAAAGTCATACTGTTCATTAATTACAGATGCACTCTTGGATGTGCTATTCCTGTCTCAGGTTTTCATATTTGCTTCCTGTAATGTGTTAAGGCAAGTGATAAGAATATTTAATGTCCTATATGTGTTATCAGTGTCCACCTCCTCCATGTGTGTGATGCCAAAGTGTTAAACTAATTTTGTTTTGTAATCACTTCAGAATTTAAAAAAAAAAAAAAAAATTAATAATAAAAAATTCAATTTACACTTATTCCTTATAGAATTATAGGCATCCCATTTGTGGACGTTTGTTTTATTTTTTCCTCTAGGGGACAGTAGAGACCTGTCTCTCCAACCAGGCTGGAAAACGCACTTCTATTAAGCTTCCATATATTTTAGGAGCATTCATGCTTCCAGGGAAAACATATTATACATATACACAAATACATATATACAAAACTACTACAACTGTATTTATAGTACAGGAGTTTGTCACTACTTTTCAGACCCAGTTATGTCCAGTTATGTGGAACAGTGCTAGTCCAACATTAGTTTAATTATTTTACTAAAATTCTAATGAACAAATATATGCATTTCTCAGTTGCTGTATGAAGACATAGTATATTTGCATGTGAACAAAAGTTGCTTCTCAAGGTGGTATTAATGTGACGTCTTGTTGCACTTAATGACAATAAAGATTATGTTTTCAGTAATTTCATATTTACATTGTGAGAAGCTGTACCACAAACTAAATAGAATTAAACTCTTGGAATACCTCACTAAAGCTATATACTTTGGTTGCTTACACAAATGAGTCGGGTTTTATGTTTTGTAAAACTACCAGTAATGAAATAGGATTCGATTATATAACCATGGTGTATTCCAACCTATGAAACTTATATGAAAGAACATTTACAAATAACATACAAAAATGACAAAGATACTCAATAAAATAAACAAAAATTTCCAAATGAATCAAATAAATGTGTTACCTGTCTGACTGACTGACTGTCTCACTCACCCGCAGACCATCTTATCTGATGAACATGGGTCAGATGATTTGGACCCAAACACACCAGGGCTGTGAAACCACAGTTCACAATAACCTGTCAACCAGGCATGTGCTGTCCATTACTTCTATCCCTGTAGTGTGGTCCAGAGACGTGCAGTTAAGGAAGGCAGGTGAGGCAGTGCCTCACCAGACATAATCCAGGATGAGCTATGATCAATGTAAATAATACTAATAAAGATTTGTCCAAGTGTCTGTGCTATAAATCACATGTTTGTATGATTCGAATGCTTTCAATCATTTTCGTGACCAAAATTGCCGTATTTGCTTGTTTCCTATTCAACTGCAGCGAATATGCAGTGAGCTGAGGCAGCTCCGAGCCATGCCTCACCACAGATAGAGCGATCCTTTGTTAACTGTTCGAGCGCATGCCCTTTGCTCTTACTCTGTGCATGCCAACAACGTAAAACTGTATAAAGACGTTTTTATACACTTTAGATATGTCTGTTATATGGCCTTACTTTCCTTATAATGTGTTGTTTTTTTAAGTTGTTTTTTCCACTTATGCAGTGTTAACAATTTTACATAAAACAAAACTGAAAAGACATGAGGTGAGGCAGGCAGTAGAGGACGTGGTCTATGTGAACTCAGTTTTATCTGGTTACTAGGTTACGAATCATTGTCGTGTTATTGTTGGCTTCAGCTAAAACCATGGAGGATCAGGATGTTATAGCTAAACTGAAAGGATTTTTAAAGTTGGACTTTCAAGGAAAACAGGACTTGATAAAGAATGGACGACCGACGCCAGAGCATCCGTCGTGTGTTTGGTACCCCTTCCTGTGGTGTCCACCGTTGTGTTTTGTAGAAGTTGCCCCCATTCAATGTTCATTCTTCCTTGGCATAATATGCATATTAAAATATGTACCTCATATAAATAATGCTGCAATGAAACTAATAGGTATTTAGCAAATATTTGGTGTATTTGAAAATCTGATTTAGAAAAAGTCAGTGCCTCACTTGCCACAGACCTCACTGCACGTCACTGGTGTGGTCCTGGTTTGTGCCTATACAGCCCTTCACCTTAGCCCTTCTCCTCTGTCTAACTGAGCACTGGGACAATACTACCCCTTCATGTGAACACGCAAAACAGAGGGATAAAGGTTAAGGCCAAGGGGTGAACTGGGATTCAGCCATAGTTTGAGGAAAAAAATTGAGTGTCATTATTACCATGAGTATTTATGTATAAATGAATAATACATTCTATTTGTCAGCACTCTGACAATTTTGAAGTTTATTAAGAGCTCTGAGCTGCAGCAGTGCTGGTTGCAATGCTGGACTCAGAAGAAATGATGAGCCACATATTGTGTCTATTTAGAATATCTATTTCAGTTACCCTTTATATAACATATTTTATTACACAGAATTCTATTTTATAAATTACAACATACTCAGGGTGGCCAAAAAAATCCTTTGTGTAGGTCAGGTGCTACCTTTGGAAGATCACTGGTACATGTAGTGAGTAGCTAGCACAGTTGTGGAAAACATGCAGAGCTGTGTCAGAAGGGCCAAACTCATAAATTAAACAAGGAAATTAGTGAAACTACTAAAATTCTGGTTAGAACAAAAATCTAAACTGATCATGATTGAAAATTACTTAAATCTTTGGTAAAATAGGCTTAAAGGATTTCCTCATAGACAAGCCACAGAGGACTAAAGGACTGACAATAACTATATGAGTAACCTTGAAAAAAACAATTAACTGGAAAAGCACTTTGAGAGTGCAAACTCTGCCAAGGCAGATCAACGCCCTCTCCTGAAAGACTTGACACACCCCCCCCCCCCCCCCCCCCCACACACACACACACACACCAAACTTTAGTCAGTTGTTTCTTATGCCATTATCAGCATTTCCTGAAAACTTCAGCCAAATACATCCATCATTTTTTAGTTATCTTGCTAACTAACCAACAAACAAACCCACAGACACATAAACACTGGTGAAAACAAAGTAATCAGTAATGAGGCTTCAATTGATATCAATTTGATAGAGTGCATAAACATTGGAGTGTATTTCAATTGAAAAGGGTGGATAGTGAGTGTGTCAGGGTGAGAAGAGAGGTTGGTGAAATTATTGCCCATCACGCCTGGTGCCATCAGTAGAATTCTGTGGAAGCAGTGTTGTGACCTGGGGTTGATTCAGTTGGTCAGATTGGGGTTCAGTAATACTATGTGTCCATAAAATAATCAACTGAGTATCTAAACATACAGGAAGAGCAAATTTAACGTCAGTGCATTTCTTTGCTGATGACACTGACATATTCCAAGATGACAGTGCCTGGATTCATCTTTTTCACACACTGATTGGCCCCCACAGTTCAGACCTGAACCATGCTGAGTATATTTACAATGTGCTGGAGAAGACTTTACACTGACGTCTGACTCCACCATAATTAATTTAAGATGTGGCCAAAACATTAAGAGGTACCAACAATGAATTTTCATTTCTTGGTCTTTCACAAGCATAAGATTAACTATCATAGCCCATTGTTAAGAACGAGCAAGTACAACTAATTTCTCCACATGTTATGTCATCCATGGGTTGTTCCACTACCAATAGTGATGAAGCCTCATAGTATTGATGTCACATATTATTGTCCAGTGCTGGGATGTAAGTCTAAGACAATAGTGGGCAAAGCTAAGCTTACAGCTTTGCAACCAAGTGTGGAAATGTTATTTCCACTCAATCTTGCTCACTGACTGATGCTTGTGTACTCACACTTGATCACCTGGAATCAATGCTGGTATGTCACTTCTGGCCAGCAAGGGTTGTACCCCATAGGTTCTTACCCCATGTGTTATTTGCATCATAAAAAGGTTCAGTATAGAAATTAGGGTAATTTTTAAAAATGAATTTGCATCACTCTTATAAATAATGTACAAAGCACAATTAATGTTATAAGCATGATTAGTACAGGTACATTTTAATCCAGTGATGGCCTGAAAAAATGTTGCAGAATTAACTAAACCCAATGAAGTGATGGGACAGCAAATGCATGCCTTAATCAAAGCTAGAATATGTGAATATTTTTCTGGCTGTGCTGTGGATTTGCATTGTGTACAAGACGTAAGGAGAGGAATCTAGTTTAGGAGCTAAGAATAATTCCAATAACAACCACACTTATCAATCATAAGCAAGCAAACCCAGTGACATCCTCATTACACCACTTCTCAGTTGTGATTTAAATTTAAAGCTAGTCCTACATTGCATAATGGACTATAAAACTGTGAACAGTGGTGACAGATTTGTGTAGATTTGATTGATGTTGTTTATATGAGCTTAGTTTACCATTAGGCAGAAAGAAAAACATACTGTCGATCAGAGGATTATGACAGAGAGAAACCATAAATCCCAAAAGACAGCATTACAACAATGAATGTGGTGATCACTACCATACTAATGTGTACTGAGTGGATTTTTCAAATGCTTTTACTGGGGCTTTCAGGAACAGTTTGCTTGTTGTTCATAAAAGTTTGTATGTCAAAGAACAAAGCTGCACCACTAAAATGTCAAACGTCAATATGATTTCAGCATGTCTTTTAAAACATTTTTTCCTGTTAATAGTGCGCATGACATATTCCTACAAATGACTCTCAGTGGTTGTTGCTTTTTAAAATTAGTTTTATGATTTTAATGTATTGCATACTTATAGCATATAATATATGCATAGCTTATGCATATCTACAGTAGATACCACTATCCACCCATGAATTTTCTGAAGTGTTTAATCTTCATGAAGATCAAATACATACTGATGAGTCACCAGTTCATCACAGGTCTGACAAACAACTATTCACTCTCACATTCACACCTTCAGATGATTTTAGATTCATTAATTAAAACACTAAGGTGCATATTTTGGACAGAGGCAGTATCCATACAGACATGTAAACTTCACACAGCAAGGAACCAAACCTAGATAACACTTTATAAAGTCTAAGATATGTGGTTTTTAGAATTGAAGTTGACTGTACTGTATCTGTTTAAGTTTGTAAAAATGTATAGCATTTGGAAGTCATAACAGACACAAGTCATACTGCATGCACCACAAGGTAAAATATATGGTCTAATATACACATGTGCAGCACAAAGTGGCAATGTCTTAAATGAGATGCAGACACAAATAATGTTTAGAAAACTGACATGTATTTTATACTAATGAAAATCTGAAATATACACAGACAGACAGACAGACAGACAGACAGACAGACAGACAGACCATTTGTTCATCTACAGGTGAACTCATTATTTTGAAGGTTTCATTATTTTATCTTCATGGGATTACTCAGTATTACAGTCAGTTATTGTTCTTCTTTGCAGGATAACCTTCATGTACATTGAAAGTCAACCATGTTAAATAAAGGGTTATGTGTGTGTGTGTGTGTGTGTGTGGGGGGGGGGGGGGGGCTTTAAGGGAATTGAAAAATATTACTCATATATGAGAAAAAGTTCACTCTGCCACCCCCCTTCTCTTATGTCCCTTTAAAGTCTGAATCTCTTGTGTTGTAAATGTGTTACGAAACATCTTGCTTTACAATATTGAGAGGCTTAAATACTAATCTTTCTCTTACCAATTCATAAATGAATGATAACATGACCACTGACAACTCACTAGTGTCCTTGGACAAGACTGTGAGCTTATGAGCAGTTGCTGCAGCAAGAAATTAAAACTGACAAAATGTATCTGTAGGCCCTTTTTGCCTGAATGTGCACGTAATATCCACGTGTATCGTTTGTTAAAACAGAAAATAGCTTGTTACCTAAACTGTAATTGTGTCATATGGTTTACAGAGGTGATGAAGGCTGTAGGCTGAAACTCCTCATACTCTTGCAATATGCTCAGCAGTCACAGGTCACAACATGCATCCTGGTATTTGACTGTACTCATTGTGCATGTTTGTACATATTTATCTGATAGACGTGGGGTGGTATATCCCTGACACAGTGTGTACTCAACACAATAATGCAGAATACATTGATGCAGCCCCAGCAGTTAGATTGATGGAACCATTTCTAACCTGACATGACTCCATGAGCTCAGAGGAAAGTTTTGTGCTTTCTCCTTCTGTCACATTGTCTGTCAAATGGCCACAAGCCTCCGAGACAAGTACACCCATGAGTCCAGCCAAGAAAACAAACAAACAAATAACAATGCAAAATTGCAAAATCAACTGTGCTACCAGACAAAACAACATGAGATTACATGTATGTGCAAAAATAAAAGTATCTAATATTTGGGCACATGAGTAATAGCTTCATCTGTTATTTGTCTTTGTCAAACTTCATTTGGAATGGGTGTTTGGCCAAAGGCGTGCTCTCATATGTGCATGAAACCTCTGGTGCATTGTCATGGAGTGTATTTACTGATCCAAAATACAGAGTAAGCACCACAGGCTTTTGAGGGACATGACTTCTTCACTGAGCATGATGATAGTGAACATTTAGAAATGGCCAATTGTTCATTCCATAACAAAGCCTCTGCAGGGCATAGGACAGGATGACTCATGTTAGACATGTCTACTCCTTCTACCAGATAATGCCTGTTTGTACAAGACTTTTTAACAATGTTTCCTGAGAGAATAATCACATTTCTGACTCACAAATGTGGCAATACATCTGATACTAAACTACTATTGCTTTAACTATAGATGGATATTCATGTTCAACCACTGCCTTTTTCTTGCAAAATGAGTTTTTATACACCATACATTTTGCATTATAAAACATACATTTAAAAACACCTACAGTACATTATTGAAAATTATGGAATATACTGCATAACACCAGCCTCTAAAGTATTTATTACACATTTCATATTCTGAAGGGCTCAATTTGAACTTTTTATTTGTACAGTATTAGCTAAATAATGGAGGAGAGCGCTATTCTCTATACATTTCATTGTAGAATATTTCAAGAAAATGAACAACCGCTTAGTCAAATAGTCAGGTTATTTTATTATAGGCCAAATTAACATTTAATTTAAAAACAACATAGTTTGCCAATAACCTTATGTGGAAGGCATCCATTTATTATTAAAAACTTACTTTTTGATTGTTATAAAAACACCTAATTGTACTTGATTTTACACAAATGTTACCTCCACTACCACACAAAAAAGTCACGACACAAAATGAAGTAAACACTGAAGATGCTTTGCTACAAGCAGAGACTGCAGGAGCAACTAAGGATGTGGATGTTGAGGTTCTATCTGATGGAGTGAAGTGTTGTTCCCCGGGACCCCTACTGCATCCTCACACTGTGAACCCAAATGTTCAGAATAATTCAATATATTAAGTTGTGAATACTCAGTTTCAGAAATAGTAGTACTAACTCCAATATATTAAGTTGTTGTAACATGTTCTTCTTTTTTAAGTATTTCTAACTAATATGTTTTATTAAGAGGAACTATTGTGGATATAAGTGACAATTTAGTAGAATTAAGTCATTAAATGCTGAGAATGATATTGTACTGTGATTTCTATTGTTTCAAATAAGGATGATTGAACAAAATAAAGTTAACTGATGTAGTAGATGATGAAATACAATTTCAGAGCACTCAAAATAATCACCAATATGTATCACACCAAAAAGTGTCCGTGGGGAAAAAACAGTGAACCCTGATGTAGTCTCCTAGTAGGACTGACAGAACCTTAGAATACTAAATTAATAAGTAATGTCTTAATGTAAGTATATTTTAATAAGTATATAAACTTTAAGTTCTGGAAACTTGTATTTTTTAAGTTTCATCAACTTAAAAATAATTGAGGCAATCGATTACCTTAAATTTTTTGAGTTCTGCTAACTTATTCGGGTTTACAGTCAGCATGTATATCAGGGTCACAGGTGTTTCTCCCCTTAACCTGTACACCTCTCCTGAGTGGGTCAGCAAAGACTCAATTAGCCTTCACCTGCAGAAGGGGTCCACGTTTTCGTTCAATAATTCGGAAAGGGGGTGGGGGTGGTGGAAGGGTCGATAAGCATCTCCCTGAAATTAGTTTTTGGAACTTGGGATATCTGGGATATCTACCTAATGGACGTCTGCAGTTGCTGGGTATTAAGTCCAATCTTCTGCAGGAAATTGCACATAGATTTTTTTAAAATCGTAATTATGACTTATTATGCCATGATTTAGACTCATAATCTTTCACTTTTTATTTCATAATTATGATTCACCATGGGGATATGTTTCTTTCTATGCAGTCATGGGCTTCATATGTAAATAGGGGCCAAGATGGTATGAGAAATCATGCTCTCGCGACCAGGGGAAACAATTCCATAGCACAACACCAGTGTGGTCCACATGTCAGCATACAGTCATATTATTGTGCAGAGAAAAATTTTTAATTTCAACGCAGTATACTTTTGTTCCATGGTGCACATCTCGTTTTGTTCAAGCTGTGATTTATACTGTGTAATGAGGGTGGATAATACATCAGTGGTGCAGGTTGAGCTGGATTTGTTGGTTTGGGGCGCGGTCGGTGTCACGCCTCCTGTACTGCACGCGGATGTGGCTCAGTGTTATATATACTTATATAAATATAAGAGACTTTGTTCAACGACTCTTGTGTGGAGACTGGAAGAGCAGCCGACCGACCCTTTCTCACACAGCATCTGTCCTCTGTCCTCATCAGGTAATGCAAAGCTATTAAATCCGCACGTTTCTACACATTTTAATGAAATCAGACACTGATATAAAGTTGTAGATTCTGCAGGTAGTTGGTTTGCACTATTTAGTCTGCATTTAGACAGAACTACGAAGTGTATTTTTTTAACATTCTTTCTTGCATTAATCATGAGAACCTTAATCAAATATATTTTAAAGTGTTTTTTATTGTTATTATTGTTTTCATAAATCTTTGTTTCATTGAGTTCCAATATGTCAGCTGTGTACCATTTAATTTTAGAAGCAAAGAAACATGTATTTACTGATATACTGTGAAGAAACCATGAAATAAAACATTTTCAATGCTGCTAGTCTGATGTTTTCTCACGTTTTAACATACCTGCAAACAGGTGCTATTTTAACAATTTTCTGCCTCAGTTTATTATACATGTGAATTCCAACTTACATTACAAAAGACACAAAACATTTAGTATTAACTGGCAGGATATTTGTAAAACGACACTCACATCCCTCAAGACATTTCAGGTTTATTATATTTGTTCAGGTCATTCACATTTTTTGTAAAATGATTGGGAAGATTGTCACATCACTTTACTTTTTTACACTAAAATGCCAAATGACTACACCTTTTTGCCAGGCACTACTTGTAAATGGTTTGTACACTCCCTGTCTGGTACACCACACCTCTGGTAACCACATTAAAAAACACACTGAGGTTGCAGCACTGCCTAAAAAAATAGGTATGTATCAAGTCAATGGAATTTTTTTCATTAATTGAATACACCATGCAGATACATTTTTCAGGTACACACACACACACACACATATATATATATATATATATATATATATATATATATATATATATATAGAGAGAGAGAGAGAGAGAGAGAGAGAGAGAGAGAAAGCACTTTTTTTTTTTTTTTTTTTTTACATATTTTTCATGTAATCCAAATGTAGAGACAATTTCATGACTTCAACAGCAGCTAGACTCGACACTGTTTTAAGTTACTGTAACTAATAGCTTTTTCTCTTTTTCATGAATTTCCCTCGGGGATACGTTAATTAGAATCCAACTTAGATCATTAACTTAGCAGATAGTGACTGTGTGTGTGTGTGTGTGTGTGTGTGTGTGTGTTTGTGAGAAATAACCATTTCAAGTATATTTTTTTAAATGATGAAAATCACTCAATAAATCATAATCATAATTTTATAGGATTGCATGTCAAATTAGACTGAATGTGACTTATAGATTGCTTTTAGTTGATCTTTAATTATTTTGTGAGTAATTATTTCATCTACTGTCCAGGACCATGTTTGTGCTGTGACCTGATGGTTTATTCACTAATAAAGATGTGTCTCATTTCAAGGCTCAAGCACTATGGTCCTCCACACAGCTTTTGAGAATGCTGGGAAAGAACCTGGCCTGCAAATATGGCGAGTGGTGAACATGGATTTGACGGTCGTCCCTCCTAAACATCATGGAGAGTTCTTCACAGGAGACTGTTACATAGTCCTCCAAACCCTTACTTCTTCTGTTCTCAGGATTCACAAATGGACTGGTTGGTGTTACAATTTGAGTCTTCAAATCTACCATGTTATTTGTCTTTATATACTCTGTTGAATGTCGGAGGGCAAGTTAATTTTTCCACATTATTCAGATATTTGGCATTTCATGTCTATTTTGTATAAGTTCATGATCTACATATCATTATCTCCAGAAACTTTTCCATTTTTCACCCTATTTATCCCACAGTATTTATCTTTAATGTCACTTAAACTACTTCTCATGTTAGTTGCACTACTTATATTAAATATTTTACAGATTCTTAGTTTGCAATACTTTTTATTTTTTATTGTAAATAACTGTGTCTTTACTGATATTTGTTGTGGTATTACTGATATATTTTGTCTGTCAATTCTTTCACTGAACGTGAGAGCTATACTTCAACTACATTGTACTCAGTACAATGATAATAAAGAGACTCTGATTCTGATTTAAGCAAATGCATGTGGGGTCACCATGGAAACTGCGGAAAAACCCACATGAGACCCTTATATGCAGCCTAAATGTAACCCCTCTGGAGCCCACATTATACATGCTGACTGGGAAACTTGCTTATATTCTTCTCACTATGTAATAACATTATTAGCATCCGACGCAACATTTGAGCTGATGTTAGAATAAATCTGCTGATCATTGAAGTTGACTGAGGACTAATCGGTTTCTGCATGTGTGTGTGTAACTTTATCTGCTTTACTGTAGGTAAGGAAGCTTCTCAGGATGAGTCTGGGGCTGCTGCCATCTTAATGGTCCAACTGGATGACTTTCTAGGTGGAATTGCACAACAGTTTACCGAGTTTCAAAATATGGAATCCAACATCTTTCTCAACTACTTCCCCAAAGGCATTGTGTACAAGGTCAATAAGAGACTGTATATTCATGCGTATCATTTAATGTTGCAGTTAATTCTGTAAAATCAGGTATTTGAAAACATGTGGCTGATGTTTCCTACTGACCTATTCAAAGACAAGACCTGAGAAGCAGCACTTTTTCATCCATAGGTACAACATTACAAGCTATCACATTATCATAGGGTACAACACGCTACATACTGAAACAAAATGGAAGATACCATAGAAATGGACAAACCTAAAATGGCCTCTGAAATTAGATTAGAATTGGAAATGGACATTATTGTCTGTGTATATCAACAATAATTCTTGAACTATCAAATGATGATATGAGCCATGCAGATTGTGGAATTACTGTACAATTTGTATGAGAATCAGAACTCTTCACAGACCTACTGTATTTTGAGATTTGTTTGGAGTCATGGTTGGTTTCTCCCTCAGGTTCTCTATGGAATGTTTCCATGGGGACGTTAAGAGGGAAAACAAGCTCAATGAAAACAGAAAAACACCAACGGCCTGTCACAGTCTTAACTAGAAAAGCACTCTGACAGCCCAAACCTCCACCAAGGCAGACCTCGCCCCTCTGAATGAAGAGAGGTCCACCTAGGATGTTATGTTTTTGCCAGAGTCTGTCTGTCTGTCTGTTAGTTGGGGGTGTCACAAGGAACAAATGATTAGATTTTGGTGATGATCTGGAAGAGATCCTGGATTCTGGATCACTTTGAAATTTTTCATTGCGGTAAATGAAGAATAAATTTCAAACTGATCCGGAATCCAGGATCTCTTCCAGATCATCACCAAAATATAATCATTTGTTCCTTGTAACACCCCCAACACATAATGGAAATTTCATCCAGATCTGTCCATAACTTTTTGAATTATCTTGCTAACTAACAGACAGACAGACAGACAGACTCTGGCAAAAACATAACCTCCTTGGTGAAGGTAAATATAGACGTAGAAAGTAATCAAAAGATTTTGACATTAAAAATATACAGTTGAGCAGTTGAAATATTATGAGTCAAATATTTAAACCACTTTTCACAGGCAGGTGGAGTAGCTTCTGGCTTCAAGCATGTGATGGAAGAAGTGGTGCAACGCTTGCTGCAGGTTAAAGGTCGTCGCAAAGTCAGAGCCAGTGAGGTGCCTATGTCATGGGAGAGCTTCAACAAAGGAGACTGCTTCATTATTGACTTGGGGAAGGTGATTAAAGGGACTAGGCTAGAATAGACAAAAAAATAAACAGGCAATGTGGTTTCATATGTAATGTTTGTCCTGTGTTCCTTTGTGTCAAATGACAGGTAATCTACCACTGGTCTGGCTCTATGTGCAATTTCTGGGAACGCATGAAAGCCACGGAGTTGGCCATTGCAATTCGTGATAATGAGCGCAGTGGGAGTTCTAAACTACAAATGTGTGACGAGGGCAGTGAGCCAGAGGAGGTGCTGAAAGTAAGTGTTTTATTAGACTGCCCTCCAAAAGAGAGAGGGGTATTGTTTTGGGTAAAAAAAAATTGTTTCTGTCTGTCTGTTCATTTTTTCATTTTCATTTTATTTTATTTGGTATAAAGTACATTAATAAACATTTCTGTAAATGCACCCAATTGTAGCCAAAATGTTAGTTTGCATTGGCAATTATAAAGACAATTGGCAGTGATAAAAATAAACAACAAAGAGTCACAAACAAGAATTAATGGACGCACAACACGTAACATTGATATAACACAGGACCAGGAGAAACAGAGAACATACAGTATAGGTTAAAACAAAAACACATAAAATACATTACAAATATACAGATAAAATACAGAATATATTACAGATAAAATGCAGAATAAAATACAAATAGAATACATTAAAACATTTAATGATCACAAGTTTGTGTTGTCTTAAGGGCTTTTTTTAATGTTATCCTTAAAGGAGGAGTATGAGGGGAAAGCTCTTATTGTGGAGGGAAGGCTATTCCAGATGTTCCCACACACAACACAACTCAAAGGAAGGCAGCAAACAATACCTGAAAAACCACGACTACAATTACTAGGCCTAATAGTCCAATAATAATAATAATAATAATAATAATAATAATAATAATAATAATAATAATAATAATAATAATAATAATAATAATAATAATAATAATAATAATAATAATAATACCAAACATTCATACACGAGTGTGAGTGACACTGGAGGCAAGGAGGGTGAAATGTCTTACCCAAGGACACAACAGACCGACTAGAACAGAACGGGATTCGAACCACCAACCCTTCAATTACTGGACGACTGGCTCTACTGACTGAGCATGGTTACTGCCCTATAATCTAAATTATAAGGCAGTAACTTTCAACAGAACTTTACACTATATTTGGCTAAGGGGTATTAAAAGTGTACAGGATGTTATGTTCAAATGAGCTGCACACTTTAAACAAATAGGACAAATGCAGTTAATAATAATTAAAAAAAAAACATACTGCAATGACTCAAATCCTTCAAGTGAAACGACCAAACACATCTTTACTTTTAAAAGGTCATGTTGGGCTCATGGAAACTGGCTGATAAAGGTATTTCATTTTAAGTGCTTGTAAAGTGATAATATACACAATATATGCAGATTAAAATACAGAAAAAACATCTTGGTCAATGTATTTTTGTTGGTGTGTTGTATTACATTCCATCAATTTTTTTCAATAATATTAAAATGGATATTCATTCATTATTTAGATTTGTGTCAGTGGTATAATATTCATTGATAATGATTCTATTTTGGTTGGAAAATGCAAGAATTATATATTATGCATTGAATATGTGTATTTATAGGTGCTCGGACCCAAGCCTCTGGATCTTCCAGAAAGTTCTGTTGATGATCTTGTGCATGAACAAAGGGTCCCTGAGGCAGTTCTGTATAAGGTGAACATGTACAATTATTTGTATTTCAAAAGATTTCCTGTCAAAATGTTTTTCAGTTTCTAAAATGAGCCAAATGACAATTTTGATCATGCTTTTAGATCTCTGATGCTGCTGGTTCTATGACGGAAACTGAAGTTGCAGATAAAACCCCACTGAAACAAACCATGCTCAGTGAGGAGGACTGCTACATCCTGGACAATAAGGGACACCACATATTTGTCTGGAAAGGTACTGGGACTTGATATTCGCTCATTGACTCCTGCAGTTTGTTCTTCTTTGGTTTGTTTTGTGTACTTATCATAGATGCAGGTTAATAGTCCTCTGTAGTTCCAGTCCTAAAACTAAAACTGCATTCTGACTCATCCCTACTCTGCCTCACCCAAAATTGCAGGGAAGAAGGCAAATACTCAGGAACGAAAATCAGCACTTCATTTAGCAGGACAGTTTATCACAAGACACAATTACCCAAAGAACACCAAGGTAATGTGATTTAACAAAAACATTAGATTTTCTCTACACATCTTTGAATATGGTTGTGTTTACATCTCTTTTTTTCTCTTGTGTGCAGATTGAGGTATTCCCATCACACAGTGAAACCACTCTGTTTAAGGATTTCTTCTTCAACTGGTTGGATAAGGATGAGACCACAGGTCCAACAAAGACCTACACCATTGGTAGCATTGCTAAGGTGGAGCAGATTCCCTTTGATGCCTCCAGTCTCCATAGCAACAAAGCCATGGCTGCACACCACTGCATGGTGGATGATGGTTCTGGTACAGTTCAGGTAAGAATATTAGCACAATGAAACTGGTGCAATAAGTTTATTTCTTCAAATATCTGTTTTACCTAAATGGTGAAACGTGACAGTGATTAATGTGTGTAGATATGGCGTGTGGAAGGAAATGATAAAGTAGCTGTGGACCAATCCAAACATGGACAATTTTTTGGAGGTGACTGCTACATCATACTGTACTCTTATGATACTGAAGGCAGACAGAAGCATATCATCTACATGTGGTGAGTTTAGGCTCTAAAGCTTTATTCTCTGCAGGTCTTGCTCATAGTCATTGCTCTGTGACTGACAACAGCTTCAGAAAAAAGAACACCAGTCCACTTCTGCTTCTGTACTTAACATTATAACCAGCAGCACATGTATATAATTATATATATATATATATATATATACATATATAAATTTGAAATTTCTTAATATATAAAGAGATGAAAGTAGCAATAGTTTCATTTACCAGAAGAGTTAGTACCTATAAATATTATTTTGCAAAAGTTTCTTCTTTTCCAGGCTTTGTAGTGAATGTTAGTCTACATTTTTATTCAATTGTTGTGTTTTTTCTGTCTGAAGGCAAGGGCAGAAAAGCACAATCGATGAAAAGGCTGCATCAGCTATTCTCACAGTTGACTTAGACGACTCCATGGGTGGAGTAGCAACTCAGGTAAGATACATTCTGTGAAAAGAGTCTGAATTACAATATTATTCAATCCTTTATTTCAGTTTTCATTTGATCACATATTATTTTGGGACATTTGTGGCTGTATTTTTTCTTGTCTACCCTCTCTGGGTCAGTGGGGAGTCTTTGGCCCAAGTGGAAGAGTTTAAATATTTTGGGGCCTTGTTCATGAGTGGAGCAATAGAATGGCAGTGATGCAGTCACTGTATTGGTCTGTTGGGGCAAAGAAGGAGCTGAGCTGATCAATCTATGTTCTTACTCTCACCTATTATCATGAAATTTGGGTCATGACTGAAAAGACTCCAGAGGACACCCTATGGAGTTTCCTCCATAGGGTGGCTGGGAGATAGAGATATGGTGAGGAGCTCAGTTACCAGGGAGGAGCTTGGAGTACAACCGCTGCTCCTCCACATTGAGAGGGGCCAGCAGAGGTGGCTAGGGCATCTGTTTTGAATGCCTCCTGGACGCCTCCTTGGAGAGGTGTTCCGGGCATGTCCCACCTGAAGGCAACTATGAGGAAGACCTGGGACGCGCTGGACAGACTATGTCTCCCGGCTAGCCTGGGAATGCCTCAAGTTCCCCCAAAAGAGCTAGAGGAGGGGTTTGTGGAGAAGGAAGTGTGCGTATCCCAGTTTAGACTATTGTGTCCACAAAACAACCCCAGATAAGTGGTAGAAAATATTCCAAGTGTATTTCTAAGTGGACAGCGAGAAATAGTATAGATGGTGAATGACCTACTACAAAAGCCATGTTGTCGCCCTACTTAAAAAAAATATTGATGAATACATGAGCTGAACTAATTATTTATTTATTTATCTTCTCAGTTATAATGTATTTGTCCACAGCTTGTCAAGGACTAGTAACTTTGCCGAATTTCTGCCTTCTTATCTAACAACATCATAGCAACAAAAACTCAAATTACATGGATTTCATTAATTATGAACAGGTTCAGGTCAGCAATTTTCACTGTGGCCTTAATCTTGAATAAAGCCATCATTAGTAATATGTATGTATTTGTAATGGGGGTTCAGTACAGAAGGACCCAGATGCAAGACTCTGAACTACACATATTATATTATATTTAACAGGTTTATTGAAAAACAGAAAAAAATTAATCTAGATCTGTGGCCGGACAGCCGATCTGTGATGAAGAATCGAACCAGAAACTAGGGAGGAAGGGCAAAAGACAGGTCACTAGGCAGGGAGAGATCAACACCAAAAATCCAGCATGGTTAAATATATTCCAAAAAGTGTTACCAGCAAGCAGGCATAGGTCAAAACAGGAGATCAGTCCAAGTAACGGGATCCAGCAGGGCATAGGTAGTTTCAGGGTCATACACAATCCAGAGTCTGGTAATATGAAGCAGAATCAAAAAAACAAAGCCAGCAGGGGACAGATGACAGACAAAATACCAATAGCCAAAACAGTCATACACAATGTAATCAATACAAGGAAGGAAGATGCTTATTGGATGCGGACAAAGGCAGCAAACTAGCAAAATACGAACACTCACGCCACACTTATAAAGCGGAAGGGATAAGTGGACACAATCACAGTGATTACACTAGTGACAGGAAGCAAAACTAGACACATAACAAAATAAAAGCCCCGGACACCAACAAAGACAGAAACAAAACAAAAGCACATAAGAGACGTACAAAAAACTCACAGGATTTATCACAGTATTAAATTCAGTCTGTTTGAAAAACTTCTATATTTAGATGTACTCTTTTCCTAGTCATTTAAAATTACTTTTATAAATATTTATAAGAGGCCAGCTACTTAATTTTTTTTTACATTTGCGGACTTGTACATTTCCATTAATATTTGATTCAGAATAATCTGTAATTTAAGACAGTTCAAAATAATTAAATGTTCCGGTGAATTATAGAGATACAGATTTTTAGGCCAAAAAAGGTTTTAACCATTTTTACTTCTATGTCTTGGCAGGTTCGTGTCACTCAGGGTCAAGAACCCCCTCATTTGGTCAGCATGTTTAAGGGGAAACCACTGATCATTCACCAGGGGGGGACATCACGTTCTGGTGGGCAGACTAAACCTGACAATGTACGGCTCTTCCATATCCGCATGGCCAGTACTAAAGCAACTCGGGCTGTTGAGGTCAGTTACATCTATTTATGACACTGGATGTGTATGTATTAAATATTCACATTAACCAATTCAAGTAACAGTTTGCTTCATTCCTTCTGCCCAGGTGGAGCCCAGCGCCTCTTCTCTGAACACTAATGATGTCTTTGTGCTGAAAACACCAACCTCCATATTTGAATGGAAGGGTTTGGCAACAAATGAGGAGGAGATAAAAGCAGCTGCAGAACTTGTTAAGGTGCTGTGGCCAACAAACACAGTGACTAAGTTGGAGGAGAAGATGGAGTCAGGTGAGTTCTGAAATAGACCTTTGTTGTGTATATATATTTAAAAAAAAAAATAAAAAAAAAGCTGTATTAGATGCAAAAGAAAATAATTATAATGTCTTTTCACCTCATTTTCAGCTGATTTCTGGTCAGCACTGGGTGGGAAAAAGGAATACCAAACCTCCAAGGCTCTGCAGATGCAAACCAGGAATGCACGACTGTTTAACTGTTCAAACAAGACTGGGAGGCTGACTGTGAGCAATTTAGATGTCCATTGCTTTTAACTAATATACACAAGTTACTACTTATATCGATAGAAGATGACCCCTTGGCTGAAGGTTACACCTGCTGCATTTTAAAATAATCTATGTTTTCATAGCTGCTCTACTGCACATTAAACCAAAACCATCACTTTCTGGCAATGGTCTTAATATCGCATCTTTTTTTATGTCCACATTTAGTGCTTGTAAGGCTCTAAACACTGGCATTTTTATATGAATAAGGACTATGTTATGATCTGCCGAGCCTGTTTGATAGGGTCTTGCAGGGGTGTATGGTACAGGCTCTCCCTTAGCTGACACAGTAAAAATCTGATCTAATCCAGTTAGCATGTTACAGAACACATCATCCAGGAGCATGTGAACTGTCACCAGCATGATGCCCTGAAAATTATCAAAAAGCATTTTGGACTGGCTTCCCAAAGTCGTCGATTTATGAAAAGATCCCACCTGTGATATGGACTTGCTTGCTTTCACTGTAGCTCTCAAGACCAGGAAACCATTTTAGATCTTTAGATAGTTTGTGGTTGGTGGAAAAGGCAAACTATGTGTAGACTGTAATACATCTATTAGATAGATCCTCCTATGCAATATTTGCTATGGCTAACCAAGTATTCAGGAATCTGGATCCAAGTGTCCTTTATTTGTTATTGGCTCTAATTCAAGAATGGGTTGTCATAGAAATTTATGATTGGCACAAAATAGGGGTGAGATTTGTCATTCTCTGAATACTTGTTATGAATCAGGTTTCAGAAGAAACCTCTTGATGATGGATAGGGTGCTCATGTGTATAACATATAGTTTTATAATTTGTTTCATTTATTTTTATGTAGCACCTCTGTAACAGGGTTTTATTCTGTATGTAGGTAGAAGAAGTGCCTGGTGAGTTCACACAGATGGATCTGGCACCTGATGATGTCATGATTCTGGACACCTGGAAAGAGGTATGCTTCCTCTCTTTTTCTGTTTGCTCTTCTTTTTTGTTTTTCTTCTTATACTTTCTTTCCTTTTTTTAGATCTACATTTGGATTGGAAAGGATGCCAATGAGGTGGAGAAATCTGGGGCATCCAAGATTGGTAAGATAAACATAGCTCTTATGACAGACAGAGAATTTAAATGGGAGAATTTGTTTACAAATGTATTTCCGATTTCTTTGCAGCTGAAGACTATGTGAATACGGACCCCTCTGGTCGAAGTGGTACCCCTCGGTTCACCATTAAGCAGGGACAAGAGCCTCTTTCCTTCATTGGCTGGTTCCACGGCTGGGACCCAAAGATGTGGGATAATATTTTGGCAAGATTCAAATGCCAAAAATAAAAGTCTCACAAGTCTGTAACTTCGACAAAATGATAGCAATGCTTCATTGTTTATCACTTATTTCAGTGCGATCAGTAGTCAAGTTGAGGGAGGATGAGGGCGGATGGCATCCCCCCTAAAATAAAAACAATCAAAATCACACACCCCTTTAAAACTGCCCCCCCCCCTTCCATCCCTTCACTTTCTTACAGTAAATGTTGGAAATATCACTTATAATTATATAAAATTATTATTTCATCATTAGAAATAACAGTTGAGTGAAAGAAATAATAAAATCTGAGGGCACAGGGGTGCAAACATTCAATGAACATGGTGGTTATTTTCAATTGGTTGATGTGTGATGCCAGAGGGAGGGACAAACAGCAGTGCAGAGACACAACACTCAATGTCAGCAACTCAGCATATGGCCAAACCAGCAGCTGGACAACACCATGTCAGGGACTTTTTTTTTTTAAATTACAAAATTACAGGTGAGATATAAATCAAAACTCATGAATGTCAATCATTGCTTTTCATTAATCTAAACAAAAGTCGGCAGACTCGTCACAGGTTGCATGCCCAAAAACAACACTGCTAGTTTTCCAAGCTTGCTGTGTAGCCTTCAAGATAACATAGATTAGTTTACGTTAATGGTAATCTCTCTTGTTAGCTAGCTGCTAAAACACAGGACTTGTCACTGAGTCATGTTAGCTTTGGGTTTATGAGCGTGGCAAACATGGAACATATATTTATTGTTAATATTAGATGAGAATTTGTCTTAAATATTTTACCAGAATTTCTGATTAAATATTCTTCATGTGGCTATATTATTTTCACCAATACTTGTCATGCAACAAAAATAAGTGAAGATGTTAGCTAAAATTGTGACGTTTGAGGCAGGTGACATTAGAGATGGGATTTTTGGCTCTTTTGGGGGATCCGGATCTTTATGGCTCGTTCCTTTTAAAGACCTGTTCAAATAACTGTCTCTTTTTTAAAAAATTGACCATCCCCTCCCTGATTTTTTTATTTTTTTTTGTAACAACTCAACTACTGAGTGCACTGCATATATAAAAGTATAACTCTGGAATTTCAAGCTTCAGTTTAGGTAGTGGGAAGGTTGGTGATATTGCACATCAATACTGTTATATTTAGTTATCTTCAAAGTTTTAAACCACGGGTGCCCAATCCTGGTCCTCGAGGGCCGCTATCCTGCATGTTTTAGATGTATCCCTCATTTAACACACCTGATTCAAATGATCAGCTTGTCATCCAGCTCTGCAGAATACTGATAATAAAGACTGTCAGGTGTACTGAAAGAAAGAAACATCTAAAACATGCAGGACAGCAGCCCTCGAGGACCAGGATTGGGCACCCCTGTTTTAAACTGTAAGGCAATACTCAAACTATGATATTGAAAAATCATAGATAAATTTGATTTTAAAAAGGATTGTTTTCATTCTGATTAATCTGTTCATTATTTTTTACTATTAATTGATTGTTTGATCGACTCTGAAACAACAGAAAATAATGCAAAAGTCTTTATCAAAGCCCAACATGATGTCCTCAAATATTGCATTTGGTCCACAATTCAGGATATATGCTTTATGATCATAGAGGGTAAGCAAGCACACAAAATCAGTTCAAATTTCTATTTAATAACGTGGCTTTTATTACCTTCACCAAGGAGGTTATGCTTTTGCTGGAATTTTTTTGTTTGTTTGTCTGTCTGTCTGTCAGTAAGCAAGATAACTCAAAAAATGATGGATGGATCTTGATGTAAATTTCCTGATGTGTTGGGGGTGTCACAAAGAACACATGATTAGATTCTGGATCACTTTGAAATGTATTCTCCATTTACCGCAATGTAAAATTTCAAAGTCATCCAGAATCCATGATCTCTTCCAGATCATCACCAAAATCTAATCATTTGTTCCTTGTAACACCCCCAACAGGTCATGAAATTTTCATCATTATCAGTCTATAACGTTTTGAGTTATCTTGCTAACTAACAGTCAGACAGACAAACAAATTCCGGGAAAAACATAACGTCCTTGGTGGAGGTAAATATAGATGTAGAAAGTAATCCAAAGATTTTGACATTAAAAATATACAGTTGAGCAGTTGAGGTCTGCCTTGGCAGAGGTTTACGCTCTCAGAGTGCTTTTATAGTTCTTGTAAATATTTCCTCCAAGCAATTATTGAGGATTAAATTTGTTACAAATTGATCAGTCAATTCATTGTGCCAACACTACTTACAAGATGACACTGTCTGAAATATAATGTGGCAGATCAAAACTTACTCTGATGGCTTCTGTGTTAATATATAGGTTGATTTTGATTATGGTCTAGTAAAAAAATAAATATTCATTCAATATCTTCATCATTCATTCAATATCTAAATATTTCATATTCAGGAAAACATAAGCTTCAAAGACAGGACAGCAGCATTTAAACCCTTTAATTTATTTGTCTTCATAATTGAAAAAGGATTATGTTAAATTCCTGTTTGACTTGGATTTCATTTGATTAATAAAATTTTATAAATTTGGCATTATAAGAATAAAACCTTAAAGTGTTTGACTGAGTGGTGTGTTTTTTTCTGCAACAATGTGGTTTTGTTGTCATATCAATATACATATTATCTCTACTTTGGAATTAGTGCAAGCATAAACTTGTTATCATCAGCCCCTAAATCCCTGTGGGGTTCAGAACCACGTGAAGGCCATACTTACTTGGTAATCTGAAACCCATGTGTGGAAGGATTTTGCTGCGTTGCAGATCTTTGGATTAAGGAGCAGTTTGTCTCCATGCTGCGTACAAACCTCCCTTCTATTGTTCTCTTTTATTCTCTGCTACTGAAGCTGGAAAACAAAAATTAACCAGATCAGACACAATGAACCAGAAGGTGGTACTCATCACGGGCTGTTCCTCTGGGATTGGCCTCGCCTTGGCCGCTCGCATCGCCAAAGATGAGAAGAAAAGATTCATGGGTAAATTAGACAACACTTAAAAACCATGTCAACTTGCTGAGAGGAATTTGGGAATAGGTCTTTAATTCTGTGCAAGTAGGCTGAGTAGTAAAGAATGAGTAGAAATGAGAAAGGTTTTTGTCATTAAGGTTGTAACTCTAGTCTCAAAAAGTATTTTTAAAATTGACAGTAAACACTAAATCAGTCACATCAAACTTTGGTAATGAATAGAAGAGAAGTACTTTATTTGTCTCACAATTGGGAAACAAAGTTTACAGTCGTGAGTGACTACTGAGAGACTTATCAGAGACTAGTGCAGACATTCGTCACCTGCAGCTGCACAGGAAGGCCAGAATTTTACAGAAACTACATTTAAATCAGTAACAAGTTGTATGTTGTAGGCATTTGTGTGTTTCAATTACTCATTATGTAACCGTTTCGATAGGATTAATGTATCCTCTGTCTTATCATATAAATATGAACTAGTGAAAACTCAAAGAACTATAGTCCCATTTACTGTGACAAACTTATCGATCTACTTCACTCATACAACTCTCCATTTGCAGAAAAAACAGTCTTAGTATCTGCATCCTGAAAATGCTATCTGATCATTCTGAAAATGCAGGCTCGAATTAACTCTGGAAAAGTTGGGTTCATCCATTGTCATTTTTCAAGGCTTTAAACATCATGTTAATATTCACTGACTTTGTGGTGCTGATCAGAAAAGCAGGGCTTGTAGAAGTAGATATTAAACGTAAGAAGTAGATATTTAAAGTAAGTAAAACTGAAACTATACTGAGTGTTGGATACCGTTAAAGTTATAAATCTGCACAGTGAGCAGAGAAGTGTGGGGTCATTTGGCTGATTTATTTTAAGAGTACAGCTGCAGACGTCCAGGAATCAACTGTAACAATGCTTCTTTAATAAAACAACGTCAATCTTTATTTTGTTTGTTGCAGTCTATGCAACCATGAGAAATCTAAGTAAAGGTGAGGCTCTGGTGGAAGCAGCAGGCAAGACCCTTGGTAGGACCTTGGAAATCAAACAATTGGATGTATGTGATGAGACGTCCATTAAAAACTGTGTGGACAGTCTGCCTGAGCGCAGAGTGGACATTCTCAGTAAGTAAAAAACAAAACAAAAACTAAAGTACATAATTACAACTGTGAATATTCTTGAAGCAAAATACTGCTGTTGTAATGTGCCATATTTTATTATTTCTTATCCCTGCTGCTATTTCTTATAGTAAGTAATGCAGGGATGGGGCTGATTGGACCGATCGAATGTCAGTCCATTGACGAGATGAAGACTGTCATGGATACTAACTTCTTTGGCTTAGTACGGTTGCTGAAAGAAGTCCTACCTGACATGAAGAGAAGGAAAAAAGGCCATATTGTTGTTATCAGTAGTGTCATGGGCATTCAGGGTAAGGTGGATGATCTGTTAACTATGATTGAGTAAAGTAAAATAAAGCAATGACTTAACAGCTTCTACATGTTTTTTCAGGGATTTTGTTCAATGATGTCTATGCAGCCTCTAAGTTTGCTGTGGAGGGTTTTTGTGAAAGTTTAGCCATCCAGGCCTTGAGGTTTCATCTCAAGTAAGATCCTCTCTCTCCTGTGTTTCAAGGAAACATACAAGGGAAATACTTTAAATATACACTGAAAAAAAAAATTGTTGCACATTTCACTGCACCACCTTTGGTTTTGATCGCAAAAGACATCTTTTTTGCCACATAGTGCTTATGTAGTATCACAATAAGGTTGCTATGTTTTTCATCCATAGTTACATACATTTTTGATTATTGATCGTGAATATTCAAAGCACTGCATCAACTCCTCCTTTATGGAGACTAATTCATGTGTGAAAATGATGTATCATGCTCCCTGAAGTATTCTCTCACAAGACTGATGACCCTGATCAATCATGGTGATGTCTAATCTTTTAGACATTAAGAGAAATGAGAGAACACTTAGCTGTAACTGGTTACAGCTGAAACATTATTGACCACTGTAGTACTTACCCATGGAAGGATCTGAACAATTTGCTTAGTTAAATCCAGTGCATATCCCCTGTAATCAAAACCAAAGATGATGCAGTGAAATATTGCAAGCACTACTGTGTGCTGTTACTGTCGTTCACTTACATTGTAGAAAAAGGCTCACCATTCTCATCACTCCAAGGAAACAAAAAGCTATTTTAAGTATGTCATTGCAAAAGCAACCACAGCACACCCAAATTTTTTTGCAAGTCTTAACTCAGCATCAACCAGTAGTCAACCACTTATTAAAGCCAGCAGTTGAGCAATGCAATGCTGTTGTTTTTCCTTAAGCAAAAGAATAAGGACGTTGACTTCGTACAATATGTTCAGCTACACTTTGTTCAATGTAAAAGTCAAAGGCACTACATGCTTCATTATATAGATATAGTAAAATAAAGTGAAATTATTGGGAGAGGATAATGATAATGTATGGCCTCTATTTTTCTTCTTGTCTCACCTCAGTATCAGTCTGATTGAGCCAGGCCCGGTAATTACTGAGTTTGAGCGTAAAGTCTACGAGGAGGGCTTGAAGACTGATCTGAGCAAGGCTGACAAAGTGACGGCTGACATGTTCACAAATGTCTATCTAAAGAACTACAATCAAATCTTTGAAACCCTTGGGCAAACTCCTGAGGATGTAGCAGAGGTATAGTATTCATCACCTGCAAACACTACATAATTAATGCATTTCAACCTAAAGTGGGGCCCCAAGGTTATAATAGCTTGTGATTTTTCATTGTAGTTTAGTTTTTATCAAGTTTTGGCTTTTTTCCTCTAATTCAGTTAATTTTGATAAGTTTTATGAACAGATTTGCTAGTTTTTATTAGTTTCTACTTTTTCCCCCTAAATGCCTACTTTTAGTTTAGTTTCCATATTAGTTTAAGTTTTTTTCATATATTTTATTTTCGATTGTAGCTTTTGTCATTTCATTAGTTTTTGTTAACAACCTTGCTGGGACCTTTTCTTATTTCAGTATTTGCATTTTGTTTTGTCTTCTAGCATACATTTAAGATTATCACCATGGACGATCCTCCTTTTCGTCATCAGACAAATACGCTTTACACACCCATGACCACTCTGAAATATGCTGACCCTAATGGTGACCTCCCAATTGACACATTTTACAAAATGGTGTTTGAACATGACAAGGTCTTCAATGCCAGTCTGAACTTCCTCAAGCTGCTGCGCTGGAGAAGCCGGAAGAGTTTTACTCTGGATAAGGACAAAACCAACTAACTGATTCAATTCCACAATGGGAAAATATCTGTGACCTCTGTGTAATAGATGTCTTTTGTGTTTCTTACTGTATAGCATTGTTATAATGAAGCACTGAAACAGTGAAAAGTGTTACAAAATAATAAAAAATAATAATTAGCCATACATTTGCAGTTTCTTTTCACATTTATCGTGATCAGCTACTGAAGGCTTTAGACCACATCCTGCCTACCATGACTGTCTTTACTTGTTAAGCCTCAAAGATGTACAATAACACACTGAATAAGGAGTAAATAAAACCATTAAGGACAGTCCATCAGTTAAAACATTGTTAAAATAACTTCTACACTTGACCTAATGTTCCTCCATATATTAACAGTTTAAATTGTTTCAATGCATCATCAAGGGGCCATATGAATGGTTTTAAAACCTTTCAAGTAATGCTTTAAAATGTATTTTTAAACCTGCTACGTAGTGAATCATTGTGAGAATGGATTATGTATTTAGGATTATGTACTTAATCTGGGATGCATCTGCCTGACATGCTACTTGGATTTAAAAAAATCTCCCATAAGATTTAACTACAATGTTTTCATAATCCTGTCGTTGGTTTGTTATTTGTTAAGTAATGGTACCACAGATCAAACGCACAATAGGACTAATGTAGGTGCAGTAGCTGTTGGGCTGAGCAGGGTAGGGCTGTCCTCTTCTGTAGACTGTGGCCTGTTTGTAATTCAATTAATGAACGGTAGATGGCGGTGCACGTTAGTGCTTGCATTACACCCTGGTAACTACATGTTTCCGGCTCTTTTTCTGTGACGTCATATCCGGATAAATTTGAGCTAACGTTGTCTGTACTACAAATGTATTAATGAGTTACTACAGGCTTGTAATGGTTTAACATGTTTGACTCATTTTGTCAGTGAATGTGATGCTAATTCACTGTGCTGTGTGAATGCTTTCTATTCGGCGTCTTCCAGTATTTTCAGTATTTATGTGCCTATGTAGGGGCAGTTCATTGTTAGCCCAGCTGTAGCCATGCTCTCACAATCCGCTTTCACTTGTCTTCTGGGTTGTGGCTTGCTTGCAAGAGGGACAGCGGCTACTAGCTAGCTTAGTAGCTAGCTAGTCCAAGCATTTTCCTTGTATTAACGCTTTCGTGCCTGCTTGTTTGTGCTTTGATGTTTCTTGGACAGGTTATTTTGTCACATTCCATGTTAAGACAGTCGCTCGCTGAAACTGCGCCTCGTTTGTCTAAACGCACAGAACTAGCTGTCCAGCTAACGTAGCTAAGCTAATTAGCCGGGTAGCAAATCTTTAAGGAAACGTCTTAATGCTTTGTGACATTTAATTCCTTGTTGTGGCACTGTCTACACCCGGGTATCGCAAGTTAAATCTAATAATTCAACAACGACCGGCCTGTGTTTACTAACGTATTAAGAGTTGTGAAACGGATTAAGTTATCAGTTTACTTAGTGGTCGTTTTCTGCCACGATGGCTTCTTCGTCTGGAAATGACGATGATCTCACCATCCCCAGAGCAGCAATAAACAAGATGATAAAAGAAACTCTTCCCAATGTACGGGTAGCAAACGATGCCAGGGAGCTTGTGGTTAACTGCTGCACAGAGTTCATACATCTCATATCATCAGAGGCGAATGAAATATGCAACAAGTCAGACAAGAAGACCATATCTCCTGAACATGTCATCAATGGTGAGCCCTGCTTCACTGTTTTGTGTGTATTCAACTCGTGCTTTGCATGTTTTGAGGAATGCAGAGCAGTGAGTGTCCTCCACTTGAGATAGTCATTTATTTCACTTTCACTCACTGTTTTCACACACCAGCCCTTGAAAGTCTCGGTTTCGCATCATACATCACGGAGGTGAAAGACGTCCTGCAGGAGTGTAAAACTGTAGCCCTGAAGAGGAGGAAGGCCAGTTCTCGACTGGAGAACCTGGGGATTCCGGAAGAAGAACTCCTCAGACAACAGCAGGAATTGTTTGCAAAGGTATCCTATACCACACGCTACGTTATGGCTGTGCATCTTATGCCGACTAGATGATGAATGATTCACACATCCCTCTTATTTTCAGTGTTATGAAGTATATTCGATTGAGACATACCAATTAAGTTTGGAGTGGGTGGTCTGTGCAGATCTGTAATTAGTGATTAGTTTAGTGTTTGTGAAGACTACTGCCAAACTCCTAAGAACGGCCTTTTTTAATGATGCTAGCCTTAGAGTGTCTTAGTTTTCGTTCATAAAATGATTTAAATCTATTTAACTGAAATGTAATGAATATATATTACCTTGCAAGATCCTCTAAAAGTTTATTCAACCATCACAGAAAACACAGTAAATATATTCAACCTATTTGTTACGTAATATTTGCAGCAATGGAGAAGGCTGCTCTGATGTTAATGAGTCATAATCGAAAACAAAAAGTACAAGTACTTCTCAGAGATATTGAAGCATTTAAGCTTTCTGAAAATTTTTAGTGGAAGTGATGGCTTTATGTTTGTGAGGAATAGTAAATGCAAGACACAGAACTTATCTTCACTCAAATGTCTAAAGTGAATAAGACAATATAAACATATGTATGTTTAAGATGCATAATGACGAGTAAGGCATGAGAAGTATTGTTGTTAGCATAATGAACAGAAAATCAATCACTGTTCTCCAGTTTATACTGAAGATTTAAATTCATTGGACAATATTACAATGTTTTTCTTTGCAGTTTCCTAATAGGTTCTTTAACTACCTTCCTATGTTTCTACAGGCACGACAGCAGCAGGCAGAGCTCGCTCAGCAGGAGTGGTTGCAGATGCAGCAAGCTGCTCAACAGGCACAGATGGCAGCAGCATCTGCCAGTGCTGCCCAGCAGGCCGGTTCTTCTCAGGATGAAGATGAAGAGGATGACATGTGATCCCAGGGCACTGTTCAAGTTGTCTGGATTCCTTCCTGGGACAATTTTTGGCATCCAGTTTTCCCAGCGCTGTCATAAGCAGAGACATTACATGTGTTTGACTGCTGGTATTATATCTGTGTGACATTTAATGAAACACACATGGGAATGGACAGTGAAGAGAAAAATGACAGGAGATTACAAGACAACCACATGTCAGATACAATTGCCTGATTTATTATTTTTTTTTAATTGGACAGCTGTTGGGAACGTTTTTGATTAATCTTATCTCTCCCCTATTTTCTGGTTGCTTAAGTTTAATTTTGTCTTGACATTATGTTGTTAATAATTTGTAGATTCCTGGATGTGTTGTGGACACGCTGGAGGCAGTCGTGGCAAATTCTGGCAGCAAATCCCAGTTGCTTGTTTATCTGATCTATTGTCCTTCTGGTGTTATATAGGAATTGTTTCAAAGCAGCTGATTTCTCCTCTCTTGTGGATTAGTGGTCATTTTTTCAGAAGGGGTTTTCATTTGCCCTCAACTGGTTTAGTTCCAGTCCTGTTTGAAAGCTTGTGAATATCAGAATAGTTAAGTCTTTGTTAAGTAGTGAAATAAATGGGAATTTATTTTATTTTTTTTTTGTTATCGTTTCAGAATTTCTCTATTGTTTTATGTCTGACCTTGAACAACCCACAGTATTGCCTATGAACTACACCTTTCTGAAACCGATTATTTTTGTCTCATAGAACCAAAGATAAGAGGACAGATTTAACAGCCCATAGTTTTTTTTTTTTGTTGTTTTTTAAAAGGTGTAGGTGCTATTGTGATTCTCATTGCTGACTCCAGGTCAGTGTAAAGGATGTTAAGGATCATTAACATCTTGACTTTGTAAAACGCTTTGATATACAAGCTGAATTTGTTATTCCCCTTCTTTGGGTGCAGTATCAAACATTTGCATTGTGATTGGTAAATTCTCAGTGTAAAGACAAGTAACTAGTTGTGATACACTTTCACTCGCCTATAAAATTGTATTCTTTAAGCAATAAAGGAATCCTCTTTTATACGCAGTTGTCATTATAATACAGAAATATATAATAGATAATCCCTTCCCCCACCCACTATGACATCCTGTTGGGTAACGTTGTGTGTGAGCACAGAGTAGCTTCAGTGAAGCATTCACCTTGTTGAGAGCAGACGTTTTTATTAGTTGTTACTTTTTAACTTTATAATAATGGCAGGAGCAATCATAGAGAGCATGAGCACTAAAAAGCTTGTTTTAATGGGGTTTTGTATTCTCAGTTTTCAACTTTTATCTGTTATGGTTGGAGCATTTATTGGTAAGTATTCATCTTAATGGCACTTGTTAATTTCTGTAGACCACTTTACTACAATTGAAACCTTTTTTACTTCAATGTTTCCATTTACTTAACTTGTGCTACTGGCAAATATTGTGCAAGTTACTGCTTTTGTTGACTGTATTTTAGATCAGTAACCCCTATTCTGCATGTTTTACATATTTCCCTCTTCCATCACACCTGAAATCCACTATTGTTATCAGGTGTCTTCAGAACTTGGTGATGAGTTGATCATTAATGGAACCAGATGTGCTGAAAAAGGGAAATATCTAAAACATGCAGGATAAGGGTCCTCGAGCACCACTGTTTTAGATGACTTTTTCCTGTCCAGTAAAAAAAAAAACCCCATATGATTTGTTACAAATAGAAGATTACAGATTATTGTGGATATGTGGAGAAAATTCTCCTTGAGATACAGTAAATGCACTCTTTAAAATGCCTCCTTTATTATGTGGAAGAGTCATTACCATAAGGTGAAAAATAGACCTGTTTTTCTGAGAACATGGAAAACCTACTTTCTAGAGATACGTGGTTCCTGAAGGACAGCAATGTTACAAACCTGGAAAATATGATGCATAAGTATAGTATGTAAAGTCCAGTGAGCTCATACATTTACAGCTGTACATTACAACACAAGTCAATGCTGCAGTAACATTTGCTTAAAAGCACCAAATTTCTCTTTTACTGCCAAGTGGAGATTTTTCATTTTAAAATGAAATTTTTATATTTGAATGTGTTTTACTTGTAGTGCTATTGTTGAGTGTTTTCAGTTTGCTCTTTGTACTTGTATGTATAGATATCAGAACTTCCATCACTCTGCAAAAACAATTAAGCCCTGCTCCTACACATAAAAAATAATACCTCTCTGTGGTTTCCTACAGCCCCCACTCCCACCACTGTCATCCGCTACTTAGCCACTAAATGCATTAACCGTCACAGGACACATGAGTGGCTCATGCCTTGGGGATCAAACCGGTGCCATCACATCCACAGCTTTGATGAGCCTCTGGCAAAAACCCTAGATGCCAATGACATTGTTTTTTCTGTGCACATCCCCCTCCCCAACAAGGAGATGAGCCCCTTGTTTCAGTACATGCTGGCTGTTCTGCAGTTTGACATTGCCTTCAAAATGATTAATCAAATTGGTAAGAAATATATCTGGCACCTAAATTTGTTCATTTAGTCTTAATGTCTGATAAGAATGTTCTTTGTGCAGAAGATGGTGTTCACATCACTATTGAAGCTTCTCTGGCATACAGGGATGATGTAATGTCCAAGTGGACTACAATGTTTCACTCAGTGGAACAAAGACCACTCCGGTGCATATTCGGTGTCCCTAAGGTAAACATGCATGGTTTCTCTTAATACATCCAAGACAGGATATTTCACACGTTTGTAATGTTTAACATCATTTTACAGACTTATGAAAATGAAGGCCGCTTTTACCACTGTGAGCCTATATCAATAATGGAACTGGGAACCATAGCCCACAAGTATTTTCTACTGAACATACGCTTGCCAGTAAATGACACGGTCAATGTGGGCATTGGAGAGATTAAGGACATCCATGTAGTGGTGAGTTTGACTTTTGTGGTTAGAGGCAAACCAATATATAATCTGGCTGATTATTTATATATATATATATATATATATCAGCCTTAATTTTTTTGAAAGCCAGTATTTCATCAATAATAAAAGTAGTATATGATATTTAAAGAGGCACCTTTGTGGGTAGCACTTTAATTTCAATAAATGTTAACAGAGTACTATGTGTATGTGCATTAATAATGTCAATCATCAGAATTTTAATTAACTGTTTCAATTATATTTTACTGTCAATATTCTTTAAAAAAAAAAAAAGTAGATCTGTACCCCTATAATTGACTATAGATATTGGTGAATTGGCTTCAACCTTAGAAAAAATGATATTGGTTGACCTGCATATGGTGTATTTTATTAAACTAAAATAATGAATTATCATTAATTAAAAATCATTACTAAATTCAATTCTGTAACACCCTTTAAGAGTATTCACCAAAATGGAGGCTTCACTAAGGTGTGGATCACTATGAAGACGATGTTCTGTCCCTGGATATGTGTGGTTACAGCTTGGTACTGTCACCGAATCCATCTCATGGCGAGATCACCAGTCCTTCTGGAAAAGTAAGAAAATTAAGGAAGGACACCTTAACTAACTCTTTCGCCTTTTCGCCACCAATACTATACATCTACACCCACACAAATAACATTTATCATATATATTCCTGTCATATATAACATACTAACTACAGCACCACTCATTCCTCATATGAGTCAATGATGTGTTTTTTTTCCTACATTCTTCACTCATATTTGATAAAAGGAAATTGTCACCCATTGTTGTAGTTCTTCTATGATTGTTTCCGGTTGTTTGTGTCTGAATCATTGCAGTGTTACGTTTTTACGCTCGTCCTCTGACTCTATACTTCACTGTGATTCGTTGGCCAGTTTCAGGGAAATCTAGTTACAGGCTTACAATATCCCACTACTCATTAACATTCTGTAAAGAAAAAAAAGAAAAAATGCAATAATTCCCATTTGGATAAAGCAGACGAGACCAATAGAACACTTCCTTTCGTCAGTTTCTACTTTTTGTTTCAATGCCTCGAAAATCAGGCAGATGCACTTCACTGTAGATCCAGTTTTTAAAAGCACAACTTTGAGAACACAAAAATTAGGGGCGATACCTTGCAGGTTACTGATATTAATTAAATGTTAATTCCTACCCATCTATACTTTTGCCAGGTGATTTTTGACAGTAGACATGGGGGGGGCTGAGCTGAGCTGCCAACACTCCCTTTTTTTCTGGGACTCTTCCATATTTCAGACTCATCTCCCGCCCCCCTCCCATTTTGTAATTTCTTCTGGCAATCTCCTGTAATTCATTAGGTCTGAACGTCAAAAACAAAATCTGAAGACATATCATTTGACTGTTGTTCTCCAGTTGACACAGATCATACACGTCACTTGTTGACTATCTGACAACTCATAGATGCACAGTTGATCTGTGCACAAGTTGAAACTTTCCCCCGGACAGTATCACACACACACACACACACACACACACACACACACACACACACACACACACACACACACACACACACACACACACACACACACACAGGCCAATAATGGCAGCTCAGTTTTAACGTAAGAAAGTACAAAACATTATGCTTGAAGATTCTCAGTCAAGTTAAATTCAACCAGGGGATATATATCTCACTGTGTGTGTGTGTGTGTGTGTGTGTGTGTGTGTGTGTGTGTGCGTGTGTGTGTGCGTTCGTGTGTGTGTATGTGTGATTAAAGTAAGAATAGATTAATTAAAGAAGTTAATGTGAATTTAACAGTAACAATAATAAAGTTAATGTGAATTAACAATACATGCCATCTATTGAACAATAAAATTATATTTCTGGATAAATACAGTCTTTAATACAATACATTACAATAAAGAATACTTCAGAGTATTTAATCATGTACTGAAAACTTTACCATCATTTATCATCATAAAAACATTTGCTCACTTGTGTCTCCTGAAAAGACAATCCCCACCATCGCTGCAAAAATCTCCCGGATTCTGCTACTCAAATGTTGGCAGGTACGGGATTGAGGCTGTGTACTAAAGTTATACAACATAAATGTTTTTCTATTCAGTAAAAGCTGAGTGCAGTCAAGATCTTTCTTCTGTCAGTGAGAGCCTGAAGCCACAGGTAAACCCTCTGTCAGGTACTTACAGACCAGAGGATACATGCTTTTAAGAGCAGTAGGTCAGTGCCAAGCCTGCAGCAGACACTTAATGCCAGTGCTGATGGTGTGTTTCCTGAACAGGGCCATATTTGCTCTGGGTATTTCTATGATGGTCCTGAACGTACCCATGGAATGGCTCTCCCTGGGTTTTGAGTGGACGTGGATGCTGCTGTTGGATGATGTCCAACAGGGAATCTTCTATTCCACGCTTTTTTGCTTCTGGGTCATCTTCTGCGGGGAACACCTGATGGTTAGTATCTACTCTGCTGCACTTTGCCCCACATTTTTATGTCTGTTAATTATTCTTGTCAATGGCAAACTTTGCAGGACCAGAGTCAGAGGAATCGGCTGTCAATGTACTGGTGGCAAATAAGCCTGGTGCTGTTCAGCTCATCTGTGCTCCTTATTTTTGATCTGAGTGAAAGGTAATGCCTTGAGTCCTTTTGCTGAAGTCTTTTGTGTGATATTTCCTTTAAAATTCCTTTTTAAATTAAGTTAACTCTATATTTCCTCTAAAGGGGTGTGCATCTGAACAACCCTTTCCACAGTGTTTGGGCATCTGAAACTGGGACAAAACTTGCTGTATCCTTTTACTATGTCCTATAAAGTTAGAAGTTGCTTGGGGAAAAAATGCTCCTTGACTACCCTCACAGATTACCTTCATTGTAATAGCAGCTATTTCTGTTTGTCTTTACTTCCTGTCGCTGTGCAGTATGGTGTACTGTGTGTTCAAGAATATTGGAGGGAGATTACAACATTTTTCTGCAATGTCAGAAGCAAGGAAACTACACTATAAGGTTTTTTATTTATTTATTTTTATTTAAATTACAAACAAAAGCTAAATCCAGGGAATAAAACATTACATACCCCCCCCCCCCCCCCCCCTTCCTACTGTCTTTTAAAGGGTGTCATCTTCCGGTTCAAGTTTTTGATGCTGGCAACTCTTGCATGTGCTGCCACAACTGTAATATTCTTCATCTTAAATCAAGTAAGAATAACCCGTTTAACTGGTTTTATAATAACATTGCCTTACATTACCTGTATTGTAGTGGAACAATGTTTTCGCACACCCATAACATTTTTGTTTCAAATATTATTATTAAATATTTGCTGATTTTTTGTGTGTGTGTGTGTGTGTTTTTCAAAAGATGTGAATGCATCAGACAAACCCATGCAAATTATTATTATTTATTTGTTCATTGTTTATAAGAGGGGAAAAAAACATTTCAGTATGTTACGTCCTGGTTGTTTTTCTGCTCAAACATCCAGTTTAGACCTCGACAGAAGAATGCATGGGTAGAAGGGAGTATGTGGGATTTCAGTAACTTAAGAAATATAATGTAATATCATAAATACATGAGGTGTACAAAACCTTTTTTTTCACAGTTTGTATATATATTTTATATTTGTTCTATTCTTTTTATTGTTCAGGTTGTAACTCCATTGTTGGTTGGTTGTTTGCTGCTGTCATAACCAAATTATTTCCAGCAAGGATAAATAAAATGTCTATTGCATTATATCCAGTTTGAATCCATGTTCTTAACATCCACCAGGTGAGTGAACGGCACTTACACACCGGTGACTACACATTTCAAGTCCACAGTGCTTTTCTCACAGGAGTTTATGGCATGTGGAACCTGTATGTTTTCTCCATTATGTTCCTTTATGCTCCTTCCCACAAGCATAGAAGCAAAAAGTCGGATGAGACAGGTATGTAATATTTCTGTTCACAATGTATATCTGTAATCCATCTGTTTTGTCTATGATCATATTTCCTCATATTTCACAGATATGTTTTGGAAGGCAGCGAACCAAAAGACACAGCTGACGAGTGATGAACAAGGACCAACAGAGATCTACAAGATCACTGGAAAAGTGGCTGAGGAGTAGTTGAATTTGTTGTTTTTGTTTTGTGTGGGTTTATTTTTTTAACGTTCTGTTTCTATTTTTGATGTTATTGCTACAATAAACAGAGATAATGTAACTTGAGACATATGTATTTTAGAAATGTTTGTAGAACTCACATCAGAGAAACCATGTATAAAACTAATCCTGCTGCACAAGTCAGCCTTAATATAATGACCACTGGCAGAAAAAGTGGTAATAATGTTATTTTATGACAATGGTTCCTTTCACTCACATATTAGAGAGCAAGCATTTAGTCCATAAAGCAGCAAACTGAGTAATGACCAGGTTTATATTATACACAGCAAATAAATAAAAATCTTACCAAGTGTATTTTTTGTCATTTCTTTACAAAATATCTCAACACACTTAAAATAAGATATAATCACCTAAAGAGTAACTTTTCAGTCATATATAATCAATTTAAGACAATTGATCTTGAAAATCTAATTACAAGTAATGTTACCAAGATAATTTTTAAAATATTGAAGATTTTATTAAGCAAAATCTCTTAAAATAACATTTTCAAGATGTATTGTTCAAACTGAAAATGTACTCTTTTGTCTTATTTTAAGTGGGATGAGGTATTTTAATGAGAAATGTACAATTAGAAAAATACATCTGGGAGTATTTTTTCCCACTGTAAGTCACTTTGCACTGGAAACAAACAAGAAGATGTGAGGATGTTCTGATCCAGTAATTTGACCTGTGTCTAGGCTGCTCAGATGCCAACTCTTGCCCTTTTGTTTTGTTTGTAACACATCAACTTTGAGATCTAATTGATCACTTGCTACCTTGTGTATCCAACCTCTTGACAGGTTCCACTGTATTGAGATAATCAACATTCATCCCATTTTGCCCATCAGTGGTCAGAATGTTATAGCTGCTTTGTGTATGTAGATGAAGAGATAGTGAAGGAGGGTCAAAGGACAGGGGACGTTTGGGACTTCATCTATTTCTGTGATTGATTCTTCTGTCCAATCAACCTTGTAAAGCCCTGTGAGATTACATTGTTGTGAATTAGGAATTAGGTCTGAATTGAATAAATGAAGGGAAATGAAATATTTTAGAGGCTTCAGTATTTGCCTTGACACTTCTCTGGCCAATACAACTTCATTTTGACTTTAATGCAAATTGATGAACAAAATAACCGAAATCATAAATTTGTTTTATTCAATTTAAGTTTTAATGTATTCATGTTCAGGGTGTGACAATTATTTGGACTAATGTATAGTAGATTAATAAAACCACCAGTCAATATTTTACACATGAACCTAGACCTCCAAAGATGTTTGCAGTTGTGTAGTGTTTTCTTGTTTAGTTGTATACATAGAGACTGTATCTGAATGACTGTCCTGCTCTGTGTTTGTTTTTGGGAATCATATTAGCCTTATATTAATATTACATTTGTATCTGTCCACCCATTAAACACCAGAGTAGCTGCCAAGAAATGAATGCTTCCTTCAGTTTGTTTTGAGGTGGGTTTAAAGTGATAGAGTTGTGTCCTATTTTTGCTGTAAGCTCTTCTGCTTTGAAGGGTTTTTGAGGACACTGACACTACATTGCACATCTGTTACTCAGCAGCAAAATAAACACAGCAGGATTTTACTTCCTCCAACTTTGTTTGTAAGGGACCTGTTTTAAATGTGACTTATGCTCCCTGTTTTGGGCTATTAATCATTTCCATGCATCCATCAATTTATTTAACCTTTATTTAATCAGGAAAAAAGATGCCATTGAGATTAATAACCTCTTTTCCATGGCAGTCCTGGTTAAGAGGCAACATAAAATACATAAAACATACAATAATTTACAGGACAAGTTGAAGTATGAAAAATAAGTGCAAGTCATTGAGTTAACCTGTAGCACTTCTGAGTTTAGTTTATTTGGTTATTTGACAGGGACCATATACAAGCCATATACAAGACAGCTCTAGTACCAGTTAGCTAGGAAGCTAAATTACATCTGTGCTATAACACACACACATACATACACATGCCCTACTGTTGCAACATCATACTAAAACATACATTCTACTAAAACACACACTTTATAATATATACAAAAACATATACTATCAGACATCCCAAATTCCAAAAACTCATTTCAGGGAGATGCTTATCGACCCTTCCAACCCTCCCACCACCTTTCCAAATTATTGAACGAAAATGTGTAATTCATGAGTAAAAAATTGCTAGAAAATCAATGAAGTGATACAAATTAAATATATGAGGTGTGTTTTGTGTGCCCAGACCAGGGCCATGAATTAAAGGTCTATTGGAGTCCAGAGGTCACATGACCCACACACTATTGAACAAAAACATTTAAATTGAGTAAGCATTTGCTAGTTAAATTAAATTAATATGTATTAATTATTCATTTATTTATGTATTGATTCATTCATCTGTGTAATTATTTATACATTTGAGATGAATATACAATTAATTTAATAGAGAAAAGTTTCTTTTTCTTTTTTTTTTGTTTCCGGTCAATTTATTTTGTGATAGTCCCTAAACTCCCCAACAGCAAGGAAGTCAGTGTCCGCTCCTGAAGCCTCTCCAGTAGGGTAAGGCTGAACGGACAGCTACTGATGCCTGAAGGGGCACATCTGTCAAATATCAGACTTAAGCAGCTCACAGGCCATAAGTTTGATCGCAGAGTCGGTGGAGAAGTGCCTGCACTTGCAGTGTTAAAAAAAACTCCCTTACATAGTCCAAAATCCGGAATATTTTATTTGACTTTCGGGCATCAATGAGCCTTTATCGATATCAGGGAGACTCCCCGAACTCCCGGGAGACTTGGGATGTCTGTACTATCACATCATCACATAAAAGCAATGCAAGGATACATGATCATATGTTAATTCTTACTGTGTGACAGCACATTTATTAGTGATCACATCTTTGATTAGCCTTGAGACACACCTTTAATGATAATTTAAACTGGTTAAAATTGGTCCTGTTTCTAATATGAACTAGAATTGTTTTCCATTTTTCAACTGCACTAACAGAAAAAAAGTGATTAACCAAAAGAGGTTTTAATATAACCCACATAACACTCACCTCTCACAGAGGACCGTGAGACTCATAGTTTGTCTCTGCAGAGTGATATGCATTATCTGAGAGGTGGTGGTGCAAAATCATGGATCATTTTATACAATAAACACATAGCAAAACAGATAAAACACTCAAAGGACAGTAAGTTGTATTTAGATATAATGGCACAGTGATGGTAATATCTTGGCTTTTTATCCAGAACCTTTAAGACCATTTTGTAGAGAGTGGGTAATGGTTGTATGGTGGTCACACCTGCCTGTGAACACTTGTACAGCAGTAAGACAGCTCTGCCCCACCACTGAAGAACAAGACTGTGGTCCACACAAACAAAAAAAAGTTTCAGTGAGTACTGCAATACAAATACAAATATAAACAATAATAAAAAAAAAACTTTTTTGAACATAAAAAAAATACAAAAGACACAATGACTTCATATTACAGCCATGTCGGCATCCAGCTATTTAAGAAAGCAAAAGTGTACTCCAGTACCACCTAGTGGTCAAAATATTGCACAAGTCAGACAGTTTTTTTTTATTCCTCAAGCGCTGCCCCCCCCCTGCAATGCCACCCTGGGCGCCTGCCCCATAGACCTGCCTGAAGTATCGCCCCTGCACCAACCATTCAGTTATGGGACAACCCACTCTACCTCCTGAGTGCTATTAATAAGTGCTATACATTTACACAAGTTCCCCAAACAATAATTGTCTGATGCAAACCAAGACATCTTTCAGTGTTATCAATACTCTTTCTATTTCATGTACATTGTGGAAAAAAAAAATATTTTGACATTTACTTTTGTTTTCCAACAATAGAAACCCTGGCAATCCATCATCATCATCATCATCATCATCATCATCATCATCATCATCATCATCATCATCATCATCATCATCATCATCATCATCATCATCATCATCATCATCATCATCATCATCATCATCATCATCATCATCATCGTGTGTTCAAACCTGTCACCAGGGGGCGTTCTTGTCTTTTCCACAGTAGACAGAAATAAGAGACTCCCAGCCCAGAAGCTCAGACTCCAGTCAGTCAGTCTGTGTGTCTGTGTGTCAGTTCGTGTCCTCTGTCGCTGTGTTCTTCATCAACAAGGCTGAATGTGTCATTTGTCCGTTGTGAAACTGTTCAATCGACCAAACCAGAGTACGTTTTTAATCTCAGGGGCTCCTCGTGGATTATCTCATGGCTCTACTTTGAAGAAGAAAAAAAAAAACAAAAACTCCGTGGGATCCGACAGACCAGGTGAGTGTGAGCACAGAGATTACATGAATAATCTGTTAGTGACTGTGACAAGACAAGTGAATGGACACTGACAGTCTGCTGTAGTTAAATACCAGCTACAGTGTGACTTCTATCTGTGGAAAACACACTGCCGTTTTATACACAGATAAATGTAGTATTCAGACCAGTTTAATTTGCTATAATATTACAGAAATTCATTTAATTTAAATAGACTGTATCCATCCAGGCTGTCTTTACATCAGAGCTATGACTGACAGGTAGAAGAGGAAGTTTTGTGAGTGAAATTCTTATGGGTAAATCACTGAATGTCAGATTTACTGTATAAAAAACACAGGATGAATTAAAACTTGCCCCCCCCCCCCAAGTTAACTTGTGAATCTACAGATCCTTTAAACTAAAAAAAAAAAAAATGTCCTATGAAATTCAGAAAAGGAGTCAAAGATCATGTTGTATTAAACTGATTGCTGGAACCATTGTTCATCCTCTTTGCTTGTTGCTTGTGGTTCAGCTGCTGGCGTTTGGTTTGACCTTATTCCAGTCTTCTTTATATCAGGTTTATGTCTTCAGCTCAGTCTTTAACACTAAACTGACTCTATTATATTTTAGCCGCTGGCTTGATCCTATTCAATATTTTTTTCCTGACTTCTAACTGTGTGAAACACACAGTAGTGTATTTGCAGGAATAGAAACCCTGTAGGGTCAGAAGGGTGGAGTTCAGCAACTATTTGTGTCATATTTTACAGGAAAAGACTCAGATATGGAGTGATTTGTTGTATTTTCTTCCCTAATACTGGAGGTTTGGGGCTTTGACTGAACTTGGAGTAGATGCATGATGTATCCTGTGTACTAAGAGTGGAAGGACATATTGGTTGACTATTATATTAGTTTTATATTACTGTATTACGTCTGAAAAACACTATACGTTCTTAACCTTTTATCAGCAAGTGACTGTTTTAAGTAGTGTCTGCACACATTACAACATTTGAAAGTGAGGACAGTGAAGCAAAAAATCTCAGGTCTAATGTGGTCTCCGGGGTCTGCAGGAACAGTGAGTGTATCTGCTTTGTTAGGTACCAAGCAATGGTACTAATGTAAGGAATGATGTTCAAAGGGATAATGTGGATGTAGACAGGGGTCTGGATCAGCACTTATGTTGGTCTGATGTTCTAAAATGTATGTCTCTTTCATGTTACATATGTTTTTATTTTAATTTAATTATTTTATACCTAATTTGATTTTTTATGTATTTTTTTCCAATTTGCCACTTATGGGTAAAGAAGCAAATATATTAACTCTCTTGATCTTGGATTTCTACATGACATTAAAAAAATTAGAAAAAAAAACATCACAAAAGTAATAAAGTCTCATTAGGTCCTCCCATACTATACTAAGGTTTACATTTAGAATTTAGAACTTATAGAACTTTGAGAGTATTTATGTAAGTGCCTTATGAAAGGTTAATAGTTAAGTGTAAATATCAGATTTTTGTTTTTAATGTTTAATGTCTATTACCTAGATCACACAAAAATAGTGCAATGATACTGGGTGTTATTTGGACTGCAAATACAGATCCCACTGTCAGGACTGCATCAAAGCTCATTACTGAATTGCTCACATGCTTTTAGTGCTTGAAAAAAAACCCTGATATGTCAAATATTGAGGAGTAAATCTCATCAGTTTCAGCTCATAAACATGAACACAGTTTTGTTATTGATGTTACATTCGCAGAATTGTCACAAATAGGATTATATTCTTAGATTATAAAATTGGTTTTAATGGAAAAATACTGGGCTACTGAAATATAAAGCTTAGAAGCTGAAACACAAATCCACAAATCCAATTGAGCTGCAGCACAAAATTGTTTGGTATTGCCAAGCAAACAAGTAGAACTCTGGTATACAATGTTAAACTAAATAAAAGCAACCTTAATTTTGCATTATTCTCATATACCCCTGAAAATATGCAGAAATACTACATACTAAATACATACAATACATACTACAAAAGCCTTAGAAGCTTAATCAAGGTCTGAAAATTCGTCACAGGTCGTTTTGGACCTGTAGTACTTTTATACCATTAATCCATATAGACATTGCATTGGCTGCATTCTTTCTAAATGGAACAATATTTACATCCTTGTCAATAAAAATCAAACAAATGAATGAATAAATATTTTCACTGACTGAAAATCTGACGGGTGGCACGGTGGTGCAGTGGTTAGCACTCATGCCTCACAGCAAAAAGGACCCTGGTTCGAATCCCACACCAGACCTTTCTGTGTGGAGTTTGCATGTCCTCCCCGTGTCCGCATGGGTTTTCACCGGGCACTCCGGTTTCCTCCCACCATCCAAACACATGCACTGATAGGTTAATTGGTTAATCTAAAATTGGCCATAGGTGTGAATGTGAGAGTGATTGTTTGTCTATATATGTTCAGCCCTGCGATGAACTGGTGTCTCATACAGGGTGTACCCCGCCTTCGCCCATTGTAGCTGGATTAGGCCCCCAGTGACCCCCGCGACCCTAGTGAGGATAAAGCGGGTTCAGATAATGAATGAATGAATGAATGAATGAATGAAAATCTGACAGCGATCATGATTTGATTAGTTGTGAATCCCTAGAATAATAAAAGGTCTTGCTTAGTATCGTACTGGGATTGAAAATGGTTTGATTTCCAGCTGTTCATGAAGAATGATTTATTTATATGATGGTGTGTGCTATATATGACCAAAGTTCATGCCAACATGGGTTTGACAGTCGTAATACATACTTAAAATACTGCAATAAGTTACAGTAGAATTAAGTCTTTTTTTTTTTTTACACAAAGATGCGTGCACACCATATCCATTTGTCTATTTAATCTAAACAACAACCAGTGACCAAAGGGATCTATTTATCTGTAAAGTTTAATAGGGTTTGAGCCATTAATTGTAAAAGTATATCAATAAATGTAAATAATTCAGGTAAAATGCAGTTTCTCCTCTTTTCACTAGCATCAGTAGATGTTTAGAGATTCCATCGTCACTGTGGAAACACTATCATCTTCTACAACAGTGATTCACCCATAAAAACCATGTAGTTTGACAAATGGCAGGGGTTGTAGATGCTTATTTTTCCATTTAGTAAATGATGTATTTTGGGGAAAAAAAATCTGTTTTCTCTGTTTTGATGTAATAATCCCTGAATTCTTTTGATCATCTTCATGATAAGTAAATTAAATATAAGAAGATAGCAGATTTTTTTTCAGAAAAATACAGAATGCAAAAGGCAATATGAATAAAATGGTGATATATCACTTTAAATTATTGAATATTGAGAAACGTCCATTTGAAAATCAACACAAAAATAGTTCTCGATCATTAAGTTATAATTAATTATAAGGAATTATCATGACAGCAAATTAGCATTTCTACAGTAGAATATTAAACCACATATATGTCTGTATCTGTTAAACTGCTCCTGAAGGTTATGAATGGTAGCATTTGTTGCTCATCGTAACCCAGTCCAACTCCACCTGAGTGGGTTTTTGGTGATCATGTGGGTTTGGCCGGTGTTGCCTGGTTACAGTCCCTGTTGCAGACCTAAGCATGGTTTAATCTCGTGAGAGTGTTGCCCCTTCCTCCCCCCTCCCATTCGCTCCATCTATCCCTCGACTCAAATTCCACACTCAGCCTCCAGGGAGCCTGTGTGTGCGTCACTGCCCTGGTCACAAAGCCATTCAGAGAATGCTTCCAGTCGAACCACCGGACCTGCCCTGAGCTCTGTTAGTCCACAGCAATATGTGAAAAATGTTCCCCTGCTTTGGAACACGTCACAGTGTTCGCTCTTAGCCACGTCACTACAGTAAGCCAGAGTCACGAAGGCATCACAGAGTCACCGATCAACAGAAACTGTCACACATACACAGGCTTTTTACGAGCTCATCAATAAGTTAGCAGCTCCTCACAACAGGACTTCTGGGATATATTCACTATTCCTCACAGTCACTTTTAATTATATTCTTACTAGTATCACTGGTCTGATTGTACAGGGATAAATAAGCATAAAAGTGAATTACTGATGAATCCACAGAGTAAATGATGCTTCATTATTACCACCAGATAGGGCAAATAAAAGTAACATATGACAGACATCTCTATAACTAAAATGATTATCAAATTATTAATAGTTGCTAAACCAGTGGTGTAGTGTGGTGGTATACATAGTAGATTCCTAGGTGAAATCAAAACCTTCTTTAAACAAAACAAAATAAACCCAAACGGACCCAGTCAAGCGGTGTCATGGCGTGTGTCTGGATGAATATTTAAGAGCGAGGAGAAGAGCTAATGGTGCAGATCTAAATAAGCTGTTAAATCCATCGCACACCCTTTCTTCTCCCTCAATTCCACTTATGCCAGTGAGAGGAAAGGAGTTCGAACGGAGGAGGGATGCACCAGTTGAAGGAACGGAGAGGTGCACTTGTGCGAGTTTGCGCGGCGGGCCAAACTTGCAAAAGTCTGGACACACATGGGCGCAGGGTGGCATAGATGGATTTTACACACTAGCAATAAGAAGTATATAACATATATATATATATATATATATATATATATATATATATATATATATATATAAACTTTTAAAAAATATATTTAAGTATTTTTTTGTGTGTGTAGTAGTGATTGACTGATTTGTATTTTGGGGGGCTAATACCAATTTTTTTTTCTTTGTGGTGTGCTAAAATGTCAGAATTTATTTTTTTTTCAAGGAAACATTTATTGAACGAAAAGTAATATTAAAGTACTGGTTAAAAAAGATGAAAGGTACGGTAGAACAGGTAACATTGACATTTCACATAATAAAATTATTATTAATACATTCAAATAAAAACAAAACAAAGTGTTCAGTGCACTCAAGTCAGTTCTTTGTAAAATAAACATCAAGGTGAGGAACATGGAGGTGCTGTGAACTTCATCTGTCAGTAAATCATGACAGAGATAAAACATTTATAATGCAACAGGCTGATACCAATACAAGAAAAAAACTAAATATCAGCAATTATATATAATATCATTAGTGTCTGGGGATATTTTATTGTACATATGGGGGCTTTGGCAGCTTAAAGGTTGACAACCACTGATTTATCACAACTCAAGTCACTGTACACACACAGGATACAAAAGTGTGAACTTCACCTTTAGTCATACATTCACATTTAACCTTTTGTTTGTGGATGCAGATTTTGTAAAAATATCAAACATTCAGTCTCTTGGTTTTAATTGGTACGACATCTGATGTGGATTTGACTGAGAGGGAGTGTTATTAGAGTGACAGTATCCTGAGATTATTATGGTAACAGGCTTTCAGACAGGGGTTTGATGCTGATGTCAAGGAAAGGAGACGTTGCCATGGAAACTAAACATCATAGATAGAGACCATGTTCATGCCTTGTATTAACTAGGGATGGGCAGATGGGCATTTTACAGAAGAGGATTAGGGCCAATGGGGGGGAAAAATTAAGGAGGAGGAGGAGTACAGCAGGCTGACATAATTAGATAAGCAAAAGGTGAGTGAATGTAAATGATTTGAAACTTGTGTACCTACTTTTGTGCAAAAAAACCCACTCATGCCTATTTTACTTTTGCTTGGAACCCTTCAGATACATTAAAAGTCACCTACATCCATTATTATGTTGCATGCCATAAAGCAACACTGACACTCTACCTGAATGTCAGAAAAAAATTGTAACTTTGAGAAAAAAGTTATAATTCTGATTTAAATATCAGAGTTCTGACTTTTTTCTTAGTCTACTACAACCTGACCAACCAAGGAATTAGTAAATTACAAATATCCAATTAGTTTCTTTAACACGGTTTCAGACTTGCAAGATTCAAATAAAAACAATGCCATAAACATTAATTCTGATGTTCTACATTCTATAAGCACCACCCCTTCAAACCTTGGTTGACATTAAAAAATAGGATGTTGTCTAAGCTCCAAGTATAAACAAAATACTCCTTATTTTTATGGGGGAAAAAAACTGCCAGCTGAGATATCCACAACAATAATGTAAAAACATATCAAACTCTAAACATATGTACAGATTAATGTGTAGATGTAACATTAAATGTAAGCAGTAAATGGACTGTCACTAACATAGACCTGCAGGTGACCACAATGTTTTCTAAATCTACCAGAATTAAACTGGACTACATTTAGGATTCAGCACTTAACATGTGAAAAGTCAGAACTAGGATTCAAAGCCTTTATTCATTGGACCTACTCTACTAACTGAACCACGGCCACCTGTTATTTCACATATTTAAAATCTGAAATTGTGGAATGTTTACTTTTTTATTGAAAAAAAAAGCAAATGGGCTGTTATTTTAACATTGTAGTCTTACAATTACAATGGCACCAAACTTACCTTTCAATTTACAGTTTTATTTTCTCAAAATGATAAAAATACATACAAATCTGGTTTTGTAAAAACTCCAGCTACTTTTGATTTAATTATTAGCATAAAAACATTCTCAAATAAACAACTTTGCATTGTATTTTACTTTCAGTTTATGGTAAGTTTTACCCTGCCCTCTGAAGGGGAGAGGGATATTGTTTTTGAGTTTGTCTGTTCGCAACTTTACGCAAAAAGTCTTGGACCAATAGCCATGCAATTTTCAGGAAAGGTGGTCCAGAATAGATCCCATTAAATTTTGGTGAATGTAGGTCAAAGTTACAGTAACTAAAAATGTGTTTAACCGTGACAAGAGATAAGGCAAATGTTGGTTCTCACATAATAATAATAATAATAATAACAACAACAACAACAACAACAACAACAACAACAACAACAACAACAACAACAACAATAATAATAATAATAATAATAATAATAATAATAATAATAATAATAATAATAATAATAATAATAATAATAATAATAATAATAATAATTATTATTATTATTATTATTATTATTATTATTATTATTATTATTATTATTATTATTATTATTATTATTATTATTATTATATCCTGTATGGAGCATTTGTCTGCACGTCAGTTGTTTGTTAGTTGTCTGTGTTTTGACCTGTGTTACTGTCTTGTGTCGTTTTTAAGTATTTTGTTGTTTTGTGTTTGCTTTTATGTCACTTTTACTTGCAGTCAAATCTACCTTCGGTACAAATAAAGTTACCTTATCCTACCTTAGAGGGAGATGGGTGGAGTGGTCCCTCTTGGTTGGAGATCCATGTAAGGGTCTTAATTGTGAGTGAATGAGTGATGGATGGATGGATGGATGGATGGATGGATGGATGGATGGATGGATGGATGGATGGATGGATGGATGGATGGATGGATGGATGGATGGATGGATGGATGGATGGATGGATGGATGGATGGATGGATGGATGGATGGTGGATGGATGCCACTTATACTTATTGGTTTAACTAACAAATTGTTGAATCATGCTCATCTGTACTATTAAGGTGTCATCACATCTGTCCATGTCTGTTCACACCTGGATTAAGATATTTGTGTTTGTGTTCAGTGATGTTTTCTGATCAGGTCTTACATCCTTCTCTCTCTACATGCAAACAAACAAACTCAGCAATACCCTAAATCATCCACACAGTGAGGCTCAGATTGACACAGACACTGTACTGTAAGGTGGAGACTTTTATTGTCCAGTGCAGGAGCTGAGGTTGTAAATCACAATGTCCACCTTAAATTGTGATTTGGCAACTTTGGTTATTCTATTAGTTTTCATGACTCACTTTAGAGATGTTTAGTGTACCTTTAAGTCAGTAATAAATGTATTCAGACCTGTATGAAGTGCAGATATGCTTTTATGAAGCACCAGTAATATTATTATTAGCATGCACTTTTAAAATGCAGAAATGTGACACATTTAGGGGGGCTGACTTTCATTTATGGATATGATGTCAGCTGAATAAGCAGTCTTTAAATCTGTCCCAGGACATATTCATCTTTACACTGGTCAAACAATGAGGACATACTGTACCAAACCACCTCAGTGGATTCAGACTTTACATCACTTCTTGATAGTTTAACACACACCCCATATGTTACTGTTGACTATTAAAAAAAAGCCTTTCAAGTACAAATGTCAGCTGTGTTGTGCTATAAGTAAGTTCTTTCTTCAATTCTCATGTATTGGAGCAGTTTATAAATCTCTGCTGTATCTGTGCTATCCTTTATGGAGGTGTGTCCTTCTCATACCAGATCTGGTGGTGACTCTACACCTGTCCATGTGACACTGTCTGCCAGGTCACTGGTCAGTCATCCTGTACATGATCTCACTGACATTGTGGGACTTGTCATATTGCTGCAGTAGGATATTTATAGATGATGTGCTTTGTTTGGTCCCACATGACATGCAGCTCAACTGACACAATTACACAAACTGACTCCAGTTCTCTGGTGCGTCTGTGCAGTATCAAGAGAATCAGTGGAGTCTCTGAACGCAGCCATTATGGTTCAATTTAATTAACTTCTCTGTAAACCTCTCCTGGCTGTCTCGTTTCTGTGTGGTGGATCTGGAGGGGTTGTGCTATGTGCTGTGCTTAAATATAGCAAGGCACCTGAAGATTTTGTACAAACTACTACTATTTGATAATAACAGCAAAAAACATTTTCATTTCTATTTCTTCTTCACTAGCATTGTGAATTGTAGCCACTGCACTGAGGTAAATTTCTCAAAAGGTCATTTGATTGGCCTATTCATCTGTCAGGTGATTGACAAGGCCAATTAAATGCTTTTCTACTGATAAAATAATCTATGAAATTAATGTAGATACAATCCTCAACATTTAGTATTTTAGTTGAAATCTATGGGTGAATGCAGCCCTTCAAATAGAGACTGATGAATCCATATTGTCGCGCCAAATAAATTCATATAATCTCTAAACTTCACCAGATATATTATTACATGCCATTAAATCAAAACACTGTAGACATAAATGTCAGTAGTCAACACTGAATGTGTGATGTTGATGAGTGTTTAGACACTGACAGGAGAGTTGGACATTTTCACTGTCCTTAAATGAACCACACAAATTTACATATTCCACCTATAACAGAGCAGTTATGTTTAATACTGTTTAATTTGTGTTGAAATGAAAACAACAGATACTGGACCATGCGGTAAATTATAAACTAGACAAGGAAGTAAATTGGTTGCTTAGCAACTGTAAAGCATTGAGTAATAAAACATCTTTGGTTTCAGCACTGTACCTCAACAGATGTGTGAGTGTTTGTTGAGCAGATTAATGATTTATCCTGGTAAAATATAGGCTGTCCTGTGTTACATAGTGCAGCCTAATGCTCTCTTTGCTCAGTCTTTAATATTCGGATGTTTATAGTCAAAAGAAAACCCAATCTCTGCTCTGCTCTGCTGCCTAAATGTACAAAATTATACCATGTATTAAATTTTTTTTTTCATGTTTACTGAAGCTTCCTGTATTCAACATCTACCATCATGCATCTAATATATACAGAGTAATCAACCCTAACCCTAACCCAACACATTAAACATAAAACTCTCAGAGCTTGTTCCAGTCACCTCCGGGTCACATGCACACCACACAAGAAATAAACATATCACCATTGTTTTTTTTAAAAAAAAGAAGAAGACTTGCAGCTACCAGCCGCAGTGTGGTGTGTCATGGTCCACAGATTTGGAACAAGCTAGACCTTAGTCTAAAAGCTTCCCACTCCCTCCACATGTTTAAAAAGAATTTAAAAAAGAAACTCCTGTGTACACATTTTTAAGTACGTAAGAAAGTAAGTAAGTAAGTAAGTAAGTATGTATGTATGTATGTATGTATGTATGTATGTATGTATGTATGTATGTATGTATGTATGTATGTATGTATGTATGTATGTATGTATGTATGTATGTATGTATGTACAGTATGTATGTATGTATGTATGTATGTATGTATGTATGTACAGTATGTATGTTTGTATGTATGTATGTATGTATGTATGTATGTATGTATGTATGTATGTATGTATGTATGTATGTATGTATGTATGTATGTATGTATGTACAGTATGTATGTTTGTATGTATGTATGTATGTATGTATGTATGTATGTATGTATGTATGTATGTATGTATGTATGTATGTATGTATGTATGTATGTATGTATGTATGAATGTATGTACGTACGTATGTGGTGGGGAGGGGGTCTACCTCTGCACTCAGAGTGCTTTTCTAGTTTCCTATGACATCGTTTGCTGCATTTTTGTCTTGTTGTTTCTTGTATTTAAAAAAAAAAAAAACCTCATCCATATTTGTCTGTGTGTTTTGTGTGGTGTTTTTCTTGTGTTACTCTTGCACTGTTTTCATGTTGTTACGTCTGAGTCTTCTCCTTTACATTTCTCTTTGTTGAAGTCAACACCTATTGACATTTAGCTTGGGAAAGGCCCATACATAATATTTGAACTGATCTAGTCAAACTACCATATCCTGGAGCCACTTCCTATGAGGTGTAAACTCACACCCCAGAGCAGAAGACTACTCATCTGACTTTCTGACCAAAATACAGTGCAGACTATTGTTTCTGACAGAAATGATTCAGTCAACTGTCAGTGTTTTCTCTTCTGCTGAGAAACTGGCACCCCTCCCACATGGGTCAGTGACTCTGTGTGTAAACTGTTGCTACTCGTGTTTTCCACCTGTGAATGAGAGAAAGTTCAGGTTACAGCCTAAGCTTCATCAGTCAATCCATTATTCATTAGAGCCGATCTCCATAATAACTCATATATCTCTTGACACTTTCTGCTGCCTGCACAGTGCTGCCCTCTGCTGGCAGATTAGCTCATCACACTGGCATTAATGGAGCAGGCAATAAAAATAACATTTCTCAATTTCAAGGAGCTGTCCTTGGCAGACAATTTATTTGAGACAAGGCCAGAATATGTTGCTCTGATCAATTCAATTGTATTTGGAACAGTCTAATAAGAACAGGAAATATCCCACCCTCAAATCTGTGAATCAGTAACACAGAGACTGAAGGCAGAAGCTGTGTTTATTTGTTCACTACAGTATGAAATAAACATGGTCAATACGTTTTTTTAAATCCAGTAATGTAATTCTCCAAATGTAATTCTCATTACATCTACATAACTATCTACTGGAATATACAGAAAATATGGAAACAGTTCTCTAAGTTGAATCTCAGAAAAATGTATCATCTGGATAGAGAAAAGAGTAAAGATTAACCAAGTGTGGATATATTACAAGATTCTTCAAGAAAACTTCCAGATAGATAGATAGATAGTGCCATCCATTCAGTGCAACAATCATAAAAACACACATAAAATCTTAAAATCTAAAAAAGCTAAAAGAACTAAAACATAAAAATATTACAAACTAAAAGAGCTAAAAGATACATGCATATCCTACTTTTTGTTATGCACAGACCCCTATTTGCACAAGACCTTACATAGCAGCATTAAAGTGACTACTGCAGTGGGATAAAAGCTATTTCTAAATCTGCTGATTTTCTTGAGTAGATTTTAAACAATCTATTCAAGAGAGTGTGAGACCTACAAAGTCCAAATGCAGTTCACTCTAAATACTCACTTTCACATGTAGAAGCAGAGGTGTGCAGAGACATTTTGGGGCCAAGTGGTCGGGGGGGGGGGGGGGGGGGGGGGGGGGTTGTGCGCACGAAACATGTTATTATAGTGTGAGATTAAAAGAAAAAACATTACATGTACATGTTGAATGCAATTTGACTTTTATTTGTAACATTCTATAAAAGTGAGTGTTAAACTTGTTTTCAATGGTTGAAAAGTCTGATAAAGTCTATATCCTATATTATCTATATACAGTCTGATAAAGTCTATATACTATATTATCTATATACAGTCTGATAAAGTCTATATCCTATATTATCTATATACAGTCTAATAAAGTCTATATCCTGCCTATATGGCTCATGGGGCATGAGTACATGTACATGGCCGTTCCTAGTAGACTAAAGACTAACATCTTCCAGCCGCTCAGCAGCTGCTACTGCAGAGCATCTCATTGGATGAACGGTGCATGAGTTCACGTGATAAAGGAAGAGAGATAGAAGTCACAAAGTGCGTGCCCATTTTGGGGCATTTTAACAATAGTTTTTAATCGTGAAAAGATCATTTCAACATTGGCTGCACGAAAGTGTTAATAATAATAACCATCATCATCATCATCATCATCATCATCATCATCATCATCATCATCATCATCATCATCATCATCATCATCATCATCATTATTATATAATTATTAATATATAAAAATGAAGTTTCAAAAGGGCACTTAATAAAGGGCAAAGAGGCTAGTGCTCTAGCACCCCCTAGCTTCTATCTGTGCAGACCTATGTGTAGAAGCCATTTAGTTCAGATGTTTGTGTTTTAAACTGTGCACATACTTCCTGCATTCCCTTGTTGCATCTTAATAAAGAGAAATAAAGATGCATGTTCATTATAATCCTGCAAAACCAACAAAGCTATAGACAAACTCAGCCATATGTATTGTGTGTCCCTACAGTATGTGCTAGTGCGACTAAATGCTCCAGGCCTTTCAAAATGTCAGTGATTGATGAAACATATGCAAAGTGAATGCTAAAAGTTACTCTTTGGTTAATAAATACTTACTTCCCAGCTATCACAAATGATAAATTAATGATAGATGTTGATTTAAATCTGCTGAACAACGAACCAAACTGAATTCCTTTTTAATAATAGTTTCTTCCACCTGATGGCAGCATTGTGCAGTCTAATTTCTCTTTTCCCTTCGTTTTTGTTCACCCTTTATTATTTGGGCATTGTTTGAGTGCCAATTCATGACTGATACTATTCCTAACTCTGATATATTGTACAAAATAATAATAAGAATTTTATCCATTTCTTCAGTACCTGATCACATGATTTGACATATCTACCTTTGAACAGGTTAGTTTGGGAATGTAGTGTCATATGTTAACAGTGCCTTAAAACACATAATTTTCCATTTTTTTAAAATCATACCAGATAGGGAATATTTCCTGTTCCTTATGAATCAAATACAGGTCAGATATGGAATATTGACACATGTAGGTTTTAAGGGACACAGCTTTTGAGAGCATCGTGGGAGTGGAAAAGTGTCACATTGATATGCAGGTGTTCAACAAAGGCTCTTTTTTCGCTTGCGTGCAGGTGTGTTAATAGGCTGCAGGGCCTCGCTCTCATCTGCCCATTTCGCAGAAACAGAAACCTGCTCTCTGTCAGTGGATATCCAGACCACTGTGTTCATTGTCTTATAGTTTATTTACTGCTGCATATTTCACACCGATCACAATAAACATTACATAACATCAAGGTTTCAGGTGAAATGTTTACTGAACACAGGATAGACCAAGGTGTAAGTGTCAGGTTTTGGTTCAGTGCAACGTGATATTTTGAGCGCCAGGGTGTGTGTTTATGCATGTAGGAGGCGGTTTACACATTTTCTTCATTATTGTCACACCCAAGGGAGATCCCAGGCCTCTGCAGACATGTTTTCCATCCTGTTTCATAAGCATATGTTCATATATGGGCATCTTCCTTCCCTCTCTTTCTTTGCACTACGTCTGTTTCCTGAAAACTCCCCACCCCCCTGATCGCACACACATATACACTCCTACTCATGCTTGTTAGCAATAAGCAGAGGTGGGAGTGAGTCTTTCCCATACAGGAAATAATGTGGTTAATACTCATTTGGGTACCAGGTCTGATAGATTATTGTGCCCCTTGCTTTGTGCATTTTCATGTTATTATTCTGTTGCATGCAAGTTACATCTGCAGCCATTTGTTAAAAGACACCCAAATGTTCATATGTACGTTAAATTAATATCCTTTATTGCAGTTCTTTCATTGGAAGAGGAAGAAAGACCTGTTTGATCTGCAGGTGTGAGGAATTATTTCACATGTGCAATATTCTTTTCGGCTTCCTTCTGTTCTCAGGAATTATGGTGTAGTGCATATTGCTTATGAAAATAAATCTGTGACTTTCAGAGATTTACATTCTTAATGCTATATGTATGTGCACCTCTTAATTCAGGGAATTTGCCAGAGGATCAGTGTGAACTGGGTGGCCTCCATCTGGCCCTGGTGGATGCAGATACTGTTGGAGATTAGCTGTCCTATCTGCACAGCTCTAATATAGACACATGTTGTCTTTGAAGTAGGACAAGCAGCCTCATCAAGTTTTGCCACAAGGGACAGAAAGTATTGGCCTTTTTTTTGCTTTGAATTAACAACATAAAGTGTTGTCCTGTAGTTTTTCTGCAGATGATTTCAACATTTTCCATTTGATGTGTTGTGGGTTGGTTTTGGTGTACATAAATGAAATCATTAGTGTGAGTGACTTATTACTGGAGGGCAAAATGTGTAATTATCACACTCCCTCTTCTTGTTGCCTCCTTGTGACATATTATCAGCTTTCACAACAACTAGGTCACTGCAGATCCTGTTTCCATAAAAGTGCTTTCCATGAAACTGCCTGCCAGGTGCTGACTTAACCTCTGTCTGTTAGGGCAATAGGAAAAAAGGTTTGCATTGTTTTTTCCAGAAATAATTTTTTGCACAAAATAAGCCTTTGCATAACCACAGTATGTTTGCTAATGAGCAGTCTATCCAGTTTGCACTATGTGTCTGTGTGCTTCTGTGTCCACTTGTGTGCCACGTGTCTGTGAGACAAGAATCCCAGCCACCTTGATCCTTGCAGCAGGAGTCGACCAGGGGAATGTCGGCCTCCACTTAACAAACATAAGGGTCTGGCAGTTAAGAGAGGAAGACATAGCGGCAGTCGGGATGTCACCCTGCCTACAAAATCTGCTCAGCCACTGGTTACATGCCTGGAATTCTTTCTACAAGCGGCTCCTTCCTGCTTTGATTTTTTTTTTCTCTGAAACATTTTCCTCTACCAGACAGTGGCAAAGGAAATATTTTCCAGTCCAGAAATAAGTTGCTTTTAATTGCATTTCCTCATGAGTATACAGTTGGTGGTCTGTACCGCTGTAAAAATGCCCCTTTGATTGATGTTCATTAGGGGCGAAACAGGGTGGTATGCTGCTCAGCATTGCACCCGCGTTCCATTGGAGTTACACTGTTCTGAAAACAAACCGCTGTAACCGGCCCTCGCATACTTTCCCTGTGAGATCCTGGTTGGTCCTTTGAATGAATACAGCGTTATAATGCTCCAATATGCATGACTGAAAAAGACTCAGTCATCATTTGCACTCTCTACACCAGAATGGGTTTGCATATCATAATGTACGAGGTCACTCTTGACTGAGGTAATGAACACAGCTGTGCTTCAGGAGGATGACTTGCTCATTTTGACAAATAAGTAGTCTACCTCACACTTCAACTCTGCCCTTTTATGGAGTAAAAACAAATGCTTCTGGGTCTTTGTGACCACATGATGGCATAACTGTTCTCACAATTGTAAATCATTTACTGCAATGTGATAATGTATATTCAAGGGTGCTGTGTACCTTTTGTTGTCAAACTATGTATGTTACAATAGAGTTCTCATGAAAAGAACAGAGGGCTAACTGTAGACAATGTGCACATAGTTTATGAGAAACAAAGAAAGACCTGTTGACTTTAAAGTTGAGAAGTCCAGCAAGAAATCCCGTTAAAGGATTTCATGGACTTTAGCTGCTGGTATGCATACAGGCTTTTGTTCAGCTTCCAGCATTCCTTCTTTTTAAATGTATATGTATTTTTCATAAAACACGTGTCTGTTCATCTGTTACTGAACATCCAGCCTGCATGTTCTAAACATGTGACTGCATCACAGAGAACATGCACATTGGCTTTTACTCTACAACCACAAAACATTTGCACACAACACATAATATACATTTATAATAAATGCAATGGCATGTTGATAAAGGTCTTTTCTGTTCTTGATAAAAAAAAAAAAAAATCAAAATTTTACATACTCAGGTCTTGTACTGGGAAAAAAAGTAACAATAGTACAATTTAACTTTTGCTCCATTACAAATACAGTTCCTGCAGGATGAAGTACAAATGCAGATGTAATGTAGCAGGTAATTGCACAGAATGTAAGTATTATTACCAAAACAGCCATTATTACATGGTCACATGTGCTTTGAGTTACTAATGCATCCACATGTATTTAGCATTTGGGTGCAGAGTAGGAGGGTGAAGCTAATCTTAACCTGTTTATGAAATAGTTCATGGTCAGTCTCTAAATACATTGTTTTAGAAACTCTGTAAAACTGCAATGTCTCTAGGTACAAGTATGTGTAAAGTACTGGTACTTTACAACCAGGCAGAATAGCACCTATTCAGATTGTTGAAAGTCCACAAAAAACAAAAAGTGATATCTCTGAAATGTTCTTACTTAAGTATTTCAAGAATTTAATATATAAATGTAATGTCACTCAAAAAGTTTGCACGGGATGACAATAGAAAACTGCTTCAAAGGTTCCTATGTCTTTATACTGTGACCCTTGAGCACAGTTAGGTGGATGGTTGGAATTCTTTCTCACTTAATGGTACTAATTCATTGCTGTGACTCTCTCTGTGTATGCAAACTCTCTAGCAATAACGTGTCAGGCCAAAGGGTGGATTAGTAATCCTCCAAGACTTCAGGGTTACTGTCAGGTGACATCCAGGCAAGGACATGCTATGATTCAAAAGCTGCAAACACTTGAGGAGCCTCCCTATAAGGACACTTCAAATAAGGTGCCCAAGCTAGTAGCTCTTACGTCCATAGCCTTCTCCTGTTGCCACCCCCACGATAGCTCATTATGTGCAGTTTAGTGCTCACTCAGCTCTGGGGTGCTCCAAAGTTCACAGGAAGGAGTAGAGGAGGGTGGGGTGGGTGAGTGGGAGACTCATTTTTGCTGCTGAGGTCAGAAGGCTGTGTTTCTTTTCCCAGCCTTTTCCTCACTCTGGCTTTTGTTCATCATGATAAGCTGTCAAATGACAGCTGAAGATGCCTCCCTATCACTTAGCACCAGCTTCCCTCAGTGTTCCTCATGCACTGATTAGATCAACCTCCTTAACTTTGCTAAGACCGTACGACCACTTTTATTTCTTGATGCAGTCAGTGTTTGAAAGCTTCTTTGAGCATCACTTTACAGCCTTCATGGTGGCTTTTCATACCCTTTTCAGCTATTTGCAGTTCAGTGGGTACTATGCATTCTCAAAATTCATGAATAACAACATTAAGTTTAAGATTATGTGAGTGTTAATTGGTTTACACATTTTAGTAATGCATTTGACTGTAATATCAGTTTCTGTTGACCCAAATATCAGTTAAAGAAATTAGATGAAACTGAAATTGTAGAACTATGCATGGATGGAGAAACATTTCTGTCCATTGTAAATAAAAATCTTTATGTTTAAAAATGAATAATAACCCCAATATATATCATCACACTGAATAGATTGTTTCCAAGTAAATATAAGGTATTTTCTCATTTCAGTGTCAAGAGGCTCTTACTGATGATATGTAGTCAATCAGGTAGAGCTGTGGGTGGGTCAGATAGAGAGGAAGCTGCATCAGAGTCATAAAAGCTGTTTAAAATGTATTTTAATTAATCAGATATTGGTTGAAAAAAAAGTACCATAGACGACAACCCATTTGTCCTTATTTACAGGAGTGAGTCTTCTCACTCAATGTTTAGGTCATTATGATAAGCAGTCAGAGGAGCAGTGGAAATGCCTCCCTATCACCTTCCATCGTCTTCCCCCAGTGTTCTGTATGCAGTGATTACATCAACCTCCTTAAATCAAGTGCATAGACCTAACATTTCTGAAGTATTTAGCCATATACTATCAATGGCTTATGAATCTCAATATCATATGGGCAAGGCAAGTTTATTTGTATAGGACTATTTATACACAGGGTTAGTCAAAGTGCTTTACGAAGGCATAAAAAAAATCACAGAAGACTAAAAGACATTAGAAATCACAAAAAGGGTAAAACACATTACAATCATCAGAGATAAATTGTGATTTTAAAATGCAGTCACAGGGTGAAATGAATACAATAAATATATTAAACCATACATTTCAATTAACATTAAAATGAAAAAGGAATAAAGCAAGACATTAAAATATGATAGGATGGCGACAGCTTGGTGCATTTAAAAGACAAGATTGAAGAGTTTACTCATAAACACATGAAAAGAGGAAGGTTTTCAACTTGGATTTTAAAAAGTCTACATAAGAATGAACCGAAATTGCATAAATCTTAGCTAAGCAAATATGAAAAATTAAATGAAAAGGCTATAACCAGCCTCCATCCGTCCGTTCCATCATTAGTTTAAACCTGACCAAGCTATCAACTGAAAATGCAAAACTCATCAGGAAATCATGCTATTATTATGTTAAATGGCAGAAAGTATTTTTGAAATGCATCCTAAGTTTTAATACATACAGTTATGCAGTACAATAGTAACACTACCTTCCTTTTAATTCTGTGACCCAACATAATTAGCAGGCTACCTTACAGATCATGTAAGACATAAATAATGCTAACATTAGCTACAGTGGCTAATATATGCTAATGAGTCAACAATTGCAACTAAACAGTCAACTATCAATTACATTGAAACTATTTGTCACGTTTTATTAAACAATAACTGAATTAAAAAGCAGTAATCATTTACAAATCTCTGACAGTGGGTGGTTTTTAGGTAATTTACTCATAATATGGATAAACTTCTAGTATCTGTCATATACAACATTGACAACTAAGTAGAATGATCTCTTGTGCATGTTTAATTTAATTACATTCCATCACATAATTCACCTGTTTTCAACACTTTGTGTGTGTGTGTGTGTGTGTGTGTGTGTGTGTGTGTGTGTGTGTGTGTGTGTGCGTGCGTTACTTTTTTGGACAAAACTTATCTGTGGAAATGCACAAATTTATGCAATAAAAGTTCTTTTAAGCAATAAATTTTTTGTCTACTAGTGGTCTACTGTGGTATTACACCTATAGATAAAGTAAAGCGTCATCAGAGCCAGCAGGCAGCACTGTTTAGTATGACACAGAAGCACTAAAATAAACACAACATAGTATGTGAAAGGATGAGTGACTATGTGTGTGTGGGTGTAGGTGTGTCTTTATGTAAAGTGGGGAAAAGGTGACAGTGTTCACTGTTAACCTTGAACAGGAGATTTCCGCTTTATGTGCAACAGTAAAGACCAAGGGAGATAGTTGCTGATGTTTATCCTTAAGCAATATACTGTGTGGCTCCTGGAAGTGAACTGGCCTCTTGGACTGACATGTCACTGAGTTGTTGATGCACCGCTTGAATCATACTGCTGATTGTAAAATAGACAGAACGTGCTGCAGTTGTAGGAATGGGAGGAATTCTGTCAAGCTGTTTAAAATTCCCACATACTTGGACGTGAAAGGGCTGATTTTTATGCACAGAGAGCATGCTCTTTGACAAATTGCACCAGCTCCTATCAGTTTGTATCCTAAGTGACACGGTGGTGCATTTAGTTTGAGGGAAAATGCTGGGTTATTGTAACAATGAGAGCTGTTTGGTGCCATGTGAGAGCGGTAGGGTAAAGGTGGTGTGAGAATGAGGGGCTGTGGGTGTACTGAATTCCTATCCGGTGAGCTGAGCATTGGTTTCTGTCTAGACAAAGCTCAGTTGTCGGGGAGACCCATGCAGATTCAGGACAGCCCCGGGCTCCAGGAAGTATTGGTTGGAGAGTGGGCTCCTTTTTTTTCCCACTGTGCTCACTTTTACCTCCTTTGGGGATTTTAACAAATGCAGTCAACTGCTTTTTGCTATTGGTGGGAGTTTTTCTCCCATGATAGGGTGGCGACAGCTTGGTGCATTTGTGCAGTGATATCAACAGCATAAAAATCGCACTTCTTTCATGTCTCCCACTCAGCAGGAAATAGCAGCCTGTCCCACCTTGCACACAGATTCACACTCTTACAATAGCATGGATTTTGTGTTATATCTGCAAATTCGTACCATATTTAACTCTTGACAGCAAGCCACAAAATCTGTGCTCTCGTCTTATGAAGCCACCCTGTGTGTGGCTGTGTTCTCTTTGAATATGATAAGGCAAAAACAAGCAGCGTGACGGCTCACGTCGGATCAGGGAGCAGACAGGACGAAGGGTTCATTCGCTGTTACAATCAGCTGTACCCTGAGGGCTCCATCCTAGAGCCATGCACAACACTGCACTAGAGTTGAGACGCTTTCTTGTCTTTGGTTAATTTGGAGTGATGACAGCAGAGCTATGATATGTTTCCAACATCTAATAGAATGCTGTCTGGAAAATGACAGAAATAACCCCTCAGACTCCCCTTTCCAAGCTGTATTTCATCAGGTCATCAGAACTACATCTAAAGATCTTTTTATTATTGTACTTGAAGCAAGTGTTTAGCAGATTTTCACTCATAGCCCCCCACCCACGTTCATCTGTATGACAGTATTTCTATATTAATAAAAGCAGCTCATTGCATCTGGAGTTTCTTGGTGCGGGTGTTTCCGTTGTGTGTAAAAATATGACCGTCTCTCTTAAAGCCAAATATACAGTTTTTCAGAAAACTATCAAAGCAGGGTGCTGGAACTTTGAGCACATGCCTGATTATGTGCAGTAGACTAGAACAGCACCTGGTTCAGGGGTTTTTAACTGCTTGTTCCAGCGATTTTCAAGTGCATGAAAGAAGCGTCACCAAAACTTCAAAGAGCCTTAAACCATGTTACTATTCACTGTACTTCTCCAAAGGGTGTGTGTGATGAACTTATTTCTCAGGAAATCAGAGGCACATTATTCAAACCTTTGAACCTTTAAATGTCTGTGGCTGACTATACTGCATGACTAGACACACACACACACACACACACACACACACACACACACACACACACACACACACACACACACACAGGTTTCCTTGTCTCATGAGGACCAAGTTTGTAACCATCACTTGTAGGTAAATTGTCCATTGGATAGTTAGGGTAAACACATGTTCTTTTTTTTTTAACTAATATTTTAAATTTAATTAAAAAATAAATACATCTCCAAACCTTGGAAATATACATGTTTTGCTTTACATCTGTTTCCCTCATGCTTTATGGGGACTTAAAGAAAAAACAAGTTAATGTGTTTATAGGGCCACATCATTTGCATAAATTTGTGTACTTCACACAGATTTATATTTTACTAAGTTGGTACTTACATTTATATTCAACCCCTTAATACCTGAATTTAAATATAAGTTAAAAAAAAAAAAGAAAAAGAAAAAGGAAATGCTAAATTAAGTGGAGGTAATTAATTTGACTATAGCACATGCTATAGAAAGATACATATTTGCGACAGTAGGCTTAAAGGGTTAACCCTCATGGGGACCTGAGTCCCCACGGTGTGACTGTAAACACACCAATGTCCCCAGAAAGATATGAATAAAAGCGCAAACACACACACACACACACACACACACACACACACACACACACACACACACACACACACTACCAGTAACCTGTTTTTCCTGCACATGGGGCCCAGGTGGGAAGAAAAAATTAAGAGTGAGAACCTGTTGTCCTATCGCTGACCTCACCCTTACCAAAGGTATTACATGCTGCTGCAAAGGAAGAGTTTGGAATAAAGTGTGTGAGAGAAACTCACAGAATGACTCAGTGGATTGGAACTTTCAGCTCTTACTTTACGCTGCAGCAAAGACACCAGCGCCTTGGGTTTCTTTTCATGTCAGCCGACTTCACAGAGCAGGTTTTCAAACCCTCTCGGACAGAGCCATTAACACCTGTCATCATCAAAGTGTGTAATCGATGATGTTCGTGCAGAGATCAAAATCTTATAGCGTTAATCATAATGTTTGTCTCCACTAAAATTCAGATGAGACATTGTGTTTGTGTCTCTTTGGGAGGCCTCTGTCTCTTTCCTCTGCACGCCTGGCTGGACAGTCTGGCACCCTGATAGCATCAGGCTGTCTGAGATTAGTGCTCATGAGGGCGCAGTTAAACTTGTAAAAGCTCTGAACTCCTGTCCTGGTGCCTCTGTCCCACACAATGTCCAAACAGCAGTCGTGAGCGTGGCACAATACTGATAGCTTGTCTGCATTGTCACCGTGCCTCTCAAATGTGCATAAGCCTCAGAGCTTATTGTAGAGGCCACAGATCCTGGCTCAGGAGTGGTCTGTGGAGGCTGCTGCTGTTGTTGCCAGGCAGTTTTGCAGTGTAAGGGACAGATAATGGAGCTGCTCAATGTCTTCGCCAAGCATTTTTGGAAGTGGACAGCTGATAAAGAATCATTTAAGCTGAAGCAGTGCCTTCTGTTTATCAGCCACAAATAACACCACAAATAACACCTAATCTGTGAACACAACGTACCCTGGTCTGTTATGTTGTCTTTTATTACACTGTTAGTGCATAAATGTTATGATTTATCTCTGTGTGGTCAAAGCTACTAGTACACACAGTTGTCCTTAATATCAGATAGTCTGTCATATGTCAAGTAAGTATTTATCTAATGTGTAAAACAGAAAGAGAAACAAAGGTTACTGTGTTAAAATCTCATGTTCTCAGAAGTTCCTGTTTTGTCTGTAATCTGTGACCAAAACAACATTTTATTGGTTAATTTAATAAACTGTAATTGCTCTTTAGTTCTGCTTGTTTATAATTTTAATGGCGTAAATGTTCCATACATGTGTGACTAATGTTAACATGATTCATCAGTCATCTGATTATGTTGGAACAGCAAGTTTTCCTTAACAATTTATGAATTCATGTTTGTAAATGGTCATATTTGCAGCATTACTGTCTTTGCGGTTTTTGGTTTAAGATCTGAACAGTGTATGGAAAAAAAATCAACTAATCTTGACAGGTTTGTATATTGATTGTCAAGTTTGTTAAAAGAGAAAAAGAAATGTTTCAGCTGATATCAATGATGGTAAAAAGAGGATGGTGATTTCTAATGGATCATTCATGTGCTTAAAAGAAATATGATCTGAGGCTTTAGTTCCAACTTTGACATGATATTGGGATCAGTTGAGCTTTTTTTTTTTAGAAGACATGGACAATGTCTAAGATTTCTAAGAAATTTCCCAGTTTTGCTGCAGATAGTCCGTCCTATTATTATTTTACTGTTTGTCATTTTAGTTCAATGCAGAAAATGGTTGTTTTTCTCTGTGCATAAAAATTGTGATTAAGCAGCAATGGCTTTGTAAAAGCAAACACAATGATGGTAGTTTAGAACAGAAGCTTAATGATTCTTCTATAATGTTACTGATCTGTCCCAATACTAAATTTGAATAGATCTTAGACTCTGAGCTAAACATAAACATATTTGCTAATCAATTAAATATAGCCCTGTTTTCAGGCAACATAAGTTAATTCTACTGATACAATGCATTTCAAACATCAAAGTAATTCAGTGTACATAAACAAAAGGAACATCCACAATGACTTAAGTGTTTACATATCCTCAGTATCTGTAAATCAAGTTGTAATATTCACCATCAGCCACTATGAGTGCCCCAACACATCAGTTAAACTGATTAACCAGGTGGTCTCTAACACAAATGTCATAGTTTCCTGCTTAATTCTTGAATATAAATTCAGACTTCATGTGCAGTATAGATATAACAAGAGCAAACATCAAAACATTTCCAGACTGTTTTTGGGTGTGACGACTGATTACATTTCATTAAATTATACCTTAAAAATATTAATAAACCTTCACATGAAGAAGAAGACTATAAGGCTCGTGTGAACAAACTCGACGATTGTATGTTTGCTCAGTGCACAAATGTCTACACCTTTAGTCCAAAAGGCTGCTTCTCTGAATCCAATGTTAAGTGGGTATTAGTGTATTTGTTCTGGCAGCAGATCTAAGCAGTGTGTAGAGTTACACACTACAGGGCAACATTTGCTGTCATAAACTTTGTCGAACCTCTCTCTTGGCACTGTGGGAGCCCACCTGTGCAAAGCCCCACAACCACATCAAAGAAATGACTCTGCCGTAAGACTTCAAATATATTTTTTCATCAATGCTTTCAGTGTGCCACATGTTTGCATTTACTACACACAAGTACCCAAGCTGGCTGCAGACAGGGACACCACAGCTGAGGGCATTGCAGACATTCTTTTGGCTAAGAGGACTTTTAAGTCTAACATACATAGAAACACACACCGTGTACTAATGTTCCCTCCTGTTTGTGTTATTGTTACTAGAATGTAGCCCTAAACTTCTCCATTCATTTGCTGAGGTCTGGATTCAGAACTGCCATAGGTCAAATGCATTGTAGTAGTTTGCTTTGTAACAATCCTGTCATTTCTGGAAACCATGCATATGTATAATCTGAAAATAGTTTGGTGTTGAAGGATGACCTAAGTTTATATATATATATATATATATAAGTCAATAATTTTATTACATCTTTGCAGAATTGTAATGTATTAAAGGGTCTATATGCAGTGTTATTCCAAAATATCTCTAGTAGGGATATACTATATACAATATACAATAAGGCACTCACAGCTTAAAAGTAAATCAACAGTTTAATGCCATGTATCAACAGACTGTATGCCTCATTGAACAAGTCTGAAATTCACTGTTTGTACCTTTCTACGTTATTATATCATTGATATTTATCCATTAGATAAAAACTGACAAATGGTCAAAACAGCCCTTATCATCTTCACATGCTGCATCAGCCAGTAGTTCACATTATAGCTCTGTTACCTCTGTTTGACACAGAAAACAGTAAAATCACAAATCACCTCCATTTTTGTACAGCTTGTATAGTCAACACCTGCACTAAAGATCTGTTTGGAATTGTCCTGAACCACTGATCAACAAACAGTGAATATAACAAAGATAATAAATGGACGCCTTTATGAGCCTCATAATCAATCTTGGCTGTGGAGAAGATAACCACCATTGTTGCTTGTGTGTCTGAAGAGAATAAACTGGAATAAAGGGGAGTCATCACAGATTTTGTAGAACGGTGCGAGCACAACCACCTGATCTTAAACACCAGCACAACCAAAGAGATGGTGATTGACTTTGACAGGACACTCACAGTCCACACAGGTGAACATCTGGGGCTTAGACATTGAGATAGTAGACTATTAAGTACCTGGGTGTTCACCTCTAAAGAACTGGACTGAACACACAATACACAGCCAGAGTCACCTCCATCTACTGAGGAAACTGAGGAGCCTGACTGAAGTACTTCAACATGGACAGGGCTCTGCTCCGTACATTTTAGGAGTCTGCATTGGCCTCTGCTGTGGACTTTGCCATCGTGTGTGGAGGAGCGAGCAGTACGGACAGAGATGTTTGAAGAATACACACAGTAAACAACATTTTATCCTGGTATTGCTCATAATATTATATTAACTTTAAAGGGGCCTATTTTCCACACAGTTCCCTGGTGTCTCAGTGACCTGTCTGTGACATTGGTTCAAATACCACAGTGATGAACAGATACACCAGCCTCTTCCATCTGGAGAAACAACCCTTTTCAAAACACTGTTTTAGTGCCTCATGCTTTTATGCAAATGAGCCACAGCTGACTCCACCCCTCTCTTCTGCATGTTACTGAGAGGAAGAAGACAAAAAAAATGGAACTTGAAACGATTGAGGCAGAGAAAAAAGACAAAGATACTGATGAAATAAAATCATCTGGAGAGAATCAAAGTGGGCCGAGTGCTGAGTTTTACAGCCCTGGTCCGTTAACAGCCCCCGTGTGTTTTCAGGTCTTGTCTGGACCTGGTTTTTCTGGCCAGAAAACGCCACGGTCATGATCACACCCACAGACCAACCCATCCGATCGACCCGGGTCAGACCAACTGTGGACCCAGACGCACACACAGAGATCAGGGCTCAGACCCCAATCCACCAGACGCACCCCAGGACTACTGATAGAGAATAATGGCAGTTCTCCATGTCTGAGCAGAGGTTGCTGTGACCAGTAGGTGTGGTTAGCTGAGCTGGTGGGCTGGAGTATTCAAATTAATCTATGCGTGTAAGTATTTTCATCCCCTTCCAACAAAATATGGATCAGGAGAAAAAGAGAGTGGATGTTTTTTGTTCATAATTTGAGGGTCTCCTCACACACAGATTATTTCTGTTAGAAAGACATTGAAAAATACATTTTATGTGATATGTCCCCTTTAAGGGACCCCTCAGGCATTTTTTTTGCATTTCTGTCATTTTCCATTTTTGACTGAATTATATTGCTGATGATTTCCATAAAAATGTTGCTTTTCAGACATGTTTTTCCATCTAATATCAGTTACTCTTACATGTCTTTTATACACTACAGACTGTTTGCCCTCTTGAGCTGAAAAAGTACATGCAAATAATCTGTAAGCGAACCATCAAATATCAATATTATTTTCTGCATTAATCTCTTGAACCACTCCAGCTCTGCTCTAAGATAGCAAATATTTCATCATTTTCAGAATTGTAATATTTTAATTGCCAGTTTGAATGCATAATGTCATGTCATTTATATATATATATAAAAAAAACATTTAAATTAAATATTTTTATGTAATGACTATCCAACACCACACAAAAAATAACATAAAAATAACAGACAAAAATCAGTGTTGTTGCTACTTTTTTTTTTTTTATTATCCAAGACTCTACTCACTAGCAATGCCCCAGTCCCCCACCATTCACTATATTAAAATATCAAATTTATGGAAAAAACAAAACACAAAAAATGACAGTAACATAATTTTATTTTTTTTTTAAATGGAATTTTTTAAGGATTAAAAAAGAATACAACTTTTGGTAGTTTTGATCAGAGCTGAAGTGGTTTGAAAGATTAATCTTTTGACGTGGGTGGGGGGGTTGTGTGTACATTTTTGGCTGGGGGGTCTTCAGAGATGCATTTGAGGCTTCTACAAGGGTTAAATGAGTTGGACATAAGTCACTTTGCAGAAAACGCTACAACTTTAGTGCACTTATAAATAATCTGGTATGGATTTTAGGTTCAGTGTTGTCACCTCAGGTCAGGTTAAAGTTGCAAGAAAGTTTCAAGTTTATCATACAAACATACATTAGAAGGGAGTGGTTAATGACTACAATGTGGACAAGTACTTAAGGATACTTGTGTGTAACAGATCCACACAGGTGGAACCAGAGGCACAACAATAGAGCAGTAAAACAGCAAACAATTAGCGCTCTTAGCATTTCTTACAACTAATTACACATCTAGTGGCTCCTTTCAAGCCTATAGATCTCTTCAGTGTCTGCTGGCGTCATTAAACCCCCTGCAGACGTTGACGGCTGCAGACCAGGACTGCTGTGACGCAACCCCTCCTTTTCTTTTGTCCACTCATGCCTTGACAGAGCAGCTGAGAGACTGCAGCTGTGGTGATAAGAGTGTGTGAAGTTCTCTGGAACAATGAGTGCAAAAACTGTAGAATGCACAGAGTAGTGTGACGGGAAAACACTTGTGGTTTCAACATCTTTAGGGAAGCTACAAAAATGAAGTTTCAGAAGTCTTGCGGTTGGATACAGCATCTCATGTGTAGTTTCTATTTTTAAAGCTTCCACCCCATATTTAATCATTTATACTTTAGAGACTTACTGGCCAAAGTGCTTCCTGTGGAGGAAGCGGAAAGGAGTGGGTGGGGGGATTAGAGGGATGCATGGTTTTGTCTTGCCTCTGTAGTCGGTTCTGTAGTTGTCCATGTTTCATCTCCCTTCCGTTTCAGCATAACCCCACCACCTTCCTCTGAATTATCCTGCACCAAAGCACTGAACAAGCATTTACCAACCATATGGCCAAAAGATCACATTTTCAGTTTTGTTTGTTTCAACACATGGTCCAGACAGCAATGACTGCAGTTACCAGCACTGAAAAATGTACATTTATTGCTTAATTTAGAGAATGCACTGTGTTCTGCTATCAATGGGCACTTGGTCTTCCTCTTGCATTAGAACATCTTGCTCTTTCTTGTGCCATTATTCAGAAAAACAGAAGTGCAACATCAGCTTTTGGCTCCAAGAGTTGCTTCTCTTTTGTCTCTGCACTATGCTTGACTACAGTGGAAATTACAACTGTATGGCCTCTCTTTCAAGTAGTTCATGGTGTGACGTAATGAGCTGGCTAAGGCAAGCCACTGTATCCTGGAAGTGGGAATTGTGAAACAGGAATCCGTTAGGTTGAGCCACAGCTTTTACGCACATTGACTTTAGTTCACATTAAGTCAACAGTGACTTCGGGGAAGAAAATCAACAACCATGAAGGATTATTGTAGTCACTCCTTGTTTGTAACTATAATATCTGCTTTTCAGTCATGAATGAGTCATTGATACTTTTTACAAACATACATTTATACTTTTATCCCAAAGGACACATAAAATTTGTATATTTGTACTTGTAAAAAAAAAATCATGAAACTCGTTCTAGTAGTTTTTGCATAAAGCTTCTTAAAATCAAACAGACAGACAGACACGCAAACAGGGTAATTAAGAAAAAACATGTAAGAATAGATGGCAACGTAACCAAAATTGACCCTCACGATGAAATAAAATATTTATTGCAAAGATATATGTATCATTCTAACATTATATGATGACACTTGTCAGTTTCCTGAGGGTTCTGCCCAGAGGATCAATGATGCTCTGATCTAATCTGTGGTTCTGTAGCCCAGCCCACTGTTAGTCATGACATACTATTGATGCCCTTTTGTCCACCAGGTTTCATCTTGTGGATGAAACCACACGATGATATCTGTATAAAATGTGCCTAATCATAAAACATAAAAAACAATTGTTTGACTTTTGTAATAGAGTATCTTTATCCCATTTACATTGCTGTGTTTCATAGAAGTTGGACATGTATTAAAAATCATAATAATGATTTTAAAACTGTCTCTTGTCTTTGTTATATGTGTACGTTATAACTCCTGTACATAAGCAAGTTACTGCATAATAAATATTCTATTATATGTATACATTGACTGTGGTAGAGCTGGCATTTGATGCAGTGCAAACAACTCAGTGTGATCAGATTAAATACAGCTGCAATTATAAACCCTTATTCAGCATCGCATCTGAGCAAACTCAAGGTTGTCTGTCAGATAAATTGATGCCTTTGTAGAATTGCAGTAATACACTCCGCAGTATTTTTAGCATCGGGCTGACCTTTGTGTTCTTTCTTTAATCCCAAAGGAACATCTTGTTGCTATGGACCACTTTAATAGATTTATTATATGTTGGCTGTCCTGTTTTGCGTTTGTGTAAATACCTCGCTACACTAATTAAAACTGCTTCTGTTTTGTTCAATGCAGGTTTGATCGTATTATCTCCAGAATGTCATCAAAAATCCAGAGCTCCAGCAGTATCGCTCAGGCCAGGCGTACAGTGCAGCAGCTGAGGATAGAGGCCAACATTGAGAGGATAAAGGTGCATTTACATTCATTGTTATTCACAGCAGCCTGAGTGGCCTACTTCCTTTGCACGTACAGTATGTCACATCTGACTCTTTCACTGCAGGTGTCCAAGGCTTCATCAGATTTAATGCGCTACTGTGGGGAACATGCCAAGAACGACCCACTGCTCATGGGCGTCCCAGCTTCAGAAAACCCTTTCAAGGACAAGAAACCTTGCACTGTTTTGTAAAGCAAAACACCTGCCGAACTTTCGCTACGTTTGTCATTTTGAGTTTTTTTTTTTTTTTTTTGTTAAAGAAAAAAAAGCTGATACTATTCACAACTTGCCTTAGGGCCAGTGTACCCCTCCCCCCAATCTTACCTTTTCACATGCCTGTTACAGTTTGATAAGGACTGTATTTGTCTCTGCCTTTTAGCCAGATAGCAGTTCCACCAAAGAACGGGCAGAGGTCTGAAGCTGTGGCCTCGGATCAAAGCTTTAGCTCAAACAAAGATGATTCAAAGTTTCTTTTAAGGCTTAGCGGTGATTTTTGTTGCTTTTCATTGTTATCTGGTGAGATCTAGAAGACCCGAGACCTCGGCTGAAAGGGGGCTGTGCCATGAATGGGAGAGTTCCTGGCTGTAATTATCACAACATACATAAACAGCCCCCCCACCCCTCCCCTCAATCAGATGTAGGCTTTCAGCTTTCACCCCTTTACTTTCATCAGACAAACTTGAGGAAACAGTTGTTGCAGTTTGTACGCAGCTGATAATGAACACCCAAGATAACAATATCCTGTCGTCGGTTGGAGCAGTAAACTGCCCTGTCCATCATAGGTGGACAGGCTCATTAGAGGGACAGATGTCACGTGATACTGATTCACAGACTCGTCCATCAGATAGTAATGAGCAGACTGCAAACAGTTTTTATTATATGAAAACCGGGTCAGAGAGTTCTTTACCATCTAATCCAAATTATCCAGAGTCAAACACTACAGTTATAACATTGACATTAATTTTATACAACACTGTCCATAAGGTTGGAATAAAATATTTGTTCCTCTTCTCATAAAATTATTGTGACAATGTGATTTATTTACTTTTGGATAAAGTGTAACTCAGAGATATTGCTTTCTTGAGATATTTCAAGAAAGAGATGTTGGATTTCTCTTGGTTTCATTCTCCATAAGTTGGACCAGTTCTGCTCGGTTCTAGTCTCCTATGATCCGCCCTGTGGCTTCATCGTCAGTAGCTCTAATTTAGTCCTCTTGGTGGGAAACAACACACCCAGAGTCCTTTAACACCCCTCTACACTACTCACTAGGATCAAACATATCTACAGGAATACATACATTTTACAAACATTTTTCACTTTTTATCACAATGATGTACATTGTTTTATGCTACAAACATCGAAAATTAGATTTCATAATAACAAAAACTTTAGACATTTAAGGACGACACAGACAGCAAAAATCTAAATCTCACCAAAATCATTTTCACTTCTTCCATTGGCAGAAGTTTTCAGGCTTATTTCAAGATTTTTTTTTTGCTTAATTCAAGCAATTTTGACTTTTAACACCGTCCATACATTCAGTGTCAAAATTTAATGTTTGGTAATAAGTAGTTTCTGTCCTTCACTTCTGTCCCAGACTATAACAATAACAACAATATCATATGAAATAAAATTTTAATTGAATAAATTAGATTTTATAAACTTCTTGATGCTTTATACCAGGTTTCATATAAAACACGTCACATATTCTAACTGCATTTTGTTATGAGGTCAGGTGAGTTATTTGTCATTTCAGCATTAAATACACACAAACAACATATTATACTTATGTAAGGTGCTATTACTTAAAACACTGATAAAAACTAAAACTAAAAATACTGATTAAAAACAAAATGATAACCTCGTCATAAAAGTTACCTACTCTGTAAAAAAAAAAAAATAATCTGACCAAGTGTGTTTGTCTCATTTCCAGACATAAATAGAACTAAAAAGAGTAATGTGTCTAAAAACAAAGTCACTGTATCTTTATGGATAATGATGTATCAAAGAGTTTCATTTATCAGTGTCAGAGTATAATATAGAACAATGTCGACAAGGATTTGGAGAGACTTGATGCTGAATCTTAATCTTCTTACGTTCAGTCTGTAAATGCACCCCCATGTGAGGCTGAAATTAATAACTATTTAATTTTCAACGTTAAATATTGGGTCTACATGCTAATGTTTACTCATAGGTCATAAAACTTCTATCTCTGTTCTCCTGTGTGTTGCATTTTCTATTGAAATGAAAATACAGTTCTAAATTGTTCATATAGATGCAGGACTAACACTTTCACAGATTCAGACCAGTATGTGCCACCAAAGCTGAACCACTTATTTAATGCAAACTCTCCCACTACAGTTTTATTTATCATTTTCCTCTGACACATTTCTCTTCAGACACTTTAATGCCTCTGAACTCCTGATGACTGTTATGAGTTTGACACATTCCATGTTTACGACTGATCTAAAATGTAATCTGACTTAATGATATATGTATTTGTTACATGTAAGTGTGACCAGCAGTCTTTAACTGTGACTGTAGGATTCTGTGTGTGAGTGCTCACAGGAAATATAAGCAACTACCTATGGTACTTTACCAATCAGGGCCTTAATGAAGTGAACCTGCTTCAACCTTTACTACCTTTGAGTCACACAAGTGCTGTTGTCTAATACTGTGAAGAATGAAGGCCCTTTAAATTAAATAAAATCACAGATTACAGTAATGAATCGCTTCAGAATATTTCTCAGCAGTTACAATTGTTATGTGTTAGCATATCTCTAAATATGTAATACAGTCTGTCCATGTTTGTCCATTATGTGCTTGCTTGTAACCGTACTTTAATTTTACTGATTGTATGTATTTGGTCAAACTTTGTTTTTAATTTGTGTTTTGTGACAATGATTCAACCTCTGAATTGAACCTGAATGTGTCTGTTTTGGTTATTGATATATGCAGATTTTTATGTTTAATGAGTGTTTTTTAGCAATTGTTTTGCAATTGTTCACATATGTTACATACAGGTAACAGAATATTGTGTGTGTCATTTACCTGCTTTGGGTAAATGTAAATAAATGTACTGTCAACTACAATCATTTGTGTGTAATGTCACTGCTGGTCACTGCTGAGACAGCATTCACTCAAAGATGAATATCAGGACATACAATGGTAAGTTATTACTTTTTAGATAGAGATTTATGCACTTCTTATATAGATAAAGTTGCTTTAAACTGTGCAATGTCAAAGAAAACTATTACATAGTGTTTTAGCATATTATGGTTAATTGTATTTAATTGAACATACTTTACTGAAACTACATGAAATGCATGTGTTTATCCTGTGAAAAGCTACATTAAAAACCTATTCCATAATGAAAAGTCATAAACTAGTTGTATTTTCAGAGACTTTTATGGAGGTTAATAAAAACTAAAATGATTTGCCATGTCTATAAAAACTTATTTGCCAATGCATAACTCGCATTTAGTTAAAACTGTGACGTGACCAAGCAAATCCTCAATACTGCTTTAAAGCAGAATGCAAAGCACTACACTGTTTCCTTTGTGTAGCATTATATTGTTTTGGATCAGTGTGAACCGCAGTGAAAACAGGCTCCTACATTTTTTTGCTGCAGGCTACATAAACCAGTGAGACAGTCCCTGAGGCTCCACTTCCTGTAAAAAGTTTCTCATGGGAAAAACTAGACACTAGTGTACTTCCATTCACTTTCACAGCTCTAGTTTAAATAATAGGATGTTAAGATCCACCTCTTGGGACTACGTGAAACTTAAATCATGTTCACTAAAGAACATTTTACCATCTACTGTAGAGGCTTTTCTATTATAGTGTAACATACAATGTGTCGTCGCTATAGAAATAAACAGATAACCCTAAAGTGAAACTACAACCCAAATTAAAAGCCATTAAACTCAAGGCTGGCTTTGACCAGCTGTAATTTATGTGTTTGAGTCCCTTTGCCATGCTCAAGGAAGCAGATAAGTGTCCCATATCAGGTCAGGGGCACATAAACATTCATGTTTGTTTGCTCTGATTTCTGAGTGTAGGTGCTTCTATACCCCTGAGCCACAACCAGCCTGTTATGCAATCATCCCTGCTCCTCTCAGCAGCCCTTTCTCTCCTTTCTTAGTCTCCACCAGTGTGATGTTACATACACAATCAGGTCAGGCCATATTTGTTGGCCCACATAGATGTAACCTGCACTGAAGCCAGGTGATGGATAGGGTTGGCTTTGTAGGGGCATAATTTGCGCCGATTGTGTTACCTGGCAGTGCAGGAAAGAAGCTCTGGGGGTAAGCCAATAATCCAATCTCTAGTATCTCACCTACTTTTTAGCTGCCACTCCCTGTGATACAGGAAGGTATTGGTTAAGAGAAAAGGTTCCTCTTCCTTTTAATGATAAAATTGGCCTCAGGTGTCATTTTACTCTCTCTGGTATTTCTGGCATTATTGTTACAGTTTCCAAGTTAAAGATCATATTTTCAGCACATTACTTTCACCTTTGAATGGTTCTCTTCTAGAAGTGTAATACATATAGTGAGTGAAGAATTGACGCTGGAGTGTTTCAACTTTATACTCCCAATTTGCAAAGTTCACTGTGAATCTGGATGTTTTAGCATCAGTGCATGTGGTTTATCCTTTAGAAACTGCAGCCTTTTATCTTGAGTCAAACTCATAACACCATCCCTCTACCTACTCTTCTGTCACACCCTACATTCCTCTCCAGTCTTCCAGTCAGTCCTGCTTTTTGACCCACTCCCTCCCCCCTCCGTGCCTACTATCCACAGCCTGACAGCAACATGACAAAAACCTCTTGTATCCCCTCTCGTGCAGTGACATCTCTGCAACAGGTCAGCCTCTCTGCATACACTGCCTGTTAATTAGGAGTGCAACCATTGTCAGCGTGCGATTGGTCAGGGGGAATGCCTCTATTCATATGGCTATTTTTAGCCCTGGAGCCAAAGTACTGTACAGCTCTAGCAATGGGGACCTGAATAGGACCTGACTCATACATCTATTGTCTCATGTCCCTCTTGTGTGGAAGGCTTTGTCCCTCCCCACTCTGCAAAAGCACCAATAAGTTCTGGTTTTCTCTTTTCAGTCTGAAATTGGTCTTTTTTGTTCCCTTACCCCTCTACTGCTATTTTTAATCCACTCAGCAGTAAATTTAGCTCTGATTACGTCGATGCACTGAACCAAGAGGAATAAGCTCTCACAATCTGCCCTACAATTTAGCTTCAACAACAATGACAATTCTCCTCCCTGCAACATAATGAGATCTCCAAAACTGAGCAAAAGGTCAACTTTTACTACAATTCCTAGGCAGGAGTAAAGCTGATTGCTACTAATCTTGTGCCTGAGGCAGATTTATCCCAGAACAGATCCTATTTTAGGTTGTAAATAGCCACATAAAGCACTATTTTTAACTCAGACATTGTGATGCTACTTTTGGGAGGATTTTTTTTCTTGTACTTGAACTGGGGGGTCAAAGGCAGAACAGAGGGTCCCATAGATATTGTAAACTCCCTTGAGGCAAATTTGTGATTCATCATAGTGGGAACAACAACAAATAACAATGGCTTGATTTAATTATATTTGGTCTGAGCTGCAGAAAGACTGCTTGAGAAAGCTCTGCTCTGATCTGAAGCTGTAAAGTATCCAATAACGTGCTAGGACATAATCAAAAGTGGAACAACATGTTGGCTGTGGGCATGACAGGCATGCACTGTTCCTGAGGACACCGTGTGACTTCCTGAGGGCATGCTAAACCATGAAGGAGCTGGAAATCATTGACACAAAACCAAACAGAATGACTTGTGTTGTCATTATTTATTTCATTCAACTTAACAAGGCAATATTCCATAACTATACACAATAAATATAATCCATTAAATTATTGACACATAAAAACATCAGTTAGTGGACAAGTCAAAACATTGCATTGCCCTTAATAATAATAATAATAATAATAATAAAATAATTATAATAAATTGTGACTAATAAGCTTTCCCTTTTGAAATATCAAAGTGACAAATCTTAAATAGTATTAAATAAATGTGCTGTTAAGAAATGCTTGGTTTTGGTCAAATTGTCTTCAGGAATCTTTCAAACAGAGCGCCGACTGGTGTGGTCCACTTCTTGGAGTCTTGTCAACTGAGGCTCTGTCTGCTTTTCTCCCACTTCTGCACTTGAGCTCACCACCACGTGTGCTCGTCTCCTCACATGATTCAGTTTCCTGTAAAGGCTTCTTTCTCGGCAGAGAAAGGCGCAGTCACACACTGGAAATCCTGGAACCCAGTCTGCTGAGTCATTCTTCCTTTGCCCACAAGCTCACACTGACCTGGTAAATTCGCTGGTACATTTCTCTTCCTTGTGTTTTTTTCTTAGATTTTTTCCCCTCTGGCCCCTCCCGTCCATCTGGGGCACTTTTCCAAAGGAGTCCACCACAGACATTAACGCAGGCCTTGTGCAGTTAATTTCTCCTGATTCACACAATACATTTACAATCCAAGCGGTTTCATCGGTCTGGCAGGTTAATGACAGGCACCCACTGATCCAAGCAGCGACTGTCTCTGCAGAATCTGTTCACTTTGCTCAGGGCAGGATCTTTCCACAGCGACGACTGAGGGTTCTGCACAAAAAGAGACAATGCATTACAACTTGCCAATATATGAAACATGCACCGACACAAACACTATAATTACACAGACAGTGTGAGCAACAGCCCTTGTCACCCACTGACAAGGCCACAGGAAAGAGTAGGCCAGTGAGGGCAAAACAATTTGTTCAGTCTCCAGTCTCACGGGAAGTGAGCAATGCACAGTGGTACAATAGTAAACAGTCATGAGTAATGACACTTACAGTAACAAGAACACAGTGCAGGTCCAGGTCGCCTCCAGGCTTCACCCCACCAAGGATTTCTGCCAGACGCCTCATGTTGCTCACCCGCAGGATGTTGATGTCATTTTCACAGCAGAAAGCCTGGATTAAGGTAAAGTGAATCTGGAGGGCCACATCCTCTTCATCGTCTGTAGCCAGCAGACACAGGACCACGTTGTCTGGATCTCTGCATGCAAGAAAAGAAAAAACAAAGAAAGTCATCTTGCATGTTCTTGAGAAACAGTCTTACAGTGACAACAAAGTAGTTAACCAATACCCAACTTACGCATTTAATGACTTGGCTGCTTCATACACGCCAACAGTGATGCAACCCTGAGGCAATGCAGAGCTCAGGACCTCCTCTAGTGCTTTAGCCACCGATTCCATCCTGTACAAACAGTAATTCACAGTCAATGGAGAGTGAACGAGCTGCTAACACACAAGTGACCAGTTTGCTCTATGTATCGTTAGGTTAATGAATGATGTAACGTTGCATATTAATGTACGCAGAGCTTTGACAATAGTATTTTTCCTGTTTAAGTTCAATCCTACTGACATACCCTGAACATAGAGTTAGCTACAATAGCTAGGTTAGCTAGCAGTTGTACAGGTTAGCAGACCTAAGCTGGACGTTGCACTTGTCAGAACTTGTCCCAGCTCACGCCATGATTTATAATAACAAAAACAAAAACAAAATAACCCACCAAAATATCGAATGACACAGTATGTAATGATAAAACATCCCCAGCTTTGTTATTTGCAACATCTTTTACACGCAGGAGTCTCCACGAAGATGTTAAATGTCACGTTTCGTGACAAAATGCGAAGATAAATATGCAAAAAAGTGGAGGATTAAAAGAACCAGACGAACCTTTCTGAAGAGTTATCTCCACTGTTTTCTTCAAAAGTCATATTGCACATCCGATCGGTTTGCTGTCCAGTGATATCCAGAGCGGAACCTGACTGCTCCCGAGCTGACAGTCTGTCTTCTCTGTGGCTGGTCCACGCACCACTTCAGCAGTAAACGTCTCGGATCTCCACACTCATTTACATAAACCGGTCCCACTGGTCACATGGTGGTAGGACAGGGTCCACACTGACCTGCCACTGGGGTACAGCGACACCATGTGGACAAAGTGATCCCACTGCACATACAGCAGGCAATGCACTCACTGATGATCAGACATAATATAATAGAAAATTCACTAACAGATGTGGTACAAATATAGTTTCATTACAATGGTTCTTTTTCTGGTTTAATATATTAATCACATTGTTTCAAGTTTCAAAGCATTTATATGTGTGTTTTTGTTATGGGTGTCAGAAAGTGCAATTGTTTGGCAATAGAAGAGAACTGTACAAATAATTTTCAGTTATATAGAGGTTGTATAAGGAGACAAGAGAGAAGCTTTATAAAAACATGCAATTTTACTTATAGATTTGTCTTATCATATAAAGCGTTTACTGTAATGACAACTTATCTGACCTTATCTTCATTTTGCTCCTTTCCAATCATTTAGACTGGGATGATTACATTAAATTAAATATGCACAGTGAGGAAACATGTTCGCTGTACAAGGAAGTTCTTGCATTTCTGCAAATAGACTGGCAAATTATTTATTATTCTTTGTTCTTTATTGAGGATCCCCATTACTCAGACTAGTTTTCCTGGGGCCCTCTACAAAATTGATGATGACAATTAACATATAATAATAATAATAATAATAATAATAATAATAATAATAATAATAATAATAATAATAATAATAATAATAATAATAATAATAATAATAATAATAATAATAGGCTCAGGATGCAAATAAACAATACAGAGATCCAGTTATGGTAAAAAGAAAGGAGAGAGAGAAAATAAATCTTTAAATATAACACATGCACACACATGCACGCGCACACACACACACAGATATAAATTAAAAAAATAGATTAGATACAGTGTGAATGGTTAAAATTATAGTCTGTCTCTGCAAGTGACAATGTAAACCAGTATAGTTGTATGTATGAGTTAGTGTGGTCATAACGTTCTGTTAGATGTTTACAGTTCTGATGGTGGAGGGAAAGAAAGCTTGTTATGAGATCATTAGAATTAAAACCACTTTGCCTGCCAGCCTAATCATGTATAACAGTGATTACCCTGCCCCCCGAAGGGGAGAGGGGTAATTGTGTTTGAGTCAGTTTGTTTGTTGGTCTGTCTTTGCTTATTTGTAAGCAGGTCTCTGCAAAAAAAAACTACTGGACCAATTTCCATGAAATGTTTTAGGAAAAGGTGCAAGTTGGTCCAGAATAGATCCCATTAAATGTTGGTGAATTTAGGTCAAAGGTCAAGGTTGCAGGCACCAAAAGATTGTTTTTGCAATGATAAGAGATAGGGCAAATTAGATAAAGTGTGTGTGTGTGTGTGTATGGGGGGGGCATATATTGCCTTCCATGGTGGATTTCAACTGCATTCATTGTTTGTGTCATATCAATTAAAAGCCCTTAAAGCTCACTGAATAGTACAGAAAACAACCACAAACATCTTAACATCATGACATTTCAGATGTTTACATCAGTGCAACAAGTAAGTTTTATAGATGGAATAAATAAATGTACAAAATTCAGTGCAACAAGTGTAAACGAACAAAAATAGTAGTTTAATTGTAATTTAGTAAAACAAATCTGCCCATATGACAATTAAATCTTGTGTATTTCTGCCCCCTCATACTTCAACTCTGTCACATTTACTAAAAGGACTGTAAAGTAATCTTAGAGGAATTGTCATGAGTTTCACCCTTATTGGCTGTGACATTAAAAGTGAGGCTAAAATAATCAGTAATAATAATATTTTAATGTATGCAACTCCAGAATGGGACATTCTGCTCTGTAACAACTTCAGCTATACTTTGACTAACAGTTTGTTTTTTGGTTTGCTATTTGAATGTTAACTTTTTTATTTGTATAGTATTTGTAAATGTACAATATCATTTTCATTCTCATTCCATATCCACAATTTCCATTTCATTCTAACATTCCAGATGCATATTTTCTGAAATTTGTACAGTGTGATTATTAAAATATATTGAGTAGTTTGCACAACCTTGATTTGATGTATGTACTCTTGCATATTACTAAATGGCCAGTATTATTTTTACCACCATTACACACAAAAAAGGATGACAATAAGATTGCTCCTGTAGCAGTGGTAGAATCTGTCGATGCCAAACGAGATCCACCAGGAACTGAACTTGCCTCCATCGTCATTTTGTATACCAGTGACCTTTCTCAAAAAGCCCAGGTGGTACAGCAGGCTTGCCTTTCAGTAAAAGTAGATTATTGGGAGTTAAGGGATCCAAATCATTAGGATCATGGGAGACCTTTGTGATGGAACACTCATTCAGTATGGCTTCCACTTCGCACAGAAGAGTGTGCAATCACTCATCATCCACATTTAGCTGACAAAGTACATAATTGAGGACATTTTTGACCATATGAATAATTCTTTCTCATTCTCCACCATGATGTGATGCAACAGGGGTCTTAAAGCTCCATTTCACTCCTGACTGAAACAACGATCTTTGAATTTTCTTGTGGTTCAGGGCAGACAGCACTTCTCTTAATTTACATTCTGCTCCCTCAAAGTTGGTTTCATTATCTGATCTGATGTGACATTTGACCTCTTCTAGAAATGAACCTGTACAATGCATGAATGCAAGAACCGGTATCTAATGAGTATGCCATTTCCAAATGCACCGCACAACTGGCTCTTCTGCTGATAGATTAGTGTGCCCCTTGCTTTGTGCCTTTTCCTGTTATTATTCTGTTGCATGCAAGTTACATCTGCAGCCAGGATCAGTGTGAACTGGGTGGCCTCCTCTGGATGTTCCTTTGTTCAGAGCAATTATTTCATCGCAAAACCTGTTGAGTTGACAGAACTGAACAATGGCTTGTTCTGTAGCATCAATATCCTCTACAGTAGAGAACGTTTGGTTACCAAGTGTACTTCTGAATCTTTGCATCTCCTTTTCCACTGTGCTCCTCCGCTGTGTCATATCAAGGCTGCTGCTGGACACAAACTTGTATTTCCTTTCTCTTCGTATTCAACATCTGCGACAACCTTTTCACCTGGAGAAACCATGCAACTGAGATTCTCAACCTTTTCTATGATGAGAAATAATTGCTGATGATAGCTGATCTACTGCCGTCTGTCTGTCCTTGACAATGATGGTGTTCACTATAACCTCTCCTTTGACCTCTGGATCATCTTACATTTCACGTGTGCACACATTCCGTACTTTACAGTTTTCTCTGCTTTCAGAAGTTGTTAAACTGAACAGCGGCTGAGAGTGGTGGCTGGCTTGACCATTATAAATAAACACCCCCACACTCGAATATGCTTATTTTTCTGACCAACATAAAGTAAACTGTATGGCATGCTCCATCAGTAGAGAACATGTGACCCCCATAGGTCAAGTGAGTATTTACCTGCCAATTATGGAGTGAGATGACATTCACACAGTCCCACTCCAATACACACACACACACACACACACACACACACACACACACACACACACACACACACACACACACACACACACAACACAATTAGCCACAACACACTGATTGGTTAATTGGTTAATCTAAATTACCCATTGGTGTGAATGTGAGAGTGATTGTTTGTCTCTATATATGTTCAGCCCTGCGATGAACTGATAACTCAATTTATTTATTTATTGTTTCTTTGTTTATTCATTTATGAGGATGGGAGATAAACAGATGAGGGCAGATCAGGTCAAACTTTCCTAATTCAGATTTAAACTGTTATAAAACAGCGCCCTCTGTGGGGAAAACTATTTTTCCTACAAGAAACTCCATTCCGAAGTGACTGACCTGGAATCACACTCCTCGTGCCTCTTCTGTCCCTGCAGCTTGAAGTAAACTGACCTGAGACCAGCCCACTGCCTGTTCCTTCTCCACAGTCTCTGTACATCCTCTCTACCGGCAACGTGGCAAGACTCCACACTGGAACTTTCCTTTTTTTTTTTTTTCTCCCTGACTTACAATCTGAGGACGCACACAGACATGTCGAGGTGACACAGAAAAGGATGTCGGTAGTAGTTTTCTTTGTCTCCAGAACTGGATATGGACGTGATTTTAGTGTTTTCCAGCCTTGTGGGACTGCAGCTGTCAAATCCACAGGGCGTGCTCCTCTGTTGACTTATACTGACAGAACACGAACTGGGACGCAAAATGCAAACAGAACTGTGAGAAAAGCTTCACAATACACTGAATAACATGGTCTGATTTTTTTTTTTTCTTATGGCACATTTTTCTCCTTTATTCGGATCATTTGCACCCCCCCCTCCCCCTTTAAGCATTACCACTCTATGCGTTATGTTATGATATGATGTGACCTTTATCCTCTTGTTATCATTTTGACTTGTTATCAGTTCATGTTGGGAGTTCCTTGTGAAATGATGTGGCAGTGGTACATGGACTTTGGCTGTGTCTGGCATAAACTGTAAGTATCTAAACACACTTTCAATGCTTATTTTTAATGACTGCTACTGAAAAGCTCCTAATGAAACCCTGTTTATTTCTCTTAGGTGTTGAAGTTGTCATGGATCACAGAGGTCACGCCTGGTCAGAGTCTGATCGAAACCCTTGCAGATCTAAAGACAGAGAGGATTACTACAGACATTCTTACCAGGACAGGGGGCAATGCTACCCTGGACCAGACCCCAGAGACAGGGACAGGGCCTGGGCTCATCCTGATGCCCACTACAGGGTTCAGTTCCCCCCTGGAAGACCCCCAGATCATTACACCTACAGCCCTCAGCAGTATCCATATGGCTATGGGCGACCAGAGCACCAGAGACCCCAGTCCAGGTATGTACACAGATGACACCCCTGATGTGTAATATATCAATATTGAAATGATGCAGATGGCAACTTTGCTGCATCTTGGGAGACTTGTCTAAATTTAAAGTTGATCATTGCATCTTAATGGTTAAAGTTTAATTACTTCCTGTTTTCTAACAAACACAAGGAAGTGCACTGAAGAATTCAGTTGGTAAAAGTACCAATGCATCAATGAAAAAATACTCCATTAAAAGGCTTGCATTAAATACTCTTGGAAGTAAAAAAAAATATGGTATATTAGGATAAAGTAAGTATTTTGAATAAAAATATCAGTTTGGTCTCTCTGATTGTATATTACATGTGACATATTTAGTGAAGTTGTGATGTTGTTGCAGTATGTTTATGCACAAGGCAGGGTTAGGGTGATCTTCTAAACTGGATCACACATATTTATTTGTGCTACAAAAGCAGAAGGAAGCAAATATGAAGTCCTATTTTCATCTTTTCTATTGGCATTTTTCCAGAATGAATACAGATAGTAATCAACAACAATTGTTTTACAACTCTTTTACATGGAAAAACAGGGCAATATTGAGCTGGTTATGGCTACACTCTGTACAACACATCTTTACACTGAGGTATAGATGCATTCAGTTCCATAGAGAACTGAATGCACAGAGAATAAAAAAGTATATATGTAAACATAAACAGCGCTCAAAACTGTTCTTAAATACTAGAGTTAGTGTAGTTTAATGACCTGAGACATAAGGGAGTTTCTAAGACCTGGAGAAAGCCATCCAGGCTTGTATCAGTTCACAGTTAGACTACTGTAACACACTATACTACAGTCTTCCTCAGTACACAATGCAGGCTGCCCCATTTTTGACAAACTCCCCCAGACTCGACCATATCACCCCCATCCTTTTTTCATTACACTGGCTTCTGGTTCAATTACGTATTCATTTTAAACTATTAATATTTGTTTTTAAGGCTTTAAATGGTCTGATTTTAACAACCCACCGTCCCAGCAGAGCTCTCCAGTCATCCAGACAGGTGCTCTTGGATGTGTGGGGTGATTGTACAGTTGCTGCACATCAACTGTGGAACTCGCTCCCTGTTGACTTGAGAGTTCTTGGTGACCTATCTTTGTTTAAGTAACTTCCTTTACTGTACTTAAGTACAGGTTTTAGGTATATATACTTGAGGGTTTTTTTTCTGGCAACTTTTTACTTTTGCTCCCTACATTTTTATATAAATATCTGTACTTTATACTCTTTACATTATCAGAATAAACTCATTACTATTTCAAACTAGACAAATGTGAAAGTATGAAAAACACGTTGGAAATCAGAAATTGTGACTTACTATATGATCATTTTGACTTTTTGTCTCATAATTATCCTTTTCTTATCTCATGATTATGACTTTTTATCTCGTGATTTAGTTGGGGTTTTTTTTATCCCATAATGATGCTTTTTTTTTTTTTTTAATTTCTTATTTATGGCTATTAAATTTTTCCTAAATGTACTGACCATACTCACTAACCTGAGTACCATGACCCAATAAAACACATCATATACATAGCAACTCACTTTTAAAGGCTTCATTTTTGGATATATTTTTTTAATTTTCAGATTTTTCCAGGTTAACTAATTATTATTTCACCCATAGCAAAAAATGCAGTTTTACTTTTTACTTTATTACAACTGAGAAGTTGTACTTATTTTTTATTTTATTAAAAAATATTTTAATAAATATTTTTATTTTATTTTTCTGTTAAACACCTACTATTTTTAGACTGGCTTTTAACCAATAGCACTGTGCCACTTTTATGTTAAAATGGTGGTCCTTTTTTAATCTTTTTATATGTGTGTTTTTGTTTTATTGTCTTTTACATTTTTTAAATTATACTTGATTGAGTTATTTTATCCTGTGTTTTACTTATGCTTTAGATGTGAAGCACTTTGGTCTTTTTTATATTGTTGAAAAGTGCTATATAAATACACTTTGATTGATAATGAGATCTGGGTTTTCTTTGTATTTTCAGGTCTGGTTATGAATATCTGCCCCACACTCACTGGGACTACAGGGAAAACTACAGCTATTATGACCCTGACCATTACAGAGGACAACATGGAAGAACAGGTACAGTACACTGATTAACCACCCTGGTACTTTCATTATCACTGCACTGTGTTCTAGTATGAGTCGGTTTTGTGGCTTACACTGTTATAGATGCTGGTCAGTGGAGTCCCCAAGACTCATGGAGAGGTGACTATTACCATGCTAGAACATACAAACAGGAACATTCAGGGAGCTCCAACACAGAGGAGAACAGGTGAAGCACAACAGAACATGTTCAAGCACGTTACATTCACCTGGACTGAAAATATGATTCCCCCCAAAACACACACGCACACACACACACACACACACACACACACACACACTAAAAGCACATGTCATTCGTGTTCAGTGTGAAAAGTGATGTTGATTCTGTCCCAAGGTTTTCAGTTTCAGCAGCAGAAAGTAAAATCTTCATCTCAAAGGTGAAATTAACAGCAGATTTCGCAACAATGCAAATATTTTCATGCAGCTGCGATCATACATGCACAATTTCCGAGGGATTTACGATATATATATAAACTAAAAAAACCCAATTGTTAAACATTAATATTAAGCTTTTTAATAAGGAACATTTGAGATAGTTGAAGAGAAGATGTAAACGAGTTTCTAACCAGATGTTTTAAGGTGTTTCCTGAAAACCTCCTTTTGTCTCATAAAATGTGAGTTTTTAACCTGATACAGCATACATTTTTAAAATATTTTATTTTAGGTCTCTCTAAACTATAATAGATAATAAAAACACTGTTGAAAATCTAAGTTTTAGCCCATTAAACATGACAAAAGCTAATGCAAGTAAATATATAGAAGAGAAAAAATGGATGTCAAAACTAATGCATTAGTGCAGATTAATCCATCATCATGATTAACCTGATTTAAAATTTTGAATCCTTTGACAGCACTAAAAAAATACCTGAAATATTACAAAAGATTTACCTTTAAATAAAATGCTTTTTGGATCAAACTCTATGCAAGATCAGGTTGCGTTTGAGTGTTTAGTAACTACAGTGTAGACTAAATAAGTTTAATAATCAAAAGAAAAAAGGTAAAAACAACAACATGGACCTGGATTCATCAGAAAAAGTGACATTTTTGCCTAATTTTTTCAGACATGACCAAGACACCTCCCATCATTACCCTAATGACTACGAGGATAATCCCTCCAGAGAGAATGAAGAGGTCTCCTCTTATTACCTGGGGACTTTGGAAAGCTCCAAAAACTCAGGCTTATCGTCCAGCAGTTATGAACTGAGTCAGTACATAAACGGAGCTGAACACAGTGACGCTGTCCCACAGTCTGTCCACACAGCTGACACAGGTGGGTGCACACTGACACATTTCCCTCAGGTCCTGTAACTGTCTCTAACATGTAAACAGTAAAGTTCATATCTCCTCAGACCATGGTCATCAGTTGTCAGCTCCTCTGAAGTACTCTATCCCTCATGCGGTGGTCAGTTTTGGGCCTGCAGGTCAGCTGGTACGGGTCACTCCAGGCTCATCCACACAGAAGAACGTCAGCCATCTGGAAATCCACAGTCTGGAAGTAGGTCCAACACTAGGCAGTGTTTACACCAACTGATAATAAACCACTGTCATCCAACTCATCTAGAAGTCATGAGAAGAAAATATCTATTTCTGATTAAATCTACTTAAAGCATCTTTATTTCATGCATGCTATTGGAAACATATGGACATGTTAAATTATTTATAAATGAGTACAAATAATTATATCTTTCATCAGTAAAAACAAACTGAATTTGGGCAAAATTACAATTAATTGAACAAAATGTGGTCACCATAGTACTAACACTATTGTTTTCTTGTTGAAAATATCTTGAAATATTTGAAATACAGGTTTATTTGGTGATCAACATAACATGTCTTAACTTGTCTTTGAGAATGGATGTTATAGGATTTTAATTTTTTTAAATTTTTTTCTAATTGCTGTGACTTTGACTAAACTTTGCACTTAAAAAAAATTGCACTTTGAAAAACTGTGTAACTTTTCTGTCTCCTTTTGAAAAAAGAAGCTATTTTCAATGGAACTTTATCTGGTTAAATAATAGTTTGATTAAAAAAACATACTTTTCTTTCCCCTGTACAGGTTATTCTGAGTGAGACACAGGAACAGCAGGACATGAGACATTTTCCTGGGCCCTTAACTAGGTATTTCATATTAGGTTCTATTTTCTATACTTGTATGAATGTGTTGTTACTGTAGTATAACTGTTTATTCATATTTTAAAGGGAGGATCTACACAAAGTCGACGCTATTGAGTTTGCCCACCAGAGAGCAGGAGCCTGCATGAGAGATGAGACACTGCATGATAAGATCTCTGCCGTCCTCTTGTGGCACCTCTTGATACTGCTGTGCAGACAAAATGGAGTGAGTGCATCATGCTTTGACAACTCCGCCCCATCAACCCCATTGGTTTTGGTTCGATTTATTTCTTTGGTTGGTTGTTTACACTTTGGCAGCTAAACTATTGATTGAATTCATAACAAGTGACACAGAATACATCTAATAACACTTTTGTAAGAGTAAGTCAAAGTTAAAGCATTTTTAAAAAATATATATTTTTTAAAAAGCCATTTTTTTTTTACACACACACACATATAAAGTGTTGAAATATATATATAAATATATATATAATATAATATAATTTTTCCTCATATTTACTTAGAATGGCTGAAATGTTCATATAATGGGCCAACTGTGTATTAAAAAGATGAAAAAAAAATTCAATCTACTTCACACATGATATATATGTAGTTGATGTGTTAACACCAACACATGCATAGGCTTGATGACATCAGAAGGATCAGGACCAAAATACGCTGCCACACATGCGAGGGGCAGGGTTTGTTGTGCCTGGCAACACATGTTACATTTAGGAATCTAACAAGTTTCACTATGAAATAGTCATCAAAGGTTATTTTTTGTCTCCTGCTGTCACCACTATTTCAGCAAATAGTTGGCTCAGACATTGCAGAGCTGCTTGTTCAAGGCTCACGCTCAGATGGAAGCTGGGAGTCAGATGCTCCCACACTCATTGATTTTAGTGAAGGTGTGACTTCTGAAGCACTACCTTGTCAAGGGGAAGACCTGCTCACAGGAAGCAGCAGTAGCTCTGAGGTGGCAGAGAAGGCCCTGCAGAGCTACACTCAGCTGCTGCTGGCTGGAAGAAAGAAGGTCTGTATCTCCTCATCTCCACATGTCTAATTACCAACTAAGCAGCCGCATTGATCAAAGAGCTGAAGTTACACTCTTTCACCTTCTCTCGTGGTTTACAGGAGGCCTTAGAGGCAGCTATGAGCAGCAGCCTATGGGGACATGCACTTTTTCTAGCCAGCAAAATGGACAACAGATCCTATACCACAGTGTTGAAGAGGTGAGAACACTAAAGCTATCTGAGACATGACAGCTGCAAGACATCACTACACTGCATATGTCCAATAATTGGTGAGGAAATGATAGACTAAATTTAGTATCTGTTTGAAATGAGTATTATAACTGGCACTGTCTCTGCAATGTGCATTTAAGTGAGTCATTAGCTTTGAGACTGGGACTTTTAATTTGAAGTACTGTTATTTTAGCCCGTTTTAATGGGTCTGACTTTTATTTTATGAGAATAATGGCACCTTAAATCACTATTTTACTGGGAAGATGTGGTTACCAATGTTGAAAAGGAACCAGCCATCCCCCTATATCACAACATGTCAGTATGAAGTGGGAAAGATACTTTTACAATAAAGTGACTTATGTTCCACATGCCATGAAACATGAAACCTGATGACATCTGCTACGATCCCGGTGGCTTTACCACAGGCACGTAGCTGAAAATAATGTACTAATGTGCTTTATTTAGAATTGGTGACAATTAATGAAAACAAGAGGATATTTGTCCCTGCACTTTATGTTGCAGTTAGAAATGGAAAGATTAATATATCTGCAACAGTTTTTTAACAGTCAGTGCTTGTGTATATTTCCAATGCAACTACTAAATTATTTGTGATGGTCCATTGATCCAATTACATGTTGTTACTCCTTCCTTATTTTTTTTTTTTTCTATTTAGATTTGGAGTTATTTACAACAAATATTGTGTTAACAGATGTCATTAACACTTCTGATGAGAGTGTAAATCATATTACATGGCATGCTGTCCTGTACCTTCCCCAACAGCTTTTTAAATCCGTCTATCATAGTAGAGCTGTTTATTTTTAAAGTCTCTCTGATGTATATATGGCTAAATGTTTATAACACCACCCTGCTGTTTCTGAGTGTTTATCATGTAACCCTGTCCAGTTTTACATCAGTGGTATGTTGTAGAGCGTAGACTTTATATCTGGGTGTCATTAAAGTAATATGTAGGGGCTTGTTGGCAGGTGCACATATTGGTCTGTGATTGACAGAGTTGTAGCAGAAAAAATACATTAGTATTAATATGTAGTAAAGTCTGCTTAAGATGTAAAAATTACACAAATGGCTCTTTTGGCAGGTTTACAGGTCAGCTGACAGTCAATGACCCTCTCCAGACGCTTTTCCAGCTGCTGTCTGGGAGAGTCCCTACTGCAGCCACGGTAAAAATCAAATCTACATTTTAACTCATGTATGCTGTGGAAGCCTATGATATTTCTGTAATGAGAAAAAAAATCCTGTAAATTGAAATGAGTTAGTATCTTTAAATAGCAACACATATTTTTATAAATGATTAAATGGTCTGCACATTTAACTTAAATACGTTTTCATTCATTCATTTTCAGCCTGTAGAGGACCATAGCTGACATAAGGGCAGGTTCACCCTGAACATGCTGTCAGTTTATTACAGGACTGATACATTGAGATGAATCACCATTGACTCTATAGGCGTTTGAGAGTGGGCAGTTAACTTATCAAGCCATATGGTTTTGGACTGCAGGAAGAAGCTGTAACACTCCCACAGATAGAGGGAGAGGATATGTTCTCCACAGAGAAAGGTTACAGATGTCCAGAACTGGACCTTCTGAGATCTTACCTAATTATTTCAAGAGACTCTCTCTTTAGTCTGACAGAACTGAAAGTCCAAACTGAGGATCTAGGTCACATTGAAAACATTCTGTTCAGTTGATTTTCTTTGAGGCTTCCAGTTCTGGGAACATTGCTGTTATCATATGTCTGTAATCATTTTTGATTAATAGGACTGTTTGTTTGGGTTTTTTTTTTTTTGTACAACACAGGCCCGGAAGCTGAGGTCCACACACATAGACTATTTGGACAAAAGTATGACAACATATCTGTTTATCTTTGCTAAGCAGGCTGGGATCCAAAACAATACTGGCAAATGTTAAAACATAGTTTTATGTTGCAATAAATGTCATTGCAGTAATTATTTGCATTACATTTTCAGGATTGTAGGCTTATAAAAATACTTAAGATGTTCTTAATTTTATTCAACATTTTATCTTTTTTTTTCCCTGAAATACATGGTTACCCATAAACGTGGAATACAGTCATTATTCCTTTTCAAATGAAATGACTGAGACAGTGTGATTTATTCTTCACATGTCTGGGACTCAGGATGTAATGAGTGTGTCTAGAAGCAAAATTATTCCAATTTTATTGGCAATAGTGTACTTATCAAGTTCTGTCCGTAAATAATCATTTCATATCATATCTCTTCATCTGTCCCCAGAAAGAAAAGAAAAAGTAGCCTTAAAAGAATGATTAATTTAACATTTAAATAATAATAATAATGATTATTAATTATTATTATTATTGGCAACTGATATTGAACAGTGAATCCAACAGATATGGGAAGTGCCAAAAACTGTATGTGTGAAGAGTTGTGATATTTTTATCCATAGTGTAACTCAAGCATCTCAGATTAAATTATTTTTGTCTGAAGAATGTTGTCAGTCTGTCTGATGAGAGTTTTAATCACCGGCACTCTGTGTCCAGTGCTGTGGGAATGAAAAATGGGGTGACTGGAGACCCCACCTGGCTGTGATGCTGTCCAATGAAACAGGAGACGCTACTGTCCAACAGAAGGCCATCATCACCATGGGAGACACTCTGGGTATAAACACACTGACTGAATGACATGACTGACACGCTCTAATGTCTCTGTACACATGCACGCTGATTACTTTTGTGTGTTTTCCCTCCGTGCAGCTTCCAGAGGCCTCCTGCATGCTGCCCATGTGTGTTATCTGACTGCTGGGGTCCCTTTTGGGCCCTTTACCCAGAAGGCAGAGAGGTTGGTCCTTTTAGGCAGCAGCCACAGGTGAGCGAGGTGTCCTCCTCTGTACCATTTATCAATCCATTTGATATATTTCTCATATTTAGTTGTTGTTCTTTTAGGCAACCATTTCAGTATTTTGCAACAAACAGTGCCATCCAGTGCACAGAGTTGTATGAGTACTGCCAGACCCTAGGGGGGAAATCCTTTTCAATACTGTCTTTTCAGGTATTTTATTTTTCCATTCATTTTGAAATAAATGCAGTTAAGGCATTCATTTTATGCAACATAAAACAGAATGTTCTGTTTCTTGTGTCATTCCCAGGTGTATAAATTTCTGTATGCCTGTCGACTCTTGGACTGTGGGCTTTCATCTCAGGCTTTCCATTACTGCGAGTTGATTGGGCAAGCAATTATCAGGCAGAAGGAGCCCTGGTTTGTTTTGACAGGAGAAGTTCTTAAGGTATATATATATATATATATATATATATATATATATATATATATACTGTGAAAAAAAATTACGTTTTATGTTCTTATCAGACAAGTACGTAACAGACATAATTGTGTACTTGGGATTAGTATGCAGAGATTCAGGTCTGTACTTTAAATGTACTTTAAATGACATATGCTAGATAGTAGAGTATATATTTTTCTGCCACATAAAGAAAAAAAATTGTATACTGTGTTTATAGTCCTGTCCAATAGAATAACCTATTAAAAATCTTATCCACCCATATCAGTTTGTTTGAGGTATTCCTCCAGCATATGTTTTATCTTCTAAACTTACAGCTGTTGTGTTTATAGTCACACATAAGCTGTCAGCTTTGGAGTGAAATAGTTGCGTTAACTAAACTGATCTTTGATGTTTACAATGTAATACCCCACTCAGAAACAGATCAACATGTGGCTTTAATGTTTTCTCTGTGTTTAATCTAAATAATTCGACTAGTATGGTCAAGACAGAACAGTATATATGTTTACTTGTAACTGACAGACCTCTATAACTAATGCCTATACATGTATTTACAATTCAGTTCACAGCTCAGAATAGCATCACAATAAAATAAAACTTAAATGTAATCTAGTTGTAAACAGAAAGGGTATACTACTTTGCACATAACATACATTTGAAATAGGGCTGGTTAGTCTCAGAAAATACTGAAACAGGGCCCTTACAACTGCACCACTAGGACATTAGCATACTTATTGCATAATGTGCGTATACTTAGGAAATAATCTTGAACTTCACTTATATTTATGCAGTATAATCAGTTTAAGGTGTGCTTTGTTGTGTATTTTAAGTCCTTTTACCACAGTCACATAATTTGCTGTGTTTTGTGTGTTTGCAGTTGACAGACAGACTGAGACACTCAGAGGGTCATTATGGTGAGGCGGGGGTTAATGGAACTGATCTGGAACCAGAATGGCTGATGCAGCTGCGCCTGAGGCACCACAGTTTACAGGTGAATATTCCAGATTTATAACATGTGTACAGTCTCTGTGCTATCAGGTATTGTTTGTATTTCTGTAATAAAATATCTAAAAACAATTAGTCCTATTGTGATATATATATATATATATATATATATATATATATATAAATGTGTGTTTTGCAGATCCTTCTACTCACATGACAAGTTTCAAGTCAAGTATCAAACTACGTACAGTTACATCTATTTACCATAATGGTAACTTGTGTGTAATAATTTACTATTGTGTGAAACATTACAAAAATAAACTTTATGGCTGCCTTTATCAGCTCCATGACACAAACACACTGATTTGTTCTGGCTCTTATAATTGTTAAAATGTGTTTTTTGTGTCTGTGACCTTGATCTTTGACCCACAATCACCAAAATTTCATGGGGTCTATTCTGGACCAGCTTCCACCTTTCTTTAAAATTTCATGGAATTTGGTCCAGTAGTTTTTACGTAAACCTGCTTATAGACAGACAGACAAACAACCCTACTCAAACATACTACCCCTCGCCCCTTCAGGGGTGGGGGTAAATATCCATCTTTAACATTATTTATGTCTATTAACATTGTGTCTATTTTGTAATAATGTAACATTAATATGCAATACTAAGACAATGTAAATAATAGTAAGATATTAACCACGTAATTATGATTTTTTATTTTTGTCTAACCAACTCCCATGTTTTAAAAAAAAAAATCATTTATGTATCTATCAGAGACAGGACACATTAATGAACATTTCTGTAAATGTTCCTGTATTGGCCTAAAAAAAGCTATTTTTTTCTATTATTATACTGACAGACTCCTAACAGCAAAAATTAATGACCATACTTCCTGCAAGTCACACTTTTTTCATAGTTTGGCCGGGGTGCAAACATATACTCAGGTACAGCTTACTGTATATGTGAAATTATACACATATATATAGAGAGTAATTTCACATGTTCATTATTTTCAAACCAACAACTCTGCAAGGTTAAGTATTCTGGCCACTTCACATCTCGGTGAACTGTTAATATGTTCCGTTAACATATTAGACACATATTCAGTTCATTTTCTAACATCTACTCAGCCTGTTGTTCACTATTCTGCTATTATTATAAGTTGCCTTTCAAGATGAAATGTCTGCTGTTGCTCTCAGATTTTGTAAAACAAATTTCCCCCAAATTGCAACTTACTGTCCAGTACAACTTATATATGGTTTTTTTTTCTATATTATGTATTTTTGGCGGGTGTGACTTATAGTCCAGAAAATATGGTACTATTAATATGCACCATGAGATTAGTAATTTGCACCACAAACATTACATTTGTAAGTGAAAATTAACCATAATTTGCTCTGTGTAAGAACCCTTTTTAGACCCAATTGACTTGTTTGATTTTCAGACAGGGACTTTTGGTGAAACATATGAACCACCTCCAGACAATTTCATCAACAAAGATAGAACAGGTACTTGTTCCATCATGTTTGCTATTCAGAAGATGGCAGAGCCTTATGTTTTTTGTTTTTGTTTTTTAACACACATCTTTATTTTCTTCTTCAGAGTCCGACTTGGACAACCTGAGCCGTGGTCTCCAGAGTCCAGAACCAGAGCTGCTTTATTACAGTGGCCCTGAAGTTCAAGAACAAAAACAGGAAATGACACCATTAGAAACCGGAGGAGTTCATTACTGGTACAAAATACTTAGCTGAATGTTTTACTGTCTGCCAGACACAACAGCCTTTACACATGTGTGATACTCTCATCTGCTGGGTCACAATTCTTTCTGTGTTGCCTCCTCCAGGCCTGGGGCCAATTCTCTGATGCCAGTAACGGCGGTTTATGCTCCTCCTGTGTCCATAGTGGCTGGAAGCCAAGACATTAGTTATCATAACACAGATAGTGCTGAAGTCAAAGCAGCCTCACCACATTGTCCTGTGAGTACTTTGACATCAGCTGCAGAGGGTGAGTGTCAGATTTTAGGGCTCAAAGCAGAGAGTGCTTGTCTAGTCAGATATTTACTCTAACACATCACATTCTGTTTTTTTGCTCCTACAGGGGTTGTGCCATTTTCTGGAGTAGGCACAGTGAGTAATGTCTTTAATGTTCTTGAATAATAAGAATTATGTGAAATAAGGCACAAATAGCTAAAGGCCACACTTATAAAGAATCTATAAATCAGGGGTGTCAAACTCATTTTAGTTCAGGGGCCACATATAGACTGATATGTTATAAAGTAGGGTAGGGCAGTAAAATAATATAAATAATAGGATAAGAACTTATAAATAATGTCCACTCCAAAGTTATAACATAACATAACATAACATAACATAACATAACATAACATAACATAACATAACATAACATAACATAACATAACATAACATAACATAACATAACATAACATAACATAACATAACATAACATAACATAACATAACATAACATAACATAACATAACAATACAATTTTAATTAACAAACAATGTTGAAATCTTTGACATACTGTTCCTAAAATATAATGACATCTATTCTGGGCCACTGGCAATATATAAGCCCACTTTGGTTTACATTCAACCAATAGATTTGTTGCTATAGACATTTGAAATTCCCTCCATTATAAGCAAATGGAGAAAAAAAGTTTAAAAATGAATTTAAAATGTTTCATTTTTGACCTACTGTTCCTAAAATATAATCACATCTATTCTGGGTTACTAGCAATATGTAAACCCAATTTAATATGAATTCAACCAATAGTATTGCTGTTAGAGTGTAACAGTAAACAAACCAAAAACTGTCCATTGCCTCCCCTTTGGGGTAATAAGCAGTAGAATTACATAACTGTTGTCGTTAAAATGTTTCATTTACCACATCAAATTAACAGATATATAAAATAAAACTTGATTATAAACTTCTTTTCCAGTCATAAGTCGTATTTATACAGGGCTAGTATTGCCTGTGCACCTCTGGTATTTCTATTAATTGTGAAGTTCATCTATGATCTTAATCCCATGCAAATCAGCCATATCTGCAATTTATAAAGTATACATTGTATTGCAAATTACCCACCCGATTGCAGCAAAAACAGAGGCCCTGTGTTAATGTTAGTCTCTGGCAGCATTTTTGGTTTCCTCCACACATTTCTTCACCTATTTCTATTTCTGAGGATGATGGAGATTACATTGGTGATGATGAATCAGACTTTGAACAGTGTTTTAGATGCAAAGTTCGGAGGCTCATGTTACCATATGGTAGGGAAACTCACTAAAAGAACATTTGTTATTCTTTAGAAAAGTGAGATCTCAGAAGGTGACAATATAATATCACAATGCATGTCAGCTACAGTAAGGAACATTTTTAGATCTTTCAGTGGTTATCTGTAGGCGATGAATCTGCAATTCAAACGTCAAATAGTAAATGGACTGTACTGATATAGTGCATTTTATAACCTTCATGATACCCAAAATACTTTCACCTCAGAACTGCAAAATAATGTCAGTCGTATTGAGAAAAGTCGTTTTTTTTGCTTGTGTGACATGAGGGATACATTTCTAAAACACCAGAGATCCGCAGGTTTTACTAGTCCTGTGTAAATAGGGCTACAGTTTATATTAACTCAGGAAATTGTGATGTATTTTATATATAAATAAGAGTTCCTTTTGCTGGACATGAATTGTATTAAATTGTTAATGAGAAAATATGTTTGACTGTTCATTAATGAATTGTAAAGTATTTACAATTCCATTAATTATGTGTAAATAGATTTATAAACCCTTCATAAAGGTATTCTTATTGTGAAGTGGTCTGGTGACCTCTTTAAGACACTGATATATGCCTATAAATGAAGCTATCTGGATGTTTTGTCTTTGTAGAGGGGGGGTCAGATGTTGGAGGTTGACATCAGTCACCAAACGCATCACAGCATCCAACGAGATTCAGCTAACGAGGCCAAGTTCTCTGAGCAGACCAATGATGCTCCTAAAGAGGTGAGTGCTTTCCTGACATGTTTCCAAATGACATCATCAATGTGACACGTTATAGTTCTTATTTTCTTTGTCTTTGTGCACAGAGCACAAAGAAGGGATGGTTTGGTGGATGGTTTAAATCAAAGCCCAAAGAAGTCCAGGAGACCCCAGAGCAGAGCAGCCCTGCTAAAACAGTAAGAGTCAGTCGTACGTTTATTACATTTTCTTATTTGTGGTTTGAAATACAACACATGTGTTTGTGCTATAAGCAGATTCCACCTGCTGCTGACCCCTGCCCTCCTCCTCCACCGACCATGGCCCCCCCTGGCATATTTCCATCCCAGCCCTCCTCCAATGGAATCAATCCCTTTTCAAGAAAAGCAGGTGAGTTTTGTAGTGACTTAAAATAATTATTCCTGCTGCTATACATCAATGGTTTTTCTGCTATGCAAGTTATAAATACAAGTCCTAAATTCTTGATTTGTTGCGGGTGCTCTTGAGGTTTCTAAACCCTGGAGGGGAGCTGTATGCTCTCTATGTAACTGTTAATAAGACATTAGCTTGCTTGCGTGTCAGGTTTCATATTTTTCCAGAATGACAGCCATTACAAGCACTTTGCATTTCTATTCCATGCATTAAAATACATGTCAAAGCCTATGAGTTATATTGTAGATCATGTTTAACAGTCCTTATAGTCTTTTCTTCAGCAAAATTGGCAACAATGAGAAATAAATGTGTCAAATCCGCCATTAATTTATTTAAAGCATTACATTGGTTTAGCTGTCAATCCACTGTAATGTATCACCAACATTAAACGCTGTAAATATGATAGTTTTCTATAAATAACCTTGTTTTCTACATAGGCCAGCAGCTGGGATAGACACCATTTCAACACCACTAGACTATATTACAGGTAAAAAAGATAGACATAAGATTAAAAAGTATCATATTAAAGATTACTAATGGATGCACATAAATGGCTTTTCATTTCTTGCATTTGCAGGATGACTGGCACCACTAACGTCCAAGATGGCATGTCGCACCACCTGTCATGAACACAACCTACACTGTGTGTCTTATTAGAATTCACCTGAGCTCACAGGAACTCCAGTATGATCTCTACCCACTTTTCTTTTTTAAGATCGCCCTTTCAAACCCCTCCATAGCTTACCCTCCATCGTGTTTCATGTTAGATACAGAAATGTACTGAATGGTCAGGCGAAGTAACTCGTATTGCATGGACTGAAACAGCTGTGGTACAGTATGCTTCCTGTAAGCTGACTGCAGAGAAATTACAAGTGAATGTAGCACATAACTGGCGATGGGGATATAATAATTGACCCTGATGTTATATAATATAATATTTATATAGGACAGACTGACCTTATTGATATATCAATGCTCAAAACACATATTTATACAAGTGTGGTGGAAAAAAGTTTGACATGAGCAAATCTTTGGGCTTTTACAGCTCAGATCACTTCTAAATGTGTGATGTACTGGCAGTTAATATTGATCTTACAAAGGGTAAGCCTCTAATCTTTTCATGATAAAGTGCACTGAAACAAAACTAAATGATCAAAAATACTAAGTATTAAAATGTAACCCCCACACTATGTTACCATATTCACCTCAATGTGGGGTACTAGTTGTCAAATGTACAGCATGTGCCATGTTGTCATACTGCCAAAATGGATCATTTTGGCGGGGGTGGGGGGTGGGGGGGGGTACACTTGCTCAGGCAAACAGCCAACAACCTGCCCAACCCCCCCACCCTCAGCAAGTACACTTTTAGATCACCAAACTGTTTATGTGCTGATGATATTTACAATGCTTTCATCTAAAAAAGATTTAATTAATGGCTCTTTATATAAATACTTGGTTGCAGACAACGCTAAGATATATGCTCTTGAAGTTGTATGTAGTTATAAGTTGTATTATCTGCTTTTGCATTAAATGTATATTAAGGATTTTATAAAATGACGTATCAATCTGTGCCAAATTTTTTATGATTGACTTTGTGCCTCACTTTTTCATGTTTTCAACTTTGCTTTTTTTTGTATATCTGCTCTGGCACATAAAATATAACAATCCCCAAAAAGCTGCAGTATTTTGTCTCTTTTTATTATAAATAGGAAAGTCTAAATCCATTATCTTTAAAATTTCTGCTAACTGGAGATGTTCTTAATGCATGCATTCATATCTACATATCTACATTGTCACATACTTATTTCTTGCCAGAAAAAAATAGCTGGGATTCCAAGCAGGACTTTTTCCTTAACACACGGAGAGGTGACAACATAGCAGGTGGCGTTTCCTATTACCATTAGTCTGCAGGAGCCAAGAATGAATGGGACACATTGGCTGAGAAATCAGAACACAGACAACCAGATTGTGACCAGTCAGTTCTTAAATACTGCCCAATAATGTGTCGGAGCATTAACACATCTTACAAGGATAATTTTACCAAAGACATTTTTAAGTGGCATCCCTAAATCTCAATGATTCATGATTGTGTATATTTAATTTTACATAAATAAATTCCATTTCCTTCATCTGTTATTTTTTTTTCTCCTGTTTGTTTTTATCTAGTCAACTCTGTAAAGCCCTGTGAGACAACCTTGTTGTGAATTGGCCTTATTTATGCTTTATTTAAAATTTCACATCCAGTTTTTACATGACAGGTTTGCAAGTTTGGTTTCCTTTTTATTAGTTTGATCCTGTCATACAAGTCAAACATTATGGTTGGGATCACATAAAGAAACATTGCACACATACTGAATGCCCAAAGAGGTTTACTATATACATACACCACTAACTTCCTGCAGATGGTTTCATACTGTAACAGATTTTTCACTACACATCAGAGTATTTGAAAGTATAAAATATAATTGAATGCACAATACACCACTCATTGATACATCATTCTGCCCTACTCTAATACTGTCTGCACATAAAATGTTGAACATACTATGAATCCACATATTAAACTAACCTCACACATACCTGTATTACCATTTAAAAATCACAATACGACAGTAAAGATTGTCATAAAAGTTGTCACAAAGCACTGATGTATAGAACACATTTCCTTGAATGGTAAAACTTTATAATTATCTGATGAATGTGATCATGAGGAACTGTTCTTGCTTGTGCTACTGTACTAAACATCAGCCTCTATAACTGAGTCTTGAACATTAGAAAACAATTATCTGACAGACCAATTCAAAGTCGAAGGCAGTAAAGTGTTTACAGTAATTTTGTAGGTGGTGGTTAAGACATAAAACTAAACGGTATCACTGTCATCACTGTATATGAACCAGCTGCCTTGTCATCTACATATTGCATGTGCACTAAATGCCGTTCTGCAATTATGTGCATACCATCAATTACACTATGTAGTTATGGCACAGGGTTGATGTCTTCATATTTATACATGCTTATCATTGTGATGCAGCATATGTTGTGCAAGTTTTGAGGCACACCGGAAAGATTTGTCACACACCATACAAACAAAAATCCTCCCAGCACAGGTCTGTTTCTGATGCTGTTTCAATGTGGTGAGGCAGCTGAAGTTCTTACCACAGCTTGAACAGCTGTGAGGTTTCTCTTTATTATGGATGTACTGGTGACGAACGAGACGAGAAGCCATGGCGAATGCCACGCCACATTCATTGCACTTATGAGGCCGAACACCACTGTGAATGGCCTCGTGTTCAGTCAAATTTGAGGACTTTGTGAAACACTTGGAACACACTGAACAGACAAACGGACGCACTCCTTTGTGGATCTTCTGATGCTCTGCCATGCGACTAGCCAGGGCGAAGGCCTTCCCACAGTCTGGGCAGGAGAAAGGCCTCTCTCCCAGGTGTTTGCGCTCATGACGCTTCAGAGACAGTGGTTTATTGAAGGTCTTCCCACAGTGTGTGCATGGGAAGGGTTTGTCATTGGTGTGCATGTTCCGTTCATGCTTCCGCAGGTCAGAGGAGCGTATAAAGTCTTTACCACAGGCATCACAGACATACGGCTTTTCACCAGTGTGTGTGCGGATATGCTTGCGGTAATCTGAGGACCAGATATATGTCTTAGCACAGAAGGGGCAGTGATAGGGTCTTTCACCAGTGTGCAGTCGCTTGTGTTGCTGCAGCGTGCCCTGGTGAGAGTAAGCCTTGCCACATATGTCACACACGTGTGGTTTGAGCCCCGTGTGAGTTTGTAAGTGACTCTGAAGGTAACAGAGCTTCTTAAAGGCCCAGTGGCAGTGAGTGCACTTGAAGGGACGGTGCTCTATATCAACTCCATTGCGTTTCTTCATCGCCTCCAAAAGACGAGGGATCTTTTCATCATCACAAGTATTAAGCAATTTTTCCACAGTTGTGTTTTTTGTACCATTCCTTTTGGACTTCTTCACACTCCCATCTGTAGAGCACTCTTCAAAATTGAGCTCTTTCAACTTAGATGTCATCTGTCTGGACAAACCACCACTCTGCACTTTGCGGATCTTGCGAAATTTAGAGCAGTTACTTCCCTTCTTTTCTGCAGCATCCATGCGCCCATTGTTTGATCGACATATTTTATTGTCTCTGATATTTTCAGTATATTGTAAAGATTCTCTGCTGCTTTGGTCTTGGTCATCCCAAACTCCTGCTTGTTCTTCTGGTGAAAGCTCCGAAAACTTCTCTGCAAGAGTCCAGGTTGGTGTTTGAGGGTTAAGATAAAGGATTCCAGTGTCACAACTCTCTGCACAAATACTTCGAGATAAATCAAGAGCACACAATTCCTGCCCATTTGGAAAAGAAGGAGTGATACGGTGGCTGACTTGAGGTTTCCTTTTATTTTTCCTTTTAACAGGTGGTCTTGCAGATATCTGAGGGGACGCTTCATCTGCCATGGTCACTTTTACAATGTGTGACAAAATGCACGTGCTTGTGTGAGTTTCAAGCAGCCCACAAATTCCTGACAGAAATCCTCCTTGAATAGTCCTTAAGAAATAGACACACAAGGAAAATAGCAAGTATTTTAATAACATAAAATGAATAATCACAATTTGATATTTTTCACATTAGTGTATTGTAAACGTGCATAAAGTTACTGCACCTTGCATTCAGTGTCAATAAAATTCCACACATAACTTTGTATCTGGAGTCCTTTCAGCAGTTAATAAGAAACTCCTCATAGCAGAAAGTTCCCTCTCCAAGTGAAAAGCCTTAATACTCACTCTGTCTAGTCCCTTTGGAGCAGGTCACATCCAGGAGATCCCTCAGTTCCACTGGCCCCTGGTCTAGTGTCGCTCCAGGGGGAGATGTCCAGTGGTGTTAGCAGGCGGGGTTTGGCAGCAGTCCTCTGTGGGTCAGCATCTATCCTGCAAGTCAGCAGTGATATCTTCACAGCCTGGCTCAGCTTACCTACACTGACTTGACTTACCACCGTTTGTATATAGCAACCTGTTGAGTAAGTCATACTGACACTGAGAACTCTGAATTCCCATTAAGTTATCCTGAGAGCGCAATTTATAAACTGACACTATATGAGTTTTAAAAACATTTTTGAAAAACATTTTGGGAATTATTTGTACCTAACTTTTCACAAGTCTGCGTCATACATAAGGTAGGATTAACAGTTGTGCGTATGACTGTGTAAAAATAGTCTTAAACAGATATAGGTTTTTCAGGGGCAGGAGGGGGAGGGGGAGGGGGGGGGTCACTTTGTCCCCAAACCATCCAGAACCTAAAAATACAACACTTGTCAGGCATGGATCAATATTTTTCTTACAATAGATTTTATGATTTCCTTTCAACAGTTGGTCTGCTGGACATCAGAGGGGTCAAATGTCATCTGATGATCACTTTTACAATGTGGCAAGAAATGCACATGCTCACATGAGTTTCAAGCAGTCCACAAATTCCTGGTAGAAATAACACACAAATCACACAATGCAAAATAGCAAATATTCTAATAGTAACTAAATGAGCAACTAAATGTTTTATTTTTGTCTTTTTTTGCAGCAGTATCAGATATGACCCATTTGGGTGTTCAGAGCAGAGGTGGCACAAGTGATGTGAGTGAAAAAATATCAAATTTGTTTTTCATCGATATTTTTTAAAAAAAAAATTATAATTTCACTTACTGGATGGAAATATATTTCATTTCCATTTTTCCTCTCCTCTCATGTCAGCTCTCCCTCCACTACCATGTTTCCCTCTGACAATAACGGTGTCACCTACTCAGAGATTGACTGGATTTTATCATTGTTTGTTAAAAACAACACAAACCTAATGAAAAATAAACATTTAATGCTGACTATTTGATTCCTGTTTAAGATGATTCTGTGTGTGATTCATTCACCTGTTGTGCTTCTATTCAAGGGTATCCAAAATATGTATATTTACTACCCAGAATCCTTTGTAAAACTCATTCTGTAAGCAACATACAGAGCAACACCATACTGTTGATTTGATTTGAACAAACTTTTACATAATCTTAAATTATAATTATTCACCATACTTCTTCCTTAAAGATAATGACCATTATCTTTTCACATTTTAATAAGACTTTGGACTGTTTTAACCCTATTTGGACAGTTTCAATAAGTTTGTTCCTTTGAAAAAGATATATTTCATCCATGGTTATGACATGATTTAAGAGAGAATCTACTCAGTGCATCATTTAGGATAGGAAGTTGTTGCAGCTGAAACATATCAACCACTGAAGTAATTATTTGGTGGAGAGCTTTTACTTATTTGCTGAGTGAAATCCAGGTGGGGACTTTCATTTGACAAGGCTGAATATGATACAATTTATAACTAGAAAAATAGCACTTGGGTTAATGGAGGAACCCTTTCCTGTCCCTAAACCCTGCAGAAACTAGAAGAAGAAATCCTGACCCTGTCAAAACTTACAAAAGAAATGTTCAATCCAAGACAAAGGCATGACATTTCACAGGTGTTCATTGTCATGTCATGTAATCATAAACCCATTGAACAGATATTTGAAATAAAAAAATACAATAAAATAAAATGGTGATAAAATGTATGATGCTTATGTTGTAATTTTTTTCATTGTGAACACCACAAGTAACATTTTCACCACAGCTCAGTTCAAACTGCCTATGTACTAAATATTCATTTTGTACATTGTCTAAAGCAGGGGTGTCAACCATGTGGCCCAGGGGCCAAAACCAGCCCGCCAAAAGATCCATTCTGGCCCCTGGCGTGGATTTGTGACACTGAAAATATTAACAAAGATGTTTCATTTTATGTCAATTCAATCTAAAGTGGATCAGACCAGTCAAATACTATCATGATAACCTATAAATAATATAAAAAGCACATTTTTCTCTTTGTTTTGTTTTAGTTAGTTGTTTTAGTGACAAATTTTTAAGAGAAATATGTGGAATTCTATCAATATTCTGCTTGTCATTTAATCATTTAATGTGTGTATTTGTAGATCCACTGTGATCTGTAAGTTGTGTTCCACATGTATAAATGATAAAAGAAGGTGTAATATTGTTAAAGTGGCACTTGTTTTTCTTAAAGGTGTCATTTCATTAATATTTCTGTGTTCTCCATTGTTATTGAATACATTGTGTGTTGGTTCTATTTAAAAAAAACATGCAGGATGCTTTGTTTCCAGCTGTTTTTGCACGGTGGAAAAATGACTTGAGGTCGAACAACAGTTTACCGGTACTTCCTCATACATGTCCATGATGTGGTGATGAGGCATCTGTGATTGGCTCAGAATGCGTGAAGGAATACTCCACCCTCCCCTATCCGTGTGTTTTTACCTTTACCACAGTAGCATCCAGGTAGGTTTTGTACCGTTGCTTTTTCTGAAAATGTGCAGGGGGAAAAAACGTGGCTTTAATTCCACAGAGAGCACATGAACCAGTTTGATCTGGCCTTTTTGTCAAGTTTGTGCAGCAGCTACTGTGGCGCCGTCTTCTCTTGTAGATGCTAATGCTAATGCTACTTTAGATTTGCTGCAATGAGGGACGGGCTTAACCCCACGTGGATGACGCTCAAGTCCATCTGACGTCAGATGGACCAGCTTTTTCTGGGTCCCTCGTTCCTCTAGTTGTTTTCTGTGAATGCAGTATGCAGCCAGTAGAGGTGACAAACCACTTTCAAAGGCAGCATATGTCAGTAACTCGTTGTGGCCCATCAGATTCCCAAAGGAGTGTGGAAAAGTGGATGACACCTTTATGAATTTTCAGATTATCCATATTTACTCATTTTATGTTCGAGTACAGTTCATAGATGAAAACATTTTCATTATGAAATTCAATGTTTTTTTCCCTCAAAAACAGAGAAAACTTTGGAGTTGACATCATTTATAAATTCTTATCCTATTTATTTGACTGGTCCAGCCCAGTTTAGATCATATTGGGCTGAATGTAGCCCCTGAACAAAAATGAGTTTGACACCCCTGGTCTAATTAACAAAATAGAAATATTTCAATAGAAATGCATTTAAAAGAGAAGAATGAATCCAAACAGCATTTTGATCTTTTATTTTTCTGATGTGGTCTTTTTGAAATAACAAAATTGTCGTTAATTTCCAAAAAAATATAACACCAAACCTGTTGTAAATGGAAAAATATACCTGGTGGAGAACATAGATTTGGGTTGAGATGTTTAAAATGTCTGTATATAGATATTGTAAATTCAGAATATTAAAACAAATATCCCTAACCAGTTCACCAGTTCTAACTATGGGTTAAAATGAGTGAGTGACAGTATTTAATGTTTATAGTTAGTGGCATATCTAATCACTGCAGGTTTATATGTAATTCTTTAACATGGCCTCATGATGGCGTTATTTATCTTTTCTTGGAGCACACAAACCACCACTGACCAAATTACCTCCACAGAAAAATCCTCAGGAGATCTTATCTCAAATAAACAGTTCTTGTGGGTAAATGTGTTTCTTAACAATGTAAAAATGTTTTCACTTTGTCTACAAGAAAAGGGAATGTGTAAAGTTGGGTTTTCTTGGATGTCAAGCTGTGCTGAAATGTTTTGAGTTTTCTTTTTTTTCTGTCACTGTCCTTCTGAAGTTGAAACAGAGACTGGATCTAATTTGATTTGAGTTGGAATTTGTTTTTTGGGAACATTATGTTCAACTGTTGTACATAGATGTTCTTAATCAGTATTTTTCAGTTCAGATTTTAGTCATAAAGTTACCTCAAATGACGCTAGTGTAATACTTAATTTCACAGCCAATAATAACCAAAGTTATCCTTATTCATCTTAGATGCGTGCATTCATCAAGTGAGTGAATGGTTCTCGTGAAACTAATGTTGTAATTAAGTGGGTTGGCCTGATGTTGTCTGCGTTCAGCTCATTTTCCCTGGAGAACAGATTGAAATTCAACACTACATCAAATTACCTTTACAAAGATGTGTTTTAATCTCACATTGATCCTGTACATATCAAGTTTTAGTCTCTGCGGAGTGTCCTCATTTCGCTTTCCCACACATTTTCAGATGTCAGATACTTGCTACAGAAATGTAAAATATATTGTGAAAATAAATAAATAAATAAAGCTGGAGGCAGACAGCTGAAATGTTCATGATATTGTGTTTTTGTTTTTGTGTTTGTCAACTGGAAGCTGTCACAACAAAGCAATGGTATGTTTCACACAAGTGTCTTTTATGGTGACGTTATAAATGATCCCGGATGTTGAAGCTGTACTAACAACTAGTTTAGGGAGCATCACCCAGGAAGTTCCTGTTGAGATGAAAAAGAATGTGGTTTGTTAGTTTACAGGGTGTTTGTGTGTCTTCCAGAAACCCACTGAGGACAGTATTTGTCCCCTGTGGCCTGAGGGACATGTGCATTTCTCATGTCTCATCACTCTGAACTGAGCATAATCATGAAAAAATATTTATTTTCACCAGTAGAATGTTATTTTTCCTGACTGAACTCAATTCTATTGTGACTTAGCAGGGTAACATACATGGATCACTATTAGAGAAATACAAAACAAAGCCAGCTTAATTAAATGGGCTTTGATTGAAAGTTGGACATGAGTGAATATTTTTCATTGATGTTCACTGTAGCCTGCTGGCAGGCTGTTCACAAAAAGTGCAGAGTCATTCTGGGGGTGGGTCTTGAATTTCATGGTGTGGTGCAGCAGACAGCCTTAATTGAGAACATACCCAATCTCGGAATTTTCCATAGAGCTCTGACTGCGGAAATCATTGGATTTGCTCTGCTATGCTATAGTTGCATAAGTCAGGCTCTACAGGTCAAAACATCTTGTTCTTCTTCATGCAGTAGACCTGCTCTGATCTTTTCAGCTGAAAGATTTACAAATACATCATGTGTTAGTGACAGATGAAATTGTGCACGGTGTGATTTCTTAACAGCTACTGTAATAATAATGGTAATCCCAAATGCACACACAAGTCAAAGTACTGTAACCAGATTGTATTCAGATGTATTGGTGATATTCTCATGATGAAATGCTATGGATATGATATCTTTTATATATCACGTTTTTAGCTTATCAATTTTTACCATATTTAACTCCACTTCTTGAAATTCTAACTTTAATAATAACTTTTTAATGTTAATTTATTGGAATGGTTTTTATCCTAGAGCTATTTACATATAATATACATCTAGTATTTATTTATTTATTTAAGTACTGATGTAATACGATTTTATTTTTGTTGTGTTTGGAGCGGTGACTACTTTGAATTTCCTCATGGGGATTAATAAAGTATATCTTATCTTATCTTATTTTATCTTATTTTATCTTATCTTATCTTATCTTCAGGTTCATAATCCAGTTTAACAATGAGCAGTACTTTCTCTTTATCACCTGGACTGAATAATGATAGAATCGTTGCTTTGTCAACTGTTGGTGCCACCACTATTTTAATAGGTTTTTCACACATCAGTCCTGATGTCCTAATGCCTTGCTTACTGAGTTCCTGTCTAAAACAAAACTAACAAGCTTGGCACCAGCATCCAGAACCAGTATTTCTAATGTGTCATCTAAATAAACTGGGGGGCACCACTGCACTACAGAACAACCTTCAGTAAAGTATCAGTGTTTGAAACATTTTCTACTGAAACACAAGGAAAATGAACATTGTATGTATCAAAAGGAAGAAGGAGTGTTTGGGGTTATTTGAGAAGTGTTTGGTTGCTCAAGGCTTGAACTGTGAGTCAAAGGTACAGTCTGGTTCTGCGACGTGTAACTCTTGGTGCTTGCTCCATATGACCTCTTTAAAAAGGCAGTGGAACTGATTGTACTGACCTAGTACTATATTTAATCATGCCTTGCTAATCATTGTGATCATGATGACAACATTACTGGAATTAAACTGCGGGCAAACGTGAGGTAGCTAAGATTAATTTGACTTTGGCAGTTGAATAAAATGAGACTGGCAGCAAGTGCATGACAACTTGAGAGGAATTTGACCATGTATTGTGAAAAGCTTTTAAATGCAACACCAACAATTAGCAATGTATTATAATAAGTCTGAAAGTACGTTCTGGTCATTTCTCTTAATTAAAGCTACATTTTCATGTTAAATAAAAAAAAATAATACTTTGGTGCAGCTTTAAATGATATTGCTTTTTTACGTCAATAATAGTGTAATCTTTGGATGTACAGGTCACATTCACTTATTCTTTATTTTAAAGAATTGTATGTTATTTATTTAAACTTGCAGTTGTTTGCAAAGGAAACAATAAATCATCCAGTCATCAGTTGATGTCCTGCCTTAAAGAAAACAAGAACATCTTTCATTTGTCACAGTTTTCTCTCAGTGGCCTAATAACATAGTTCAATAAAGACCAGTCTGTGGAGCATGCTACCATTGGTGCATGTTTTTCAGTGAATCCATAGAAAATCATGGAAATTATGAAGTGTTTTTGTATAACTGCTTTGGTTGTTTTTGTGTTTTTTTGCTTACTCACAACTAAAAGTGTGGCTTGGTCTAAGTTTTGCTGAACCATGTGCTTGCTTGTGTGACCTTTGTAAATTTCCATTATCTTTGCAGCTGGAGGATGGGGGTTGTATTGCTTTCATGGTCTTGGAAAGGGGGGGGGGGGGCTCGAGGGTCATCGTAAAATTCAAGCTGGGATTGAATAGTGGAGGAGCAGAAAGACTGGGACCCAGAAATTAAGTTGACATCAATTATACAAAGTATTTGTTCACATTTATCTTTACTTGGTAGTATCAATCATACAAGTAAGTGCATGACTGATGCACTGATACAATTAGATAAAATGAAAAGAAATAAAGGTACACAATGTTTTGCACTGGAAATGTATTTGTCTTCCGGGTAAAATAAAGAAATAAAAACTTAACTAGGACATTCCACAAATGTCCTTAAAATGTCAGTGTATTTTTTAAACAAAATCATTCATTCTTTTAAGTCTACTTTGCAAGCTTTTTGTTTCTAAATAACAAAATGTACCCAGACACAAAACATGTGCACACAAGTTAAAAGGAGAAAAAAAAAGAAAGAAGAGAGCGAGAACTTTCAGTCCTGGCTGTGTATTAGTAACTCGACACTTGCTTTTCAGCAAAATAAGGCAAGTGAAAAAAAGTTTAAGAGAAAAGTAATCTAGCCTGTTCTTTTCAGCTTAAGTGTGAGCAGCAGAACAGGTGAAGCGTTGACACGTGTTTACAACTTTTCATGTTTGCAATGACTTTTAGCAGAGATCAACTTATGGTATGCAATTATACATGAACCTGACAATTTACACTGACATGACTACAAGCCTAAAACTGACATGACAACAAATCTGGTGACTTTTTCTTTCTGTTTGAAGACCTTTGTGCTCTTAAATAATTTCTTCTTAACTTTAAACAACTTCCCATCAACATGTCAACAGTCATGTGAATGAATCCTGCTGTGCAAACACAAATGTTCATGTAATGTTGAGTCTTTTCACACTGAGATGCTGAAAAATTATGAAACTTAACACTTCATTTAGCCCTGACACAGAGAGCTGAAAATATATTTAACAAAAATGTGGGGCTGATGCTTTTAATGGCCATGCTAAATATGAACTAACACTGTGGATGTTACAATACTCATTATTGTGTCTGGACTGGATCAAGTTCATGTACTGTATGTGGTGCTGAGGTCACTGAACATTCTGCTGTTGTTAAATTTTGACTCACATCAAAGAGATGAAGTTAAAATGACCCTATCATTATTGAAGCCAATGATCTGTCCTTTCTGCTCTGAAATGAAGACAGGACCCGTTTATTTGATTTTTGTACTCTGGTAGATGGAGTAGATGCCAGCCTTATTTTTGCATGTCATTGGCTTTGCCTCTGTCCCGTGCTCCTTATCATCTAGTCAGCTGCAGTACACATGCAGCAGGACAGCCAAAGTTAATGGGACAAGGACACAAGCGCACAAAGAATCCCATTGTCCAAACATGGCTGCCTTTTTGTGGTGAATTTGGATGCAGCCTAACTTGAAACTAATTAGATCCACTAGAGTACGCACTAACCATACTCAATGTGTTTCACATGGATAGATATGAACTCTGTGGTCAGAAATTAATCTCATCAAATAATCAGGACATTTCTCATTTTAAAACTGCATTTGTGTGTGTGTGTGTGTGTGTGTGTGTGTGTGTGAAATGTGTTGACGTTTGTCAATATCACTGGTGGTCTGATCCCTGTCCGCAGTTCTCGGCCCATGGTTCCCTGAACTCTTTTCCTCACTGTGCAGCTCTGCTTTCACAGCTGCTGAAGTTTCCAACCATCAGGCCAACCTCAGTGCGGTGGTTTTCACGAGATGTCCCCAAAGTCAGTACCCATGAGTGGGGAGGGGTGGGATAGTAACACAGTGAGTGTAGCCTGTTGGCAGTGATAGTCCAGGCTAAAGGACAGCTAAATCAGAGACTGCTGCATCCATGTGATTAGATTAAAACTAAGCCAGCTGAGGATGGTGCTTCATTTACTGTTTGGACTCAGTATGTCTCACTGAGTCTAGAGTCACTGATTAAATTGCAGTTCTTTATTTAGTCTCACTATCCCTCTTTTATGATGGACAGGGCAAGGTGAAATTTAACCAAGTGTCTTAATAGGTGATACTGTTTTTTTTTTTTTTTTCTGGGCCTTTTTAAGAACCATAGTCACAGTTTGACAATGCTGTCAATTGTTTTACACAATATAAATGATCTTGACCTACTTGTGGTTATATAATATACTGGTATAGAGCCCTACTGTACCTCTGAGTCTCCGCCTAACACCAGAGTGCCTGGGCGGAGGATATGGTTGCCATGGAAACGATGTTCTTGGCGTTATGTTTTTCTTCATGAGACCCCTTCCCTTTTGTTCAGTTTAGTTTATCTGTTCAGATCTTTTCTGACATATTAGCATTTATCTTTACATTGTTACCACGTCAAAGCAACATATCAGGGTCATTCACACACCGCTCTGGACAAAATGTTCAATGGGTTCAGGTAACATAATAGAAAACTGACAAGGGGTTTCACTTGTAATTGAATAACAATGCCTAAAAAGGTTGTGAAACAGAAAATATGCAGTCAATTATATGAACAGATAAAAAAAAAAGGCAAGTCATTTGAATGTTTTCCTAAGGTGTCACAACAATATGAGCTGACAGCTTCGACCACTATTGTTTAATTAGTTCTTGATCTCTTTTTTCACTTCCATTATACTGAAGTAGTGGCAACATTTGACCATAAGTATCCATATAATTTATCCAAATATGCAAAAGTAAAACAAAACTTTAATTTGGTGAAAAAGGCAATGCCAAACTCTAATTACCATGTTGTGAAATAGCTGCGAGTAAATTCAGTAGCTCATCTTGGGTTACAACATCCCATAATGTGAAATAAGTAAAATGTTTTGTTACAATAGAACCTAGACATAAAGTTCTAATTCAATCTTAATTTTGGCAAGGAAAATATCTGATTACTATGTATTTATTTATTGTTTGAATGCCTGGTTTTTAGTGTAGTCAGATATTAAAGCAAAAGTAAAATTACAGACAAAATGTAATAAATGCTTCTAACTGTGTGGATTATAAATACAGTTATATATTTACCTTAAATGTTCTGCAAGTATTATGTTACATTATGAGACAAATTACTTTTTTTTCCCTTTTTTTCTAATGACTGGGCTTGTTAACATGCAATAACATGAATATTTAGATCATGACACCTGTTCAACCAGTTACAGCAACTCTACGAACTTTTGATTTAAAAGTTTTCAAAGTTTTAAACGTGTTTCTTCTGAACAGTATGAAGTGTTTAAAATGTTTTGTTCTATCAAAAACCACAAGAAAATTCTGAGAACAAACCAGAATGACAGTGTGCAACAACCTTGTTGTTATTGTATAACCATCAGAAAACACTAAAGACAGATTTTTTTCATAAGGTAAAAGTGAGACACTATTTCAACCAAATGTGCACACATATCCTCAGTTAATGATGAGATTATCTGACTTTCTCAGGTGTTCACTTTATGAATATTGGAGTATTTGTAGTACATTTATGTTTAACACCCACAGAACAGAACACTGTAAATTCATTGTCATAATGTCATTCTTGACAAATAACTTAAACCTTACAAAACCTCAAACCTTTCTGTTATTTCCTTCCTTTTTTTTTTATATTTATGCATTGTCGTATCATTTTTACATGACTACAACTACTCATTTTTCACCAACTATACATCAGAAAAATGTGCCTATGATCTTCAGACAGAGGTTAAATGTCTGAAAGTCGTGATGACTAAAGACACCACTGTAGAGCCTCTTTGGTTCACCTCTCTTAAGATGTTAAATACACACATTCACTTTCATAAACAGACAGTCTCCTTGCCCTTATCCTCTCTGTGACAGACTACCAATACCAAAAACCTTTCATATATTTACAAGTTCATCCTCATGTGGAAAGAACAAAACATCAAGGTTCAGCCAAGCAGAATAAAAAGACAGGTACTACTTGGAAAATTAGAATATCATGTAAAAATGGTTTTATTCAGGTAATTCAACATAAAAGGTGAAACCAATACATTGTATAGACTTCGTGTCAAGCAAAGTGGAATATCTCAAGCATTTCTTCATTGTAATTTTGCTGATGAGGTTTTACAGCTTATTAAAAACTCAAACTCAGAAAGTTGGAATATGGCTTGAATGTGAGTTTTTCTAATCAGCAAAATAAAAGCTTGAAATATATTGATTTGCATACTATTGGTCTATACAATATATATATATTTCACCTTTAAAGCTGTTACAGAAATGCGTGCACTTTTTCAGGATATTCTAATTTTCTGAGTAGTACCTGTAGTCATTTAAAAACACAAAAAAAAAACACAAAAAATGTACATTTCATCATAATACAGCATATGGCATTCTTACATTTGTCTGCATTTGTTTTAACCATTTAAAGTTGATATTATGCAACTGTGACAAAACCTATCCCCAAATACTAAATTGAATTAGTTACCAGATTGTATTTATTAGGTTAATATGATTTAGGAAGCAGTACAGTACATTGTATAGTTACTTTAAATGTGCCACACATGAACCTTAAGTTACTCCTTTACTGAAGCAGATATTTTAATCTAGTTGCTGTGAATGAAGAACCGTCCTTTTCGAAATGTCTTAGGTCCTCAGGCAATTTTTTTTCCAAGAACAACTTTTCAGTTTAGAAACTAGTGCAGAGGTTATCAGAGGTCTATGAAAACATACCAGGAAGACAGTTAGGCAGACTATTTTCGGGGTTGACCTGCTTCGTGTTGGAGGTGACTGTGTGTAGTCAGCAAAGTATGTGCTCACGTTCCTGTCGTCAGTGCACTCCCACTGAAAACAAAGCTTTGACAGCACTGACGTCACGATAATTCACCACAGATGGCAGCTCCTTTAGCTTATCAGCTGGTTAAATAAGTAGGAGAACGTCCTCATTACAAACTTGCTTAAACTTTACAACAAAGTAGTGTCAGAGATATCTACCGATAAGCAGAACCTCCTCCCAAACTAGTTTGTCAAAACTGTGATGAAGGAAAAAAATAAATAAAGTGCAGACAACATACATATGTAAAAATGTTAAAAGTTTATTAAAGGGTTTTTTTGGCAAGTGAACATGACATGATAAAACAAACATGCACTAGTACAACAAAAACATAAAAGAAAATTGGCTTAATTTTCACTTTAACAACAGAGGCCATGATTGTTAAAAGATACAAAACAAAACATTCAAATGCCTTTGGGAACCTTTGCGTCTGAATTACAAGATCAGCATAAATATGCTGCAGATATTAGTACAAATTAAACATGACAAAAATGTCAACCAGTACAAATGATCACCTGCAGTGACAATACATTTCTCTTAACAAAAAAGCAGTGTTGTGTCAGAGGTAAGGGTTTACAGCATAGACCCAAGTTTACATACAGTCTAGAAAACCCTCACGCTTATTTCACCTATGAAGTAAAAAAACATTCAAAGGTACAGATCATGAAGTCTTGACAAAGACAAGGCTAAATATAGTACTGGTTGGGACAAGATTTTTGCAGAGTTAAAACTGTTGTGCATTGCTCATTTGTTGTAATTTACAGACTCCTCTCCTTCTTCTTTCAGTAAACATGTGCGGACAAGAGCTTCTGTGACAATGTATGGGTCACAGTTCGCAGATGGACGGCGGTCCTCAAAATAACCCTTCTTATCCTGCCCCACCGCACGAGGGATCCGGATGCTAGCTCCCCGGTTGGCCACACCGGCGGAGAATTCGTCAATATTTGAGGTTTCATGATAACCAGTCAGACGTCTGGCATTGTCGAGTCCGCCTTTGGGATCGTAGGCACAGATGTGATATCTGTGTCTCTTTGCAAGCCTTTCAATTGACTCCTCGATGATTCTGAGGAGAAAAAAAAAAACAAAAAACAAAAAGACTCATTAGAAATGGGACTCATGACAAATACCTACTACCACAATACATCATTTATTACATCAAAACAAAATAAAGTCCTCCTTACTTGAGTCCGCCTTCTTCTCGCATCTCCTTTGTGCTGAAGTTAGTGTGGCATCCAGCACCATTCCAGTTTCCTGGGATGGGTTTGGGGTCAAAGGAAGCCACCACACCAAAATCTTCACAAACCCTATGAAGGATGAAGCGAGCAACCCACAGGTGGTCTCCCATGTTGATACCTTCACATGGCCCTATCTGGAACTCCCACTGAGTTAAGAAACACAAATAATTAATGTTGTTATTTCATAGTTAACCCAAATATGGCCGATTTATCATCTTCCTTCTAAAAAGACCTATTAATAATAAGGAAATGACAGGAAACATACCTGCGCTGGCATGACTTCAGCATTGGTACCACAGATGTCGACCCCAGCGTACAGACATGCTCTGTAGTGGGCTTCTACTATGTCCCGTCCATATGCTTTATCTGCACCCACTCCACAGTAATAAGGCCCTAACCATGATGACAGAAGTAAAACATTAACAGTCAAATGGATACTTATTTGTTTCTTTATTGTATATAAACAAAAAGGAGGAACTTGACACTCACCTTGTGGACCTGGAAAACCATTGGAGGGCCAGGCAAAGGGATGTCCATCTATACCCAGCAGAGTGTACTCCTGCTCCATACCAAACCACGGGTGGTTGTTTTCCACCATGCTCATGATCTGCTTACATGTGTGGCGCAGATTAGTCTCTATAGAAGCAAAAGAAAAATAAATTAAAAAGGAAAAATAAATTAAGTAAATACAAGACAGTTCAAGCATCAATGTCACTCTGGCTCATTTGTAACTGTTCACCTGCTGGTTTGAAGTTGTACTTGAACACCTCACAGAGCACCAGTTTGTTGGGGTCTTTTCTGAAAGGGTCCCTGAACATGGCTGCAGGGATCAGGTACAGGTCACTGTTGGAGCCTTCAGCCTGGTTGGTGCTGGAGCCATCACAGTTCCACTCAGGCAGATCTGATAAAAAAAAAAAAAAAAAAAAAAAAGGGGGGGGGGTGTTAGCTTCAAAACAATCCTTATCATGCACTGTTATTGATTAGTATAATCAAATCTTACCCTGGACTGTCTTGGGTTCAAAATCCAAAGTTCTGGTCTTGCATCGCAGCCCCTCTCCAGATCCATCTATCCAGATGTACATGGCTTGGACTTTATCTCCTTGGGGGAGACTCATGTAATGCTGCTTCACAGCTTTGTTCAGTTTAGAACTTAATGAAGTGGCCATCTTTGACCCTGAACCCTACAAAGTGAAGAAGGCAGATGATAAGGCCTCTTCAGCAGTGATCATAGAGGAGTAGGATGTAAAGAGGATGAGAGAGAAGGACCATGAGGCTTGAAGATGAATAACATTAAAAAGGTAGAGCCTTAAAGCACTCTTTTACTCTTTTACTCTGACGGCTGATATGAGAGGTTACACAGGACAAGATGAAGTGTACAAACTGAGCACTGTTAAAAACACAACGGGAACATACAAACACTAAACAGAGCCTTAACACACTGAAACAAAAGCAAAGTTTAAGACGCAAACACTAAACAAACTAATTTGACGACAATACTAATCCTGGATGTCCGTAAATGCTTACCGTATGTTAGGTATAGAAAAATATCAAACGATGAAAGCAGCCTGTAAGTGTATGGTCAGTGTGGAACTCTCTATTGTTTTTCATTCCTGCTTCCCTCTGCGTCCACGTTGGATTTATAGAGCACTGGAGCATCCCCGACGCTTCTGATTGGTCCATGGAAAACGTGATCAAACCGTGATGAGGAACCGAGTAACCCCAGTGTGAAAAATCCTGAATATCAAAAGAATGACACCCCTTATTGAGGTCTTCATCAATACACCCCAAGAACATCAATACTTATCTGAACAAAGGCGATCCCAACAGGTTTTAATGTGTTAGAATAAACCAGGAGCTGCATTATATTATGTGATAAACAAGAAGTGCGCCCTCCAGTGACAGTTAAACACATTTTCTTTTTCTGTTCTACACACGGAACAATTTGTTCTCAGAGGTTGAAAAAAAAAAAACAAAAAAAAAAAAACATCCTGATTCTTTGTCAACATAATTTAGCCTCGTCACATTTGACCTGCACAGTTCAATTACACTATCATAGCACTATACTACTGTGGCAGAGAGTGAAGAAGAGAAGCATGGACCTATTTTATTTAAAAAGTAGGATTAAATAAAGTGCCAAGATTTGAGCATAAACATACTAATGAAGTCTTTACCCTATGGTTATCCGACCTGGGATAATGTTATCTATTGTACAGCAGAACTATTAGGTGATTACTACTGATTCAGTAGCTTTTAAACATTATTTTAATATTTAGTTTTATAGTAAGTGGAAGTAATTTTATAGCATTAGCAGTTTAATTATAAACCCATAAAGGAGCCACGGATTTATAAATAGACCTGTGCGTGGTGCATGTGTGGAGTACGTGTAAAGCAGTGTTTTTCAACCCTAGGGTCGGGACCCCAAGTCCAGGTCACCTGGAACTTAAATAGGGTCGCTTGAAATTTGTTGTAATTAATAAAAAATACAACTAAAAAATATACTGACAAATAAAAAATATACTGACTTGAGAGTCACAATCCAAAAATACATGATAAACTGAGTCTGAAACTAAAATGCTGTGATTTATCTGTCAAATGCTCATTGTGGTCAGTTTCAGATGCTGCAACTCTTTCGTAATTCATAGTTTGATTTATTATTCGATCACAGTATTATTTATCATCCTTGTAAATACAAGCTGGGCTGACTATACATATCCTGACCAAGGAAAATAAAATTCTCACTTTGTGCAGTAATCTACACCTGGCTTTTCTGCCTCCATCCATAAGAATATAGATTATATAGACTAAATTTAATCTAAAATTAACATCTGTTTGCACCATGATATCACAAACTATTACATAACCAAAAACAATTTAATTTTAGCAAAATAAATAAATGAATTTAAAAAAAAAGGTCTCAGTCTGGGCTCACTAGAAATTTGTCACGTTAAAAAATAGGGTCACAAGCCAAAAAAGATTGGAAACCAGTCGTGTAAAATGTGAAGATAGTTTAACAACAATACTATATTAAAAAATTAATAACTGGAATGAAAGACTAGTGTAATAAATTTGCTTTAGTGAGTGTACAAATTATTTATACATACTCTTTACTCGTTATGATCACTCTAATCTGTGAATAAAGAAAGTTTTAATTTTTAATTTTAATTTTTTCCAGACAAGACTAGATACAGCCTTCAACACACGGGTTACAACAGAATTTCATTATCCTGGGTATGCCGCACATAATAAAAAAAAAGGTGAGAAACTAAACTAGAATTAGTATAGGAGATGCTTTTGAAAGATGGACACAGCTGAAAGTGTTAAGCCTTAAACTGCCTCAAATATGAATCTTTTCTTAAGAAACTCTGCAACAGAGATGTATGATCAAAAAAACACGGACAGATTGATATTGGACGTCATTAACAGTAAACGTTAACTCTGCCTGTTGGGTGACAGGCGCAAGACAAGAGTTGTTTAACAGTTAATAACAGTAAAACAGTTGTGAACCAAGTTTATTAATTTTTAATTTTATTGCACAGACAGTAATACAAAAAACATGAAAAAGTATTCAAAAAATTTGAGAGACAATACTGTTACGTTTTAATTGTTCGACGGTGATGATGCATTTAAACAGCGCCGTAGTAATGTCCGAAACATTTTTAATTGAGTTCACTATGTAGTGCACTACATGTATTTCCATATGTAGGGAGTAGGGAATGGGTGAGTAATTTCGGACACAGCCAGAGATTGTTTTCTTTTACTTCCGCCATCCATCATGGTTGAAGGAATTAGCATGACAACGCTGTGATGACACACACAAAAAATCTATTCCACATTTTCTGCGATGTGTACTGATAATCATATTTTACTTACCATATATACTTGGAATTTTCATATTTTTATCTGTTATTAAAGCTATGGCAAAAGGTAGCCCCACACCCCACAGGCCCCGGAAACCCAGCAGGCCCACATCCCACAGGTCCAGCAGTTGAACAGATGATTAGTTCTTCACTTACCACTGACCTGTGCTGCTATTTGCTGGTCAAGTACTACTACTAGGAAAAGGGCTAATATTTTAACCATTAACTATTTCGGTTTCCCTTTTAGGAACTCAACATCATGCAAGATTTACGCATTGGCTGTAATCTGGTTGCGTACCAATCGGCAGCAAATGCTGGGCACTGTAACAGAACCCAGCGTACTGGGCATTGACGAGGAGGAGCGGGGCGAGGTGGTACGGGTGGCACTGGAATCGGGCTACCCTGAAGCAAAAGACCCCTTCCTGTTCACAAAATTGGATTGAAGAAATATTGAAGGAGAATATGTATGGATAAAGCTATGTTCTCATCTTTGTGCAACATAGGCTACTACCTAAAAAAAAATAGGGTAACACGTCACTTCTGGGCCTGAGAGTGCAGGAGACGGGATGCATTTCCACTTCTAATTCAGTTTGAATACACAAAGCTATGTTCTCATCTTCTTCTTTATGCAACATAGGCTATTACGTTACAAAATTTAAATGGGCTACGTTAAAAAAATATATAAATAAAAATTGGCTATTACTTCACTTCAGGGCCTGAGAGTGTAGCCTGCAGCCAGACACTTATGGACTGTACTGGTGTTACAAAGGTTAGCAGCTACACAAATGCTCCAGCGTTTACATTAATGTTCACTTTAGGGTAAGATAAACGTGTGTGTGGGTGTGTCCCTCGAAAACAACTTATGCATTTTGTTCAGAAATAAAAAGGATGTCTTTTACATTGCACTCTGTTTATTTTTATTTAACAAAACTTTAATACTTTCTGAAAATAGATGTGTTTCTCATTAGTGCACATCTAAATATTCAAAATGATACAATATTGTTTTTCCAGGGAAGGCATAAACCAACCATAGGAGTACACTGGTAATACTGGTCATTCTGGTCTATGTCTGGAGTGAAGCTATATTGTAATTTAGTTGCTCAAATGCTCAGTACTAGTACCTATCAGTTGTAATCATTGGCAGAGAGAAAAAAAAGTCACCCGTGTACTCCACTCCAAACAACACATATTAAAATGTATATATGGGCAGCAATCTCACATCAAAACCTAAATTTCCCTCATCCTTAAAATGTTCTTATTTGATCCATAACTAGAAAAAATCCCACCAGCAGATACAAGATACATGTGTTCTAATTCTAAACAGTAATGTCTCCTGTGTAGAGTTTTCTTGTTTGTCACAAGTCCTCAAGCATTACCATGGAGATAAGTCATTTCTTTGAATAATAATAATAATAATAATAATAATAATAATAATAATAATAATAATAATAATAATAATAATAATAATAATAATAATAATAATAATAATAATGAATTAGTGGTGATAATGAAGGTTATAATCATTAGTGAAAACAAAGGAAATGATGAAAAGTAAAATTGAAAAATTATTTTCATTAACTGAAAGAAATAAATACTAGAATTAAAAAGAAAAAAATGATAACTAAGTGAAACTGTATTGTGTGCTTACAAAATAAGTAAAATGTATAAAAACTTATGGATAAAATTCCTTTTGTTTTTGTCTTTGTGTTGGACTGATATTGATTTATTTTCTTCCAGTTGTTTTAGCCTGTAGCATCACATCACACTTTACAGTCCGTCATGTCTGTGGTTTACAGCCTTCTTTTCTAAACTGTACCTGAATCAAACAGACTAAAGGTGGAACAAAGCAGCACAGTCAGAGGTCTGATATTTAATTTTTTGTTTTTTTCCTCAAGTCGGATCCTTTTCAGGTACATAAACAGAGACAGAGCAAAGTGCAGCGTTAGACAGATGTAGCCTAGCCAGCTGTTAGCTTAGCTTGGTGTTAGCTTAGCTTGGTGTTAGCTTAGCCTAGTGTTAGCCTTGTCTGTCGTAAACATCCAGGTATAGGAGCAGAATTTATCAGGATGAAAAGGTCTTCCAAGTCCTAACCTGCACAGTTTCAAAGCAAAGAAAAGAGGAGGCAGAAGAATAATCCAATTATAGATGTATGTAGCCTTTTATAATGTTAAAAAAAACTTTGATTTTACTAGCAACTAGGGGTGTGAATCTTTCACTCACATCACCATCCGATTCGAATATCGATTCACAGACTACGATCCGATTCAGGGCAATTCATAAAAAATAGTAAATGATCTGGTTTGATTTGATACGATTCGAATCGCTTCAGTTCAGTTTGATTCAATACAAATTAACAATTTAACTACAATGATGTATTTTATTATATGTATTATATTTATATGTTTGTATTATTATGTTTGTATTGTTACTGAGAAGAAAAAGAAACACAAATATAATTTCAAAACCATATTCTTTTGTTTATTTAGTGTCACAGAGACAATAGAACAGGAACTACTGAACATAAATTCACCCAACATAAACTGAAGTCTTTACAATATACTGTACCTGTAGATAACTGATATTAATGACAATATACCTGTAGATACACTCACGTTCCTCCAGCTACAGTCACTGGCAAGGATAAGAAAATACACAGCAGTATGCATGTGCAGGTTTCTTTCTAAAAAAAAAAAAAATTGTAGAGCAGTGTAATGGGTGAAATTTCACATCTATAAAACATACATTTTGTTTCAGTTTACCAGTACTTCAAACATGAAACATATATACAAGCAGTTGATACACTGACAGCACATACATAGACATGATGACAACAGATGGATTGATGCCAAAATAAGGTACTGTATATATAATCTTGTGAGGGGCAGGTTTGTTGTGCCGGCCACCACTTGTTTTAACTGAATTTCACTGCCTATATGTATTTACAAAACCAACAACTTGTTGGTGTCCTTATGTTTTATAAGAGTTAGGTTTTATGTGGAACACTTATGAGAGAATATGAGGCAAGATCTGAGCGTTAAGACTGTGATGGTATGACATCACTGCTTGCTCCTCTCAGCCTGCCACCTTTATAACTGATCAGAGCAATGATCAACACCTGTGCTCAGAGGGGAGGTTACTTAAGATGGTTATGTTAGATTAAGTTGGTATTGATTACATTTCCCCACATACTCACTCATGCACATCCTATGCTACTTATTTGACTGGTTTACACACTCCATCCTTTATTAATTTGGTTTAACCTAATTTGAAGTAATTTAGCTTTTGTGATTATTTATTTACTGAATTAAATCAAAACTGGCAAATTTCATGCTTTGGTTTTACCTTTATTTTTGGTCAATAAAGATGGTTAAAAACTTTGCCATGCCGTTGTCTCCCTCTTTTGTTGTGACGTCCTGAGCCGAGCTTTAACAAGAAGAAAAAGGTCCTGGGTTCAAACCCCAGACGAGCCCCCACTTGTTATTACCTGGCTCAGGAGGTCACAACAAAAGACGGAGACAACACCATGGCAAAGATTTTAACCATCTTTATTGACCCAAAGATAAAGGCAAAACCAAATTAGACCAAATCATGAAATTAGGCACTTGACTGAATTAAATGAAAACTAAACAATAAGAAAAGGCAAATTAAAACAAATTACTTCAAATTAGGTGAAAACAAATGAATAAAGGATGGAGTGTGTAAACCAGTGGTGTAGCATGTGTGAAGTTAATCTAACATAAACAAAGCATGTACCTTTGTGGAAGCCAGGTCAGAGAGAGAGAGAGAGAGAGAGAGGAACAGAAGGAGAGTAAGTAACGTCCCCTTTGAGCACAGGTGTTGATCATAGCTCTGATCAGGTATAGAGGTGACAGAATGAGAGGAGCAAGCAGTGATGCCATACTATCACAAGACAAATAACTGTAGCTTTAGAACAAGTCCTACCACTTGTAGCTGACTGTGAGGCATCATTGATGAACCCAAGTACACTGTTGGCTTTATAATTTGCATTGTTATTCAACGAGAGATTAAGAGGGCCAAAAAAAAAAATCTGTTTATATATGTGTTGTTGCTCAGGTGCTCTTGAGTTGATATTTTGCTTGATGACAGTCTCATAGAACAGGTCTGGTGGGTTTGTGTTGAAACTGTATGGGTTTGTGTTAAGACAACATTGATGCAAATATAAAGCTGGTAGTAGATATGTGATATAACTCCACTCCTCTCCTCCTTTTACAATGTGATCCATTTTCCTCCAACACATTTATTGTGGAATAACATACAGACACACTATAGAAGAAAAGACTGATCCAAGGCAATAAAATGGAAAGCACTGGGTGTCACATTAAATGTGTAGAAGCACAGGCCAGGGAATGAATAAAATTCTATCTGCTAATAGAAATAACCCCTTATATTTGTTATTTGGCATACCAGACTTGTCCATCATTGGCAAATTTAAAAGAAAACTTTATCAAGCATTTGCTTTCTGGGCTAGAATGTATATTCTGAATTGGATAATGGATAAAGTGCCATCTGAAGCTCAGTGGCAAAGTGTAACACTGGAGGACATTGCACTGAACTATCTGACATGTAAACTACACTGTCAAGATGATGATGAGGGGGGGTTGTTTTCTTTAAATATGGGAACTTTTACTGTCATATTTTGTTTTAAATATTTCCACCATTTTCACTAGAGGATTCATATCATAGCAGTGAGTTCATTGCTCCACAAGTGGACACCCTGTCATTGTGTTTATACATTGGTATTTCTATGCCTTTCTCCCTGTTCATGTGGATGTTGTATGTATTGTGTATGTATTTTATTTTGCTTCATGTGTATATCTCCCAAATCTCTTTTGCCTTTATAAATTAAGATTTAAATGTGTTTGTCAGTCAAATCTCTGTGTGTGTCTGTTTGTTTTGTCATACGTTTAGTTTTATTTTTGAAAATTCAATACACACATTTTTTTTTAATTTTAAATGCATAGAAGCCAACAATGACTGTTAGCAATTAGAAAACTGAAAACACTCCCACCTATTGTTATGGCTTTACAAAAGCATCATCTAACTCATCCTCCTCTGCTGCTTCATATGCTTTTTTTCTGTCACCAACCGGATAAAACTAGCATGCATCAAAACACATTGCAACCAAAATCATCAGTCTTCCCACACTTAACCACACATTACTCAACAATAGATCCATAGGGTGCTTTGCAGTCTCAGTGGAACAGGACAGACACACCCACTCAGTCAATAGTTTATCCCACTACCCTCAGGCTATAGACACTGGACATCATCCTTCAGAAGAGTTCACTTGGGAAGGAGTTTAATCCTTGCAGCCATAACCACTTTAAACAGACCCCACTGATATTCTCGTCCTTCTTACATCTGCTGCCATATTTGTTGACATGTTCACCACAACTATGTGTATTTGTGATATATCTGCCTCTTCTGTGTGTTTTTTTTCTTTTCTCTTTGATATTGATGTGTTTGTGTGGCAGTCCTACGTACAGTCAAGTGGAAACAAATCTTCCTTCTGGGATGAATAAAGTCTGCATTTATCTACTACTCTCTACAATTGTATTTAAGTATTTTGACAAATACATATATCATATTTCATTTTAAGCTAAAGGAAGATTTTTCTTCCTTCAAGACAATTAAAGAAATCAGACAATCACTTGGGATTTAAAATGATTCACTTAAAAAAAGAAAAAAAAACGTATGGTAAAATGTATTGTTAAAATTAAAATTGTTTCAAATTAGTTGTTTATTTGAAAAGATGTTTATGTTCATGATTAAATTACTTATAGCTGTTGTTTTTACAGGAAGAGTATGTTAACAAAACCAGATTTGTATGTAGACATTATGTACTGGTTTTTTTTTTTTTTTTTTTGTTTTTTTTTTCCGAAAATACAATTTTAAATCCTTGTAAATATGTGTGATGGGCACATATAGCTTTGGTTGAGCAAGTCACCCAATGACTGAAGGGTTAGTAGTTGAAATCCTGGGTTTCACTGCTCACATGTCAAACTGTCTTTATGAGACACTAAACCCTAAGTTTGTCCAGACCTTGGGGCCTTTGTAAAATACTTTGGACACCATGAAGGTGTAAAAACTGTACTATATAAGTGCAGTTAAATCTACATGTTGCTATGTAAACATGTTTATGGGTTGTTGTTTTTTTTCACAGTATTATTCTGATAACCACAGCTGCCAGTACTTTTCCGTAAAAACAACAGGCTTTTTACCCCACTCTTGGGGGGTGGTGTAAAAAGGGGAGAGGGGTATTGTTTTGGGTGTGTTTGTTTTTTTGGTCTGTCTGTGTGTCTGTCTGATTTTCAGCAACTTTACATAAAAACTACTGGACCAATTTCCATGAAATGTTCAGGAAAGGTGCAAGGTGGTCCACAATAGATCCCATTACATTTTGGTGAAATTAGGTCAAACACCACAGTTAGGAAAAGCGTGTTTTTGCAATAATAAGACAAAAACACCTAGGGCAAATCAGGAAAAAATGTGTGCAAAGGCATGGGGTTTGTTGTGCCGGGTAACACTTGTTTTTTAAAGTGTTATTTTTGGTCAGAAGTTGACAAATACACTCTTATAATAAAATGTGTTTTATACATTGAAATAAAAAAACTTCATGAGACTTTATGAGCAACAGTGTATATTTCAAAAAGCAGTGTTTCACTGCTCAATGTTCTTCTCAAATTTTGATTTGCAGAAAAAACTGTAACCTCATGTTGTACCCAGTGACTTCATAGTTTGTTGGCAGGCAGAGGGGTGAATGAAAACCTGCCAAAACAGTGTTTCCACTTTGGTAGTGGAAAATTCAGTAGAGTTTTATAACTGTAAGGCTATTTATGGGAATGAATAAGTGTTTCAAATATTAACTGTTCTCAAATATACAGTATAACTGTGTCATCAGCACAAGTCTTTGGTGAATGGGTGCAAATCAAAACGTAGAAAGATATATTTAGCTCAGGGAAGAGGATTGTGGTTCCCTGTCTTCCCAAAAGGACACATTGGCTCCAAAGAAATCAAGACATGAAAAGAAACAAAATAATCTATGTATATCCTGCAGAGTAAAGATGTTTTGTTCATTTCTTGTCTCCTTCCCCCTCTCTGACAGCTCACTACTTTGCAGGTTAATGTAACACCTTGTCCTTCTATACATTTTGTTGATCAGAGGTCTCACTGCAGCTGCTGACCCTTTGGCAGGACCTTTTAGTGTCTGATTCAGTGGGTCTGTCTCTACCCCCTTTACTCCAACAGAGCTGTGTTATGTTTACTGCATCCTCTGGAAGTCACGGAAAGTTACAAAGACTACCATTTAGGTCTGACCGCTGTTGTTACATAACTGTACATACTCCATATCCCACAGGCACATGGTGTACACAGCACAAGAAATCATCCACTATCACATATGAGGAATGAAAGTAATAGAAAATTAACTATCTGAAAACTTGCAATCTATTAAATGTGTTGTTGAAGGAAATCATTAGAAAATATTTGATTCATTATTAAAACCAACAAGAGATCTGTGGTTAGATTGTGACATCTAGTGGTTAAATGTGGAACTACTTAATCTGGATGCGCAAGAAAAGATCACATTTCAAGTGGCTCCATGTGGCTTTGTCAAAAACATATATGTGGAAATATATAATTTTTTTTTTTTTTTTTTGGTGCACATTTCTATATTCTTGGAACCATAAAGTAATTATGTGTTAAAATAGTGCCAGTAGCAGTAAATATAACCTATGTTTTACTTTATGACTTGGAGGTATTTATCCGTTTAGTCCATTTGCAAACGCAGCCTTCATGTACCAGTCATTTTTTTTGCTGCACAAACACAATAATGACAATTGTCAGTTTTCTTTAGTGTAGTTCTGTCATTTTTTTGTAGCTTCGTAAATGTACAGAAAGTTTGATTTGTACTTGACATATTCAGAACAAACTAATCCTGAACATTCACCCCTGTGAGATAAAACATATAGGGATATATTTTGGCTCTAAAAAATAAATAAACAAAACACACACACACACACATTATTGAGCCACTGATTATAGTGATATTAAATGTATAGACATATTCTAATGAGCAAAGGAGTGTAATTCTGTCATTTGTAGTTCCATAGCTTTATTTTAAAAAAAGAATAAAACATAAATATTCAGTGATTTCCTGAAATCTGTAAATTAAAATAATTAGAATAGAATAGAATTAAATACAATAGAATAGAATACAGTTGTTCTTTTTTGTTACTATTACAGGAACAGTTTAGCTTCTCTTTTTATGTTTAGCAACATCTTTTTAAAGTGCAAAGAGAAAGAATGTGTATAAAATGATCATGCAAACTATACTGTACCATACTGAAAATATATGATGAAAAGTGTTGCCTTACAAAACTATTAATAAATATATTAATGAAGTCTTTGTTTTGTTCATTTATGACATGTCAGTTCAGCTGAATGTATAGAAACTAAATTATATTCAGCCTCAGTAGACTTAATTACATTCACTAACATATTTCCTACTGTGACAAAATGATCTGTTTTGAATTAATTCAACACAACACAAAGGATATAAATAATAATCAGGACGGATTTGAGAGACAAATATCAGAAACTCCATATCAGTTTATTTTCTGTTAAATAAAATCACATTTATTTAAGAAAAATTAACCACTTATCAATGAAAAGCCAGCCTTGACATGTCTGTTGCAAAGCCTGATAAATAATATCGTTATTTTAATTGAATTAAATTAGAATGAATGGGGAAATAAACCTCAACATCAACATATAATAATGCATTGTCTTACACTTTCATAGTCATTCAACTTTGACTATTTAAAGCATCTGTATTTGTTACATTCCTACACAAACTTTTTCAGTTAATTTGTCACCATATGTATGTTTGACTTCAACAACAGATGGTCTGTATTGTATTGTGCCTCATGGTTGGGTATGAATGGTCATTAAACAGTTTAGCAATTTAGAGAAACTGTCAGGATGCTTGATGTCAAAATAGATGTTTAAGACCATCTATTTACTGCTCAATTAAACAGTTCTCCACTCAAATTAAGTGACTTTATGAGGGTAAAGAAATGTTTATTATGCCTCTGCTCTTTATGTGTCATACTCAGGATGGACACATGGTGGTGCAATCCTTCTACTTACTGCAGCTCTGTTTTATCTGAATGGCAGCAGAGGATCAAATATTAGCACTACCAACATTTACAATTGTGCTGTACATAATATATGAGGTAAGGGCTATGCAAGTCCTGCATATTTTTAATTTATGAACATTTTTGTATTTAAAATGCTCTATATGGGATGATTAAAAATAAGACTGTAAACATTTTACATGTACCTTAAGAAACAAGAGGAAATTCACTATCATTTTTGCACTGTTTTAACTTTGAAGACAGATATTGGCCTGGTAATTTCTCTCTCTTTGGGTTTGGAATACTAAATATTTGGAGGGGAGGTTGAAAACCATTAAGTGGAGCACATAAAAGAGAGCCAGGCACAGTGATGGCCATTTCACCCCCTCAAACAGAAATGATAATTGGCTAATTTCTGTTCTAACGCATGCCATAAAAGCTTCACCAACCCTTTTAATTATGCCCCTATGAAAAGACTTGCTTTGCACAATAAAAAAAAAATGGTGTCAATTAGTATGCAGAACAATGTTAAACATATCAGAAAATTAATCTACACAGCACTTTGAATTAAAAGTTTCTTTCTGGAATAACTAGGGCAGGCCAGCTGAGAATGCTATTGTATGTGGTCTAAATTACTCCTTTGTTACCTCTGCTGAAAAGCAATTAAAACAGGGATTCGAGTGTGGTCGTACTCTGTACAAACCTGTCAGTGAACATTGGGAAAAAAGCTCTGTGTCTGCTATCTGTTCCAACTGAAGCTCAGGCTCTTTTATGTCATGCTTTGAAATGAATAGGATTGTGAAAGGATAAAGTATTGGGAAATTGGACGCCTAACACAGAGTCTGGGATGATTCTCGCCAAAGGAAGTCCTGTTTACTCATGTTATTGTTACAGAAGAGATGAGTGAATCTGATACCTCACCCTTATTAATGATGAAGGACTGTGCAGCATGAATTTAAAGCCTGCCTTTGGCCATGTTTGGCAAGAATTTTTCAACCACTGATTCCACATCTTTTATAACTACTTAACATCATCCATTTTTCATGTTATTTAATTTTTTTTACATTGGTATAACACTACAAAATAATAGACTTTATTGTTCGTATTTTTTTTCTCTTACATGTCTACCTCTGTTGTCAGTTTCTATTAAGCTTTGCAGTTTTCTACAAATATAGATGAAATGCATAATTGTTAATCCTACACATGAGCACACAAATGAGCATATTATCAAATTATACCCCGAACTAATGAGCTGTATGCAAAAAAAAAAAAAAAAGAAGAAAAAAAAACCAACATAATCTTCTACCAGTACTCAGGTTTGATCAATGTCACCTACTCTCTCCAGCTAAATGCCAGCAACCCACTCCTGGTGTGAGTCACCCCAGAGGTGTTCGACATTGGCTCATTTCCCTAAAACACACTCTTTTAATTAAACAAACAAGCATAAAAAAGGAGAGCAAAAGAAAGGGAGATGCTCCAGTTGATCCCGTGTGAGAAGAAATTCATTAATATTTAGAGACCCTGTGGACTTGTAGACATTCTCTGCTGCTCAGTTTGGCCTTTCCTGGTAAAATGGCAGTGAGAGCAAGGCTTCATGCTGTACTGTGATATTTAAATAACTGTACTCTATGCCCTGGTGAGGTTAAAGGTAGAATTACAGCATGCTAGAATAAAGCAGTGTTTATCACTCTGACTGTACTTAGGCTTCAGAATGTGTCTGCCATATATCCTTGTTCAAGTTATTCTGTGATATTTTTGGGAAATAGACACTCTTGTTAAAGAAGAAAATTTGATGGGCAGCCACTTATCTTATCTGTCTGTCAAATGTGAAGGTCCTGCCAGTAGACAGTTAGCTTCATTAGCCTAGGAGGACAACTGGAAACTTGGGGAAAGCATGATCTTAGCTCTGTCAGAAGTCATAACAAAACAAAAAATTGTCCTTTTCAGGTCATGCATTAATATATTACACCTCATTTGTTCATGCCTTCTAGATTAGCAGCAGAAAAGTGACAGGTTGTGGCTTTAAAGAAGGAGGTTTATAAGCCTCTAAAAGTTTGGTTTTTCCAGTTTTTCAACTTTTTAGCTTTTATGAATTAATATATTTGCTGCTATTTAATGCAATCATAGATAACAGTTTACATTACGGATCACTAATAAAGTCGTAATTCTATGGTAATTTTTAATGTAATGTTATGGTAATAATGCCTTTGTGAGAAACAAGGATGTAATTCCCAGGAAAATACACAGCATCAGGGTCATAAAATGCATTATTACTTGTTTCCACTCAATTACTTAGTTAATACCAAGAAAGAGACAAAATCAAATTACTGTAGTCATAAGATGATTTAAAAAAACATATTATGTGCCTGTAACTACACCAGAACTAATTAAGTAATTTAATGGAAATGACATGGTATCAGCAATAAAAATGCACTGTTGGCTCTTCCTACTTCATTACCTAACTATGTTGATAATTATTACCATGAAATTTCATCAAAATGACCATAGAAATGTCCACATTAATGAAAGGTGTTTGCATCACTATTACCTAGAGACATGGATATGCCTTGTAATAAGCTGTTACAAAGGCATTATTACAATGAAATTACATCAAGATTACCAAAGAATTATCACCTAATTAGCGATCTACAATGAAAATTGTTACCCAATCATAATAAGTAAAACCTGTAAAAAAAAAAAAAAAAAAAAAAAAAGAAAGAAAGAAAGAAAATGAACTGTATTGATCTGTGGGATTTTCAATAATCCTGTAGAGCTAAAATAAATAACTAAATGAGCTAAAATTAAATAATTAATGTGTTTACTAAAAAGTACAAAATGTATAGTGAAATAATGAACAATTAATAGTTTCCAATATATGTAGATAATTCCAATAAAATGCAGATTTTATCAGGTTTCTAGAGGCATCATATATGAAATGACCTAATTCAGTGTCTCATCCAAACATTCACCGGAAAAACTCATGAAGGTTGACAGACGATGGGGTTGTAGATGTTTGTTTTTTATGTTCAGTTAATGGTATATTTTGTGTATATATATATATATATATATATATATATATATATATATATATATATATATATATATATATATATATATATATATATATATATATATATATATATATATATACATATATATATATATATATATATATACACATATATACATATATATATATATATATATATATATATATATATATATATATATATATATATATATATATATATTTTTATTTATTTTTTTTTTTAATTTATTTATTTATTTATTTATTTATTTATTTTTCAACTAAATACAGGGAATTGCCATTGAATTAATAAAAATAAATAAAAAATGAAAAATAATTGGTGATAAATGACTCAAGAAAGGTTAGATGAGAATAATGCATCATACCTCTGGGTGTGTAAGGGTTTAAAAGGATTATATTTTGGAACATCAGCAGTGAGGAAGCTTCTGTCCTAAAAAGCTTGGATATTCACTTAGTGTTCAGTTTTTCAGCTTTGTAGCTTCCATAAAGCATTATATATTCACTGCTATGTAACAGAACTAAACCTGTAAAAAGAAGATAGGATAAAAATATATTTAATCATTCAATCATCCCTTAGTTCTAAATCATTGGGTTCCAACCAGTTTTGGATTGTGACCTCATTTTAACATCACATATTTAATTTAAATAAATTTAAAATAGAGATTTTTATTTTTATGCTAAAATTAATTTGTTTTTGATCATGTAATAGTTTGCTATACTATGATGTGAATCAACAAAAGTTTTAGATGGCATTTATTCTATATAATATATATTATTATGGACAGAGGCAGAAAAGCCAGGTGTAGAATTTGATTTCCCTTGGTCAGGATATGTACAGTCAGCCCAGCTTGTGTTTACAAGGCTGATAAATAATACTGAACAAACAGAAACTCAAACTATGAACAAATGGTTCCCAGCACAACAAACCCCACCCCCCTTCCACACATTTTACCTGATTTGCCCTATCTCTTATCACTGCAAAAACACATTTTTGGTGACTGTGACCTTTGACCTACATTCACCAAAATTGAATGGGATTGATTCTGGACCACCTCACACCTTTTCTGAAAATGTCACAGAAATTGGTCCAGTAGATTTTGTGTAAAGCTACTTACAAACAAACAGACAAACAGACCAGCAAACAAAGCAACTCAAAAACAATCCCTCTGTTTCCCTTGGGGGGGGGGGTACTTACAGTATGAAAGAGCTACAGATCACAATGAACATCTAACAGATAAAAATTATACCACAGTGCTTCATTTTCAGCTTCATAGTTTGTCATGTATTTTATGACTTGTGATTGTCTCTCTCAATTCACTATATATATATTTGTTATTAGTATGTTTGGATTTTTACCATTTATTACAAATTTCACATGACTCCATGTGAATTCTTGGTTGACCCACATGGGATCCCAGCTGCTGTCCTGCATGTTTTAGATGTTTCTCTCCTTCAACACACCTGACAGTCATTATCTGTCATTGTCTTCTACAGAGCTGGATGACAGGTTGATCATTTGACTCAGGTGTGTTAGATGAAGGATACATCTAAAACATGCAGGATAGTGGTCCTCGAGGACCAGAATTGCGCACCCTTGCTCTAAATAAAATAAAATAAAATAAAATAAATGATAGAATTCATTAATTCATCATTTACAAGTTAATAGTATTTAAAAGCGACTTTTGAATTGCATATGTGTAAAAAAATAAATGAATCCATCCATTTCTGAACGCTTTATCCTCACTAGGGTCACAGGCGTCACATGGAGCAAGGAGGGTCGAAGGACAGGAGATGCTTAGGACTTTATCTATTTCTGTGGTTGATTGTTTTTTTTTTGTAAAGCCCTCTTAGGAGACATTGTTGTTTTTAGTCTTTTATGCAGGTACAGCCATTCTAGAATGCTTTCTAAAGTTCATTCCCTACGTTGACATCTTTAATTTTACTGCCCCTCATTTGCCTGCATATTCAATTTTGGGAAATACAAGTGTTCTCCCTGTTCTAGCATATCAGAAACAAAGCAAGACTTAGAGAAAGGTTTCTCAAAACAAACCCCTTTTCTTTTTTTCTTGATCCCTGTTTTATTTGTGCTTTGGGGCTCAGTGTAACTTTGTAAAAAGCTCTTCAGTAAAAAACCTGACTTTCATGTCAAAGAAAAGTGGGCTGTGTTATTGCGGGCATTCCATACTGTAGGCTGGCTGTTGCCTTTGTAGTCATCTTGTTGCTTGTCTCTTAATTGACAGAGAAAGTAGACCAGAATGTTATGGATTGTGGGTGGTATCTTCAGCCTAGTGTCCCTTCAGCACAGAAGCACAACTCATTTCTCACTTTGCTTGCAGTGGCTTAGAGCACATCTCTTGCTTACAGCCCTCAGAAGTCAGGTGGCCCTCAGCTATTCCAGCTGTCTGTCGGGTGTCATTGTGAATCAGCATCAGGCAGGGGTGTAAAAGACAATCACACAGTTTTACATGCTACATTTGCCTTTAATCGAGGGGAAATTGTGCGCAGAGCCGAGCCCCGAATAGAAATTCTTCAGCAACACTTCTGTGCATGTGTAATCAGCACAGTAAATCTCCTAATTAGCTTGTTGCGTTGTCAGTGGTTACAGCAGCATCCGGATAGGTTGGTGGGGGTGGGGTGGGGGTTGGGGTGGTATCTGTGTGGTGATGGTATGGGGGATCCAGCAGATGGTTGTGTGCTGTCTTACAGGCATGCAGCCGTGGAGCACACAGGCTGAGGCTGTAGAAGACGTTCCTCCGTCAGTAGTGCCAGGAGCCTCAATGTGTCCTCCAAACCCCCTCCCCTATGCCCCAATCCGCCTCTCCTCCCCTCTCCCCTCCACCCTAGCAGCCACAGAAGCACAAGTTAAGAATAGAGGAAGTCTTGTCACATTGCATGTAAATGCATTCTGCATTGTGAGGGGCGATGTATGCGAGGACGCGGCTTGTCTGTGCAGGCCTGATGTTTGTGTTTTTTTCCCCTAGTTATTAGTCCCTTTTGGTCAGATACTGTCACAGATCTGCACTGCTTACAGCTTGGTTTAAGCCTTGAGTTGACATCATCCAGTGTAGGTTTTCCTGTTGGATCCAGTTATGTAGGTTTACAGTGCATCATTGTATTACAGCAACGGGGCTGCTGTCATTAATGGTTTATGTTGTGCTGCAAAGACATCATTTCAAGACTTGTTTGTGAGAAATGAACAACAATAAAATACTGAGCATTTTTAATTACAAAAGTAATCTCACTTAATATATATGTGAAATTTTTCCTTTCCGTAAATTTTATACTGAGCTGAATTTATCCAAACTGAAACAATGGTTTGCAAAATATCCAAGTTGAGGAATGAGGACAGTTTGCTTAGCATCGTTTTCTAGTTTTAAGGCCTGTTGTCATCTTAATAGTCTTCCAGCCAAGAAATTTATCAACCACACTGGCAGGTATTTTGGCTGAAGACAAGATATATACTTAAGAATTTTTGGCTTCTTTCTATTAGAGTTGTTTTTGCAGTCTCTTCTCAGCTCTGTCAGGGAAACACAGACTAAACTGATTTAATGAGATGACTAAGATGCTTTCTGATGTTGAGTTTGACTTATTTCAACACTTTATTCACCAAAGGTATCATATGTGCTTGAGGAATATAGATGTTGAAGCTCTGATTTTGTAAATGTAGGAAGGAGCTGTAAAAGTCGTCCTCGGTTGGTCAACTCTGCTGAAATGCCTATTAAGGATGAATTATTGCAGCTGCCTCAGCCCGTCTGAAATCTGTTCTGACACAGAGAACAAAAGGAGTTTTCGGGGATTTCTTTCTCCTCCAGATTTTGAACTTGATTCGAGAAGAAAAGGTGATTTTGAAGGGGGGTTGGGGAGGGGAGGGGAGGCAACGCAGTGGCAGCTGCTGCAAGAAAGACATCAGACAGGGATGTTGCATTACAGTGCAATGTCAAAAGGTGAGAGAAAAACACAAAAACATTTCAGGGCTGCAGCAGCACTGGGCAAAGTGTGCTGTGTGATTGTCAGATGCTGTTGTGGTTGATGGATCCCACTCTGCACCTTATTGTTTTTCTCCCTTTGTTTTAGTTGATGAATATGTAAAACAAAATTTCATTTTCATTTTGCCTTTAATTATGCGGAACAAAACATCCCTATTTTACCGCAATTAATTATTTAATGACAAAAATTGATGTGAAAATTATGATATCAGATGCCATTTCGCCAAAAGTACAAATATTCTACCAAGTATTACAAGTGAAAAAAAGAAAGGAAAAGAATGCAGTTTGAGTTCCAACGTGTCCTATATATTTCTCATACAGTTTAATTAAATGACATCCAGTGATTGAAAAAGATATAGTTTCAATTAAAGAGCTTTAATTGAAAAAGGTCATTTCAAAAACTAAATGTTCTATTAGAAATTCAATTACCACGCAGAGAAACGGAATATAATATAATTCTTCATAATGGACTCTGGAATGTAATAAGTCGGCCAATTAACTATTTTTTATTTGATTTAGGTAGATTTTATGATCTTTGTTCACAATATCAATTACACTGAGGGCTTTGTGTAGGCAATGTTCATAATGGCTGGAAATGGAAAAGGAAAGAACCCTTGACTAATGAATGCATCCCTAACCAGCTTTCAATTATAACACAAATCATGCACTAACACACATCTAGGTCAGGATTCGCAGCCTTTGTTCAAACTGGAGTTTTATCACAGAAAACCTGTCATCTTTGAACAAAAGCTGACATGTAAAAATGACAAAGAAAATGTGTTGTTTTTTTTGTTTTTTTAAAGTTATGTCCCTGTGTTCAGTTTGGAGTCTGTTTTCAGATGTTGGACTGTTGCTTTAAGTATTTGTCAGGTGAATCTTTGCTCCATGCGGCTGCTTTACACTTTTGACAGATATCAATCAATCCAGCAGATGAGGTCAGCTGTTTTAATTTGCTCACGCTGCGTCCTGGGAAATGAATATTCAGCACTTTGATGATAGAGCTTTGCTGTTTATGCACGCTGAAGACATTAATTTGCTTGCACCATTACTTTTTTTCCTCAGCTCCATTCCATTTACTGCAACATGGAGACCAAGTTGAGCTCCAATTTTGTATATATTAATTTTTTTCAAAAATGCAGAAATGTGAATTTTCAGTTCTGCTTTGTAAGCCAAGTCCTGTTCCACATCAGTGCACCATAAATGAATAAATAAAAATAAAACAAGTATTCAGAGAATCTCTAATCTGGCCTCTATTTTGTACCAATCTCAAATATCTATGACAACCGGTTCTTGAATTAGAGCCAATAATGTGATTTTGCTAAATACAATGTTGACCTTTGACCTTTTGCAACATTGATAATTTTGTTATATGTATATATGCATCAGTGCATGTAATATTATGATAATATATCCAGTATTGATTAAGTTATAGTGTGATATGTCTATGCTAGACACACACAAACAGTATTATAGAAGTTATTTTTGCAACATGTCACCTTTGACCTCCAGAGATCTCAAAAATTATTGGTCGTAGGTGATAACACTATTTATGAGAATTGTAGAAATCTTCATTCCACATTGTTTGGTACCAATCTGAAAGTTCTGTGACTCTCCGTTCTTGAGTTATAACCAATAATGTGATTTTGATCTTTTAGTTAATTGTGACCTTGACCTTTGGCCTTTAGTCAAATGGATCATTGCATCTGCATTAGCTATATGTATATGTCAATGTAATTTCATGGTGATATGTCAAGTATTCATTGAGTTATAGCATGATATGTCACAAGGTGATTATAATAATCTCACCCAACCAATGTCAGTTGAGATTAATGAAAAATTGTCTGATTACACAAAAAAAATAACCAATTGAATGTACAGTTTTAGAAGTAATGATCTGCTAACCTACTAAAGGGATTTGGAAAAATCTGAACAGCCAGAAAAAAACCCAAATATTTGTACATAACAAAAATGTTTGACATGTCAGATGTCATTACAGAACAAGTCACTCCCACTGTGAGAAGAGAGTGATAAGAGTGATTAGCAGGCAACATTACATCAGCTATAACAATGGTGTTATTGAATAATTAACGTCAAAGATGCTGTAGAGTATGGTTCTGAAATTGAAAGATATTGTCAAATATTCCGTTTTTTTTACGTTTGTTTGAATCAGAATCTAAATCAGTTGAGATAAACTTTGCAAACTGCTTTGTCTTGATTTTGTTTTTGCTTTTTCTGTGTTTATTAATGTTGAAAGTACACTATGGTTGAAAAATTTAAAATGGCAATATGTGATGTTTTCCAGCAGGGGGCAATATTAACCTGGCACCGAGGAGGAGGTTTGAAAGGAATGAGGATGAAGATTTTTTGCTACAGATCAAAAAGAGAAAAAATAAAAAATTATATATATATATATATATATATATATATATATATATATATATATATATATATATATATATATATATATATATATATATATATATATATATATATATATATATATATATATATATATATAAACCTGAACTTAAGCAAAAATAAACAGAACTCTGATGTAAGTTGAAAAAATACATTATAAGCATCACAGTCTGCAAAACTGTTGTTGTGCCAAATACCTTAATGTTGAGGATCCACCTCAAATTGCTGATGTGATAAATCCTGTGTAAAAGAAGAAAACAACAAGCACCTGATTCACAACCAAGAAGCAATTGATGCTGCACACAAACCGCCTTCCCTTCACATTAATTCTCACATCCCCAAGCATGAACATTTGTTTTACTTGAAAGACAGACTCACACACACAGTAGGACACACTCTAAGCTGAGTAACTTCCCAAGTCAAAGAATAGTACAACTACCACATGAGCAGCAGATTATTATCACTGCATAATGTGTTTTCACCTACACAGGTGAAGTGAAAGTGTTAGGCAATTATCAGAAAACAAACCCAAAACACTAAGGAGAAGATAGAGGCTAGAATCACAGAGGTAACTCTTTTCTGGAACATTCAACATTTTGTGAAACAAATATTTACTCACCATTTCCTATATCCTCTAAGAACTGTGCAAAGTGTTTTTATAATTTAATGCCATATTTCATTAAGGCATATTAGAAGTTAGAGATACAATGTAGTTCAGGAAAAGATTAATGAAAGAAGAACAAATAAAACTAGAGCAGATATAAGACAAAGGGTAGAATAAAAGGCATATATGAACATTAACATGATCATTTCTAACTGTACACGTAAAACACACACACACACATACATGCATGCATCTCCTATACAAACATATGCACACATCACTTATACATATATACAGTTAAAAAAACAGATTGTTCTTGATACAAACCTTTGCAAACATAATTAACCATATACACAACCACACATGCAGTATTATTCTTATAATTACTATAATTACTATTATAATTCTTATAATACTACTACTACTACTACTACTACTACTACTACTACTACTACTACTACTACTACTACTACTACTAATAATAATAATAATAATAATAATAATAATAATAATTATTATTATTATTATTATTATTATTATTATTATTATTATTATTATTATTATGATAATTTCTTGAACTTTCAGATTTTTTTCAAAATGAAAGAAAACAATGAAAATGAAAATAGGATAATTTGTTTAAAATAAAATCTAACGAGCATCTTTCATCAAATCTGTATTTTCACTGCTGATGTTAGTTTTGTTGTTGTTTCTTCTCCTTTGTTCATCCCTCAAAGCATCTGCCAGGCTATGGGGTGTCTATCAGAGTTAAGTTGTGTAGGGAGATTAAGCCTCAGTGTGTGTGTGTGTGTGTGTGTGTGTGTGTGTGTGTGTGTGTGTGTGTATGTGTGTGTTTGTGTGTGTGTGTGTGTGTGTGTGTGTGTGTGTGTGTGTGTGTGTGTGTGTGTGTGTGTGTGTGTATGCGTGTGTATGCGTGTATGTGTGTGTGTGTGTGTGTGATTGTGTGTGTGTGTGTGTGTGTATGTGTGTGTGTGTGTATGTGTGTGTGTGTGTGTGTGTGTGTGTGTGTATGTGTGTGTGTGTGTGTGTGTGTGTGTGTGTGTGTGAGTGAAGGGTTGGGGCAGCAGCTGGTCGAGGCTTTTTTTCAGCGTACCCGCCTTGGGGAGCCCCCACTCCAGCTGTGATTGATGCGCTCCTGTTGCTGACCGTGCAGAGGCCAGAGCACAGGGACCCGCTGAGGCTGATGTTTATTTGTGGTCAGAAACCGCCTCGGTCAGGGGGCCCCGGTCGTCAAACATCTTAATCCTTACAAACACAGCTCTGGGTTTGATTTTCTCCATGGGAAGGACACATCAAGTTATCCTTTTACTGTTGACTTCAACTGAGCCGATTGTAGATTTAGTTGTTGAATTTTAGCATTACATGAAAAACCTTTTTTTTTTTTAAAATCATTTTATGATTCTTAGTTTTTACTACTATAAAGTTAGACTGTCTTACCTTTTTAATAGTCTGTTCACAAGCAAAAAAAATCTGCCCTGAGAAACCTTGTTTTCTGCTCTGACACAGCCAAATATAGTAGTAGACAGTGGAGTCTAAACACTCAGGACTTATGTTTCTGTGGGAGAGTGGGAGAGTGCCAAATACACTCACGTCTCTTTGATCATGGTGGACGTTAGGTTCTGGCTGCTGAATGAAGAATGCTTTTTGTATGTGACATTCTGAAGCACTTCAAGGAAATGATCAGTCAAAGTGCAATCAACAGGCGCAGCCAGAGCTTCATACCTAACTCCCTGTGGGGCTATAAAGGTAAAAGCACCGAGCTCTGAACTCACTGAGGGAGACAAGGCCGCTGGACGAGCCTGCCCGAATGTTTGTGTTTGACTCGAAAGTTAACTTGGGTTCAGATGGAGCTAAGAGGCTTTAAAATTATTATTGAATTTCTTTTGCAAAACGCTGAGTTATTTAAATTATTACATGGAGCTCTAAATTTAAAATACTTTCATTATTATCTCATATAATTAGAGATAAAAACTAGTTTACATTTACTATTCTTTATAATCATTGTTAAAAAAAAAATTGTGCAAGAAAATATCTTTGTCTTTTAGACTTTTACCATTACATCAATGTTTTGCAGAACTGTGCACAAAGAGCTACACAATGTGTGCAGTTGCACATCTGAATGGATGTTTGTTTTTATAGAGACCTGCCTTACCTCTCTCACTCCACATTACACTGTGGGTTAATGGGCGACTTTTAAAATTAACGACCCCTAAACATATACAAGCTCTTGAGGTTAAAGGCATGATGTACAATTTCATGTCATCCTAATTGCCGGACACATTTTTAAGTCCGAGCTGAAAGCCTATGAGAGCAAAATTATTCTTTTTTTGTTGTTTGGAGTTTTTTTTTTTTTTCAGGATTTGTGTAATTAATTATGCTGCAGTACAACACAGTGCCTGAATGTGGTGTATATTTTGCCATTGTGTGCAGTTTAAAGTGAAGCTGAGTGTGTGATTTTTGTCTTTGGTTGTTATCTAAATTGACTAAAAGTAAGAGGTCATTAGGATGGCTGAATAAATGCAAAGTGATCTCAGCAGTGTTGTATTGATTAAATCACACTCTCTCACACTGCTGCATGGTGACAACAGATGCTATACATCCTTCCATGTTAAAATTAAGCTTCCTCAGTGTGACAGTGATGCTCTCACTCCAGTGTCCAAAACATTCAGTGGATTACTAGGAATAATAAAACCAACACCAAGCACTTTAAACTGGATGGGCCTATCTGATGCTAGGGGGTGGAGATTGATCTCCCATAATGCTTTGTCTTGATGAGACAATGAAAAATGGCCCTAGCTAGAGACATGTCAATATCAGGGCTGGAGATGCACCGACGGTCCTAGGTTCTTATTTAATCCGGTTTTCTTTAAGATGATAGCTCTTGTTACATTTTCACTGCCTGTCTGTCAGCTTGACATCGCAATATTCCCCCTATCCTCAGTTTCCTGCTTGGTTTCATTTATTTTAAAACACCATTTCACACACGGCTGACTTTAACAAGGCATTATACAGCACTGAGGGAAGGTCTGTGAGATAGAATTGTGACAGATACAACATTTTTTATGGTGAAAATACAGAATATTGTAAACAGCAGAGTGTATAAATGTGGCAGAGTTCAGAGAGGACAGCTGCTCATGTATGTATAGATGCCATTCAGTCTCTTCTTCCTTCTGAAAATGATGTCTTCTGTCAAGACTCTGGAAGCAATAGAAGCAGATTTTGTGGAAGCTTTATTTATTGAAACACAGACTTTAGAATTCAGAGTTAAAGGGATCGATTAAGTGTCAGTTATTTATGAGGTGTTATTGAAAGAGCATTAACTATATGGCATAGACAAATATATGCAAATAGCCTGGTTCACAACCAAATAACCCATGACATGAGAAAACTGTCACCATCAGCCCTGAACACAGTCCAGTTGATATGCAGGGCATATAGGCAACAATTCAAACTTTACATTTTATCAGACATTAAAAGTTCCCCCTGCTAAGACAGTGTACATTTTGTCAGTGATGCATCAGATCATAGCAGAATAGTGATATAATTCCCAGGAAAATACTCCACCCTGTTATTAACAGTTTTTTTTTCCCTGTCTGGTCTGTAACTGCTGTGGCATTTTACTGTGAGAGTGCAGTGACAGTAAGAATGTAGTTGCTCGCTGCACCCTCCACGATGCAGCTGTGGGTGAAACATGCCGTGGCTGACATATCAGTGATGTTTATTAAGAGACGAGTCTATCAGGTCTCATAAGCCAGTTCTCGCAGGCGGCAGATCTTTTGTTTCTTCCGGAGGGTGTCATCAATCTTGCGTGGCTGCGCTCTCCTGAGCGCTTGATGGGAGATCACGGATTCCTCCCTCCCATTGCAATGGGTTCAGTTGTGAAAGCAGGTATATTGCACACACACACACACACACACACACACACACACACACACACACACACAGGTCTACATGCTCTGCAGAACACCCCTATTCTGTTATGGAAAACACAGAGGGAGGCTCCTGTAGACATGACACTGTAATTCTCTCAGTGCTACTAAGAGGGATAAACCTGCCAATAAAAACAGAAGAAGAAAAAAATACAGCATTCATACTTTTGTTTTGACACACTGTGTGGACTTCGCCTTAATAGTTGCTCTCATTGCTCATTCAGAAAGCATTCAGGACATTTCAAATTACTTTCAGTTGTTTGGTTGCTGTCGATTTACAAGCTTTTGCTTTAGCAAGAGTAATTTCTTTTTTTTCTTTTCATTTGGAAAACGGCTTCTAACAAATTTTAATTCCACCAGTTGGACTTTTGTATGATTTTGGATGTGGTTGTGAGCTTTTACGCTATAGTAATGACATTTACTGGGGAATAATCACATCTTTTCAGTAAAAAAAAAAAAAAAAAAAGACAACAGCCTACACCTACAAAGGTAAATTCATACTAGAACAGATACTAAATGGGCCTTGAGGTGAGAGGTGCTACTACTACTGATCATTTAACAACCAGTTATGTGGAAATGTCATTAACTTAACCCCTCATTGTCTAATTAAAAGTGAAATTAAAAGTGGGAATTAAAAATATATTTGTAAAGAACTAAACAATTATACTGTCCACTGCCTTGTTAAACACAGATGCACTTAAGCACCCACACTCTATTTATTTATACACCTGCTTTCTTTGTTTATGAAACGTATTCTACAATACTTATTTTTTTCATTTTTAGTCATTTAATATTCTTAAGGTGAGTCTCACAGCTCATGTAATCATATAATTATGAGTTTACAAACCATACATGCAATCTTCAATCACTTCTGTGTTTTTATATTCTCCTGACAAAAAAGAACAGTACATTTTATATTCAGAACAAAGACATATTTCAAAAACTAAATAATTTTGTTCTTTGGGGCTGTGTTCTTGCCTTTGATAAAATCAATTAAAATGTTAGAAACAACAACAAAATGCAAACAGTAACATTTTATTACCTTTCGTGAAATAAATGCACACTATTATTTCACATATGAGGCTAATTGAGAAAATATTCTCTGTTATCCTATGATCATTACACTAATCTGTCTTCAAACTACATCACTGTACAAGTTAACACTGAGGTGTAATGTTATGTGGTGTTCTATTGGTATATTCAGTCAGTGTAAATATCTATTGAAATGTTTTTATGGCATGGCCTTGCAGTGGGTGTCTCCTGCCTGTAATATGAAATTGATATACTTGGCATATAGAGCCTGCTTGGATAAAAAAAAGTGCCCTCTGCACCGGCTAAAACCAAATGAAAGTAGATAACAGCATCGACTCGCCTTCCGCAGTGTCATAACTTGTATGTAAATCTCTGTGTCCGAGATCGTAGACCTTCATTAAGTGTGCTTTAGTAGATTTATGAAGTGATCTGTGCAGAAGTCGTTTGTAGACGCTGTACGCTTTAGACCTGGACATGATGAATATACTCCACTTGGCTCTGGCTGGACTGCTGAATCTGAATTGGTGCTGTCCAGACAACGCTGCTTATTTCCAGAGCTGGATGGAGCCTTTGTGTTTATTCCCTGACTCTACTCGACCACGTTGACCTTTAGCAAAAATATGCCACCATTCTTGCAAAGGGCATTCATTCCTTAAAGTATTTTTTGCCATTATGAGTCTTTTTTTCCATCTGTGCAGCTACAACATAGTTACCTCAGTCAAGAATATTAAATGTGTGTAACATAAAGCAGCTCTCATTACTTGAGTTCATGTTACAAATGTTATTCAGACAATGAGAGAAAAAGGTTAACATGTTCAGCCTCCAAATCTTTGTCTTTCCATTGTGAAAGTTACATACTGAAGGGATTTCATACTAATTGCTTTTTTTAGGATGATAATCCAAGCAATAAACTGCGGAGAGGTGCTGCTCGTCTGTGGGGAAATGTGGCCAAATGAAACAAACACTGGTTCACTTCTTATGCGAATGTGCTCAGCCTCAGAACAGAATGCAAGCTGTTGCCCGGACAGAAAGAAGACGAGGAAGTTTGAATCAATATTTCCTATTAGAGACGCTGATGCTTAAACCAACAATGACCCGTGCTGAATGAGGTCCAAAGCATTGTGTGTTCAGGTGTGTGGAGTAATTGAATTCTCTATTGAAAAGGCTCCTCTGATTAAACTGAAGAATAAAGGGAAAATGCAATCAAAGAGACGGTTGCTTGGGACAAAGAGTTACCTTTAAAGCTTGTCATCAAAGTTATTTTGATTAATGTGGGTCTCAGTTCCTTGAATGGAGTTAGAGGAACATACTGGAAGAAATTATTACAGTATGCCACCGTGGCTCTTTGTATGAGAAACTCTTTTCGTGGATGACGTACATACATATCATCTATTCTTGTTTCTCAAAAGTTGAGTCCTTCAGTGTTTTTTTTTTTTTTTTTTTTTTTATGTAACATGCGACTGCGGTTTTATTCATGTGTGTGTTTATAGCTGCCAGGTGGTGTATTGTGTTAATAGACAGATAAAAATCAGCTAGGAAATGGCCCTCCCAGTGCTGACCCTTCCACCACCCCAGCTCTATCTGTCAAGCTGTCCTCCCTCTGACTTTTCACCCTCTGATCCCCATCTCCTGCTTCAGAGTAAGAGAAAACAGACCAGCACTCCCAGAGCACATTGCAAGCCAGTTTAAGAATGCTGTAGAAATGCCTTAAAATGAAGACTTGCTTTGATAAACACACACATGTGCAGCATTGTCAGGCGCTCACAGACATCTCAGTAATGCTTTAGATTATGACTGACAAAACAGAGTATAACTATTCGCAATCTCAAGTGACGATAGCATACAATTGTCCCATTTTACAATAAGTATAAGGGAATTATATGTGATATTTAGGGAACAAGGAAGTAACAATGTCAGAAAACATTTTGCACGATGGATATTTTTCATTGAATGCACATCATATAATTTTCTTGCTACTTGGGGACTTTCAACTCTCAATCATATATCACATTAGAAAATGTTCATGGAAACAGCAAAATATTCAATTTTCCTAAAATGTTTTTACTCTTACAAAAGGTGTTTTTAAATTAATTATTCAAGAAAGAGTTGATGTGGTTAATAGGAAATGGAAATGCTTTTTCTGGAAATGTTCTGATTTGAGAAACATTTAATTTATTCCAGTGAAGGCGCTAAAAAATAATTGGTAGTACTGGTTGTTGCAGCCTGATGTGCATATGAGACAAAAAAAAAAAAAAGAGGAACAGAATTTCTCACTTCTATTGTTTATCAGAGCTAATGCAATCTGTAGCACGACCTTCTAGTTGCCTAATTGAATCACTCCAAACCTGAAATCACAACTATCTGCTTTATATTTGCATGACATTTTACAGAAACTCAACTAATCAACACTATTATTTAAAAAAAAAAAAAAAAAAAGGAAAAGGAAAAGTACATGATGTCGTGACACAGTGTGGGATCATGGAGGTTGTTGTTTTCACCACAGTTGCCACTGAAAATCTACCAAATGTGATGCAGAAAGAAATCACATTCAGACACATGGTAAGTTATATCATAATGCATTTAGATATACATTCATCCTTTGCCAATTCATGTCAGTTCTCGTGAAATAGCCACAAGTAGCCTAACGTTAAACATGAATATCAGTAAAGGGATATGATGCAATTGACAGGCAACCATATTTAACAGGCAGACACTGCAAATCTGGAATTATTTGATATAATTGAGGTACAAAATTCACATTTTTAGATTTTTTAAAGCAAGACTGGTACATACTATACCTTTAACAGTCAGTTATTCTTAAACTGTAAGGAACACATTATCATCTGAGTTCAAGTAAGGAGAAAATAAGAGGGAAATGTTTTAATTACTTGAGTATCATTTTTGTCACTAGCTTCTGTCACTTCCAACAAACTGTTAATAAACTGAAATGCTCTAAGAAGAAAAAGTGATTTTCTCCTAATGTGGATGAGCTGCAGTTTTTGGAGAATAAACAGCCTAAAGTAGGTTGTAATTCACTCTGATGTGTAATATGTAGAGAGTATTTGATTTGATCCGGTCAGTATATTTTGGTAATCTCTTCTCGTGTCCTCAGCTCCTCAGATAATATCTTTGTATCAGTTGCAGATAAAAAAAAATTTGCTGTGATAAAATGCTGGTGCTAGAGAAAAGTAAGAATTGGTTGCTGTGCTGATTGCTTTTTCCTCTGCCTGTGTGTCAGATAGTGATCAGCAAGAAACTCTTGAGTGTGCTTCATCCTGTCTCCACCTGCCCGCTGCTGTCCGTCTGTCCGTCTGCAGCTTCTCATTCTGTTGGCCTGGCAGAGCAAAAGGGAGTGGAGCAGCACTGAATGGATGTCTTGAAGGCTGAGGGAGACCTCTCTTTCTTAAACTCCCATCTGATAGGACAGGCACAAAGGAGCCAATCACGGTTCTGCTGAAGTCGGTATATTGGAGAGACAAACCATACAGGGTTAGCAGGCGAAAGAAAGTAAAAGTCAGGAAGAGAGAAATTAGACAAGCGGCTCTGTAACCTTTTCAGGGGAATTGGCTTTTGCAGAACCTGCAAAGTCAAAATGATCGACAGCAAAAATGTGAAATCTATTACAAACATTACTGACATTAATGCAGTAAATATTGTAATATCACTAAGTCATTTGACATTTATGTGGATTATCTGTGTAAACCTCCAATACTAGTATACGTCCAATAGCTGTTTTTTTATTGACAGTAGATATTTTTTAAAAATCAATAATGAATTTGCCTGTTTTTCAATGTTCAATGAATTTCTCTGTTGGCATTTAGCCCCACTAGATAATGTGTGCCTCTATTTCTTTAAAATATAACTTAAAAAAATAAAGCTGAATATTTGTTTTCTGTAATGCCATCTTGAGCAAATGTTACTCAAATTCTCCTTGCAGGACAGAATTGCTTTTCCTTGTGAGCATGATGGTGTATGCAGGACTGACTCACTTTCACACAGACTACAGAGCTCACATTCATTGCAAAGAAGGAACTTGTTGTCTAGTGCGAGGTGTGGTTCACTGATTTGTTTGTTTTAGACAACAATGCTGCTCTATGCCACAGATGAATAATACATGTATTGTATTTGTAGGTAGATTCAGTTCATTATTAGCTTTGATCTGTTGTGGCTCGTTAGTGAAACTGGCAGAAAGTCTCAAACAGTAAATTATTTCAAAGCAAACAATGATTAAAGAGTAACTTACCCTGAGTATTGCACCAGTGACCCTTCTATTATTTTTGCTGATTCATTTATTGCTTCAAAATTTCAGGACAAATGTGCTGAACAACCTTTGCTTCATGACTTGGTTGGTGAACTAACACCCTCTGAAAACACTGCTTTGGTTTTATTTTCCTCTCTTTTTTTACAATACTGTGCAAAAGTCCAAGGCCAACATTTAATAAAATTATAATGACCTCTTTCTCAGTTACTATATTAACATACAATATGGGAAGAATTCAAAACAAATTTAAGCAAAGCAGCTCTTATAAACCAAAGAGGTATTCATTTTCTGATATTTTACAAAACATCAGATGAATTTAACTTGTTTATGTTGCTTCTTGTTATGGTCATTTTAACCTTTAGAACCCATTTTTCTTATGTCTGAAGAAAATGAATGAAAAATAAATATACATGCTCACTTCAACCCTTCAAAAACAACAAAGCTAAAGTTAGACTTATTGTATTTGTATCTGTATTTGATTAGGAAGCAAATTCATTATTTGTTATTTTTTCAAATTCTGATGCTTATTTTCCATAAAGAAATGTAAATTTAATATAATTCTTAAGAAGAAAACACTTCTAGTTTGTTTTAAAGAAAATCCTTACCAGCTCAATCAATTATAATCTTAAAATCCAGCCCTAATTAGCCACGTCCTGTCAATTCCTATCAAGCCAAATATCAAACTAATCATTTTATGTTGTTTTTTTTTTTCTACATCATCAATCTGTTCAAATTTTCAATACTGACAGTTTTAATGTCAGAGAAAAATAAACCATAGTATACACCAAGCAGAGTAGAAATAATAATGTAGTAATGTATGCCTTGAAATTGTTAGATTTCGATGAAAATACATGAAACATCCATTTGAATTTCCACATGTGAATACTTAAGACAGTCGGCTGGGTTTCACTCCATGCTGCCTCTGAGAGAAAATATTAGGCTAAAAACATCTCAGGCGTGATGTGCCTATTAGATTATTCCAGAGAGCAAACAACAGAGCTGGGAGAAGAGGCAGCAGAGAGGGTGGCAGACTGGGAGCAAAGCCTCTCTGAGCGCCGGCAATCAGGTGGTATTAGGCTCTACCAGTTAGAAGCATCAGTGAAGCAGACACAGCTCAGTGTTAGCCGTACATGTGTACATACTCTCAGCCATCAACCCAGACACAATAATGGAAAACCAGATACCTTATCAAGCTAACTGTCAGGCTGGAGGCCAAGCAGTGGAGATTAAGTGTGGGATATGTGTGACGGTGTGATGCACAAAACTGGGCTGAGAGGAAGTGTGTGCGAATGGAGGAGTTAGTTGCAACTTCCAGAGGTTTGATTTTAGACCAGTCCCAACTGTATTATGTCTGCTTTGTTACAGAGACAGTGCAGCATGGTTTTTGCTCTCTTTATCCTGTTGGGAGATCCTTAGAGTGTAGCCTGATTGACGCTGGAGATCCACCCACTCTGGGTTGCTAATGAGAAAAGCCCTGAGGACACAGAAATTCAGCAGACATTACTCCCTGACCTTTGTGAGGTTTGCTGGGGACGCCGCAACTAGGCGTTCATACAGCCACAGCGTCGTATGTGCGTCAGGATCCCCGGGGCTCTGCTTGGGGAAGGGGAGTAACACTAGGGAGCCTTGTTATGTGCGCAACATCAAAACGAATCAGGCTCTGTCCGCCACCCCTCATCTCAGGCCCCCACTGCGGGCTGCAGGGTGAGCGTGTGGAGGTAATGAGACCATGGTTCCTCGGCCCCCACCGCCACCTCCACTATGAGACACTAACAACTACTGGTGCCCCGGGGATGTCCATGAGATAGGCAGTGAGAAAAAGAAAGAGTGAAATAGGAGGAAAAAAAAAGAGTGTGAGAGAGAAGGAGAGAGACCAGGCAGTCCACCTAACCAGCTGAAGTGGAAGTTATCCTTATGAAGTGTGTGTGTGTGTGTGTGTGTGTGTGTGTGTGTGTGTGTGTGTGTGTGTGTGTGTGTGTGTGTGTGACTCACGCACTGCCAGAGGTTTGCAGAGGTCTTGAAGGAGCTGTGCCAAGTTGTGTGGAACTTTATCTGGTTGCCAACAGGCACAGAGCAGTCAGCGCTTTCCTCACAGTAATGCAGAAAATATTTACCAACCTTTTCTAATGATGCATTTTGTGCACATACATGAACACCAGTAGTGAAACATGTCATCCACAGGAGAGGAGTTACTGTTATACATCCCTGCAAACCATGGATATATAAAATCATACTTTCCTGACCCAAATATGTGACATATCAGTATTTGTAGATGCATATACACATTTCACTGTCAATTGAACACTTTTTTCCTTGCACACACATAATACAGAACTTTTACAAAAGAAACCATAGAACACAGTCCAAATCATGTAGGTTTTCAAGGTTTAGTAAGTAAAAGAGCTTCGTTATATAGGTTTAGTGTGTAATATTTTGTGACATCTAGCGATAAATTTGCAGTTTTCATCCAATTGAACACGCTTCACCTCACCCTTTCCTCCAGTGGCTGAAAAATCAAGAAAAAGAAAGTGTGTGGCTTAAGTATGTGTCTGTGGACATAGTCTCAATTAAACAAATTTCCTTTCAGTTTTCATTCATATAGTGCCAATCATAATATATAATTATCTCAAGGCATTTTACAAATTCAGATTAATGCCTTAAAAAGACACTATGGAGAGAACATTCAACAAATCCTCTAGAAGGCAACAGTGGAAAGGAATAATATACAGTGGAAATCCAATATGGCGGACATAAAGAGAGAATTCCAAGTGGCTCGATATCTGAATATGTTCACAATATGTATATTTGTGCCCAATTTGGTGTTAGTATCACAAAATTAACAATAGGTCTGCTATGCTGCCCCAACTAAAAACTAACTGACCAATCACCAAGCACCTTGAGCAATTAAAACCATGATTACTCACTCAGACATACATGTAGATATATGCAACATAATACATTGAGGTAAAAAAAAAAAATAGTGATTATAACCGAAGTTATGTGTACAATAACACTTCAGTTCTACCTATTTGGTTGAATATTTACCATAGAGTACTTCATGATTGTTAGAGTATTGTAGGCTGAGAATGGACAGAAATAAAGCACAGATTTACCCACTGAAGACAACCGCCACAAAGCTCACACAGATCTGTCAAAATGTCAAACCATTAACTATTTTTCTTCCCAGACAGAAATTCATGGTTACATTACTAACTGACACAATAACTAAAAATCCTTTCAAATCTACTCAACAAGTTTGTGGACAGTTACCCATAATGCCCCTAAAGACCACAGACTACAGACTGGTACTTATTACCATAGCTGTAAAGTCATTCGACATGTTCATTTTAGAAAATATAATGATTCTGTTTTGGAGTTTGTCACTTGACATAGTTGTCCCAGTTGAGATGTTCCTTCTAGATCCCTATTGCCTTTTAATTTTAGGATTGAATAAAAACCATGTCTCCAGGACTATGCGTACATTTCCATCATATTGTCCGAAGTTGATTTTAACATGATCACAGTTGTCCAGTTTTTAAATGTGAGTATCTGAACAAAAATAGATTTGGGAAAATTTAATGTTTTCTGAAATGTAGCTTTCTGCTTTGGCACTGAAATTTGGCACTGGACAAAGTAAATCTTCAAGAATGCTGAAATTGCCAGGGATACTGGTGTACTGTAATAAATTGCCTCCCTGTGCATACTCTCTCTGCCTATTATATATATGTAGCCCAAGCTCTAATTCACTCTGTATTTATGTAACATAGGCAACGCTTTTTAGGGGTTATGACCGCTGTGAATTTTCATCCTATAGGATATGAATGCAACACTGGTATTCACATATAAATAAAAGTGTGGTGCAATCAAATTGCAAAAAAGTGTGTATATTCCCCAATTTGTATATTTTTGTTCAGGTTTTGAGAAATTATAATATTCACCCTAAAACAATTTAGAGCAAATTACTCATGCTGCTCTGTTTGTAGCTAACCTTACTATCATGGAAAATACAAAATCTAAATGTCACACTGTTCACAGCAGACATTCTACCTAAGAAAACCAGTACTATTCCTTAAGCTATTGCCAATTAACTTGACAATCAGAACATAATCTTCACCCTTGTTCATTTAATGTTTTTTCTTTTTTTATTCTTGACAAAGCAAAAGTCAATACGGCCCTGGGTGACTAAGCCCTGGCACTCTCTACAACTGGGTTTTGTTTTCTATCATAATTAGTGGGCAAGTTTCTGAGAGGCAGAAAAGGCACTGAAAGACATCTTTTGAAAAACTTCCCACACATGGTGTGTCATGAGTTTCTAAGTGAACGCCTCTGCTCCTTGCTTTGTAAATTGTAGAATTCTTAAAACATCAGACTGTAGCGTTATGGCATCATCTAAGTTATATTTTTAGTGCCTTTTTTAAAATTATTTTTATCTCAGCCCACAGATTTCTCAGCCCATATCAGATTTAGCTTTTTTTTTCATGAATACATAACATACATAATTGATTACAATATGTCACAGTGTATATTATGTCATGATACCTTCTTCATTTAATTTCATATTGGTTTCTATTAGTTTATTGCACAGTACAAATAAAATACACAGTTTGAGAAATGGTGAGACTGTGGTTACAAATGCTGTGAAATGATCATTTTACAGAATCTGGCACATTCTTTTTTGTGTGTCCTGTTAGTGTACCTGCAGTACATAATTGACTGGTCTGTTATTGTTTATGTATGTAAGGCACAGCTAGGGTTAGCTAAACTATTAACTTATGTTGTATTGACAGTTTATGATGGTTAATGTAATGGTTGGGTAGAGCTGAAACATGGAAAAATTATTTTATAATTCAAATATTACCAATAACGGTGGCGAAGGTAAGCAATTTTTCAACAATTAATTAGCTTAGCTTAGCTTAGCTTAGCATTTGTAGGTTTGTACTTAGCTTGAACTACTTGTAATGTAAATAGTATCGACATCATCACAGAACAACTGAATAGTAACATAAGTTTATTGTCTGAATTGTATTTTTTCTCTTTGTACTCATTCATTCACTGTCCATTGGAATACAGAAATAAGTGCAAAATACTTCCCATTAAATGAAAAATGGTTAAATTAGCATGTTACTAAAATAAAAAAAAGTGTTGGAAAAATTGTTTAGAATAATAGTACATAATTTATGAGTAGTAGATGTAACATATATAACAATGTTTAAATTAAAAAGAAAAGTGATGCATTAGTTTCAGATATTACACTTGATTTGATGTATGTATGTATATATTAATTCATTCATTCATTTAAATACAACTTCACAGACATTTTAAAATATAGTGCAATAACCGTTGTCGTCCTGTACGAAACCTGGTATCAGGTGGAGGCCAGGTTAAAAATGGTATACTGAGCCACCAGAGCTTGAAGTTTTCATCATTGGATTATGGAACATTTTACATCTGTAACCACCACACGTTATCTCATAACACTGAAAGTAGATATATTACTTTTATTTAGTATTATGCCTGGCTACAATATTATTTATTGCTCTAGCTTTAGAATTATGAGAAACACCTGTGTAACCTACTGTTGTGAAATGTTTGAACTTTTATTTTCAACTGGCATATCCAAGACAATAACAAGATATTCACTAAAACTAATGTAGATAACTGTGTTTATCATAACAAAATATGAAATGTGAATTTATAGAGGGAGGTAACCCCGCCTCTATTGCTTTCAGAGCATATAATTATGAAATAGGTGGCATAACTGACCTGAATTTGGGTGCAGATGAATATATCTTGGACTGTCGGAAAATGACCTTCATTTTTCAGATCTTTATCCAGGCTCCATTGTTCATCATAGATTATGGCAGATTCATTACTGCTGGTAAAGCTTGTTGTTTTCCTGTACAGTGGAAGTCAGAATAAGAGTGTTCTAAGATACTGTGTCAATTTGAGGTCACTACACAGTTGCTAGATTTAATCATATTATTTATCAGCCAGAAAACTATAACAAAATTTTAAATGGAAGCACAGCATTGAAATGATTTCATACACATATTAATGTAGCATAATAATTATAATAATAATTATAGTAACAGTTAATGAGTGGTTTATAGCCTAAGTGGAGATAAATGTTATTACTGAGACACAAGTGCATCTGGATTTAAAACCTTGGCAAATGGGATGCACCAGTCACATATTATATGTGGGTTTATAATGGGGGTTTAATAAAGCTGTCCGCTCAAAGTCTGCTTTTATTCCTCAGTGATAATGGCTAAAGTGGAGTTTCTTCTTGCCTCTCCATAAAACTGCTCCTTTTATACTGACATACTCCTTTCAATGTTGCTGTCATTTTAATTCCCGTCTTTACTATGCACTTATATTTTTATAATAAAAATGTCAGAAATCTAAAATCAATAACCAAAAACATACCATGAGAACAGACTGTACTGAAAGTGATACCAGAAAATTTGAATGAAATGAGGAATTTATTGTGCAGCTCAGTTGATGCTCTTTGTGGTACAGTTTGTATTGTTGTGAAATTAATATGTGCATATAATATATGATGTTTTCCAAACTATTGGTAGAATTTGACATCAGTAGAGTCTTTAAAGCTCATAAATGGAAATATAAAATTTGAGGGAGAATAATAGCTCAAAATATAATAATTAAAAGTAGAATCATGTAGATTTTTGCAGATAGTTTGATGAGGTCAAATTGAATTGATAAAATACATAGAAAGGGTAAATGAAATGAAATTCCATGGTACTGTATGACCTTCACATCATATCACATGTTAAATATATTTAAGGGAAGTTGGTATTTCCATCCTGAGATAAATAAGGCATATACTCAGTCAGCTCCCCGTGTCTGCGTGGGTTTTCTCCAGGTACTCCAGTTTCCTCCCACCATCCAAACACATGCACTGATAGGTTCTATATATGTTTAGATCTGCGATGAACTGGAGACTCATACAGGGTGTACCTCGCCTTTGGCCATTGTAGGTGGATTCAGCCCCCAGTGACCCTAATGAGGATAACGCAGGTTCAGACGACGAGACGAGATGAGATATACTCAATCAGAAAGAACTATATAGGTTATACTATACTTTTTAAAAATTGTATTTGAATTACTGTATTGAGATGTGAGATATAAAACCAATATACAAACTAAATATACAATGTGGAAAAAGGCCATTAGAATAGTAAATAATACAGATCATACAAATGAACTGAACTGAATTTAAAAATACAAACTCTAAAAATTCTATATTTGATTCAATTTAAAGCGGCACAATGATATTTAATAAAAGACACAACTTACTTCCAAATAAAATACAGAAACTGTTCTCAGGGAGAGAAGGGGGATACAATTTAGGGAAGCTGAAATTAAAAATAGATTGTGTCAGTAAAATTCTATAAAGGACGTGTTTCAATCACAGGAATTACATTATGGAACAGTTAAATTAATTAAAGCAAAGCAAATATATAAAATACAATTTTAAATGAACATTAGGATGAGGAAAAGGAGTTAAATCCCAGATCGTAATGGCAGTGTATAGAGAAAGAAATATAGTTGTTTTGAACTCCTTTATTTTTTAATTAAAAAAAATAATTTGACTTGTGTGCAATAAGAAGTTTATACTTCTACTTGCTCCTTTTCAAACATGAGATAAGGCAAGGCAAAGCAAATGTATCTGTATAGCACATTTCGTGTACAGGACAATTCAAGGTGCTTTACATAAAACATATAAGAAAATGAAAAGTATTAAAATGCATTAAAAGACAATTAAAATAGAAGACATATATATATATATATATATATATATATATATATATATATATATATATATATATATTTATTTATTTTTTTTTATTTTTTTTTTTTTTTTTATTTTATTTTATTTTATTTTTTTTAATTTCATTTCATTTCATTTTTTAAATTTTATTTTATTTTTTTAAATGTTTTCCTTTTTGTTCTGTGTGTGTGTGTGTGTGAGTGTGTGTTGTAGAGATGATACCAACTGATACCTATTTGCCTTTTGGTTATAGAAAATGTTTTATTGACTCTCACTCCACTATTGGTTGAAGTTCCTTAATAGTTTTATAAATGTGGCAGGGTTAACTTTGTTCCAGGTCCGGCCATTAATTTTGAACCTGGTAGATTGTGGCTGTACTCTTAATTTCAGCACAATTTAAACTAGTGAACAGGAGGAAGTGTCTCCAGCAGCATGTGGCACAGCAGCTCAAGCTGTTAGCATCCGAACAGACGCAGCTGAAGAGCAGTCTCCCTGGGTCTCAAGGGGCTCGTGCAGCAGTCTGTCTGTCCTTACCTATTTCACTTCTTCTCTGCTCTCTTTGGGGACTTCTCCTGTTAGTGTAGTGTTTGCTGTAAGAGACGCGTCTGCCTTTCCATCTGTGCCCAGTTTGAGAGTGAGCTAAACTGCAGTCAATGTCACACAAGAAGTTGCTGAATTATTAAGAGTTCCAGATTTGCTGTGCACTGCACATCTTTGATCCATCTGTTGGAGAAGCATTCATATATAAAGTGTACCTGCTGCAGTTGCTGGCAATCTGCCGTAGATCAAAATTTGATGGTTCATACATTTGTTGTCACCATACAGAACTATGGTGATGTTACCGATGATGTTACCGACAACTTTTAGTCTAACAAACTGAAAACCTATACTTTAAGAAATGTGGGCAAAATTCTCCTCAACTCTAATTTTAGACCTCCTTGGCCAGTGCTTGTTAACGATTGCATTTTGAAACAAGAAGAAAGAGATAATAAGAGCGATGGAGAGAGGCAGAGGTGTAAAAATAGCAGCCCACTAACACCTTCCTAATCATCTGGCCCATTTCCTGAAGGTGATATGGTATAAAGGTTGCCACTGTATGTCCTTGCTGAGAGCGGAGGAACATTGTATCACCTCTGGCTTAATCAACAAGTTTTTATCATGTCTTTGTTTCGGAAGAAATGAGGTGTCGTTGAGCCATATTATTGTCATCTTCAGATCTGAACATTATTCTGGACTTTTATACAAAACTATTCTAGTTCTACATATTGATGTGCAAGCCTATGTAAGTGGAAGTGAGTAGATCAATAGTTATTTAAATATGCCATTAATTCAGTTATATTTAGGGTATATTTTCAATATTCTGCAGTCTTTAGTCTGTTTACTATCATTTAAACACTATTTTTCCTTTTTTTTTTGCTTAACTGTTCCTCTAGATACCTGGAATATTGAGCTTCTTGCCAAAAGAACATAAATATAGTTAATGAAAAGTAAAATAAAAAGGTAATTAATAAATATACGAGATTATATTAGTAATAGATAATAGACACTTTAAATAAATTACAGTCATGTTTCATCAATATTCACTTAGAAAGCCTTTAAACTGGAAAGAAAGTGATTTTTAACATTTATCTTCGTAATGATTTATGTTGGCTGGTATGAATACTTTTTATTATGATATTTTTAGCCAAATGATCCAATTGTATTACACATAGTAGATCATCATTTATTACACGTGTAACCCATAGTTTGCTGTATTAATTCAACAGTGTTGTGTCACTGCGGAAAGGGAGTTCTCACCACTGCAAACACAAACATACAATGTAGCTTGAATGTTATCTGTATCTAAATGTTTTAGTTTAACCTCATGATTTAAGCTTTAAAAACTAACAGCATCAGATATGAGGTAAATAGTAGACTACTGCCCAAAGTAAAATAGCTGTAGTAAAATGACAGAGGACACATTGTATACTCACATGATCCTGTTTATATTCAAAATATTGATGTGAATGTAAGAATACTGGCAGTGTTCTGGTGTGAGCTTATACTGTTCTGTGTATGGAGGCTCTTCACTGTGGCAGACATTGTACTTGACATTTCCATGATTCATGCCTGGTGTGATGGTTGGCCTGAAGGCTTGCAGAACCTTTGCTGAGACAGAACCAGGCTGCATTTGTGTGCATGGCCAGAGAGACTTGTCTAACAACAATTTATTCTGTATATTGGCACAGAACTGAGAAAAATAATGGCTGCACATTTGCTTAAAATTCTTGCCTTTGGTCCTTGTAAAGGTGTAAAACTTATTTGATATGAAGGTGTGGATATTTTTGAGTCTTGTAGAACTTTAGCCCAATCCCAATTCACCCCTTGCCCCCCCCCCTTACCCCTCCCCCTCCATTTTGCATGTTCATGTGAAGAGGTAGGGGTGCCCTGACGGCTGTTTGGCCCACAGAACATACGTTTTTTTTCAGGACCCCACTACAAACAAAGAGGTTTAAGAAATGTCCCATAATTCTGCTCTAATCATCAAAATGGAAGTAAACACAGATAAAAAGTGCAATGAAAGAAACACACAAATAAGGCTATTTTCTTCTTAAATACATTGTTTATTTGCGTAATGCTATTTCAATATATTATAGACAGTTTACAGTTGATAGCCACAAAAAAGCCCAAAGTCCATGCAACAAAGATGTTTATAGTGGCTGAGGGCATGGTTAATTCTGTCTTAAAAACAAAGTTGTCACCTCTGTTTATAGCGCCATCAATGACTGCTGATGTTGAATGGTTGTTCCATTTCGTAGGGGAATATTTCAACCACTACCCTTTGTAACTCTGTTTCAAGGGGTAGTACCAAGGGGTAGGACTAAGGGGGAGTGCCATGAATTGGGATTGGGTTTGGAGTTCTTACAGCATTCTTACAGTTGATATTGAACTTTCTGCTCTTCTTTACAGAACTTATGTTCAGAGTGGTACTTACAGCTTTGTGAGAACTCACATAGTGTATGCTTTTCTTTTTATGTTTTAGAGAAATCATGAACTCAGCTCAGCATGCATATGTTTCAGCGCTTTGGGGAAATGATAGTGGCTATGAATAACAAATAGATGTGAGTCAGTGTAGTTGAAAAGCCTTGGCTTTGTTGCTGTTATTAAAGTCATGGCAGTGGGAGAAATGTATCCAAAGTATACTGTTGATCTTTCTGCGAACAGATATCAAAGCCTGGACAGCAAACGAGGGGTAAGTACTGGGGGACACAGGGGATCCCTGGAGCAAACCAAGGGGTAAAGATGAAGGGAATGTAGAGCAGATAAAAGGGGAAAAGAGAGAGAGAAAACAGAGGAAAAAAGAAAGAGAGAGAGAGAGAGAGAGGGGTGTGTACTTTATGTGTGTCTGTATACTAGTGTCTACTGGAGGAAGGACTTCAAAGACCCTGCAGAGCAAAGGCTGCTTCGCTTTTTCACTTCTTCTCGCTCTCTTCTTTTTTTCCTCACCAAAGCTCGTCTCGTGTTGGATCCCCCCTCCTCCCTTTCTGATTATTCATGTGTCTCTCCTCAAAGGCAGCCAGGCCTATTGGATTCTGTAGGGCACCACTGACATGAATATTTCTGCTGCATCAGAGACATTTGCTGTCGGTGCCTCACAGTGCTTCAGCCGTAATTGAGCGCACGATCCCTGAAGCCTCCCACAAAGTTTATTGACTGCAATATTGGCTGCATTACAGACTGCAATGCTGTTAGCTGGTGTGTAGTAAAAGCCTTTGTATTGTTGTTATTTTTTTCCAATTTAATTTGCAATACTCCCTTATTGCTTTCGCAAAATCTTAAGTATGTCATTTTGCAAATAAGTATACATTTATATTACTCTTTCTGTTCAGTATTGACTGTCTTTTCTCCTCAAGGAATGCACATTGGAAATTTAGACAAGCAGAACACATGACATCACAGCTGAAATCACAGGGCAAAAGGCGTTTCAAGTTTTTAGGAGCTTATAGCCTTGCTGTGGGTGTTGACGTTCCCTCTCCAAGAGTGTCAGTCTTCAGCTATGTGACTGATTTACTCTCCCCAGTCATAGAGAAAGACTTTCAGATGCCATAATGCTGATCATGTTGCTCTTTGAAGAAGAAGAAGCTTCCCTGGAGGTACAGATGGCTACGCTTCTTCTCAGATTGTGTTAGAGGAGATGAGGGGCGACGGGGTGGAGTGTGTTGTTGTTGCTGGATGCATGCAAAGGGTGGAGACTGAGGGTGGAGGGGTGGAGGGGGAAGATTTAGTTTTGGGGAATTTGAGGAAATCAAAGCTTTGTTTGCGCTTAGAGGCATAGGTGAGTGGGTACAAGTGGTGCCTGCTGCTGTCAAACAGGCATGGGCTGTCAGGGCTCTGATGGAGCTCATGGTTGTCTAATTTTGACAATGTCTGCTTCTCTTTCAGAATGTAGTACTTGTGTCTCCTTATCTTAAAACATGGTGTAATTTTTCATTACTTTTGAGTTAAAATGGTCCACAAACTAAGGAAGTTACACCATAAGTATGTCTTAAAAGGGTGTCACAACAAATTACATTGAATTATGTGCATTTAAAGTACCTCTGTTTGGCACACTGGTGGTTTTTTAAATTCTAAAGAAGACATTGTTCAGTTTCATGGAAGCATGTTATTTTCAAACAATTTCATGGCTGAGACACTTACGAATGTTCTTTTGGATCTTTTACGGTCACATCAAAAATCAGATTGTATGGCAAGAGTCACGCTTTCTACAGCTTTTTCTTTCAACAAAGTGTCAGCTTTCCCATGATGGAAAGTTTGTGTGGAGCGGCGTAGACAATATATCACAGCAGCTCCTGGGTGCCTCAACGTTACCCTTGTTCAAAGAGTTTGACAGATAGATCTTTTCCAATGTAGTTTTAGAGTACCCATAGGACTTGATTGACTTGTGAGGGCAGTATATTGAGCCTATGAATTTACTTTAAGACACTGGTTGTCAAGGTGAAACGTTCGCTATAGCTCATTACACCGTATAGGCTCACATTGTTATTATATGGCAAATCTGGGAAGACGAGCCTCATCACGGTGGTAGATCAACAAAGGGGATGGGCCATATAGCATGAGTGCACAGTTGTTAACATTTAGAGGGGGTGAAATAGTTACGAGCATATAAAATTTGATTGCCCCCTTTAGAGAACTTAGCAGCAAGTGTAAAGTTTGCACTCTGTGGGATCAATGGTTCTCTTTTTCTATTGTACACTATATCTCAATATCCGTCTGTTACTTCTCTCTAGTGGGTTGTAGATCTAAGTTCATGCTGAAGTAATAGCTCCCTCTCTCAGAAATACTGTCTTTTGATGCAACATACTTTAGATCCACTATATTTATTATAGTGAAGATGCTGTAAAACATATATTCTGAAAGTAGGGATAGGCTATGAAAACCTGTTTTTAGTTTCGAATACCAACCTTGCTCAAGGCCTTGGTATCAGTCTGTGAAATAACCATCATTTCCTTTCATTGTCTGTAAAATGATATGTATCATTTATATGGCATTTATGTGCTATAGTTGTGGAGTACATCATTGTGGGATTGACAAATGGTGCCCCAGGGCTTTGTAAAACACCCTACAACATACTTAACCTCAGTTTACCAGATTCCAAGCTGTGTGTACATGTTTCTCTCCATCTGCGTGGGGGTGAGTGAAGTTTTTATTTGTGAAGGTAACACTTTAATGGGGAGTGCATACAAAGACATTTTGAGAGGGGGGGTAATGTGTTAATGGGTTGATGTGCAAGAGCTAATCACAGCTCGGCCGTTAACCACACACCAGCACCACTGGGCTCATTCCAGGGGTTAACTAAACTGAGTCGTGACACATGGCTGAGCTTTATGGGGTCCAGGCAGGGAGAGGAGGCCCGTGGATGACGCTAAAGAGCCCATAATAATGACAGCAATTACCACAATCCGCTTAAACAAATGGGCGCGCGCCGAAACCTCATCATACTCTGATCAGATTGGCCCTAATGAGATAAAGATGCCAATTAATCCTCTGTTAATTGCTACGGCGCGTTCTCGGAAAACACTGAAATATGCACATGCAAATGCAAGACAGGGCCTGCTGTGCTGTCCAGGATCCAAACTGCAAAATGTTGAGAGCATATTTACATAATGATTATGATGATGATGATGATGGTTGTGTGGGTAATGATGATGATACAGATGAGTGTTCATATCTGGGATGTATTTACTGTAGAATTTGAGTGATGACCTTCGCTAACTGATCACTAGCTGTTCTCCCTCTAATCTAAGCATCCCAGCGTGATGAGCTATTACAAGACAGAGACATGCCCAAAGTCAGACTGACATTCACATTAAGGTAATGTTTGGTGACTGATGCAGGCTCCTAATGACTCAGAATGCCGCGTGGGTAACCCCTCTCAATACTGAGTCTGAACCCCAAAGTGCTGAGATGACACTGTACAGTTGGTGACCTCATTATCGCTATTACTGCAGTCAGGAAATTTATAATATACATGTCCGTGATGACAAATTCTATAAATCAATGCATTAACTTGTGCTCAGAAGTCCTTTGCTGTAACATTCTCCTCAGTGCGATGCCACCCTGATCCATTTTCTTTCATGCTCTCTAATTGCTGTCCTCATAGTTTTGCTCTTTTTCAGGCCTGTGTTGACATGCCATAATAGTCAGTCCATCTAAAGTGGCTGCGTTGTCACTTCTGCCATTATATGGGCCATTTTCATTTCATCTGCAGAGGTCCTGGTTCCTCACCATAGTGACAGCATTCTCCTAAATCATCCTCATGTGTAATTGCTCCCTACTTACCCAAATGGCCACAGCTTCTCTATTTGCCTAAGAGCATTTACTCAGCCTTCTCAGAAATTCATGCTCGTGGTTCAGCCTCTTTGACTAGTCCTTTATGCTGAAGTCATTGTTGGTAGCTTCATTATTATCATTCATTGTAATGTCAACGTAATTGTGTTGTTTTGGACACAGAGGCAGCGGAGAAAAAACCTTGAAGTTTTTGCATTTACCTTGAGTCATTATACTGTCTTCAAAAGCCATCAGAGCAACGATCCTTAAAGAAAACTACTGTTTATTATACGTTGACTTTTCTTCTGAAAGCACTGTATTTTGGATTAAGATATATGCATGTGGGGTTTAGACTTGGGGTCAGCACTTTTGCTTGTTTTGCTTGGATTTTCTATTTTGGAAAATAATTAATGGTGGAGTTCACTATTCTTAAAACTACTGAAGAATATAATTAATTCATTGAGGAACTAATTCATGGATTAATTGCTTCTGAAAATAACTCAGATTTAAAGTTGAGGTGAGTTGATAAGATCATACATTTTAGTACAGACACAGATGACTTTTTTAATGCATTGGGGGGAATTGGAGTATATTATTTGTCAGTATTCAGGTTGGATTTTATCTGGAGTATTTTTTGAAAATATTTTCATCATGTATTAGTATAAATAATTAAAGAAATGATTAAATGATGTCATTTGTCATTAATAGCTACTTATTTTCTTGAAATACAAAAAAGTTATACATTGCAGAAGTTTTACTGATTATAAAATGGTTTTATAGTTAAAGACAAGTAAACACTATAGACATATATACAATAAAGAAGTTGCGGTGTTTTTTAGTAATGCTTTCACTTTGTCAAATGTGTAATTCTGTGCTGCTTCTTGTGCAAAAGTTGAAAACATTTTCTAGAGTCCAAACTGTAGCTGCATCAGGTAAACTTTGCTCATTTTAATACCAACAAGGCATGTTGTCCTGTTTCACTCAGCAGTAGACAATTTACACAATGGTGGATCAAAGTATAACAAGACATTGGAAACTGCTCAATCACAATCAAGAGTGAATGAGCAATAATGATCGTAAATTAATTAACAACAACAATTGTAACTGGATGAACAGCAATTGTCATGTGATTATAACTGAATGGCTCATGTGTAATTAACATTAGCAGGTATTTGATAAGAGAAAAGGAACTAAGATGATGGATTACAGCTACAAAAATATGCATAGGATTGTCAAATTAAGCATAAAAAATACAAGTATGTTCATAAAAAATAACTTGAATGGGTTGTAAACAGATTATGACTTTGATAATGATGTTGGAGGCTTTAGAGCTTTTTGTTCTGTATGTAGTGTTTTGAAGTCTTGTATATATTCTGATGTGTGTATGACTGCTTTTATTTTGCCTATACTTTTCTTGGTCATTCTTAACAGCCACTAGATATAAAGTCCTCTGTTGCCCATAAAATTGGAATATGTTTACCTCTTCTTATGAAATGATTATGACAGTGATTTATTCTTCTTCAAGGGTGAGTGTAAACATTCATGATTATTCATCTATGTTCACAAATTATTGATATTCTTCTTTTCAATTAGTTCAACAACTTCAAAATTAACTATAGATCAGCCTCTAGAAAACAAAATATATACTCCAAAATGTAAGGAATCATTTATTTGCTACATATTCCAACAAAAAAAAACAACACCCATAATCATTTATTCCTTAAATGATATTAGATCCTAAAATTATTGTAATTGCCATACTCTATCAAAAAAGCAAGATTTTTATTGTTATGTATTGTTCAGTCTAAAATATTACCCAGTGAAAGGTTATTGATGAAAAAGTAGCCTTTAATAAGATTAAATACTGTGAAATGTGGTTATGATTAAAGTGATATCATACTTCCTGTCCGTACAATTTGTATATTTTTTCTTCACAGTAGCAATTATTGTTTTCTCTATTTTTATCTATTCATGAGGATAGGATTTGACTTGGGTGTAGAGACAAATACACACATGTACATGCACATACACAGTCCTGCACTCACAGCAGCTGGCAGATTGTGTCTTCTCTATTATAATAATAATAGCTATGCAGTTGTGATGCCTCAGTTTTTCATTTTGATTTGGGGAGGTGACTTAAGTCATTATGTTGTATAATCCTGTAGGAACAATACCATGCCTACACAGCAAATATCTCAGGGTTAATTTTCCATTGTTGAGCTAAAATCTCAACACAAAGAGTTGAAGTTACAACAACTTATTTTAACTCTAAAGGAGTGAAATATGAAAAACAGTTGGTGTTGTTGAGGAGTTTTGAACATTTAACTTCCTAACAGATTTATTTAAACCATGCCTCTCCAAATTTCAAATAATTTTGCTGCACAGTCTGCACACTGACTCACTATTTTCTTGTCGGAGTACATGGTAAGCCATGCGTGGTTGTCCAGTTTTTGTAAATGTTTCTGTAATTTGTGATTTCTAATGGCAATTTCGTTAAAGTTGTCATTCGCTATTTCATTAATATTGCTGTGTTCACCATTGTTATTGAATGCATTGTGCATTGGTTCTGTTTAAAAAATGTTGAGTTATTTTATTTCAAGCTGTTTTTGGAGGGTAGAAAAGTGACTTGAGGTCGAATAACAGAGTTTGCCAGTCCTTCCTCATACATATCCATAATGTGCTAATGAGTCATCTCTGATTGGCTCAGAGAATGAAGCATGAAGGAACACTTTCCCCTCCCCTCTCGCTCTGTGTGTGTTTATCATCCGAGAGTAGTATCCAGCTAGGTTTCGTGCCATTACTTGTTTTGAAAACTTGCAGAAACAAAACAACACTTTCTTTCCACAGATAGCACATGAATGAGTTTGATCCGACATTTTTTTTTCAAGTTTGTGCAACAGCTATTGTGGCGCCATCTTCTCTTGAGGATGCTAATGCTAATGCTACTTCAGATTCACTGCAATGGGGGACGGGCTGGGGGGAGTACTACTTGCATTCCATGGGTGGGCTTAACCCCACATAGGTGACGCCATTGTCCACGTGACATATTGTGGGCAGGCTTTTTCTGAGTCGCTCATTTCTCTGTGTTGTTTTCTATGAATGGGAAATACAGCCAGTGGCATGTTTACCGCACTGCATTGTGGGTATTGGGTAATTGTGTGGCATTTTATAAGCAGGTGTTAATTAGGGTTGTTGATATTAATGTGTTGCTGTTAAAATGTTAGTTTATATGTGTTTAATTATTATTTGCTGTTTTGTGTTAGTTTTTGTGCTTTTAAGAACAGCATCATGAGTGAGGACGGTCGGCACAACAATGGCTTGTCTGAGAGAGAACTAACTTTCTTACTTTGCTATAGTACAAGCATAACTTGTGCTAATATCCTAATAGAACAAACTTTCTGGTAAACCCCTAGTTCATCTTTTAGACGATCTGACATTTTACACTATTAAACAAGAAAGCAACTGTTTGAGCAAGAGTATAACAATATTATTTCTGTGCCAAGGAGAACACTAACTGGTGTAATATGAACACGTGTCTAGATTTAATAAATAACACTACTGTATCAAAGTCAATACTTTTCTAGATTAAAAGAGTAACTCTATACACTGGTGTAATAAGAATACAACACTATTTGGTGTTACTAGAGAGTTCATTATTAACTCTGGTTGGAGTTACTGCAACTAACTATTACACTATACAGATTGGGACAATATAAACACATTCATAGTGTTACAATTAACACTCTCAGAGTTTATTTTAACACTCTGGAATTGGCTGTGTAGAGACTCCTCTGCACACGCAGGAACAAACAAACAGGCGCACATGGACAATAGATAAGCACACATTCATGCACACTTGCACTCACATCACAGCGAGTCAGTCCCCTTCCCCCCAGTGATTTGCCCTGCCATTAGGCCCACCAGTTCCAGAGGGCTGGTAAGCGAATGGGGTGTCCCAGGCCCACTCAGCGTCAGAAACACATCACTTAACCCTGGCGCTCTCACTTGCCTGCGCTCAAGTTGAAAAAGCCAAAAGCCTTTTCCAGTTAGGCCCTCCCTGTCCTGCCTCTATCGATTTTGTGACAATGGAAAAGTCCAGCGTCAAATCAAGTAGCAAATCATTGAGAGAAAGTTTCAATTAGGTTTTTTTTTTCTTCCCTTTCTTCTGAAATTAAAGGCAACAGCAGATTCTGCTCTGTCCTGCTTGGCTCCATTCTGTCATGGGTAATGGGCGGATTGCAAAGGCTACACAGGAAGAAGAGGCAATAAGCTCCACAGACCAAAGCCTTTTGAAAAACATGCTTGGCGTCCAAAAAAATGTTCACAGCACTTACAGCTTACATTGGCAAAGCCTGTAACCAGCACTAATTTGCATCTAATCATAATTGGAGGTACGGTCTGTGTAATCTGTCACAAACAAAATAATTTAAAAATAAAAGCATTATGAATTTATGGCGCTGTCTGTGAAAGAATAAGCCAAGTAAAATATACGCAGTTAAGATATGATGTGGCAAACCTATTTTGTGCCCACAGTTGCAGTTGATTATTTGTCATCCTCACATGTAACGGCACATAATGAGGAGTGTGGGTTCTGCAGTGATTGGATTAGTCGAGGTTCTCTGTCTTTTGACTTCAGCATACTTCTGATGGAGATGGAACTGGCTCTAAAGTGATTACCGTCTTATTTAATCATTTCAGGAAAATTTGTTCTAATCAATTGTGTGAGTGTGCAGCCAGATGTTTGGAGTTTCTATAATTGAGTTATTTCAGTCAGACAAACAGAGACGTGTTTGGTCTAATTAGACTCTGTTGTCAGGGAAATCAAAAATTTTTCAACCGGGAGCTGAATGCTTTTAATACACCATTGAGTGATGTATCATTTTTAGAATTAATTTTTGATGCAATAAAAACTTGTCTGATCTTTGGATGTCCCTGTTCATCAGGAGCTGTCAGTTATTTCTGTCATAATTCTCTCAGAACAAACTGTTTAGAAAGTACATTGTTTGTCTCTGTTTGATCTTTCCAGAGCAATCAGGCGGTCACAGATATTTATAGCGCTCTTCCTCAATCTTGGATGGAATTAATATTCGTGCAAATGAATGGGCTTCTACTTCTGTCAACGTATGTGGGGGTGGAACTGATTTGTGTTGTTGTGATGTTAAAGCGCATCTTGTAGCATTTCTCAATTTGTCCATCTACATATGCAAAGCTTTTAGGAAGTAGCACCTTTATTTAGATCATTATAACAGACTGATTTTTTTCCTTGGCAGCTCTTAGACTGTGTGACTTCATTACCCCCGTCAGGCCGGCCAAGCACATTGGCTAATTACTCAGTCAGTCCAGCATTGGCAGGTAGTTGCGCACGTATTGATCAAACTGCTTAAGGCTGCCCTCTGAAGCAGAAATTAATCAGACATTATTTCTGCTGGAGAAAAATGTTAAATCTCAGATGGTTTCATGGTTGATGTGAAGGGGATGATAGTGTTTACACAGCAGTATTTTTTTCTGGATTATTGCCCAAACGTGAGCAGACAATAGAGGATGTAAATGGTGGTGCAGTTCCACACACAGAAAGACGTAAATGAATCACTTTGATCACAGACTGACTTTGGATAGATAATCAATGGTGGCAAAAATGTCCAATTGTGATTATAACACCATGGCAGAGGTCACGGCCTCCTGAGGGCAGAATATTAACACATAAGTAAGCATCACCAACACCTACAGCCACCAGAGTTAGCAGCACTTAAAAGTGTCACTAATTCAGACCAAATAACATAATTAATTTAATGCAATCACAGACATTTTTGACATTTATTTTGCTTTGAGTTTCATTGGGTTATGGACTAAAAGAAAGGTAAGCAGTGGCATGGGTACAGGCAGTGGTGAGAAGATATTGGAATGAGTTAATTGTCAAACAGGAATTACTATTAATTATGTTAATGATGGGGCATTTAATGGCGTAGGATTTTTGTCACCTCCCTCTGTTAGATTCAGATTCAGACATTACAGTATTCATCTGTGACACTTGTGCTACTGTGGATTCACACCATTGTCAAGATAATGTTACAGAGCACATATGACAGTCATTTCGTCAGAACTCATGTTATTTTAGAGATAAAAGCTGTGAAGGTCAGGCAACTGACTCCTAGTCTCACAATAGCCAATGCATAGTTCAGCAGTCGATTCATCTCAGAATTTATGGCTGATGACTATCAATTGGGAACTCTAACCCTAACCCAACACCACCGTATCTCACCTGTAAAACCAACTATATGGTTGTATCATTTTAGCATTCCCAAACCTACTTTTAATCACGAACCTATAAAGTTTATGCAATGTGTTGTTTTAAAGGGTCTGGATTTTGAACATGCAGTAAATCTGATCACAGGTTTTTTCAAGTTACATTTAAGTGAAAGGTTCATTAAACTCGTAAAGGTTCATACTGTCTTCCAAAGATGAGGATTAGGTTATTTTTAACAGACCGGTGCAGTGTTTGTTTACCTGTTTGATCATTGGACACTTCTGATGAAGGTTACAGAAAGGCTACGATTCAAGCAGGTAAACAAACACTGCACCTTCCTGTTAAAAAAAACCCACGTTCATAGACAACCCAGCCCCTCGCAAATGTTTTAGTTCTTAATGGACTTCTCCCTCTCAAATGCGAGACTATGGGTTTGACTTTTCAAGGTCGCTCAAGGTCAAAGGTCATGATGCCATTTTGGAGCCTAATTGTAGTTTATGCTCATGTAATGACCAACTCACTGTATATTTACCCTACAATAATATAAACATTGGAAAAGCAGCATTCATGCTATGACCCATTTAAAATCAATATCAGTGAACAGGGCTGTATATTAATTACTTCAGAATGAAATCAGTATGATCCCTCCTAAAAGTAACCCACATCATATTGCAAATAACGATCCACAGTCTCTTCAGTCATATCACACTTTTTTCATCCAGTCAATTTTCTCTGTTGCTAAAGAGAAATCTGAGGGCAAACACTGACTCGGTCACTATCATCTACTTCTTCTTCTTTTTTTTTTTAATATTTATTTTATTTTTATGACCACACCCCCTGAAGGAGAGACAAGTGGCATTGTTTTTTTGTTTGGTTTGTTTTTTAATATTATAGCAGTAAAACTATTGGTTCAATTCATACTAAATTGGGTTTAGCAGTGACCGAGATAGATACCCTTAAATTTTGGGAAATAAGCAAGGTAGGTCAAAATTTAAAAAAAAATAAAAAATTAAGGTTGTTAATAAACTTCCCATTTTGTTTATGAGCAAAATACATATGAGGGATGGTGTTTGATAGGCCTGGCACCACTTGGTCTTTTAAGTGGAACATCAGATCCAGCCCAATATCCAAACATAACGCCATTTAGCAGAACTATAGAGGTAGATAGCTTGACTAAAAGTAATGTATATGTAAAGTACTTACTCATAGTTTTGGTTTATTAAGTTATTGAATCAGGTTTACCGTTATTAATACCTCATCTTCTAAAATTTTGTAGGTTTATTTAATCCTTGAGATCATTAATCTTACATTATCAAGTGTTCAAGTTCTACAAGGATGTACTGTTGTCTGTATTCGGAATAAGTAATGAAAATATTCAGGAATATAATTCTGTTTTTTTTTTTCATTAATCAAGACAGCTCAGTGCTTACACAGTCAGTCACTGTAATTCCATATTTGTGGGATGGTTCTCATTTCATCTCCCAGTAGTTCTGTCGTAGTACTAATATAATTTATTTGTGGTTTTAATTTAAATTTCTCACAATGAACTAGTGAAAATTACATTTCCTCCCTTTACACATATTTAGTTTATTGTCCATGTAATGATTTTGCACAAGTGCCTGATCAAAACAATGATGAGTTTTAGTGTGAAAGTTTGGTTAGTGTGTGGAGTTAAGATGAAAGTGCATGCTCTGTAGCCCTGTAGATTTATCTATGGTCATTTATGTAGCTTGGTGGGCTGCCAAGAAGCCTGGATTGAAACGTACGTCAGCTGCGTGATTAACGGATAATGACAGACCCGGGTGTCAATATGTTCTGTGCTCAGATTTGTAGTGTGGGCATTATCACAGGCTCTGGCTCACTATATCATCCGAAGGGAGTCAGCAGAGGAGTGTGGTGGGGGAGCAGTGCAGAGGCAAGAAATATTCTCAGGAAGGGTGAAAAAAAAATGAAGAGTGAAGATTCCAAGCTCCCCTGGTGCCGCGTGGAACTTATTTCTCATTTTCGTGCTCAGACAGTAAATACCTTGCTTTTCCGTCTGTGCTCCTGACCTGAACCCATGACCTCCCCTTGGTCTCTGATGATACTCCCATGGTCCCCTGCTCAAGGCTACCGACCAGGCAGCACGGCCGGATCCAGAGCTTGTAATTCACAGGCTTCTAGATCGCCTGCCACAGTGTATTGATTTTTGTTTCCCCAATCTCCAGGAGAGAAGCAAAGAAAAGATTAAAAACACTGTCAGTTTGAAGTTGAATAAGAATCCTGCACAGGGGAGATACCTAGGAGAGCAAGGGGTCACAGCTGAGGTACGGATATCTCTTTATAGGTTTAACCCTTGCTTGGCTTAAAGTCCAATTATCAATACACACAATTGGCAAGAACCAAAGAAGCATGACTGTAATTAATATTCAAATATGTACATATTATCATGGGTAATGAATACAGTCTCTGTTTATTTGATACTTCAGCAGGCAGGCAGTGAGTCACATTCCAGTTATAATCTAATCTAATTGTAATCAAATCAGACCTTTTAATGTCTCCATTTTTAGGTCATAAAATTCTCATGACACCATTAATAACAATGTCATCAACTTGTCATGTGAATTTCATTTTTAGGAACAATGAAAGGGCTCAAAATGGAAACAATGCACTTTCAAGGTTTGGATGGAATTGGTGTAACGATTAAGGAAATATCAAATGTGGAAATCTGCAATTGTGCAGGTGTGTATATTTTGAGCACTGCCTGAATGAATTTTGAGAATGATGTTGCAAAAAAAGTACATTTAAAGTTTTGTGTAAGATTTACAATGATCAAAATGGGAATATAAATGATGTGCATTACTATTTTTGTTGTTTCACAATCACGTGAAAGTCAAAATTGTGTTGTGTACTTTACAATAGGTGATTTTTACCTACAGAGGGATGCAAAATAAGTCAATTAGTCCCTTAGGCAATTACTTTAAGAAGTTCAGGATATTCTTTTTCCTATTTTATACACAGTGGCATCTAGCATTAAAGTGGATTAGTGTAACTGTATTACTTGGGCTAGAAATTAATTAGATGAATTAAGTGTTTTCTCGCTTATGAATAATTCCAACACTACTACAATACTACAACTACTACTACTACTACTACTACTACTAATAATAATAATAATAATAATAAAAACATTAAACACTAGCATATGCCTTCACATTAGGAGCAACCAGCTACAAAGCAGCAGCAGCAGCTTTGCTCTTGGAAAAATTAGATTCAACAAGATTTCTCTTTGATGATGCAGCAAAAATGTATTTTACTGATCTCTAAGGGTTTTGTTAAATCTTATAAAAGTCTATTTTAGGCCTAGAGGTACACTGTGACCTCAGTGGTGGTTGCCATATACATGAGTAATGTTGAGGAGGTTCTGGTTCAGCTTTAAAGTTGGAACACAGTTGAAGATAGAATGAAAGTGTAGTAAATGCAGCCAGGGATCTCTTAGTCAGAACAACACAACTTAACCAAGACAACCCTTCGAGTCTGTTCAGTTGTTATGGGTTATGGTTATGAGAACCGCTTTGTTTGCCATTGCTGATGAATATATCTGGTATGGCCAAAACAGAAATAATGTTTACAAATGAACTAATATATTAACATGTTTCATTACCTCACCTCCCAAATGGGGAGAAGAATATTGTTTTTTCTTTTCTTTTTTTTATCTTTGCCCGTTCATCTGTTTGTCAGGAACTTTACACAAAAACTACTGGACCAATTTCCATGAAATGTTCAGGAAAGGTGTGAGGTGGTCCAGAATAATTTCCATTACATTTTGGTGAATGTAGGTCAAAGGTCAAGGTCACAGACACCAAATTTTTCTTTTTGCAATGATAAGAGATAGGGCAAATCAATGTCACTGTTTGCGAGGAGTTGGGTTTGTTGTACCTGGAACCACTTGTTTTATTTAACAATTTGATTGTAGTGAAATATCTGCACGTAACATCAAGAATAATATGACACTATTGACAGATGAAGAAATGAAGTAAATCATTTTGAAGTAAATGATGAACCTTTCTGAATTTCAACCAGGTTAGAAACATCTGATATAATGTGTGTGTGTACACAAGGCAAAAATATAGAAATAAACTACAGCTGCGGAAGGACTCTGAACGTATCTGGCAACATATTTTAGTCAGTTTGTCCATATAGAGTAACTGCTGTACATTTGCAAATGGGCAGTTGATCCAGTAGTGACAGGCAGCAGAACCAGCTCATAAAGATGGAACAAACTAAAGAGCTTGTTGGCCCTCTGGATGGAAAGACCAGGACAAAAAAAACGAAGAAAGAACAGTTATAGAATTGTAGAAGTATTGGTTCGTCAGACATTCTGCTAGCCCTTCAGCTAACATGTTGACCAGCTTGTGACAAACACATTAAATGCATATATATCATATATATTCCCTTCTTTATGGAGTCTGTTTGCAGATGCAAAATGAAACATGACTAATATTGATTAGAAGTGTATCATATTGAATTGTGATTAATCTAAATTAATCCATGTGATTAAATGTTTATTGTTAATCATTTGACAGCACTAAAATAAACTTTATTGATATAAAGGTAAAGTAAAGGTAAAATTATTTTATTTGTCATTATACACTGTACAATGACATTTGTCCTCTGCATTAAACTCATCCTTGATGTCATTGGGGCACGTGTAAGGAGCAGTGGGCGTCTCCAGAGTCAAGCTAATGGTCAAACAAACATGTTTTTGGGTGATATGTTAATATTATGATATGTAATATGTTAATGTAGACGTGCTTCCAGTGTACCTTAAATGCCCCTTCTTATTTTCATCATAATATGTTTCAAAGAAAAGTATAAGTAACGATAAGATATAACTGATTTCTTCATGAATCAAATTTACACCTGTTATTTTATTCTTATGAGAGCAGTTGACATCATTTCACAATGTCACACAGTGGTTTCTTTACATACATCAGACAGAGCAGGTACAGTGTATAGTGAAAGCCTAAATCTTATAAAGAGTTCAGATGAAGAAGCCCCATCAATATTTTTGTATACTTCCTTCTTTATCCATTACACAAAGCAAGCCGTTGTTATGTCAACCAGTCTTGTCAGTCATCTCTCAGCATCACTGTATATGCACTGACCTGTTAACACCCTCTCAGTCAGTTTGAGGCCATTTGTATTATTATCAGTAAGTGCTGCTCAGCCTGCCTCCGTTTTACATTCTCAGGACTGTATGTGTGTGTGGAGCTGGCATTTTGATCATGGCAGTCAGGCCCTATTCATCTCTGTGGTGTTGAAAAGGCTCCTTATTGGCCCTGACCCTACATGAAATATTGTCTTATCAGCTGAGCATGAGTTGCCATAAGGCATTAGGGATGGCACATTTCTCTGGCTCCCCTCCCTAACAATCCTCATCCAGTGGAAAGAGATCACAAATACAGTGCTGTCACTCCCTGTCCGCTCTGTTTACTTGATTTCTATCTATCTGTGGTCAAAGCAAGAATGGCAAATCAAGTCAGGCTTTATGGATGTCTTTTCAATTTGACTATAGTTTTTATTGAACATTTTGAAAGGACATTTATTTTAGTCTCTGTAGATATAGTATGTTTGCTTCCACATAACAAAAGAAATTGAATTAAATGTGCACACACACATTGCATTTTAAAGTCCTCTTTGTCTTATTGTACTTAGGACAATATATGAATACAGGTGATAACTCTAATACAATATGACAGAAGACATAAGAAAACAAATTACAGGGTGACAATTTCCTCAGATGCTGTCACCCGTGGTTCAAATGGCAGCCACTGTGTTCTATTATTTATTGCGTTAGTTGATGAAATGTCATCTTTGATGATGTGATGTTCACAGGGAAGGCTGACGTCTAAGAAGTTTAACTGACATGCATCGCTGTAGCCTTGCCTAAAACATGTACTCTTCTTTAAATATTGAAGGCCTACATAAGGAGGAACATAGAGTCCTTTGTGCTGCCTGTCATTATTACACACATGTCAGCTGCTATACATTAATTGGATGGCTAACACTCAGGGTTTTTTTGTGTAACTGATTAAAGGAAATGGCATACCTTTCAGATATGCCTCCTGTATAGCATTAGTACACAGTTTCCCAGAAATCACCAGTGTATGACCAGAAACACACTGACACCGACCAGATCTCTGTTGTTTTTACAATGTGCACACTGGCTGCTGTATATTGTAGTCATTTCACTTTATTGCCCCTATCAAAACGCTTTATAGATCTTTTCCCTAAATGTTAAAAAAAGCATTTTGTGACAAAGTAATGTGTTATTTTGTCTAAATTAGGAATATTTTATATTTCTGCCATCAAATATTGACTAGTAATGTTAAATTACACTATAATATTAGGAATTTGTGGTGAATGTATAATATATATATATATATATATATATATATATATATATATATATATAAGCAATATATAAGCAAAAGAAAAGAGCAATAGGCAACTGACAGGGTACACAGCGATATAAAAATTCAACAATATACAGAGCAGGATATTGTATTTTATGTTTTTCAGAGGAATTTGCCTGCAGGCATCTTCGCAAGCTTTAAGTCTTGCACAATATGCCGGGCCTCCTCAAAGGGCATATTAGTGTTTGCTGTTGCATATTAATTTAGCATCCAAAATGACTGACTGGATACAACCCACCATGCTCCTTTATGCCTTCTCCTTGCCCTGGAGGGGTAATATTGCAGGATTATGAGTCCTGTGTGTTATATTTATACATCCCCCTTTTCTAGTCTTTTTATCTCAAGCAATTATGCCTTTCACCCCATCAATCTGTCACTCATCATCTACTTATAACCAGCGCACTGTTTTGCCGAGAGATGTGTCTGTTCATTCATTGCTGAACACTTGACTTTTTGATCACTCCTAATTTATTTAATACAAAATATTCAGACTGTGGTTTGCATGTGACACACATGATCAGCTGTGGTTTTAGGGAGTCACATGCAGATGAATATAGGCCTACACATTTTAACTGTAGGAGCTAAAAGGGGGGGGGGGGGGTAAAGAAACCCAGTTTTACAATTGCTAGTAGCCAAAAGCTACATTCAGCATTTAGGTTGTGCTCAACAGTCTCATTGAAAAGTTATTTTTTGCCATGTTGACGTGTCTCCATATGGCTGTACAGGTGTGAGGGGAGAATATGTGAGGAATCTATCACTACTGTACCGCAGCGGTGCTAGTTATTTTTGTTTGTCCCATCCTCTTTGGTAGAACACAGGGGGCTCAGGGAGCGCGTTGAGCAGAAAATGTGCGTGCAGAGGATCAATCGAAAACGCACAAGACCATGTGCATAAAAGACAAGAAAGCACAAACACAAAACACACACACACCTACACTTCATAAACACGCGCACACATGCAAACATTATAAATACACAGCATAAACCCAGGTGGATTTGGTGCAAGCTGTTTTCACTGGCAGCAGCCCCCCACCCCCACCCCCACCCCCCCATCTCCATCCCAGCCCTGTTCAGCAAAGCTGTCACAGCGGCAGCACTCATAATGAAGGGTAAAATATTTTATTCAGATTTATTAATTTGAAAATGAAGCATGCCTGTCGACAGAGGGACAGTTCTTCTCAATCTGTCAACGCGGAGCCACTCGGCGCTGACACCAGGATTCATTTGTCTTGTCGGCTCTGACAGTCGGATTCTCCCAGTGCTCTACGGAGAGGGATCGCCCAGGGATTTTTTGAGCTGGATAAAACACATTCCGACAAGGAACAGCCTCTTTATTAATGCAAATTAGGCCAGAAAAATTCCAGCAACAGCTACTTGGCTCCAGAGTCCTGGCTCCATTCTATGTTATTTTGGGGGGAATGTTAATAAAAGCAGCCTCAGAGTGTTTGTGAGAATAGGGCCTGCAGGAGGACCTGTCACACTGCAGCTGTGACATTCTCCACACACATGGGACCTAGACCAAATTTTGGAGCCTTTCCTGCACTTTCAGCTGTCCTTTCCAGGTACTATACTTCATGTCATACCAATTAATATTTCTTATATTTAAACTGCCAATTTATATTTAAAAAAGCAGACTAAAATCCCCGAAGTACATTTGCTTCATTTACAGCAACCGTATAATACCTCTATACAACAAACTGGATTAAGTGGTTTTAATTTCCCACACAGATGGGTTTTTTTCATGGAAGGCCCAAAATGTATGCCACAGAAGTCACAGATTAAAATACCAAAAATTGATTAGACCCATTTTATGCATTTTCATGACTTATGTGCTTACAAATGTTTCTCACAATGTCCATAGTTCAACAAATCTGCAACTTATGCTTTGTAATATTACATGACATTTCATTTTGTCATGTATTGGTGGTGTCTGTTGTGGTACTGTTAAGCTGTTGTTGACACTATTTCACTAAAAGCAATTGCTGTAATATGAATAAACATCAGAAAGGATGTGAATGAAACTGTAAGCGATGTTATTGAGTTACCTCATAGTGAAGTGTTGTGTCAGTCACACAGAGCATATGTTTATAGTGTTCATTGCAAAAGACAAAAATGGAAATAGTCGATTTATAACAAGTTGCAGTTGACACGGTCTACTGTTTTGACAGAGATGGAGAGTTACAGAAAATACTAAAACAACAGCTGTAAGACATCAATAGGCAGCAAATTCTGTATTATAGTTTGATATTATAAGTTTTATGGTACATTGTGTAGTGCTGCCATAATAGTGAGGTGATTGTCATTCAAACTGCAGTTAACGATTTGTATATTCCATTTTATGTTAAATAAATGAATGATCAAGTATTCAGATAATGCCTAATCTCGCCCCTATTTTGTGCCAATCTCAAGTTTCTATGACAACCTGTAATAATGTGATTTTGACCTTTCTGCTAAATACGACCTCGACCTTTGATCTTTACTCAATGGATCATTGCATCTGATGTGCATTAGCTATATGTATATGTCCATGTAATTTCATGGTGATATCTCAAGTATTTATTGAGTTATAGTATGATATGTCTCTGTGGACACACACACACACTGATTACAATAATCTCTTCCAACCAATGCTGGGCGAGATTAACAACAAAAAAAAAAAAAGCAATAGTTGATTTAAATCTAAAGAAAAATCTTGGATGGTGCAACACTGGGAAAATAAGACAATGTGATATATTATGAAACCATGATCTTGAAAATACAGTGACATGCATTTCTAGTCAAACTACTTGCTTCCTATGGCAGTCATCTGTGGTTAGTTTGAATTACTTACCTTAAATGACTGCATATTAGTCAAACCTCTGGCCTCTTTTTTCAATCACCTTTGCATTAAGTTTTATGGATTTTTTTCTGTGTGGTGCCTTCATGTGTCTATTTAGACCAGAGGCCAGGAGACTCACGAACTGTGGCTGACTTGTGCTTGCCTGGATGAGTGCAGGCGAGTTGTTGTTTTATTTCGCCGAGAGTCCTTTGACATTTATCTCTCTTCACCTGCTCTGTGATGGTGATTCCAAGTGACAGGGTCTCCTCTCTCTCTCTTCCCTCTCTGTCTTTCTTTCTCTTCTTCCTTCTCAGTGTTTTCATCTCCCTTCCTTTGTACCATAACCCCATCCCCCAGCCTTCATCTTTCTTTCTCCCACGACCTCGCTGCAGCATTGGCTGTGCTCATCCCAAACCTGGCCACCGTTGGCACTGTACAAAGTCAGCTGAACTCTTAAGAAAAGAACACTGTCATCTGATGGGGAGACAGAACAAGATTGGACAGCATTGGTGAAGATGTGCATGATGGGATTGCTCTGTTATAATGTTCGAAAAGCCATGGCCTCTCCAATCTTTCAATTACTTAAATGGACGAGATAGGGAAGGAGCACACGCTGCCACTGTAGCCTTACTGTAACGCTCAGATTAGTTAATTGGTTATCCACTGGAACAAGGTAGAGGTTGTATTTCACTCAGACAGACAGGAGGCATCACTTACTCAAAGTCCTCCCACTGTCAATACATTGTAACACAGACGGACTCTTCTCCGGCCTCCTGCAGTGTGGGTTTACTCTGCCTGCAAGATAGATGGAGCCCACATGTAACCACCACAGACTTGCTATATTTGGAGCTCAGTTATGGGTGCTGCAAAAAACTGGAGTAACAACATCAGCCAGAGCAGTGACTGTTTCCGTTTGTTTTCCTCCCCATATTGGCCAGCTCTTATGGGAGAAGCCACTTTAATTGCAAAGGCTCCAATACTTGACCTTACCATCAGTTCATTAACCTGGCAATAAAAGAAGCCCTCATTCTGCCAGAACTGCACCCAGTCTGCCCATTTGAAAACCATCTCACTTCTACAACCCTGTTTTCGCCCCCAGAGTAAACGCCTTTGCAAGCCACCCACTTTATCAATTGCCTTCATAATTTTAAAAGCCTTTTTTATGTTGTTGTTTTTCTCTCATATAGTAAATGGAGCCATAATTTAATATTTTAATGCATGTTAATGTGTTGTTTAACCTTCTAGCAACAATCAGGCGTCTCTAAAAGGTTAACCTTGAACGTGAGCCAGTGCAGACAGCAGCACAATAACGCGTCAATCTTTGAAAAACATCTCTGTCTAATGGATTAGTGGTTGATTGCACAGCCCCATCTCGAGGTAGATGCCGTATATATTGGATAGGCATTAAAACGAGCATTTCTCAATTTTCTCGCTGCCGGCCCCTCAGGGTCAATGGATCGCTGGGGCAACAAAATGCTGAGTCAACGCTTGCCTCTTAATTTATCTTGGGGTTTGATTATGGCTTCATTTAACTTTCCAGAAGCCCACCACGGCAAAAATTAAACAGGTTTGATGTAAAAGATTATAAAGGAGAGTTTTCAATGTTGAAGTATGAGATTCTTTCCTTTTGCCAGTACCTAACATGTTAAAGTATTAAATATTGTTCAAGTCTTACACTGACATGAGATGTAAACAATATTGTAAGAAATATGACAGGTAGCTAAAAAAGAGATGTCTTAAAATGAATGAGAGAAAGGGCATGTAACTACTGGTGTGTGAAGGGTAAGAAGCCTGTCAGTAACCTTTTGATGATGGCTTGACATTGTATCTATCATATTAAGGATTGGTCAGTTGCAAAAACACTGATCAGCGACAGTCTAGTGTTGCCTAAAAAGAGAATTAGTGTAAATGTAGCTTTACCCATTTTTTTTGCTGTTATATAATGATTATTATGTCGTCATCAAAAGTTGCATGTGAAAATAGCATATGGGATCATAATTGACATAAAGTTTATAATTGGTTAAGTGGATCTATGTTATTTTATGGGGGTACAGAGGTCAGTGAATTCACGAGTACCTTTGGGGAGACATCAAAAGTATACTTTTTAACTGTGTCATTATGGTCACATGAAAACTGTACTGAACTGAAAGTGAAAAGCCGCACACAGACTTGGGAGACAGTGTGAGTTAGACTAAAATTTTTTGTCTGACATTTCAGCCCAGCTGTCTGGAACTGGTACAATTGGCGACCTAGTTTTTAGGAAAAGTCTACTACATCTACACTCTAGTTATCACTATGCAAAGACAAATTAATTTAAAAGCATGGATCATTTGGATTTTTAGTAATCAGGATCTTGATTTACAAAAACTGTAAAATATTAAATACTCATTTGCCAAACCATTGAAACTGCTTAGTAAATGAATTATCAGCAAAAATAATAATCTACAGTACAATTATCAGGCTTATCTCCATATTTTATCATGCTAATCTAGTACCTGAGAAATGTCCAGCTCAACCCATTATCACATAGAAAAGGTAAAAGGTACAGAATTCCTTTACTGAACAATGTTAGGTGGGTTATTTTTGTACATGGGGAAGCACGCTCTAGTGTTAAATGTGTAAAATAGTGAAAAAAGGCACATAAAACATTAAAAGGTTGTGATTTGCTGGCTATGTGGTAGCTGTGAGGTCATTGTTGTTCATGTAGCATTGGTAACACACAGATGGTGGAATGGAAGAAGAATGCCAATGGTAGACCTATTCCAACGGGGAACATCCTGTGACTCAGACTGTAGCTTAACAAACAGTTTGACCATCAGCGCGAGCTTCACTATGGAGATCTCACACAACAGTACACTATTAGTCTGTTTTTAGAAGTTAAACCACAGTTTTTGGAAACGCTTCTGCTTGACGAGCCAAAAATTCAAAGCAATTAATGTGAAAAACACCTCTTACAACATACTGATAATTATTAGCTGATTAGTAAATTTGAAAGTGTAAATTTATAGTAGTCATGTTAATACTTCATATTATTTATTAAAACTACCATTATATGACTTTTAGTACCTAAATATTTCACTGCAACTAAACCATATGAACAATGTAATAAAAGAAAAACCCCAAACAAATTTTTTTTGTTGTTTAAGGTTATACTAAATCACACTTTACATCCCTTGCCTATTCTTTAACTCTTCAAATCCCTGAACAGCAACCACAACCCATAAATCCTATGGGCAGAAGTCCAATCTTATAGAGACTACATCCATAAAAAAAACGTATAAAAGTGTGCATACAAAAATGTATACACACTTTGGTAGTAGGTGTTTATTAAACTTCATTTAATTTTCAAAATGTAACACAATTTACAAACATAATTTTATTGTTTCATTATCACATGTTCAGTTCTGGTCTAGATACTTCTGACAACACAAAGCAATGGAATCACATATATCGTGAATCAGTTCCCTTGATATTGGTGTGGAAATAGCATTAGCGGTAGCATTTTGGATTGAATTTCATTTCTTCAAAGTTTAGTCTGGCTGTCATCTAGTATAGCCACACTAGACCCACTAGCGGCAGCAAATCGAATGTGCTACCGTATTAGTCTAGTTATCCTCAATGTAACTTTTGGCTAGATTTCCCTGAAAATGGCCGACAAATCACAGTGAAGTATAGAGTCAGATGGTGGGCATAACAAAGGGACGATTCAGAGAGAAACAACCGGAAACAACCATAGAAGAAGAACAACAATGGGTGGTGATTTCTGTTTATCAAAGATGAGTGAAGAATGTGAGAAAATGTCAGCAATCTTTAAATTATTTTTACAAAAGCGACAACAGTCAGAGTCATAATCCACTATTTTGTTTAGTAATTCGTAACTTTCTCCGGACTCCTCCGTTGAACTTTCCAGTGTCTAACTACGTCATCCTAAAGATTGCGCTGATTGGTTGTAGTACCATCCTATTACATACAGAGGGTTTGAAATACAACCTTTTAGCCCTGCCTCCCCTGACTATGAAGCCTTCCTAGGGATAGCACATGTAATGAATAGGGATAGCACAGCTAGGCTAACTGTTATCATTAATTCTAATAGTTTTAATCTGCAAAGAATCAGCTGTTCAAGTTTGTATACATTTGTTGGGACACCCTGTATTATAATAAAATTGTAAACACAGTTAGAAAAATAGTATATACATTACTTTTTGAGTAGTAGTTGAAGTACTTCTGTGTTTGGGACTGCAGGAGTTTATCTGTCAATCTTCTGATTGTGTCCCAAGTTTCCTCAGTTTATCCACCTGTCCACACATCTGTCTTTATCCGTGTTCTGTAACCGGAGGCTCCAACCCTGAAAAGGTGCATGTGAGATGCCTGTGATACACTACTGTGACAGTGGTTGAGCAATGGGCCTGTCTTGTTCTGGGGCCCCTGCTGAAGCACAGTTCCCCTTTGTTCTGTGATGTATTGATCCATTCAGACCTCCTCCCGAATGTACTCCAGTGGCGCTCGCTCTACTCAAACCAGCTTGTGCCATGGATCTTCCTCTAATGCTCACTTAGAAAAGTCTCAGCAACACCTAAAGCCACCATTCCACTCAGATGTCATTACTCTATAGCAATTAAGGGGTATTGTATTTGAACGTTGTGGCTTTTGAATGCATCAAAATCTTGACTTTGACTACTGCCCATAATATCAGCTGCAACATTTATCTAAGGAAGCTCATTTCTGTCGCTGCAAGGACACTGAAGGGTGATCATACAAATATGATGACTAAAAAAAAAAAGAAAATATTTCAAATATTCTCAATAAGGAAATATTTAAAATATTTTTAGTCATGTCCCTCCTGTTCAATACCAGCACGATGACTGTATATGTAGCAGTTCTCTTTTCATCACTCAGTGCTGTACCTATATGTCCTGCTGTACGCTTGAAAACAGAGCAGACATGGAGCTCTCCTGCATTAGCTCCTCAGTCCAAGTGCATTAGAATCAAAGAGAGAGTTGTGTGTACGAATACGTTCCATTAGAGCTGCCGCCACACGGGCCAAAAGCCATCCAAGGATGAAAGGGAGGATTTATCTGCACAGCCTCATCACATGGTGTGACCTGAGGCCTGGAGTAGAAAGGTCTCTCTCTCTCTCAGGTGCCATGGAAACCAGCCCACCTCTGGCTGCTGTCCTGTCGCCCTCCAGTCGCCCTCTGTGCTTTTCCTCTATACATGTACCTCCTGTGAACTTCTATGGCTTTTTGAACATCTGAGTTCACCTCTTACTGAAGAAGTGTCAGAGCCTAACAAAACTAAAGTTATCCATCAACTTTGATTCAATAAAGTGAGAGCATCATCTCTCTGTGTCGCTACAGTATAAAAAAACAATGGTAACTAGCACAGACTCCGCCAAGGCAAATCACCCCACCCCTACTGATGACAGCCAAACTTTTATCATTTGTTCCTTGTGTTAGTTTCAACATTTCCTGAAAGTTTTAGCCAAATCCGTCCATAATGTTTTGAGTTACGACAACGATAACTCAATCCCCCCCAAACACATACACACCTCCACTGATCACTACCAAAAATGAATCACTTGTTCTTGGTGTCAGTATCAAAATTTTCTGAAATTTTCAGCCATGACTTTTTGAGTTATCTTTCTAACAAACACATAAACACAGGCAAAAACATAACTCTGGAGTAAATATGTCGTTCTGTTCATTCTGAAAAGATAAAAACATAATCCAGCTGTAATGGGACAAATGTCACTTATTAAATCATTAAAAAATCAAGCCTGTTCAGAAACAAGCAAGTAACATCGGGAACTTTAAACTAGGGCTGCATGATGTTGATAAAAGTTACGATAAACGATAATATTGTAACATGCCTCATTCACCTAAAGAAGTAGCATTTTCATCTACTTTGGAAAATGTTTCTCAACAATCTTAAAATGATCCAGTTGTTTGTATGATGATTCAATTCTGTCTAAGAACCTGGTGATCCTGCAACCATAGACCTTCAGACAAACATCACTTGTCTCATTTTCTGAGCCTGCTTTATCCTCACTAGGGTCACAGGCGTCACAGGGGTCACTGAAAGCCTATCCCAGCAACAACAGGCGAAGGCACCCTGTATGAGTCTCCAGTTCATCTCAGGGCTGAACATATATAGACAAACAATCACTCTCACATTCACGCCTATGGACAATTTAGATTAAGGAAGTACCCGGAGACAATCCATGCAGACACAGGGAGAACATGCAAACTCCACACAGAAAGGTCCAACCGATTGGTACTGGAAGTTAACCCAGGTCCTTCTTGCTGTGATGCATGAGTGCCAACCACATAATAACAAAAGGACCAGAATGGCATGTAAGAGTTTTAACAAAACACTATTCCATTGCTTGCTTTGTTTTGTAAATACTACATATAAAAAAAAGACAGTTTTTGTATTCTGAAAATATTTACATCTTTTCAACATTATTAACATGTAAACGTGCATTCTACCAGCAGCAGTAGCATTTTTTTTGCCAGAAAAACTAGTATGGTAGAGTGATAGTCCCCATGGTATGTAAAACAGAAAGTCAGTGGGAAAAAAAAAGAAAAGCAATGATTGCATGTGTTTGTGATATGAATATTGTACAGCCTGTTATTGCAATAACAATATTTTTTCAATATATTGTGCAGCCCTACTGTAGAATGGGAAATCTGGCTTGAATATTATAATTGTTCCTTATAATGCACTGTAGATTAGAGACTACAAGAAGCTGATGGATTTCTCTGTCTCCATAATTAACACATTATTGCATTACACATATCACTTTTTCCATAATTGATCAGTATTTTGTAGAGCTCCTCAAATATTTTAACCTGGGCAATGATATAATCGCATGTTGCTGAAAATGTAATGTCCAGATTTAGGAAGATTTGGGGTGCTGTAATTGCAGTTGGTTGTTGGTGATAATTTGGTGATGTGTAAAACATTAAAGTTTGTTTCATAGAAGCTGAAGTTTGTATATTTGATTGAATCGTCTGTGAATTTTTCTATTTAACCAAACAGGTAGACACAAACAGCATTCACTAACAGTAATCCCACATTTTCATCACATTGTGGTGGACCTACTGACAATTAATATAGAATTAATGATGAGTACAAAGTTTATTGGCCAATCCAAATTGTGTTTCTTAGTATATGTTCCACCAGTTTCACAATGAACCAAAAATATCTTTACAGCTCTCATAGAACACCCCTGGCATTATGTTTTGACCTGCTTCAGTAGCATATCTTTGTAAACCCACGGTTACTGCATATCAGACGTGTGCATCCTCCAGCAGCTGAACATGAAGTGAACTTATGTTGACTTTATTTCAGCAACACAAACTTGTTCTGCTGACAGGCTCCAAGGAATCATCATAAACTGACTCCCATACACTTGCTAGCCTAGCAACATGACATAACAATCTGTAAAATATAGTATTTAACACTGATCCTTGCCTGTAGGACTCAGCCCCCTCAAAATATTTCACTTAGCAAATAATGTAATGTAAGATTTAGTGGGTTTCTTACATTTCTTTTTTTTTTTTTTAATTAATTAAATTTTCATTATTGCATATTTCTTTGAATATCTTTTGGATTTGTCATTAATTTATCAAACTAATTTAGCTGTTTTTCTTCCTGAGCAGATTTATTTCCAGGTGTCCACTTTTGTCCTAATCACGTGTGTCTCAGAGGATCTTATCTAGTGTAGACATGTGAGTCTGGAGCTGTTGTTCTGTCCTTCACCTGCACGTTACATTTGCCACCGATGTTCAAGTCAGCCATTGTCACTTTTAATAACTGTGATACAGTAGTGTGGATGGTATTTTGGCATGGGAGAATTCATGCATTCCAGCTCCATAGTCCTTAACATTGTCTTTATGCATTTTACAGGACATCTATTAGCATTTCCTGTTTTATCACCAGTGAGTGGCTGATCATATATCAGACAATGAATGGATGAAGATCACTGCCAGCGCTATGATTTGTTTGCCGTGCCATATAGCCTCGAAGTATCAGCATATATTTAGATTTCTAAATGCCCCGCTAATGTAACTCAGCAGATGTTGGGGAGTCATATGGATGTTGGTGTAACAGAGACCCCCTCAGGTATTCTCATTATTCTACCACTGAGCAGATGGCAGGGAAACTTACCACACTTACCATTATCCATCATACATATTCTGCTCCCAATTTACATAGCCAGTGCTTCACAGGAGCTCCAATGGGGAGAGTACGTAGCTCCAGGAATACACTGCAGCTCCACCTGAGGTTTAGAAAGACAGTCTGAGATGTCACTGGAACTACACCTCAAACTCAAATATGCTAATAGTCCTACAAAGTAACTCCAATGGCTGCATCCCAGTTGTGTTGTGAGAAACTGAAATCTAGAGCTTGATTTTTTATTTTATTTTTTTTAATAGTTGAATATAAGTCAAGGTTTGAGTATGTATAGTATTAGTACTTTAGCATTTAGCAGTTTTTGTGTTTGCGTAGGCAGTAAATATGTACTAAGTAAAATAATAATTGATGTAAAAGCAACTTTGTGTGCTTATATCCAGTACTGTTGTGCCTATAAAGCTGTGTTTATGATCATTATTGTTTAAAACTTTCTTATATTTCTTAGGTATCTTTATTTAGGCTGGACAGTGCACATTAATGAACACATTTATACATTCAACTTTTGTATAAATATGCCAGAGTTAGCATCAGTGCTAATTTTCATCCCCAGTTTCCAAACTTTGTCAATTACACATATTCTTCTTATTACCCAGCCCCCCCTGAAAGGGCTCAGGGGTGTTGTTTTTTTTTTTGTTTGTTGTTTTTTGGGCTAACTGTCTGAGTTTTAGCAGCCTTACGCAGAAACTACTGGACCAATATCCATGAAATTTTCGGGAAAGGTGTGAGGTGGTCCAGAAATGATCTCGTTAAATTTTAGTGAATGTAGGTTAAAGGTCAAGATCACAGTCACCAAAAATGTGTTTTCACAATGATAAGAGATAGGGTAAATCAAGTAAAATGTTTGTGAGAGGGACAGGGTTTGTTATGGCTGGCACCACTTGTTATTGTTATTGTTATTATTATTAGCCTATTCATACAGTGACATAATACCTTCTGGATGAAAATGTGAAAGTGGCTTTAGCTTTTACTCCCTGGACCAAACCATGCCATGCTCCTCCATGGTTTGTCAAAGCCTTTGTTTCTGCAGCTCTTGATAGAATATGGTATTTTGTTGCTGCTTTCAATATGATATGACATTTATGTTTGTTTCTCATGTTAATTTAGTGAACATTGCACTTTCAGTGATCAAACATGGACAAATGAAATTCTGTAGATCTGTTTCCACTGCACGTATTCACTATTCACAGTGAAAACTTTTTTGCAACATGTCAACTTTTTCTAAATTGTCAGTATTTTCATATGCATATTGGAAACTAGAATGAAAATCACTAGATATTAACATATTGTCTTTTTTTATTTAAAGAATCTGAAAACAAATGCTCCTAGTGTCTTGATATAAACAAGGAGGTCCCTCTAGAAAAAGCTGCTTGTAATATTTTACTTCTACAAGTCTTTTCTCCTGTATTTATTTCTCTGTGTTTTTCTCACAGTTTTAAAGTGGGTGGTGCTCAGTAAATAAGTCATGTCCCAAACTCTTCCACGAATCAACATGTAGCATGCGAACCAGTCGTAATGACTGTTGTTTGTTTTGTCTTCATTTGGCAGGCCACTGTCAAACCATAGCCACAGACGTCTGATGAAGAAAGTGTGTGCATGTGCATGTGTGTGTGTGTGTGTGTGTGCATGTGTGTGTGTGTGTGTGCATGTGCATGTGTGTGTGCGTGTGTGTGTGTGTGTGCATGTGCATGTGCATGTGCATGTGCGTGTGTGTTCTTAAACTCCAAGGTTTCCTTTTGGTTTGTGGAAGACTTGCTGTGCCTTAGTGGCTTTTTAGTTGCTGTCATTTCACAAAGAAATTTGCATTTTTTGCATAATTTTAGACATTTATTATTACAATGTTCAGAAAACAACGCTTAGAAATGCAAAACAAATCTCTGCTTCTTGATGAAGTTTATGCACACTTTCCCAAACAATACCACAACTTTTTGAAAACTGAAAAGACGTGTAGTTTCGGGGATATTTTTTCTCCAGAGTGGTAGAGAAGGCTCAACAGAGTTTCTTCAGTTTAGCAGATTTGCAAAAATTCTTCTATGTTACTGAGTCTGAACTCTTAGCACATAATACAGATGTTTTACATGTTTTTGAACTGTGGGATTTTAATGATAGGAGTCTTAAGCAGGTTTTCGTTTTTGTTGGTCAGCTCATTTCATTTTCAGACGGCTACATGTACACCAGTGTATTACTCACAAGGAAGTTTGCAGTGGAAAAATAAATAATTTAGCAGACATAAATGGTGGTAGACATCAATATTTTACCTACCTCCAGTTGGATTTCAAGATGTTTAAGGTAAAACAGTGTGACATGAATATCTGCATGAGTTCCTTATGATGTGTGTCACACATGTGTACATCCAGATGATTTGCAGAGCTCTGTACATACTTAAGTTCCACACTGGAGCCTTTCTGCCCCCCCCCCCCCCCCCCCCCTCCTCCTCCTCTTCCCTCTGAATGGCTCTCAGTGGTGAAGGGAAGCAGCGGCAGTGAGGCAGCGCTGGGCCTGAAGGGCACTTTTCAGCCTGGCCAGACACACTCGGGCCTTGCTGCTTGGCTGCGCAACATGGGTCACCGCCTTACATTAGGAGGACCCTGCCAAAGTCAGCCAAGCGGAGCCCTGCAACATACCTGAAAATGAATGAACAAAGTCAATGTTCCACTGCCTATTACAACAATGCATGGCTGTTTTTATAGTGCATCATCAGCCGTAGATTTTGTTTATGACGCCAAAATGAAATATTAACATAATCAGTGATACCACAAAGGTGTTTTTCACTATGTGTCTCATCAGTGGATGGATTTTTGCAGCTATAAATCTTTCAACACATTATCTTACTAATCATTGGAACAAATGAAAGGGTTGGCCATTGGCTTTGATTAGTGGAGCTTATATCTTGGCACAGCATGGAAATGAAATGGTGTCCTGTGGAGCCAGTGGGGGCTCTTGTTGAGGTCAAAGGGGGAGAGTAAAGCAGACCTCTTGTGTCAGCCTCTATTATTTATTTGGAGTTCAGGCTCTATCCATCACCGTGGTGCCACTCCGTTACCATTTCCTTGCTTGTAAGGCAGCTTCATCTCCCAGCTTCTCCTCTGCATCCCACCTTTCCAGTCCAATGATCGACGTTTCACGAGAGGCACCTCAAGGTGGGGCTAAATGGTCTTATATTCCCAATCATGTCGCGTAGGCGGAGTCTGACTCTCATGCTCTCTGCTGCCTGCCCAGCCTGTACTGTACATGACAAAAGCAGGAGGATGGAGAGAGTGAAATAAATCCATACCTACTTCTTCTTCTTATTTTTTTTTTTATCACAGTCTATTTCTTGTAATTTGGCAGGAAGAGGGGTTTTTGGATCACTGCGCCTCATTACAAGAAAACGTGTCCTAGTTCATGTTAGTAGTAGAACCCAGGCAGCCTTGTCTGTTTTTACGCACAGCCTTACTCCAGAGAAGGCAGCAGCAGTTCAGATCAGATTTCACATTCAGCTCCGACCAGCTGAGAGAGAGAGAACCAGAGAGCAGGAGGGCTCGTTTCTCCCCTTTCGCCTCCGATACCCCCCCTCCTCCTCCTCCTCCTCCTCCTTTCAGTTCTAACCAGCTGCACCGCAAAAAGGAAAACTGGTTGCGCGGCGCTTACATTAAACCTCCGACGGGATTTCCCCCTCTTTTTTTCTTTTATGTATTTTTGCAGGATTTCAACGAGCGTGCCACTGACAATTAGATAGAGGGAAGAAGAGATGGACGAGCAGCCGAGGTTGATGCACTCTCACACGGGGGTAGGCATGGCAGGGCACCCCGGCCTGCCGCAGCATATGCAGGAAGGCACCGGAGGAACGGACGGCGACGGAAGGAAACAGGACATTGGAGACATTTTACAGCAAATTATGACCATCACAGATCAAAGTCTGGACGAAGCCCAAGCCAGGTAAACACTATGCGCACATTCATCCGCTTTTTCCTCACTGACAGGCGCAATAAGAGACGGCAAACTACAAGAAATTATAGAAGAGAAAAGAAATAATAATAATAATAATAATAATAATAATAATAATAATAATAATAAATAAGGGATGAAATGCACAGTTTAGTGCGACGGGGATGGAAGCGACTGTGCAAAAGCCAACAAAACAGTGGAAAACAGAGATGGCATGTCTGCACATACACTAGTTGACTTCAGGTTCCACTAAGTAATAAACCCGCGCTCCTTAAACTATAAAATAAAAGTGTATGAATTTGGCCAGAATTAATGCAACATGCCAGCGTGTCATATTCGGACAGTGTTTAGGAACATCAAACAGGGTGTATTCCTGATATGACACAAATAAAGCTGATGTTTTATTTTCTAAATATGACACGTAATTACTGAGGAATAGTGCAGGATGTCTCATGTGGTTCACTGCTTGTTTACAGAGTGGTGAGCAAAATGCAAAGCAACTTTCTTATTTGTGATACATAATTCAGGATTTCATCCATTTTGTGCAATTCACATTAAATTCACTGAAGCTGCAAGTGTGTGACAAAATTTACACTAAAGCTGGAATATGTATCCTTGAAAATATCTTAATTTTAGAATTTCACTCTCGTAATAGAGTAGAAGAAATTAATAAAGATTTGTAATTGTAAGTAAAATTAATATTTGTTAGTAGTGAAGCCTAAGCAGGTATGTCCACATTGGTGCTATTTATTTGGGGAGGAAAAGTATAATAGTTGAAAATGGAAAAAAAAAAAAATACTATCTCATGCAAAAATAATGAGGAAAAAAAAATAGTAGGACATTTTTGGCATCTAATTGTATTTGACAATTTGGCGGATGGCAAAATTTTAGATATAATGTAGTTCTGTGGTGCCTTATGAAACCACTTTTCTTTTTCAGGAAACATGCTCTGAACTGTCACAGAATGAAGCCTGCTCTTTTCAATGTTTTGTGTGAAATCAAAGAAAAAACAGGTAAGTTCATTTTAATTCTGCACTCTAATAAGACCAAAACACTGCACTTTGGTACTTTTAATACTGTCTGTAAGGAGATACTCCTCCACTTCCTACACCCCTTCTTCTAAACCAGGGAAAAATCAGTACAAAAAGTGCACAGCATTTGTCACTAAACATGGCACAAATCCAGCTCTATGTGGACTATTTTATCATCAGAGGATAATTTGATATTCAGACTAAAATTCACACTGGAGAACCTAACATTGGATATTCAGTCACAACACAATTCACCATATAAATTTCACTGACATGAAAGACATGTGTTTCCTCCTGTATAAAGTCTGTGCGTTTTAACTACTTCACAATAGGAACTGTGGACAATTACCTCAAGCAGTCCTTATCAATTATTGTGTCAAAATATGAATGAGGTTTTTGATGCTATTGTAAAATAATAGAGAGTATGAGCAAAATTGTCACAAGTACGTTGATGTCTCCCCTTGTGAGTTAACTGTCAAGTCTAGTGAATACGTCTCTTTCTATTCTGTATTGTGTCTCTCTATTAAAGCAGTTGTGAGGGAGCATGTCAGCAGAATAATTGCTAGGAGAGAAATAATGTAACATAGGAGGCGTAAGTCATGTTTCCAAATCATTTTCCCTGTGACATTTTTGAAATTGGCCCAAAATTCAGTGCACTTCAGACTGATAGCGTGTATCTCGTCTTTTATTTCCCTGTCTTTAGGCTGATGTGTTATAGGGCTCTTCAAAACTTGCCCCGTTGAGATATTGAGTTGCTAAAGCGTGCCAGTTTACCGCGAGAGAGGCAGCGCTTTCCTTGTGTTTCACACTCATTAGTGCATGAAATCAAATGGAATGGATGGAGGATGAAGAAGATATTGTTTTCATTGTCTCCAAAGTCACCCTTGCTCATACTTGACCTTTGCAGCGGCGTTGACTGGTGCTGTTTATATTGTTTCTCGTGTGTGATCCCACCCTCGCCTGGTGCTTTCATGGCTGTTTTCATTGAGGTTTTCATTGAAGTTCACCTCGCTGCCTACCCCCAAGCCCGGCAGTTTATCTTGAATCGGCCACTGCCTCAGGAGAGAGCAGGGGGCCTTTTGAAGCCTGCTGGCTCACTCCTTTTTGTTGTCTTGGTAGGTTTTTTGGAGGGGGAGTGACACAGTTATGCATAGTGTTTTACTCCCTGGCGCTTCTCAGAGTTCATCCAAAGTTCGGCTCTGCTGAGAGTACAAAGTAACTTGGACTTCTTCCTGTCTGCACACCCATTCTTTTCTCTTTCAGCTGGCAACCTATAAATACAAGGTGCAGCTTATGGAGTTGTACACAGGAGATGTGATGCTTGTTTTATTTTTGTAGACTGTAATTTTAGCCTGTTCGCTTTGTTATAAGTTTTTGTAAAGAAGGTTTCACATGGACAACAATTTGCTCTGACAAAAGTTATGATTTTTATTTCAAGTCACTTCCCTATACGCATTAGTGGAGTGAAATACATATTTATGTGTCTGAGTAAGTCTTACTGCCACAAAAATGTGGTGAGCACTACTTTTAAGAGTAGTTGCATTATTTCTTTGCCACTTTGAAATGTACTCACAATGTACATAGAATGATTTCAAAATAGAATGTCTGCAAATAATATTTTTCACAATATATTTTACTGGTAAAATTGTGGTTGCTATGTAATTAGTATTAATAACATTTCACTTTAAATATTCAGTTTTCTGTGGCTGGAAAAACTGAAGATTTAGATTTATTAGATAAAATTCTGGCTAGATATTGCTATTAATAGATATTGTATTATTGTTAAAATTTATATATATATATATATATATATATATATATATATATATATATATATATATATATATATATATATATATATATATATATAAAAGCAAATTAGTCTAAAAAGTTCAGCATTTGAGTTGTATATATATATATATATATATATATATATATATATATATATATATATATATATATATATATATATATATATATATATATATATATATATATATATACTTGAATTCTGAGCTTTTTAGACTAATTTGCTTTTTTTTTCTTTGCTTGTACCCAATTGGTCATAATGCTTCAACCTCACTGTTATTTTACATTATATGCTTTGACAGGTCCCAGAAAATAACAGGTGTACATAATAAAATAGGTGGGTTCTATTTAGCTCTTTCTGTATTATGGTTGTGATGCAGCTGTGTTTTTTCTGCTGTTTCAAGTGGAAATGTTGCATCTGCTGCAAAACTTATTAAAACTGTTGTGCATAGTGAGGGTTATAAAATTGCAGAATATTTTTGGATTATAATTGATTAATTTTCACTTAAGATTGAGTTTTAATTTATTATTTTTTGGAATATTTTTGGTGTTGAATTAGTCAGGTATTATTAAGACATGATGAAAATGATGAATTTGCCAAAGAAGCCAAATAAAGAATGTGACAAAATATAGTCTAAAGAACATAGTATTTTTAATTGTGGTAATATCGGTACCAAAATGTGAATAGACTTTGCTTCTTTTTGCCGTGAATATTTTTGTTTTTCTAGCAAATTGTGTGCACCCTGGCCAAATCCAACAGCTGTACAGCTAAACTGCTGTTCTGTTGCTGTAACTTTGTCCATCCTCGGTACAGACAGTGTTTAGCCACAGAGCTGCATTTTGCCTGTGTATATTTTCCATCCCTGGCAGCTGACAGCACCTGCAGGACACAATGCCTGTGTTGATCTAGGGCCTGAACTTCTGACCTACTCTGTGTATTTTTACTGGGATGAAGTGTGAGATGGCCAACAGAAATATTGTGCAGTATAAACAAGCACAATGGTGCAGCAACACCCAGGAGGAAAGGAGTAGGAAGGAACACTTTATTTAAACCAGTGCCTTTCTTTTCCTAAAGAGACACTGTCCTCGTCTTCACCCAGTCTCGTTCCAGGAATATTTAGGTTGTTGTTTTTACATCAAAGCAATGCTATCTTTCTAATGCTGTATTTTATACAGAGAGAAGACGACGCATTCCATTATATAATACACATGTATTATATTACTGTACATGTCCAACTTGTAGATTGGGAAAAAAAGCTAGGTTTGTCTGAATATACTATCAACACCAGTGTACTCTGTGTTTGGAAAGGTTCTCACAGTGACTTTCCAAAAATACATCCATTGACTCCACTGCTATTAGTCCATGTATTAACCTTTCTGTAGTTGAATTCTTAAACTTTAGAGGCTGGTAAATATAGATGCATCAATTGATATGGCACAATTCATTCCAAATGTTTTGTATTTAAGTGTCTTATCCACCTCTGTATGTAAAAGATACTTATATATTTAAGGTGGACTGTTTATGATTGATGAAAAGGCCTCTTTAGATAACAAATTCTTGACAAACTGATTTGGAAAATGAGCTGCCTTGACCTCTGTAAACACTTCACCAACATCATAAATCTCAAGCTGTGTCAAACAAAACCACTCCTTGACTGAACTGCTCAGTAAATGTGCTGCACTGACTTGCTGTTTAATTTTTTTCCACTCAACCTCAACAAAAGGCCAGCTTTCTTGTGGCCTGTGTTTGTATAGTGTAAGGTTTCAAGCCTAGGGGATCCTCCATTTATAAAAATGACTAGCCAAGTGATGTAATGTTATTTTTTGAAGGGTGAAAATAGGGTGTTTTACAGAGGGCAGCCGCATAGTGTTTGACAGGATGAAATGAGCCAGAGGTCTGATTATGGAAGGTGCGTGGACGCCTCCAGTACATTGACTTGTCAGTACATTCAGATGCTTGGCATCTGCCTATTTGTATTACAGAGGCTGAACTTAGCACATCATATTCAATAAGCACATGAAAGCAGCATTTGTGCTTTTGGCTTTGAAATATAATACAATTGTCAATTGATCATTTAAAGTGAGAATTGATAATTACAAAGTTTGATCAAAAGCAAAAATATTCTCTGGTTCTGTCTTCTGAAATGTAGGATTAGGTGTTTTTCTTTCTTTCTTTCTTTCTTTCTTTCTTTCTTTCTTTCTTTCTTTCTTTCTTTCTTTCTTTCTTTCTTTCTTTCTTTCTTTCTTTCTTTCTTTCTTTCTTTCCTTTTGCTTGGACAGTTTGTCAGTCAAAATAAGACACTGCAAGATGCCCCTTCAGGTTTTCTGAGATTCTCCAATTATTTAATAATTGTTTATTAATTAATGACAAATTATTGACAGATTAATTAACATTGATAATAGGCATTATTTGCAGCCCTGATGTAGTGAAACATAACAAAAAGAATCTGTTTTGTCTTTCAGGTCAGTTGACTTGACATTATAATCTGTCTTGAGGAATGTCTGTACTAGAATAAGGTTTGTAGGGCTTGTTTGGAGTGGTTGCATGTGTAAACTAGCAGCCAGTAACACTATATGTTACCCTCTCTGCATCGTAAGACGATGTAGATGTGTGTTGTGATAGAGAGGCTGTGCCTCCCTCTCATATGCGCCTCTCGGTCGACAGTGAGATGCTCTAATACGTGCAGCTTTTGTCTCTTATCCTTCCTCTTCGATGCTGATACAGCACCGTTCAGGGGGAGGAAAATGCCAAGCTCCTTGCCACAGCTGTTTCCCCAATCTCTCTGCTTAACCATCCACAGAGAGAGAGAGAGAGGAAACGCTAAAGTCTAATTCTGCTCAGCGGATGTACACAACTGCAAAATTGTGTGTTTTGATTAACCAGCTTATAGTGCACACTGACTTTATACTGTATTTGATGCAGAATTATAATCACAGAATGATCAGTGAGTGACAGCATTGTAAATGGTGTGTTAATACCATTACAGTATAGAACAATGTGGTTACATTATACATTATGCAAATTGTCAGTCGCCTAATTGATACATGTTAATCATATTAAGGGGCTTAATTATAGGAATCGTACTGTGCTGAGATTTAGTAATTAACACTGACATCACATGTACTATTTTTTTCCACGAGAACTTTGTCTGTTATGATAGTCTCTTCTCATTCTTGTGAAGAAGCACCAGCACTATGTGTCTGTTTTATATGATTAACGGGTATATTCTCAGAATTTCCTGAACTGATGAATGATTTTCTTCGTCTCTGCTGAAGGCCACTGGAATTCTGTTTGTAGAAAAATTGCATTTGCTCCAAGCAGCCCTGCAAGTGTGGAGATTACAGAATGAAGGCAAGATCCAAGTAGACTAGTAAAAGAGTCCAGGCCTCAATCTGTTACCTGAATGCTGACTCCTGTGCTCAACACTGAGGAATGATTGCTTAAATATCACTGTTCTGCCATTTACCTCGTTCAAGGCTCTCTTTGCAATCACAGTCCCTGCAGGTTTGCCTTCCCTTTTTTTATACTGGTCTCCTTAATATGTTACGAATTTAATCAAGTCTGCAAATTTGTTATGCACTTTAAATTGAACATGCAATGGCACATTTGAATGTGGTTGCCATACCAACCCCCCAGGAGTTCATTTTCCATAATGTACTGTTTGGAATCTCATTTCCTCCACTCTTCCCTGCTGCTACTTGCAGACGCCACCTCCAGGCTTCCACTGTATGTTCCTTATGAAAGAGGCTCGGCTGCCACTTTTAAACACTGGAGGGAGGGAGAAAGAAAAGGGAGAGGGAGAGAGAGGCCTCTCTCCACGTAGTGGAAATGACACAAATTAATATACACTACTTAAACCAGACCAAGATTAATGGTTCCCTTTCGCTGCAGCTTAGTCCCACTGTCAGTTGCCGGGTGCTCGTTGGACAAAATCAACACTAATCAACATTTATTCCACTTTTGCCCTGGGCTCTCAGGAGTCTGGCAGGACTGCATGCCCCCCCCTCCCTCCCTCCCCTTCCCTCCCAGCAATCCACCCCTCCCTTCGTCCGTCTCGCTACGCTTTTCACCTCTCATCCAGCTCCTCCATACATCACCCTCCTCACACCACTCGGCTCCTCAGAGGAGAGTGCGCCCCCTCCTATCAGGCCACATTAGAGTCATGATAGATTTTCTCTTTTCATTTGCATCTGATATTTAACACAGCAAAGCAGTTGCTCTGTCACTTTATAGAACAAGTGTATGTGTGTGTGTGTGTGTGTGTGTGTGTGTGTGTGCTGGCATGTATGTGTGTGAGGGGCTTTTGTCTGTGTATGTTTTTTAAGCAGTTATTCCAGTCAGTAATCTTATCTGCACTCATTTGCTACTGCATTATGAGAAACAGGATATGCAGTCAGTGTTCATTCACTGTGTGTGTGTGTGTGTGTGTGTGTGTGTGTGTGTGTGTGTGTGTGTGTGTGTGTGTGTGTGTGTGTGGCAGGTAGTGTATTTGTGCCATTTGCTGGAAAGTTAATTTTTAGATTTCCCAATACTAGGAAACTGAACTCCGCGGTTCTCCTGTGAGACAAAGTTACCAAACACTTATCATGTCAGTGATATGTTCAATACTAAAAGGATGCAATGTAAGTCTAAATTTGCCTTTGATTGTGGTTTCTAGCAGTCGTGGCATCCACCGATCTGCTGACGCTTCTGTCCTCACACAGTGACATTAACCATCCTGCAAAAGCTCATAATTGGCCAAGTTAATGTAGTCCACATTCCACTGCTACTACTCATCTCTTTGTCACTGGCTCCAATAAAAACATACTCAGAGGGGCAATTATTAAGAAATATATCTCAAATTAAACACTGCCTATATCTTCTATCTTGTCTATGTGCAAATCTTAATGTGGTTTACATCGTAATGTTTACATCATTATCATTCCTCGACTGTGAGTTCAATTATTAATTATTCACTTTGATTTTGATGCACTTTACATTTTGTAGAAAATGTTATCTTGACATATCAACAGTTAATAAGATTAAAGGAGGATATGACTGTGATGCAAACAGAATAAAAATCTGGAAATGAAAAAGTACATTGGCATATCCTTAATAAATATACTTCATAGTGAATGGTGAATTTAATGTTCTGTGGCAGGAAAATACTTTCACCTGTAAAGTAAGTAATTTGTGAATTAAACACGTTCCATGTGTTTTACACCAGGGGTGTTCACTTCAGGTCCCTGAGAGCTAGTATCCTGCATGTTTTAGATGTCTCCCTCTTCCAGCACACCTGATGGTCATGACCAGGCTCTGCAGAGCTCGATGACAGGCTTATCATTTCAATCAGGTGTGTTGGAAGAGGAATGAATCTAAAAGATGCAGATTCTTGACGTCCAGGATTGGACATTCTTGTTTTATACTAACAGTGCCTCTACAAAAACAATACAACACAACACTAGGTGGTATACCAGACAACACACATGACTTTTAATTAATTTAATGCTTTTTTCATGTTAGTCTTTCATTTACTTTGATATTGTACAGTAGCTAAAAACAAGCTTAATTGGGGTTTTGAGCCCCCAACCGAGCCTCTAAGGTAGCTGTGACTGGAAGACACTCCCCACCCCCAGCGGCTCTAGCCAATCACAGCACTGGAGGTAGATTTTTCTATGTTTCCCTGAGGAGGACTTGGCAATTGTACAGTTCAGCTAAGGTGAGTCGTCTGTACCTTGATAAAGTTATTTAGCTGTAACCTGTGTATGTTGTGTAATGTTGTGAAATGTTGTGAACTGTGTGAACCTTTGAATACTGCGATTGTCATATACGCTATATATGGTTCCTCCTCAACAATGAAAAGTTAATTAGCTCATTAGCATACCTGCCTATTCAGGTACCCATACATAGGCTATATGACAATCACAGTATTCAAAGTTACACACAGTTTACAACATTTCGCATCATTACACAGGTTACAGCTAAATAACTTTATCAAGGTACAGACTGACCTTGTCTGAACTGTTCAAATGCCAAGTCCTCCTCAGGAAAAAAAATAGAAAGATCTACCTTGAATGCTGTGATTGGTTAGAACCTCTGGGGGCAGGGAGTGCCTTCCAGGCACAGCTGCCTTGGAGGCTTGGTTGGGGGCTCAAAACCCCTTTTAAGCTAAAAACAACACCTGTAACACTTAACAATGCAGCTCATTATATAACGTTGTTTGCTATTAGAAATGTTACGGAGTGCTATGCATACTGTATAAAGAGACTGGTTAACTCTGTGCACCCTTCTTACTAATGGTTAAAACTTTATAACACAATCAGTTAATAGCCCGCAGCTTACACTTTAAAATATTTTGAATACAGCAGAAATATACCTGTACAAGGATGTGGTTCCTCTATAGAGAGTACAGAAAGATCAACCCTGGATATAAGTTAGATTTTTCTGATAATACATTATGATTTAATTTTAATAGTCATTTTATTACAAATATTTTGGCATATTTGTTTAGAATTTATGGATAGCCAAACACAATAAAATTGCCAGAATGTTTTAGAAAGCTGTTAATAATTTTGCCTAGGATATTGTCTGTACAAATACACAAAATATGACAGAAAGCATGACCCATCAATCTTCATTAACAAACAGCAATAAACAGAATTGATACAATATTTAATTTTTAACAACATTTCCTTATTTCCAGATTTCATGGCACAGATTTAAATGTAATAATATTAATGGGATGACTAATATTTATCTCATGTTTTGTGCTAGTAAGAAATTGTTCATTGAGCTATTGTCTTTACCTAGTTGTTACTATTTAGAGAGCTGGATGTGTTGGATCTAGTCCCAGCATGCATTGGGTGGCAGCCAGGGAACACCCTGAACTGGCAAACAGTCCATCACAACAGTTCAGATTTTATTAACGTCCAGTAATCTGAGGCTGAATCCCTCCTGCAATGGGCTCATTCACATTTAGATCCCCCAGTTTGCAGCTGAGGCCTCTGTTCCTACTTTGCCAAGATATTCAATGCAGTGTTGTCCATCTTGTAGCATTGCATGGCCAGAGGCATTGTCATGGCACCAACTGGCCTCATTGATGTGACACCAAGTGCTTTGTCAGCTCTGTGTCTCAGGTGCCAACCTGCGCTTCCCAAAATAAACTGTCATGCAATGTAGCACAACAGAAAAATGTAGAAGGAGCATGTTGGGGCCATGTGCCCCCCTGAAAGGAAACAAATGTTCCATAGCAGAAATGTATTGTGGTTTTGGATGGCTTCCCAGTGCAGACACCAGCAACATGGTGGGGAACTCAAAGCGTGCAGTGTGATCGTCTGCACCATCAGCAGGGTTCATAGCAGGTGGGATCACAGATGCAAAGTCGGAACTCAGACTTTATCTGCATAGCCTAAAGTGTTTTATTTATTTTTTAAGTGATTTTATTTCACTGTGGACCTGTTTGAATTTGACAGCTCTTTGTTATTTGCAGACATCCTTCTCCAGAAATAGCTTATGCTTACTGTAGTTAGCTCCACTTCCTGTTTTATAAATGGTCTGTCATTTTCTCTCTGCGGTGCAACATTACACCAGGAGAGAAAACGGAGGATGTACACTTGGTTAAAGTCACTTTCAAGCTGATGTCAGAAGGTTGGAAAGGGTGAGGATGTGAAAAGTCATGTGAAGGGATTCCTTACCGACCTCCAAACTGTAACTGTCCGCCCTATTGGATTTGGCCCTGAGCGTGCGATTTCTGTTAGTTCTCACAGTGGCCTGGGCGCTCTATAGCTGCCATGACATTTTTATGGCTAGTGGACTGAGGTAAAGATGGGAATCACAAAGGCTTAAAATGGAAGTTCAGTCTTCGCCTCCATAATGAGGGACCAGTAGATAATCATGCAGACAAAGGCAAGGTTCTGTAGCCTGACAGCAAGAGAGGAGAGCACATTTAATGATGTTTCACTAAACATGAACAGCAGAGGTTGTAATTTGAACAGTGTGAGCTAGAGTGTCTAGGAAAGGGTCAAATGGGCAAAAAGGAATCAGTATTTAGCGTAAAAAAAAAAAACCATCTGCACCAAAAAGATCCTAATAACTGTAATAATACTCTGAAGCTTTGACTGATGCATTTATGGTAATAATGTTAAAACTTCTGATAAGTCATTACTAACAAAATGAACAGCAATCAGAATGTCTGACCTGTCTTTATTGGTCTGAGGTGCTCGAGCATTAACCAACAGGTTCATTTCATGGGCTGGTAACATACATGAGTCTTAGGACACTGCAGCACTGATGTAACATGACCAACTAGCAAAACATACATGGATGGAAAAGCAGGAGACCATTATTATATGACACTTAAAATGTCTTTTCTCTTTCCAGGGCTGGACAATGAATCTAAAATATCTGATTACTTACTCATAAGCCAGAGACATATAAGACATTTCTCACACACTGGCTTTACTGTAGAGGCTTTACTGTCACGTTACACAACATCTTGCCGGTTAAAATAGACCAACTGAAGTTTTAGTGCTGACAGACAATAAAGAATCACTATAAATGGACCTAAATGGACCCGGTAACCTTGTAGAAACCCTAAATACAACCCTTGATGCAGTAAACGAATATGGGAGAGAGTCATGAGAGCCAAAGTCTGCCTCATCCCATGATTAAAAAAAAAAAGAATGTTTATCACAATATAATATTTGACATCCCACAAAGAACGTGGTAGAAGATATATGTGCAATTTTTGATATAGCCCAGGCTTATGTTTTAACATCAATCTTCAGTTCATTCACATTTACCAGATAACAACCAACATTTTTACCCCAACCCCTGAAGGTGAGGTGAGGGTATTGATTTCGGTTAATTTTTTTGTCTATTTGTCTGTTGTATGTCAGCAATTTTACACAAAAAACTACTGGACCAAATATTCAGGAAAGATGTGAGATGGTTCAGAATAGATCCCATTCCATTTTGGTGAATATAGGTCAAAAGTGAAGGTCAAGGTCATCAAAAATGTGTTTTTGAAATGATAAGAGTTAGGGTAAATCAGGTAAAATGTTTGGGAAAGACAGGGTTTCTTGTGCCTGGCACCACTTGTAATTTACTAGTCTTGCCAACAAAGCAGAATTTGTGACCGGCTTTGTGGATTTAAAAAAGGGTTGCATTAGGGAGACTTTTAATGTATGAGTAATGCATAGGGTGAAACTCCATATGAATCAGCAGGAATAGAGCAATTAGGAGATTCATTGATTTATTGGGAGACAGACATGACGGACAACAACTGGATTAACTGTGAAGTCACACACTAGTTTCACCTCCACAAACCTCATTATTGTTGTTTTTTTTTGTTAAATTTCAATTAATTGTCCATACTAGGTGTGAATGTGAGAGTGATTGTTTGTCTATATATGTTCAGCCCTGAGATGAACTGGAGACTCATACAGGGTGTACCCATTGTAGCTGGATTAGGCCCCCTGTGACCCCTGTGACCCCCATGACCCTAGTGAGAATAAAGCGGGTTCAGATGATGAGATTTACTACGTCTTTGGTATTAGGCTAAATAGGGCATTTTAAGATGTCATGTGGCTTTTTTTTTCTGTCTTTTATGATACATTGTAAAAGTACAGTTGACAAAATTACAACCAAAAAGTCAGCCTGTAGTAATAATAATAATAATAATAATAATAATAATAATAATAATAATAATAATAATAATAATAATAATAATAATAATGATGAGAAGTAGAAAAATAGTAGTAATAATAATAACTTTATTTATGTAGTACCTTCTTGCAAAGTGCTTTAACAGCCAAACAGAAGGGCACAACAGCAGAATAAAACACAACACAAGAAATGAGAATATAAAATAGAACTGATGTTGAGTGAGATAAGGTAAAAAGGGCATAAATAACAGAATATGATTATGTTAGATCCATGCAAAATGAAAGAATGGAATGGAATAAAACAGCATTATGTCAGACAGGGTGAAATTAAAGTTAAAAAATTAGAAAGAAAGAAATAAATTCATTAATTAATTAAAAATGTAATCACATCACATACTAATGAAAAGCTGCAATTTAATGTGTGTTTAATGTGTGTTTGGTAGAGGTACAGTTAGAAACACGAAAAATGAAAGTTATTTTCATTTTTTATGGTATTTCATGGTTTAAATGTTTAAGCTGAAAAAAATATGTTTTTACATTTTCCTTTAAGTTATGACAATAGACTCAAATCTATGGCTTTGTTTTCTCCCAAATTGTACAGTGCTAATATTTTATAACATTAAATATTATTGTATAATTTATAGCATTTTATTGGAATGTCAGAACCTCAATATTGGATCGCAAGACAATGTTAAAAATCAGTTCTAACAATACATAATGTTAGCGACACAGCAACATACCAATTAACAAATGTAAGAAAAAAAACCTACTGATTTAGTAACGTACAAACCTAAAAATAGATGTCTCTTCTTTGTCATGTTTATGTTGTTGAATCTTCTGCTTTGTTTTCATTATATGAAGTATTATACATGATTTAGGAGGTTATAAGTGTAAATGTCTTTTTATCCTAACAATTTGCGGGCCAATAAAAACAACTCTGTGTCCCATTTTGGGTCTTGACACTACATTTGGAATAGGAAGACATAAACAATTAATTTGTTATTAGACAGTAATGATCAGCTGCAGGTTTAAAAGCCAGCTGGCCACCTTGTCAGTGCTATTGCGGCTGATAAATTCACATTGCCCCTGCCACTGTTGTAAAGAGATTGTGTTGATAAGTTAATATTCCGACAACAGAGATGAGATAAAGAGGTTTTAGGAGTTTGGAGGATAGCGTAACCTTGATAAAACGCTCATCTCAGTGACATTGATTTTCACCATCCATCTTCATCTGATATGAAGTATGCAAATGGTGGCATCGGCTGGGAGTGGAGTACAGTGCTGTTAAATGGGCCATTTCAAATGTTCTTTGTACCATGCTGACTTCCAAAAAATTCACTGTCAGCCAGCTCGGCACATGCTGAAGTCTTTTTAGAGACACTTTTCCACCTTTATCTTGTATCTTCTTCTATTTCGTTCACTTGTATTCACCCCATTTTCCTCCTTTTCTGTTCCCTACTCCAGCTTTTCCCTTCCCACCGCCTGTCTGCCATACAAATTATGGTATATAGTGTGACAATGTCAGAATGGCTACTCATGAAATATTAACAGCTTGTAGAGATTTTTACATTGTTACATTTCTCTTCATTTTAACTACAGGATGTCAGCACAGACTGTGGGACATTTATTTGTGTGAGTTCAGGAAGCCTATTACCCTACCAGATTTTTGGGGGTTTATATACTATCCATCAACCATCTTTTAAAATGCACATGGTCTATTTTACTTCAAATACCTTCCTCTGCAAATTTTACCAACACACTATTCCTGTGTGTTTATTTGTATTCACTAAATGAGTATGAGCTCCAGCTATTTTCTAACATGTTTTTTTTTACTATAACATCTTGGAGGTAATTTGTTGTTTATTGACTCAAACATGTCTTATTATCTACTTTAATTTATCAAATATCTACATGGAAGATACATACAATGTCCAGTTACAGTAGAAGTTGGCTAGAGAATTTTCTATTTGTATTTAACATTCTTGATGTGGCCTTTTTTTTCCACCACTGGTTTCCAAGCACCGTTAGCTCATTGGGTGGGAATGGCCTCTCTCTTTCTCCTTTTTTGTTGGATGGCCCCTGTAAAGATGGGGCTGTCAATCATCCACAGGCCCTGAGGCAGCATCAGTTTTCACTGAGGTACGAGAACAATGAGTTTTGTTGCCACACGTGTATTTGTGTGGACGAATGTGGACAGTGTATTACCTGTTAATTAAATTCATCCTGTGAGAATGAATGCAGCAAAAAGTAGACAGCTGATGCTAGTCCAAATAAATGAACTGACTGAATATTGTTTAAATCTTGTGATTTGGGTTAAAAGAATAATTATGATAAAAGAATTATTATATAGATTTTTAGACCTGTTTTTATACTGTTTTTACTCTGTTAAGTGCCTTGAGAATTTTGATAAGCGCTGATAAATACATTATTATTATTATTATTATTATTATTATTATTATTATTATTATTATTATTATTATTATTATTATTATTATTATTATTATTATTATTGTTATTATTATTATTATTATTATTATTATTATTATTATTATTATTATTATTATTATTATTTTTATTATTATTATTATTGTTATTATTATTATTATTATTATTATTATTATTGTTATTATTATTATTATTATTATTATTATTATTATTATTATTATTATTATTATTATTATTATTATTACATTTTCTTGGTTTGGGCAATCTGGTTTATCAGTTGTTTGTTATATTGGTTGCTGGGATCTGGAAACAACTTTACTGAAACAAGTGACATGTTGTGGACAGATTTGGAAGAAGCCAACACATACTAACCTAAACAGAGTCATATAAATGAGTCCAGGAATTGTGTTAAATCACAGATGGTCCTAGTAGTCAGTCTATGATGAGCATTTTAACAGTACACAGTAATCCTAATCATTTTATAATTGTTTTGTTGTCAGTCTGTCTGTCCGTCCATTCAACATCATAATCACATTATTTGAAGGATGTACTGACTATCGACACTAAATTTATACTGCGGATGAATCTTGGGATGAAACAGAAGCCAATTAAAAATAAGTCACCTTGACCTACTTTTTCAAGGTCAAATTGCCTCGTGCAGTTATATCTGAGTACTTTCAAATATGAATATGTAGGTAATAAGTTTTACACAAAGACAATCTAATCTAAATTATAGGGCAGTAACTTTCAACAGAATCTTACACTGTATTTGGCCAAGGGGGGTTAAAGGTGCACAGGTGCGATTATGGCCGTCACGATAAAAAATTTTAATTTTAAAAATTTTAAAAATCACAATTTATTTATTTAATTTATTATTAGGCAGGTTCTGTTGCATAGCGTCCAAGCATATTAACCAGGATACTGATTAGGGATGTTAACTGATGACTGTTTGGCCGATGGTTCAATGTTGTCCAGTCATAATTTTCTGTCGTCGGTTAAAAAAAAAACAAAAAACAGCCTGCATCAGTCATTCCTCTTTTGCATTGTAGTGTAGGTTATAAAGAGGAAGCTTTGTGATCTCTCCATAGCATATTGTTATCATCATCAAATTCATCATTTTAAAAATGAGAGCATTAGCAATCCAAGATTAAATTTATTAATAGCAAACACAGAGCTCCATTAATCTATGTGGTACGACCATTTAGCACCAGTTTAGAACATTTGCTCAAAACATAAACATAACATAAAGCTGACGTGACATAATAGAACTACTAGAGCTAGCAGCTAGAGACTGGGACAGCAAGTTTCCACCATGAAACCAAAAAGTACAGTGGATGACTTGTGTTATCCATCTGACAGGCCTACTTAAAATAATATGACAGGTGGACTACAGCAAAAGGAGTTTGTGCAGAACTGACACAGGCTGGTGGTAATAGGTACGTTTCTTTTACACTATGTTTAGCAGCATAATTTACTGTAACATTGAACATTTTCTCTGTTTTTAAAATGAGCTTTTAACATAACATCACTCAACCTCACAGTGTGACTCATGTTTAAAAAGTGAAGTGACTGAAGAGTGCCATGGTACATAAATGGCTGTGGGGGTGTGGGGGTGTGTGTGTGTGTGTGTGTGTGTGTGTGTGTGTGTGTGTGTGTGTGTGTGTGTGAGCTGGCAAAGCAAGTGTTTTCTTTCTTTCTTTCTTTTTTTTATTTTTTCTTAAATACATTTTGCCATTCCTAATACTGACTCCTAGCTCCCAAATACTGATACTGAGCCACCAAATAATTAGTTTTCAGCAGCTGACAGTAGAAACAGTAACAGGCACTTTTTTTCTTCGACAGACACTTCTCTCAGAATGGTCGGAGCGTACGTAAAAATCTTTAGACTTAAGCATATACATTTTTTGTTTGTTTGTTTGTTTGTTTATCCCTTAGTACATTCTTGGTTATACTTCAAGTTGTGATGTTAAATTACATACATTCTGCAGTGAAAATTGTTTGTTTTTTTAAAATAGTGCAATAAATGTCAGATTTTTATTGTTGTTGAATAATCGGGATTAATAATCATGATTGTGATTATCATTTTTTCCATAATCGTGCAGCCCTACAGTACATTTATGTTTTGTCCTAGCTTCTGTGGTGTACATGCTTGAATATAATATTCCATTTTATAATAGTTAATCAATTCTCAAAAGCACCGCGTTGTTTTATTATTTCGCAAAAATATGTGGCAGAGACAATTTGGTGTTGTGTTATAACCCTTGATATCTCTTTGTAATTTTCCTTTTTGACATTTAATTCCTCCACTCCAAATTACATATATAATCCTATTTATACATAATACTTTTAACATATGTTGTTTATTCATTTATTTACCAACATTCTTTAGCACAGTAATGACAACAACTGTAGCAAGCATACATCAGAATCAGAATACCTTTGTCATTTGGTGTGTCACATATTACTACGACAGTTTTTCATCAGATATCTGATCTGGCTGATAGGATCCGTATCATATCCTCAGATTATTGCCAAAACACAAACGTACTAGTTTTTCTACTGTCAGATAGAAAAGTGACCCCCATGGAAATGTGACCTAAGAGTCTGTTTTCTTTAATAGAATTCTGACCCACTTCCAATAAATCACCAAATTTTATATGATACACTTTGAACATTGTACTAATGTATATGTTTGTAATATATGCTCATACATTGGCGCAATGCATAATTGTTAATATATTTTGCTCTTTTCTTAAGATGTTTTGTGTTTATATATACATTAAATTAATTTATTTATGTATTTACAAATTTGGTGTTTTATTGGGGGTGGGTCACTTTTCCATAAAGGGGGTCAAAATTCTAGAATAGAAAACTGGCTCATGGATCACTCTTTCATGGGGGGGTCACTATTCTGACATCGGCTTCTTTACTCAGTTACACTTTTATTTACAATATCACACTCAGAAACAATAGCTGTCATCATAGAAACACAATCTTATTAACAACAATCTTCCTTTTTAAAATTCACAAACTAAAAAGCACATTTTCTTAAATAAGTAGCTGAAAATATCTACAATAGAATGTTTTTTTTTAATCAAGTTTTAAAAATGAACACACATATTTGTAGATAATTACATTGATACAAAAATGTACTTAATAAAATGAGTTTTACTAATGTATTTTTTCTTTTTTTTTTTATCTCAAGCTATCTGAGGTTTATGTAGTTCTTACCAAGCTGAGGGACAATCATGAAAAACATCCAGTTTATGGACATGCAGGTGTACAGTATTTTTTGTGTGATTGTGTTGTTGCTATAAAAAATAAATGGAGGAAAATTAGTTAATGAGGTGTATCCTCCTCTCTTATCACATGTGGCTGGGGCTTCCTCTCCTCTTGACTAATGATGATGTGTGGCACAGGTAGCTGTCACCGAGGCATGATTAATTAAAAGGAAAACTAGGCCAATTTGTCATATTGTTCTAACTATGGTCAGAGAGCAAGTGAAGTCGCACTGCTGATGCCTCCACACCCTCCACTGTACCTAGACATCCGTAACGTGCTCACTTCTGCAGCTATTTGTGAGAAGTCTCATCAGCTCTAGGGGAGTTTTTATCAGCGTCTCTGCTCAGACTGTCTCAACACAGACCCGATAACAATTAGGAGGCGTCTGCTTTGGAATGGGGCTCAGAAATATGAGTGTGCCAAGCGAGGCTGACATAATGAACAGATCCAGCACAGAGGAGAACACTTTTGTGTCTGCTCAAGTTTGAAGTCTCAGAGAAGTATGTAGCCTTTTTGGCACTAACGTAGAGTTAAAACTGCATATGATTCTCTGTGTTTGTGTTTTAGAGATCCAACGGTGCTTAGCATTGTTGTGAACCAAGTGCCTCACAGTGTTCGTGCGGCACAGACACTGGCTGAGGTTTCTCAGCTGCCAGCTGTGGGTCTCACTGCAGGCCCAGTAAAGAGAGCACAAGTCTTGTTTGTGTTGGACTGCAGTGTTGCTCCCAGCGTGGAGCCTGGCCCTTGTCAACGGCCCTGTCATATTTGTCTCGGGCCTGTCCCGACAGCCAGCCCAGGCTCCCACGTCACAAAGGCGGGCTCGTCCTAGGAGAGACAGGTGTCAGTGCCCCCACCCCCACCCTACACCCCCCACCCACCCCTTACACTCATCTTGGCAGATGCCTGCTGCAATGGAGCCACATATTTGAAGCTGAGCAACTTGGAAAGGAGGGTCATCTCTGCCACCCAGTCACAGTCGCCATATCACAAGAGACTGGAGCTCCATCAGCGTGTGAGAACGCTCATGTCAGATATGGAGCATCCACCAGAGGAGACTGTCCCAGTCCAAGAGCATTACAGACTGGGGCTGCATCGTGACTGACTGACACACTGACTGACAGCTTTATTGTGTCCTTTGAGGAATGGGCATGAAAGGCTCTCATGAAAAGCCCTTACAAACATAGACCATGCTCAGTCGTGCTTGGGAAGAATTACATGTTCTTTTGTATGCATTGTTTTTTCTTTGTGTGTTGTCCACGTCTTTTAGCTGACAATAGTCTTTTTCTAATTGTACAAAAGATGCAATGAAGGATTTTGACTTGATATATTTAAACTTTTATTAGAAACTCTTACTGTAGGAGGCAGGGATTTGGAAATATACTCACTAGCATTATTTCATGTACTGTAGAGTTGGAGATACTGACAATAAGTGGAGCCATGGTATGAGCAAAAGCAAATATTTAAGCAATGCTAGCGGCTTTGTTTAGCAGTCCTCCACATCCACAAGTATTATAGACTTATCTACTAAAATAATAATAACTGGAAACTATGCACTGCTAATCTCATTTAAAATATATTATCTTTCCTATAGGAATTTGCTATACTGGGGACAGTTATTGAACAAATATTCAGGATGGTTTAACAGAAGTATACGTTCAAAAGAACACTAAAATTACTAACCACAACCAAAAGAGTTTAGAACTAATTAAATAAATATATATCACTTAATATATTTTTCAGAGTGAGGGAATCACCAAAAGTGGTTTCATATGGTCAGTAAAGCGGTAAACCACAGAGGTTCAGAAGGAAAACACTTAAGAGTTATGCATTTATTTGTCAGCGCTGCCACTGAAGACCTGAACTAAGGTGTTGCATGCTGTAGTGTAGCTCCATGTGTCATGACCCAGTAGAACTGTAGCAGTGGTGGGTAATTTATTATTATTATTATTATTTAAAAATAATTTTCTCTTTCCAACCTACTTTGTAATAGAAAGACAAATAGAGTTGTGTGGAGTTCCATCAATTTCAAGGTAAATTTGTCCATATTTTGCTGCTGTTCTACCTGCCAGTGCATGACATTTTTATTCAAAGAAATGACATGAAAAAGTGAAAAGAAAAAATGACTAATGTACCCTCTCTCCTGTCCCTGCGTCTTCTTCTTTGGCTAGCGTTCCTGTTTTCTGACTGTGTGTTATTTTTGTAGTCATCTAAATTGATCCACACTGAAGCCAGACAAAGATTGGTGTATATTTAATGTCTTTCAGCCTGCACATTAAGAGTGCAGTTTGTATGGAGGCTGCTGTGACATTAATAATTTAATTGCAGCCGTGTATCTGAATGCTGCAGGAGCGCCAAGTGATGGATATTTTTAATGATATCAAGAGTGAAACCCTGAAAGATCAATGGCAGCACACACACTCACATACACACAGTCTGTCAGTGTGAATCTCTAGGCTTGGTGAGGATGATTGTGCTCCCACACTAATATTGTTTTGGTCCATAAGCCGTCTGGTCTGATCTTATGGGCTGAAGGTCTCCGGCCCAAATGACTCTGTCGCCTTTGCTGGTGCTGTCAGAACTGACAGTCCTCATGTTTATTTCATTTTGCGTCTGGGCTGTCTCGTTTCCCTATCCTCCAATGTCATTAACGCTCCGAGCCAGGACCCTGCAGTGGCGCGCCTAATGAATTCCTCTGCGGCTTCTCACTCCCCACCTAGTTACCCCAGCTCAAGGTGTCAAATTAAAACAGCCTGGGAAAAGAGAGAGGGAACTGCACTTGTATGTACGTGCGCATGTTTTTCATTCACATGTACAGTTTGTCTCTGTTGCATTCTTTATTGTGCTTATGGCAGCAATGCAGTTTCTGTTAAGCAGTTAGAATTGAGAGAGATGCAGTTGTGCTTCTGACCACCACCAACAAATAAACAATATTAACTTTTAAAATTTCAATTCAAACATTTTTCAACCCCGAACAAAAACTCCTCTCTGCTTTGGCAATGAGTTTGATGGGAGTGATCCTGTAAAACATGAGCTATTTTTGATGTCAACATGCTGGTTTAACCTCCCTTTGCTTTATGATCTGTGGTATTATCATGTGCTTCTTGATGAGGAATTGTTGCTTTTAACATTTGGGATCATTTGGGGAGTGAAATCAGCAGCCTGGATGCCTGGATGACTGCTAATTGTGCTTATTTAGTTGTCATTGTGAGAAGCGTAACAAGTCTAGACGTGTTATTGAGCTGTTAGGCTGCAGAGGAAAAGCAGAATTCACTTCAAGATACTTACCAATGGAGCTTTTATCTGAATATGTAGGAAACACATGAATCTTTATCGACTAAAGCATTTTCTTAACATCAAATATTTGGGATGCTGGTCTTATTCTGTCCTGCTTTATATTACAGTGTGCATATTGGGGTTAAGTGAGGCCAGTTTGTGTGTATACCATGTGTCCTTTTCCCAGTGGAGACCCTTCAGAAATGACCACAGTGCAGCTGCTGCCAGAGTGTCAGAGGATCAGGCCTCCCTGTGTGTGTGTGTGTGTGTGTGTGTGTGTGTGTGTGTGTGTGTATGTCTCTCTCTCTCTCTTTCTCTGACAGCGCTGGAAGATGGAAAATGGTGTCAATCAATTCATCAGAGCCACACGGGTGGCTGTGCTGAGAGTAGAGCAGGGGGCGTGGTAATAGCAGCATGCAGGAGGAGCACAGCACATGATTATGGCTCCCTGCTGCAACTATTTCCCTTCACCGCTGTAGCTGATGCTGCAGTGTGCTTTAATGGACTGACTGACGACACCCGTCGGTCCACAGCTACATAGATTCCTGCAGGGCGCCCACAGAGGACCACAATGACAGTGTGCTTTCTGGTGGGAATGTCTTCAGGCCCTTTTCTTCTTGCTCCACAGTTATAGTCATGTTGTGGACCACCTTGGCAGTCAATGTCCACGGCTTGTTAAACTAAAAGAATGTGCTGCGTTAATTAAAGATGTGTAAATATGCTTGAATGGGCTGCATTCTCACATTAAGAGAGATTTGCGGAATCAGTGCTGTAATATATTTTAATTAAGGATTAATTAAAAAATAATGGGGATTTTATTTTGCCTGGCAGACTGGGTTTGGACATGATTCTGGCGTCTGCTGTGAGCTCATCAGTGGAATATTGAGCACCTCGCCTGCTTCACATGAGCACAGGGAGACTCTCAAGGTCTCTTGAAAACAAACGCTCTGCCCTCTCCTCTTTGGAAAAAAGAAAAAAAAAACAGACATTTACTGTGAGAGGGAGTGGCCAATGCTTTGGCTTAATTAAATTTTTTTTCACCCCCCCCACCTTTCCCAATCTCCTCCACCCACTTTATCCTCACCCTCACCCATCCTCTTCTCTCTTTTTCGGCTGGCAGAGCAGCAGAGTGGCTCTGAGACACGGAACACTAGTTGTGCTGGCAATTATGTTAATGGGATGCTATTAGGCCATGATTCCGTATGAGCGATCGGGGAGAAGAAGAGCCCCGGCGGCAGAAAATGATAACGGAGCGTGCGCCTCGTTGATACCGCTCCAGCAGGATCATTTGCATAATGAACCCTCCCCACTAACGAGGGGTGTGGCCTCGACACTGAGCTACTTAGAAAGCTCAGGAGTCGCAGCATGAGGCGAGCCGACAGTGAAAGCACAATGTGACACAAAGATTCATGGACTTCACCAGTCGTTGTGAAACCCATTTTGGCACAAATGTAACTGTAGCATGCAAATTCCTCAGTTGGGTCATTTACAAATTCAGTTTAGAGGCCGTGTTTTCTTCCAGAGAAAGACATGATCATGCAACTTCTGTCAGTGTACTCTAATCTTTAAAATGAACAGTGATATGTCCATAATGCCGCCTTTTTACTCTAATTCAGGACTTAAATCCAAGATGTTTTGCATAGCATTGGCACATATTACACATTGTTATTTCTGGCAGCTACATTCTAAAATGTCTTCAGTTTCCATAAATAGTTACAAATCAAATATTCATTATGCTGTCGTCGTCAATTTATTCATGTTTTTTTAACTCTCAACCTTTCTATTCAGAGTCTTGCATTCCATGTACAAGACAACACACATCTACATGGAGATGTGCAAACACATAGACACACTACTGAATTTTTGGCTGTATAAATCACTGAGCGTTCAGAGGGAAACTTCCTTGGGGCAGCAAAGCCCTGTGGATTCCCTCAGCAGCAAAAATAAAACAAGCTGAACAGGGATTACTCCACTTCGTCCACTGTGCCACATTTTCTAAACATACTATATGTACGGTCACATTTTTTTGGTTGTGTTTGTCCAGCTGGGCTTGTGTGGTTATACTATTGATCCCAGTCCCAGCAATTTATTATTAATTTCATTGCACAGTGCAGCATCTTTACTTATGCATCGTTCCTCTCTCTTGATGTCTTGATGTATTATTTGTGTGTCCATGCAGTGTATGTATTTTCCTGCAGCATGGTCTGTCGTTTTTAGACACAGCTTCAGGATTTGATCAGAATGATCTCGGGGCCCAAGGGAAGACATTAAACACCCAGAATGCCCCTCAGGCTGCTCTCCCCTCCTCTCTTTCTCAGCCTTTCATTCTCCCTTAATGAGAACTCCTCCTAATTATTTCAGTGGCTGGAGCGTGGGGACACAGTCAGAGTTAGATCCCCTGCGCTCGGACGTGACTGCTATGCTGATGAAGGCAGGGGATCAATAATTTAGGCCCTAGCCTTAATGGTTGGGTGAGGAGAAAGTGATACATCTGAGTCAGAGATTACATTTTAAAGGCATAGCCAAGCTCCAGCCAGGCTGCCAGAGTTAACTAGAAACCCCTGAATGTGTTTGCTGTAAACAGCTGACACATTTATGTTTACTGGAATCCTTATCGCTCTTCCTCTAAAGCTAAGTCTGTGTCTAAGTGCTTGTTTACCTAGCTTTGTATATCCTCCATTCAATTATTGCAGTCTGCAGAGTCACTCTGAAATTGTCTCGCTTGCCAAATGATTTGCATTTGAAGTGCACGGGCATATAATTGATTTAGAGGCATGAATATTGATAGTATCTTATCAGGTTGGTGCCCATCCCTCAAACCGCTCTGTGGAGAATTATGGTCCTCTGAGCATTTTTCTGGTCATCTTGCTTTAGCGGATGCACACATCTTTAAGTGTACACAGCCTGGGCTCCATGAAGCCCTTCCATCTCCCTCTGGGGAAGCATCCATGCATCTTTTAAAGACTCTTCACATCAAGAAGGCCTGAGCAGAGTACCCTGCAGTCTCTCGCTCAATTATTAAAGCTAGGATTTTTATGCTCTGTTTTAACTTAGTCTTGGAGAAGAAGAGAAGGCAGCCACATGCAGAGGACAGTAGCCTAGCCAAGCCTCACATCCCTCCCCCATGAAGGAAGAGAAAGATGGTGACAATTTTCTATGGCAATTTATTAGAAGATTCTGTCTTTTTTTTTCTTCTTCTTAAGTGGAAACTTGGAGGAGGTTTTGAAACATTCATATGGATTTCATATTGTCGACATTCCCCCCTTCAAACGAAATGATTCACTGCGGGTTGCATTACAGTTTTCCAGCGCTCCATTCACTGTCACTGTGTGATAGAAAAAGGGGCTGCATCCAATTATGCAAGGGACACATTTGCTCACAGTGTTTCCTTTGATTGATGTGTGAGGGCTGTGGTCGGAGGTATAACCAAGTCCAAATGGCTCAGATTGAAACATTACTTATTGACTCAGCCTGACAAACAATAACATCAACAACAGACATTAGTGTCCTCGCCGCTGGTTGCCATAGTAGTGGAGGGAAATGAATGATGAATCAACTGAAGACAAGATGGGATATCACGTTATTCTCATCATGGCTTGTACAGTAATGGAAGGGGATTTCAGTTTGGAATCTCACTTGGCTTTGTTTTGACGTCATTGTTTATTTTTTCACTTAAAGACCAAGGAAGTCATGCAGGCTCTCCAAATTGTTTGTCTGATGGCAAGAGAACTCATAAAAAAACATATTGTCTGTGTGAATTGCAGCTGCCTTTAACTCTGATTAAATATTGATATCCATGCAAACACTGGTGCCATATTGACTACTTTACCCAGAGTCTCAGTCTCCCTCCGCAGTGTGGAATGAGCTGCTGTTCACTTGAGAAATAGACCCCATTGTTTCTGAGCTCACTGTTGATTTATGGTGACAAAATAAAGTGTTCTGACACCCAGCTGAAATTAAGCTTCGACCGATTTCCAACTAAGGTGTTGGAGTATTTGAATAAATGCGTCTGCAAATGCAAGTGAACACACATGTCCTCAGTTTACTGCACACGTGAGGCTGTCACAGTAATTTAATATTGTCTTCCACAGACATAAATATTCTCTGCTTGGGAAAAGACAGAGGATTAGTACGACCTAATTGATAATTGACAAGATTTATTTAACATCCACAATCAATCAACGCAATGCTCTGTAAAGTGGTTTGTAACATGAAAGCCACTCGTGTCTTTGATTGTTTCATTTGTACAAGTGTGGTCGAAGTGTTCTGTGAAAGCTTGTTGATGGACTTTTGGAAACTACAGCTTGAACATTCAGTTGTATTGGATTTACTTCTAATCAACTTGAGGGTAGATAAGCAGAGATTGGTAAATAATATATTATTAACCAATATTCCAAAAGTGACAACTACCTAATCAATGAAAGAAAGTTTAGTAATGTTTAATATTTGTCCTTTTTTTTTTTTTAGAACAAGCTGACAGAATCACAAGTAATAAGGACTAAAGATAGAGACATTTGTCATTTTGGCTCATAGTTGACACCAGCACATTTTACAAACTGTTGGCTTAGTCAAACTTCCAACAGCAACAGAAAACTCAAGTGGAATTACTGAGTTTGAGGGAAAATTATACCTGAAAAAAGAAAATCATGAAGCAAAAATATTAGCAATACAAATTAAAAAAATAAATAAATAAAGTAAGCCAAAAAAAAAATTATAATTTAGCCTTTTTTCAGATAGCTGGTGTTTTTCAGCCATCAGTGCTTGCTACTAGAAAATAACCTTGTTTTATTTGCTGCTAACAATGTGCTACTATTCAGCCCATTATCATAGTAGTAAATGTTGTCATTTCAAGTTGATAGGTTGTTAATTATGTTGGAATCTGTGAGACATTGTCTAAACCCCATGAGAACTGTTCAGTTATTTCATTCGAAAGTAGATTAAAAAAAGTATTAATAATTGAAAAACTATGAATATTAGATCCTTTAATTACTCTGGCTTAATGGTAATATATAAAATCTCTCCAACAGGGATTACTTTCTCAAGTTCAGAGCAAATTAAACCAAAAATTCAGCTGTATTTTCTACCTTGTTTTGTATTTATTATTCAGATGATATTATTGCTATCATCTAGTCATGTCATTTCCTTAATTTTAGCCTCACATATTATTTTTCTGTTAATTTGAATCAAGTTTGTTTTGCCACATTTTTAAAAACTCAACACTTATATATCTCAAAATGTTATTTAAACTCTACACATCCTGCTCAATTTCATATTAAAATCCTTTCAGTGGCTGGAAGACTACAATGATTCTCTCTATTCTGTTTTAAACCTTTAATTAGAACATCTGCATGAAGTGTCATTTACAGTAGTTTAATAACAATAGAAAACAGCACAATATCCACAATTGGAGGTAAATTGTGAATATAAATAATATTACCACATTTTATCTCTCCCTTAGTGTTATTGATGTGTATGATAGTCAGGTATTGTTTGAGACGTATTGAAATACATTCATGTTTATGTGACAATTGACTGTGCTCTCCCAGCAGGTAAATACATAGAGAAACAGGAGCACAATCATCCTGAATTGTATCTCCAGATTAGCTTGAGGCACAGTGGAGCTCACTGCCACCTGCGTCTTTCATCCTGCGTTGCAATAGTTGCCACATACTGAGATAATACTACTGCGCAGGGAGACATTTTCTTTCTCCTCTTTCTTTGTGCTTTCTCTCTTTGTCTTTGCTCAGAATAATAGATCTCCAGCCAGTAGAGTTGCTTTTTTTCGTCTTAGTGTGCATCTGATGGCTAGATGCAATACAAACATAACTGACTCTTACTTTACAAGTACATGTGTATACAGTATACCACGAGCCGTGTCTGAAATGCCATGCTCTTGGGAGAGGGAAGCTATCCACATATAAGAAATGAATGAGGTAATGTGCTGGGAGGTAATGGGTTTATGCAACACACTGGAACAGAGAACCTCATTAGGAAACGGGAGCTTTAACCCCAGAGCTGCTTCCCTTTACTCTCTTTGTCATAGCAGACTGGTGGAAGCCAGGCCCATTTCAGGACGTGGAATTCAATAGTGGTAATCTTTGCACAGAGGTGCAGGTGAGTTACTTTACGTATGAAATGTATCTCTTCACACAACAAACCAGCCACGTAGCTTCCACTAGCAATGGAGCACAATCAATAGGAAAGCACTCAGGATTAATACCAAATAATGTGTCATGTTCACTCTGTAGATGAGTCAAATGCAGCAGTAACTCGAATCAAAAACCTAACAATAAATGGATTGCTGTGTTGAATCGTGAAGTGCAAAAGGTGGTTTAACTAGTCCTGAAATCAGTCTCTCATGTCAAAGTCATTTTTTTAATTTAGTTTTAAGTATTCACCAAGGCTGATAGAATGTGTCTTGCAATGCACTAACAATCCAGTATATTAAAAATACACATAAAGCAGTTATCAATGTCATGTGATGCAATATGATTCACCCCAGTTGCACCTTCACTACTGCTCAATTCATGTCATTTGTAAGTTATGTGGTTCAATTAACTAGTGAAGTGTAATTTTGACACCCTTGAAACATGAACTGTAGGAAACAGCATCCTTCATATTAGTTAGTATTTCACACAGCAGGTAGCAGAGGAATGGACATCAACACAGCAACTCAAACTCATCTGGGTTCAAATAAGGCCAATGTGAAGAGAGATGACAAAAAGTGAGCATCAGAAAATGTTTATCATGAGCTTATAGCAGCTCATGCTGACTGACAGCGGCATCCCTGTTCTGGACTCAGGGACAGCATCAACAAGGGAAATATTTCACAGGTTTGAAGTGGATTTTGTTGTACAGTGTGAGTAGTGTTTTGTTCATAGCTGTACACAGAATGGGGAAAAAAAAAGGATGGGCAGTGTGCCATATAGGCTGTTATCACACATCACTGGACAGCACATCAGCTGACTGAAGTGTGCTGCAGTATGTGCACACTTCCCTCAGTGATGGTGTCAGCATTATAACCCAGTGAATAACATGCTTCGATCATGTTGTGTTTGTATGATTGAGACATAGTTTGGGGTTTGTCTCGCTCTGCAGTGGTAGGATTTGCTTGGCAGGCAGGCAGACATCACCAGGTTTCTGGCCCGCGTGAAGGCAGAGTTTCCGGTCTATTTCCAGCGCTGCATGTTCATTCTAGGTGACTGGGGGGACTGTGTGTCATTAAAGGCCCGTCCTCTGCCTCTACCCAAGTGTGAAATGCTGCGCCTTGGAGAGGCTGGTCTGCTTTTGTTTGTTCGACTAGTTTGTCGCTGCTCAGAAATCCTGGACAGAAGGTTAGAGCTGTTTTAAAGGTCAAGAACATTCTGTTTTAATTCAATATTTTGCTGGATATTATGTATTTGTTTTGTACAAACTACTTCCTGGTATATTCTGAAAATATCCAAACATTGCATCCAACAAAAAAAGTAATTTTGCTTGTTTAAAAAATACATTATATAAAATAAAATACAGTTTGCTTCTTTACTGTCAGAATAGAGCAATGAGTCTATTGGGACATATCACCATAACAATAAAGCCACCCAATTACCCCCTTGTTGACAGTTTCCAAACCATTTTATAGTTGATTCAAAGATATAAAACTTTATTGGATAAAATAGATAAGGGACGGAGCATGTATGGTTTTCTTGGCTCTGGTTTATACAGTCCACATTATAGGTCCTTCATGACATTTAAAACTTTATTGGACAGGACTTAGAAATCTGGGGGCAGTATATAAAATGAGGAATTTATTAGAGTTTGTGGCCTTTCGTGTAGGTTGTGTTTGAAATATTGTATAGACAGACAGATGAGCTCAGGCTGTGTGGGTTTAATGCTGCAGTCAGTCAGTAATGATGTGCCATAAAGAGCAGGTAACAGATGCTGAAATAAACGGAACATGATATATCAATATTTAGCATAACAGATGTGATGTGGCATTTTATAATGCCAATAATCCCCAACTGGCCCCGTAAGTCAGTAGCAGCTGAGTGATTAGTACATTTAACTGTGGAATAGTTCTGAGCTGGCTTTCTGATGTTTATTATTTTAGTTTATCAGATACACAGGATTTTTATTTGTATTTTAGAGCTGTCTTGTAATCATGCACTGAGCTGAGATGTACATGTCCTGCACAGAGATATGTGTTGTTCTAGACATGGACTATAAAAGCTCCATGTTAGCAGGCTTTTTTTTTTCCTTGAGGCAGGTGCGCATCCTCAGCCACGAGAGCAGAATTTAAAAGGAGTTGGGGAGGTAGGCTCTGCAGGGAAACCAAAGTAGGAAGTCAATAAGGCCTGAATCTTTTATGAAGGCAGAGGTATTCAGATCACAGCTCTGCCGACAGAAAGAGCAGCCTGCTGCTTATATGAGGAGACAGAGAGTAGTAGAGGGTCTAAATCTCTCCCAGATTTACCTCAATCCTCATTAAGGCAGGGGCTGCTCCAAGTTCTACCTCGTAGCACATAGTGAAAGAAAGGTAAAAATGTGTGTATAGTGTTTTGACAATGCGCTCTTTAAATTGTGAGAATTAAATGTAGAGATTTCTACATCATGCAGGAAATGTATATTTAGAATTTGTCAGTGGATTTAAAGGATATTTCCAAAAGATTTGTTACATCTTCAATTATGGGTCTTATTTTCATGGTTTCATCTATTATATTACTATCCTGGCCATAAAAGTGCAAGCCATACCTAGTTCCAAAAAGTACACAAAACAAAACCTCATGTTTCCCTTTTACACGACCAGTCCTAAATGTAGTCTTCAAAGTCCAATAGTGTTATTTGGTTGTTAACAGAAGAAAAGTACCCGATCCTAATGAGGCAATGAGTGGTTGATTAGTTTTCCTCATTTTGCTCTGAAAGATTTTTGGGTTTTTTAATGGAGCAAGTTCCAGACACTGCTGGAGACGCTACCTTGCTCCAGATACCATCCTTTAATTTGAGACCAGAATTGTCCTGGTTTTTCCTTTCAGGGATTATTTATAGGAGGTTTATTAGGGTTTCCATGGTTGTCACCTGCTTTTCTGTACTTATTTCCCTTTCTGTGATCATTTTGAACCCTTGATCTTTTGACCCCATTGAATAGAAACTTATATCACTGATCAACTGCTACAAGAAATGAAAAAACTCAAGTGCAAAATGTTTTATCTATTTCATATGAACCTTAATTGTTGGTATTTCTGTCTAGATGTATACAAATCTCAAAAGGGACATGACATTAAGTGTGCCTATACAGTAGGTTTCTCACAGTCAATCGTATTTTAAGAAAAAACTGCTGGCTGTCATATGCAACCAATGAACATTAACCTGTGGGGTTTGTCTGCTTGTCTGCTCCTGTTTCGTGCCCTGTCAGATTTTTACATTGATGTTGCTGTATTCCCAAAATGCAGTAATTAATTTGATGAATGCAGTGTAGTAGTGCAAAGTCCAATATATTCTTATTAGAATCTTTAACACTGAAATATATCTATTTGTTCATACTGCCAGTTGTGTTTTCATTGTACACACTACAGTGTTCACCCTCCTCATCATCTCTTATGTTTGCTGTCCTCACTTCACTCATACTTTTTTTCAGTTGGAAGACAAAGCAGCCGAATGGGTCTTGTTTACTGAGGATGCGTTTAGGGAAATTTCAGGATGTTATAGATTAGAGAGCATATGAGAACTGATGTTTTGTGAAGCATCAGTTGAGGAATGGCTCATGATTGAGAACTGAGAATAGCTCATCAGAGTCTAATCAAATTAATGTATACTTAATGCTGCCAAGATCGAATTTAGTGTGTGGGCGAAAGGCACAAAATGGCATGGGATGAAAAGGGAAAATATTAATTTGAGTGGGAAACAAATATCCAGCAGGGCTTTAATAGATTCCTGGAAATGTAACATTGAAGCTGCCCTGCTTATTCATGATATCGCCTGAGCGCACAGGAAGGAGCAGGTGCAGCATTGCAGAAAGGTCGAGGTTGGTCTTTGTGAATGTTGGCCAGCTACACCACGGCAGGGAGATGTCCACAATAACAGACCTTTTTTATGTCCTCTTTCTCTCCCAGCGATGCTCCGCTGGCTCTCATTGCAATTAAAACCAAGTGTCCATCAGAGGCTATCTCTGCTCTGTGTGGCCCATATGTTTGGGTGCTGATAGAGCGTGGATTACTCTGTTTGGGACACAGATAACAGGCTGTTTATAACCTTGGCAGAGTCTGGGGCCTAATCTGGCAGGAGCATATTTCCCCTTGCTCCCCGATAAAGGCCTGTTAGCAGCTTTATCACACGGGCAGATAGAAGTCGAGCCAGAGCGAGACGAGTACAGCGCTGAGCCCAATCTGGCACCACACACGGTTCTGCTGCTTTATTTTTAGAAGCCTTGTCACACAAACCCCTCCAATACACACTCACATACACACATACACTCACAAACAGCAAACCCCACTCCTTGTCAGAAAGAGCAATTAATTTCTACATCTGCCTTCTCGGGCAACACAAGGACCAACAAACAAATTAAAAGGACAATGTCCCCATTCATCATTATAGCATGAGGAGCTGCTGTGTGCCTGGGCATGTGAAAAGAAACAAGGAGAGAGATGGAGGCCATTCTCTCTTCTACATGTCATCATGTTTGGTTATAGTTTGTTATATATAATGTAGAACCTAAATGCAATTAGCCAGCACCTGCAGGAGACCTAGAAAACAGAGCATTCGCAGGCTGCTGCTGCTGCTATGTTTACGAAAGCTATTCTTCTTTTGTATCATTAACAGTATGAATGAGCGTCTCAGTTTATTTGTGAGAAAAAAAACACAGTAGACTAAATAGGTGGAAGATTTTATAGCTGTTTTCTTGCTTATACCTCTGAGTTGCTCTGGGATATGTGTGAGCCTGCTCTGCTATTCTCTGTATCCCCATCTTGATGGCTCTGCGTAGGCACAATTAGAGAGAGCGCTCCTTTCACAGCCAGAGAAAATTGTCGTCCTCTTTAAATTGCTTTGCTGCAGCCTAAAGAAGATCTCTTGTTACCCTCTCATTCAGTCTTTCTCGCAGCCGCTCTCCCCCTCTTTCAGGAAAATTGCTTTCTCGCAATCAACAGATTGCTTGCTGCACTTAGGGGTAAATACAGGTAGACTAGAGCATTAGCATAACATTATTCAGACAAGTGTCAACCTCTAGGCAGTTAGCGCTGCATCTAAGCTCAGTGTGAGGTGAAATGAAGTGCTACAGAGTTGGAGAAGCTGCTGCTGCTGCTGTGGCAGGGATTTTCAGAGAGAAACTAGAATTGGCCAAAAGTGTAAGAGTAAGAAAAAATTACAGTACTTCAACATTTTTGCACTTAAAAAGAAAAAAAAACACATCTTAAAGGAATTCAGGCATTGAAATATGAGCCGTTTGACAGCAGATCTTGCTTCAAGGTGACTTAACGTGTATAGTTTACTCCCTTTCAGGCTTGTGGAGGAGTCAGATCCTGGACTCTCTGGAGGTCTTGCAGCATGTAGGTCAGACTGGCCTCATCATCTGACTGCAAACCATGCAGGATAGGCTAGATGGGAAACGGCTTTATTAGTGCTGCGGTGATATATGGCCGAGTGACACTAGACTGAAAACAGAGCGTTATGTGGAGTGTTGGGCCAGTCCTTCGAACTCCTACAAAAAAATCGTAATGCTTTTTCACTCATGTCAGTTAGCTCATATTAACCTCACAAGCATGAGTCTAATTAAGTTTCCTCATTGAAGCTTAGCACCACTCCTCCTCGTCGCGTACGATTCGTCCTTGGGGATAGGCTGTGAAGTGCAGCAGGCGCGATCTTTCACCGGGGGAGACACCCTCTCTATCCTCCTCCATTACTCCACCCTTTTCTCTTTTCTTTCTTGATTGACAACAGGGGTTCCTTCTGACCTACATTTGCATCTGCTCCCTGACCCAAATAAAAACCACGTAATGAGCCGCTCAACCATTTTTTGAGTCCTTCACAGTGAACTTGAGTGTGATTTTTGTCCTGGCTACAGGGGGGTGTTTAGCAGGGCTTGCTATAGCAGTGTCCCCAGGGCTTTGTGTCTGGAGCTGGAGGGCTACACAAAGACAGTGTCCCCTCCAGACGCCTGCCTGCATGGCCACCCAGGCCATTCTAGGTCATCTGATTACTCCTCACTCTGATTACTAATCAGGGACTTGTGATAATGTCATATCACAGATACACAGAGACCAACTCATCATGCAGATTTTAATCTTATTTGTCAGGTGCTATGTCATCAGTTTTCCTGAAGTGTCTCCCCAAATATGGCAATAATGCTAAAATCCTTTCAGAGTCATAGCTATGCACAGGCTGTAATGTAATCTGACTGTGCAATGAGCCTGTTATTGTTTCCTCCCTAACACCAGGAACAGTCAGCAGAGGCAGCAGCTTGTACACAAATAGAGAGAGAGAGAGATCCCCTGGGATCCCACTGTGGATTCCACGAGCGAGCGTGAAAGCCGTTTGGTGCTCTCAAGACATGTAGCGTTTGTTAGTGCAGCAGCCATCACAGCAAACCTGTCTGATAAACACAAGCATCACCCTGGAAATATGAGCAGCTTCTTGATAAAGCTACTTTGACAAAAATAACACATTAAAGTGTACTTAGAGAACAAATCGCCCTTTCTGTTCTTTCACAACACTGTCAGATCGTATATGTGGGATTTAACAATGCTTCACATTGTTGGACAAGTTCAGAACATTGTAAAATTCATGCACCTCATTGTAGACATCATACGCGCACACGCGCGCACACACACACACACACACACAGACTATACATACTGTAGGAAGGAGACTGAATTTCAGCTCAAGCAGCAATATAAATTTAGACTCACAGGAACAACTCTGGAACATGTTTCCTGGTTTCATTTCCTGTCTCTTCACTGTGGCATTTTCTCTTATCAGCATGTGTGATATTATATGAATAATCTAATATTCTCACAGCTTTTTGCAGCTTTCATAATGGCAATTTTCCATGTTCCTGATTTTGATGAACATCCTCGTCACTGGAAGTGTTACAGTTATGTGAGATAAAAGCGGTCCCTTTTGAGGGAGAAAGGGGGGTGGGGGGACATATTCACCTAGAAATTGCCTTGCTTTTCATTCATTTCACTCTTGCTTTAGTCTACCTCATTTCAGATAATATTGCTCCCATCTGTGCTGAACAATCAGAAAGGGAAGCTTTTCTAGTGGCTGCATTAGATGGCCTTTCATTTTCCTTGGGCCTGCAATAATAATGACATAATGTCATGCACAAGCCTCTGCAGTGCTCTTCTCTCTGTCTCTTGCTGTGGATTCACACTCGAGCAGCTTTTCTGTTCCTGATATGTAAAATACCAAATCCTATTATTTCTACGGCTAAATAACACCAGTCCCAAAGGCGCTGTGTGATGTTTTAATGAGAGCCCTGATTCCCGATGCTCAACGCTGTCTTCTCTGCATTTCCTTAAACTGCCAAGTAAGAGACCCATTAATAATTCAGCTCATTAAAGTGTGTAATTAATCTGGGGATGTGTAACAGGGAGAGACTGGGGCGCAGGGAGGAAACTCTCCAGGGGGGCACAAGAGAAACATTGGGCTAAGAGACACAGCACACCCGCTGTGATGGAACCAGTTCCCCGGCACAAAACCAGTCCTCCTGCATCATTTATCTGGCAGGAAAAAGCTACTGAGAAACACCGCTGCCGCTGCTGCTGTTGCTGCTGCTGCTGCTGCTTCTACGCACCGGGACATCTTCAGGCAACTCAGCCAATCAACTATGCAGCACAGTTACACAGGGCGCTGGAACTGTGTGTGTGTGAGTGTGTCCTTGTGGATGTAGGGGATGTGTTCTGGTGTCTGTTTACTGGAGATGTTGAAGGTCAGGTTCTGGGCTTCTTGGAAGGCTTTTATAGTCAGCAAAGACTTCCTGAAAAATAGAGTTTAGTTTTAGTCTCAAAAATCCTATAGTGAAATGATTTTATGTCAAGAAAGTATTGTTACACTCCAACATGCATGGGAAACAAGGATGTAGTGTACAAATTGTATGAAAATTAATTATAAATTCATCTCCAAGTTTTTAATGGAATGCTTACTGCTTAAGTGACACCAAAGTACTTATTACTGATATATTATTATCTGCACATACAGAGTGTTGATTATCAGTATTGATTAATTGCTGTACCATAAAGGCCAAAGATATGTTTGAGATAATTTGCCATTACTGTGCGTCCACCAGAAAACACTGATAAATGTACTTTCAACTGGTCACATCTGGTATAATATTTACATCTATAAAATGATAATGCTCTTACTCATTAAAAATGTCTTCTTAATTACTTATGTAAAAAATGACATTAGCCAATCAGATTTTTCAATCTCAATATCAGTGCAGACAATCAGTTAAGTTCTCTCTGTTTGAGAGGACTTTTTTTGTTATAGATGTAATTGCATGTCCTCACGAAAAAAAAGGTTTACGTCAATGTGACTACTCATTAATTACTCTACTGATTGTATTGTTATTTTTACTAACACTGAAAATGATGTTGTTGAATTGAATTAGAGGGCTGTGGTACCTTGATGGAGGTATGCATAACTGGCATCATACCAGGTTTCATGAAAATCAGTGCAGAAAGTTTTGTATAATCCTGTGCACAGAAAGAAATAAACAACACCACTAACAGAAAGACACTGTGATTACATAACATATCTGCACATTATATGGATTTACATACATTTCTGTCAGTAATAAAACGATGTAGTAATTTTAGGAACATATATATTCTAGTATTTATGTCCTTAAGAGGTACTATCTGAATGTACACACTGCTTCATAAAGCAAACCTTCAAACAAAACACTTGAGAGGAGTACTCTGTTGTTTGCTTTCAGATGTTTCAGGTAGACCTCGGTAAACAGTGGCATTCACACTCAGCATGCCTGCTGCCACTCACGAGCCCTCAGCTGCTCCAGATGTGGCTTAATTTACTGCGACTTGGCTAATCATGGTGATTAAGGATTAATTACTGTTAATCACTTTTACATAAACTGGTTGGCAGTAGGAGAGCTGCGCGCTGTGAAAAATGCCACACAAGTGTGTTTAGTCACAGAGATGGAATGGGACGGTGCTGGAAGCCACCAGGCTTTGCAGTCGGATGTTTTCCCTGTGTTTGTTTTGGAGCTTTTTTACTCTTGAGCACACCAGTCAAAGGAAGTTAACCTCTAATAATCCTCTGCATCACTTAGTTAGTGCAAGGCCAATTTGTAATGTAGATTGGGTGAGTCCCAGCATTCCTTAATGGGATTCATTATGAATGTGTTGCTTGCTAACAGGAGCGACATTGTCAATATTCAGCGCAGCAGTCGGCTCCTACTGGCTGCAGCTAAACAGACACTGCTGGGCTGTGCGCTGGTCCTGCTACAGGAGATAAGAATGTGAAGGAGCATAACCACTGTGAGTTCCATTAACACAGACTGACAAAGGAATCACAGGGACATCAGGGGGTCCGGGATGAGGCTGACAACAAAGCCACTGCTCTGTGCCCATAACCCCCCTCCCCCCCACACAAGCTGAGGGTGGCAGTGTGGTCACCTTCCCTCCTTGGCCTGGTTTCACACTGTGACATGCTCGTCTGCTCTCCTGAAGGAATGGCTTTAATAAGGTAGAGCAGATCAAGGCGACTGTTAATGACATGGCAGACCCAGTCAACACACTGCCCGAGGCTGTGGATGGCCCTGGTCTGGTGCATGCTGCCGGACGCTTGCTATCTCATGTGGGACACATACAGGACACTTGCATGGAAGCTCTTAAACTGCTACCCATCCTCTATGTGAGCTCAGAAGCTGCACAGTGAATTGAACCCAGCCCCACTTCACTGACGGGTCACCACGTTGCAATTTAATCACATAAACAAAGCTCTGGAGTTTATTATCGACTAAACTAAAACAGTGAAGCTGGAATAAAAAAAAACATGGCAAAGTACTTGGTTTTATACAGCTCTGTTGTCAGTCAAATATGGCTGGCAAGAACTGATAAGCATTACAAAGTATCTGCTTCATCCATACTGATACAGATCTTTAAACTTTTTGTTAAGCTATTAAGTCTTAAATGTTCTGCATAAGTGTTTTGATTCCCATAAACACAACTGATTTTAAATGAAAATTTTTCATGTAAAAAGAAGGTTCACATTATGACGGCGGAAGGTTTTTTTTCGACTTGAAACTTTAACAGGGTTGTATTCTTTCTTCAGCCATTGGACTTTTCCACATTTTTTGTTGATGGTGCTCTTTACATTTTAGCACTTTTCTTCAATTACATTTTAAGAACTAATTTTATCAGAATGCATTGAACTGAAAACCCTTTTAAATACATGTCCCATCACCAGAATACTTAATCCTAGTCTAGGATCAAAAGTGAAAAAGATTCTAGTGGGGATTTTTTTTCTCTTTTTTTTTATGATGCTTAAGTCTTATTCCTTTAAAACAGTTTGCTCTTTGTGGCTCTGCAGACAGAGCCTCAGGCTGCTGGTGCTGCTTTATCTTCACTCTGACTTGCAGTGAGATTAGGTCAAGCATGCTATTCTTTAAAGTTTTTTTTTTTTTTTTTAAGTGCAGAACAGAATAGAATAATTCAAAGTGTTTCTTGTGTAAATTCTAATTGGAAACCCATGTCCTTTGTGGAAAGACTACATCGTCATTAGTAGCCCTAATGTTGAGAGTGTGAGAGTTCTTCTTTCCTCTCTGAGCTGGTGCTCATGGAGCAGAGGGTCCACACAGAGGATGAGAAGGCAGCGAAGAGCTTTAATGTGAAGCCTGTCAGCTCTACCCACCCCCTCAGTTTTCACCTTCTGAAGAGCACAGGGCCTTATCGGTTTAATTGACTCTTTATCTTTTTGTTAATTTCCTTTTTAGTGTATTAGCACCAGTTCTGCCTTTTGATATGTCATTTTACATTGGCTTTTGTGTGACTACAGGAAACGGCTGTATATATTACCATATTTCATATTTAAAAAAATCTTTTTAATAGCACTGTTACAGAGCTCAGTTGCTTCTTAATTTTCTTCTTTGTTCATTAACCTTCATGATATTGTTTGTTAACCTTTCACCACTGAAATTAATTGCGTGACTCTGTGCTTGTGCTCTGAAAGTAAAACCATTTTTCCCTTTATACATTCCAAAGCTCTTTTTATGCATATGTAAGTGAAGTATAATGTTATATTGCTGGCAGAATCTTAGAGGCTTGAGTCTTTACAAAGGCAAACAGAGGGGACTTAAGGAGAGCTGGATTTAACAGTTTGATGCCTGTCGTCTTCCTCCTGGTGTATGTTGGTTCTCTTTCCATTCCAGTACACTTGCGACTGTATAATGAATTATGCCGATGTTGAATTAGCATGTAGCTGTCGCTTCGGCTCTGGTGCCTGCCTTGTGACAGGACCACCGTAGCACAGTCTGGCGTCGAGAGAGGGGGCTTCTACTGTGATTTATTAACTGCTGAAGCCACAATGAAGTGTGCCCACTGATGCACCAATGCAAACAAATAGGGCCAGTGCTGTCACTGTAAATTCAAGAAGACAGGCCGACCACAGCCTGACCAGAAAGGGTTAATTATGCAAAAACATTTGGCTTTCACCATACACTCTAGACTGTTTTTAAGGATGATTACATCATGCCTCTATTTGCTGAGAGGTATGACAATGACATGATGAATATCCTTGTACATTTTTTCATCATATTTGTTATGTCTCTGACATACTATTTATTTATTTCAGTAATTTACATATATCGCAATTTACATATATCGCAATTTACATATATCGCAATTTTAAAAAATCAGTTAAAAGCATTCATTTTACTGTTGCATTGTCTAGGAATCACCTTTTGAAATGGACAAAAGTTCTGCTTAAGGTCTAAGTGTCCATACATAACACAGTTGTGTCTATTTTCAGGAAAATGTACCTTCTTCACTAAAAATGTGTCCAGTGAAGAGTAAAGTAACAACTGATGGTGATGCACTTGTTAGAGATAATTAATAATAGGATATAACTGATGCTTTCATATAAGAGATGCCCACATATACATTAAAACACTAAATAACATTGATTATTGTTATTGTTGTTGTCCTTCATTTTTCTCCTTTTATATGTTAAATATGAGAAGCTTTCTACTACTTTCAGATATTGTTTATTAACACAAAACAGCACAAACAGGACCAACCTTAATTTTGAGGAAGTAGACATGTATTTTTTTAATAGATAGTTCGCTGTTGCTTCTCTCAGTGCTGCTACAAACACAAGTCATGACTTCTAATTCACCAGAGGATTTATTTTTCTACCATAAAATACCTGCTTGTAACATATGAAAGCTATATTAAGATGTGCATAATTTACATATTCCCTAGCATTGTTCACCAGCTAATATGAAAACATCACAGGATGTCACTTGAAATGCTTGTGCTCCTTCACTTTCTAATCTAAGTGCTCTTAGAAATGTCAAGCTCGGCACTGTTGACCTGCCTGGACATGCTGTCACCTGACCGGCATTGCATATCACTTTTGACTGTCTCCCTTTGCGCTGCTGTCTGTGACATAACACTGCAGATCACATTTCAGCATCTGGGTACAGAACAGAGGGCCTCAAAAGGTGTCCACAAGTTTCAACCAAGGCACCCAGTCTCTGTCAGGGACATTTATTTTTGACCATCCATCTCACTAACTGTGACAGAATGGCCCAACATCATTAATTAAACATCAGGCTTTCCCCCAATCACCCCATCGCAATGACAGGCTGCTATGCCAACAGTCCCTGTCGACATGCCTTCGAAATCTAGAAGGGGATTACATATGGTAATGGTTTTTGACAGCCTGCCATTTGCCTCTGTTAATCTGATAGGATAAGATATCTGGACTGCAGAGCATGGTGTGCTGTAACTCTTTGAGAGTGATATTGTTATGCTGTAGGAAAAAAAAAGAAGAAAAAACAGAATAATTTTAAAGATGCAAGCAGTGTCCTGGAAGAAATTGTAATCCCCTGACAAGCTTTTGATAAAATCCTAAATATTGTCAGTGACTCAAAAGTGTATTTTTAGGCTTGAATCTATCTTTTATTTCCTGTCAATTACAATATTTTTTCAAATTTCCAAATCTTGTCATGCATTCTGAGATGATACAACAATCTCTACTAAACTATCGCAGTGATAACATTCCTCCAAAAAAGCTAGGTATGACAAGGATTTGGAGTTTGAATTTCATAGATTGTGCTTCTGCTCCTGGATTCAATACCAAAATGATGAAGAAAAATTGGTAGAATGTTTACATAACATAAATGTGCTTTTAATTACCTAGTATATAGGCAATACATTGCATTAAAAATACAAAGAATATTTAAACATCAACAGAGCAGACAAGCTACATTCACTGGCCAATTTATTAAATGCATGCTGTTCAGAAAAGATATACCTAATACATTGGCCAGTGAGCGTATTTGTGTGTTCTTGTGGTAAACAAATATTTCCTCATTTTGTCCTGCCTCGTGCTGCTCAATATGTGTGTTTCCCACACTTAGACTTTATCTGTGGATATTAACGATTGCCAAAGTACATTTGGCAACCCATTTTAAAAATGTTTTATTTTTCTATCAATCCAAGAAAATGGCGCCCCCTTATCTTTGGCAGCTTGTTTTTGTTCCTAAAGTCAAGTCACACTTTTTCACCATTTAGTGCAGCCTATCTTTCACACCATCATTATGTTACCCATGCATCCTCGCATCTGATCTAAACTCATTTTTATGGGTAACTGGTACTTTGCATTATGTTGTTGGTTCTAATTTAGTACCAAGTTCACAGTTAAGACGCTGGCCTCCTATTTTTGTTTAGCATGGTTCATTCTCCTGCAGTTTTTTCTCAGGTCTTTGTTCAATTAAGATTCATGAAATTCAAAAATGATGTCTCTCACTTGCTAGTAGTTCAATTAATATTTTAATACCCACACCCATCTTTATATGAGGCTATGAGCCAATCTTCTGGAATGACTAATATATGGGGTACAGAAAATGTTACACATGTGCTCGCTGAAAACAAGCAACGAGGGGGGGGGGGTTTAGGCAAGCTGCTCTCCCCAAATAGGGACGTAAATCATCTCTGAGCATGATATTCCAAGCTTATCCTCAAAGAGCAAAAGCTTCTTCGCTCAGCTGTGTAGAAATGAAATAAATATTTCCAGATAAATGACCAGACAGTTAAACATCCACCCCTCCAAAAGCCAATTGCTCGGGGCTTTTATTAAATATCGATTTGATTTGTAAAAGGCCAGATGTTTCGGGGTTAAATAAATGTCATGTTCTCCAATTTCAGTTTACTTTGCTTGTCTTCTCAGCCGGTGACATTTTGTCTCGCTGTATGTACACCCAAGCTGACCCAATCCATCCTTCCACATACGCACTTGCACACATGTAGATTGTGAAATCTCTTAACCATGTATTAGTAAATATATCAGCAATGAAAACCTTTTTTTTTTCATATTAGCACAAAATAAAGCAGAACAATAAAGCCTGGTGCACGCTTCCTTGTGAGAATTGCTTGTCAACAACAGGAGGGAGGAATAAGGCTTTGTCTGACAACAAGCCATCTTTGAAACGCCTCCAAGAGGGAAATGGCATCCATTAGAGACATACAGAAAATCTGCGCTCACTGAGGGGGGAGGGAGGGTCCAAATCACACAGTCAGATAATTGTTTATCCCTGGGAGAACCTTCAGTGTTTGTCTGCGGGTGGCTAAGTAAGTTCACCAGCACTATTGGACAGGGAGTGCCCAGCAGACCCAAGGCTCGAAAAACATTAGGATGAATCAATTAGGCTGCCATTAGCCAATAAAGTGGCCCTCACTGAATCGTGTAATTATGACCCACAGCAAAGCCAATTTTATGGAAGCACATTATCCTTTTCTTTTCTTTATTAATTTTATTTGTTTGAGATAATCCCTCCATGGTTTTAATTACGTGCTGTAGGTTCATTGTGGAATAAATAAATCATAATTTGTTTCCATGTGATATTTCACTTCCAACGAGCGCAGGTCTGAACTATTTCTACATATGCGCAAACTACCCAAGACAAGAGCTTGTTACCATCATGCCTGTCATCATTATAAGGATCACACTGATTATTCACTTAAATTGAAATGAACACCATCGCATCCTTCTCGTAGAATCCATATTAACCCCACTCGCTGCAAGTTCCCCTTCAGATTGTATGATAAGAGGCGGCAGGAAGAGCTCATATTATAGGCAGCAGCTACTTAGCTTGTTCCCAGCTCAGAGGACACTGTGTAAGTGTGACAATGTGCTGTCAATGAGGGATGACAGTACACAGCCAACATGGCGTAATGCATTGTTCCTTCCTGGGTCCCTCCTGACAGATGCTTTCCAAGACAGCTGGATCAGCAGCAAGAATGGAGCTGGGATCTGGGAGGAGAGGAGCACAAATGTGAGATGCAGCTGATTAGCAAGGGTATACACATGTCAACAAGCTAGGCCTGGGGATCATGTCAGAGTTTGAATTAATTGTCAGTTTATGGCACATTTGAACATGTTTACCTGTTCATTCTGCACATAAAACTCCTGCTAGAATCCAAAAGGTGTTGAATGTAGTCATTGGCTTCTTATTTCTTGATCACCTTTCTTACTCCACTCTCCTCCCCCCCCCCCCCCCCCCCCCCCCCCCCCCTTTCCCTTCTAAGAGATCTCCTAAGAAATGACCTTCTCTACATCAGCCGCTCTTATAAGACTGATGTTTGAGGGGTTTTAAGCCAAGTAAAATAAACACTTCACGAATGTTAAGATGAAGCTTGGCAGACATGAATCGAATCATTTTGTGGACTTGGGGAATTTTTATTTTCCATTTTCGTTTGACAGTCTAGACGCTTTATGAGTTCAGGAAGAAATGCGGCCTTGGGTTTTTTGGCATGGAAACACACTCCCTTCCATTTGTGTGCTAAGTAACAATGCTTAATATTTAGGGACATTTCTCCCTTCCTTTTTTGTTGAAGGGACATGAGTCTGGATATAGACTTTAAAGCTTGAAAAGAAACCATTACCATGTTCATAAATGGTCACTCCTGTCTGAAATATTGAATATAGCTCTGCACTGTACACCTTTTAAAACCTTCATCTTCAAAGTATGTACCGCAATGAGTTGTTTTCTTACTCAGAATTACTTCCAGAAAATGCAGCTCATTTCTCTCTACGGGATATTGTGGTGTGCTTTCATTTTAACACCTACTTTAGTTTGGTATTTATGAGGTGGTAACTATACAGAAAAAAAACCTGCTTCCCTGTACTGGTGAGTGTTCAGGAGCTGGGGGGGGGGGGGGGGGGGGGGGTTAGCGAGGGCCCTTTGCTGATGTACACTAACTAAAGAAGACAGGCGGGTTTAGAGTTTCTGATGGAGCAGGTTTGATCAGGTCATACCATGGGTGCTGTGGTCGTGGCACTGTGGAGGTAAGGTAGGGTGTGAAGCCATCCAAGATTTCCCTCTGAGCCCATCCATACATTACCAGAGTGATGAAGGAGTCTGGGTAATGAGACAGGATGTTTGTACAGTCCTGCCATCTCAGGAGACCCCAACACCATCACCACTACCGCTTCCACCTCCACTACTAGAACCACCACCCCCTCCCACACTCAGTCTACCTCCTGCTGAGCCCATGGCCTGAACCTCTGACCTCTCCCACTTGCCAACAGTTGCCATATTTGCATTTCCAGACCACTAAACGCGAGTGGCGGCAGAGAAGGGGGGTTACTCCCAAACACCTCCTCCTCTTCCTCCTCTGGTACAGCAGGCCCCATTCTCATCCCACTGACCCCCTGCCCAGGCCTTCCAACCCGGACAGCAGTCTGGGGTTAATGCACCAAGCACTCCCATTGTCTCCAAATTAATGAAGTGCTCCCTCCCTGTCCCTTCTCATTCAGTGACAATGAGACAAATGACAAGTGGTAACATTTTAAACGGCTATCGACACACAGGGCATGGAGTCATCAAGTCATATGTTTCTTATCACTGTAACCAAAGGCTTCTGTAATAATATTGCCTGCTGCTGTCAATGCACTTTCGGTATCCACTCAGGGATCAGTTTCGATCTTAGCGCCCCAGACTCCACACAAGAGGTGGTGTTTTATATTGAAATGGATGGTTCTCAGTCGGAGCCGTGTTTTCACCTCAGAAAATGGAAGGTGGGATTTTAAATACATAAAGAATGACAAGGGAGACCTCTAGTGGAAGACTCAGGCCCTGCATCTGTGGTTTAAAGTCACGCTGTTGTTGATGACACTTTTCAGTCTTAACATGGAACACTTATCATTGCAAGGCTGTTAGCTGGGAGACATTTTGTGACACATATTATTTTATCAGGTCAGTTTATAAATCAAAGCTCACGACAGATTTATCACTGGTTACTGCAGATTATCCTGTTTTGGTTTGTTTTGTGTACACACACATATATATATATATATATAAACAAAACAAAACATATACATTATTATATATTATATTATATCCCTTTATACCTCACACCAGCTAATGTAATGTATGTTTAAGAGGGTGTTTATGACCCATTCACTGTTCCAAAATCAATAGTTCAACAAAAAATATATAGATTTTTATTGATTTCAAAATAATTTGATGTTCTTTGACTGTTGTTCATTTTAACAGCATGTCATGCAGAAATATCACACCATTGAATAATGAGTGATTATAAGTCAGATGTTCACTGAAACTGTATAATGAGCATAGTTAAACATGACTGTATTATTTCAAAATACTCTAAAAATCCCCAAACTAACAGTGTATTAATTTACCATTTGGTACTGTTTAACATCCTCAAGCTGACACTTAGCTCTAAGCTAATTGGAGATGTAGATCTTAAAAACAAGCCGCAAATATATATTTATCCTAAAACCCTGCAGGGTTTTCTTTCAACATTTGGGCGCCATCACTTTTTAGCAAATGTCACCTAAGTAAGTTAATAATGCATTGCTTAAGGACTATTTTCAGCTGCGATTTAATAAAGTTTAGGCAGCAAAACAGTATCCTGTATGACATTTGGGTCGAGTATTTGTGGTTATTGCATTAAAGGAACAAGTTACAAAGGTTCTTTTGTCTATTTATAGTTTCAATTTCTAGTCATTATTTTTGCATTGTTGTGGTTTTGATGGTCTTAAGGAATTTGATGACAAGAAAAATCACATCCTTGCTCTATAAAAACAAGCATTGTAACACTTTATCTTACAGTATTTGTTTGGTTTGTAATGAAAAGGAAAACAATAAGTCATAGTTTTGATAGTGTTACTTCAGTGTGTACCCACAGAGGTTTACAGATGAACAAAAGCCACAGACTTCTCCAGCCTCTGCCTGTGTGGCTCTGCTGCACCATACTGCATCACTCACACTAAGTGGATGTGTGGGTGAAGCTCAGCGGAGTCTCTCTGTCAGCTATGCAGTCGGGCTACACAACTGACAGCTTGTTACAGTGCATCACGCCACCATAGGTGTGACCTTTATGACTGACCTTTGACCTTTTCCTGTCACTGTAGTGCTGAGTATCCGTGGCGCCCAGGAGGAGGAGCCCCCAGATCCCCAGCTCATGCGTTTGGACAACATGCTGCTGGCAGAGGGCGTATCTGGTCCAGAGAAAGGGGGCGGTTCGGCAGCGGCGGCGGCTGCAGCGGCGGCCTCAGGAGGAGCGGGGGCGGACAACTCGGCAGAACACTCTGACTACAGGGCCAAACTGTCCCAAATCAGACAGATCTACCACACAGAGCTGGAGAAGTACGAACAGGTGAGAACAGCTGGTGGGATACACAAACTGTTAACATTTTTATTTGCACAAAGCATAAAAAAATAAAACTTGACCTGTATCCACTATATTATCACTGTTTTGCTGAATCATAGTTACTCAGTACCAATATTTAAAGATCATTAAAGCATTTGTCCATCTTTCTAAATCTCTCGATATTTTAGCTTTAAATAGATATAAACACAAGACAGTTACAGTGGCTAATGTAATGCTTCAGACAATATCACAAGTTATTTTACCCCAGTATGTAACTGGTGCTTTTATTTATCTCATAGTCTGAAGCCACTTTATCCTCACTGGGGTCGCAGGGGTCACTGGGGGCCTAATCCAGCTACAATGGGTGAAGGCGGGGTACACCCTGTATGAGTCTCCAGTTCATCTCAGGGCTGAACATATATAGACAAACAATCACTCTCACATTCACACCTATGGACAATTTAGATTAGCCAATTAATAGGGGTGTGACAAGATCTCATGTGACGAGATCTCGTGAGATGTAATTTGGTGAGACTGCTCGTCATGTTAAAATTCTGTCTCATGAGATTTGTTATTCAGCAAGCAGCCAGAATGATGTTGGTAAACACAGGTATTACTATTGAGGACGCCCACACCACTTTCAAATCATTTGTTTGGCAGCATTTTGGGTTCCCGGCAGAATTTATAAATAGCAAGAGAATGAGTGATAAGACACGGACAATACGCAGACACTATATGAAAACAATGGCGTACAGCACAGCTAATACGAGCACAATGTAGAGACACCTAACGAAACACACAAACCACACAACGCTGACAAACACATTCGGACCTCAACTACCAGAGTCAAGCATCAGATTTGATTTTGAAAAAATGAGAAATATTTATTCATTCATTCATTCATTATCTGAACCCGCTTTATCCTCACTAGGGGCCTAATCCAGCTATAATGGGCGAAGGCGGGGTACACCCTGTATGAGACGCCAGTTCATCGCAGGACTGACATACATAGACAAACAATCACTCTAACATTCACACCTATGGCCAATTTTAGATTAACCAATTAACCTATCAGTGCATGTGTTTGGATGGTGGGAGGAAACCAGAGTGCCCGGCGAAAACCCACGCGGACACGGGGAGGACATGCAAACTCCACACAGAAAGGTCTGGTGTGGGATTCGAACCAGGGTCCTTCTTGCTGTGAGGCACAAGTGCTAACCACTGCTTAAACTTTTATAACATTTTATTTTAGTGACATGTCAGTGACATACTTGGTCAGGCTCTGTTTGCACTATTGACAGAGAAGAACTTTTTGTTTTGCACGTATTGTCTGCACTTGAAAAAATTAGAAATATATTATTTTATTTATTTTATTTTAACTTTTATAACATTTTAGTTTAGTTTCAATTTGTAGAGGTTCATTAAGAAGTTCATTGAAAGTTAACACTTACAGAGTTATAAAATCCATGTGCAACTCAGTTAAATAAAAGTCTGTTGTCTATTCATATAATTTATAATTTAGTTTTCTTAAAATCTCATCTCGGGAGCTGAGTGTCTCATCTCACCTCTACCAATTAACTTATCAGTGCATGTCGTTGTATGGTGAGAGGAAAACAGAGTACCTGGAGAAAACCCTTGCAGACACAGGGAGAACATGCAAACTCCACACAGAAAGGTCTGGTGTGGGATTCGAACGAGGGACCTTCTTGCTGCACCATCATACCACCCACTTTTATTTATGTATTTATTTATTGTATTAGTTTAATCTTCAAAACAATGTACCAATATAAATGGTCTCAGGTATTCTCAGACATCTTGATAGTGTTTAATGTCCACTGATTGGATGAAATAGTACAAAATTTTTCAATACCTTACACTCTTGTGTTGTTGTAGGAGACTTTTTTTTGACAATTTTAGGACAAGGAGATTGGGAGGATCTTTGTTTGCAGCAAACAGTATTCTAAAGAGAATATATGTCACTTTTGCTTAATACTAAAAAAAAACAAATTAGCCAATCACCTGAACACCTGAATACATCAATTTGATCATAACTCCCCAAAACCCAACAACACCAGGACAGGAGCAGAAGGCATGTACTTGGTCTGCCTCAAGTGATCAGCACGAAAATGGAAAAAAAGTGCAGAAGAAAGAAAGAAGTGAAGCAGATTTTTCTAACAAAAGTTCCTCCAGAACAATAGAGTTTGTTGTAAATCCTCTTGCAGGTTTATCTCCCATTGATTTTTTTGCGTAAAAATATATCTAATTGTCCTTCAAAACTGGAGACATTTTTCAAGTGATGTTTTTGTCACTGGAACCTTTATAGGTGTCCACCAGTATTTGAATTAGATGAGAGGTAGTCTGTCACAGAACATGTATTTCCTTTCCAAAGTGATCCTGAAGCTGGAAATAACAACAAAAAAAAAAGTCATGTTTACAAAGTCCAGTAACTGGTATATTTTAAGGTAAGGATTTAAATTTAAGTAATTCAAAAGAAGCTGCACTGCTGTGTGCTGTTACTGTACAGTAAATAGCATGAGCCAAATAATCCACAGTATGCGGATTTCCCATAATGCAACAAGGTAATATATCTCCACTTAGTAAACTCCTAAAGCTCTGAAGAATTCTGGTGAAATCAGGGTTTCGGTCGTTTAATTTGTGCTGATGCTTAATCTGTCGAGAATTCTTTGAAATGTATTTGTGATGTCAGAAAATAGAACAGGGTCTTATGAAACATAACATCTAATTATTTGAATAAACAATATCTAAAATTCTACATCTGTCTGTTGGCAATGACATAAAACTGGGGGAAATGTTGACTTCTAATGCCAGTGTTATTAATGATTATCAAAGCTGTGGTGGTTACTCATCCTCTAACTTATTATCCATCAGTGGTTGTCAACAAAGCTCCTCCAAAGCCTCATATAACAGTAACCAAAACATTTTATAACATGGCTGGTTCAAGTAACTATTACAAAATGAATGTTATTTATGCATTCTAGTGGGATTTTTCCCTGACTACTCCTTTAAAGAGCACAACATCAAAGTAAAGGAGAGTCAAAACACAGTAAACCCCAGAATAGTCAAACACGTGCAGTATGTTTGATGTTTCTGTGTGAATGTGGCAGTGTGTTGTTTAATGCTATTGGAGGGGGATGATTTCCTCTTATTGCCTTGATGGCCGATGCAGTCATGACAATAGCTTCCCTTTCAGATGAATGTGAGTAAGACAGATGAACACGCAGATAGACAGACACAGACAAAGCCTGACACGGCTAAATCCAGAGAGAGAGCGACAGGGAAGAGGGGAAATAAAGGAGAGGAGACAGTATGAGACAGAGAGTCGGAGTGTAATATTGTGGCAGATTCACGCCTGGTGTCACACAGGGGGGATGAATGAAACGTCGTGGCATGTTCGTCTCTCAGGGTGGCTATGCTGTGAAAGTGTGTGTCTGAGAGGAGAACAGCTGTCATTGGTTCCTCTCAACACACTGCCATCACCACTTCAGTTAAATATGAAATATATCAGCGCTTATATTCCCTCTTGGCTCTGTGAGAAAGCTCGCCCTGAACCACATTAAGCAAAGCTGGATTTGCTTTTGATTATTATTTTGGATGGTGGGTGCTCTGTTCATTCCGAATACGAGCAGATGTTTCTGTGGAACAGTCAATGTGATAAGACCATATAAAATGAAAGCCTTATTCAGTTTTTTATTGACCCTGGGGGGGGTGGTGTTACTAGTACACTCTGATTTATTCTGGTGTGTGTCCTTCCTACAGGCATGCAATGAGTTCACCACACATGTGATGAACCTGTTGAGGGAGCAGTCACGCACGCGGCCAATTTCACCCAAAGAGATCGAGCGTATGGTGAACATCATCCACCGCAAGTTCAGCTCCATCCAGATGCAGCTCAAGCAGAGCACCTGTGAGGCCGTCATGATCCTGCGCTCCCGCTTCCTCGATGCCAGGTGTGGGTCCTTGTGTATGTTTGTGTGTGTGTGTGTGTGTGTGTGTGTGTGTGTGCCTGTTTTTACATTTCATACACTACCACACTCTGTGCTGAAAATCACCTTCCAGTGTAACAACACTGCAAACCTCATCATGTGCTTCCCCCCAGCCTGATATCCATATGAATGGGTGATGTAGGAGGCCTATCATGCTATAAACATGCTGTAACACATGCTGTTTTGTTGCTTACCACACATGCTGGGCTGATTTTGCATCTATGGATGCCATTTGGACCAGCATACCCAGCAACACTGGCCAATAAGAGTTTCCTGTGTGCTCCATCACACTAACTGTTTCCCTTTTTTAATGTAATCGCTTGTTCCTTTTGATGCGTGCTCCGGATTTGCATACATTTCTCCAAGGATAAATCTCACTCAAAGTCTGAGTCGGAGGCATAACATTTAAATGAGGCATGCGCTGCCTTACAAAGCTCCCTATCTATTCTCTTGCAAATGATTGTGGTGGTGCAGCGAGGGGAAGGGAAAGGGAGAGTAAGCTTTCACTGGTTGAGAGGCACTGCCATGCTCAGCTCCACTGATTAATCTACTGGCTGTTGGGGCCCATGCTGTGCACATTTACATATTCTCAAGCAGGATTTTAGAGTGTGGGACAGAGATTTTAGAACAAATCTCCTCACCGGTAGATACATGGAAAGAGGTTTTACAGGGTTCCCCTCCAGCTTATGTAAAGCCCTCTTTAGATGTGGCACATGTAGACACGACCTGATCAGTGCAGGAGGTACAGGGTCACTCAGCTCATGTGATTCTTGACCCAGGGCTTTTTTTTTTTTTAACTATACTCTGATTCATGTCATAAAAATATTCCCCTATCTTTTAATATATAGTTGACTTTTGAAACTTAGAAAAAATGAAGGTAGATATTACCTTAATAATTGTGGCTCTCATTGTGATAATGTCACTACTGCTTATCTTAATGTAGTTGTTCTTAAACAGAGTCATATTCTGGTCTTATAAAGTTTCTGAAACAAACTTGAGAGTTTCTATGGGGCAGCTTTTTAGAAAGTATAATGTAATAATAATAATAAGGATAAGATAGGTTTTTGGAGAAAAAAATAAACACATTTAAAGGCAATTTGTCATATTACGTTTAAAGCATTTAAGCAATAAATTATCAACAGAGGCTGAAGTAATAATGTTATGTCTCGTAGCATTTAACACCTCAAATTCTGTTGATATTCATCATTGACATGACATTTGGACAGTTAGTTATGTAGTAAAAACCTTACTAATGTAAGTCTGTTGTATAAAACCAGGTATTTCACATTGACAATGGTTAGAGTGTGTCCTCCTGATATGACAGATTAGAAACAAGTCTAGATTCATGACTGTAATATTATTAATGCTCTGGTCAGGACTACTTTCTGCCATCAGCAGTGAAACTAACCTCCTACTAATGCTGCCATACCCAGACTGGTTTTATTTAAAAACACAGATTTTTGGCCTGACTTTCTGTCATTTGGGGTTGATCTTTCTCCATCTGTGGTTTCAGACAGCACTTTTTGGAAAGATTTGTTTCCCAGCTGTCTCTCGTCTACGGTCTGGTAAATTCCAGCAAAACATAGTGTCACACTAATTTGAATTAGTGCACATGAGTTAAGTAGATATTAATAATGTGGAGCACAAACCAGACGGTAAATAACACAGTATGTAATAAAGTATGTGAATTTGATACTGTAATTTTCAGCTTTAACATCTTTGTATTTTTTTTTTCTTTCTCAGACGGAAAAGACGGAACTTCAACAAGCAGGCAACAGAGATCCTGAATGAGTATTTCTACTCCCACCTCAGTAATCCTTATCCCAGCGAGGAGGCTAAAGAAGAACTGGCAAAAAAGTGTGCCATCACAGTTGCCCAGGTATGCAAACAAACACCACCTGTAGGAAAACTACAGTAACAGTCAGATAAACACCCATTTTAATCTGAATACATGAAGTAGCTATAACCGTCTTGGCAAAAAATCTATAAATAAGTTTTCTGACTGTCATGACTGGAGACAGCTCCTCTAATCTTTTAGCAGTACCTTTTATTGAGACAACAAAAGCCTTAAAGTATAAATACGCCATGTCATAAGTTTGTTGTCTTGTAATTCCAACCAGAAAAAGACACTGTTTGTTTCTATTGAAGCTAAAGACAAGACAACGCAGCTGTCACACCACAGTCCCTCTCCCGTCTTATAGTGGAAGATGTCTTGTTGTAATACACAAGATACACAGAACCTAGGATTAGTACAGCACAAATACCTCTAAAAAAAAAAAAAAAAAAAAAAAAAATTATAATAATAATAATAATAATAATAATAATAATAATAGTAAATGTGTAAATCTGGTGTGGGGGGTGGGGTAGGACAGGCTGTCAATAAAAAAAGATTTCTGCAGGTTTCATCATTATTATTATTATTATTATTATTATTATTATTATTATTATTATTATTATTATTATTATTATTATTATTATTATTATTATTATTATTATTATTATTATTATTATTCATAAAAATAATTCCATGAGATATGATATAATTTGACATTATTTAGGACATAATTAACTAAATTAATTATTATCAGGGAAAAAAAGTTCAAGTTTTGTATGAGAGTATTTAACAGGCCCATCTGCTGCTGAGGAATAAAATGTTAGTGAATGGATGCATGATGATTTACTATTAATCTGTCAGTAAGTTAACAACTTGTGAACATTAAGATGTTTGTGCCAGTGATGCTGACAAGCAAAAATATTAAAATATTCAGGCAATTTGTTTTTTTCATGTTTGCATTCTAGCACTCAAGTTGCTTTAATCCTGTGAGAATTGATAATAAGGAAAGCAATGACAACGCCAAGGTAAACAGCAGTTTGTGTTTTGAATCCATCATTTGGGAATGGATTGTTTCCGCAGTTGGTTTCATTAATTTATACCAAATGATTTGAGGATGCATCTGGGCCTGATTGTGGAAGCTGCTCAGCAGCTGAATGATTTGTAGAGTTTCTGTTTCTTGGCCATAATAAAGGAGAATGTTTACCTTCTTTGTGTATTGGAAACTTTGCAGGATTGATTTGGTTTTCATTTTAATGTTGTTTATCATTAGCACTGGGATTACCCCCCTGGCTTCATCTGGGAGTCCATTAGCAGTAATGGGTGTTAGCGGATGTTGACTGATTGGTGCTTGTGTGAGTTCTGATGATAGCTGCAGTCATGGTGACATAATGAGACTGTTATTGGCAATCATTCCATTCTGGCACTAATGCAGATTCACAGCACCAGCCTATGTAGTGCCTACTTCTAACAGAGGCTCTCTGCAGTTTTACAAATGCCATTAAGGCCAGGCAAGCCAAACATGCTCTGATTTCTCTGAACACTTGCCCTCAAACGTGGAGAGGTTCTGTCTGTGTAGATTACAGGAGGAATAAACTACATTCTTTTTTTGTCTCCTCAGGTATCCAACTGGTTTGGGAATAAACGAATCAGATACAAGAAAAACATTGGTAAGTTCCAAGAAGAAGCCAACATGTACGCTGCGAGAACTGCCGTGAATGCGGCTAATGCATCCTCACATGGAAGCCAAGCAAATTCACCCTCAACTCCAAACTCTGCAGGTGAGACAGGAAGTCCCTGGCTCTGCTCAGCTAATCGACATTTAACTCCTCTCTGTGCAGTTTAGCAGCTTTTGCAGTATATCAGTTTGAGGCTGAAGTGTTAGAAATCACACCAAACACTCCTTTGGAAAGCATACCTGGAAACACACTATTATGACATTGAGCAAACACGTATCGCTCTAAAGAAATACAACAACCCTTCTGGAGCAAAATGTGTCACAGATTAGCCAACCTGAGCCCCATGCCAAGTCTCCCAATGCTTACTTTCCTTTTGTCTTCCTCTCAATAAACCACGTTCTTCATGTACAAATGTTTAACTCTATATTTGTTTTTGTTTTTCTGCACTAGTATTCTAAATATAACCTATATGATATGCATTGTTCTTATTGTCAGCCAACTCCATGAAAAAAGTACATGTTACATGTCAAAGCCTTATGATAATGTCCAAAAAGGTTTTCTGTGAAAAACATATTCTTTGTTACCCAACCAATATGCCGACGAGTTTTACCTGCTGCTGATCTAGCCCATCATCTGCATAAATCACTGCACATATGCTAACATTTTATTGTCTTTGGTCTTTTCATGGGAGTTGCTGATAAATGAGAAGAATATTTCATAATGCTTTTTTGTCTTCTACTTAAAACAGTCTGATATTTTTGGAAAAGTCTATATATATAATCCTACCCATAAATTGATATGAGATTGTGAATTTGGACTAGCATAGCATAAACAGGAGAAGCAGATAAAAATTGTTGCTTTAGCTGTGTAAAAGGTTAAAAAACAAAAAGTATCATGTCATTCTGAATCCAAAAGGTTGGATGTTTTGGGTTTTTTTGCCCTTTTTACACAGCTGCAGTCACAGATTAAGCTAAAACTTAACCACAAATTCAAATGATCTTTTACCTTGATATAAAATTGTATTAATTATATGACTTGTGGTAATAAAGTGGACATTTCTTATAATACTGGACTGTTACCTGTTTGATTCCCCTGTTTTGTTTTTTTTTTTTGCTCAGAATAACACATTAGCTCTACTAACACGCCAGAGACAAATCATTTTGTATAGCTGCATTTCTCCTGTCCTCATGTTTCTTCTGGGCTGTGCTCCTGTGTGGCCCCAGGGCCTGTAACAGAGCCTGGCTGCCTGCTAGCTAACTCCTGCATGGTGCTCCTCCAGGCTGCTGTCTGGACGGGCCGACCTGCTTTGCCTGCTTGCTTTCTTTCTCTCTATGATTCGACTGCTCCCTCTCTCCTTTCAGGTTCTGCTGGCTCTTTTAACATGTCAAACTCCGGCGACTTGTTCATGAGCGTGCAGTCTCTTAATGGGGACTCGTACCAGGGGGCTCAGGTGGGAGCCAACGTGCAGTCACAGGTAGGGCCCTGACCAGTGCAGCAGTGAATATAAGGATTAGAGCCCATGCTACTTCCAGACCTTCCACACACACATGTAACTAATAACAAGAGTTGTACATTTACAAAATTAAACACTTAAAATACTGAAATATATATATAATATGTTTTTTAGCAGTAAAATTACAGAATCAATATTTAATCAGTATAACAGAAGGACATGTAAATCCAGATTGTTTTGTGTAATAGCACCTTTTTTTTTTACTTTAAACACAGATTGTCTCCTGTCAGCTTTTAAAGCATTTTTTTTCACGTGCAAAACAATTAAAAACAAAATGTGTTATATTTTGCCAGACATTAGTCAGCACAGTTTCTCATATTTTTGTAGAAAATATAACAAGAAAAGATGATGCTGAGTTCAGAAAGAGTCATCTTTTTCTCTCTGTGCAAACTTTTGGATATTAAAGAGCAGACTGATTACAATAAGCATCAGTATTCCACTATCATATGGAAGTGTTCACTCTCAGGATGACAGTGACATCACATCCTCAGGTTTAGTTTCGTTTCATTTCAGATCACAGCAGAAACATCCACGATGCTTATAAGCTTCAGAAATTGTGCAAAAATAATTGGTCTGGACTATTTGATCAAGAAAGATTTAGCTCCTGAAAAAGTGTTTGTGTCAAAAAACAGTGATGTTGTATTTCAGCCAAATATCTCATAATATTAGAAAAATGTAAAAGAAAATGCTAAGCTCTCCCCCTTTCACAAATGTAATGAATATGTAATGAATATGTTATTAATGTGTCCACAACCTCTGCACCAGGTTATATGAAAATCAGTAGTTTTTCTTGAATCCTTTAGATGTACAAGCAGATGTAGGTGAAAACAAAACTTGTCTTTGGAACATCAATAACAGTGCCTGTGCTTCTCCAGTTAAATACATGTTGTGTAAAAGTATATCTTGTGTACTGCAGAGCTTCTTCTTCATTGGTTATTTTTCACTCTCAAGGACAGAATATTCATCACTACATGTATTTTTTTTTTTTATTTTGTGAGCAGTTTTCTTTGTTATATTGTAAATAGCGAAAACCAAAAGTTTTAATTGTAGACGCGCTTTGTTTGATTGGACCTTGCTGTCTCAGAGGATATATTTGCAGTGCTCTATGCTCTTGTTGTCTCTGTTGTGGTCTTGTTATCGTTGTATTTTCTCCTGTGCTTCTCTTGTGTTGACTCTGACCTTGCTTTGTTTGTTGTTTTTGAATGTTTCAGGTGGATACCCTTCGCCATGTTATCAGTCAGACAGGCGGATACAGTGAAGGACTCACAGCCAACCAGATGTACAGTCCGCAGGGCATCAATGTAAGGATTCTTCTTTCTTTTTCTTTTTTTCTTCTGCCAATTATTTTAAAGCCATAGGGCTCAGAATGCCAGTTAGTCGGACTTGTCTTCTCTCCATGGTCACCTAGTTGATTGCTTCTGTATCGGCCGCGCCACAGGCAGAGCACTGCCCAGCGTAGACAGGCGTGGGGTCGGCCGCACACATGTGGAGCCGCCGTCTGAGCCTGTCATGTCCAATCAGGTCTTACGTAGCACCTGCAGCCACGCACGGCCGGCAGTGACCAAACTGAACAAACAGGTGACACCTTCTGCGCCAGAGTTAAGACCCCTCTGACCCCCTAACCTGTGATTAGCAGTCCCGCGGCAAGAATCTCCTAATCAAGCCGGCCGCCAGACATCACGCTAAAAATAAAACCCACCCATCGCTGGAAAGAGCTCGTCATGTGCCATAGGGGTGTGTTCCCCTCATGTTTGTGTTATTTTGCAGCAGAGTTGGGGCTGTATAGAAGTGGGGGTTGTGTGTGTGTGTGTGGGGGGGGGGGTGTTGAGGGTTGCTAGCTGGCGGCTCCAAACAGTAGGGAAATTCACAACGACAAGCCGTGTCGTAAAGGGGAAAATCGATAAGACAGACACAAGGAGAGCAGAGTGTGGACTTGGGACAGCAATCCAAGCGCATTGCTCAGATCATGTTCCTGCCACACTAATGGCCCTGACAGCGAGCCGCGCTGAGAGGACGAGGACGGTCACAGCCGCGGCTGGGTTCCTCTGCTGTTGTCGTCGTGCCTCAGTGGCCATATGATAATCAGATGAAATGTCTCCCGTATAAAAACATGTATGTGTATTCAAATAGGCTTCCTGGCTGCTCCGAGCGCATCCCACAGCCAGCTGTGATAACCCTGAGAGGCCGCTAACGTATTCAGGGCCTGTTCTTCTTCAGTCCTTTGACCTCACAGATACGGTTCTCCTTGGACGCCTGCTTGCTCTACCACATCTTACACTGCCACAATATGCTGTGTTATTCACTTTTATACTCTGTAAAGAAGCCCTGCAATGCATAATGTAAGAGCAGGATATCTGTCTGCCAGACTGTTTGCCTGTCATTTATGTTGCGAAGGCTAGTAAGTTGGAATTTGGCTCCTCACTTGTCTTTTTTACAACAATATACACAGTGTCGTTGTCTGAAATAAGTTGCAGCATTTTTTGGGAGAGAGGGGGGAGTGTTTTTGTTTGGTCACAGTTTTAAATATATTTAAATGTATTATTTTTCAGTCATTTACACAATGTTACATCACGGTTTATTCAACCTTTCCTGTCATGTAGTACAATATTAGATTACACAACCTAAAGTACAGTGGACCAACAAATAGCTAAACATAAAACACTTACTTTTCAAATGTTTGTTTCCACTTTATCTGTGGGGAAAGTTGACTTTGCTCCTTTGTCACATGTTTAATGTTTTGATATCTTCTCCTAAGAAAACAATCACCATAGTGGCTACTATCAGAGTTCGTCACAGTCATGAAATGAATAGATGAGCAACAGTTAATGATGAATGATGAAGAACTGAGCAGATTTACAGAAGATAATTTTGTATCTATGAAAGTGAACCACATTTTTAGTGCTAAAAACTCAATAAGTAATGGTCCTCATTTTTATGAACCTGTATTTGCTTTTACTGTCGAAGGAAAATATTTCCCGATCTCCAAAATGTACCCAGGAGAATTACAGGATTACAGGATGTCTCCCAACATGTGAAAGCACACTTTTGCTGCTTTAAATCCTTGAATGTAAAAAAGTATATATTAAAGTGTGTATTCTGGTTTTTTTAAAGATAAGATGAGAGTGGAAGTTTTAAAGCCATTAGTTATAGACTTAAAAACCCAAAAAACATTCAACTCAAAAGTTACTGAAACTGGAAATATATATTTATATAAACAATACATATGTGTCCTGGAAAACAGCTTTACATTCAAATGAAGACATGCCTGAGAGGGTTAAGACTAACTAATCCAAAGTAAAAAGGGTCTCTGGAGCAGATACAAAATGCATACATCTGATGATTACAGCCAATTATGGTTCTGAAACAGGCAGAGCATCACAAATGCAGGCCTTCCTCTTCTGATTACACATTGTCTGCTGCCTTAAATAACAGCCTTCAAACTGAGAGGCTGTCGAAGACCATTTGCACTTTTCCTGATGCTTTAAATGTACTTTTAATACCCTAAATTCTCTGTAATAGGCCTGTCTCCGTAGCTCTTACTGTATGTTAATTCTAGCTGTCAGTGTCATTAGGAGTGTATGCAACGCTTAGTTTCACTGTCCTTCAATGCAGTCTCTATATATTTATATTATTGAAAATGACAGCAACACACGTGTTTTTCTGACAGAATCTTGAACAGGACTTTTCCTCTGTGTGTTTTCTTCATTATATGAATTGGAGAGTGCAGCATATGATGGGGCAGACGGTAATTTATTGTTTCTGCTCGGTTGAAAACTTGAGAATACATATATATATATATATATATATATATATATATATATATTTTTTTTTTTTTTTATTTTTTTTTTATGTCAGTCCGCTTCTGAAATACAAGCTGTAATTTGACCAAGGTTAGCTTTTCCTTCTCTGATCAGATTTAGCTCAAGGCTGTGTGGGACCATCTCGAAGTATCCCAGCATTCCCAGCTGTGATCATGCACTGCCTTGCCCTGAGGACTTCCATTTGTTGTACCTCACTGTGTGTGTGACCCAGCTGCACAGAGTAATGAATATGAATGCACTGGACTCACCCTCATGTTTGTTTTTCTCTTCTGTTTTGTTTTTTTTTTTCTCTCAGGCAAACGGTGGCTGGCAAGATGCTCCCACCCCCTCATCAGTGACTTCACCCACAGAAGGACCCGGAAGCGTTCACTCTGACACCTCCAACTGATCCTTCCTACCCCCGTGCTCTTTTGCCACAACAACCCCTTCACCCATATCGCCCTCAAACTTCACCTTTGACCCCATCAGGACTGGACGTAAAACACTTGGCGGGACACAGCTGGGGTCTGGGATGACGTTACCACCATTACGGACAACAATTTCACTTTTCGTATCTGGACCACCGCAGCCTCATATCCACACCTCACAGTTTGTACAGTTTCCACTCGATGTCCATGTTGCCTCTTTGTATTTCTCTTACATGTTATAACTCACAGTCGGCGCACAGCTAGCAGCATAAAGCCCCACGTCTTGTAAATTGAGATGCTTTCACTCTACCTCTATTCGAAATACCAACACAGACAGCAAACAAATTTTTATAATTATTGGAATTTTACTGTGCACCACCCCTCTCCTTTCCATTAAGCATCTGTTTTTATTACCATGCTCGCACATTTTTTTAATCTCTAGTGCCAAAGTTCAACCCTGGAGGTGAATTTTGATAATGATACATTTCATAATTTTATGTCCTTACATTTTTCATGCCATTACTTTAAGAATTATCACATTAGTCAAGTCTCAATTGATATAATTTGTATTTCAGGCATTTTGTATTTATTTGCCAGATTTTATGTTTGGTTTTTTGGGTTTTTGTTTTCAGTACAAGTCAGAAAATGTACCATTTACATGTGAGCTGTTAACAAAACATGTCATCTAGCTCTTGTTTCATCCACAGAAACTGAAAAATTGACATGAAATGCATAATCAGTTATGACATTGGTGGCAATTATCACAATGTGTAAATGTGTACTAAAGCACAATGACAAGTCTTGATTGAATTCCAATGTATGTAAATGTCAAAGTGGCAACAACAGAGGGGAAAATGTGTCAGAAATTATGGTGTAGCAGTGCGATAGCCAAAAACTGCTGGTAACCAAATCCAAAAGAAAAGTTTTAATTCTGATTTTAGGTGCCATGTTGATGTCTTTTTGTTGATTTTGTTTTATATATGAAGTTGCATTCGTGTCATAATTGGAGCACATAGACGAGTATTTGGAGCACAGGATAGATAAAAACATCTTGATTTTTTTTTTTTTTTTTACCAGAAAACATTATCTGTGCTTGAAATTGTGGTACAAATGTAACTCCATCATTTTTGAGGACAGAAAAAGTGAAACCCTGGTCTCTGATACCATGCAGAAACAACAGAGTTCATATTTTCAGTGTCCAGGGTCCCTTCACTTTTTATTTCTAGAAGTTAACACCATGATCACCTTCATAACCTGATCTAAAATGTGAAGTTCGATTTGTAACCTTTGTTGTATGTACAGTATAGTATGTGGTCTAACATGTATACATAAGTACAATAGTCCTCATAAGATATCAGCATTTACACACTTTGATACCAAAAAAGGCAGAATTTTTATCCTCTACATTGGGATCAGCTTTATCTACATGTTGAGTTTTTCTTCTTTTCAAAGGATTTTATTCTCTAAGTAGGTAGGTTGGTACTGAGGAGTGCCTCCATGTGCTCTAGTACTCTGTATTCAAAGCCAAAAAAAGCACTTAGAATACAGTCATGTTTATATAACTTAAAATGGAAAAACTGATGGCACACAAATCCAGATGATGTTGGATATATTTTTATGTCTCCATTTTGTGAATAACTCATATTTTTGGTTTGTTTTGTTTTTTGTTTTGTTTTGTTTTTTGCTTTGCTACAGGACTATGTTTCATTTTTATGCTACCATTATATGTGAATTAGCCCAAGAATGCTCTATATACAGTATGTAGATATGCACCTTTACTCTTCTTTTGCATCTTTGACTTTGGACAGTAACCATCTTTAATACAGAAAGAAAAGCAGACGCTGTTCCTGATCAGATGAAATCCTTTGTTTTGTTTTGTACTGGATTGACAAAAAACAAGCTTGAATCCAAGATGGCTGCCGTCCAAATGAAGGTGACGTGAAAATTAGTGTTAATATCACCCCCTACGACTTTTTTTTTTTTTTTTTTTAAAGATTTAGTTTTTTTCCCCCCAATTTTTTTTAGATTAAATAAGTAAATAAAAAAAAAAAACAAACGAGTTTCACAACAAAATAGAAGCCACCGGTATTTTTTTTTTTTTTTACCTCATCAATGTGTTTGTATTGGTTAGACACATGAAATCATGGTAGTTTTTGGAGCTCCAGCCACAGCTCCACCTCCACTCACCTGCTCAGTATTACAGCGGAGGGGCCCGAGCATCACTGACACAGAACCTGCCTCCGTCGTGTTCAGGAGGTCATTGGAGTGAACTGACAGCAGCAGCGGCCATGCAGCAAACACAGCCGATTGTTTTTGCACCCCCCCCCCCCCCCCCCCCCCCCCCCACCACCCCAATGCCACCCCTCCTTTCCCTTCAAAAACAAGGCTTAACTCTACTTTTCACATTGCCTGTCAAATATTATTGAAGCTTCATGTAATGATGCTTTTAGTTTTTGAATATAAAAGGAAAAAGAGACATGAAAAGAAAAATGAACAATTTGTAAAACATGAAATGTTTTATTTGTTGCATGTCTTTTGTTCTTCAATAAAATAACGTACTGCAGTGTTTTGAATGTTAACTTCTTTTTTATAAGGATTTCAGAGTGAAATCTGTGGAGCCTTTTTCTTGACAGGTTTTAACTTTTAAGATCTATGTAAAAAGGTATCACATGGAAAACTTGTCTTTTTAATTCCAATTCAAATCTTGTTTTCTGTGGAGAAAAATAGCTGAAAGGTGTAGGTTTTATGGTCTCTTAATTTGTACTGGCAATGCGTATCCCAAATAAATAGTTTCTTTTGTTGCATAAATAGCTGTTTTGTCATTTTTTTTTATTTTTTTTTTACTGTTGAGTTTGTGGTTTGGATCTCAGCTTTGACTTGTTTGCACTTTCTCTTCCAGACTTTTGTAACAGGGTCAGGGTCAGGAGTCACTGTAGGACATAAGTTTACACATTGTAGACTTGTCAGTGCAACACCTCTGGATAACATTGCACGTCTCACTTCCAACTATATTCTCCAGCACGCAGGCATTTTATCACCACTAACACAGCGCCGGAGCTCGGCCGAGCTGCTGAGGGTGTGAAGGGGACATTTTCACAGTTTTGGAAGTGAGTGAAAGCTGTGTGCTCCCGGCAGACAGACGCCTCCCACCCGCCCCCTCCCCTTCCCCACACCCTGCACTCCCTCCGAGGCATGGTTAATGTGCGTTCCCTGAAAGAGGCGGAATCCACACTTATCTCTCTCCTCCAGATAAACCAGACAGGATGTCTGATTCCGCTCCTTCAATTCATCCTTCCCTTCTTTCCCTCTGCTGGAAAAAAAACAAAAAGGAGGAAAGGGTTGAAACATGAACTTATGGATTAGTGAGAGGTTCCCAGGAGCATCCAAAATCACAGAGTGTGACAGAGACTGTGGGAGTGACATATGCAAACATGATCAAGTGTAATTACATGGAGAAGCCTCCTTGTTTCTATCAAAGGGCTTCTTTTAGCCACTGTTTGAAGAATGAAAGGCAAAAAGTGCTGGACGTGTGTAATTTATTCATGTGCTCCTATAAACCAAAAGGCATTGTGAGGCTGATTTAGTCATTACGTGATGAAAAGGTGTAAATCCTATTCTGAAGCAGATCAGTACATTCTTTTGGAGTCAAATAAATAGGCCGGATCACATGCTCTGCCATGACAAATGCAACATGGAGTTCTAAGAAGACAACACTGATCATTATCCTTTTGACATGGAGGGAAGACACAAATCCAATCAGGGACATAATAAGGACTTTGTGGAACTTTATTTAATAAAAAAAAAAAAAAGTTTAATAGAGGGAATAAAATTACAATTAAAAAACAATATAATTTACTGGTACTTTCTTAACACACATCTACCCTGTATCACTTACAGCTGAGTGGGAAGTTATTAAAGTTATTTAAAATGTAACATATAACACACATGTATGCATCTCTGTATCAAGAGTATCAGTTTACATAGACATGCACATATGTTAAAATATTCAAAATCTAATTCCAACAGGCTTTATATATATATATATATATATATATATATATATATATATATATATATATATATATATATATATATATATATATATATATATATATATATATATATATATATATATATATATATATATATATATATGCCCATAAGGTGTTGAAATAAAATGTGATTTGTTATTGATAAATTGTAAGTGGGACACAGTATGTAATCGTACTTAGTCAAAGGTCATTGCTCGTGTGTAAAAAAAGAGAAATTTAAAAAAGGAATGTGTTTGAAAACTAAATTATTCCAACTTCATGGACAACAGTATAAACTATGTATATACATATTGACATCTAAATATGTTGGAAAGATTAAAAACAAAAAATCTGAAGTTAAATGTAAGTATGATAAAAGTATATTGTCAAAATATAACATAGAGCTTCTTATTTCACAAATGAAAATAAAGTTTTTCTCCACAGTCCATCTTCTGTGTCAGTAAAAGTCTATAAAATGAAAATGTAAAAACTCATTATTCTGCAAAAATAATAATAAGCCTAATTATGCACCTTTTTTGTTCAAGCATAAATTAGCTGCAAATAAAATGTGCAAATAAAGTTTATCAGAACTGTGAAATGTTTTGTTCTGTCTAAAATCCAAATGCACACCCACTGTATGATGACACTAAAGTGTGTGTGGTGGATTAATTACACAAGACAAAACCAAAATTGAATGATTTACTTCTGAATGTGAATGTGAAAAATTGTCAAGATATTTTTTCAGAATAATTTCACATCATTAGAATTCTATTCATTTATTTTTTCTACTTAATTTTAATTTCCATATGTGTCTTTGGGATGATACCCACCCTTTTATCTCATCTTTAGGTCCTACAGTAAGACATTAATATAAACAAGATGAAAATAATTTCAAATGACTAAGAGAGTAGATGTTTTCTGAACAACCCATTATATTATATGAAAAATAGTATTTATTTTTTAACAAGTAAAAAAAAAAACATTTATTCTTCATGTTGGTGCTTCATGTCAACTCACAAAAACATGAAAATAATTACAAGTTTTTGAATCTATGAAATTGTTTTACAGAGATATCAATTCATGACATGCAGAATTAAATACTTTATCTCATATTAATCCCAAATTATTCACCAAAACAACATTTGTGAACTCAGGCCCCTGTTTGAACTTCTATCAGTGGCTTCCAGTGAAACAAATAACTGATCTCACTATATTTCTGATTTTTTTTAATTTATTCTGAACTCACTATTAATATACCATTAGATCCATTGAGTAAAAATTATTTCACAGTATTTGAACTAAACTCCATGTGTGTATAGTACCTTTAGTGACCATGGACCTCTACAACGCATGAAACAATGGAGAACACAGTAATTTTAAGTAAATAATGATGAAATGACTCCTTTAAAGATATATATAAGAACTCCAACTCCTGAACCCTTCAAATAGGGTATAGGGCAAGTTTCCCTTGAAAAAGAGATCATTGATCTCAATGGGACACACCTGGGTAAATAAAGGTTAAATACAATAAACAATTGCTGGTTCACATCCGCTCACACATTTAGTTAGACTTATTCAGCATTTACTCACTCATAAAACATCACTTCAACCTTTGCACAATGATAGGAAGAATAGAAGATGCACAGGACAAAACCCTGCAAAAATAAATAAATAAACTCATCACATAGAAGCTGATTTATTTGTAAACAGGGATTTGTTTTGTTCAGTTGGTGCAGTGAACACCAAACACACACCAGACATAGTGTGAAGGCAACGAATAAATAAATACAATCAATGACATATATGAATGTCATCTAATTAATACAGAATGCAACTGTTTTGTTTGCAGTAGTGGAGCTGGGTAAGTCAGATCAATATTTATCATGTATTTTATTATCGATCACACTGGCTCTGTACCACATTACCACATCCTTAGAACTGGATCAAAAGAATTTTCATTTTTATTTTAATTTACATTTATTTAACAGGAAACATTCATTGAGATTAAAATAACAATATCAGTTGGTTGGGATTATTTTTTTCCATATTATGACGCATCCTTCTCTGTGTGTTATTTGCTGGTAAAACTGATTTTTATGTATTTGTGCTGTTGATATTCTACCTTCATTTTCACATTAATATTATCTTATTCTCTCTGTTTTTAGATATTTTCCTTACATACTTGTATCTGACAGGTTGTGTTTATGTCATTGGTTGTGTTTTATTTGAGATCACAATGAGTTCAAATAAAATGCTCTATATAAATACTACATATCTTCCCTCACACATTCCTGTACATTTTTTCCTTCACTCAAGCCTCCTCATCACATGACCTTCGTCCCAGTCATCTTCCAGCAGACCTTAGTGGGGTTAGAGTTCACATTATATCAATGACAGTAACAAGGCTCATACAACGTGCACTTATGCACGATGCTTAATGTGCATCAGTTCTCTCAGCGCCTGCCAGCGTGATACACATACCCATGCTGAAGTCACACACATGTGCCTGAGGGGAGGGTGAAGCTGAGGCAGGCGCCGCCACTCTGAGGTATGACTGAGGCTGTAATGGAGAGGCTTTGTCTCAAGGAAACCTTCTGCATTAACAAGATGAAACAAGTCGTCTTCTCCACTGATAGATCTCATTAATCCTCAAAAATAAGTGCAACTCCAAAGGGATGCTTTTTTTTTTATTATTATTATTTATTTTCAGGAATAGGGTCAAGTAGTTAAGTGACTGTGGGTGTGTTCCAGTCAGTGTTTCTGATTTGGAAACAGTTCAATTTGGCAGAGACTTGCCACTGGAAAGCTTCATATTGCCTATGCCACCCACAGATCTCTAATGAATTCCTCTGATCCCAACTTTCATAAAGAAGACATTTGGAAAAGATTTCACAGATGAGTATGCGTCATCACATCCTTTCAAGTTGTTTCAACCGTGGAACATTGGAAGCAGAATTTGTAGTATATTGGAGCATTTTAGGGTGTGGGAGTTTTAGAGTGTACACTGTTTCTTTATACTTGCCTAAAGCTTCCATAATGAGCGAGATATGGACCTTATCATGTTCTTCAATTACTGAAAACAAGCCTTTAAGTCTGTGCCAAGAGACGCTGTTATTAAAGAAAGTTATCTCCTCAAAACATGGAGAGAAAATCAAACAAAATATGATTTTGTATTTATGATCAAGGACATCCGGATACACTGCTGTTGCAATAATTATCGCAGTCCCATCCAACAACAAAAAGTGCGATCATTCACGTCAACTCCCTGATCTGATGTGTGTGTCTGTGTTTTCATCTTCTTTAATGTTTCACTGCCATTTTTTGGACATGAAGTCATTTGACACATTTGGTCAGTGTGGTGCATTGCTTTGGATGGAAATCCTGTCTTTTCATAAGATAGCAATGCTGATTATGTTGTCAGGATGGATTTGTGTCTAGTAAAAAAAGTGCCCAGCTCCCTCCTGCTCTGTGCACCCTGCTATACACTGTATACTGTAATTTAGGAGGCAGCTGTCATACTGAGTTTTCCTATTATCCAGAGTCAGTCTGAGAGCTGTGGATGCTGCTGCACCACCCACCCATCTATATCACACACACACACACACACACACACGCACACACACACACACACACGCACACACACACACATACATATACACCCTCCATTTATTAATTAACATTAATATCTTTTTTTTAAAAATGCTCTAAACACTGGCTGCGTCCTCATAGTTAGATGCTGCTGACATCTCATGGTCTGATGGACTTCAGGTGTCATGAACAACTGTGGATGTAGAAGCATTAACAATATCAGCATCAGTCCAATGATAGTCAGCAATTACTGCATTAGAGCCGAAAGCCTCCATAATGAGCACGATATGGGCCTGATCACACTGTTCAATTACAGAAATCAAGTTCTTAAATCTTAGCTGGGAGCAACTCTCATTAAAGTTATTTCCCCAAAAAACCATTGAGGAAAAATCTAACAAAAAAGACAAAATTGATCAAGAACATCTGCTAATTTCACCACTGACTGTTCGTACAGTTCATAGAAAAAATTATTAGGCCATCAAAAGTCACAAAAAACTAATTTCTATGTGTATCATGTGATTAAAACAGACAGAAAACAAAACATGGAACGCCTAAAAGCGCTGTTTTTGTCAGTACAATGCCATAGAACTGAAGAGATTTTGGTTATTATCAAGAAAACATGGAAAATGGATAGATACAAACTCTGAAATTAAAGTCCTATGAGCTTTTTTTGTTATTATTATGTGTTCAAACAAATGCACCTTTATTTCTACCAGACATTAAAATAAACAAGAAATTGAGAAAAAAAAAACAAAAAAACAAGAGTGGTCTAATACTATTTTCGGTGACTGTACATGACAGAAAACACTATGGGTATTTATCCAAGACAATCAGCTTAAAGATCATGCAAATGACATGGGCAGAGGCAATAAAGTTTGAGTTTTTGTGATGTATATCTCATCTATAGTTCACATTTTCTACACCTTTACAGTATAGTCTGGGTCTGTGTTTATACTGGACTCCAGTAAAATGTATCAATAGAATCAATGACATTTGTGTTATAGATGATTGATTCTAACTTATTATTAGTTTAAGCACAATTGGTGGTGCAGTGATTAGCACTGGTACCTCATAGCAACAAGGACCCTCATTCGAATCCCACACCAGACCTTTCTGTGTGGAGTTTAGATGTTCTCCTCGTGTCTGCGTGGGTTTTCTCCAGGTACTCCAGTTTCCTCCCACCATCCAAACACATGCACTGATAGGTTAATTAGTTAATCTAAATTGTCCATAGGTGTGAATGTGAGAGTGATTGTTTGTGTATATATGTTCAGCCCTGAGATGAACTGGAGACTCATACAGGGTGTACCCCGCCTTCACCTGTTGTAGCTGAATTAGGCCCACATGACCCTAGTGAGGATAAAAGTGGGTTCAGATGAAGAGACGAGACAACTTGTATTTGGAAGAATGTAATGTTTTATAAGTCAGGATTTTCTTCAGTTTTCAGACTTTTGTGTTTTATGTTTGTTTTTGTGTGGATGTATGCCTGACGTTTCTGTTCTTAGCCTTCTGACAGGATTTTGTATCTCAATATGTATATTGTCCTGGTTTAATAAAGGTTAAAGAAAAAAATAAAAAAAATAAAATAAAACAAGTATATTAGTGAGAACATTATTGTGCTAAAAAAAACAAACTGCTAAATAATATATAATTATAGAGAACCAAAAAACATATGCTCATTGTGATGATTTTCAGAGTGGGAAGTTTGTGTAACTTAAAGCATACACTCTTGTTAATTATTTAAAATGTAGAGAGATGAGAGCAATGAATCAATCAGATCAAGGAACATTTGTGACTGGAACCATGCATTTCAAACAAGTTATTTATTTTTCTGTTTATATATTTTTGTTTAAGTATGAATGTATGGGTTGTGACTATGGAATGGGGGTAGGCAAAAATAAGCAACTCTGCTTCAGCCTACTCCTTTTGAGATGTCATTATATAATCACTATAACTTGTACTGTTACAAGATATGTAATCTGCTCAAATAAACTCAAACAAACAAACATGTATCATTTACATCCAAAAGGTTTAATCAGATACATGCTCAAGTTGGAAGTCTTCACAAAAAATAGCATAAATGTACAGTTGCGTCATATTTTTGTTTTTACATATTTCATGTCAAATCTGATATAAATCTATTTCAATCACACTTCACAGTATTTATTTTATTTACAACTTTATACTTACTCATACAGGGTGTACCGCGCCTTCGCTCATTGTCGCTGAATTAGGCCCCCAGTGATCAGATGAGATGAGACTTTATACTTTCACTTCCACACATCTCAGAAAATATTACATTATTTGATCTGTACAACATTTTATTTTCAATATGTAGGTTTCCATCTCCTTCCTGCTCAGTTAAATGTGCGTTTCACTGCTGTTTGTGTTAACATTTAGATACCAAGATATTTGTTTTAACTGGGATGTTTTTATTTGTTAAATTTCAGACACCATAAATTCAGAAAAGTGGACCATAAAAGTAAAATAAATTTTTATTTTTGTGGCATTTAGAGTGCATGAATTCTATTTTTCCCCCATGGCTGTAAATCCATATTTTCTTTAAAACATTTTCTTACCGTGGACTGTTTTTTTTTTTTTTTTGGAGTCTGCACCATTGTCATTTTTTATCCATCATAGCTGAATTTTGCATCCCTGCACTTTTCTGACACTTTCAGTTACAGATGAAAGTTCTTCATCCCCATCCTGTCCAGTGAAACCCATGTATCTCCAAATGTGTTGTGATAAACTGGAATGTTACAGTGTTTATTGGCCAAGAAAACTCTCCTCCATCTTTAGCCAAATAACTCTTTAAAACCCTCTTGGATTTGTTAGAAAATACAGAGCCACAAAGGGAAAAACTGAGCTGTTTTTCCAAGTTCACAAAAAGTTTACTTTTTAAAGATGCTCACAGAGTTTCTCAAAGGAGAGTGTTGCTACAAACATAAAATAAAAAACATATCTATATATTTATATACAGTACACAGAATTAAATTAAATTGTTCAGCTGAACTCAACCGTAAATCTAAAACAGAAAAAATTGAAATACACATTAAAACATCAGGAAAATGAACCCAAAAGCAGAATATATAATAAAGTTTTGTTTAGTTCTGGAGAGATAGATGTCATTTCATTTGATGTGTCCTCGTCATATGCCAAATAACAATAAAACTATTCTGATTCTGACTCAATTTTCATACTTACAGTACATTTTGCTGATAATATTTGCATACTTTTACTTAGGTAAATTTTTTACTCATGTATTTTGCCAATTAATTTTTAGTACTTTTAATGGAGTAAGGGATTTGCAGACTTCTTCCACCACTACCAGAACTTTAATCTGAGCTTTAATGAACATAGATAATTAGTACATTAATAAGGGTAAATACCTGACTTTCACTTAAAATGCAAAACACAAGCATAATATTAGATTAAATGGTGGTCAATAACTTAAGAAAGGATAAAAACATTCATTATTCATTTGGGAAATGACACAAAAGCAGCACTGAGTGTTTATAGGTTAAAACCAGTAATTACAAAACTACATAGTACAAGTTTTTTACTATACGGAAATAAAACCATTAGTGGTAAAAATAATAATAATAATAATACATCCACTGAATTATATTAATTCTCTTTAGTCCTAAAGGTGTTGGTGGCTGGTGAACTCACAGGTTGTTGCCTGGTCTTTGTTTATGATGTGGAGGTCCTCTGTAGACCCCAGTGTGACCTTGTGCATCTTTGAGCTGTCTCAGCAGAGCGTGGGCCCTCGGTGGCTGACACAGCGAGACGTCTGCCTGTTTGGGGACAGAGGGTGTATGTAGGTCAGCCATGGGCCTGCATGCTGTGACAGCAGCACGGCCACTGTGCTGTGCAGCAGGACAGGGATTGGAGCGGACAGAGAGACCCGGCATGGAGAGGCCCCCCTCACACGTCAGCACCAATACTTCCTCATTTTCCCCGTTAAACACTTTGACATTATCAGGCCACACAGAGCAACGTCCGCCTTCATTATTCTCACCTTTGGTTGTGCAGCCAAATGGGCAAAGAGAAGAAGCATGGACAGAAACAAGGCACTCATCAGATCATGGTGCATGTCTGACAGGATAGAATGGTCATTTGATTGGTGTTGCTTCGTCTGTGTCAGGTTGGTTTCAGACACACTGACACCAGAGAGGCTCCAACAAGGACGCACTTTGAACAATTCACTCATTATTCACCTTTACTGCCTTAAAAACAGACATAAGTCATTGTAACAGTAAAATTAGTTTTCTGAAATATAACTGGACTCATGGTTCATATTTTCATTAGAAAAATAAATCTCCCAAAAGCAAATTCCAAAACTGACACAGTAAACAAGTAAAACATCTTTAATTGAAAAAGTGTCATGAGTACAGAGCCGGAGACCCCAGCCCCATAAATGCTGACATACTGCCATCTACTGGCTCAAACAGAGAAGTTCATGTGTTGCATGACAAATAACGAGAGGCATTCATTGTCAAACAGCTTTAGAAATAACAGAGTAACATGAAAATAACACTAAACAAAAATGATGGTGATGTGAATGTCACTGCTGCACATGAGGAAGAAGACTCTGGGTGAAGAACTAAGGAGGAAGCAGCTCATCGGTTGTAGGGATGCATCGTCCCAGACGCAGACTTGATGTTTGTCTTGATGCTGCTTGGCATTTTTCCTATGGAAAAAAAAACAACCTTTAATGCACATGAAAATTTACTATCAAAGCTTGTGTCCAACTCTGAGCATATCCAGGTCATACAACTTTTGCTACTGCAAAATGATTAACCTGAGAGTAATTACAAAAGCATTTCATTGCACAAATAATATACAACATATACAATAACATTTATCATACATCCTTCAATTTAAAAAAAAAGCCCAAACGACATCTGAAATGATAATGTGGTAATTATATATAAAATTACCATTTACAAGGCACTTTCTAATTGTCCTACGCTTGGAGATTTCATCCTATGAAAACACTAATGAAATAATCTTCCATTGGTTTAAAGAGACAGAAAAAAAGTTTAAAGGTAAATATCTTCACATATCATGCAGCTTTATGTAAATGAAAGTTTCATGTCATGACTGATGTTTTAGTCGACTGGTTGATTTTAACCATTATTATACATAGAAATAAATACTTTTTATAAACAAAAAAAAGGCTGAAAATCAGTGTAGAACTTTAAAGAATGTTACTACTAAACTTTGACAGTCCTACAGTGAAGCTTCTTTTTTTGGGTGTTATTAGAGAAAACGTGTAAAGGTCTGTAAAGCCCAACAGGATGTTTTTAACTGAAGAAATACTAAGTAAAATCTAAGATGAGCTCTATCAAAGACGACATGGTGTTACTAAAGTCAAATAGAATTTTAAAGTACGATAATGGAAGGATTTCAGCAAACAGTTCTCTTGGTTGAATTACAGTAATTAGCACCAGTTTATCACAATGACTCATGATTAGTTTTCACACTGAAGCAGATATTTTACAGTTAATGTTTTGGGCTGTTCTCTGCCTTTAGTGACAGGAAAAGAGAAGAAAAAAAGTGGACTAAAACCACCAAAGACCAGAGGGGGTGATATTTGATACTTACTGATACTTACTCCTTTGATACATACTCAAAGGTCATTTTAGACAATAATTGATGAGAAACAATTATTAACTGATTTACTGAAGTCAGAAATATGTGTTATTATTTTATTTTATTTTAAATACACCTTACGGTGATACTTGGACACGTCATCAGTGATGAACCCGGGGTCATAGGGTGTTTCGGGTCTTTAATCATCAGACACCCTCACCCGGGCGACCCAACTGGGGGTGATCAGACCCCAGCTTGTGTCCAAGTAGCGCACCACGGATCTCCCCTACGGATCCACAGCCACCGGGAAGCCTTTTCTGCAGCCTCGAGAATATTCTTGGTGGCTCTCCTCAATTGCAGTCCTTTAACTCCCAGAAGTTTGAACACTCGCTGTAGAGAGTGGCCTGCAAACCCTCTACACCCGATTTCAATCGGTTCGCAACGGGCTACAGTAATTGTAGCAGAGCAGTAAACTGCATTAGATAAGGGGAACAGGAAATGCAACCAGTCTTAACTTTACTAAGTTGTTAGAACAACGTAATGTCTGTGTTGCCAGAAATGACAGCTACACTGTTTAAAAACCAATGCATTTGCTTTCATTTATCCTTATTCTTATTAATAAGAATATGAATAAAGTAGGAACTAGTAAAACCGTGAGCAGTACTATAGGCCCGTGCCTCCACATGTGATCACCGAGATCATTTGACAGTGAGAGGACATCGTATCGTGCACTCAATCTGACATTCTCTGAGTCTTTTACTCACGTTTTCTTTCTTGTTGGGTTATTTGATGCATAGGTGTTGGGTTAATCTCAGTTTCAAGGCCTGTTTGGAATTCCAAAGTAACCATTGCCCAACATCATAAAGCTCACTTACCCCATTACTAAATCCAAATTGCCAACACCCCCAGAAAAACAGAGGGCTGGATTTTTTTAATTTATTTTTTAATCAATCAAGGGATGTAAAAAAATCTATTATTGTAGAGTAATATTCATTTGAATGTGTTTGAATTTTCTGATATCTATTTGTGGCAACTTAATACTCCTTGTATTTTCAAAGAGTTTTTCTGTGATTTTTTATTTTTTGTGACTTCCGATTGTGAAATTTTTCACCAGGCCTGAATGTGAGGTCAAATTTAAAAAAAAATGTTGAAATGGTGAAAATTGGGGATAAAGACGCGAGAGAAAAATAATAATAATGGAACCATGCAGCTTTAATAGGCCCTCGCTGACATGGCATGTCAGTGCTCAGATCTAATAAGGCACCAAGTAGTCAGTGCTACTGGATAGGTTTCTCTCAACATCAGAGGTCATGCTGTCTATAAGAATAGTACACTTTATTGTTGATGGAAGTCAATCAATCAATGAAAACACATTCCTAATTAGGAACATTTTTCAAAGATTTTGGAATCAAATTCAAAGCATTTCTTCTCTTTTCAATCCTTTCTGTTTGTGATGACCTGCTCATAAACAGTTAAACTTATAAAACATTTGACTTGACTTTTCCTAATACCACTGGTCTTCAAGTAATGTTCCACTTGAATAAAAGCAGTAAAACTTTAGGACGTTTGAGTCACCAATAAAGAAAAATGAAGCTTGCTGTAGTTTCCAAAATACAGTCTTGGGTCAAAATGTGAAATTCTGAGAATGAATGAAAGATTAGGTTTTACTGAACAAATATATCTCAGATCTACTTCAAAATACTGTCTGCATTTACAAAACATTCACTTTTTACATTCTATCATATACATTGAAAACATCAACAAACCAGTACTAACAGTAAAGGTTCCCTAGAAACTATGCAGTTCTAAAAACTACTTAGTTCCTAGAACTAAATTCTTAGAACTACTCTGTGGGACAGTGCCTATTGTGTCTAACCAACCTGTTAATGCTTTGACATGTGTAACTGAATAATGCAGTGAGACATTAACAGTCAAAGCGCTTATACCTGGCTGTCCTTGCTGTTGTGGAGCCACAGGTCCTCCCATACCCGCCTGTTGCCCTGAACCTCCACCTATGGTGACCTGCTGTAAGGTTGGCCCTCCACTCATCATAGGCCCTTGTCCTGGGTGTCCAGGGGCCACTGGTCCAGGGGGTCTACATTTGGAAAGCCCCTTGCCAAATGCAACCGCTCCAACCAAAGCATTTGTATCTGCAGGGTTGAAAGATGGCTTGTTCTGTCGTAGTGCTGAAAGAAAATATCCATAAATGTCAGATTATGCTATTTTCTGAAAACTTATTTTGGATTAAAATCCTGAACTGTCAGTGAAACATACCTGCACTTTCTGCATCTCTATCATCACGAGGATTGTTGAGCTTCTCCAGCAGGCTGGAACAGAGCTTATTCAATGTCTGGATCTGTTTCTGTTTGAAAATTTTTTTTTTAAAAATCAGCAAAACAAAAACTAGAAAAGAAACCCGAGACCACAAACCTCCGCCAAGGCAGACCCCCCTCCAAATGAAGAGAGGTCTGCCAAGGAGGTTATGTTTTTGCTGGAGTCTGTTTTTCGGCAACATTACTCAAAAAGTTATGGATGGATTTTGATACAATTTTCAGGATATGTTGGGAGTGTCACAAGGAATAAATGATTACATTTTGGTGGTGATCTGGAAGAGATCCTGGATCACTTTCTCAGTTTACTGCAATGTAAAATTCTGATCCAGAATCCAGGATATCTTCCGGATCACCACTAAAATGTTATTATTTGTTCCTTGTGAAACTCCCAACACATCCGGAAAATGTTATCAAAATCCATCCATAACTTTTTGAGTAATGTTGCTGACAAACAGACAGACAAACAAATTCCAAAGAAAACATAACCTCATTGGCGAAGGCAACAATTGAAGATGAAGAAAACATGTACACTGTACATTCTTTGGCTCCAGGAAGCTGCTACAGTCAGCATGCTCAACATTTCATGAAAATACCATGACGAAAAATGCTAGTGAATTACCCATTTCAAACCAAGAATTGTGCAGACTTTTCAATTTTTGTAACCTCAAGGATTGTTTTTGTTGTTGTCTTTCATTTGTTATAGCAATTCAAATTACAGATCTTGGCAGAGTCCTTCCAATGAATTTATTAAAAAAATTAAACTCACTATAGATGTTCTTTTATACACTGGAAAAGGAAGAGCAAGAACAAACAAACCTGTGCCACCTCTGGGCCGATACGTGCAGCCTCTGCGCTCAGCTGTTTCTCCTGTTCTTCCACCTCTGGATCAGGCTTTGTACGTAAATAATCTGGTACAATCTCATGGCTGAACACTGGGACACGCTGCTCAGTTAATTTCTAAGGGACAACCATGAGAAGTGACAGGTTGGAGAAGTCATGAATGATGTAAGATACTCGGGTGTAATGTTCAAAGGTACTCACTGCTAAATCTTCATCTCTGTCTGGATTGAGTAGAAGTGGGATTATGACTTGGCTGCGAAAGGATGGTGTCTTCTCATTCTTAAGTAGTTTATTGATGGTATTCAGTTGACCAGACAGGAGGGCAAAGTTGTCCAACACAGATGGCCTGAACAAAGCAACAATGACAGTGATTCCAGAGGCAAAACACTACACCTGGAAGATCTAAGAAATCCAACAGGTAATTTAATAAAATAAGCAAATGAATACTAAGTCATATTTACGAAGCCTTATACCTTAAGTAAGACATACGTTTATATGTAAACATATTTACTGAAGAAATGTGCTTCCAAACAAGTTGAACTAATAGTTTACTTACAAAGACTGTATAAAGGATAGGATAAAGGTAGGAAATAAGTGTCCCGTGAAGGAGAGTGAATGTGGATAACCTTGGGTATCGATGTATCAGACTAAGGAACCAAAATAAAAGAACAAATGCAGATTTGAAGTAGATGAGCCACCTGCACAGACTCTATCCTATGTTGAGTCGAAGGAAACATTTTACTTATAAACTTCAAGAAACTACTTTATTCGATACAGCAGTTTTGTTCCATGACCGTTTTTTAGTCTAGAAAACTGTTGATGGGAAGAAGCTGTTGGTGGTGAAGAAAACTGATAGCTCAAGCGTCTAGACTTAATGGTTAGTTTAATGGCGTCAATATTTAACTTACCATGTCAATCGCTCGTACTCATTTTCCAATTTATAAATAAATCCATGCAGAGCGTTTTTAACGTGGGCCACTCGAGAAATTAGCGACTCCACGGAGGCTTCTAATTGCTTCTCTTCACGTTGCTGACAGAAAACAACAAAATAATACCACAAGTTAGAAACAAGACGTTAACCTAACATACACTTCTTTTAAACAGCCTACTTTACTTTATTGTTGTCGCTAGCAACTGGAAAGCTAATGCTAACTCACAACACAATAAAACCAGAAACTACTTAAAACGGTAAAACATCACATTCCAACGAATGCACCTATTTATAATAAAACAAAATAATCACATCGGTGACATGATTCAGTAAAATTACAGACATTTAAATTACCTGCATTGTTGTACCAGAAGCTGAGGATAGTGTATTTTGCCAATAATAGCTTCCGGGTAACTTTCTTTCAAAATAAAAGTATGCATTTCTTTGGGACTTTTCTTTCACTACGAATATACATATTGTATAAACGGAACGTGCTGTCGCCATACACACTTTTCATTCTTCTTATATAAAAATGTGTGTTGGAGCTAATGTTTGACAATGTATGCAATTGTTTACTTTGCATGTATTGTATTCAAAATAATGACGCCACTCCCTGTTTTTGTAATATTTCAAAACACGGTGGTAGCATGACAAATAGCTGATATTCAAATGGTTAAAAAATGTTTATTTGTATTTGATAATAGATCATAGAGTAGAAAAACTAGCTCAATGAAAGTATAATATAATGAATACTTTTTGTACCCAACTTTTAAAAACATATTTTGTGCAGTACAAATGTGACCATTGGACCCAATACTAAAGGTTAATCATTACCTATAACAGATTAAGAGATGGTATGTCCGACACTACTGGCAGTAACATTGTCAAAGGTGAGCTCAGTTTGTTACCTTATTGCAGTTTACCCAGTACACCACTGGGCTTGATTCTGAAATAAGTCACCAAGAGCACATTTTGTTGGCAAAATATTTTATTTTCTAATGAAAGGCAATCCAAGACCAATTTGACACCAACTGTCAACAGTTTTGTTCTGATGCTGACTCACAGTTTACTACTGATTCAACATGTGTATTAGTAGTCTTATATTTTTAATGAGGTTAGTATAACCTTTGAGTCTATTAATATAGTAAAGTCATCTTAATTTAAGAAAAAAACAGACGCTTCTTCCTTCAAAACAGTTGCTCCAATTGGAAGTGTAAGGCTTTAACAGATTGCAGTGTAATAGATCCTACATTAACATGTGTCTAAAGAACAGCACTTGGGGGAGGAAGCATTTTATTAACATTTATGGCTACAAAAAACTAAACTTGGGCAGTGCATCAGATCAGAAGAGGCTCTCAACGTCGCCCATTTCAACGATGACAGTCTTCAGCTGGGAGTAGTACTCGATGGTCACCTGACCGTTCTCTTTTCCAAAGCCTGGAAATGCACAACAAAGAATGTGAAAACATCGTAAATTTAGCCCTGCAATCATTCAGTAGTATGTTGAAAGGGAATATTTGTGGTTGTACGTGGCCCTACCTGAATTCTTGTACCCTCCAAATGGCACAGTCACAGAGCCTACATTGTAGTTGTTAATGAAACAGGTGCCTGCCTCCAGGCTCTCAGCAACACGATGGGCTCTTGAAATGTCCCTACGAGCAGATAAAGTAACACATGGGTGCTTAGCTCTCAAAAAAATTGAATGGGAGTGAATGGAGTGAGTCAAGCTAAGTTCTGATTCCATTTGACAAGTGCTCTGAAATTCACATATGATAGCAGTTAATAAGAAATATTTGATGTGGCATAGACAGACCAACCGTTTTTGATGGGAAGCAAACGTGATACAAATTATTAACGGGTTTTACTCACTAATGAATCAGCCGTTGGAACGCACATCAATCAATATAATTTATTAGGAGGTACAACATGTGTGTGATTCAGGGCACATGACAAACCAGATATGAATTTAGTATTTTATTTTCCATTGTATGCCATTCATTCATTTTCTGATCTCAGGCCCCATGAGCCTCCTGGAAGGCGGAGACTTAAGGTCCCAATGTTAAAAAATAATAAATAAATAAATAAATAATGCAAGTTAATTTAGTGTTCATGTCTGATTTTGATATTAGACTTATGAAATGGCATCCACAAAATATGTGATTGTATACAGAAAAGGACAGAGCACAATTCAGTTCTACAGGGCATTTGAGTGTTAGCATTCCTTGCCTAGTACCTGTTGTTCATTAGCACAGAAAAATACAAAATAACCAACCAAGTTCACTAAGGTTTTTCAAACCTTCTGGACAGCCAAATTTCAAATGAGCTAAGCTTTTGGAAGACAGCGGTGGTTGAATCAGGTAAGTTACTTGATTCATTCTCCTGACTGGAATTATTTACCAACATTTTACCTAATAAAATACCATACTTACCATAGTCATGCTTTCATCACATCCACACTCAACTCAACTCAACTCAACATGCCATCACATCACTCCTGTCCTGAAACACCTTCACTGGCTCCCCGTCAAACACAGAATTACATTTAAGATCCTCCTCACGCATAACGCCCTCTATCACAAGGCCCACCCCTACCTCACTGACCTACTGCCTCATGTCCCCTCCCGCAGCCTCTGATTCTTTCTGCCCAATTCCTCGGCCCGCCACCCAAAACCAAGCACTAAAACCTGGGGGGACAGAGCCTTTTCTGTAGCCGCCCCAAACCTCTGGAACTCACTCCCCTCAACCATCTATCACTTTTCTGACCTAAACACTTTTAAATCACTTTTAAAAACTCATTTATTTAAGATTGCTTTTAATGTTTGACTACTTTTATTCTGCCTGTTTTTAATGTGCGACTGCTCTGTTTTTATTGTAGTTTGATCTTTGCACAATTCTACTACTTCCTGAAGGTAATGTGGCTCCTTTTTTTCCCCGTCTTACATCATTGGACAAACTGATCAATCCAGGTGTGGACTGAGGTCAGACACACTTCATTCTATAGTAAATAGTGATTCTACAGTTTCTTCACAATCGTGTGGTTTCCAACTGGTCTACCATGTCCCACAATGCATTGCGTAATCCCAAACTCTAATATGGGAAACATGATTGGGTGTGCAATGTCATGTGGCTGTGCGACATGTCTAATGGCAAGTACTGGTTGGTCTAAGAGGTCGCAGTGACTTTCTTGTGATAAGTCATGGAGGTGCTGTGAGTATTTGACTGCAGGGAGCAGAAAAACATTGTCGTCAACAAAAACTAAGAAACAATGTTCACATTCTTTGTTTAAATTACACAAAAGGGTGGGGGAATGGATGTCTATCTCTATAATACCAGACCTGCTTATCTCCAAGTGTAAACCATTAGCACTATGTCAGCAGTTGCAACAGACTGCTGGGCAATTACAAACCCAAGAATGCATTGTCTATATCCTCAACTGACCTGGTAAAGACTCCAGAGGCCAATCCAAATGTAGTGTTGTTGGCTCTCTTGATGACCTCCTCCTCTGTGTCGAAAGGCAGCACTGACATCACTGGGCCAAAAATTTCCTCCTTCACACAGGTCATGTCATCTCTGCAGTTATCTACAGTTAGGAAAAAGACATGGGTGCAACATTCTAGCAAAGAAACATTCGGATCACACAGAAATTTAAAGACATAAGACCTACCTAACACGCAGGGTGACATGAAATAACCATCTTTAAGTTTGGGGTCACTCGGAACATAAGGGTCTCCACCACAAAGCACTCTGGCCCCCTAAAAAAAAAAAAACAGGAACTGTGACGTCAACCTACTTATACTGCTCTTATATCAAATGAGGTTCAACCATAGCGGATATATTCAGATATTAGATAAAGGATTACTAACATACCTGTTTCTTGGCCCCCTCGACAAAGCCCAGCACCTTATTCAGCTGTGGTTTGCTGATCAACGCTCCCATTTGGGTGCCTTGAATAAGGGGGTCACCAACATTGATAGCCTTTGTCCTCTTAACCACCTCTTCCAAAAACTGGGGGAGGATCTCTCTCTGCACATACACTCTGGTTCCATTGCAGCAAACCTTAAAATTGTAGACAGATATTGGAATTTCACATAAAGTTTCTAAAACTATACAACAAATGACACAGGAGCTAAAATGTGTCATCTCACACAGAGTTGAACTGATTTATTATAATACATTCAATGCAGGTACCTATGACGGAGTATTAGGGCCACATGTGAAGAAAAGCATATTTTTGATATGGCGAGATTAAAGTCGACATTTAGACTTGAATCTCAAAATGTCAAGAATAAAGATGAAATCAAATTTTGACTTTAATCTCAAAATTTCAACTTTAATCTTGAAATGTCAAGAATAAAGTTCAAATCCAATGTTGACTTTAACATTGTCATTTCAGAGAGAGAGAGCAACCATACTGTGACTGCAGGGTCCATGTACATTTTGATAGTTTAATATTTCTACACTTAAGTCTAGAGGATCTTCTACATTTTCTTTGAACCAGCATCAATCTATCGCGTGATATAAAGATGCCAGGGTAAAATTCATGAATTTGATGTTGGTGGTGGCTGTCCATCTGTAAAATAGGTCCAGGCTGTACATTTTGGGAATACACCTTTAGTGTCCGTTAAATTGAGGTCGCATTACAATTTACTTTGCTTAAAGGCTGAGTAGTGTAGCAGTTAAAATACACAACTCCTCACAAGGATTTTGACTGGAGAAAGGAGTCTCTGTTGCCGTTGTTATGGCAGTGCATGCTGGGAGAAACCTACATTACATTTTTGGAATATATGTTTACTGTGAGAGGTCAGAAGGGAAGTAATTCAGGGTAGCACAGAGTTTACACCAATAGTAGACACGCTTTGAGTTTCAAAACTATAACAGCAGACTCTACGTCTCATCAAATAAGGTGCAATCATTTCATTTCAACCGAGAAGTGTGGAGGTCGATTCAACGGAGAGCTTGTCATTTCTTCTGGCATGCACTGGGCGTCATTGGTTGCCATAACAACGTCAGCAGAGACTCCTATCTATCAAAAGGTACACGGACCCAGAAGCTACTGTAAGGTTGCACTATCCCCGAAATGATGACATTAAAGTAGACATTTGATTTAAACTTTATTCTTGACATTTTGAGATTAAAGTCAAAATTTTATTTCATCTCGTCATATCAAACATATTTTTGTCTTCACATGTGACCCTAATACTCCATTGTAGGTATCCGAATTACACTCTCAGTAAAGTTTTATAAAATTCAACACCCCCTCACAAAAAAACGAAGTTTAACAAAATGTTAGAACCCTTTTGCATTTTAGAAACTATAGACAATTATGAAACCAACATTAGCAATTGTTGGAGATGTAGTCCTTAAGTATTGGCAATAGGTTATTGAATGACAAGGCATTTTTAATAAGCTAAACAAGTCAGTCCAGTATTTCAATTCTGCTCTTCTTACCTGCCCCTGTGTAAGGAAGTTTGCCATAAGTGCTCCCCTCACTGCATTCTCCATCTCACAGTCCTTGAATATAATGAGTGGAGATTTTCCACCAAGCTCCAGAGTCACCTGCTTCACTGTCTTTGAAGACATTTCCATGACCTGTGTGCAAAACAGACACATGAACAACAAGGTTAAGTTTCTTTTAGCTTGTTCAATAAAACTAAATCAGGATGAAACACTTCATTGGTACCTTTTTGCCAGTTGGCACACTGCCAGTGAAGGAGACTTTGGCAACCATTGGGTGATGGCAGAGCAAAGTGCCGGTCTCTGCACCACCTTGGACCACACAGAAGAGTCCATCAGGGACTCCAGCCTCTTTGTAGATCTCAGCCAGGATCACAGCAGTCACAGGGGTCATTGGAGAGGGCTTGAAAACCATGGCATTGCCTAAGGACAAAAAGTGGAATCCAACACGAACATTTATTTTGACTTTTTCAAGGGAGACCTGCCCAAGAATGGCAGCAACAGTTTCATTAACATTCAAATTACATAAAACACAATGACTAAAAACACAAACACATAAAAACACTGCAGATTCTGCAGTTTCAGCTCACTCTACAGGTTGGTCCAAGCAAAAGGAGCAGGAAACCTAAAGGCTTTGTTTCCCAATTCAGTTCCAACTGTGAACTACAAACTTCACAAAGTTCAGTGATCTTAAGTTATGTACTCCATTTTTAAAAACAAAAAAAAAAATGTGTTACCATGCCCACAAACACTGAAAAAAAGACAGAATCTACATCTCATTATACACAGTTACAAACTCACCACAAGCCAGAGCAGGAGCAGATTTACAACATGTAATCATGAAAGGGAAGTTCCAGGCACCGATTCCAGCACACACACCAAGAGGCTCCCTCCTGGTGTAAGCGAATGTTCCACCAGGAAGCTGGATATGCTGACCTGAAGAAAAAACATCATTATCACAACCTGAAAAGCTCCATGTTGTCTGGGGAGGTTCCCAAATGTACAAACAGTCTTTCACAGAGCATGAACAGACTCTAAAATACCACTATAGAATAACTAGCATCTTGACCCCTAGGGAACCATGGGTCATATTAATACTGATTTCAAGGGATTGAAGCAAGTATGTGCGTTGTTCCTGATTCCAAATTCATTTCCCATCAGGCAGCATGATGCAGCATTTCCCTTCAACCAAACAATGTGATCCTATTAACTGGTGATAGAATCTGAGACTTGTGCAGTACATTTGTTTCTCTACTCTGACCACTGCATTTGACCTTATTACATGAAATAAATTCAAGTAATTACTGACAAACCTGCGAGTGTACCAGCCATGCCAGCGTAGTACTCAATGGTCTGCCATGAAACGTCAATGTTCACCAGTGCTTCAGTGATGGACTTGCCATTGTTGATCACTTCCAGTTTGGCAATGTTCTCCCTTCGCTCCTATTTTCAGTTAAGAGTTATGCAACACATAAGAAACACAATGATTAATTAAAACATACTTGACTAATTGTGCTGGGTTAATTTTGCACCATTAAACTTTAAAAGCTTTGGAGGTTTTTTGTGAAGGGACAAATTGAAGATGAAGCCCTAATCAACAGACAAACAAAAGGTTTATTTTGTGCAAATATAGGCCAGCACTTTGAGGTCATGGAAAGGTTGTTTTATTGCATGTATATTGCAGTTGGCTCCAATTTATGTTGTGTAACTCTGAAACCTACTTGTCCACTTTCCAGAAGTACATGGAAAACTTAACACTTCTGCTCAGCTCACCCTGATAATACGGGCAGCCTCAAGCATCACCCGAGCTCTTTCCATGCCAGACATCTTCCTCCATTTCTGATATGCAACATGAGCACTCTTTATGGCTTCATCCACCTCCTCAGCCCCACAGGGTACCATCTGACACAAGACCCGGCCTGCACAAACACAAAGCAGCAGCAGATTGAAGAGTGACTGAGCTGCCAACAGTGGAGCACATAATAATACATTTTATTTATAAAGAACTTTACAGTTTTAGATTAAAAAAAACTCAAAGTGCTACAGCACAGTTATTCATATATTTAAAATGAACAGTATGAACACTCAAGTTTGAAGATACTAAAAGGTAAACATTCTGCAATCAAATACATATGTAAGTATGTGTATGCTCAGCTCATTTTAAGTAGTTTATGTACTGATGACTAGTTTGACTTACAGCAGTACCTCAGAATATTCTTGATAATGCATGTCCAACAAATCCAAGACCATTTTATGTCAGAATAAAATATTTTACCTCTTCTCATGAAATGATTTTAACAATGTGATCCATCATTCATAGATAAAAGTGTAACCAAGACTATTGCTCAAGGGGGTGAAAAAAGGCAAATCCTTAAAACTTAGACAGCTGGTTTCACTGGACACATTTAAGAGGATGATATTTGACTTAAGAATCAGAGACACCTGGATGCAGATGTTTTATTTTATGTACTTGCACGTGTTTTGTTTTTGTTTGTCTCTTTTAGCAAAAGTTTGGCTTGACATTGTGCACTTTGTTATAATTATAGTTTGTTTTGTTTTATCAATGAATGTCTGTGACTATTGCATTGCTGCCCATCTTGGCCAGGACACTCTTGGAAAAGAGATTTTTAATCTCAATGAGGTTTTCCTGGTTAAATAAAGGTAAAAAAAAAAAAAAAAATACAGATGTGTACAAGTAGGAAAAAAAGCAGGAATGGGTCTGTAAACAAAATTACTCTAACTTCCAGGAAACTGTCCTTCACCCAAAAAAGGATAATTTCCTCAACCCATAACTTAATGTTTAGACCTTTGACTGCTCATCAATATGCACAGTCTAATGTATGTGGCTTTTGGCTGACAATGGGAGGATGAACATTTATAATGTGAAAAGCGATTAAATTCCATTAGTAGCTGAGCAAAAAGTATAATGTTTTTCTTTGGGATGTGGTAGAATAGTTTTATAAAGTTTGTTAAACAGACTCTTTTGCACAAACTTGTACTTGACTAAAATGCTTAGATACTTTAATCAACACATGATTCAGTTACGTAACACAATGTCCTTATATAATCTTGTGACCACAACAAACACTCACACAATCTTCCCTAAAATGTTACATAAATGTATTTACTTAGGCGTGGCAAAAAAAACTTTAAATCTTAGTATAAAAAAAATCTGTTATCTTTACCGGTTGCTGGTTCGAAGACGGGCTCCAGGTCCTTCTCCTGTCTGGGTTTCACTCGTTTCCCACCCCAAAAATTCAGGTGATCAGGGACCACCAGAGTCCCAGTGGAGGCTCCGGGCATGGTGTCGAGAATTGACTGGGCCATTTTCAGACGGAGAGGACCTGTAAGGAGACACAAGAAAAGGGACTGAATATCAACCCACATCAACAATACCCAACGCACACTCCATGCTAACTCTCAGCAATAGCTAATTTATTTAAGCTAGTTCGTGGAGCTTGAAAATAAACGAATTGTAAAGTAGCGCGAGGAAACTAGTGATTTTTTTAAAAGCATGCAAAAGAAATATGGGAGTATCGTGATGTCAAGTTACCTTTACTGCTCCAGCAAAAGGACTGAAGTGAAATCTGCTTGTCAGTCTGTTACTTATAACAGAGGACACGCCAGCTCCCCCGGAACCAGTCTCATTTTCCGTTTTTTAATCTGGTGCAATCGAGGATTTATTTCACTTGATTTCAACATGTCACTACACGGAGTCCCAAATTACTCAGAATCAGAATCATTTTTATTTGTCATTTGCATATCCAAAAAACCTAAACGTGTGTTTTACATGTAAAACAAGATGAGAAAATGAGTTTAGAAGAAGTATATATCACTACTGCTAACACTGATAGTACCATCTGGGTATCAAAGATGTATTTCGAACAGGCAAAGAAACACATTGAAACAGAACGTGACAAAATAACATTAAAAAACAAAATAACATTTAACATGTGAAAATTATGAATGTTCACCTCTTCAATAGTAATAATTTTCCTTTTTATTCGTCTATTTATTTCTCCAAACCTTTTTATTTATGCTTTTTTTTCACCCGTCACACTGAATATTTTTCATGCTTTTATTTCTCAATCTGTAAACAAATGAGGGGTCGGGTTTGAAAGACCGGGTCCGTCTACACTAAAGTCTGTGTGTGGGGGTGTGTGTGTAACCAGCAGTTATTGTGTTGGGTATGAAAACCGGGTATGGTTCAGTGTTGTCCACTGTTCAACTCTGCAACATAACTCAATTGAATAGATATTAACCAATAGGAGAAGAGCTGAGCTTAGGACCCGCCTTTAAAGCCCGCCCCCTCCTTGGCATAGTGAAGTAGAAATAAAAAGGAGAGGCTGAAAGACATTCAGAAATAAATGCAGGAATAAAAAGCAAAAGGAATAGATAAATACACGTATGAACTACAAAACACTACCAATCAATGAATAAGATGCCAGATAAAAATAAAATACAAATAAATATAATAATATAAATATGAAAGTAAACAATGCATATAAATATAAAAATAAATAAGAAAAAAAAAGGTAACGAAAATGTGAAAAAATCTATGCAGAAATAAATAGGTGACAGAAATAAATACACAACAGAAATAAATAAGTGGCACAAATAAATATGTGACATAAATTGTTTCATTGATTGAAGTTTATTTTGAACAAAACAAAAAACAAAATAAAAACAGCAATAAATACAATAACATGTTCAAAAAGGATTGAGAAGAAGTCAAAACGTATCTATTTCCACCCCTTCTCCTGTGCTAGTTTCACTTCCCCGAGTTGCTACTACTGCTGCTACTATATAACACTTCAATAATATTAATAACAATACATATGCCCTTTTGTATAATGAAAATGTACATACTGGTCAGAAAAGGACCAGGTGATGCATGTAAATAAAAAAGAAAAGTGAATATGAAATAAACACATCCTTACTCCTTGTTTCTGTTCCTCTACATTCATCCCTGTATCACAGGATACAGGGATGAAATGTATTCTTCATTTGCAGCAAAAGGAGAATAAATTTCAAAGTGGTCCAGAATCCAGGATGCCTTCTGGATAACCACCAAAATGTAATCATTTGTTCCTTGTGACTCTCCCAATACTTCATTGGCCTCTCTCTCACAACGACCCCGTGGCTCATGGGTCCCTCAAAGTACACTATATATAAATATATGTGTTTACAATATGGTTATGAATTTAAATCATTCAAATTACTATAATGTAAGATTACAGTGGGTTCTCATTTTCTTTTCTATAACCCCCAGCATTGACCTCCTCAATTTTCAGAGGGGCTGACCACCACTCCCTCCAACGGGAACCAATTTAGCTCCAGAACCTCACAGGACTTGAACCCACTTTCTTCTGTTATCTACCAAGTGCTCTACCAGCCTGCACCAAACAAGCTGGTGACTGAGCTGTTTATTTTAAACACTTTAAGTCTACTCTTTGGGTTGTGCCCTTCAAAAAACTCACACAGGATTTGAACCTACATTTTTTGTTGTCTGTTAAAGCTCCTATCAGCCTGCACCACAGGGGCCAGGGAGTAAAGTTTTGATTTTGAACAAACTTCAACATACTCTGAGTTAAACTCCAACTTATTTTTTGAAAACATTAATCAGAAAATTCATGCAATTGATGGTAATTTCAGAGATATATGTGAAGAAAATCTAAGGATTGAAGAATTTGACAATGTTATTTTTTAAAAAAAAAATAGTGTCTGACCGTTCTCCGGGTTCAGATGGCTTAACAGCAAATTTTCATAAACATTTTTGGGAAGAAATCAAAACATTACTTTTGGAAGCAATCAATGAATGCATTACAAAAAAGGAGCTCATGACAACAATGAAACAAGGTATAATCAAATTAATACCTAAACCAGGGAAAGATAAAAGTTGTTAAACAATCTAAGACCAATTACACTATTAAACACAGATTCTAAAATTTTTTACAACAGTCTTAGCTGCGAGGCTTCAAGTAGGGATATCAAAAATAATTAGTATAACACAATCGGGATTCATTAAAGGAATATCTATACATAATCTTATTGATTATGGTCATTTAATTAAGGATGATGGCTTTATCTTATTTCTTGACTTCTGCAAAGCATTCGATTCCGTGGAACATGCATTTATATTTGACACTTTGGTTTTGGGGGAAAGTTTTTAAATATGATCACTATGTTATATAAAGACATTAACAGTTGTTTTCGTACTACCTGGTTAATGTAGTGAGACAAAACAGGATGTTGTGAACTTACAACAAGCCCGGTCATAATGTCTGTAATGTGTGTGAATTACATACTTTTGTTTATCCCGTCCGAATGTGCCACACAACAACACAGAGGTATGGGATTAATTGTGAATTATCAGTGGCCCACAGATAATACATATCCCATGTGAATATCACATAAAACATGCAGGATTGTGTTCCTCTCGGACCAGATTGGGGGAAACCCGGCTTCGCCCCGGGGCTCCCTGGTAGACATAAAAAAATAATTGCACATCAAACTGAAAATAAAATGATTAATTAAAAAATGTTTAGCATTCTTATGGCTTATCCAATGATTCATGCAGGTGTGAAAATCCACAAAACAGCTGAAGCAATCAAAAAAGATAAGACAAAAATCTGTCACACCTCCATTAACATTAAACAGCTGATAAATAAGCAGCCAGGAGCTGTGCATAGAGCAATAATATGAACAGTTGAAACCGCGTATACTGACAGATGTAACGTTAGTATTCAACCATTTATATGGATCAAAAGACTTGAACGGGATAATTTCTATGATGTTGTTTAAATTCATTCATCGTAATCAAGTAGCCCGCTTACAGTGACCATTTGGGGTATTTTCAAAATGTTAGCCACCATTAGCCTAACTACGCCAATAACGCTGAAAATTACCAAAAGGTCCAATGGTAAATTTTTTTTCACCTTAATATAAGATGTAATATACTGTGGACATGCAACATTCTAATGAATAAAGACTATTTCTGTTGTTTTGTATGAAAACATTCCATGTAAACCTACCTCTTTTTCCCCATACGCAAATTTACCTTTACTCTTCATGAAGTCTTCTTCTTTATTTTAAGGAAAATTTAAATAAATCGATATCTGATCTTATTAATATAATTATTGTTTTGTGTAAATATCATATCCACTGTAGTAAATGGAAAAATTCGAAGCCCTCCTTTAATTGTTTTATAAATGACTTTAAATTATTCTATTCATCACTGAATAAAACTAAGTCACTAAAATCAGCCAAAAAATTACACAGTGAAATTAAGCGGTATCTTTTGTTTTGACTTAATGAAGTTGCTCCGTTATTTACTTAAGTGTTTGTAAAATGTACTTGTTTTACAGCTCCTTTTTCATTTGGTTCTGTATTTCTGTATTTATTTTATTTATTTTATATTATTGCCATACATGCTCCCTGTTCCTTTGTAATTATTTCTAAATGTGTTCAGGGGGGGTCAGTAATTCAATTGTCCTCTTTAAAGTTTGTATATTGTATGTTCTAAAGTTCCAATAAAAAAATAAAATAAAAAATGAAGTCTTCTTCTTCGTGCAACATGGCTACTACGTCACTTCCGGGACTGAGAGTGCAGCCTGCCACGAGACTCCTCTCGTACAGTATAGCACAACCACAATTCACGACAACCAATCATTTGATTTTTTTTATCTCATAAAACCAGTAATACCAGCGCAACAGGTACTTTTTTCTTCTACAAACACTTGGATTTATTTACTCAAGTTTTAATTTAAAACTTGAGTAAATTAAATGTTATACCATATATACCATCCCCACCAAAATATTGACATTACGGTAAATCTCACATACATTTTTACACATGTGATGGGAATATTTACCTTTTGCCTATGTGAATGTCTCACTGATACTGTAAACAGTGAGTTCATACATCCCTGAGGGGAGATTCTCACTCTCTCCAAGGACAGACATGGGTCTGGGAAAAATAGTGTTTTCTCTTTCCTCCCTCTCCACCTGGCAAATGTTTAAGGAGCATAAAGAAGCTGTGTTTTAGACTAGTTGCCAGCATATCTGACGACAGCTCATTCTGTTCACGTTCTCAGTTGCATGCAAGTTCCAAATTAATTTGTCCATCTCTTCAATAAATAACTGTTTTTTGACTTAAACCGTTTTCTCTCCTTTTGTGATACAAAACTTCCACAACACACACAAAAAAACAACCATGGAGCCAGCCAAGTGCTTAGACATTATCACGCTGCCTGTACAATGCCTGCATGAGTCAACTTCATTAAGACAAGATTCATAATTAACAACCGACAGTACTTGGATCGAGTGAGTTCATGATAGAAAAAGGCAGAGTCTTGTGTGGGATAAAAAATTTCCGTAGATTAATCACAAGATTCATTCCCGATTAAGTTGTCAATACATACATGGTTAAGGATTAGTAAAGGCTGTCCTAGTACTGATTATGGAACGCGCACAGAGTAATAAACAGAGGAAATGCTGGGGTCTGTTACAGAAATCTACATTTGTAGACATGGGATAAAGCTACATCTTCACTGCAATGTTTTTGTTAGTTCACATGAAGGTTTAGAACATTTCAGAAATATTCTCTGAAGTAAAGAAAATGAAGGTAGAGGAAGATCAGTAGTATGTTGGCTGGGGGGGCACTAACAGAGTATACAAGAAAAGAATTATGTTGAATCAACAGCTAGTTGACAAAGGTGAGGCCTGGTTTTCTCCAGGAAAAGATCAAGTGGAAAGGTGTGGGATGAATCTGATGATGGTTATTAAACTTCAACAGTCCAGCAGTGTTTCCAAATGTCATCAGGAGGTTACAATGTCAAATTACTGTTGACACTAAATGGAAATATAGAAAAAGTTCTGTGCTTCAAAACAAAAACATGTCAATATGGATATAGCCTACGACACAAACCCTGGTATGGGATCCTATTGCCTCTTATAGTACGTATGTAGTCCATGAACAAAAAGCACCTATCAGTACAGAACAGCCTGGGGACTGAATATATGTTTAACTAGAGACAGGCAATAACACACTGACACACAGGCACAATACAGGAGGTTTTGCCACACCTATGTTAATCTTACCACTCTGCATTTTTTGACCCTATTGTGTTTATTGGTAATGGTTTTTGGATTGCTCTTGATATGCTTTGCTGGATACTGGGTTTTGACCCTGTTTCATGTTCTGACCTCCTCTCTGCCCTGCTTCTTAGTTGCTGCCCCACAGTGTGCTGCTCCACACCTGATTGACATCAGAGTAGCAACTAATTATCTCATTAACAACCATATAAACCTCTTCAGCTTACAATGTCAACAACATTTCAGTATTCAAATGCAACTGGTGTATACTTTTTTAAACTGTGCGCAGGACATGGTAACTAGGGATGCATCGATGTGAACATTTTGGCTGATACCTAATATTGCTGTAATGGTTGATAGCAATATTGCTTTTTTTATTGAGATGAAAGCAGGAGGTTTTCTAGTACTGATTGTCTGCTACATTTAAATGAATTTGTATTTATAGTCTTTAATCCTCTATCCAACAAAATCTCAAGAGATGTAACAGTGCATAGAATACATGTGTATGATAAAATAGTGTGAGAATTGTGAAAGCTTCTTAATCCTCTTTTCCAGTAGGTAGCAGACGTGCTCTTTTTCAGTCCCAGTTCTTCTGTAGAGTAAGAGTCCAGTGGTGAATACTGGAGCTAACATAGCTAGTAGGCTTACAGTACACAAACCAAATGGACTATTTGAGATTAAAGGCAACTGAAATATAATTTGTTCTAGTGGTTTTTGCCATATGGTCACATATTTCGCTCCGAAATTGGTGCAAATGTTTTTAGGAATTTAGTATTTGTCTCAGATTGCCCATTGTTTCTATGCGTTTGTTCATCCAATGGTAAAACATGCATCAGTGACAGAGCAACAGAGTGCCTTATTATTAATCAACATTTTGCCAGGGCCTGTACATCCTGAAAGTTTGTCAGCAGGTCCAGCTTTTCAAAATATGATACAGGCTGTAGAGCAGGGGTCTGCAAACCTGGTCCTAGAGAGCCGCTATCCTGCATGTTTTAGATGTTTCCCTCTTCCAGCACACCTGACAGATATTATCAGTCTTCCACACAGCTTGATGATAGGCTGATCATCTGAATCAGGTGTGTTGGAAGAGGGAAACATCTAAAACATGCAGGATAGCGGCTCTCTAGGACCAGGGTTGCAGACCCCTGCTGTAGAGGAAGAACGTTAGCAAACCAAAAATAAAGTGGTGAAAACTGTAAAGAAGCCCAAAGTCCCCAACTGTAGATTTAGAATTTTTTCCATACTTTGTAACAAGCCGAGTGTCTGTTACCAACTACCTCCAACAACCAGTTGGAGAATTCATTACTTTCGAGCCACTTCTTGTTGAACTGACATTTACCCATTTCATTAACACGTCCACACCAGGGCTGTGTAGAGACCTTTGGTGGGGCAAGGGCTATTTTTTTTTTTTTTTTAAAGGGCACGTAAAACAAAATTTTCAAACAAGTGAACTTTATTTATAACTAAACTTCAATAACAACTCAATGTCTGTGAGTATACGTGTGTGTGTGTCTGTGTGTGTGTCATCCCTCTTTTGATGCTGCATGTTGGACATTAGACTGCATATCGTTCTTAAAATTGTCTATGCACAAGCTTTCAAAGGGTTCACTGAACATGTGACTCATGAATCGTGGCCGCAAGGTATTTACATGTAAAATGTTATTTTCCAAATGTATAATTTAACATATGATCAAGGTAGGACACACTGTGGAGAACTTTGCTGTTGGAACTTATTGATTTTTTTTTTAAATACAAAAAAGCCAAAAATCAGTCCCTGTCAAAAGGGTACTTTGGATGTCAATCAGCAAAGGGGCAGGTGCCAGAGCCCCTGTAGCACCCCTTCTCTGTACGAGCCCAGTCCTCACTATCCCATCTTACTAACCTACTGCTCCCCATCAGTGAGACCACCTTTGTCGAGTCCAAAACCAGGAACCGGTCAAGACCAAGACAAGAACAAGTCCAAAAGATCTGAGTCCAAGTCAAGACCAAGTCCAGGACAGAAAAAACAAGTTGTATGCATGACAGTATAAAGTCAATCATTTTGGGGAATTATTTGTTGATCTAAAAGCAAAAACAGTGTCACAACATCCATGATTCATATATAGTATTAAGTATAAAGTAAACCATTCCCCTTGATATCACATAAACTAAATTAAGACAGAATGATATAAGGTGATACCTATGGTTACAAGTACAACTGATACAAACACCAATCCACTACTATTAGCAGTACAAATGTAACTATTGGACCCAACACTAAAGATTAATCATTACCTATAACAGATTAAAAGATGGTCTGTCCGGTAGTATTAGTAGTAACATTGTCAATGGTGATTGTAATGTATGCTCGTTTTATGACATGTTCTATGACTTATGTACCTGTAGAATCAGTGCTGATATCCGCACGATAACTGTTGGCTTGTCAACAATAAAGTTCATGGCAGATACTTGATCCACGTACGTGTCATGTCGGTAACTGACAAAGGGAATGTATTACATGATGTCAGGAGTGGGATTGTAGGTCATGTAGGTTAGGACTGTGGTAAAGACAACTATAGAAGTGAAATGCTGGTAACCTCTCCTTCCTAGATACAGTTGTTACAATGATACTAATTGTTTATTATTCTTTACTTGTTTACTTAAGCCACTGAACAGTAAAGTGATATCAAGATTGCTGAATATTTATGACAGAATTTATTCACTTTAATTCTGAAGACTAATTAATGCCAGTGCTATTTAATGCCTCTGAAATTAACTTGTTTAATTAAAGCACTAAACAAATAATTTATAAATAGTATAAGTAAGTAAACACAGCAACTAATTAATATAGGAATAATTCTAACATTTACTTTAATAGATTAGTAATGTTTTGAATTATACTGTATATCTTATTAGTTATTAAGAAGGGAGATGTAATGTATGCTTGTTTTACTGCATGTGTTCTGTGACTTATGTCCCGTAGAATCAGTACTGACTTGTCAACAATAAAGTTTATGGCAGATACTTGATCCACGTATGTGTTGTGTCAATGGGTGACAAAGGAATACATTACAGTGATCTCAGTTTCTAAAGTCATCTCAGTTTGTTACTTATTGCAGTTTACCCAGTACACTTGGGCTTGAGTCTGAAATAAGTAACCAAAAGCACATTTTGTTGCCAAAATATTTTATTTCATAATAAAAGGTGAGCCAAGACCAATTTGACACCAACTGTCAACAATTTTTTTCTGATGCTGATTCACAGTTTACTACTGGTTCAACATATGTAGTAGTAGTCTTATCTTTTTTAACGAGGTTAGTATAACCTTTGAGTCTATTAGTACAGTAAAGTCATCTTAATTTAAGAAAAAAACAGACGCTTCTTCCTTCAAAACAGTTGCTCCAATTGGAAGTGTAAGGCTTTCACAAATTGCAATGTAATAGGTCCTACATTAACATGCGTCTAAAGAACAGCACTTGGGAGAGGAAGCATTTTATTCACATTTGTGGCGACAAAAACCTCAACTTGGGGAGTGCATCAGATCAGAAAAGGCTTTCAACATTGCCCATTTCCACAATGACAGTCTTTAGCTGGGAGTAGTACTCAATGGTCACCTGACCGTTCTCTCTGCCGAAGCCTGGAAATGCACAGTGAAGAGTAAGAAAACATCTTAAATTTAGCCCTCAGTAGTATGTTGAAAGGTGTACGTGGCCCTACCTGAATTCTTGTACCCTCCGAACGGCACCTCTACAGAGCTGTTATTGTAGTTGTTAATGAAACAGGTGCCTGCCTCCAGGTTCTCAGCAACACGATGGGCTCTTGAAATGTCCCTACGAGCAGAAAGATTAACACATTTTGGGTCAGTAGTATAATTTATGATACTATTAAAATGTGGCTCCATCTTCAACCATGCCAACTATTATTTCACAATGACTTTCACTTTTTATTGACTGCCCTGAATCCCAGCCAATGGAATTCAATAACCTTATCTCCAAGTGTAAACCATTAGCACTATGTCAGCAGTTGCAACAGACTGCTGAGCAATTATAAACCCAAGAATGCACTGTCTATATCCTCAACTGACCTGGTAAAGACCCCAGAGGCCAATCCAAATGTAGTGTTGTTGGCTCTCTTGATGACCTCCTCCTCTGTGTCGAAAGGCAGCACTGACATCACTGGGCCAAAAATCTCCTCTTTCACACAAGTCATGTCATCTCTGCAGTTATCTACAGTTAGGAAAAAGACATGGGTGCAACATTCTAGCAAAGAAACATTCAGATCACACAGAAATTTAAAGACATAAGACCTACCTAACACGCAGGGTGACATGAAATAACCATCTTTAAGTTTGGGGTCACTCGGAATATAAGGGTCTCCACCACAAAGCACTCTGGCCCCCTAAAAAAACAGATACATCAGTCAAGGAACTGTGATGTCAACCTACTTATACTGCTCTTAGATCAAGTGAGGTTCAACCATAGCTGATATATTCAGATATTAGATAAAGGATTACTAACATACCTGTTTCTTGGCCCCCTCGACAAAGCCCAGCACCTTATTCAGCTGTGGTTTGCTGATCAACGCTCCCATTTGGGTGCCTTCGAGCAGGGGGTCACCAACATGGATAGCCTTTGTCCTCTTGACCACCTCTTCCAAAAACTGGGGGAGGATCTCTCTCTGCACATACACTCTGGTTCCATTGCAGCAAACCTTGAAGGGATTATCCAGAGTAAAACTAAGTTTACCTCATTTTTTAGATGATTGGGAGTACCCTCTACTTACTACCACGTAAGTGTTATGTTGTTTACAACTTTAGAAGAGATCTAAAAATAGTGTTTCATGTTGGTGAAAAAGCATGCCCTAATCACTTCCATGCTAACACAGTTTGGCTCAAAACGGCAAAATCTAAATTTCTCAATGCACATCCAAATGGTGTGATTTTGATGTCAACTATATACATGTACTCCCAATCATCTAAAAAAAGTAGCTAAACTTATTTTTGCTCCGGATAATCCCTTTAAAAATGTAGACAGATATTGGAATTTCACATCAAGTTTATAAATGTATACAACAAATGACAGAGCAGCTAAAATATGTCATCTCACACAGAGAACTGATTTATTAGAATATATTCAATACAGGTACTTGAATTATGCTCTCAGTACATTTTTATAAAATTCAACACCCCCCCACAAAAAAACATTAGCAATTGTTGAAGATGGAGTCCTTAAGTATTGGCAATAGGTTATTGAATGACAAGGCATTTTTAATAAGCTAAACAAGTCAGTCCAGTATTTCAATTCTGCTATTCTTACCTGCCCCTGTGTAAGGAAGTTTGCCATAAGTGCTCCCCTCACTGCATTCTCCATCTCACAGTCCTTGAATATAATGAGTGGAGATTTTCCACCAAGCTCCAGAGTCACCTGCTTCACTGTCTTTGAAGACATTTCCATGACCTGTGTGCAAAACAGACACATGAACAACAAGGTTAAGTTTCTTTTAGCTTGTTCAATAAAACTAAATCAGGATGAAACACTTCATTGGTACCTTTTTGCCAGTTGGCACACTGCCAGTGAAGGAGACTTTGGCAACCATCGGGTGATGGCAGAGCAAAGTGCCGGTCTCTGCACCACCTTGGACCACACAGAAGAGTCCATCAGGGACTCCAGCCTCTTTGTAGATCTCAGCCAGGATCACAGCAGTCACAGGGGTCATTGGAGAGGGCTTGAAAACCATGGCATTACCTAAGGACAAAAAGTGGACTCCAACATGAACATTTATTTATACAGGTTTGTTCCATTGAGATCAATGATCTCTTTTTCAAGGGAGACCTGCCCAAGAATGGCAGCAACAGTTTCATTTACATTCAAAACACATAAAACACAATGACTAAAAACACAAACACATAAAAACACATTATGAATAAAAGCAGTGACATTCAGACAATTTATGTTCTAAAGATTTCACTGCCCATTTAAAAACAGAGACATGATTCTGCCTTTTCAGCTCACTTTGCAGGTTGGTCCAAGCAAAAGGAGCAGGAAACCTAAAGGCTTTGTTTCCCAATTCAGTTCTAACTGTGAAATACAAATTTCACAAAGTTTAGTGATCTTAAGTTGTGTACTCCATTTTTCAAAACAAAAAAAAATGTGTTACCATGCCCACAAACACTGAAAAAAGAGGGAATCTAAATCTCATTCTACACAGTTACAAACTCACCACAAGCCAGAGCAGGAGCAGATTTCCAACATGCAACCTGGAAAGGGTAGTTCCAGGCACCAATTCCAGCACACACACCAAGAGGCTCCCTCCTGGTGTAAGCGAATGTTCCACCAGGAAGCTGGATATGCTGACCTGAAGAAAATATAATACACACAATTTGAACACAATAAAATGAACAATAGGTTCAATAAGTGAAACAGAAAATAGAAACTCCATAGGGAAAAAAATATATTTATATTAGAATTGTCAAGTGTATAAATAGTGTAAGCTAATGTATCACCAAACATAAACAAAAACAATGGCCAAAACACATCATTATCACATCCTGAAAAGCTCCATGTTGTCTGGGGAGCATGAACAGACTCTAAAATGCATTATAGAATGACTAGCGTGTTGACACGTAGGGAACCATGGGTCATATTAATACTGATATCAAGGGATTTAGTATGTACGTTGTTCCTGATTTTAAATTAATTTCCCATCATGCAAAATGATCCAGCATTTCCCTTCAACCAAACAATGTGATCATAAGGCTACTATACCAACCAAAATATTGGTCCCATCAATTTGCCAATATATTTAATGTGGAGATGGAATGATTTCTTAACTATAGGGGCCAAATTAGCCTGGCAAAAAGTTCTTAATTTGTCAGAATCATTCCAAAGCACTTGTGCGCACACACACGGATATCAGTTTGCTCCATAAAGAGCTGTCAACTGCTATAAAATGAAACAGCAATTATCTAAAGCTACAAAAACTCTGGCAAAAAGCAAACTACAGCCAAATTTATTTCACTTATGTACATTTTTGCATCATGCATGTGTTTTCATTTTGTAGATTGATGGATTAAGAGTTTGAATATGTGTAACTGTTAATACAAATCCAACTAGTGATAGAATCTGAGACTTGTGCAGTACATTTGTTTCTCTACTCTGACCACTGCATTTGACCTTATTACATAAAATAAACTCAAGTAATTACTGACAAACCTGCGAGTGTACCAGCCATGCCAGCGTAGTACTCAATGGTCTGCCATGAAATGTCAATGTCCACCAGTGCTTCAGTGATGGACTTTCCATTGTTGATCACTTCCAGTTTGGCAATATTCTCCCTTCGCTCCTATTTCAGTTCAGAGTTATGCAACACACAAGAAACACAATGATTAATTGTGCTGGGATAATTCAACACCATTAAACTTGAAAAGCTTTGGAGGTTTTTTGTGAAGGGACAGATTAAAGATGAAGTTCTACTCAACAGACAAACAAAAGGTTTATTTTGTGCAAATATAGGCCAGCACTTTGAGGTCATGGAAAGGTTGTTATAACTAGTGTTTTATTGCATGTATATTGCAGTAGGTTCCAATTTATGTTGTGCAACTCTGAAACCTACTTGTCCACTTTCCAGAAGTACATGGAAAACTTAACACTTCTGCTCAGCTCACCCTGATAATACGGGCAGCCTCAAGCATCACCCGAGCTCTTTCCATGCCAGACATCTTCCTCCATTTCTGATATGCAACATGAGCACTCTTTATGGCTTCATCCACCTCCTCAGCCCCACAGGGTACCATCTGACACAAGACCCGGCCTGCACAAACACAAAGCAGCAGCAGATTGAAGAGTGACTGAGCTGCCAACAGTGGAGCACATAATAATACATTTTATTTATAAAGAACTTTACAGTTTTAGATAAAAACATCAAAGTGCTACAGCAGAATTATTCACATATGTAAAATGAACAGTATGAACACTCAAGTTTGAAGATACTAAAAGGTAAACATTCTGCAATCAAATACATATGTAAGTATGTGTATGCTCAGCTCATTTTAAGTAGTTTATGAACTGATGACTAGTTTGATTTCCAGCAGTACCTCAGAATATTCTTGAGAATGCATGTCCAACAAATCCAAGACCATTTATGTCAGAATAAAACATTTTTACTAGAGATGTCCCAATTCAATATTAGGAACGGATCGGCCACCATTATCAGCAAAAAAGATTTAAAAAAGGGTATCAGTATCGCATTGCCAGGCACAGAAAAAATCCGATCCATATTCCCAGTCCATTTTTAAAATAAAACATTTTTAAATCCTTTCCGGGTTTTCAATCCATTCCAATTTTTTTTGCTGTGGTCACAATTTACCTTAGTGGCATCTTCTACAATTTGCTGTGTTAATTTAAAGTTAAAAAAGTCAGCTGTGTGGGATCATTTTACCTTGAAGCACGACAAGGACAATTATTATCATTAATATTATTATTACTACTACTAATACTACTAATAATAATAATAATAATAATATTACTACTACTACTACTACTAATAATAATAATAATAATATTACTACTAATACTACTACTACTGGGTGGTGCCTCACAGCAAAAAGGACCCTGGTTCAAATCCCACATCAGACCTTTCTGTGTGGAGTTTGCATGTTCTCCCCGTGTCTGCGTGGGTTTTCTCCGGGTACTCCCACCATCCAAAGACATCCACTGATAGGTTAATTGGTACATCTAAATTGCCCATAGGTGTGAGAGTGATTGTTTGTCTATATATGTTCAGCCCTGCGATGACCTGGCGACTCATACAGGGTGTACCCCGCCTTCGCCCGTTGTAGCTGGATTAGGCCCCCAGTGACCCCCGTGAGGATAAAGTGAGTTCAGATGACGAGACTACTACTACTACTACTACTACTACTACTACTACTACTAATAATAATAATAATAATAATAATAATAATAACAACCTATTTATTATTATATTGATAATTTATTATTATTATTTTTAATATTCTTCAGTTATCTGATGGGGGAGGGAATTAAGGTCACTGTTGATCATTTGCTGATCATTTGTGATCTATTCTGTGTGTTACTCGTCATTGAACAGTAATATGTGGAGACTGGCTGAAACAATATAAAATAGCAGTACAATATAAAATAGTCTTTATTACATTACATATATACACTAGGAGGCATTTTTGTTTTTAAATAGCTCACAATGTTATTTGCACTGATCTTTAAAACCTTTTGTTTACACCGTACCTGGATAGGGACATCTCTAAATGTTACCTCTTCTTATGAAATGACTGTAACAATTATCATTCATAGATAAAGTGTAACTGGGACTTAGTATATAGGCCAATTGTTGTTCGGGATGTGGGGGAGCTAATGTGTATAAATAGGAATAAAAACAGGAATGGGTCTGGAAACAAAATTACTCTAACTTCCAGGAAACTGTCCTTCACCCAAAAAAAGGATAATTTCCTCAACCCATAACTTAATGTTTAGACCTTTGACTGCTCATCAATATGCACAGTCTAATGTATGTGGCTTTTGGCTGACAATGGGAGGATGAACATTTATAATGTGAAAAGCGATTACATTCCATTAGTAGCTGAGCAAACAGTATAATGTGTTTCTTTGGGATGTGGTAGAATAGTTTTATAAATTTGGTTAAACAGACTCTCTTTTGCACAAACTTGTACTTGACTAAAATGCTTAGATACTTTATTCAACACATGATTCAGTTACGCAACACACTGTCCTTATATAACCTTGTGACCACAACAAACACTCACACAAACTTCCCTAAAATGCTACATAAATGTATTTACTTAGGCGTGGCCACAAAAACTTTAAATCTTAGTCTAAAAAATCTGTTATCTTTACCGGTTGCTGGTTCGAAGACGGGCTCCAGGTCCTTCTCCTGTCTGGGTTTCACTCGTTTCCCACCCCAAAAATTCAGGTGATCAGGGACCACCAGAGTCCCAGTGGAGGCTCCGGGCATGGTGTCGAGAATTGACTGGGCCATTTTCAGACGGAGAGGACCTGTAGGGAGACACAAGAAAAGGGACTGAATATCAACCCACATCAACAATACCCAACGCACACTCCATGCTAACTCTCAGCAATAGCTAATTTATTTAAGCTAGTACGTTGAGCTTGAAAATAAACGAATTGTAAAGTAGCGCGAGGAAACTAGTGATTTTTTTAAAAGCATGCAAAAGAAATATGGGAGTATCGTGATATCAAGTTACCTTTACTGCTCCAGCTAACGGACTGAAGTGAAATCTGTTTGTCAGTCCGTTACTTATAACAGAGGACACGCCTGCTCCAGCTAGGTCTGGGAAGTTGGCTCGACATTCAACCAATGATGGGTAGGGGACGGAGGGATGTCCCTCCTTCAGATACAGATTTACCTCGGACCCCTTCCCCCTACAGGGCAATAAAAAATAATCTGATGGTTTTGTATAAGGCAAAAATCACTGGCAAAACTTTTTTTTTTACGATTATAGCGTATGTGTCTAAGTAGTTTGAGCTTGTGACGTAGATTTCAAGGACTTCTCTTTTGGCATGTCATGAAAACATACCAAACTAAATTATCTTTCACCTCCATATATCACTACATTACTATTATAACCCGTTGTTCTGTCAAAATGGGCAACCTATCACATTTGGCTCCCAAGCGCTTCTGAGCATGCGCATGATCACCAAACGTTTTCACAGAGAAAATCCCGTCAACTCAGGCATCCCAGCCAGATGTGCAATTGACTTGGACACTGGACATAAGTAATACTTTGAAAGTGGGCTGTATTTATTTCATCATGCCTTTTTACCAGTAAGCACAAAATGAATCACATGAATATGATAGATAGGATATTGACGTTAGTAAGTTTTAATTAGTATGTTTTGTATGATATGAAGGTTATGCACAAGTGTTATTGTTCACGTTAGTTCAATGGACATCTACACAGTAACACACCCTTAAAGGCTTTATTTTGGATATTTTTTTAAATGTTTCAGTTTTTTTCCTGCTTAAATAAGTATTATTTCATCTGTAGCAAAAAAGTTTTACTTTTTACTTTATTACAATTGAGAAATTTTACTTTTTACTTTTACTTCAGTAAAGGTTATGAATCAGTACTTCTACTTTTACCAGATTATTTTTTCACACAAGTAGCTGTACTTCTGCTGCAATACAGAATGTGAGTACTTTGATCAGCTCTGGTAAAACTTAACAGAGAAACGCTGGCTGAACAGGACAAAACTTGGCAGGACCAGATGGCCCTGAGACACCAGACCGAGGGACAAACTAGGAACCGGACCACAGAACCAAAAGCCAACCAAACACAACCAGAATCCAGTAAGAAGCTGCAGATTCTGGAGGTTGAGCCTCTTAAATAGCTCTGGTGAACACCTGCCACAGGTGTCTCTCCTCAGTCTATCCACACCTGCAAAACAATTAGAGACTGCCCCCTAGTGTCCAAAGGGAGCAGGACCGTCATACTATCCTATGAGCATCTGCAAAACAGCTGGAGCACAGAACTGCAGGACAACATTTCAACAAGGGATTGTGATTTATCTATTTTAGATTCTTATTGTTTGTATGAGTTTTATTGCATTAATGTTTTGTTTTCCTTGTATCACCTCTACTTATCTTCTCTGAGTGTAATATTAGAATTTGTTAGGGTTTCTGTTGTTTCCAGAGTCAGCTGGTTTTATCATCACAAATTTTCATGTCTCAGTTATATTCCCCTGAAGACCCAGCCAAGTACAAATTTCTGGCTTGGTTTCTGGTATGAAAACATGTGTCTAAGTGAGAACAGCATGATACAACATTAAAATAAGTCTGTGAAACTCTTGTTCCCAAAAGTGGACAAAAACTCATAGCTGGGTCTCAGGAAGACATGTCGTCTTCACCTCAATATATTCAGAGATTAAATAAAGGTTAAAAATACTAATAAATCACTAAATCAATAGTAAAATAAAACCAGTAGGTATGAATGTGTCGTTTCCCCCTCCAGCCCCTGTTACTCCAAGCACAGTACCTGAGGTGCATTATAGGAGTGGTGTTTAATCTGCTTTAACAGACACATTCAGTAGCGGGATTAGTGAAGGGAGAACTCCAGAGGACATACACTTGGTAAATAAAGCATAATGTATCTTTTTGACAAAAGCAGCCTATCAAATTTCAACTATCATTAAAATCAGTTCAAAGACTTACTGATAAAATGTTGATTTACATGTTTCCTATAAGCACCAAAGACCCAGTGTTCTAAATCATTAGATGAATCATAGCACAATGTATTTTCTATATGAATAATATGAGAGCCAAAATACTTAGAAAGCGTGTTTTTAACCATGATGTCATTGTCACTTTAGTTTTAAAAAGAAGTTACCAAAATTCCAAGTTAAACTCAACTCATAACCCAAATGCACATAACGGCAAATATGATGCATGTATTTTTTATGGACAAAATAAAAAGATTGCATTGTATCGACCGTCATACTGCCTTTATTGGCAAGTACATGATGTTATTGCAGAATCTCAATGCACTGCATTTGAGTCAGATCTGTATAACATTACGAAAATATCAAGTGTAATGTAAACAAAACATCTTTCAAGTTTGATTTTTAACTTAACTAAATGAGAAAAATGTTCAAAGTACAGAAAACAAAAACGTCTAAAACATAATCATAAAACTTTATTAATATACAAGAAATGAGGATACAGACATGGCATAGAATAATACTGACAAATGGATGAGATGGCTACTATGTCAAATTAACAATTTTAAAAAAACTATGCTTGTCCAGAGCACATCATGTATCCTTTGGTAATCAAATAATTAAGATAATTTCCTCCCATGATTTCTAAATGACTTAATGTTAAAGTTAAATAAACACATATATGAAAAGATGAACAACAGGTTGTTACAGTAGCTGTGACAGATGATACCTCAGCTCCAAAACAGCACAAGCAGTTCTGTCTGTAACCAAGTGAGGGCGCAGTGGCTACACAGCCACAGCAGCAGTGCAGAACAACACTGAAACCTCCCAATGCTCATGAAAACTTAGCTGCTTGAGGAGGAGGCCCCAGGAAGCCTCCAGCCTGTTTTGTTGCAGCTCTGGATGGTGCAAGACCCAGCATCTTCTGGATGTTCTGAAGAAAAGAAAGAATAGACAATATTTAAGGGTAGAGTATGTAGAAATTTCCTCAGTATTCTTTCCAATAATCACTCTAATTACTGATTAAAATGGAATGAAATAGTCTCCAATCACTCAAAACATTACATTGTTTGATTATTTTTAACCTATAAAACCCCTCTAAATATACATAAGGTGGTTAAACCTCACTGGATGCAGCCATGTTCACAGTAATGTTTTTCTGTACATGAGCTGAAAGGACAAAAGTCCACATATATCTGGAGAATGGACTGGGCAAATGCACTGGGTGTAATGGCAGCTGGAGCTTCTCCTGTAAATGTGAAGAAGAAAACTGACTTCTGACTGACTGAAACTAGCAAGTTACGTAAAATATTGGAAGAAACCTATGGGATTAGATTTGCTTCAAAAGGTTTCAAACAAAACTTTTTAAAACTCAAATGAACAAAACACAATTAAGCAAAAAAATATATAATTTCATAAAAATATAATTAGAAGCAAAAAATATCACTCATTGTGCAATCTGTGAGGAACACGTTCCTATTGGCTGTTGAATTTTTGAGTATCGCGGCTGTGAACCGGATGTTATTGCGCTTGTGAACACGCGTTGCATTGTGAACACAGAGAGAAGACACCCGAGAAGAAGCAGAGTTCGCGAAATATAGTGTTAAAATGTTAACATCTTGAAAAGGATGTGGGATATACCAGGACACATTAAATAAAGAAGCAAGGGACTGATATTTGGGAAAATAAAAAATAAAATAAAAATTGGGATTATACACAGTTTGGATCCATATGAAGTTCCAATCAATCAAGTCTACGACTTATTGCAGCAGATCTACATTTCCTGTGTTTTGTCTTATTTTGTTTGTGGTGTGAGTGGATGCACTTCTGAACAGTTCCCAAGTTACAAGTCATTGAAGTCTCATGTGCAGTTCACAAATGGATGGGTTCAGGAGATGCAGATCACACACGAGTGTACATGTGTGATCTGTTGTGATCTGCCACGTTGCAAGATCACTCAAAAAGCTATGAATGGATTTGGTTGAAATTTTCAGGATATGTTGATAGTGGCAAAAGGAACAAGTGTTAAAAGTTTGGTGGTGATCAGTGGAGGGGGAGAGGGGGCACACAAGTGTTTTTCAGGAGGGGGAGCTGATCTGACTTGGTGTAGTCTGGACTTTCCAACTGCTTTTCTCGTTTTATAATGCTCTTTTGTAAGAAATAATTCATGCCTAACTAAACAAATAATAAAAAAGCTTAAGGCTGAATGTCTTCTGTTCTGTTAAATCAATGAACAAATATGCCTCAAATTGTGTAAATGGTTCTCTCTGTGATGATTGAAATGTAAAAACCTTCACATACAAATGACAATAAATCATATTCTGATACATCCGTGCATTTTAACAGTGAATATTCTATTTAGTCATAGGTTGCATAGGCTGCACTGCATATATGAAACACTCAAATTATAGATCACTGCATTTTTCAGAAATTGTATCTGTCTTTAAAATAATTGAATATAAAGTTTGTGGTATGCTCTCAGTTCCCCACACCACTCAGGACACACAATAAAACCAGGTCTGAAAAAGGCTTTAGCTTATGAGATTCAATGCCAACAACATTAACATGTAACAATGTGTTATAGTGTTTAATATCCTCAGAACGTTTGCATGTTAATTTGGCATAGTTTTTGGGTGCAACTTTTACCCTGTTAAAAATATAGTAAACATGCATGAGATGTGTTAGCTTTGAGAAGTATGTTGCAGATTGCCTGAATTTTGTTATTTAGCACAATTACTACTTTCCCTTGACATTGACCAACTAACCTAATATTTATAGAATAATAAGGAAAAATTACCTGTCTGATGGACATAGTGCAGAGGATATAGAGGAAGATGAAGGAGCAGTCAGTGTAATCCTCGCCCAGCAGGTTGCGATGTGAAAGTCCCTGGATGTAGGACAGGGGTACGAATGGCAGTTTGGCCACTACTCTTCCATCAAAACTAAACAAAAGGAACAGAAATACTGTTGAGAACATTGACTGTTCATTTAAAGCAGAAGACTGAATAATTCATAAAACATGCCAGTGCATGTTAGTGCACAGGCATGCATAACTTACTGATCACTTTTATCAAAAATGTGAAGATTTTTTAAGTTAAATCACCAAGTTAATTGACTCTGTGATTGTTACTTAATGACAAATAGTTATGTTCCCCTTTCTATCCTTTCAAGTGAATATGTAACATTGTTATATAGTAAATAATCAGATGAGGAGACCACGATGCAGCGGCATACCATGCCTTTATCTGGGCTCCTCGACCATCACTTATACAAAATGTATTGTACATGTATGTTTATGAAATTATCATAACTATGGATTGTAATTTTGGTGTTCAATCAATAAACTATGTCTATGTCTATGAATAAATTATTAAAAATATTGACTAAAACAGAGCTGGTTACACTTACATGGAGTTGAACATGCCCATCAAAGCTGTAAAGCAGAAGCCAATAGCAAACATTGACTTCATCCGCACCTATAAATACACACAAAATTAAAACCTTTAAATTCAAATATATTTCACTTGAACTAGTCTCAAATGATGGTTGTTACCATAGAAAGGTCTCTGTTGTTGTTCTTTAGCTTCTCTTCTTGTCGTTCTGTAATAAATCCACAAATTACTCACAAGAACCATGGGTATTGGGACACAATTGGTTACTTACTACAGTGTCAGGTATGCCTTCACCCCAAATAATTAAGTAGAATTTCTAAAATAAAACACGCCAAAGTTCTTACCAATCTTCTTCTTTTGCTGGCGTCCTGCAGATTCTGTGATGGTTTCCTTCTTCTTCTCAACTAATACCAAACCACAAAAATGAATTCATTTAAACTCAAATATAAAATAACACAAGTGTGATATATGCAAGCATGTGTTACTCACGTTTTTTACTTTGCTTTTCTACCTCAGCCTTTAGGCGCTTGTACTTTTCTGTCCGATAAACTAAAACCCAAGTTATTCCTAAAGAAAGAATAAAGAGGATGTTAGTTTAAAAACATGAGAAATATATCATAAAATGAGTCATGTGTCTTACTATTGAGCACATACAAATAGACTAAAGTATAAACACACTGGATTACAGGATTTTTTGGTTTGCAAATTAAGATATGTTTGACACCATCTGACTCCATAATGTAAGTGATGAGTCTCAAAATATACATAGTGAAAAGATAGGGCGACCAAACTTCAAGCCACAAATGTATTAGGAGTATTATTTTCTGACGGTCTAAATTTACTATCCTATTTTATAATTTTTCTTTCAGGTTATGGCTCATGTCATTGCTCCTCCGATTCAACTGTGCTTTAAACATTAGCTTTTTGGCTAATGATTCAAGCTAACTGAACAACTGTGTGTCCCTTAAAAGCACCAAGAGAATTAGTTTATGAATAGCAATACAACTCTACTAACCTCTCGCCATATGCTCCCCACAATGGCATTCAACAAATCACAGTTCTCTACACATTTTAACTGAAAGCTAAGATCCTTTTTCGCTTGGAGATTTATCAGTAAATCTCACTCACCTTCGGCTAACAGCGCAGTGCAAACAGAGATGAACACGATCAGAATTGTGTCTGCAAACATAGTACTCATGGCGGTAATGTCACGATTATTGTCACTGCTAACTGTGAAGAAAGAGTGGGTCTGTAATATGTATTTTAAATAGAATTAATACCGTGGACACATTACAGTGATGTGTATTTCGACAGTGCTGGGTCAGCAGTAGTGAAAGGTCACCGCAACAAGAAGCACTTCCGGTTCACTCCATAGTCTGATTCAATGGATTCAATGAACCGAAATGGAAACATTAGTAAATTAAATACAAGGAGATGTGTCAGTTCAAGTAGTCAAGTATTATTATTATTATTATTATTATTATTATTATTATTATTATTATTATTATTATTATTAGTAGTAGTAGTAGTAGTAGTAGTAGTAGTGGTAGTAGTAGTAGTAGTAGTAGTAGTAGTAGTAGTAGTAGTAGTAGTATAGTAGTAGTAGTAGTAGTAGTAGTAGTAGTAGTAGTAGTAGTAGTAGTAGTAGTAGTAGTAGTAGTAGTAGTAGTATTATAGTAGTAGTAGTAGTAGTATTCAATGTTTATTGAACTAGGTAATCTCTTGAGTACAAGATATTTTTCCTTGCCAAGGTGACGTATATTACAGTAAAAATAATATTCAAAACATATAATCATTCATAAGAATCAAAGAAACAATAAAACCTCCTAAATGTTTTTCCAGTTCACTTCTAAAATGATTCAGTGAGAAGATTATTCAAATGTAAGTGATTCGAAGAACAAGGGGCAAAATAAGCAATGGCTTTTTTTTTAGCTCCTACAAATGAATAGAAATGTTTCATCATATGCTTAAATTATCTCTTAGATCTGCAGTGACCTCTATTGAAACCCAACCATTGTAGAACCGAAGCATCTGCAGTTCTTGTGTATCCGCTACACATTTTTCCTTTAATTTGTCAATGTGTATATTGAAATGTAGGTCATTTATTTCACGGACAAAATTAGGTCAACCGATATTTTTACTCAATTCACGATTAACTGTTATATTTCCAAAGATGGAAATTTAACATTGCATAATCTTAAACGGTGTCATGTATTCTTCCGTCTCGTAGTACATTCATAACCATCCATGACCCACATAACCATCACCAGTTTCACCAGTGCTATCGTAGCTTGCGCGTCAGCCTCCTCATCGGGTCCAAATGGGAGGAGCGCAGCGCGGCGTCCAGAGCGCAGCACCGCCGTGTGTCAGAGGCCGCAGCGCAGAGCTCTGCAGATGAAGCATGGCAGGCGACAGCGAGACAAAGCCAGGTGACCAAGCCGAAAATGAGGGCAATGATCGACAGCCTTTTCTCATTGGCGTTGCCGGAGGAACAGCCAGCGGCAAGGTTGACATTTGTATTACTGTATTTCTGGGTATTTATTTGGGATTTGTAGCATCCGGGATCAGTGAGAAATGAGACAGAAAATTATATTATGAAGGAACATTGTCGATTACATTCTACACTTTTATCCAGACATTTGCTGCTATTTATTTGTCTCATGGATGAATTTCACTGTGATATTTTACAGTTATTAGCCTATATCTACTGATGTTGTCCTGTGACATGTCAGGACAAGTGCCCTACATTGTCACTGCATGTGTGATGTATAGTTGTTGTTTTTTTTGTTGTTGTTGTTGTTGTTTTTTTACTTTAATCTGGGGGAAATCATTTAACATCTGAACATTATTTGTGTGATCTGTGATTTTGCTGATAGATTCAAATGATTTTCTCCTTAAATAGAATTTAAATGGCTGTCAGGGTGAAAGAGGGGGAATATCAGTAAATTAGCACCAGCTGTGCAGCATATGTAAGCTCACGGAAATAACATGACCAGACACAAAATACAGTCACACCTGAGACTGCAATAAATATATAAATCTAGTGTAACCTAGGATAGTGTGATTATTTAATTTGTTCCATTAAATTTATGTCCACATCTTTGCAGACATCAATAGCCTGGCAGATTTAGTTATGGTCATCATTGATTTTGGGTGGTCTGTTGATCTGAAATATTTCTAATCAGGTGTTCTATTTTCTTAAGCATCTGTGTTGATTTGTGTGTATGTCCATGTCCTTAGTTTTTACTTAACTGGTTCATTGACACATATTTATCTATTTATTTATTTGGCAGGGACAATGCAGTCAGACATAGTTACAGGCTTGCAGCTGATGTGATAGAGTTTATAGCTTTTGTCCCTGGTTGGGCTTTTCTACAGCACTGCAGTAGATTAAAATATATTACAATACAATGTATGCTACTGATGACCACTGATCACCACCGAGCTTTTATCACTTGTTCCTTGTGCCAGTATCAATATTTCTTGAAATTTTCAGCCAAATCCATCTGTTACTTTTTGAGTTATCTTGCTACGAATCACACACATGCACGCCCCCCCACACACACATACGTCCACTGATCACCACCAAAATTTACTCTGTTATTTGTTATTTCAATACCAACATTTCCTTTCAACATTTCAGCCAAATCCATCCATAACTTTTTGAGTTATGTTGCACACAAACGGGCAAACAGATAAACGGCAGCAAAAACATAACTCTGCCATTCCTTGATTGAATAATTATGAAAATATGTTTATTGATGTTCTATTTGTTGATTAATTTAAATAGAAATGTTATGTTTCAGAATAGGCTGTCTGCCTTTAGGTTGGATTGTGATTTTTGGCACAATATGACATCAGGAAACTGAAATGTTGTTGAGATAATGAAACAGCTAATACTTCTACACTTTGATAATAGTTACACAACAGCAAGATTATTTTACAGATGATTAAAACAGCAACACTAATGTTGTGGTTTTGTTGACAGTTAGTTGACAGTGGGTTTGACTTCCTGGTATTGTGCTTCACTTTACATAAGGAGCAACTGATCCCTGAACCACCTGTCTGTCATTTAACTGAAGAGTAAACTGTCATCTTAACACAGACTGTCAATTAAATCAGGTTTTCACCTCTTAATGTTTATATATATATATATATATATATGTATGTATGTATGTGATGAAGATATATTTCTTGGGCCAAAAAGATGAGTAACCTATAAAGTGCAATGATAATATATGTTTTGGTTTCAGCTGAACATGGCACATTTTGAAAACACGTGGAGGCGGTAAACCAGAAACCACTGCTATAGTATCCAGTAGTGTCATGCATGTTGTTCTTTTGTGCTGTTAGTCATCAGTTTGCAGTAAGATCATGGAGCTGCTGGGTCAGAATGAAATTGACCACCATCAGCGGCAAGTGGCCATCCTCAGCCAGGACAGCTTCTACAGAGTCCTGACTACTGAGCAGAAGGCCAAGGCACTTAAGGGCCAGTTCAACTTCGACCACCCAGGTGTGTGAGCAGTTCTTTGTATTCATCCCCTCATTAAAAGTACATATTGCATCAATTATCATGGATGGTCTTGTTGATGATGGCTGCATGTCTCTGTGCTGAGAGGATGCAACTTTTTTTGTACAGAAAATAATCTCATAAACAAATCCAAATTGTATCCACTCTCTGGGTGTTACATTTTCTTGGGCATTGTGTGGAAATATTTCATGAAGAAATGTTGCTAACAGCTTTGTCATCCTCTTACAGATGCATTTGACAATGACCTCATAATCTCAACACTGTGGGACATTAAGGAGGGCAAAACAGTGCATATACCTGTTTACGACTTTGTTACCCATTCCAGGTGAAACCATCTCTGAAAGCTACATAGATTAAACACCAAAACACTTACCTGGACATATGAACATGTATTACATGTACCATAAAAGGAGTCTCTGGTGCATCCTAATTTAACACAAACATGACACAATAGCCACTATAGTAGATTTTAATATATTGTGAAAATTAAAGGCTGTCTGAGTGATGAGATGAATAATTTTGAAGAATTGGAAACTCTAGAGAGCCTAATTATCACTAATCCATTGGTGTTTCCATGCTTCACACCTGAACCTCTTCCCTCACGATAATTGACTTTGAAGATGACTCTATCATAAACGGTCTGCTTGTTTCAATAAAAAAAAATGAAATGCCACTATCGCTTTTTTGAAAATTTTGTCATGAATTGCATTGTGGCCATGAAAATTCCAAACAGCAGTAACTTTCACTGTCTCTCATGAGTACTGAATCTAAATGTTGCCTTTACCTCCACCCACCGACTATACTTTAAAAGAACCCTGGTAGAATGTAGAATTTGACATTGCAGCGATCTGGTTCATTTTCTTGTAGAATCTGTGAGAAGCTGCTTTTGCCTGGTTACTATCTTTGTTGCTGTGGCTGCATGGAATTCCCATTCACACAATACACTTGATGGTAAAATTTCCGAAATGTCCCGAGTGAAACAAGTGGACTGTGTTTGTGATGGAGCCATCTTCCAAGTCTTCAGTGTGAAGGAAGTGATTCAGGTGCTTATGCACAGAAAGACTAACAAATTATTGATATTTAGATTATCACTAGGGTTTTACAAATTTGAAAGGACAATTTGTGATGAAAGACATAAAGTGCTTTAACCCTTGTGCAGTCCTTCGTAAAAGGCACACTGGCTGTGTCCTACAATCGGGTCTTAAAAACCCAGATTCCAAAGTTCAGTTCCATAGACTCATCACCCCACCCCCCAAGGATATATTACTGTTTTCAGTAGTAAGCAATGGCATCCTACAGTACGTATAAAAAGGTACATTTGTGAGCCACCGGGTCTCTATGACCCGAAGGACCGCACAAGGGTTAAGAATGTAAAGTTATAACATGTTTCTTTTTGTGCTTTCATATTGCTCTGAAAGAATGAACAATTAAATAAGTATTGTTTTGAAGTCATTTTCCATTGCTGTAGACAATTTAAAATACTGTTTTTTTTCTCTCACACACACACACACACACACACATATATATATATATATATATATATATATATATGAATTGAGAAAATGTAAATGAACCCGAGTCCTTGCTCAGCAGTTAGTTACTTTAAGCTAAATTTAGCTAACTTTATTTTGATATTTTTTTGCTGCTATTGCATTAATATGAAGTCAGTTTGCTAACTTTAACGTATTATATGTATCTGCATTACACTTACATGTTTGCATTTACTATTAACAGATGTTTGTACATTTAATGTGTTTTAGGAAGGAGGAGACAGTGACTGTGTACCCTGCTGATGTGGTGCTGTTTGAGGGCATCCTGATGTTCTATTCTCAGCAGATCCGAGACCTTTTTCAAATGAAGTTGTTTGTGGATACAGACGCAGACACACGGCTATCCCGCAGAGGTGAGACGCACAAGTCCAAAAGACATAATCTTCTACTTCTGCGCAAAAGTCTAATAGTTGTGCTCATTCAGACTTATTAACCCCTTAATTTCATTCACAGTGTTACGTGATATCAGTGAACGTGGTCGAGATCTGGAAAGTGTTCTAGCACAATACATTACTTTTGTGAAGCCTGCATTTGAGGAGTTCTGTCTACCAGTGAGTATAAAAGCAAATGTCACTTCAGCTTCTGTCACCGAACTTGTTCTCATGGTCAAAATACTTTATTTGTGTTGTACAGACGAAGAAATATGCTGATGTGATCATACCAAGAGGAGCTGATAACCTTGGTATGTGTGCTTTTGGTACATGGGAAAACCTTTGAGTACGCCACAACAGAGATGATATTAAAGCAAAGGAAACAAAATGTTTCAAAGCCTAGTCTCCTGTGTTATCATGAAGGACACAGCTGTGTTTATTATTGACCTCTTAGCTTGGAGTTGTGCTCTTCAAATTGCTGATGGAGGACAAAACAGCTTTGTCCATGATTTGGGAAAGATCTTAAAAAAACATTAAAAATAAACTAGAGGGGAAACATACTGCATACCTTAAAGCATGAGTTATACTCTGATGACACAACCTCTTTTGTCCCCTGTCTTTACAGTTGCAATAAACCTCATAGTGCAACACATCCAGGATATACTAAACGGGGGTTTAACCAAACGGCTGACGGGGTGGTTTAACGGTTATGGAGCTACAAAGAAGCCCAATATGGAGTCAAGCAGTCGGCCTCACTGAACCACCCCCTGGAAGGACGTCCACCGTATTACCCTCATGCATCGCATCATAGCTAACAAGGCAGAAGCAATGCCCTGAAATCAGGCCTCATTTTGATACTTGTTTTGGACTGAGTGAATTTACAACAAGGAGAGAAACTATTCCTACACAACTGAGTTAATGTAGGCACATACAGTGAAGTATTATTATGATTATTTTTTGTATTTTGTGTGTGGTTTGTTGAAAGTGACAAAGGGACTTCCCTGGAATTTAATTTACAACTGCTGCTTGCCTTTATCACAACACTGGGATTGAAGCTAAAGATGCAGTTTTGGTGTCTCAAAAGATTTACAACCACTTGGAAGCCTTTAACTATCCAATAAATGCAGTGTAGCAACATGCTATGTAATGGCAGGGCTTTACTCATTAAGGTTCAACTTGTGACCTGACTAACACCTTTATCAATGCAACGCAATGTTTTTTCAAGCTCTATATGAAGTATATTTTGACATAAGTTTTGAAAAGATGTAATGTGGGTTGTGATTTCTGGTATAGTGAATTTATGTCCTGGCACCAATTGATTTGTCTTGTGTGAATCTAAATTGGTCAATAATCAAGTGGAACAACCAGCTCCCACCTCAGATGATTGATGTGACATCACCAAAGAAAGTGTTCTGTACTGTCCTTAACATAGTGTAATTTAATGAAGCTGTGTATTCAATAAGATCCAGAAGAAACCATTATGCTGTTATGGAATTGCCACAAGTATTTTTTTTAGATTCCCAGAAACTTGAAATCCTCAGATGCACATGTATGAAAGCTTCATTTAAAAGAATTGAACCACAACAAATTCTGTTACTAAATGCGTTGAGTTGGAAGATGTCAAACAATGGTACACGATATCTGACATAAATGTGCTCTGTAAATGTCTTTTTGCAGTTCCTGCAGAAATCTTTTTGTTATTATAAAGTTCTCAGGTACTCTCCTGGTTTGCTTGACTCAAACACATCTGTTACTTCCACACACTTGCATTTACTGATGTAAAAAATACACCTCACCATGACCTACTGTCACTGTTTTGGTTCAGGTCAATCTGGTTTGTGTTGTTTGTTATGTGATCATGTCTTTATTCTTTTATCAGTAAAATGTCAATGTTGAATTTCACTGACAAAAATGTGGGTATTTTAATGGCTAACAGAGCCTTTCTACAAGAGGATGCCATATTAGAATGAATAATTTTCTTTGATTATTTTCTGCAATTTAGTCTTGTTTCAGTTTAGTTAATATCATCCCACTAAAATAAAACACACAAGGGAATCTGAATAAATGTTCCACCACCAGAATTTTATTCTGATTTTTTTTTTACAAACAAAATCCCATGTTCCAACACATGTAATATGTGACTGTTGTAGATCATCAAAACAGTATACATGACAAAAACCCATTTATAGGAGTATAATACATGCACAAAAAACTACCCGTTGCAAAAAATACTTCAATGTTATATTTGTATTTTAAAATAACAGAGTTTTCTTATGTTGAACTGGAGGCAAGAGAAGTTAGTCAGATTTCTGCACAATACAATTACGTATATTTCTTTACTGGTGGTGTGGTGTAATATAATTAATATATTGTAAAATCATGGCAAACAAGACAACTTTAACCCTCTAACATGTAATGACAAAAGAAAAAAAAATAGCATTGATTTCTTGTGGTCGATTAACCAATTCGATGTTGAGTACATCCAATCACAAGTTTATCATAAGGCAATGACATAGTGTAAATTAACATTATAAAACACATTTGTCCTAAATTGCATTCATAACTGCCCCACCCAGTATGAAGAAAAGCATTAATGTTCCTGTCCTCATTCAATTTGCACCTGTGTATCTGAAATAGGCACTATTGTAAATGTTGGCAAAACATCCATAGAAACACCTTCATATTACCCTAACAGATGAGGAGTTCTGACCAAATAGGCTGCGATACAGTTCACTCCGGGCCTCATCACTCACTGTACTGCGGTCAATAGGAGCCATAAAATTAACCAATTTACTGTGGATGTGGAATCTGACTTTCCGTCCCTTGCTGGCCTTTGTATCTACCTTCTTCTTAATCTTACTACGCAATTTCTGGATGGCAAGCCACTGCCTGCCCATAGCCACCTGGTCATTGGGATCTGCTGCACTTGTTTTGCGCTCAATGAGCTCCCTGAGTAACTGGTGATAGAAATCATCATCATCAAATATATCTTCATCCACATCCTTTAGGTGTGTGTTTGCCTTCAACTGCTGCTCAACCACCTCACCCTCTATGGTTTCTGAGGTTAGGGTGGAGACTTCTTTTTTCCCAAGAACTCTGTATTCTGAACGACGGGTCTGAGTGCGCCGCAAAAGCCTCTCTTTATCCATGAGCACTTGCTCCACTTGGGTTAATATGTTCCTATCAAACGCACCAAAGTCCTTGCTGCTCTTACCCGTTGTCAGCCTGGTTTTATCATGCCATTTCTGCAGAGTGCTACTGCAGTAAGGCTGGAAGGCAGCAAACCGTTTTGCCATGAAGTCTGGATACTCTGCCATCTCTAGTTTTCGTTTAGGCGGTCCAACTTCACGCACTGGCTCCTCTTCATCCTCATTCTCACTGTTGATCTCCTCATCCTCACTCTGTCCTCCTGTTCCTCCCATGCAGACAGTCCTTGTGTCTGTGTTTTGATAAAGCAGCTGATCATGTATCTCCAGTAAGGATCGCTGGAGAGCCTTTAAAGCTTTGTGACTGTTCTTTAGTGCTTCTGCGAACTCTGCATCCCCTCTCCTCTTGAACTCTGGGAAAGTCTGTGGCTGTGGCAGCTGATTAGCTGTCACCAGAGCTTTCTGGATTTTGATTCTTCCCTCGAGGAGCTGGTCCCACAGGGCCAGTTGGTTCTTCACAGCCTTTCCTTTCTCCACTTCCTCATTAACTTTGTCTTGAGAGAATGTGCGGAGAGTCCCTTCATCTGCTCCATCTTCCATCTCTTCATCATCCTCCTCCCCCTCATCATCATCATCATCATCAGAGCCTTCATCTTCACTGCTCTCACCACTATCATCACCGCTGTTGTCTTCTTCACTGACTCCCAAGTCGTCCATCCCTTCAGTGAGCTTATGGAAGTCCACCTTCTGAGGAAAAGTGATTTCGCCATCTATTACCTGAGATTTGATTCTGCTTTTATCGTCTGCATCACTGTCCTCCAACTCCTCTTTTAAGTAATTTTCTTCAACAGATTCTTCCTCATAGTCAGCTTCTTCTTGTTGTCCCGCATTGCCCTCGTCCTCCTCGTTCTCCTCCTCCTCCTCATCATCATCATCAAATCCTTCCATGTCCATCATTATTTGTTTACGTGAGACCGCTTTCCCCACGTACCGTTTGTCCGTGTCTGAGAGCAGGGATGTGCTGTACTTCCGCAGATCACTACGACCGACCTCATCTTCATCGTCGTCCTCCTCATTGAATCTGTTGACGACTCTAGCTTTTGTTGCTTCGTCATCGTCATCCTCTGGATCTGCGAATTTTGGCAAAGGATTTAATAAATCTTCAAGCTCCTGTAAAAAAGAGCCTGCCATGGTCAAATGTTTCATCAACCACGCGTGTGCGATTGAACTGTAAATCGTTTCGCAAAGTAGAGGGATGATGACGTTTATAAGAAGCGACGATTATCAACTTTTTTTCCCTAATATTTGTTTGCCAGGCAGCCAGACAGGATATAAACCCTAGCACTTTGCAATAATGGAATGCCCGCTATGATATCCTTTTCCATTATTAAAAATACTAGGGAATGTTAACATTTCGTGGGGTTATATAAGCTATTTCAGGGGAGAAATGCAACTACGCTCAGAGCACAGCGTTTTGATCAACCTGAAAGACAATGAACGGGACGTTGTTAGCCCCTGAATTTTATCCCCTTTACTCATGCGCAAGTGGTAGCGAGGATTGGAGCGCCGTCTGTTAGCATAGTTTTGTTTCGCTGCGTTCACCAGGAAAACTATTTTCCTCAAAGCAGAAATGTCAACAAGTGACTTTTATTTGAGGTATTATGTTGGACACAAGGGCAAGTTTGGACACGAGTTCCTGGAATTTGAATTTAGACCTGATGGTAAGTTCGAGTTATGGTTAATTTGGCTGTGTTAGCTCTCTTGTGTGCTAAGTATCAGTTAGCTACCCGGTAGTTACTAGGCCGCATCCACCACCAGTTAATTCACTAGCGCCAATCTGTACTTTTTTGTTTGTCGTTGTATAACGTCACGTGGCATCTAGTTTTTACATCTTATACATCAAACAAAACACAAGCATTATATATCCGGCTCTCTAACCTACAGAATAAACGTAGGTCAGTTTAATCACGTCCCATGTGTTCTGGGCATACAACGAAAAGTAGAATGACTGAGGGGTTTAGTATTTATTGCTAAATAAAACTTAAATCTCTTTCATTGTATACAGGAAAACTGAGGTATGCAAACAACAGCAACTATAAGAACGACGTGATGATCAGGAAAGAGGTATGTTCTTTTATAAAGACTGTTGAAATCAATGCACACTGCTCTGTTGGGAGTTTATATTCAGAGGTTACGTACTACAAGGTTATAAGTCTAAAGATGTTGACATAAATCTGGTTTTATTCATATATTTTATTACATTAGTTAGATTTTGGTACCACGATACTAATATTGAGAGACTTGGTGCATATGCAGTTGGACTTAGTCGAATATATTTAATGTTTTTCTTTATTTGGGTAAGAACTAGGTTTTGATCGTTAAATAACTGTTTTCACACTGTGTATGGCTAAAATGCAGGACATATTTAAAGTATAAAGTTTAACTATGTTCGTTGTCCTGGATACCAACCCAGGCTTATGTACACAAGAGTGTCATGGAAGAGCTGAAAAGGATCATCGATGACAGTGAGATCACCAAGGAAGATGATGCACTGTGGCCTCCTCCTGATCGAGTTGGAAGACAGGTTTGTTGACCCAGTCCTACATTTTTTAGTCTCTTTACCTTGTAATGTAAGTTTCTGTATAGTATTATATTTGCAAAAGTTCATGTGCTAATGATGCTGTGGTTTATCATTTGTTTTATATTTTGTGACCTGATTGCACAAAAATGTTTAATCTCTTAATGTACCATAGTTATGTTCTCTTATGCATTGCAGCATATGTAATGAGTTTAAAAGCAATATACATGATACAGGACGAAAATTTGGGTTTTTACCTTATCTTAAATGTGTTTATATTACTGTGTTGTTACGACAAAAATAATCACATTTATTGAAAACTAAAAAAGCAAGATCTGCCCTGCTAAGGAAGATCAGCCCTCCAGTCACTACCAAAATGAAATAATTGTCCTTGTGCCAGAGTCATAATTTACTGTAAATTTCATCTGAATCTGTCCATAAAGTTATCTCGCTAACCGATAAACAACCAGACAGACAAACAATGTGCTGGGCACTTTTAATACCCCGTGGCCAAATATAATATAAGATTCGTTTGAAAGTTACTGCCGTATAATTTACATTAGATTGTCTAACTAATTGTGTAAAACGTATTATATGCATATTTATATTTGAAGGTACTAATGACCACACAAGGCCATTTAACATTCAAAAAGTAGGTCATGGTCACCTATTTTCAACAGGCTTCAGCTCTATGCCGAGATACATCTAGAGTATAAATTTGGTGCAGATATCTCAATGCATTCTTCAGATCATGCAATTGTATGTTAAATGGACAGATGACAACAATTACAATACCCCACTGGTTGATGGGTAAGAACGGTTTCTATAAATAAATTATCAATGTCATGAATTCGGCAACTCTGAAGGTGCTACTTGTCAGTGCTTGGTGAATATGAACTTTTTCCCTCAATCCACTCTCAGAATTTGACACACCAGAGATGACAGCGTCAAGTAAAATTCTTCTCCACTGATAAATTATAATATAAATTAAGTGTCAAGTAATGGAAGTTGTTTATCTTTACATTAACAGGAACTGGAGATCGTCATTGGAGATGAACACATTTCATTCACAACTTCCAAGATTGGCTCCTTGATTGACGTGAACCAGTCAAAGTAAGTAGCATTTCAGCAGTTGGAACATTTGATTTATGAGTTACATAAAGAAGACATTAATTTTACAAAATGTTTTACAGGGACCCTGAAGGTCTTCGAGTGTTCTACTACCTGGTTCAAGATCTGAAATGTCTCGTCTTCAGTCTCATTGGTCTACACTTCAAAATCAAGCCAATCTAAATGTGGATTTTGGTTTGGGTTTGAAAATTATTTTCCTTATGTTGTTGTTCTACCGCATTTGTACATTTGCTTCGGGTGGATTTTTTTATTTTAAATAAAAGTTTAAAAAACAAATCTAGTTTTGTGTAAGATATCTACAAAGTTGTTTCACATCATTAACAATGACATGTTTAAAAAATTTAGTAATGGCATTTAAATGTTCATGTACTATAATACTTTAAAAACAAAGTCCATATAAGTAAATTTTATTTGCAAAAATACAATCACCCAACCCTTTAAGGCTGTTGATATTAATGGTAATTTATATAGATGCATTACAGTAGTAAATACTGTTAAGAATTCCCATAAGGCACATTGTCTTCACACTTATCTGTATTGCAATTTTAACTGAAAATCTGCACTATACATTTGAGTGACATCAAGTCTAAAAACATGGCCAACACTTCACATTGGGTTAGAGTTAACAGCTACAACACAAAGGCTCTGTCATATTTCAGGGACAAACATTTTCAAGAACCAGTATAAAATAAATGACTTAAATATAAACAGCATTTATTCTTGTGTAACTTAAATTACAGGGCATAGATGAAATCTGATACCTAAAAAGGGCCTAAGAAATAATTCAGATTATTTAAAACACACGATTTTCATTTTTAGTGATACAAGCAGTTAGGAGAGTGGTTTTCCTTCCAAAACAGTGAAAATGTCCTCCAACGACTTGTGGACACATTGTAGGAATTCATGGACGTTGCGTTCTGGGTAGGTAGCCACGTTGCAACCGATCCAATCATCATGAACACCATAGCCAACACCAAATCCATCAGGAACTACTGGGGCAAAGCCTCCAAGGTTCACGGCTGGACTTGAGAGGGTGCTGGTAGACAGGATGTTGTGGTTTATGGCACTGTAAGCAGGATCTGTGTAAAGGCTGTGTAGAGTCTGGCCTTTGGAGTTTGCCAAGTACCGAAGTGAAAAGAGATGGCGGTCAAAACCTTGGCCTGAAAATAACAAAATAGAGAATTAGTGTACCACCATAAATAATTATATACTTTACATGTAACATATAATGGTTTTTCCACATAAGCTATAACCACTTTTAGCTGCCAGTATATAACTAAATTAGTTCCAAACAGGTCACCCCTTCCTGCTGCTCTGGCTGCAGATTGTAGATGAGACTTGAGGTGAGGAGTCCATTCTCTAACACCTTTACCTCAAAACTCATCACCCATCTATCGATGTTATACATCGTTTGTATATTTGTGGGTTTTCTGTCTGGTATGGCTTTTGTATTGGTTTCCCTCGATACAAATTTCTGTGGCCAATACAACCAGCACACTCACAATATTCTACAAATTTTGGTCCTTCTTACAGAACATTATTTTTCAAAAAGTTTTTAATTATGCTGCCCCTTCCTCTTGGAATATACTCCAGCCGTATAATACGGACAAGTACAAATCTATATCAAGAAAAAGAATGAAAATACTATTCTTGCAAAGTGTGATTTCTCCCCCCTTTGTCCTGAAATGACCAGTGTGATTGATATCAGTTTTGCACTTTACTAGTTATATGTTGAAAACATCTGATGTGTTTCTATTCACTGTTAAAACAATGTTTAAGCTGGTCTATTGGGCTGTGAGACTTTCACTTGGATCATAAAAGCATATGGTAACAGTGCATCCCCAGTATGTATTGATCAGTGGTGTATGGTCACAGGAAATTAAAGTAAAATTTAATTTCCTCTATGTAAGCTCCCTAAAATAAGTATAATCGTAAAACTAGAAGCAAGCTGTGACCGTACAATGATTTTTTTTTTTTTTATGTTGTGGCCAACAAAACTAAGAAGCAAATAACAGATTTAACACTAGAATTATTATTAAATATCTCAACTGCATTAAAACCACTACATCAAAAAGAATAATGAACAAGGCAGTCAGAGACAGCAGACCTCCAACCAGGCTTGATTTTCATTCACACGTGATGTGATTGAGCCATAGGTGTTGACCCATCTGATGTCCGAAGGCGAGACGATGTGAATGCCAAAAACTGCGAGATTCTATCTTGTGTGAATCCTGAGATATTACCACTGATGTGTTTTAGATGTTGACCTTCATTGCTCAGAATCTAATGGGTTCTTACTTGACCCATTATCTATCATTCCTAAAAGTTTAATCAAAATCCGTTCAGAACTTTTTGCGTAATCCTGCTGACAGACAGACAAACAAACAGATTCGAATTTAATACGTCCTTGGCGGAGGTAATAAAGTAACTAACCTACATTGAATACACCTACTGCTTATGTACTGGCCTGGTACCATAATTACACCTGGACTGTCTTTCTTGGTAAAAAAAAAAAAAAGAAAGAAAAGTGATGTGTCAGCAAATACAATTCCACCAGGACTAATAACTGTGAAAAATGTCATCCAGGTACATTCAGAAACAGACTAGCTCTGAATAGTTCATGTCAAAAGAAAGTGTAACATGGACACTTGTTAAAAAAAAATAAATTAAAAATGTAACACATACCCATAGCTGCCTCCTTGGTGAGCTGCCCATGATATTTAGAGCATTCTTCCAACATAGCTCGCAGCTGATCCACACTGTGTTGGCCTGGCTGATGAACAAAGGCATGTGCACAGTGTTTGGTGTGGATGGTAGCAGGTCGGATGGTCTCAGTTCGACCATGCTTGAAGGCTGCAGTGCTACAGGACTCATATGTGGCTACCGTTTGTCCATATTGTCTCAGGAAGCCCATCTGAAAGGCTAGCTGCGCAATGGCATCTGGGCTCAACTTGCTCTTCTTTAACTGTTCTTTGCCACCTTTCTTAAACTCCATGGCATCAATGGTGAGTTTTGACACAGCTGAGTCGAAGTTCTCCTTGGCTGTTTTGATGCCAATCTCCAGCTCGCTGTTCAGGTTGAACTGCAGTCTACGTACAGAGGAAGCTGAATCTACATCAGCCACAGCAGAACCTGGGTGCACCAGTGGCTTCTCTGTAGTGTCTTTGAAAATCTCATTCTGGAAGCGTAGTACAGCTACACCGTCACCCCATGAGTGCTCAAAATTGATGGCTGCCTGGCCATCTTTAGTCAAAATAATGCTGAAGGACTTGTCATACCAGCGGTTGCAGCCATCACCATGCAGCATATTATGAGAGATGTGAATGTGGTCCTTCATGGTTTCATCATCAAGACAGAGACAGAAGAGTGCACTGTCAACAGTTTGTAAAACCTCTCCATTTCCAGCAGCTTGCAGTTTGTCCCTGAGCCCAGCCCACACGTCTCTGTTCTCACTGGTCAGGACCCCGATAGGGCTGGAAGGCGGTGGGGTTTGGTCAGACAAAATGTACTTCAAGTGGGACTGGATCTCAGCTGGTTTCACCAAATTTCCATCCCTATCTACAATGTCAAACACATACATGTTACCTTTCCTCATAACTAGGAGGTGTCGACCTTTGTCATCAGTGAATAGATCATCTCGTCCATGCTTGGGAATCCGAGTTGAGTTGAAAAGACGGAAGTATTGAGACATGTCCAAGGGGTAAGCATTCACCATATAGGCTCCATACCATGAGAGTGAAGACGGCACCCAGCGGATAAACCTTTTGAATCCGTCTGTGTCACTCTTTGCTGGATTCAAGTGGAAAACCTCTGGTTCCAGTAACCCAGCACGGAGAGTTTTCATGAATCTCACTGCTGAGCACACTATGTTGGTTGCTCGCACAAGCTGGTCATTGTACTCCGTCTTCGGATCAGGGTTGAAAGACATGAAGGGATTGAAGTTCAGCACAACTGAGTCACGTGCAGACAGGTACATATCGAACCATGGTGCTAAAGTAAAGAGAAAGAAATAAGATTGTTTGGTGTAAATGCATTAAATAAATACATGTTGACCACAGTGATGCAACTAAGAACCATTAATACAATACTATATTTAAGTGCAAATCTGAGGTACTTAATTTGTCCTTTAGTATTTCCAATTTATGGAGCTTGAGGGTTATAACCCACTATATTTCGAGAGCAAATATTTTAAATTTGTTTTGGCTGGTTACTTTTTACATGACAAAAAGAGATCTTTATACAGGGTGGAATGGTGTAGTAATACACCTCTAATCTATCCAGTTGTACAGAGAGGATCTAAGACAGGCTGCACTTTAAGGAACATTGAAATGTTTCTATGTGTATTTGAAAGTGACAAAAATGGGATAACATTCTTTAGTCGTACAATACTTTGACCAGTGCTATTGATCATCAAGAGTTCTTGGTGTAGGCGACACATGTGATACTTTACAGTAAAATTATAATACTTATGTACATTTACTTATTTAAAATTTTGAAATCTGGACTTGTAATGGAGCAGGTGTGGGCAGTCAACAATATAGATACTAATAATGTACTGCAAATATTTGTTATTAATATGTGATCCATCTCTGACAGAATGCCATCCTTACCAGATATGTAGCTTGTGTGCTTATTATTTTTGTCTAGAGTAACCAGTTCTTCATGCAGCCGTTTCCCATCACCATTCTTAAAATCTTCTGCAAGTTTCTCCGTTGTGCTGAGGAGACGCAGATTAAGTTGGAAATTGTTAAACCGCACTGGGCACAAGTATGACGTATTAAAATAATGATATGAAAGTCAAAAACCTACCTGAACTGGTCATCATCCAGAAGAGGCCTCTGAGCAGCCAGGTATCTCTTGATAGTGTCCTCTAGTTTTGGTATTGGGAGTCTTAAGAATTAGCAAAGTGTTACTAATTGAAAAATCGCTGACTTTAGTTTAACACAGGTTGTCATGCTGCGGCCCCTGGTGGTCATCTAAAATCAACTGTGCACTTTCACCTACATTCATCTGGACCTTTATGGATCAGCTTTATTATGAAACATTCTGCATAGTTCACTTGATATTTTAGACAGGTTTGTACGGAGCTACTGTCGTGGCAAGTTATTGACTGAATACATTCATCGAAACTGTCATTTGATTCTTACCTGGGTAAACTCTTCTGGTAGTGCATTGAAGGCACAACGCTCTGGTGTAAATACTCGGATGGTTTGCTGCTGTAGTTCCTTTTATTTATGCCTAAGACACCAGCTCTTAAATGAATAAGACTCCCAGACCTCTTCAGAGATGAAACGTATTGCATTGAAAGCAGATTAGCCATGTTATTAGCTAAGAAAAACTGAAACAAACGACGGTTCAGCAAGTCAAAGGACAGTGGATCAATTAGCTGAAGCAAAACCTGCAGACACTTCCGCAGTATTACAGTATCAGCTGTTACTGTAGATGATTACCACAGCAGTTAGCTGTTAGCTTTTACCTTGTGGCTACTTCTTCTTCTTCGTATATATTTCCGGTAGACTGTGCGCTACGAAGCACAGGGCTGCCCTCCACTGTAGAAGAAGTCCGTTCGGGTGCGCTTTGGAATTTTTTAATGTACTTGTGGAATTTTGTAAGAAATCAAATGTGATTAAATAAATATTACACGGTGATTAATGTAGACAATCAACGACTCATTATATTAAACTGTAAGAACTGAAGGAGAAGTATTAGGACATTATATGACCTGGTTTATTTGGATATCCTCCTGAGACCCAATACAAGTGTGGACCAGAAGATTAGTCTTTTACTGACTTCCACATTAACTGGGAGATTGGAATGGCAAAATCTTCTGGCCATCCCTCTCATCTTGCTGATGAGTTTGGTTTCAAAAAAATTTCTGTTACATCTGACGATGAGAGATCAAATACACTGGAGCTGGGGCTAGATACTATATCTTCTGTTCTTCTTTCTGGTTCCCAATTTAGTGAGACTTCATTCTTAGTTCATAGTTTCCTTCCTTAGAACAGAATCAATTTTGCAAGACATATGCAAAGTTAGAACCACATGTATTCGATAGGAAGACAGGTTGATAGCAGTCAAAGAATTATTTTTTGTTCAAATAAAATGTGACATCTTTAGTTATTAATTGTTCCACTGTTATGTTTGGCCCGTGTTTATCTGCCTGTCTGTTTAGCAAGACCTGACCCGCATTAACCCTATGGGCAACGGGGCGAGCGCCCAGGGGTGCACCAAGTGATTTGGGCAACATGTATTCTCTATAATGTCTATTTCTCAATGAAGTACAGTAAAATAATGTATTTTAACTACAAAACGAACCATTGACAACTTAAATTAAAAATACAATATGATATAGCCGATATGATTTAAGTGAGTGCCCCCCCATCTCGATTATACAAACGACCGCAGGGCCATTAATTCAGTCGTTTCGTCCAGTTGTGAGTTGTTTAGTCCAATGTTGTATTTTTCAGACGCTAAGCAATACCTTTGTTAAATAATACCCTAACTTACATGTTCTTATTCACATGTTTACGCTGCAATACCAATAAGGTGTACTTTTTACATAACACCAATAATATATTAACCTACCACGCATGTAAAACATAAATTAAGCTGCCTGCCACCATGTCACAAATGTATCTGTTGGAAACATGGGGGTCGGTGCATGGGAGTCTGCACTCTCCAAATGTTTTTCCAGTTTCTGTAAATTATTGGCCAAAACTATATGTAGTGTAAAGTTATATATATATAGTAAATCACTTCCCTAGACATTTCTGTCATACCGCATTAACATCCCAACTTAATGCTGGCATTAAAAATGTTTTTGTTTTTTTGTATTGTACATTTGACATAACATTTAAAATGAAATTATTGTGTCTTTGTGCACTGAAAAAGTGAGGACTGGTTAAATGATAACTGCAATAACAGATTTACTTAGCCTAGCTGGGCTAGACCAGGGGTCTCCAACCTATTCCACAAAGGGCTGGTGTGGCTGCAGGTTTTTGTTCCAACCAACCAAGAGTTCACAGTTTGACCAATTGACTCTCTGCAGACTGAGATCAGTTGATTCATTGATTGAAGTCTGGTGTGTTGCTGCTTGGTTTCAACAAAAGCCTGCAGCCACACCGGCCCTTTGTGGAATAGGTTGGAGACCCCTGGGCTAGACCATCCTAGCGGCACCAAATCTAATTTGCTACTGTAGTTGTCTAGTTATCCTCAATGTAACTTTTGGCTGAAATTGGCTGATGAATCACAATGAAGTAGAAAGTGACGCTGCAATGATTCTGAGAGAAACAACCATAGAAGAACAACAATGGTGGTAGATAGCTGCTGACTGGGTGGTAATTTCCTTTTATCAAAGATGAGTGAAGAATGTAAGAAAACGCCAGCAATCTTCAATTTTTTAAAAGAAACGACAACAGTCATTAAACTCCGTAATCCCCAATTTTCTTTAGTCATCCGTAACGTTCTCTGGACTCAAGTTTCTGGCATCTAACTACGTCATCCTAAAGATTACACTGGTTGTAGTACCGTCCTATTGCATACAGAGGGATTTGAAAGAACCTTTTAGCCCACCTCCCCTGATGATGAAGCATAACTAGACCCATATATGAAATTAATGGGGATAGCACGGCTAGGTGAAGATTTACTGCGTGTAGAATCAGAACAAATGCATATGAACAATAAAAGGTATTTAGAGTCATCTGTGCGAGTACAAAATGTAATCATCATAACACTTCACATCTAAAAACACATTTTTACTGGGTCTCTAAGATGTGTTTGTCTCACTTGTGAAAATATTGAGATCATCATGTATTAATTTCAACTTTAATTTATTTCAGATATTTACACTGGAAAAACCCAGCACACAAACATACAGAGTTAGTCTAAAAGAAAAAGGATAAAACTGTTGATTAAAAGTCAGTTCATCATAAGGAGTCACAGACTCTCCAGTGTGTGATTCAACAATATATGAATTAGAGCCCTGCCCTTTAGAACACCTCATTCATCATGAACCTTCATAACAGTCACGCAAGTCATTTTATACAGATGGACACCATCTTCAGTATCGCCTCCCTGAAAAGAAATTCACACAAATTAGACATGGATCCTATGGGAGACTAAGACTCCAGTTCTATGCAGCTGGTTTTAATAAATGTTAAAATTACAAACCTTGCGCATGGGATGTATGACAGGCTGTACCTACAAAGAAAACAGTGCTTATGTACTTGCCTTTAAGCATTTAGTTCCAATTACTGTATTTACAAGTTACTGACACTCACCAGGTAAATGATAAAACTTGTAAGATAGCAAAGAACAAGGCAAGTCCAAAGTTCTTCCACTAAAAGGAAAGAACACAATTTAGCATGATACAAATATAAAAATGCAATGTAAAAACTTCAATAAATAGGCAAGTTTGAAAAACACTTACCCAGAAGGCTGCGCAGAGAGTCAGCACTAAGCAAGTCTAAACCAAGGAATGAGATAAACATATATATATATATATATACATATATATATATATATACATACATATATATATATACATATATATATATATATATATATATATATATACATATATACATATATATATATATATACATATATACATATATATATATATATATATATATATATATACATATATACATATATACATATATACATATATACATATATACATATATATATATATACATATATATATATATATATATATATATATATATATATATATATGCACTTGTTCTCAATTGTGTAACATTTAATAGATAAATAAGGAACTAGATAATATCTCTAGCCAGACAGTTTTTCTTTTCCAATTTCCTTATACAAGTCAGTGAAAGATATTTCTTTAAGGATTTTTCAGGGTAGAGCAGCTTTGGCACTTACAAGCATAAGCGTGGTGGCCAGTGCTCTTGTTTTGTCACACATCCTTTTCAGCTGCTTTAGTGGTCCCATCAGAAACATGGTGCTATCACACAGGGTCAAACAAACAGTACAGGAGATGTAAATGTATACATCAATACCAACACCAGGCCTATATATACAGGCCTATATATAGCAGTCTTCTTGAGTGTATCTAAAGCCCAGAAGAATACAACCTTTTAACATCACCTACTTCCATTTGCAGGTTTTTACTTCGGACACTCACCTTCCTAGTACACAAATGTTTCCAAAAGTATAAAAAACAATAAAGAGTGTCAGTCCAATCTTGGGGATAAAGAGCACACATACTCCCTGTAAGACACACAGGCATGAACATGGGTGAATGGTGGCATCTTTGATCATTAGAAATACATGTTTTATATGTTTCGATACGTCTTAAAAGGCTGAGCTGTAGCGTATTTGTTAAACTAAGACTATCACATCTTCAGCATTCCTTAGAGCTAGATGAACCAGTATGGCCACATCTGCTGTTTGCCTTTGTGTGTGTGCGCCTTTCCTTATTGTAAAGACCAGAACACAACAAAAAGTAGATAGATTGTAATAGAAATTATTACTGTCCTTACCAAAATTGTGCACACTCCCCCAATAACAAAGCAGATGATGAATCCCCTTAGACGTGTTGCCCAGCTTAAAGTTGAGGCCTCATTCACAACCTGCATTAATACACATTTAATTTAATCAATAATCAACATTGACATTACTTCTTTGGTGGCTTTATGTTTTACCTCTAAAGCAGACCGGTCTTCTCTGCGAGCCTCTTCACCACTTAAAACTGCTTTTAATTTATCCATGATTAAAATTTAGCTGATATGATTATTTCCTGGAGAAAAAAAATATTATAATCGCCGTCACTTTCCTGAAGTCTATGTTTATGAAATTCACATGGCAGCTGTCTCTTGGTGTTTCTAAGGAGAAGACCAGAAAAACTTACCTGACCAGGTGAAGGCACTTGAGTCACAGCTAAGAAGAGATGATGAAAGAGGTCTCACTCTGAGCAAGTATCTGGTCACAGGAAATATTGTCTATTGCAATTTAACCTAAGTATAGATGTATCAAGAAAAACTTCAGGTTTTAGTTTATTTCATCTAATTTCTTACATTAAACAATCTCTACCATCTTATCCTGGCTTATTTCAATTTTAATCACTCTCAGAAGTGGATCATTGTTTTGCCCACAGAGTGATTTTCGTTGCTTCAATATATAATCTTTGTGGACAGCACCATTTATTTCAAGAGTATCAAACTTCTTTTAATCCAGGGAGCACGTACAGCCCAATTTGATCTCAAATAGGCCAGACAAGTAATATGAGTTATCATTTAAATCTAAATATTTTACAAAAATTAAATTAGCTCACAATATGAAAATGTCAATAATTATAAAACCTTACCGGAAAGAGATCCACAAACACATGCAAAATGTTTTAAATGTAAACACTCTGTTTAAATGTGAAACCATATATTTGGAGATGTACCATTTGAGTCATGGAACATTAAAGACAAAAAACTACTGGCTATAATGTTAGCAGCCAGTAAGACATCTGTTACAAGGAAATGGTTAAAAGTAGAACCACCCACTATTGATCAATGAATTTGAATTGTCCATGAGATTTATGTCATGGAGAAGATATCTTTTCCCCTCAGAGTTAAAATAGATCGATTTTATAGGATCTGAATATATGAATATGAATATATAAAACCAATCAGATCTGATTTAATTGTATTTTATTTGTGTGAACTTATCTGTTATCAAGAGAGGTTAGGATTGTAAGAGGTAGTGCGCTCCCCTGTTTGTTTGTTTTTTCATTTTAACAATCGACAGTCCATAATTGGAAATTCTAGAAGGGCATTCTGGATATAATCACGAGGTTTCTCAATATACATTTTATTTGTTTTACAGAATAGTAAAAACTCTAATTAAAGTATGTAGTGGATGTGTGCCTTTCTAAATAAAAAGATAACAAAAAAAATAGTGAATAACCATGTACAACTGGAAATTTCATATGAAAAATATTTAATTTGGAGAATATTATTTCTCAGCTTATAATTATTAACACAGCTTTCAGATCACAGATTTACAAATGCACAAAAACTTTAGTAACAGGGACAATATTGTTGAAACTGCACCTATTTTTTCTCAAGACCTTCAGGTTCTTCAGATTTGCTCAGGATTGTTTTTTGTGATAGTTCATGAATGTAACTATTTTCATAATGTAATAGACCAAGAGGAACATTTGGAGTTGTCATTATTATTTCTATGTTATTATTGTGAAGTGTAGGTGGAGTGTTTTGATCCTAAAATTTGGAACTAGGAGCAGATGTCAATTTAAAGAACACAAACTGGTGTTACTGACGTCTCAATAGGGAAAGGGAAGAGGGAAGGTGAAGTTGAGTAGTGGGTAATATAGAAGAGTGTTTCCCCAAGTACAGTCCTCATGACCCAGTGTCCTGTATGCTTTGGATGTTTTCCTCTTCCAGCACACCTGGTTCAATTAAGGATTAGGCTCTACCAAAGGACGTCTGTAGCTTGAGTAAAGATCCAGGGCTGTAGCCCAGACATTGGAGTCTGTTTTTAATGGGGGTCCGGGGGTTTCTCCCCTGGGAAATGTTTTTTAGAAAAAAGGGTTATTAAAATGCAATTTTATGGTTCCAATTTCTGTGCAAAATAATTAACATTAACCTGTATGATGTTCCACTGGACAACAGATCACTTTCTTTTGATCTACTTTACAGGTTTAAATATAGACTATGTAAGTGTTTTCAAAGTGCTTTCTGTATATTTACAAATTTGATTGATAGTTCATTGAATATTTTCATTAATATTTGAACTAATAGTTATTGATTACACTCTCCAAAGTGCAGTAAGTTTTCCAGCCATAGATGTGACTACAAACACAAGTACGTTTAGTTTAAGTATTATTGAAGTAAAACACCAAGAAACACTAATGTTTTTGGGTTTTTTTAATTCCATTGTAGCCTTAACTTGATGTGAACCTTCATGCCAGTCTCAGTTCTTTTGCAGCCTTCAAAAGGTTTTTTCCATGAAAGCTCTGTATTTGGCCCAGATTTTGCCTGTCCCATCTTGCCATTATCCCGAGTGGGCAATTATTTTCGCTCATGTTCACATTGGTTTAAATGTATCGTGAGCAACCTGCAACGTAAGTAATATATTTTCTTGCCATTCAAATAGCTATGTCCTCTAAAAAGTGAGGTAATAGAGCTAATTGCCTACTGAATGAACAAAAGCTATTCATTTTTCACTGAGTTTTTTTCATGCACCTGGGTTGATTGAAACACTCTGGGGATGTAAAGCTCTCGGTTCCCACTTGTCTCTCTGCCCCCTTTCCCCTGAAAGAATTCCTGGTGTCCATAATTTGATGTCACCCTCAGACAAAATAGTAAACCAATGTTGCATAAGACCCTTTCTGTATAATGGGAAAAAAATTATTTGTTCAGATTCAGTAAACTTTATTTATCCCCATGGGGCAATTAGGATGGGTGCACAGAGCAGCTACAACAGACGAGAGCAGAATTTAGGAGAGTCTGGGGAAAGTTGCTCCAGTTTATTGAAGTGGTTCTGATGTGGTCAGTTGCTGTGGTGGGGTTGGCTCTGGGGTTAATGTAGACCATGGGTGGGCAAGTAATTTTCCAATGGGGACACATGAGAAATGTTGATAGTTATTGTGGGACGGATCAATTCACCCATAGCTCTGTTCAATATCGCTAAAAAAACAATAAATGAAACAATAGAATGAAAATGTAGAGCCCAGAATACAACTATTTAATATTCACAAAAACATTTGTGAAAATGGTTTTATAGAACTCCATATTAACTTTATATAAACACCATAACTGCAGAGTTGTTTGTGTATCTCAGTTCCTTTTCTGACTTCAGTAAAGAAATACTTAGAAGTCCATGTTTTGTGAAAACCTCTGCATTCTTAATACATTTTTCTTTCATTTTTTGGTGTTATGCTGAGTGTGAAAAAACTTTCATTTAGCAGATTCTTCAAAGAGAGAGAGAGAGAGAGAGAGAGAGAGAGAGAGAGAGAGAGAGAGAGAGAGAGAGAGAGAGAGAGAGAGAGAGAGTAGTAGAGTGGAATCATCTGGTAATTTTTATCAGTCTGAGAAGATGTTACGTACTGAGTCAATTGCAGGTCGCCGGTAATTGGGAGAGTTATAGAGGGTAAAAGGGAAAAGGAGATGTAAGCAAGGCCAGACTAACAATTAAGCTATTATTTTATTTGAGGACATATTGGTCTGCATGTGGCCCTGGAACCAAATTGAGTTTGATACCATTGACATTTCATGTTCTCAGCATACTTTTGCACTGATCCTTAAGGTTGGATTGGACATAGTGGATCAGTTTTGTCCCATGAGTCATATGTTCGACACCCTCCGTAACTTTTCTCTTATTTGCTTTATTCTATAGTTCATAGGTATTCATTTGGTGTCAATCCACACTACTAGAAATAACATACATCATGACAAAAGAAGAGGTTCTGTGTATATTTTTAATCTCAATCATGCATATTTTTCATGTCTCTTTCAGCTAAATTAAGCTGAAAAGAATATATTTGTAGGAAAAGTAATAGCAAAAATAAAACACTTCCCACTTTTCAGATGAATTAGAAATCTGCAATAACATCAATAATATCTGTACTATTTTTATTCAATTCTTGTTTAGCATTCAAGTGTGACTCACATCATGCAAGTTAACTTTTCAGCACTAACTTTTCAGAAAAGGTACATAAAATATATAGAGGCATACTTTCAAGTAAAGTATGTCAAATTTCTCCACATTAAGTAGTTCCAAAGGTTTGACTAGGACTGGTGGCAAATCAAATGCTACCCATAAACCCTTTAGTTAGGGTTATTTGTATTGTATGTGCAAATTAGTAATACGAAATGATATGACAGCATACATGCAAAGACGTAGGCCCAATTCCAATTCACCCGTTAGCCCTTTGCCTTAGCCCTACACAGTGACCTCTGCAATTGACACTATCCCTTGAAATGAAGCTGCAAGGGTTAGTGGATGAAACATTCTCTTATGAAGTGGGACAACCCTTCATGACTTGTTACATTAGCAGCAGCATTATTAACAATTATTACCAAAATAATTCACCATGCCATCTACAACTGTAACTGTCTCTGTTCCATGGGCTTTGCTTATCTTTTTGTGGCCATCAATTGTATAATGCAAAAATGTGATATTTAAACACTTTGAAAAGGCATTAAATGGTCAACCAAATTATTAAGATTTTTATGAAGAAAATTCATACATTTGTGTTTCTATCATCACACTGCCACACTTTTTTGGTTGTTTACCTCCAAGAAATGTCCTAGAATTCTGTAAGAATTTTAAAAAAATTCTGTAAGAATTATAGGAAATTTCTTTTACCTGTCCATTCATAGTGTAGTCCTGAAAAATCTCCACTTACAGGGCTCACTTTAGTCCTTCCTCTCCATCAAATCAAGAATCAGGACAATGCTATTTCTTTATGTGTACACACATGGAGAGGTAGGGAGAAGGGGAAAGGCCAAGGAGTGAACTGGGAGTTGGCCTTAGGCCACAGTAAAATAAATAGCAATGAACAATGAGCATAAAAATAATAGGCTAAAAGAGATGTACAGCTGGTACAATACGGCAGAGGTAGAGATGATCCTTTAAGTAGAACATCCAAAAACTATGTTCTCATCCCTTTTTCTCTGTGTGCCTTTGTCCTAGTTGTACTGCTGTTGCAAATATCATATCCCTGATTTAACTGCAACAGTATTATTATTACAGTTCTCTTCATAAGATGTCATCCTCTGATTCTGGATCCCTATCTCTTGGTTTTAGAAGTCCCATTTCCATTGGTGGTGTCCTTTTTAATCTGGAGCGAACCACACTATAAAGAAAACACAACAAAAAGCAGTTAAATATAAGACAAACTGGTGTACAGAGTAGTATTCCAGATACTGAAAATGATTTTAAGTTAGATCTGCCTGTGAAACATCAAACACAAATGATAAGACTTGACATTGTGGTACAGTGCAGACTCTCACCAGCTGACGGTGCAGTAGAGGACGCTCACAACAAGCATAGCAAAGGCCAGGTGCCAGGAGTAACACATGGTGACAAACATCACATTGTTATGGTCCTTGAGGTCCCACTCAGGGCCTTGGGGAGGGTACAGTACAAAACCAATCTGTGTCCAAAGAGAAGGTGAAGTCAGTGTGTTGTCATGAAAGCAAAGTCTGCCCACATACAGGATGTACAGTCAAATTCACCTGCCAGAACCAGCTTCCCTGCAGAAGGGTGAGGGTGCAACGTAGCAGTTCCAGGATGATGTTTCCTCGGTGGAAGACCTCCAAGAAAGCAACAAGAGCTTCACCAAAAACAGCATAGAGCAGAAGCTGATGCACATGAACATCTAGCATGCTCCTACCATGAAGGTGGTAGAAGAAAAGAAATCCTGCAAGAATAACAGCCACTTATTAATGAAAAACAGATCATGAACAGAGTCAATAAATGTTTTCAGTAGTGCATTCATTCATTTAATTTTAATTCAGGATGTGTTTCTGAGTGGCCCAGTTAGAGTGAAATGTTGCTATTGTACATTTCTGCAAGCCAAAGCTATGTAGAATCTCAAAGGAAGTTACAGCATGCATTTAGGATGGTGGCAGACACAAAATCCATGACACTGAAATCAGAGTAAAAGTAAGCATGAAAGTATGTTTAAAGATGGATAAAACATTCATTCATTTTGTCATCAAATATTGGTGGACTATTTTTGGAATATCTCTCTAATTCATTAACAGTTGCCAGAGCCTAATCCTAACCACTAAAAAATAGGACCAAAGTTCCTGTAGTCCAACAATATTTAAACACATTAATTGACATTTGTTTGAACTTTCAAGGTCAATGGTCATGGCACCAAAAGAATTTTCCATCTATTGCCAATAATAATTCTATCAAAATCTTCAACTAATTATCAGTTGTAGCATTTCCCATTATAAACCAGTGGGGATTCTTAACATTTTATATATATTTATAAAACCAGTTCATGAATTAATATTTCCCAATTCTTTGAACAAACTCGATCGACTTTGCCCCAAAGATGTTCCACAACAAATATCAAGTCATTCTGCCTGGCGGTTTCAGAGAAGATTTGTGAAAAATTGTTTAAGGATGGATGAATGATGGACAGGCGACAACTCATGCCAATGGACCATTGGACCTTTGGTCTAAAATATCAAATGAGTGCTTTCATGCATTTATATATTTTATTGAATCACTTGATTGGGCTTGTGATCCCAGCTAATAATATATACACCTCATGGACAGGTGAACAGTTTATTTCAAAGTAAAATTGATACATGGACATAATTGTGGAAATGCATGTTTGAAAACACCTAGTTCAGTTTGCGTTGCTTTGTCTCCTCCCTCAGTGTGCCACACCTCATCAGTCACTAACAGTTTCACCTTGAACTCCCAACTGTCGTCTTCTTCCTTACCTTACCACACCTTATCAGCAGCATCAGGTCCACCTGTTGCTAACAGCCATATTTTATCAGCTGGTTAGCATTTATGCACCTCTGGTTGAGCTACTCTTTGCCAGAATGTTCTCATTTCTTGCCTAATTATCCAGCATTTTTACCTCTGCCGAGGAGGATATGTTTTTGCCAGAGTTTATTTGTTTGTTAGTTAGCAAGGTAACCCAAAAACTTATGGGTGGATTTGATGACATTTTCAGGTTTGATTGGTAATGGGGAGGTGTAGAAATGATTAAATTTTGGTGGTGATCTGGGGGGGGGGTGTCTTCCTTGGCAGAGGTCAGTGTTCTCAGAGTGCTTTTCTGGTTTGTACCCGTTTTCCTGGTTCCAACCCTGTCTAATTTGGAAAACACGTCATTGTTACTGTTATTACTGTATCCTGGTCTGTTTGGTTGTTGTTGTTGTTTATTTGTTCTGTTCTTTGCTGCTTGCTGCAAAACAAATTGCCCCCCAGGGGATAAAAAAGATAAGATAAGATAAGGATTGTCTCTGACCCAGAAACCTAACCAGCCTTCTGATTAAGGATTAGGAGGTCTGCTTTATGTCTTCCTGAGTTCCGGTGTCTGTCTATGTACTGTGTCAGAATCTGTGAATTGAATTCATAATGATCATTTCTGACTTTTGTCCAAGTGTGCAGTGTGTGGGTCCTTCATCCATTACAAATATATGCTGGTTGAAAACACATTTCTGGTCTATTATTATTTTATTCTGTTGAAATTCGAAAAAGAAGTCCAGAAGGTTGAAAATGTTAAGCAACCATAGACTTGCCTTCATTAAAGAAAGCAATGGCCATCATTAACCGATCCAGCGACAATGGTGCAGCCTCTGTGGTGTGGATAACCAGCGACACTGTGGCAGCCAGACCAAAGAAGAGGTACATGGTGGCATGCTGCCAGTTCATCAGGTCCTCCCAGTGCTTCTCTACAAAGTCATATAACTGGAGTCTTGGTCCATCTGCTACAAACTGCTCTGCCAACATCCCTGAAGAGCACAGAGAAAGAAACTGTGAAACTACTTCCATGAATGACAATATGGAGACTGTAAATGATTGTTCTTATACTTATTTATTACTCTGATATATTGACAGACTGTATAGTGACAGATGATTAGAATTTTACAACATAATGAATGCATTAAATGGGGACAAATGTGAATGCTTTGTTATACTAAAGCATGTTTTTATTTAAAAAACTAGTGGAGAGCCCATAGAAAATGTGAGATTGTTTGCAACTAATGTGTTGTGGAAGTGGGTGAAATGAGTTGAAAGGAGCAGAAAGACTATAATAATTACTTGGGGCTGTTTTGGAAGTGTGTACTGGAATCTGTGAGTATGATAAAGCTAATGGTGTAAGTTGTTACTGCTGGTGGAATTAGTAAAACTGAGTTTCAGGTGAGGCAGACAGTCTACCACTGTAGTGGTTTATGGCATAATACAGGCGACACCAATCAACACCCAGCAAGATATATTACGGCCATGAAATGAGCTACCAGTCACTCATCCGACACTCAAACGTCACACAATCTGGGCAATGTGCGTCCGCCTACTAAACTACAGCTAACAACAAACAAACCAAAAATGAAAAGGGTCTAAAAGTAAAGTGATAAAGCTGGACGGCAGATGAGCAAGATAGTAATGTAGCCTACAGGTATTAACATTGGTGCATTGATAATTTGAAGGTGAATCAGTAAATTACAGACTTTGTTTAACTCGTGTGAAGGCACTGTAATAATAGCCTTGATTGCAACCAGACTTGCTGTGACAATGACAAAAAATGTCCGGAAATTCCAGGGGGGACTGAAGTTGTTAGCGGCGTGTAGCACAGTTGTGATGTTGAGACCTTGTGAAAGTCCATAACAGCAATTAGTTGTCATTAGTAATGCACTACGGCCAAATCAGGGGGCGGGACTTAGGGAATGTCCATGGCAATGCTCAGAGCGGCAAAGTTAAAAAGAGCAATGAAATTAATTTAATATCGTTGTTGTTGTATGTCGTAATAGTGTGAAACTTTGCACTGCATTCCACCATAGTGCTGGGAAGTCACCATTCAAATTTTGGATCATTTGGTGGAGTTGTGCAGGCGTTCCACGGACAAACAGGGCACACTACAGGCAGAAATTTGTTGAATTATAGATAGATGTAGCTTTGCTTACCAACAAAAGAGAAAAAGAGTATGACAGAGCTTTCTATGATCTCCAGGTGGCGCTGAGATGCTCTGCTGGACAGACGGGTTGACCCTATGCTCTTGTTCCTACGCGTGGCGTGCCAGAGGGAATACTTTCCTGTCCACCAAAGTCCAGCTACCAGGAAGAAGCTCCCAGGGAGTGCATGACCCTTGAAGCTCCCCATGACTCACAGCACCTAAACAGTATGAGGAAACATATCTATTAGCAGTCATAGTAATAGTAACATTAAAATCAATAATTTAGGGAAAACATTGACATAAAAATAAAGTGAAAATAATTCCTCAAAATTCAAGTAATGGATGTATTAAAATCTGAATAAAACCATCCAATGAAGTCTATATATTATGATATTTAAATATATTTAAATATATTTAAATATATTTTCATTACTGAAGTAACTAGCAACAATAATAAAAAGGGGGAGGAGTTCTTGTAATTAAGTTAAACAGCATAATCAGACATAATTACCCCACCCCCATTTTTGGTTCTGTTTGTTTGTTAACACTTTAACAGTAAACTAATTGTTAAATTCATCCCAAATTGGGTTTATATATTGCTAATGATCTAGAATATATGTGATTATGTTTTGATAAAAGTAGGTCAAAGTTCACATTTTTTATGATTTTTAAAAATCTTCCCATTTCCTTAAAATGGGCAAAATATGTACAAGGGGCTGGATTTGTTGTGCCTGGCACTAATTGTTAGTGTGTGCTGGCCACAGTCCTTTAGCTGACCTTGGCATAGGATTGTCTAGACACTAATAGAAACCTGTTTCCGTGTTACATATTATTCAACACATATTTGAAGGTGTTTTTTTAAGGTGTTGATTTTATTTAAGAATATTCTCAAATTACACCTTTTTATCCATGAGCTTAAACTGTAAAAAAAAAAAAAAAAGTCAACTAAATAAAACTGACTACCTTAAAACACATCAGACAATTAATGGTTTTGAGAGACATCTTTGCTTTCAAATTTGCTCATGTATATATTTTCCTTTTTTGTTTGTATTTACTTTCTTCTCTGCTGATGAGTGGGAGACGCCGTTGTGGTGAATTATCCATTAGATAATTGTGAGCCATTAGATAATACAATTAGAAAAGCACTACAAGAAACACTTAAAAGCAGATTCTCCATGACAGTAATGATCACCATCCCTAAAGGCACCTCAGTCAATCAAGATTGTCTGTGTTCCTGTTTTCTACTGTACTAATTTGTTTTTTTTCCACAAACACAACTCCTCCTCCACATTTATTTGTTGGCTTTAGTAAATTTATTGTCCAGTTGAACAATACTGTCTTCTTCTACTCGTTGCACTCAAATTTCTTAATGTTGTTTGTGTACAGAGTGCTGATGAGAATGCCCATACTGTACTAATGGAGTGTTTTGTGGAAGTGGGCTTTAGAGTGAATTAACCATGTGAGCCACTGAAGTTCAGATAGTTTTAGATTTAGTGTTTGTCAGAAATAATAGCAATGAATGGATTCTTTGCCTTTAGTTTATTTGAAATCTACTTTTTTGTATTTGGAAACATTAATGTATAATTTTTAATTCATAAATAAGGACATATCTAAATAGGAACTATGTTGGATGTCAGAATGTATTGTTTTTGGGTTGTTGTTTTTGTTTTTTTTTAAATGTGTCTGGGTTTTTTTTGTTGTTTTGCTGTTTGTCTGTTTCTCTCTCTGTTTGTCAGCAACTTCACTCAAAAACTACTGGAAGAATTGCCATGACATTTTTAGGAAAGGTGCAAGGTGGTCCAGAATAGATCCCATTATATTTTGGTGAATGTTGGTCAAAGATCACAGTCACCTAAAATGTGTTTTTACAATGATAAGATATAAGTCAAATGTGTGTGAGGCACCACTTGTTTAAGTTTTTTTTTTTCTTTTACCTCATGTATATTCACCTCTATAGTGAGAAGGTACAATTTATTTTACTATTCAATGTAAATATGCAAATATGAACCAATTATTTATTTATTTATTTTAAGATAAGATACCCATTATGGAAAAAATTCTCAGTTGACAGCAGCAAATACAAGTACAAAGCACAGGAAAGACAGAAATTTTTTTTGTGAAACACAATATAATATAAATGTGAATGTATACATAATAGCAACAACAACAACAATAATAATAATAATAATGTAAAGTGCTTTGGTGCCTTGAAAAGCGCTATAGAAATCGAATCCATTATGATGATGATGATGATGATGATGATGATGATGATGATGATGATGATAATGATTATTATTATTATTATTATTATATTTACAATGCATTTTCACATGCACATAGTGTGGTATGGGGGGCCTTACTGTGAGCTGTTATAATGTTATAATGTTCCATTCCCTTCCAGGATCTGCCACTGTTATGCAATTTAAGGAGGACAGATTCCTCAAGACCAGAGAAAATGTTTAAAGTCAACAATATTCACTTTACATTTATCATAGCGCCAAGTCAATCGAGCTTTTAGTGCTTCAAAAATATTAGGCATTTTCTCATTTCTTTCCTCTGGAAAGTGAATATTTTTGAACTGAGAAAAATGAGAATGACATCTTAGCTTTAAGAAAAAAATCTCTCCATTTTATGATGTTTTATAAACCAACCAATTCATCAAAACAAGAACGAGCAAAGTAATTACCAAAACAAAAATGGCTGCAGCCCTAATGCCAAGGGCTTAATGTGCACAGTTGTTGTTTGTGGGTACATCAACTCTTTAAAGGGGACAAAGTACATTTCCAATAAAGAAGAATGATCAACAATATACTTGTAAGGTCAGTCATATGATATGTTATCCATTGTGTAGCTTTTAGTGGGTTCAGTGTACATATGACAGTGCATAGAGATTCTAGATTAACCTGTTTTATTTTTACTTTCCCATATCACTCTTAATACCTTTCGACAATAAATAAACCTTTGCAAACTCAGAGAACAAAGCAGCAGTAACATCAATAGTGATCAGAGAATAAGAATAAGGCCAGACTGTCTTTTGTGATGGAGATGACAGACAATTCTGCCTGGCAACAACAGAGACCTTTTGAAGGAGGACACTCAATCCAAACAGATTGTTTGAGATGTTCAAATGAGCTCATCTCTGTCAAACAGCCCTTTGACTGTGCAACCTCTCCACGCAAAAGAAAACATTTCAATCACCACGGCAACCCCTCCCTCATGCCACTGGAGTGCTCCTCGAAGACACTAGAAGACTGTTTGGCTGTTTCTCTCACAATAACAACAACAACATCTGTGCATGGAGGTGTAATGAACATTTCCCTGTGTTACAAATAGTTTAGTAGGTGAGTTAATAGATACACATTAAACTATTTTTAAATGTCTGTGTAATCACCACTAGAGGAACATAAATAAGCACTTTAACTCAAGTTCGTACTCTGCTTAAGTACAATGTGAGTTATTTGTGCTTTTGCTATAAGTACAGTATTTGATTTTAATTCATGTTCACGACCCTCCTTTTCTTTCTCTTTAAGTTACAAAAAATGTGATCATTTTATCAAATGTAACATATTATATTGTAACGCACCAAGGATCATAGTATCAGAATCAGCTTCAGTGACCAATTTTGTGCAGACAAATGAGGAGTTTGACACTGGTTTTTCTATAAAATTGAATAAATACAAAATAGAATAAAAGTAAGAAGCATATAATAAAACAAACTGTATACATATATATATATATATATATATAAAACAAGTGCACTGTAAATAATTTAAATATAGGATGGACATTCAGGTCATTGACAGCTGAGGAAACAAAATGTCCTTACATCATTTTGAACAACTAGCAGCAAACAACGAAAATTTACTTTCCCTGAAAGTAAGGCTTCTTAGGTAAATGAACAGATAACAATAATCCAATATATTCATGTAATTTCTTCTGTGAATATTTTTATTTTATTAGATCACTTCTATAACTTTCAAATTATCATCAGCCCTGGAAAATAGTTGTTTTTCATCATCTCATTGTTACTTCTTATTTGTTTCTGGTCATTAATTGAACTATAGCTTACTTCTTCTATGGAGCAAACACTTTGTGCATGTTATTACCTCACATTTTAAAACATGAACAGTCTAAATCATCCGTCTCATCACATAACCAGAGGAGCAGCTGTAGAGGATGACTAATGGGATTTCACTACTGTTCTTGAAATATTTGCAAAATGTGATGTTACTGTACATCTATGTATTGTTATCAATATCTGTTATATGTGTTTATTGTGTTACTGTTGTAACTGATTGCCCCGAAAGATTAATTAAACTGTCTCTGAACCAAGCAATCATCTAAGGTTTTAGGTTTAAGTTCAGAGTAGGTTTTAAGTTTAGTGTTAGGTAAATCCTTACGTTTACTCTTAAAATTGCAGTTTTAGTCTTTGCTGTCTTGCCTGGATTATTTGTCTTATATGGTGTCAGGGTACCCACTATGAAGTTCTAGATAACTTCTCAGGGTACATCTATTCACAAATTACATTGTGTTTTAGCAGTACCATTGTAACTTCTTATTTGTTTGTGAATAAACTGAACTTAACTGCACTACTGAACAAAAACATCCCTCATCCATGCTAAAATCTATACTAAACAAAGACTAAATATTCTGACAATAATTCACTCATTAATCTATATTTTGCTTTATTTTATTTTCTTGAGCTGATAGGACATTGCATTTGTTCAAACTGCCTTGACATCCAAATTGCATAAGAAATTGTACTAACCTGTAGAGATTATATATATAGTTTGGATGTATATGGGGTTTATTTTTTTTATTATATATTGTTTTTATAACTTACTAACTTACTAATTAACTAGACAACATCTACCAGCAAATACATAATTGTATGTGTTTTCCTACTCAACAAATGAAGATGATTGTGACTCTCATTCTGAGTTTGAATTACCCTTCAGGACTGATAAAAGTAATCTTGTAGTATACATGAAAACCTGATAACTTTTTAAGTCACACGTTTCACTACTGCGTCACATTCATTTCTTTAACTGTAGTTTGCCACCATTATGTGAATACTATAATCACACTCTTCTTACAGCTCTGCTTTCAGCCCAAGAGATAAACATCACTTTGAGAAATAATGCCTGTTCTTTATTACTTGCACAAAAGAATCCTTCAGAAAACTTTAGAGTTCTGCAAACACAAACACTATCCTCAAAAGGTAAAGGAATACTGACGCTTTAAAATTTCCACAAATCTTTAACAAGGAAATTGAAATGTTTTTTTTCCCCTTTTTTTTGGGGGGGGGGTGTAACTACGCCATGTATGTATTCTTACAAAGCTAACTAAGATTAACTATGAACTTGACAGGGACAATAAAACGTACAGTAGCTTCTTCTAAAATTATTTCTGATAAGCCGGTGTAAAGATCAGCACAAGGAAGAAGAGTTTAGTGACTGTGAAATGCAGACTATAACCAAACACACACACACACACACACACACAAATAAAAACAAAGAAGAAAAACATCCCGTTAGAGTCAGTAATGAGAAGCTACCATATGTTGACAATAAAAGCCTACAAGTACACCTGTTTATTAATATGTTTAGTCTGAGTATTTAATGTGAATAACAGTACATGATGTAGTAGCCTTTAAATTATACAGTGGCAGACAGAAAAAAGAGGTCTTACCTAAGCTCTTTATGGAGATGAAAAAAGTTGCTGGAAGTGGAGTCAGTTAGAAAAATGGTGTGTCTTCATTTTTTCAACACGTTACAATTTTTTTTTTCTTAGGGTAAAAGACGGACACTCGGTTAAGCATAGGTTATTCCCTGATGTATCCAGGCCACAGACGGTTTACAACCCAATTTTTCCGACTCTAAACACTTTGGGTCTGTTCCCTGAAAACTCTCTTCATTGGACGTTAACGTATAGTGGCGTCACCAGGCCACGCGCTCATTGGCTAACGTCCACGTCCGTCTCAGGTGTCCACGTGTGCACTTTCATTCCACCCGCTCGTGCACGGTCCCTCCCTTCGCGGAGGAAAAAACCGCTACTTTCCATCCAACTCGCTCAGGACCGGCCGGAACAAGACATCAGGCACGTACTTCGCAGCTAGATGACTTCCCTACCCCGGAACAGCCGGCGGGTCCACACCGTGGTTTTTAGGAATCAGGTTCAAATGGAGCACTAATTTATTATACACTGACGAGGTAAACACTGACCTGCAGCCCCGATTAAAACACAAACCAGCAGAGTAAACAGAAAGAAATTAGTAAAACAGAATAAACATAAAATAACTTAATATAATGTTTAACCATACATATATATCTACAACCATTTTCACATTGGGCTTGCAAATTAATATTTATTTGTATTGATAAGAAAACCTGAAAGCTTCTCCCCACCTCTGTAGTAATGCACAGTAAAATAAATGTTTGTACCTGCATTGAGTAGTAAAATAGTAGTTTTATGCACAACACACAAGACAAAAAATATAGACGTACACAGTAAATTTTGCAGTGTTAAATCAACACTTAGAGAGTTAATTTGGAGACAATGGGACCAAATACACTCTAGAAGAAGTTAAATAAACTCTCTAAGTGTTGATTTAACACTGCAAAATTTACTGTGTATGATTAATGAATGGTATCTGGCACAACAAACCCCGCCCCTCATGTATTGTAAATTATTTTGGTGTCATCATGTCAATGCATGTACTGATGTCAGTATATTATCTGCCCCTATATATGTGCCAGGTTTGGAATACTTTTAAAGAAAAATCATGTTTTTATAGACATGTGAAATGGGGGAAGAATTTTTTTTTAAATTCATAAGATATTACAACTTCTCTTGAAATATATAACCACATCTATGTGGGGTCACTGGCAATCTACAAGTCAAAGACAGCAGACCACCGCCAAGGCTTGATACGGCGTCATATGACGTCAAAACATGACATGATCGAGCCATAGGGGTTGACCCATCTGATGTCCGAAAGTGAGACGATGTGAATGCAAAAAACGCGAGATTCTATCTTGTCTGAATCCTGATATATTACCACTGACGTGTTTTAGATGTTGACCTTTAGTGTGACCTTGACCTTTGACCTTCATTGCTCAAAATTTAATGGGTTCTTCCTTGATGCATTATCTATCATTCCTGAAAGTTTAATCAAAATCTGTTCAGAACTTTTTGCGTAATCCTGACAGACGAACAGACAAACAGAGACACATTGGCGGAGGTAACAATACCCCTTGTCTCCTCTTTGTGGGGATAAAAATCGAATCTTAAAAGGGCTAGCTCTTGTATATTCATTTAAGTATTAAACCTTTATCAATAAGGTATATGGTACCATGTTTTTTCTTAAAACAGTCCTGTTAAGGCTCAGAGTATATGCTTGATTTATTATGCTTTATTATAATATTATCCTCAGCATTTCTTTTTTGTTTTGTGAAAATCATGTACAGAAGTGGAAAAAAGTTAGCATCCTTAAAATTTCACACAATAATTTATTGTGTGAAATCATTTATATTTATCATAAAATATTTGTGGGAAAATCTTGAGGAAAAGTTATCTAGCTAACTTTGATGCTTTTACTTAATACACATGGTTTAGGTGGTGCTTTATGACATCAGGAAACCCCCACCCACCTCCAAAATCACATATTAATAATATGCAGTGTAATATACATCACAGAACAGTACACTCATCATGCACTATACTTGTTATTTCAAACTGCCAATTACATTACACATTCACGGAGGTGGATCTTCTAACAATTATTTTCTATCTCATTACACTATCATCTCCAATGTCCTGACAGTGCACATGCTGATGCACATAAACAGAACAGAATCATTCTTATTAGTCACGATATTTACTTGAAGGATGGATGTGGCCATACCATTGCTATTATGGGACCAGAGTGTCTTTGTATACCTGTTAATTATGTATTTTAATTAAACATGTTATAAACTACATCCTCATAAAGAGAAAAGAAAGTGTTTGTTGTAAGCAAAGTAAACACAGTTTCACAAGATGTGTCAGAAGAATTGCATATTTTTTATTTAATCATACATCGTCACAACAGTCACAAGAAAATGGTGCTGTGTGTCATCAGGTTTTTGCCTGGTTGTGTGCTTGGAGTCCTTATTAAAACCTTGACAGCATGAAACTGACTTTACACAACCATTTCATAAAAGACAACAGAAAAGTGATGTGATTGCAGCTAGACAGAGAGGGAATGCCTGATATTTCTCAATCATAATTGCACTCATCCAAACAGATGGGTAGTGATTAGTGACTAAACTGAGATCAGCTAATATATAATTCAAGTCACATAAAATATACAACAACAACTAATAACAATATCTGATTTACATAATTATGTATCTATTAAGAGGATGTGTTTACATGTATATACAGCCAATGTGATATCTACACATGCTGTGTTAACTTCTAATTTGGCAGAACATAACAGTGAACAGTTTAGAGTTTATGGGCTATTTACCATCACATGCTAAATGTTTCACATGCAAAATCACAATCTCCATAAGGCAGGGTAAAGGAGTAAAAAAAGGAAAATGAGGTGTGTCAGACATGCTCAGTGTTCCGGGGGAGGCATGTTACTTTTAAAGATGGGTGCACTAAAAGTCACCTTAGACTAATTTATATAAAACAAATGGGATCTGTCTCATCTACAGCACAGTTCTTTATACTCCGTCTATCCAGCAGCTGTTCATGACAGAAGATGCCATCCATGCTGGTCTTATTGTGGTATTGCGTTGGGGTCAGTGGGTCAGGGGAGTATGCAGGTAGGGCCAGGAGAGGTGAAGGGCTGTTATGGGACCTTAGTCCGAGACCAGTATTGGGGCTTTGGGATGAACACGTGGACACAGCAGGTGGGACACGTCTGTTTCTTCCATAGCCACTGCTCCATGCACTGAAACACATTTTAGAGCAGATTAGTACATGTGTTTGTCAGCTAGTCTGGATGTTTATATCTTTTTGAGGCATTGATTGTTCTTTACAAATGCCAGGAGGTAATTTCCAACATACTGACCTACAGTTAGCAGAGGCATGACATGATCGACACTGACAATAGCATGAACCAAGTGATGAGGACGCACTCTGACCTGTTGTTCAGTGAATAATTAAGTAATATAACTGTTATAAAAGAGCTGAAGCAGTAAACTGTGGTTTAAAAAGGAAAGAAAGAAAGAAAAGAAAGAAAAGAAAGAAAAGAAAGAAAGAAAGAAAGAAAGAAAGAAAGAAAGAAAGAAAGAAAGAAAGAAAGAAAGAAAGAAAGAAAGAAAGAAAGAAAGAAAGAAAGAAAGAAAGAAAGAAAGAAATTAACAAGCATCTGATCTTTAACACAGGATTTTACTGTTATTTACTTATTAATTTTACGTTTGGCACAATGCAAAACAAATTCAAATTCAAATGAAGACAAGAAAACACAAATTTTTGGACTGTTTACATCAATTAAAATAGTGGAAAATGATTTATATTTGAGTCCTCAGAGACTGACAGTCTCTGAGGACAGAGACAGAAACCAGAATCAGTTAAGCAATGCATTTGTGTTACATAAAAATTATCTAATGTTATGTTAAATACCTACATATTCCTTTTTAAATGTCGTCACTCCAAAATAATTTACTTGTGTGATATTGTAAATGTTTTGATGAATACAGAAAAATATGTAGTCACTCATTAACAAGCTATGAGTTATAATTAAACAGAAATAACACTACTTGATCTATGACCAACTGGACACAAACTGATGTGCTTTACATTCTAATTTAAGCTTATACTTTAAACTTCTGGTAGGTCATTCTGGTAGGCTTATTATATAGAGGCACCTATTCCTTGTCTGTGTAGAAGTTGTAAATAGTTCTATCTGGTAGAAGTTAAATATTTTTGCCATTATCAGAATTTATAGGAATCCTCCTAATGCAGGTTCTGGCAAAAAAAAAAAAGAGAGTGAGGATCCACAGGTTGGTTTTACAGGACAAGGCCAGGCACAATAAAGGCCATGACAGTTCAATGGTGCATCATGAAGGTCGGGAGACAGTCCTGATGTTCGGCCCCTTGGAGTAAATCTTCCATCTTCATTCCAATGAATCAGATCTGTCCATTAATGAGTCACCTTCTTCCACAGATTGATATCAGCGATGTTTACGAAGGGACAGTTGACGACAAGGTGTAGACTGCTCCTTCTCCATTGAGATGTGACCGTCTGTTGACTTCCTCCTCTCCTCTCCAAGTCTGTTCACCTGACCCGACACCACTTCGCTGCTTCTGCGAGGCTGACTCTGCTCTAACCTCCGGGCTGCCTTCAGCACCCACCAAATGGACACATCATAATCAGTAAGTCCTCATGTTATCGCAAACTACTATAGTTCTTCACTTCATGCATCCACAGAAGTAAGATTCAGACTTATTTTCATACCAGGTCACTTCATGCATGTAGAGGAATGTTGCGTTCGTGCACTGTGAGTCTCATATCTAACATGCTGGGAGTAAACAACAAGGACTTCTATGCAGAGAAAAGGAATGGCAGAACAAACAGATTAAAGAGTTGACATGCCAAAACCTAAGCAACAAAAGACATGTTTCACCTCTTTATGAAAGCGATGAGTACAGTGCAGCTCTTGGACTCCCACTCCATTTTTCCTCATGTCCTCATGACAGATCAGGCACAACTTCTCATCTTCAATCTATGTAAAAAAAACAAATAATTAGGAGGGAAAAAAATATTGTCTCACTGCTAATCTAATCTACACTACACAGTAAATTTTGCAGTGTTAAATCAACACTTAGAGAGTTTATTTAACTTCTTCTAGAGTGTATTTGGTCCCATTGTCTCCAAATTAACACTGCAAAATCTACAGTGTAAAAGTATGTTAAATATGTTGAGTACTGTGGCTTCTGAGACTGGAGATATCAGATAGATGCATGACAGTTCATAAATATACTTCCTGATATACAAAGTAATTATACTGCATGTGTCATTGTTTAAAATAAGCTGAGAGTTGTTTACTGGGACAGAATATTTATTATATTAGAGAATGCATTGCAGTAACAGAATAAGTACTGTGAAAAGTAAGATAAAAAAAACAACAATAAAACTTACTACATTTGAAAAGAGATATTTATGTTAACATGTTCAACAGATAAATGTGACCCGGAGTGGACAAAGTACACACATTCTTTACACAAGTAGGAGATCAGTAATTCCTTTTTTTCCTGGGTTTCAAGATCAGTAACATAGTGTCACACTACATTTTATCTTTACACTGTTGTTTTGGGTTTTTTTTGTGCAATCATTGTGTAATAAGATTCTTTTAACAGACAAATACTTCCTGTAGCCTTCGTCAAAGGATACAGGAAGTAGCTGAGACTCGTAAAGCATGTAAACAACCACTGCACCTGTCTGTTAAAAGAATCCAAGTATTAACTTATCTTTGGAAGACAGTATGAACTTTTACAAGACTTGGTACTATCATATTTGATGTGTTGTGTGCTCGCATCTGGGATACACCAAGGGATCACCTTTTATGTGATGCTGTTCCATCCATTTAGAATGAAATCAGTCTCGATGTTTGCAAAGAGCACTATAAAATTGATAATAATAAAATTGATTATAAAAATAATCAGTAATACCCTTCAAATGCACTTAAACTTACGCCTGTTTTGAAGGTGAAAGGAGTTTGAAGAGCAGATATTTTTTGTGAAAAGGAAAGTAGTAGAAAGTTGTCCAAAATATTCATGTTGTACAGATATTGGAAAACTATTCAATTGCAATAGCTAATATCCTTGAATACAGAATTTAACTCTCCCCAAGACCCCTCTATTAGAGAAGGACACTACCAAACCACAGTAACCATTTGGTTGACCAGACAATTCCATTTGATATATAGCAATAATTGAGTAAAGTGTGATTTTTTTTTTTTAGACTCCAATTAGAATTTTTCCTGCAAGTTCTCACCAGGGACATGGTCCTCTTTTCATGTAAATAAAGTCTCTTGTCCAGTGACTCTGCAAGCTCTGGGATAGTGGTGATGCGGTTCTCTGGGATGGTTGACTTTGGGCGAGTGTTGTCATCTGAGGATGCCCGACGTGCTCTCTGGTGGGGTCTGACATCCAGCTTCTCTTCTCTGTTTTTGATGTGAATAGGGGAGGGAGCCATTGTCGCTGCATGAAGCTTGTTCAGCTTCATGGCATCTAATTGTGACTGGATCACAGAAAAGCACTGTTACACAACATAAAAAAACTGTAATTTAAATGTGGCCTAGTACTTTCATTTATGGTATTATAGCTGATAGTGTATGGAGCAGCTGTTAGTCCCTGAAAGACCAGACTGAAAATCACTCTAAGCTGTTGTCTGAAAACAGGGCTAATCACTCCTAATATTCTTAAGTAACACATTAGCAAAGTAACCTGTTATGTAGTTTAGCCTCTTGACCAAGGTCAGCCAGTTCACCGATTATTCTTACAAATGCAATAATCTGATTCATATTTTTTGTTGAAGACATGGTTCATATATGGCAAATCTACGGCCCTTTCTTACATAAGTTGTGTCATCCTGGCTGAAGTAGTATGAATCCTCTCTTAGCATCTCAACAGTTCTTATTATCTCAACATGTATGATGACAGAAATTGAGAAGAATTTCTAAATTTCATGAGGAGACTTACTAGTAATTCCAAAACATTCCATTGATGACAAATTCGAGTTGATAACGTGTGTTATGTGAATATAATAAATAGTGGATCAATAGTTGGGTCATGTCACATCTCCCTCTTTTGCTTTGCATGCATAAATTGATCTTTGCTGGATGAACATGTCATGTCACATTTTACGCAAATCAAATTTTCATCTCAGCTTTGTTTGACCTCCTCTACAGGTCAATCTATACACGCACATGTACACTGCTCTACACCAGGTGCTTTTGTCTCCTACAACCAGCTGCCAGTAAATGTTTATCTAACAAGAGAGCAAAAAATATATGGTATTGAATTAAATCTCAAAATGTATACATAATGGGTGAGTTGAATGAATAAAAAATATCCTTCTTTTCATGTACTGATGCCTTCACAGGCTGTTGTGGATTAATTGTGCAGACATTATCTTATGAATATCCATTATCATTAAATATTCTACATGTCATTAAATGTATAAAATGACATTTACATAAGAAATATCTCTTTTTCAAAGTGGTTTGAACCTGGTTATGTTTATGTTACCTGGTGTCCTTTTGCCTGTGTTTCTATGTTTGTTATTGTGCATCAGCAGACATTATTGATGTGAAAGAGATCGACATACTCAACTCCAGCAGATTCCATCAGCAGTGTTCATGCCAAAGTGTGTTTTTTCCTAGTCTGCTCATGTACATATGCCCTGGCATGCCTCTTTCTCTGACTTAAATACACAGCTTGTTCATTATTAAAGACATTCATGTAAAATGTACATTATATTAAAATTATACTGCCATCATATATGATGGAATTAATAAAATAAACTATAATTTGGATCATACTGGTATCATTATAATTATAATATGTTTCTGCTGTGTAATTATATCTTGAATATGTTATATGTAATATGTGTTGTATTCCTTAATGCTGGGTTTCTTACCACAGTTGGAAGTGATGCTCGTCGATCCGTTTGTGTTTTTGAAGGTCTTCTGAAACTGCGTTTTCTCTCTCTGGAGTGTCCACCCTCTGCACCATGACCCCAGTAACTACTCATCCATTTTGTGAAGTTACCATCATCATCGTCATCATTGTCCATAATAATAGCAGGCAGGAGCCTGAGAGACATAATAGAATTGTATGTGGAGCCTCCTGGCACACGGTCCTGACACAACAAATGAGAGTGTGATCTGAGCCGAGTGGTACACGATGTAAAGACAATGCTGAGCTGACCTATTAAGCCTCTGACTGACTGGCAGTTGGTGTGGCAACTCTACTACAGCCCTCTGTTCCACAAGGCAAAAGGTAACTTACTTTAATTAGATCCCTCTGATGCTTCAAGCCCTGTTTCTGTAGTTGTGTTATTCCTGGAAATTCCAAAAATAACCTGCACAGCTTTTGTTCAAGTCTTTAAATAAGCAAGATCCCTTATAATCTATTTAACGTCGCTGACAGAAAGTAAAAATGGAGGTGATGGGAATAAACAGGGAGGCACGGCTAATATCTTGTCTCTGAGTGGGTGATGTGACCCTTGCTTTTAATGTTTCCATTACAGTCATAGGCCTGGGGGTACACAACACAAACTCCAATTTCCCCATACTTTCCACTCACTGTGTTCGTCAAACCTGTCAATATTTATGGAGTACAGGCAGCTCTGTCTACAGCTGTGAGCCTGGGGCTTATGTAAGAGGACAGATAGGGAGGGAGACATCTTTTCATATCCCAGCGGGTACCACTGAAACACTCATTTATTTTCCTGTTGGTTTTTATTTTGTTTTAGTTTTAGAGCCTTTTGAAATCAAGAACATATAGATTTTAAAAAATTATACAAAGCAGAAAGTAAAGAAAAATGTGCTAATACTTGTCATAGGCAGATATATTTTTTTAGGATTACAGTTTAAACTTTTTAATATTTTCTTGAACAATGCATTATTATCTACATTATATCAGTTTTATACAGTTTTGAAGATCTGATATAAAGCACAATGTAATGATATAAAGCACTGGTTGATTAAAGAAACAACATTGTTTAACTAGAACTCAGTAATATCATGACCAAAGAACTGTATTTTTTAAATGTAAGTGTGCAACAAAAGTAAATAATTCTGTAAGGACACCAATATAAATTGTTCTTCAAAAATAGAAATAGAACAGAAATAGTAAAATAAAGCACTATTCTGTTTAATATCGATTGGAAAGCATCTCAAACCATTCAATTAATGTACAATATTTCACAGCAACATTAAAAAACACAACATTTTGAAGTATTGATGGATTCTGTGAAAATGATGCACATTGTACAAGTCAGACGAGTCAGATGATTTAGAGACAGGTTGGTGCTGGCATATAAACTCCTTATTATTCAAAAATCGTTACATGTTTAAGTTTACAAAAGCTGATGCTACTTATTATCAGACTTGTATAAAATGAGGTTGATCCGCATTGAGATGGAGTCTAATTTGAGCAGACACTATTATGAGACTCTCGTGCAACCTCTGATAGTTACCAAGAATAAGATTAGTGTAATCTGTTGTTTTTCCAAAGCTGACAGTCATCTAAGGCAACACCTGATCACAAATTACATAGAATACAAAATAAAGAGTGTGCTTCCAGTAATTTAGAATTAACAGAGAAATATTCCATTTACTTTGATTAAGGTTTTTTTTTAACTGTATCTACATCAATAATAGTTTGTTGTATGTGTAAGGAAAGCAAGTGCAACAAATCTAAGTACACACTATCACGATGGCCATTATGTTGAATAATGCATTGATTATTCAAAATAATTCCTCATTTGTGAGTATGTGCCTCATAAAATCCCACATGTATTTCTGGTTTCACACATACTGAATTTTGTAAATACTAAAATACTGGAACCACAAAACTCCAATTTGATAAAGCTATTAACCTGAAATAATTCATTGGGACAATAAAGGAAGTCGAAGTCTAAGTCTATTTATTTAAAAAATATTAATAAATAATAACAATAATAATAATAATGATAATAATAATAATAATAATAATAATACATTCTGTCCATTTTCCTGAGAATAATCATCACACAAATACTTATATTGTTGGCCACAAGTTACAAATCACGCATCTAATTGTAGCACTTAAAACTAAGTCATCTGGGCTATGTATGTAAAGTATGGACATTTGACCAAAGTAACAGACAACAGAGATAAATATACTAAAAGCATCAAACACCCTCATAGTAACCTCTAAAGGCAGCTTCTCTCACCTTATTATACACCAAAGGGGATTCACTAACACAATGGATGTATGTACAAACTTAAGCCTCCTCAAAAAAATGTCACAAATTCTATTCTATTTATGTATAGAAACATTTTTGTCATCTACTTAACCTGTAGGAAAATATGCATGTGCAAATATTAGCAAGTGTATTAAAAGAAGAATAAAAAGAGCATAGTAAAACAATATCTGTTTGTGGTTTGTATTTTTTTTCCAACTCAAAGAATAAAATAATACAAGGTGCCATTTAAAGGAGGCTCATAATTTACAGTATGTCTTTGAATAATAGAACACACCATAAGGGAATTCTATGATAATACAAGGACAAGGCTCCTAATTTATGTGGTTCTCTCAAACCAGCTAAATAGAGCTGACATTGAAACTGGTCAGTGTTGGAGGACAGACAGCCCAGGGCATCAGCTGAGCAGTCAGGCTCACACAGACCAACTCTGAAACCTGGAAAATGTACTGACCCTGGCACAAACACAAAGCCATATATATATATAATAAATGGACAATTAATATAATATATCCACACTATGGGCGGAAAACATTGCTTAGCCGTTTGATGCGGACTTTTATTTTGGCAGAGGTGTAACAGGCTGTTCGTTGCCATGGTAACACAAACATGTGTGACTGAAAAATTATACCGAGGGAGGGACATAGCAGCTAAATCAATAAGTATGCGTCTTTATTGAAATAAAGGGCATATTTCATTGTGTGAGTATGGTAGGTATGACTTTATTAAAACAACATAATCCCAACTGCTCTCAGGAGAACATCAAATCTGAAACAGACTAAATGATACCATGTAGTGCTGTACATGAGGAGTGTGCAGAGTATCAACGTATACTGCCCCCTGGAGGTGTATAAAGATCTACATACATATGAGTAACTTCAATACTTTTAGTATTAATAAATAAAATTTACTTTTGGATCAAAATAATTCTGGTGTTGTTTTCCCACATCTAATATGGAGTACTGCAAATCCTGGTGCAATACAGGCTTAAGAAATTGAAAATTTTTCATGGTTTGTCACGATTAAATAAGATCAGAAGCAGGTGAGCATTAAATGTGAGAGGAAAAAGTAATTATATCACCATTGCAATTTGATTAACATATAACTCTGATATTACATGACACAGCGACTTTTCCTTCACAATATAGAGTATACCTCAGAGTCCCAACATGTGAAATTGCATCAATTCAACCTCTGGTTCATGAGAAGATTATTTTAGTATTTTTTTTTCCTCACATATTAAAAAGTGGTGTTTTCAAGTGCTTGTTTTTTGGTCTGTTGCTTTTGGAATTTGCTTTATGTTGTCAGTGATGCCTTTCCATTGTGCACAAGAAATTTCAGGACGATTGGTGCAACGGTTAATGATATTAGCTCATTTCCATATTAATGAGGAAATTAAGCAAAATGGGCTCGTTGGCTATGTTTTTGATGTACTGTCTTCTGCTTCGCAATGTAGTTCGGGGGTTGGTTAAAGATGACTGTCATATTGTTTGGACCTGTAGGTCTATTTCCCTTTTTTTCATTGTGTCAAAATGTAATTATTCCAGTGTATATATTGGTTATGTTATGTTTGCTGTGCCGTAAACTACTGTATTGTCAACCTATTTCAGACAGGCTATTTTAGACGGCTGATCATAATGAAATTTCCATTCATGATGTCTGTGAGGTGTACGATAATGTTTGGACTACAAAATAGTAACACTATCGGACTACAAATTGACCCAGCCCCCGACAATATCCCATGATTCCACTGTGTGACCCTGACCTCACGAAGCACGAGAAGAAGAATCGGCGTTCGCACGCTGCCTGTCGGTGGTACTAGCTGGCTATACGTTGCTCGGTTGTAGATCATGGCTGCTTCTAAGCCAGTTGAGCCGCAGTCCGGGAGTGGGCTTCCCCGCTGGCAGCTGGCACTGCTAGTCGGGACCCCCATAGTTTTGGGAGTGGGGGCCGTTTACCTGTGGAACCGTAGCAGGACGAAGGAACGGCAAGGCAAAGGCACAGGAGAGCGTAAAACCCCAGAAGGCAGTGCTAGTCCTGTGCAGGGCCAAGACGGCGCAGCTCGAGCCAACCGCGAGCAGGAGAACATGGTATGAGTCCGGTTGCCTGCAGACTCCTTTTGCGTGTGCTTTATAATGTGGTCTTACATGTAGTGTCCGTGAGCTGTCTGCGTGTAGGGATCTCACTTTTTTTTGGCTAAATGTGTTATTGGTTGAAACTAAACTCAAGGACACCTACTGACAACCAGTGACAGTTAACAGCACAAGGCCGTTAGCAACCGGTTCAACGCTGGTGGATTAGCTAGTGTTAATATGCTAGCTAGCCTATAATTTTCACAAGCTAAGGTTTACAAAACAGCTAGCTTAGTGTTTAGGAGGTCCGTACATATTTAAAAATAGTTGAATACAGACTGTATCGTGTTGGCACATTGGCCAAGTATGTGACATTTAACACACTTGAGGTGTTTGGACAAGGGAACATAACGCCAGCTGTGTGTTATGTAGAAATACAGGTGGGGCGGGGATGTCATTTTAGTCCGAAGTTTAGATTTGTTGAAAATTTACTCATATCAAGCTGTACTGGTACTTCACTCAGTCGTGTTTGGGTCAGATTCACTTCGTAGTCTATCGTAACAGTTTCCTAATAGTCTATCCAAGATTAATAATAACAAACTTTTGCTTTCACTTCAGGGCACGTAAGGACGCTGTCGTTTATTGGAAACAAATGTGTGTAATATTTTACTGTGATCAATACTAGGCTGTCTGGCAAAAAAGACAATACTGTTCACACTGATTTGATAAAGTAATTCAATTTTAACAAACTAGGGGGATGACTACTATGACGACATATTTCTGCAGTAATTAAATAAAACATTAGTTGATGGGTGTGTTTTACCACTGAGTCTTGAAGCTATGAATTTAACCTTTTCATTATATCATTATTTCATATCTGGTGTGTCGAAAATTAAAGCCACTTCAAAAAATAATTTACAAATATTTCAGATTCCTTAGATTTGTGGCTTTGCAGGATATGATCACTAAGCTTTCAAAATGTTTCAAATGTAAAGGTACTGATGTTTTATTTTCTCTCTGTCTAATGTAGAGTCCTTTAGATCGAGCTCAAGCAGCAAAGAACAAAGGGAACAAGTACTTCAAGGCCGGCAAATATGAGAATGCCATCCAGTGTTACACAGAGGCCATTAGTCTCTGTCCTGGAGAGCAAAAGGCTGATCTGTCAACATTTTACCAGAACAGAGCAGCAGCCTACGAACAGCAGGTTAGTTAAAAAAATATATAAAAATCTTATATCTTCTGCAGGAACAGCTCCAGCTTGTGCTCTCTTGATTGATTCAACACTGAATCTGAACAATTTAGATTAGATTGTATGTTGAAGTTCTCCTGCAAGGAAAGCAGTACAAGTAAATGATTTTGCTTTTTACATTTAAAACTACAATATTGTGACTCAGGTAATGGTGTAAGTGGTTCCTTTCCTGAGAACATTTAACCCTCTTTGGAAAGCAGTGTTTCCACATGTTTTATCAATGTGTAACAAGGCCTGTGTAAATCAACATCGAATTAAGTGAAAGAGCTGTACACTTAAAAAATGTTTTAGCAGCTGAAGGATTGTATTAATTCTTCATAAGGACCTCTGTTAAGTCTGTAATGAAAACTGTTTTATTACAACCATAATACTGCACTTTAGCTTTAGTAGCCATAAGTTTTTCATTTTGTTCCCAAACTGATCTCAGAAAATAAAGAGATAAGAATTCCAAACCGACAAATGTCCACTGTATCTTCCAATGTGCTTTTTGTTGGTAGACTATGTAAAAGGACTCATTGTAAATAGAGTCAGATAGATCACCAGTCTGTGATTTCAGATGAAATGGACAGAAGTGGTACAGGACTGCTCTCAGGCTGTGGAAATGAATCCACGTTATGTCAAAGCCCTGTTCAGGAGGGCTAAAGCTCTGGAGAAACTAGACAACAAGAAGGAGTGTCTGGAGGGTGAGAAGCTTCTCTTCATTTTTCATATTTCACAAGGTGTAGTTAAAAAGTATGTCTGTTATTGTTTTGCCTAAGAAGTTAACATTATTGTCCATATGTCCTCCAGATGTCACAGCAGTGTGTATTCTTGAGGCCTTCCAGAACCAACATAGCATGCTGCTGGCAGACAAAGTGCTCAAACAGCTGGGAAAAGAGAAGGCCAAAGAAAAATACAAAGTACTTATTATTTTTGTCAATTATTATGTAAATCTTTTTGGAGAATTTTTGGTAAGGTCATTGTCCTTGTCTTGTCCAGAACCGAGAACCGATGATGCCATCGCCTCAGTTCATCAAGTCCTACTTTAGTTCATTCACTGACGACATCATCTCGCAGCCTCTACAAAAGGGAGAGAAAAAAGATGAGGACAAGGACAAGGAGGGAGAGGCTGCTGAGGTCACAGAGAGGTAAGACAAGATTTATTTGTTTGTACTTTACTCTCTACCCTTAGATTGTACTAGGAGGCAGGTTCTTAAAAAGCCTCACAAGTTTTTAATGTATAAACCTGCATTGAATAACTTTTTATTTTAAATCTTTAAAAGTTATTATAATTGATATGGAAGGTTTTACATTATGTTACCCTAAACTTGTTGGCTGTATTGTGTTTAAATGTGTCTGGGATATATGCAAGCTGCGAAGAAAGTAATGTTCTGTTACAGCTGTTCCAATCTGATAATTTATATTGAAGTTGGGAACCACTTATTGCTAATTTTGCAGCCCCAGGTGAGAAATGATCACAGAACGTTCAGCCCAATACACGTACAGCTTTTAGTCACATGCACGTTGTCTGAGAAAGTTGATTTGGGGAAATTTAAGGGATGGCTCACATGCAAAAAGTAAGCATGAGAAAGCGCAAATGTAATAATGGTTGGTTGGAGAAGAGATAATTCTCGACATGATAGACTCCACTGGAAGGGAGCATGTTTAAAACCCGCTGCTTTTTGCGCATTAAGTCAAGTTACCTTCAAATGTAAATATTTAAATTTTTCCCAAATTCTAGGAGTCCTGAATTTTTGCCATTATGACTATGAAAATGGCATTAAATTCTATTCTAGGTAGTCTTGAAAAGGTCTTAAATTTAATTGTACAAACCTGTAGGAACCTCCTATTAGGGCAGACGGTGTTGATATCAACAGGGCTTCAGAGTAATATGAATGTTAACACCTACAGATTAGCTTGATACAATTTTGACAGTTCTTAAAAATGAAACATGACATTATTATTGCGTTTATAATATTCTAATAACTTTAGTCTCAAATATTTTTTTCAAGAGGAAATTAAAACTAAACACTGAACCATTAACCACTTATATACAATGTGTTGCTCAGTCGTAATTTCTACATGCGTACTCGGTTAGCTACAGTCAAAATGTTAAATACTTGTAGGTTTGTTATATTTGGTTGAAGCATATTTGGCATTTGAAGGCATATTTGGTTTAGCCCAGAAATTCCAAGGTCTTGGTAGGAAGTCAGAAAAACAAAAATTCTGTATAAAGCCACAGTCATCATCCTTTAAATATTTGATAATGTGAAATATTTTCTAATAAAAAAAAAATCTAATAATTTGCTTTTGAAATTATGAACAAATACATGCTTCCAAACAAAGAAAATAATTACTGGAAACTTTTTTTTTCTCCTGATTATCTTTCTGTATCTCTCAGTTCGGGCTACCTGAAAGCAAAGCAGTATATGGAGGAAGAGAACTATGATAAAATCATCAGTGAATGCACCAAGGAGGTTGAGTCTGGTGGTCGACACACTGCAGAAGCCCTGCTGCTGCGTGCCACCTTCTATCTGCTCATTGGTAATGCTACCGCTGCTCAGCCTGATTTGGACCGTGTGATAAACATGCAGGATGCCAATGTGAAGGTATGAACTGTTCATCTAATAAATCTAGGTTTTAGTCTGAGAGAAGAGAAGTTAAATAAACCTTTTAGCATGCATTCTTTATTCCTCCCAAGGGTTTATGTTGTCAGTACTGTCAATGGTAGAGATGGCAGTTGTTTGTTTTGTTTTTTGTTTCTTTTTGTCTGACTTAAAAAAAAAAGTATGTATTCTTGATCAATAAATTGAGTTGATCAGACAGCAGCATGAGTGTCATTTTAAATGGAGAATTACTTTACAATATTGAATTTCTTTCAGAGCAAAGCCAAAGAAAAACATCAGCTAACCACATTTGTCTGTTGTTATGCTTTTGCCGTCTATAATAGGAAGCCGTAGCATCTTTGAATACATCAAAAACATCTTACTGAGAGAGTCATTATGGCTTTGTAGTCCGATCATTGCAACAAACATTGGGAGCATTTCTTCCATGCCAATATCAACATAAAAATCTGAGACGTTTAGAGATTTGGAAAATTGCATTACTTCAAATGCATCATGTTTATAACATAATTTAATTTTAGTGTACTGGTTCTAAATAAATTGGAGAAGTATGGGATTGTGTTCAATAAATAAATCCTAACATGAGAGTATACCATTTTCTCACAGATGATCAAATAATCATAAAGTTGTGCAAATTTTGAAAAACTAGGTTGTTACTGCAACATGACAGGCTCTGCTTTGTTCACTTGTCAAATGTCCCCAGTTACGAGCCAATGCTTTGATCAAACGTGGTAGTATGTACATGCAGCAGCAGCAGCCTGTGCTCTCCACACAAGACTTCAATATGGCAGCCGAAATCGACACACGCAATCCAGATGTGTATCACCATAGGGGCCAGGTAAGAATTAACTCCATTTCAGCTGCTTACTTTGGTTGTTGTATTTGTAATATTTCATCTTAAACGTGCTCCATATTTCATTGTAGCTGAAGATCTTACTGGACCAGGTCGACGAGGCAGTGGGAGACTTTGATGAGTGTATCCTCCTCAGGCCTGACTCTGCACTGGCCCAAGCACAGAAATGCTTTGCTCTTGTAAGTAACAAAGTGAAAAACTGTTTTATAAGCAAGTTTACTTTTATTAACAATCTGTTGTATGGTTTACATTTTTCATTATGGGTGTCTTTGCTATATTTAGCTACCTAGGTCACTGTAGTTGTAGAATAGCTGGTGAATGTGCATCTGTTTTTGTGTTTCTCAGTATAGACAAGCATATACTGGAAATAACCCAGCACAAGTACAGACGGCAATGGACGGCTTTGAGGATGTTATCAGAAGGTTCCCAAAATGTGCTGAAGGCTATGCTCTTTACGCTCAGGTAGGAAAGCCATCGAGTTTATTGTGTTTATGGAAAAGCCTTGCTTTTGTGGTGCCGATTCCACTGTCTACCTTTAAATGATTTTACTGTTGAGTCAATCAATATTGTTTTAGTTTTTCCGTTATCAAGGTAACTTTTTACTGATATTTGAAAATCTTTGTGTCAAATGTTGAGCTTCGTAAAGCATTAGCTGTCAGACAAAATTTGGTACAAATGAACAATCTTGCATTATATTTCAATGTCAGTTGTCAGATTAAACCAAGTATGCTGATAAAGAGTTCCCATTCTTTTCTAAATTCTTTGTCAAGTTTTGAAAAATGGGTTTAGTTAAGATGCCTTAAATGGAGCAAACTTATTCTATTGCAGTCATGAAAATGCTATGTATCGAATCCATTAATCATTCAGGCCAATTGCAGATTGGCTATGGCTATAAAGACAAAGATATGAAACACATTTCAGTTTCTGTTGGTGTTTTCAGCACATACGATGAATTTCACTTTTCAGGCTTTGACGGATCAGCAGCAGTTTGGAAAAGCAGATGAGATGTATGACAAGTGCATTGAACTGGAACCAGACAATGCTACTACATATGTCCATAAGGGGTAGGTGTCATCCTTCATTGTAAAGCAAAAAATACTGTCTTCATTTAGGAATTTTGGAGTTTAATTTCTCATTTAAATATCAGTTAAAAAAAATCTTCTATCCTCAGTGAAAATGTTGCCATTTCTACATATGCAAATACCGTTAACTTGTGTAGTTACTGACTTTCAGTCCTAAGCTTTTTCCTTCCACATCACACTTAGAAAAAGGTGCATATTACATCACAAATCCTCCTTGCTCTGAATTTTAATTGCTTTTAAAGACCTCAAGATTTTTAGTAAGGATGAAGAAAAGTGAGGGAGGTTTTTTGTGTCTTCAGTTGTTCATTCATGTTCTTTTTAATTCATCTGAAATGGATTGTAGTTATTTACTGTTAAAATTGTGTCCAGTTTGTTGCAGCTTCAATGGAAACAAGACCTGGACTTGGGCTTAGACCTCATCAGTAAAGCAATTGAAATCGACAACAAATGTGACTTTGCTTATGAAACTATGGGAACCATTGAAGTTCAAAGGTGAGATGGGGCGTCCATTTGGCAAGCAATTAGTTTTTTTCCCTTCATCCTTGTATAAACAAGTTTTTTTTTTTCTTTCAGGGGCAATCTTGACAAGGCAATAGACATGTTCAACAAGGCAATAAATCTAGCCAAATCAGAGATGGAGATGGCCCATTTGTACTCATTATGTGATGCAGCATATGCCCAGACTGAGGTGGCAAGGAAGTATGGGCTGAAACCTCCAACACTGTAACTTCTCTGCCAATTGAATGCCCTTTTCAAGTCTTCATTGCTGAACGTAACTGTGTTAAAAATGCAACTGTCCGATTTGCTTTGATTTCTGAAAAAAAAATAATACTGGAGTATGAAAGGAAAAAATGGGAGAGATAAATATATAGTGTTTACATCATATTAAAGTGGTGCACTATAGAAAGGCTTTGATCAAGACTTCTGCTGGAGTAAATGGGTTGTTCAATGGTGACGGATGGCTTATCCCACACAACCCATTTTCTTACACATAATTCAACCATAAACTCATTGATCTGTTGACTTTTTTTTTTTTTTATTGCTCCAAATAAATAGTGGTTGTGTTCACAAGAAAGTCATCCATTAATGGTCATGTATAGGCATCTAAATTACTAGCAGTTTCCAGCCATGTATAAAATAAGAGAATGGATAATTGTGCAGTCTATTGAGCTGATCGTTAATGAGGGCTTCTGTGACACAAACAGGAAATACTGTGAGAGCGTTGTCGTTCTAATGGGCTGTTCACTTGTTAATTTATGCTGATCTCAAGTGTTTTATGTCCATCTTCCATATTGTAACAGTCCGTTCTACATGCAAGATTAAAATACTAGTCCAATGTGTCTGTGATTGTAATGCTGGACTTGATCCCATGCATAAGAACCCACAGAGAGGTTAGTGTAGGACCCTGAAGTGTTTTTTTTTTGTTTGTTTTTTTTTTTAATTCAGAGAATGCCTGTTTTCTTTTTTTATATATATATTCTTTGTGCAGCATGTTCACTTTATAAATAAATGTAAATGCAATGCTCATTCTGTCTTGAACACTAGGAGAAACTATATGAGTCTTGGAGGAGAAAAAAACACTTAGAAAAATCTTAAACATCTTTGTCTTAGCTTTTGAAGATGCTCTTTTTGAAATGCCTCTAGGTGTCAGAAGATGTCACAAGGGATTGGATATTATGTGGTTTAACCTAGCTCACTTATACTGATGAACATGGTTTATTTTCTATTTTATTTGAAGATGTTTATTTTTTATGCCACATTTGGTTCAGTCTTTTGACAGAAATCTTCAATTTTTTTTTTCTCTAGGGAGCCGTATGTTTAACATGATTTTAACAAACCCAAGCCTTATTTCTATCCAACATGCAGCCCATAAAGTCTCCTGGTACAGTGTGCGATTTGGTACTCGAGTACTACCCTGTAATCATTCATTAAAAAGAGTTCACCACTACTAGGTGTTAAATTTTTAGATCACAACTTAAATGCTCTTTTTCATGGTGACATTAAATGATTCAAGAGTAATGGCTAAACTATTGACTGTGGGGTCGTACCAATGAACCAAATCGCACATTTCAGTAGTTGGGGAATACTTCACAGCAAAGTTCAATCTCATATCGTCTCAATTTTGACTTCAGATTTTACACTGACATTCTTTATCATTGATATGTATGGTGACCAAAGTGAAAGAGAATATAAAGTCCTAATAAAGTTATAATTCCTGGAGATAATTTACTGTCTGCAAGTTTCTGTTCTCCTGTAAAGTCCTGTTCAGTATCATGAGAAACTCCTGTGACCATTAGTACCATTTGTTCTACAATACATACAAATTCTAGGCCTTCCAGCAGTAGTTTTAGCAACATGAATAATACATTCTGTACCCAATTTTTCACCAAATAAACCACAGACTCATGGCTTGCCTATGACAAGTCAAAATTCATTTTATTGTGGCTTATAATCAAATAGTTTAATGCAGTCTTTTCACTGACTCACTATGGGGTAAATAAAAAGAAACTTATAAAGTTATTTAATAATTCTATTTTAATCCTTGAAAATGTGTCCAGTATGGCAAAACAGTTCTATGAGCAATTTTGTATCTAGAATTTATTTAATTTCATCTTGTATGTCTTGCCAACACAAACCTGGTATTATCAATCACATTATACCACTGTTAAATCAAATCACTTTTCAGAGTATAAATGAGAAAAAGAGGGAACCAAAATAATAAAGATAAACACTTTAGTAAATAAGTTGAATAAATAAGTCGTAGGCTATGGTGTCTATGTTCTTTTCAATGCATTAAGACTTTTAAGACCTTTTTAACTGATAGAAAACTCTGCATTTGTGAATATAGAATTGGCTCATAATGAAAAAATTGTTAAAATATGTGTATATTGTAAATGACAAGAGTGTCAAAGAAAAGAAAAAGTTAGTGGACATTTAACATGCGCATATGACTGTAGAAGACTCAGTATTTCGTTTCGTTTCGTACTAACGAGAAAACCACTCGGAGAGTGCAGACTCCGCCAAGGCAGATCACCAACCCCCTCCACTGATCACTGCCAAACTTTGATCACTTGTTCCTTTGTGCCACTATAAACATTTCCTGAAAATTTCAGCCTAAAACCGTGTATAACCTTTTGAGCTATGTTGCAGATAGACAGTCAGGCAAACAAATAAACAGATAAACGACGGCAAAAATATAACTTCTCCACTCCTTGGCGGAAGAATAAATGAATACAACAATGTGACAAAAAAATCTTCCTATTTGCGAAGAGCTTCGGTTTTCCCCATATGTGAAGGACCTTTCTGAGCTGTGGCTGCTGTCTCGTTTAAATCTCAGCTGTACATTAATAAATGACAGTGGATGTGCGACACCTCCGGTCGATTGACGGCATTTGACGTGTCTCCCTCTGTCAACACAACAATGGCGGATGCCGTGGAGGAAGCTCTTCAGGGCAGCTGGTGAGAGAATTTGTGATCGTACTTACATTTAAAAGGGCACTTTTAAGACTGTCAAATAAATATACTGATATCGGCTGTTAGAAACTGACGATTAGAATCCAGATATGTATTTACACGGTTAGCCTGTTTTGCCTACATCGGATGCTAGTCCTCAACCTATTTGGTACCGTTCGTGTTCGGCCGCTAGCCAGCTAATCTGTATTAGTTAGCCAAGTGGATTCAGAGAAATGTACAGGCCAGTCAGCAAAACGGAAACAAAAAGCTAGGAGCGTTTGACGAGGATATGACAAAATTGCGTCTTTCTTACAATTAGTAACATGTTTTTAGTGCAAGTTTAGCTTGATGGCTAACGATAAGTAGCTTGATGTTTAGTTTTGGACCGGCTTGCCTTTAAACTGAACCAAACATTATCCTGTGACAATTTCCTCTCATTTTATGCTCTACAAACTAGTAGTGTAAGCTCGTACAATACACGAAACTCTGTAGAGTTGTCAAAGTAGAGTAGGAATATGTAGTTGTCTATAAGTTGTATTTATTTTCCTGACGTTTACCATCACTTTAGCTGTTGTTAAATAATTTTTGATGCATTTAATGAGAGGGTAGTTTTTCTCCTACCTTTTCTGGAAACTTTCCCTACCGTAATAATTTTCTTAAAACAAACTAAAAGCCAATTGCGATTTTCGATTAACAGTTTTGCTCATCATTAAATTATGTAACTGTAAAGAATGTTTCTTCTTGATTTGAAGTTCTTTGAAATGTAACTCTGAACTGTCTTTGTATCTTCAGGGACCAAGATCTAGCAGAGGCTCTGGATTCTGGTGGCTCTGACATGGAGATGGAGAGAGGGGTCATCCAGGTCCAGGAGGCTTCCCCTCAACACAGGGCAAAGATGTGGAAGGTGAGGAAGAGCATGGTAGTATTTAGTCCACACACTGTGATTTCCATACAAAGGCTGTGGACAGTAGTTATGTGTACAAGAAGAGGATAAATACAACCACAAAAATGACTACGTATTTACACACTCCATATTAAGTTGTGTGTTGAATATACGTCAGATGAGTTCTTGCATCTCAAATTAAAAATCCTATCCTTAGAAAGTCAGACCTCTCACCCATATGACATAAAGTCTAATGTCTCTTTGTGTCACATGCATGACAAGCTATTGAGTTCCAAATGTTGTCACACACCTGCAATATACTTTCAATGTCTGAATATGGTGTATCTGAGTAAGTGCAAATAAAATCTATTTTAGATGCTTTGTTAAAAATTGCACTTGCCTACTGCTTGCACATCATGTTTGACATGAAAATGAAAAACTGCTCTTTATGAAATGTATATTATTTAAAGTTGGGAGTGAATGGCTTGTTAAATGTTTTAGCATGTCCCAATTAGCTTAATACTCTGTAGTTTAGAATATTATTACCACCACCAAGGAGGTTATGTGTTTGCTGGTGTTGGTTTGTTTGTTGGGTTGTGTACAACACAACTCGAAAACTTATGGATGGATTTTGATGAAATTTTTAGTGTAGGGTGGTAATGGGGAGATCAACAAATTATTAGATTTGGTGGTGGCGGGTGTTCTTTACTCTCAGACTGCTTTTCTAGTGAATAAATATGTTATTGACAAATGTTTAAAAAATGACACTGCATGAATCATTGTAAATGGGGTTGTGTTGGCTCCCGTAAAATACATCTGGTAATTTATGGTTGAGTGTGACTATATTATTGACACAAACTCAAATGTGCAAGTGTTAATAATTAATTTAATATTAATAATAATTAGAATTATTTTTTTGTCTGGACATACTGTCATGGGTGAAGTTAAATGGTGTATGTTTGTATTTTTAAATAATATTTGAGGTGTACATGGGATTGATTAAGAGAACGTCTGCATTTCACCCCACCAATGCTGGCTATATGCATAAAAATAGCAGAAATATGGAATGGAATAAAATTCCATAAAATATATGTCTACCTACTGTATATATTTACATCTCTTTAAATTATGAGTGAGAAAACCACGATTAATCAAAAAACATATTCTGTACTGCCTAGATTAAACTATTTAACTTTTATGCCACAAAATCACTTACTTCCTTGAAGGGGCTTTTGATCTGTTTAATTTCATTGCTGTATTTCTTACTTGAGGCATGTTTAGTGAATGCTTTTTTATATTGGCAGATTGCTCTAAATGTCTCTGGAAAAGGAGATAGCCTGTCTCCCTGGGATGGTGTCCTCGATTTACCAGAACAGACACTCATTCACAATCGCAGTCAGCAGCTCATTGGTGAGTAAATGCTATGTCATCACCAAAAAATGGCAAGACTGAATCGAGTAGCTGCAGTTTGTAACTAAATTTTAACTTAAAGACTTTGGTTATTAATACAGTACATATCCTACATTTTCCCAAAGGTTTGCCAGAAAATGTCTAATTATTTTTATTATTATTATTACAAGATAAGGTATCTTTCCATCTGAAATCTATTTAGTTTGGATGATGGACATCAGAAGAACAAATGGTTTTGATTAGTCAGTTCCTTTGATAAATTGCTAACACAATTAGGTGTGTCTGAAAATAGGAACCCAAATGAGGCACCTAATAGCTACAGTATGCACACATGATCCTGCACAAATGAATCAAAACTTGCTTTTAATCTAAACTTTATTGTTTTTAATGCTGCATGAATACACAGGGATGCATTTTTCTATGTGATTGTTTCCCACTGCTAATTTTTTCAGTATTGTTCCCATATTTAGGTCAGCTCGGAGTATCAGAGGAAGAGAGGCGGGACATGGTGTTTGATGTGGAATCAGTCATCACTTTTTACTGCAAGTCACGCAACATTGCCTTCACTCCGGAGATGAGCTGGCCACACCTGCTCAAACCACTACTGGGTCTTCAGCTTCACCGCAGTGACCTCTACAACTGCTTCTATGCTCTAATGAATAAATATATTCCCAGGTATGTCATAAAGTAATTTTTTTATTGTGTAAGTTCTACTTAAAAAAAAAAAGACAAGATGCATTTGATTTTCCTTGTCTATTGATCTGTGTCCATTTCAGGGACTGTGTGCCAAATGGTCGGCCCTTCCACCTGTATAGATTACTGCTACAGTACCACGAGCCAGAGCTCTGCTCTTTCTTGGACACCAAAAAGATCACACCTGACTCCTACGCAATTAGCTGGGTGTGTTGGTATTTCAGTATTTGTCGTTCATCCAAAACATTCAGGCATTGGGCGGGTGTGTGTGACATGAACTACAATTCTGTGTTCTGTGTTTAGTTGGGCAGTCTGTTTTCCAGTCACTGCCTTCCTGATGTTACCCAGGCCTTGTGGGATGCCTATTTCCAGCAGGCTGACCCTTTCCTCATCTTCTTCCTCTTGCTCATCATACTCGTCAATGCCAAGTACGCAGCTGTTGTTGAAAGCCATACAAACATTTTCATAGCAGATAGTAACCCTGTGTCTTATGAATGCATGTTTGGCTCATCTTTGTTTCTACCTCCCTTAGAGAATCCATACTTACACGAGAAGGTGACAGCAAAGAAGATATTGTCAGTAAGTGTTTTTTTTTTCCATACTTTTATTTTTTTAGGCTTGAACAATGAAATGATATGTACCAGCGACACAAACTTCATCAATTATAAGAATGCCAAATGCCATGAACTCACTCAACAACTACCCAAAGTTTGCACAGCTGTGACATAATCATAACTGTAAATTGTTTGACATGCTCAGTATGTTAGATCTGTCTCTAAGTAGGTGTGGAATTCTACATGACATACTTTTTATCCGCCATAGAAATTGGTAAAATGGCAGCAGTTATGAGAATGATTTTATCAGCCACTTTACAGACCAAATGGTGTTCTATCCACATGCTCCAGAAATACACCAATTCTACACATGCTGTGCTGCCACCTTTTCAGGGTCATAATTTAGACTAATTTACCCTATCTAGGGTTCTCACCAGGTATTTTGCACAGCCTAACGTTAACCGGGATATCCCAACACTATGCGCATGCACAATAGTCATTAAATCTCGCAATGTAGATGCAACAAATACTGGTGATTTAGGTCACTACTATTCACTAGGGGTGTGAATGTTTCACTTATAAAATGATCCTATTCAAATCTGGATTCACAGACTACAATCCAATTCAGGGCGATTTATAAAAATTGGTAAACGATTTGATTAAAAATGATTTCACTCAGTTTGATTGATTGATTGACATAAATTAACCTAGATAGGCACCCAGCCGATAAAAACAAACGCACATGGTGTTATCTGTCAAAATAACTGTATTTAACAGCGCCAACTGCCTCAGTAAAGAAGTCTTCTCACATAAATATGGAAATATTACACAAGCAAGTGTGCACAAAACACAATCCCACAACTGGAAAGGAAATGTAGTGGGCCTAATTACAGTGTAATATTTTAAGTTGGCAGCGTAACAGCGCTAATCACAGCGTAACATTTTGAACTGACAGCGTAACATTATGTTGCGCTGAAATACACTGGTGAGAACCCTGCTATCTTTTCTTTTACATTCAGCTTAAATGACCTTTTCCCCTTGACAAATGAAATTAGGAAAAATAAAAGGATTTTATTCAAGTAGTTAGGTTTGTCCTTTTTTCTCACTCTTAAATTGAAATGGGTAATTACAAAACACAGTAATTATTAAAATGATAGATCTTTCTCCAACTTTGTCATGTATATCATGCAGTACTATTCTGGACATAACTGACATTTCCTTTCACAGAAATGCTAGAAGCATCTCCATCTCTCCTGGAAAGTGAGGACATTGAAGATTTGTTTTCGTTGGCCCAGTATTACCAGAGCAAAACCCCATTGTCTCTGAGAAAGGTAAGGTGCTATCTTCAGAGAAAGTTCAAGAAAGACAGATACATGATATGATGTTTGACAGTCTTCATTGTGTCTTTTCCTCACCCTGTTAGATGAATCAGAATCTGTTTGGTAGCAGTTTGGTGGCTCTGAAAGAGGAGGACACTGACCTGAGCCAGGCTCTATGTCTGCCAGTGTCTGTCCCTGAAATCCTGCAGGCAAACCACATGCAGCAGGTCAGTAACATTATATTTCAACTAACCACGTGTATTAAGCACAGTATGAAACCGGTACATGTTAAAAGCAGGAAACATAAACTAAAATTACATTTTGCTTCTCAGGATGGGGTGCGCTTTTTTGTTGTGGATTGTCGACCTGCAGAGCAGTACAACGCAGGGCACTTGTCCACAGCCTTCCACCTGGACTCTGACCTAGTAAGCGTTCAACAGCCATTTAGTAAATAAAACGGTGAAATAACCATGAGCCTTAAAATTGAAGGCATATAGAGTAATGACATATTTCCTTTTTGTGACAGATGCTTCAAAACCCTTCAGAATTTGCCCTGTCTGTGAAATCCCTGTTGGAGGCACAAAAGCAGTCTTTAGAGTCCGGCTCCATCGCTAGTGGAGAGCACCTGTGCTTTATGGGTAGTGGGAGGGAAGAGGAGGACATGTACATGAACATGGTGTTGGCCCATTTCTTACAGGTGAGGTGGCAAATGGAAGGAGAAAAAAATATCGGAGTTGTGGAAAAAGATTTTTCTACATGATTTGATATATAACGCTATTACTCTTTTGCAGAAAAACAAAGAATATGTCAGTATCGCTAAAGGAGGATTCATGGGTGAGTCGGTGATCATGGGAATATTTATGCAACAATGCAGTTTGAATATTGAGAAGCAAAAACCAACAGCTTTGTGTTATTTTAGCCCTCCAGCAACATCTGGTAGATATGAACGTTGAGGGCCTTGACTCTTCATATGTACACTGGATTGTCAGCACATCTGGGTCCCACAGCAGCCTTAGCTCTGCAGATGTAAGTAGCACATGAGGAAGAGATGGCATCACACACACACACACGACACATGCTATGGTTTGTCCTTGGCCTATTATTTATACATTTGTACGTTTATCTGTTATTGCAGGGAGAGTCTCTGAGCAGCCCTGGAGACGGCAAAGGTGTCAAGTCTTTGGTTAACAAAATGACATTCGCACTCAAGTCAAAGTCAGTTAATGTAAAGGAGAAGATGATCAGTTTCATTGAGAATACTTCAACCCCTGTAGACAGGTGAGAACCCCAGTTTTCCTCCCAGAATATAATGTGTAAATGTGATTTATCCCTCCATGGAGCCCATACTATGACACTTTCCCTTCTTGTTTATTACTGGTGTAACAACAGGTTTTGGTAATTTGGATTTGTATAAGTAGAGTTTAATATTTGTCAAGATTTTAATGCTGTTTTTCTTCAGTGTTTCAGCAACACACACACACACACACACATATATATATATATCAGAAGTAAACTTTCAAGTACAAAATGGTTTTAGTTGCATTTCACAACAAACGTCGACATTTATGAAGTGGGTCATGTGAAGCCAGAGTACTGCTGCGTGACACACTGGAAGGTTCATCTAAATGACAGTTGTAGTATTTTAATTTGGATTTGTAGGCATTTTAAGTTCACTATACCTTGTGCCTTATCCCATGCTAGAATATCTTTCAATCTGCCCTGGCCAGAGAAGGTGATTCCAGATCGGTAAGATTTCCCCAACATCGAGCTCTTTGTCACCAGCATGTCCACTGGCTGTAGACCTGCACCAGTACCCAGGATTTTAGAAACATTAACGCATGCATAGTGTCAGCATCTCTGCCTACACCAGCTCAGTCTCTCAGAAGTTACGCTCTTATTTTGTTTAATTGCAAATACAATTGCATTTTGTTTTAATATAATGCTGCTTGCATTACATTTTTCTCCAAACACGCATTATCCTTTTACTTTTCATAACAAAATATAAGTTCTCATCGTGGGATATAGTTTATTTTAACATATATAAAAGGCAGTACGTCACTGTGGTGGATAGTAGCATTTGGTTCCTAGAGTGCATCTCAGCTTTTTAGGTTCAGGAAAGAAAGAAAGAATGCTTTTGTTACTGTTAAGAAAAGATCAGAATTTGGTTTGAATATTAACAAATACTTTGTTAATCATTTTAGTGTATGATAGCAGACCAATTCTATATTAAGCTGAAAAATCACTTAAACCTAACCATAAAAGTTTAACCCATTAGGTGCTGTTTTGTTTTGTTTGTTTGTTTTTCTTTTAGTAATTGGCTTTGAAATTAATATTTCAAACAGATACCTCTTTCATTCAGTTATGTTGCTTGTCACAATATTGTGAATTTGGTGTTTAAAGGGTTAATAGTACTTTCATCAAAACCAGGTAATAATGTAAATCTGAGTTTTTAGTTGTGTTGGGAAACAAAATGTGTTAGTGAACCATATACGTCTACATTCACAATCTGCATTTTTCTACTGGGAAATTATATTATTGTTATATATTATGTTAAATATTTCATAAAATATGATGCATAGCAGCAAACCTTACATTTCTAAGAGAACACTATAGTAGTTCCAGTTTAATTACATGCAGATGTGATTTCTGAGAAACGGGGTTGGCTCACTCATTTATAATGATGTACTGTACCATATGGGAAGGCTGTGTATAGCATGATGTCTCTCAAAATCAGTTTTCATGCTTTCACTAACAATATTTAACTGCTGTTAAGTTTTACTAGTTGGTAAACACTTGACTATCTTCGCACCTACAATTCACTTATAGAAATAACTAGATATTCACAGCTCTTTGCTTGAAGTTGCTCCAAACTGTCTTTCAATGTCATTTTTCTCCTATAAATGACAATCAAGGCTGTTCCAGCGACATGTTAAGAAGTTAAGTTATTTACTTAAACAGTCCTGGTTATCAGAATGTTTGAAACCCTTTTAGAATCACAGTAGACATGTCTCATCTAACCTCATTATTTATGTTTAATAGCATTACCTTTGGCAGTAGTGGGCTTTCTCGTCTAAGATTTTCACTGCAGCCTGGAGGCCTATATGTCATTGCTATTTGTGTGCAACTTTTCTGCATTCAGTGACTTTCCATCACAGGACTTCTTTGTAGCATCGTGCCTTTCACCAAGTACTGCTGTAATTGTCTCGAATATTCTATTGGTTTTTGTGTCTAGGCATGTGAGCAGCAGTGACCGCATAGGTAAACCTTACAGAGGAGTAAAGCCTGTTTTCAGCATTGGTGATGAGGAAGAGTATGACACAGGTAAATCCAGTTACAGTCTAACACCACCTAATAACACACCATAGTAGGTAATTATAACATGTTCCTGAGTTGTCATAACCTGATGTTCATCCAGATGAGATCGACAGCTCGTCCATGTCAGATGACGACAGGAAGGAGATTGTCAACATTCAGACATGGATTAACAAGCCGGATGTAAAGCATCACATTCCTTGCAATGAAGTGAAGGAAACTGGTCACATGTTCCCAAGGTGAGCTGAGAGAAACTTGAGGAAATGTGGAAACAAAACTTGCGCATGATTCCTCACATGACTGTATGAGTTCAATTTTGGCTCACTTACTTGTAGAACAAAAGAAACTGTGGATGTTAACATTTGCTTTCATCTGTATTTTTGTTTTATTTTGTTGTTTTTCCAGCCACTTGTTGATCACAGCAACTCATATGTACTGCTTACGAGAGATTGCCTCACGGAAAGGCTTTGCCTACATCCAGTCCAGACAAGCACTGAACTCCGTAGTGAAGATCACATCCAAAAAGAAGCACCCAGAACTGATCACATTCAAATTTGGCACTAACAACTCAGCTGGAGTGGAGATATCAGCTGTTGAGAGGTGAATAAATGCAGAGATACAGTGGGGTAAAAAACTGCTGATCTGTTTTAAGTTCCCTGCTCTATTTGTGTAAAACTCATGTTATATAGTAATGTTTTTAAATGTACAAGCAGAGTTTAGGAGCAAGTTTAGGCTGTTAAAGTGTTTTAAGTATAATTTTTGAGATGTTTTGGGTTGACATTAATTGGGCTGTGAAGTTGAGATGAGTTTCATGACATTCAGTCATGACTGAATGACATCCAGTCTGACTTTGAAATGTCTTTTTTAGGTTCATTCGGTCACAAAAGTATTAAGTAAAACCAACATGGAAGCAATTGGCACTAAAAAAATTCAAAACAATTTATGTCTGACAAATGAGCCATGATGCAATGTCAAATAGTAGCCATTTCTAGAAGTTTATTTGATTCATGAACATTGAAATTAACAGTTTCGTGTGACCTGTTGTCTTCTTTTTCCGTCTCAGATATTTAATACCCAATGCAGGTGACGCTACCAAGGTCATCAAACAGCAGATCATGAAAGTCCTCGATGCTCTTGAGAGCTCGTAAACAGAGATGACCTCCTGATGGTCAGCCATGACACAAACTGTAAGAAGAGTCTCAGTCCCCCGTGACTGAAATCTTGTCCCGCTCTCCCTCAGCTGTCCTCCCTCGTGGACAGACCCAGTGCAGTGTTGACTGTGAAGCCCTGTGTGTCTGTCTGTGTTTGGGACTTTGGAGGTGGGGCTTCTGCAGACCTGTAGGACAGACTGTGCGTGTTGAAATACTTAGGTGCTCTGTGGTCATCCAACCATACTCTTAACTAACTTATAGTGTAAGTTGTTTATTTTTCTTTAAAATTTGATTCAAACATGGGATTAAATGACAGTGAAATTCCCCTCTGGCCTTAACATAGTGTACTGACTCACCAATGGCAAGTCTTCTGTTTAACCTGACTGACCATTTTGTTTTGACGTCAGTATTTCAATTCTCCTCATTTGCTTTATGGTGAACAGTATTGAAGTTCATCCATATCTCTTAAGTTACTTTTCAGAGGGTTATTATATATTTAATGGCCATTGTTCTGGTCAAGAAGTGAGCATGAGTCAATAAAAAGCAGTTTTCCTACAGTTTTTAATTTCCCCAGAAAGCAGCCTTAAATAAATGTTATTTGAGGATGTTTATGGATGTGTGATGTATATAACGTGTAAACTGCTCTATATCAGCACAGATATTAGAAAGCATATCCTGATAGTGCAAACATGCGCTACAGTTCCCCTCTTTTTGGGAGATAAGTTGTTCTCTGCTTTCACATGTGATCATAAAGAATTAACCTCATCTCACAGCAGTCTGATGTAGCTCTCAGAAAGCGTTGGCCTGTGTATTTAGTTTTAACAAGGGAGGTTTGGAGATTGTACTTATTGAAACCTGAGCACCTCAGTATTTTTTTTCCATCCCATTCCAAATTATTATATGAATGATTTCCTGCAGTCACCTGGATAACTGCTTCCTGTTATGTCAGCATCTGGAAGGCTATCGCTGTAACAGAACTGACTTGAAATTAATGCTGTAAAGAAGGTATGTGCAGTACAGTTCTCAAAGGAATGATTATTTGTACAAAAGTAAAGTCATATATATCTATGTTTTCAGATGTCTTATCCATTGTATTGGTTGAAATGAAGCAGCGTTGCTGGTTTCTAGTTTGCTTGCCACTGTTGCCTTTGGCCTCATGCCTGTGATGTGTGATATTGGCACCAGCAGTGGCAACATATCACAGTACTTTGCTGCTTCTCCTCTAATCTTAAACTATGTTTCCAAATGTTTTTGTTTTTTTTGCTTTTTCGCTTTGTTCTTGCTTACATTTGTGTTGGAGTCTAGTTGTGTCTGCAGCTTGAGTTTCAAGTGTTGAACAAAGTCTATGGAGTGTTACAGCTCCAGAGAGCACTTCAGTCCAGGCAGGGTTCATCCCTTTTTCTCCTTGAACCTAAACAGAGGGGAGCACTCACCCTGAGTAAGACACATCTACAGCATATTGTATGGGTCCTCTTTCACTCCAGTGTCTCATAGCATTCCTGTGTAATCCATGCATTGTGTTGTAATTTGTAATTTTGTGATATTTTTCAGTATTCTATTAACTGGAACATCCCGGTTTGGAAGTCTTTACATTACTCTGTAACATCACTGGCAAAGGATGTCACCACTAGTTGAAATGCAACTTGTCTCAAATGTAATTTGCACCTTAATGTACTGCTCTTATTTTCTAAGCATTTTTGTTTTTAATAAATGGAAACTATTGGACTGCAATTGTTAAACCATGTGGTTTTTTTTACCTTCCAGGAAATAGGGAAACCAAGAGATGTTTTTTGACAAATAGACCTTTTTTTATTTATTGAAGAGGAATGAAGTTGGTATTTGGCCATGTTTATGTCTAAAATCCCACACATATTTTCCTATTCACTTGTAGCCAGTACACTCTTATGCTACTTTCTGCTGGTGAAGTAACATCAAGATGGAAACCAGCTGGGTGGATAAATCTCTTTTGGGAGAGAATCAGGACACACTGAGGACTATGATGGAGACATACACACTGAAGAGGTGGAGAAGCCAGCTCATGTTCTACATCTCATTTTGACAAAACAGAAAAGCAGCTACAGTTAATTCACTTGATTTAAGATGCAGGTCCAAGAGGTTTAGAGGATCTTTCATGGCCACTGCCTTCAGACTCTACTTCACCTCAGTACAATGATACCTTCTTTATTTTCAAAGCTTTAAAAAAAATATTTTAAACACCTTACTCTAATTACTCATTATTTTATTGTGCTGATTAAAAAAGTGAATTTCGCCCTAGGGGTCAACAAATGGAATAGGTACAGAGAAGACACCTTGTATAACACGCGTATTTCTATGACTTTTTTAGCGTGTGTATATTGAATATATTTAATGTTTTTTATATTTATATTGTTTAAATTGTTTAAATATTTCACCTTAAAAGTTTACTTGAGCTTCAATTTGTTTAACCAATCGGGAAACGTTTTATCTCAGCGAATGCGATTGGTTGTGAAATAAACGCCCAGTTCCCCTGACGCATTATCACTTCCGGCCTTCAGATTAAAACAATTAAATTAAAAATGTACACGAGATTTGGACGTATAGTCAAATCCGTTCGATAAATACTCTATCTCACCATTCACACGTATAAACTATTACATTGTCAGCTTGTCGCATCTTCATGAAATAAAAAAGCTGAGTTTTGAGTACGAGCAGTAACTAGTGCTTTTATTTTGAAAGTAAACAAATACGGAATCGCATGTCCACTGTTAAATTTTGTACAGTGGAACTATTCTGCTCTTTCGATACGTGCATGTCATGTCTACATTGGCCAAAGCAATGTCCAGTAAGTACAAAGTGCGCTGTTGTGTGTTTAATGTGTGTCATTTATGTGGAGCTAAAGTAGCTAAATGCAGTTGTTAAGAACTGAGACTGCATGTCTGTCTGTTTACAGCTCATACAACATGAAGTTAATACAATAATGATCCAGTGACTGATCTGTGTTTTGTCAGAGTTCCGTCTGGCTGTGGTCCAGCTGCAGGTGACCAGCGTTAAGGCAGACAACCTGAGGAGAGCCCGGGGGCTGGTGAAGGAGGCTGCAGGACAGGGCAGCAAGGTGGTCCTACTGCCGGTGGGTACATTTACATGGAGGAGGGGGGGGGTGTCATCCAGAATGATTATTATTACACAGACTACACTGGATGATTGGTATGCATACACTGGTCTAAGTTTTGTTTTAGAACCCCAACCCCCACCCCACCTTTTACACACATCACCTTATCAATTCTGGAATTTCCCCTAGTGGGACTTTTCTTTTCTTTTCTTTTACGGGAAATACTGAAATGTTAAAAATTACATAAAAGTTGGCTAACTGAAAATGTTATTATACACACACTGATTTATAATTTATAGCGTTAGCTTATAATTCTTGCCCTAGAATTAACCTGAATAGTGAATATATTGTAATGTGCACAGTGTTTTGAAGTAGATCTGTAACTCTCAGATTTGTATTATTATTGAGTTAAAGCCATTATCTTGTTTAATTTCATAATGACCCCAATTTTGCTCCTAGACTGTATCTTGGAAAGTACTGTCAATGACAACTTTTCCTTTGTTTTGTCATTTTTCTTCATTTGTGGCTCAAATTTCACTACTTTTATTGGCTGGGCCATCATCACTCATAGACTTGTGATGTTGAGAAACCAGGTATTGGCGACAGATGATGGCAAAAAGATCTCCTGAACTTTGGCAGTAAAAAAGAAATCATAATCCACTCTTTAGGCATGACCGACTACAAAGAGTTAGAAGCAATATTTAACCACAAGCAAAACTTTATAGTAATGAGTAACCTAAAATATGTCACTAAATTTCTTCACTGAGAGAAATTTAAATGCACCGCTTCGCATCCTGGATCATATTCTAGAAAATAGTTTTAACAAACTCTGAGAGTTGGGATTTGAATTCAGCTAAGATGAAGGAAAATGCATTAATAACCTACTAAGTGCAAGTTTGATTCACTGTGTACTATGTACTTCATTCATTTATTTATTAAACTGTAATCTGACATTACAGGAAAATAATACAAACGGCTATATGTACTATGTAAAGACACCTGAAATAAAGTGCACACCATTTCCACCAGTTGGAAATACACTGTCAATCATTTATAGGAATGAAGAAATGCAACAGCCAATTAGTCATGAGCAGGTTAAAGTGAGTCATTTATTTTGTAAAACTGAAAACACAGTTTCCTCATTTTAGGATTAAAAGACAGTGTTTAAACTAAACTCACTTCATGAAACACTATCCAGGTATCTATGGGCTTTGTTTACCCAGACACTTGATTGTATTATGCATGGAGGATTGTGGGTAAGGCTGTAAACTTATGAGTCCAGTGACTAAACATTTGAAATGATGAGATTCACATCATGCCTTGTTTCTTCTGTAAAACTTCACTACAGGAATGCTTCAACTCTCCATATGGAACCGGGTTCTTCGCGTCTTATGCTGAGAGGATCCCAGGAGAGTCGACTCAGATGCTGTCAGAGATGGCAAAGGAGAATAAAGTCTACCTGGTAGGAGGTAAGGAAGTCATTCAGAACCATTTCAAACTCATAAAGCTTTACAACAGGGACTGTACATCCTACTTTAGAATGCATACTTTTAAGTTTAATCTATAAACACTGAAATCAGTTGTGAGGATTGTTTACAGTTAATGTCTAAAGGGTTAAAAGCAGCATAAACTGAACAGATTACATTAAGGTGGGAGGAACTTTTTCCACTTGTAACCGGTTCCTATCCTTTACTCTGTCATTTATTCGATACATGACATTTTACAAAAAAAGCAGAACTGACCGAAAAATTCAACAAATTGTGACAGTTTAATGTCTTCAGTGGCAAAAATAATATTAATGGTTTTGTTTTTGTTTGTTTTCAGGATCCATTCCAGAAGAGGATGGTGGGAAATTGTATAACAGCTGCACAGTGTTTAACCCAGATGGAGAGCTGATTCTGAAACATAGGAAGGTGCGAGTATTATCTCTATTATCTTTGCTTTACTTTTTAAAATTAAATTAACTATATATATATATATATATATATATATATATATATATTGTTGAGATTTTCTGTGAAAATGGTGAGGATGACTCGGATTAGCAATAAGTACATCAGAGGGATGACTCAGGTTGGACAATTTGGGGACAAAGTGAGAGGCCAGATTGACATTTCTGTATATGGATGATGAAGGTGGATCTTATAGGCAGCAGGCAAAGATGAGAATTTTGGATGTGAAGAGGGAGATGCAGGTAGATGGAGGAGTCAGAGAGAAATTGATCAATAATAGTAGTGATGGTGGTATTTGTAGTAATTCTATTATTATTATTAGTGGTACTCATAGGTTATATCTGTATCAGTTCCACAGACTCATCCATAAATGTTTCTTTCAGATTCATCTATTTGACATCAGTGTTCCAGGCAAAATCCACTTCCAGGAGTCGGAAACCCTGAGCCCAGGCAACAGTCTGTCCATGTTTGACACACGTCAGTGACCTCTCCAAACCTCTGCTTCGATTTGTTTTCTCTACAACTAGTTGACCAGTATGTTTTGTTCATTTGTGTTTTTCTGCAGCGTTCTGTAAAATTGGTGTGGGCATTTGCTATGACATCAGGTTTGCAGAGCTTGCACAACTTTACAGCAGGAAAGGTAAGTGTCTGAAGAACTGGCATCAGTACAACTGATGTGTACAGAGTGAAAGCTCATAAAGATGTTTTCATGTGTTTAGGATGTCAGCTGCTGGTTTACCCTGGAGCGTTCAACATGACAACCGGACCGGCCCATTGGGAGCTCCTACAGAGGGGGAGGTCAGACTGAGATGAACAGACACTACTAGAAACTGTCACATATAACCAGTTATTCTAATAATACTAGTAATGTGGATCTCATTAACTTCTATTAAAATAAAATCTGACAGATATAAGGTTTTCCATTTTCTTCATGCAGAGCTGTAGATAACCAGGTGTACGTGGCCACAGCATCGCCAGCCAGAGATGAAACCGCGTCTTACGTCGCCTGGGGCCACAGCACAGTTGTCAACCCATGGTGCGTAATATTTATCCAAAGTGCACACACATTGTGTAAGTGTGTATTTTGTTATAAAACAGAAGAGAAGGAAAGCACATTGATCACTTTAAAAAAGGAAATGTAGTCTAAAAAATTAAAGTTGAGTCAATGTAGGTGAACAGATGTGGTCATCTTGCAAAAAATTTTGGATTTGGAGCATATTTAAATATTAATTCACATGTTGCTTTTTACTTTGTGTTCTGATTATGACATATAATGTAACCTTAAAGAAGATGTATTATATTATTGTCAGTAACTCTGATCTTTGTTAGTTAAGAAACATCTACTAGTGCACTGGTTCATAAAATGTGTAGAATAAATAAACATTAATTTGTTATAGAAAACCACCTAAATAAGAATAAAACCAGATGCTATGCTGATGTTTAGTGAACCTAATAATAGTTGCTGATGAATGCTAAAAATATTAGTAGAAAGTAAATGGTTCAGGGTCAACCACCATAGAAGATGAGATACTTAACTTAATCAATTTTATAAAATGTATGAATGAACTACAGTAATAATATTTTATTTGTATGAAAAATAGTGTAACAATAGAAATATTTACATAATTGAAAATTGAGTATTCAGCATCCAAGAAAATGATGAATTTATCAGGTCAGTATTATATTATCTTTTGTCATTTGTTAAATGTAAACTGTGGTTGCAGGTTTGAAATAAGCATGTGATGATAATGAATAATAAATAGTATGAAGTAGAACCATGGAGAAGAGGCTGAATATCTGAAATTAAGAGAATAGATACTGATTGTGTTGATATAATATCATTACAGGGGTGAGGTGGTCTCCAAAGCTGGACCAGAGGAGGCGGTTATTTATGCTGATATCGGTGAGTTGGAGAGTGAGGGTCCGCATCACTAAAGACACTTCAACTGAGTAACCTATTCAGTTCAGTTTTCTACCTTTTCTGATCTGTTAATCTCACCATGAACCTGATGAAACAAAACTCTGGTTTCATTTGATTATTTTGTTGTTATTGTTTATGAACAGAAACACTGAGATGAATCAACAATACAAAGCTTTAAATGTTTAGATAGTACAGGATATATTTATAACACTGACCTACAGATAATTTTGGAAATAATTGACTTTAAAGATAAAATGTGCTAAATCGTATGCACTTTGATAAAATGAAAAGGAAAACGAATGATAAATGTACTGGTTGGTTACAGTTTTCAGGATATATGATACAGTTTTATTACATATACGCATATGTTTATGTATATTTATATAATACCTTTCATCTCACATTAGAGGGAATGTGAAAATATAATATTTTGAATATGCAGACAGTACAGGGTTCCCACATACCCTAGAAAACCTGGAAAATAATTGACCAGATATCTAGTCATGGAAAACATATTGTAAATGACAAAATCCTGGTTATCCTGGGAAATTATTTTTCTTCCCCCTACCTTGTACCCTTCTAAAATTCTTTTAAGATTCTTCTCAATTGAAATCAAACTGGAGAAATTGTTGTTCAGTGATTTATAGAAAATGTACAAATATTTTTTGGAGGTAATACAGGAAAGAAAGTAGGAGAAAAGAGAGAAGTTGGATTAGGGATTGTCCAGTTGAACATTGTAACTTCAGTTTGTCAGGCTAATGGAATAGTGTGTAATCTGCAGGTGTGTTTGCATTATTCTGTGATACATGTGTCATAATTATTTTTCATAGATAAATTATAGCCATAGCCTGCAAATAAATGTTTGAGTAATAAACATAGAAACTAGAAAAGCACTCTGAGAGCACAGAGCTCCATCTACTGAATAAAGTGAAGTCCACCAAGGAGGTTATGTTTTTGTTATGTTATGTTTTGTTTGTTGGTTTGTGTACAATATAACTGGAAAACTAATAGTTTGATTTTGATAACATTTTCAGGGTATAGCTCCCCACCACCAGTTACCACCAAAATCTAATCATTTCTCCCCAATACCACCATACACACAAATGAGAAAGTAGTCCCACAGTACTGGGGCAATAGCTACTTCATTCTTTTTTTCTTTTTTTTATAGTAGTAACACAAATTCATTGGTTTTAACATTTTTCTTGTAGACCAGTGTCACAGGTTTGGTGTAATTCTCATAGCTGTAGTATGTTGCTAATATGCACATTTATCTGCAGTATCTGTAATAAATAAATACTGAAAAAACACAATTAAAAACACACAAACTACATCCTGACAATAGCATTATAAACAGAAAGGCATGACAAGGTAACTTGGATTACATTACTCTAGTATTGCTGTTAATGTATCCTTGTTATGGTATATTTTGAGTGTTTGTTAAAGTGTTCTTTGCTGGTTCATGGTCTCCCTCAGATCTGCAGTATCTGTCCGACATCCGACAGCAGATCCCAATCACATCTCAGCGCCGTGGCGACCTCTACACCGTGACAGAGACACAGGAGGTGTCGAGCTGAACTCAGCCGCCTCAACCAAACCTGCGAAGCTACAGACAATGCAACAGATCTGTGCCGTGACCATGTCGACATCTACTGTGAAGAGCGAGACTTTTAAGAAACTTGAGCTGCTGATGAATGGTGGCATGGATAAACTAGGAAATATTTCAACAGTGATTTCTTTGTGACACGTTTAGAGCTGGAATGATGAACTGATAAATAAAAACTATTTTGGTAATGTGCTTTCATCATTATGTAATTTAACAACTATAATAATAGAATGTTTTTTTATCCATTTGAGTGTGAAAGCTGAAGGTTTTCTGAATAATTCCACACATTACAATGAAGACAACAGCCAGTTTGGAAGAAAAGATGAATACTTGTTTTAGTAATAATTTGTGCTGCTTTGTATTATGTCAAAAGGTCATTTATTCTCATGTTTTCTATAATGACAGAAGAACCTATACAGATCTACATTTTGAGATAAAATAAGACCAATAATGGCTTTTGGCATCTTTATTTAAATGATGAACATAGTAACTCTTTAAAACAGGAAGGGCAGTGTCCAGTAACCAAACAAATACAATGAAAAAAAATCAGGAAGTGAAGTTGTGAGGTGGGTTTGTCAACAGTCTGTTAAGTCCATACTCTTTAATGTGTTCAGTAGAAAGTCCAATCAATCCATAATGAACCAGTGAAGATAAAGTTTTTTATACATCCGTCTCTTTTGATGTTTGTCGCATGATCTCTGTTTCCTCTGTGAACTGGTTTCTCCTTTTGTATCCTAATGAAAACAAAAATCAAAAGGTTGTCAGAGGCAACAGCAAAAGTGACAACACCGTCCTGAAAATGAATACACTTAAAGGATCTGTTAATTTAGTTATGGTTCTACCTCCATAAAATGATGCATGTCGTAGCCAAATGTGTTAGGTGTGCACTCGGTGATTGTCAGGTAAACAATCACTTGACCTATTTATGTGACAATATAATCACATGTGATTCACGGATGGGAAAAAACTAGGTCAGAGGGAAGTCATACAGTTTTTCAACCGTGTATGTATCGGTCTGTATGTGCATTAGAATAAACTTATAGGATGTGTTTTATACCAACTTGCTTTTAAATAAGTGCACCCGGTCTTTTGTAGGTGTTTTTAATCTTAACTAAATGAAATAAAGATTTTGAAAGGCATGTCATTGCAGATTTTATTTTTGAATACAACACACGTTGGAAATGTCCTCAGATTCCCCATAGTTGCCTTTTTTGTGGTTCGATGGTCACTACAATGCACATTCACAAAGTAACATTCTCACGCTCCACCAGAGAAAACACAATATTTATCAGCATAATAACATTACTTAGTCTGTTTGTTCAGTTGTTCAGTATTGGCTCTTGGCAGTGTAAGTGATTTATTCAACTTAATAATATTGTGCCTTAAACTGGATATCGTGATGTTGATGTTTATAAAGCAGTTTCTTAAGCTGTCTTGAGTAGATAAGATGTCAGTGTTGTACAGACTACTGTCATATTCTTAATAGTAATATATTTCTTCCTTTTAAATATCTTTCAAATTTGATCTTAACCCTCAAAGCCCCAAATCTGCTACTGATCTAAAATGTTTAATAACTGTTGAACAATTAATCCTATCAATACATTGAATTAATTCAGGTAAAATGCAGTTTCTCATTTTTCATTTGGCATTGGACATATCTTTTTTGAACATAAAATCACTTGCAGGACATATGTGTTTTTGTGTTCTTGTTAGGGTTGTCAAATGATTCAAAATTTTCATCAGATTAATCACAGGGTTGTTTTGGCTTAATTTCAATTAATCATGATCAAAACACTTTATGTCAATTGACTGTTCTGTTGTGTGTGTGTGTGTGTGTGTGTGTGTGTGTGTGTGTGTGTGTGTGTATGTATGTGTGGTGGGTGGGGGTTCAAATTCCCCATAAAATACACATAAAAAAAACAAACAAACAGTGCAGAGAAAACAAATAAAAAACAAAGCCCGCCCCCTTGCACACATTTTACCTGATTTGCCCTATTTCTTATTATTGCAAAAACAAATTTTTGGTGTGACTGTGACCTTTGACCTACATTCCCCAAAATTTAATGGCATCTATTCTAGACCAATTTGCACATTTCCTGAAAATGTCACCGAAATTGGTCCAGTAGTTTTTGTGTAAAGCTGTTTACAAACAGACGAACAGACAAAATCCACTAAAATTACAAAAAAATAAACTAACACAAAAAAGCAATGAGAGATTCAAAACATATTCATATCACATGACATATAAAATACCTAAAACATGTGCAAAAATATGAATATATATATATATATACAATTAACATGTTTATTCGACATCATTGACAGTTTCAACAAAACAACTGTTCCATTTAATTACATTAAATTTTTTTATCAGATTAATCATGTTAATGGATTAATCCGTGTTAATGCATTAATTTTGACAGACCTAGTTCTTGTATCTGTACAGCTGCTTACCTCTTTCTGTCTGACGCTGCGACTCATATTGCTTCCTCCTCCTCTTACTTATCCTGTCCAAATGGATCTGATAGGCCACTCCTGCTATCACCATCACACCAACTACAGCACAGAGAACAGTACTGAAGATCCACATGCCCTCTGATGCTCGAGTCCTCACCGTGCTGATCCCAGCTCCACCTGAACAGTCAAACAGACACTCAGCTCCTGTTGAACACCTGGAGTCATGCTTCACCACACTCTCTACTCACTGCTTTTCGATGTGAGGGTTTCGTTCATGCGTTGGTTCTGAATGGAGCAGGACACACTATAGTCTTTGGGAATCTGGACTGTGAGGTGGCTGGTGACGTTGTAGAGGACAGAGTCAGGGAGCGATGTGGACTGGGTCTTGACTGAACCTTCTGGTGGCTGCTCGGTTTCGTTGATCAGCCAGTACACGGCAGGTTCGGGGAATCCACCGCTGGACTGACACAGGAACACAGTTTCATTGCCCTGAGCTGCTTCCTCTCTCTGCACCTGAGGGTAGCTGAAGCTTGCTGCAAACCACACACAGCAGATAGTCCTGTCAAATATTTATTCTTCAACATGTTTCATCTGGATCTGAATGATCTACATTTGGAAATCCCATTGGTTATTGATGAGGATCAGTATAGGTAACTTGGACTGAATCACACCGATAGACATGCAAAATTTTAAAATAACACCTAACCCAGATTGTTAGTTACACTGCCAGCCTCAATGCTCAATTATATATATATATATATATATATATATATATATACATCCATGCAATTTTATGGTGATATCTCAAGTATTCATTGGGTTATGGCATGATATGTCTCTGTGGACGCACACAGATACACACACACACAAGGTGATTACAATAATCTCGCCCAGCATTGTTTGGGTGAGATAAAAAGAAAGTCATCAATATGTGTAGCAGGGGTAGGCTCTGACATCACCTTGACCCTCATAGGGGTTAAGTTGTTTAAAAAATGGATGGATAAACTAATTCACATAGTGAGAATACTCCACTACAAATTGCAAAAGTTGTGTAATCAAGTCATTACATCCGAATTTGAATATGTAACAGAAATACCCACTGTGGTAAAAAAAAAAATCTATGTTTCACTCTGTTATAATATTACATGTGGTCTTCTGCATTAATGTCGCTGCTACACAGTAAATTTTGCAGTGTTAAATCAACACTTAGAGAGTTTATTTAACTTCTTCTAGAGTGTATTTGGTCCCATTGTCTCCAAATTAACACTGCAAAATCTACAGTGTACACTCATATATATGTCATATTTGAGATACTTTATATCATCTTGTGCACACCTGAGATGAATGTGCATATAAAGTGATGTCAAAGTCAGTGAATTCTGATTTGACTGTTCAGACTGAGATCAGATTTTAAAAAGACCCCAGTCTGATTCGGGGATAGCAGTACAGATCTGATGCTAACGCTAACTCTGGTTTTGATATTATTGACATTAAGACTGATATGTCCAACCATAAATTAAATAGATGAACACATTCCTCTGAACAATTCAGAGTTAATATTATTCATGTTTGATGAGTAATTTGTTGTGTAATCTAATGAGATACGTTAAGTGGATTTTGCCTAATTTCTTTTAGAGTATTACAGCTGTTAAAATTAGTAAAATTTTACTCAAAATACACGGTTAAATGTACTCCAACAAAATGAATGGAAACTGTTGATTCAATTGTATTAAGTCAATCCTATAGGTTTGTTTTTACAGTGTACTTATTAACCTTTAATCAGAGCTTGATCCAAACTAACACCTAAACTATTTGATGTGCTCTTCCTTCCTCAGATGTGTTTGACACTGACCTGCTGTTTTGAGGCACACGGTGCAGATGTGGACTCTCTGACCATCTGACATCACCACAGATAGACTATAGTTGATTTTGTCTTTTTTAGGGTCCACTTTAGGCAGCTCCAGAGACAAGTTCCCAGTGATCAGAGCGTCTGGTGAGATCGTGGCACTGTTGAGGCTCCATATATCCATATGTCCATCCTGTTTCCACTCTGCTGTGAGCACCAGTTTATGACCCTTCCTCCACTCCAGTGTCACATTGTGAGAGATGTTTTCTGCTCCAGTGTGAAAGCAGGGCAGAAGCACCGGACGACCCACGACACCCAGGACGCACTCCTCCTCTGTGGACACAAACCCAGCAGCTTAACAGAAAATCATCATTGATTTTCAGTGTCTGTGTGGGAGTGAATGAGTTGAACATTCTTACCCAGAGAAGCGCAGAAGGTGAGGAAGCTGAGCAGGAGTCCTGTGCGCCACAGTGCCACGGGCATGGCCCACTGGATACGCATTACGCACAGACAATTCAAATATATTTTACATTTTAATCGTGAAAACCAACATAGATCCATGACTAACCTATACACCCGTGGGTAAATAACCAACTTTACTTCCTACTTTGCTCACTCCCTTACTCACATTGCAGGAATTCATTATCAGTCATGTTGCAGCTTGTTGTGCCATACCTGTTCTCCCGTGGGTCCTCTGTGGTTTATGAACTGATGGATCTTGATTTAAAAATATGTCCCCAGAGGAATCACCTTAGAATAGGATGGTTCAGAGGTTCCATCAGGGAAGCACCGTGGCGAAATTAGCCCGACCGGTCCGACTTCTTTTTTCAAGAGGGCAGAGCTCCACGCCCACAACAAACCACGATGCAGGTGGTGTGATGGGACTAATGTGATCTAATGCAGACTGGATCCACCCAAGGGTTTTCTCAATTCACAATGACAGGGGTGAAGGGGAATTTTTGTTGAACTGGGCAGCATTCTGATGTGATATAATGAAAGCAAAAGAGAAAGAGCTACAACCTTCAAACTAATGGTGCACACTGTTTTATTAGTTCATATTGTTCTCAGACTGGGTATCACATAACATGAAGTAGTTCTGTCCCAAATATTTAACTGAAAAGCCTGCGGTAAAAGACTTTATTTGTCAGATCAGTCACGTTCAATGTCATACTCAAGCATTGTACCAGTGTGTGTGTGTGTATGCTGTTGTAAACCCATACAGTACACAAAACCTACTCTTAAAGGTGTGGAACTCACCTGGACATTGAAAAATCACGATGGTTTTTAAGTATAAGAAAAATATGACCCCTGTCATGCATGAATTATGAATACCATAGTCAAGATTTTCTTTCCTGACTGTTTTTATTACTCTTTAGACATGAAAAAAACCCACTTATTTATTTTTTAATGAACCTATTTTTTTTATGTCCACACAGCTGGGCACCATGTGTTCAGTTTTTAAAGCAAATAAACATATATTTAAAAAACAATGATTGAAAGTGGTATACTGAAAACTATTACATGAAAGTTTTTAATGCAGCTAATCTGATGTTTTCTCATATTTTACCATCATCTGACACTAGTTATTATTCAGTTCATGGATATAATATACAAACATGTGTAATGAAACTGTTATTACAGTGTAATAACAATTAGCAATTGATTTAGACTCAAAGATGTTACTGCAGATCAAATTTATCAAGAACAATAAAATTACAGTAGTGGTATGAATTGCAGTGTATGGGATGGTGCATATGTCTACTCCAACTAAAACAACCAAATCCATGAATATACATGAGAACAGCTGTACAATAGATGTCAACTTAACTGTACTGCCCACTATACATGAAAGGGTTAAGCAGCTATATTTACAATGTTGCCCATAAAATTGAAACAATTGTGTTTTCAGGCACCTTGTTCTTTTATTCCTGTGTACAGACAGTACTCACCTTTGACTTGATACACTTACACTTGAAACTAACTAAATAAATAATACAAAAATCTAATTTTCCAAATAATTTCACAAGAAGAAGTTTAAAAAAAGGATTCCAACTTTATGAGCAACAGTGTATTATGATCAAATGCATTTATGGAACTGTTTTATTCAACAATATGATTAATCAAGTGGAAGGATTTGTTTATCAGTACATGCCTCTCAATACATTTGTTCCAGACAGGAGTGATTTTTGTTCAGTCCCATATTTCTTCATTATACTGTCACATTTTATGAACCATAATTTCTTGAAGTGGGACAGTATCTAACTGAAATAATAAACAAGGAATTTGTATTAACTCCATGTTATATATTTTAAGAACAAAAACCCTAATTGTGAATTTACAAATATGTGTTTTTAAATCACCGTACATCAGTATATCACACACTGTTGCTCACCATAATGTTTATGAAGAATATGTTAAAGAATTGCATTGATTTCTGATCTGACACTCAAATAAAATAAAATAAAATAAAATAAAATAAAATAAAATAAAATAAAATAAAATAAAATAAAATAAAATAAAATAAAATAAAATAAAATAAAATAAAATAAAATAAAATAAACAAATATTTTTAGTGTCCACCAGGGGTCAGACTCGAGTACAGTTAAAATTGTAATATTTCCAAAATCGTGTCAATGTTTTTCAATTTTTGTTCCCTTATTTTATTAGCAGAAAATATATATTGTTTTTAGTCTACAAAACCTTGCATGTTCTTGTTATTTTTCCATTAATATATATTTATTTTTAAATTAAATTACATAGCGGAAGTGACGAAACGGAGTGATATGGAGCATTGCTTTCTCAAAGTATAGTATGGCAGGCGGGTTTTCTTTTATTGAAGTGAAGTAAAACTGCTCTATTATAGAAAATAGCTTTAAATACGATATTTATTAAGCATTAGTCTTATAATTTAACTATGTATCAATGAATAGGCAGTTGTAACTGCATGTTTGTAACTGAATTCACAGTCTGGGGTTGAAACATCGCCTGAAAGACATAGGTTGGGTGACACTTAGCACAAAAGTATATAGTAGGAAACACATGGATCAGCTCAAGAGCAGCAAATATTTATAATCATATACGGGTTATATCGTAGGTTGTATTCGTCATGAAGGTTTACAATTGGATTTATTAAGTGCGGTTACATTCAAGTTGATGGTAGAAGAAGTGAAGAAGAAACAGTTGATCTCAGACTATGTAACAATACTTGGTCCTTATGTGTGATCTGTAGAACTGTCACCTCTTAACTGTGACTCTTATGTGGTCTGAGTGTGAGGTGGTCCTGTAGGTTTAACTCTAGTCCTGACGACCCTAACAGATTAACTTTCTGTAAACAGTAATGGCGACAGTAATGGCGAGAATGTATTCTCAGCTGCTCCTTCTGCAGCGACCTTGCACACGTATCTGGCAGACCACCACACGCTGCAGACCCACGCCCCTCTACACACCTGTCTATGCAGCTGCAACCTCAAACACCTTCCAAAGTACAGGAGGTCCCATCCTGCATTCCAGAGCGTTTGGCCTCTCTGCCCGCAGTTTCAAATACACTGACGACTTCAGCTCTGGTTTCACAGAAGAGGATGAGGAAGATACAGATTTTATTGAAGACAGTGAGGTGGAGGAGCTGTTTCTGGAACAAGTTCCTAAAAGTATTAGAGAGGGAAGGCACAGGCTCTTCATCGTACATCCAGATGTGAAGTGGGGGAGCAGGAAACAGTACTTGACCACAGGTAACACAGCACACGGGGAGCGGGTCGTCCGATGATCGAAGGGTTGGCGGTTCGCGTCATGTCGAAGTGTCCTTGGGCAAGACACTGAACCCTAAGTTGTTCCCAGTGGGGTCAGGGAGCAGCCGTCTACTGGTGTATGAGTTCACACGAATGGGTTTCTGTGAAGCGCTTTGTGACCCATGTCTGTGAAAAGCGCTATACAAATAAAGATTACTCACTTACTTACTTACTTACTTACTTACACACGAGAGAGAGAGAGAGAGAATGAGAATGTGAGAGGGTTTACTTCTGTGTTTTCACTGTGCAGCTGAGCTGATGATGGCCGAGGCCGTGGGGCTGGTGAACACCTTAGACAACTGGACAGTCGTGGACAAGATCATCCTGTCCACCAAGACACCGGAGAAGAAGAGGATTTTTGGCAAAGGGAACTTCCAGTCTCTTACAGGTCTGTCTGTCTGTCTCTATTTACCTTTTATGTTTACATATTACATATAATTAAGTTTGGCTGAAACTGGCTTATTGTAGAATTGACAAAAATGAATTACAAGATAAAGATCAGATTATAACTGACTTTTGCCCAAAAGCGTTAGAAGGAAGTGTACAAATACAAATGTACTGTTTCAGTTTATTGTCAGAGGTGAAATCCTTCATTTTGTCTAAGTGTGTGACTTTTGGACAGTAGCTGATCACAGCCACACCCACACATTTGTAAATGGTGTTAATAAAGTTTGAGGTTTTTTTTTAAAAGATGCAAATGTAAGGTCTGCCAGTTTTGTCCAAAAGTACTTGTCTATTTAGCGGCCATGATAGCCGACGGTTTTGGTCCCACCCATAGATACATATACTATGAGTCTATGGTCCCACCTACTACAACCCTTAGAAGCTAGTTCTCTCCCATTTGTATTATTCATCTTATTACCTTTGCCAAGGAGGTATTACATTCCAGTCCGTTTGTCTGTTTTTCTGTCTGGCAGCAGAATTTTCACAAAAAAGTTCAGATCAGATTTTGATTAAACTTTCATGAATGATAGATAATGGGTCAAGGAAGAACCCATTAGATTTTGAGCAATAAAGGTCAAGGTCACACTAAAGGTCAACAGCCATAAACACATCAGTGGTAATATCTCAGAATTCAGATAAGATAGAGTCTCACAGGTTTTTTCATTCACATCGTCTCACTTTTGGACATCTGATAGGTCAACACCTATGGCTCGATCACATCATATGTGAATGAAAAATCAAGCCTTAGCAGAGGTCTGCTGTCTCTGCCTTGTTCCCAAATGTTTGATATACATTAAAAACATCTTAAATAAATGTAAAACTTGTGCTTTTTCCACGGCAGAGAAGATCAGACAAACAGCAGGAATCACTGCTGTGTTTGTCAATGTTGAGCGTCTTTCTCCATTGTCGGAGGTGAGTTTATTTCCATTACACTTCCTGTCGTGTGTGGGTCAAATCTCATGCGTTTACAACTTAAAATACTCATAAATATTGTGTTTTTCATCTGATTGCCTCAATGTCCTATATTATCCTCCACACTATGCACTTAAACATATAATGATCACTTCTTTCACTGAATTTTGAGTATTTTAATCAACTTTGTTACACCTGTGGTGTTCCCAGTCAAAAGTGACCACCATAGGAAATGAATGGGTATCCAGTCTATATTCATCTGTCAGACAGAAAACATCCCCATACACACCAGGTAAAGAATGCTGAATAAAAATTTGGTGGTGAAAAATGTTTTTTGTGCTAATTTAAGAGCAGTTCAAACAGACTGGTCAATTTTGACTGGGAACACTAAAGACAGGAGATGAACACAACAGGAGGATTAATCATTTCTAATTGTGTATGAATAGGTTTGATGTTTTCATGTTATTTATTTGCTTTTCCACACAGAAAGAGTTTGAGGAAGCCTGGGGTTTGAAAATCTTTGATAGGTACTCGGTGGTCCTCCACATCTTTCGCTGTAATGCCAGAACCAAGGAGGCGAAGCTGCAGATTGCTCTAGCTGAAATCCCTCTGTTAAGGTACATTAGTTTACATGTTCAGAAGTGACATTTTTTGATTTGGAGGTGTGTTTTAAGATTTATTCTCTGTTATGTCAGATCTCGTCTAAAAAATGAAATTGCAAATTTGGATCAGCAAGGTGGAGGTGTGAGATACATCGGTGGTTCAGGTAACACCCCCGTGCCTATTTATCTGACCACAGTGTCTGCCTTACCTTATACACCTATATACCACCAAGAGAAATGTCTATATAACATATGAAAACAACATAGCAAACACAACATATTGAAATAGTAAATGTTTAACTGCATATATAAGTAAGATTTTAATAAAAAAGAAAAATCAAATTGAATTAAATTGTTTTCAGTATTTCATAATATTTCACTAGCTCATTTATCTTCTGGGTCATGTGGTTTCATTTGGTGAAATACATCTTTTGTGGTATTGCATTTAATTATACATTTTCAACTTCATAAAGACTGTACTCTATTGAGTGCCTCCCTTTAGAGTTGAAAAACCAAACCATACACATTGGTTTTTGGAATTAAGTCTTTACCACAGGCTTAATTTTGTTGAATGACTAAGAACGTGTAGAATGTAACTTGTGTTGTGACTTCTATATCTGTAAAATTGTATTTAGTTTATTGATAATCAATATCGGCTAATGCAACTGTAATCCTATATCCTGTAAATCCTACAAACTTAATAATTTACTGACTGGAATAATACAGTAATATGTCAAAATAACCCAAGATAAAAAAGAGAAAGAAAGAAAAAATAAGTAAAATAATGTTCACATTTAATTCATTTACGCTTGTTGATTATTTCTTCCAGGTGAAACACTGTTGGAGGTCCAGCAGAGATTGCTAAAGGAGCGGGAAGCAAAGATTCGCTCAGTACTGGAGAAACTGAGGAAAAAGAGACAGTTACAACGATCTCAGCGGAAACACAAAGAGTTCCCCATCGTCTCTGTTTTAGGATATACAAACTGTGGTAAGAGGCGTCTTTAGAGTGTTGTTTGATATTTGTGGCTCAAGTTTTGTGACAGTCATCATGCTCCTCATCTTTATAGGAAAAACAACTCTGATCAAAGCGCTTACTGGTGACAGTGGTCTTCAGCCCAGAAACCAGCTTTTTGCTACTCTGGATGTTACCATGCATGCTGGCCAGCTGCCCAGTCACATGACCGTCTTGTACGTGGACACCATCGGCTTCCTGTCCCAACTGCCCCACCAGCTCATCGACTCCTTCTCCGCCACCCTGGAGGACATCAAACACTCAGTATGTAAACGTCTGTAAGTAAGGATGTGAAACTACCTCTGCAATGGCAATAAGCTTTTAATTAATTATGCAGTGTAGAACTTTTTTTTTGTTCTTTATTTCGGCATACTAAAGCATACAATCACAGAAGTCATAAAAGAGTCACACAGGACGTCTCTGCCAGGAAGAGGCAAGAAACCCTAGACGGACTTATACCCAGAGATGTATAAAGTACTAGACTAGAGGAGTGGAGTAGAAGTACAAGTACTACATCAAAAAACTGACTTGAGTAAAAGTTGAAGTGTTCTTCAAGCATCATACTCAAGTGAAAGTACTAAAGTATCCAAAGAAAATTGTACTTAAGTATTGCAAGTAGAAGTATGTAAAAAAAATTCTACTCAAATACTGAAAGTAAAAGTAGAAGTAAAATTACAAGTAGAAGTAGAGAAAAAAATACTACTTAAGTACTGAAAGTAAAAGTACATTTTAAAAGTACTGTGTAGGCCTATACTAAATGAAAGCAGTCACAAGTTTTAACACATTTATATATTTAATATGAAAGGCACAACTTCAGCTGAGGCAGCAGTAGTACAAGGACATACCAGTTCACTTACAAGTGTTAATGAAAAAACTAAAACTTTCAAAGGCCAGAGTATTCCAAGAATATGGCCAAGTGACAAACCAAATATTTCTTGTGTAAAACGGTGTAGCAGCTATGCATGTAACATTGCCAAAAGGCCGATTAGAGCGTGCAGTCTTATTATGTAGTGTTTGATCGCTGACTCGTCCAATGATGAGACACTATCATCAAACCAGGTGACAGAGCCATCTATCGCTCTGGCATTGATATGCTATGGGTTTGGTATGTTTGGTATGGTTTTTAATAAGAGTAACGATTCGGCACATAAAAAACGTATCGGAGTAAAAGTTTTTTTTTGTTTTTTTTTAAATGTAGTGCAATAGAAGTGGAAGTAGGCGAAAAAATTTATACTCCAAAAAAGTACAGATACTGCATTTCACCACTTAAGTACAGTACTTAAGTAGTTGTATTTCGTTACTATACATCTCTGCTTATACCAGGCCTCCACCTACAACACTTTCTGATTATTTTAAATTTTCATTATCATATTAGCATACCATTTTTTCATATTCTGTTATACAATAATACCATGTTTAATGTCTATCCCCACCCAAGTATCTCAGTTTTACACATTAAATAGATTGCTGTGTCTAACTTGAAGCATTGATTTGCATTATATTACATACATACATTCATTCAAAGAGAGAGAGAGAAGAAAAAGTAACACTTAACGTTTACTAAGTTATAGTACTATTATCAAAACATTGACTTTACGCGGTTCTATCATTAGCAAAACATTAAGTTATTATTTAATTACCAATTTACACCACCTTGTGTACTGTTATTCCAAAATTATATACATATATATATATATATATATATATATATATATATATATATATATATATATATATATATATATATATATATATATATAGTTGTTTTTTCCCTCCATTCATGACATTGTGTACTTTGTGTCTAAGTGCATTAAAAAGCAGAAGTTGTCAAAGTTGCCAGACCAGTTCTGACTCCATCTAACTCATGCTGCACCTATTTTTATTCTCTTGTTCTTCGATTTCTTTATTTATGACACTACTTCATCAGTATTTTATAACTTATTTTATCTCAGGTGTTTGCTTTTTTTAATTATATGTCTTTTTAATCTTGACCATGTTTCGTAATTTGTTCTGCAGTGCATCATAGATGTTTTTAGTGATTGACTATAAAGTGATCAGATCTGATTCTGTGCCTGAAGTTAATATTAGAACCACTTTTATTGTCCGTTCTAATGTTACTACTTATTTTTGTGCAGGATCTATTGATTCACGTCCGAGACATCAGCCATCCAGAGACGATCAACCAGAAGATGAATGTACAGAATGTCCTGAAAAACCTCCAAATCCCTGACAGACTGATAAACTCCATGATAGAAGTCCACAATAAAATCGACCTTATTGATAAGTAAGAACAAACCTAAGGCTCAAACAGTACAGAAGCATAGATGTAAAGGTTTCAGACGGGGCTACATCAACAAAGACTAACTTAATCCAGGATTAGTCCTAATCATTAATTCATTAATTCATTTTGTGAACCCACATTATCCTCACTAGAGTCACTGGTGCCTATCCCAGCTACTTAAGGGTGAAGGTGGGGTACACCCTGGACATGTTGCCAGTTCATCACAGGCTGACATAAAAAGACAGTCACTCTCACATTCACACCTATGGGTGATTTACATTAACCAATTAACCTATCAGTGCATGTCTTTGGATGTCCTTAATTTCAACGACTTTTTTTATTGACCGAGAAACATTCACCGTACAGGAAGATGATTTTGGATTTTTCAAATTATATCTACCCATGACACTACATAAAACCTTAATCAAACATGGACAAATAGAAACAGCTACTGAGAAAATGAATGAAAATAAAATTACAAAAAAAAAAAATCTAAATTACCAAAAGAAATTTACAACCACATTTAAACTGAATATATAAGTGCAGTATTTATAAAAAAATATATCAGAGAAAAGGAGAGAAAAAATTTGAAGCACAGGAGAAGAAGAATAAAATTAATACTAATTACATTTTGATTAATTTATTTAAAAATGGAAAAAAGGAAAACAAACCAAAAAAATGATTATTGTTGTGAGTTTTGCACAAAATACTAAGAAGGGGCACCGTATTTTGAAAAAATTATTTTCTGAATCACAAACAGTTTATTTGATCTTCTCTAGATTCATGAAGGACAACGTGTCTGAGCCAGTATAAATATATTTTTGTCATTTACATTCAAAATATCTTGATTCAAGAAAAAAAAAGTGCAATTGGAACAGGTGGAAGTAATATTTCTTGAAATAACAATTTCAAGAATATTTTGTCTAAAGTCACTGAAAAATTACTCTTTAGGTGATTATGTTTTATTTTAAGTGTGATGAGATATTTTGACCAGAAATGAGAAAATACACTTGGTAAGGTTTTGATTATGTTTTCCAGTGCATGAAGATAAATTACAATCTAAACTCAAATTAAAATAAAATAAATACAAATTATTATGACTAAGGGGAGAAACATGCTAAGTTTTGTATTCTTTAAAAAACTTTAACAAATCATAACATAATTGACAAGTTTACCTGTTCATGATAGTTCACTGGAAATGCTCTAATCTAATGTATACTAATTCAGCAAAAACTTATGGGCGTGAGTGATGGAGGAACATGATCAAATAAAATAATATTTAAAAACACACACACACATGGAATACTGTCTGGCAGAAGCTGGGACACACCATAGTTGCCAGTGAATCTAATCCTATTCAGCTTTCCTGTTCAACCAGTTTTTCATAATTTCAGCAGCATAATGAAACTCAACAGGGCTAAGACTGTTCTTGAACTTCACTGAAATGGCATTATTTTTGTTAATTAATCTCAGAATACCAGCTGTTTTAAGACTTCCAACCTTCTAATCATATATTGTAAAATAAAGTTTAAGATTTTGGTCAATAGATAAAAGTGTAAAGATATAAGATATAACTTTTAAGATCATTGAACATAATTTTATCTTAAGTGATTATTTAAAAAACTTAAATTCTTGGTGAGAATAAGGGCATTATTCAGGGAAAATCTGTAACTTAATACCTATAACCTCTATAATGAACATACTAGTACATAAAATGTAATATTTAATTGATTTACAGCACAGAATGTACTGAAATAACATAGTTCTAGATGAAGCAATCATATCTCAGGATTCACAGATGTTCTTACAATATCAAACATATTGTGTTGAAGAAAAAACATCAAAAGTGAATATCTCAGTGGGTCATAATTATAAATAACTGCCTAGTGTAATGATATAGATGTGCATGGCTAGAATGATTAAGAACAAAAAAGGGATTAATGGTATTTACTTACACAGACAATGCCAATGCACTGAGACTTCAAAGAGTTTATATCAGGACTTTGTTAAGAGACACATACTTGGTATGAATCTTGATGCATTATATGATGCTGGTGAAAGAAAATAAATCAACCAAAAACTGCCACAGGTCATTTTTGGACTGTCAGAATTATAGGAATGTGTCAAAGAAAGCAGAGAAATAGGTGTTAAAAGTTAAAGAGAGGAAAAATAATAATTAAAAAGAAGGAAATCTTTAAAAACAAGACCAGAAAAGATGTATTTTTGTGTTGTTTTTATACATGTATTAATGAGCTCTGTGAATTAAATGAAGACTTTTCTGTTTCCTCAGCTATCAGTGCATAGAGCCCAATGCTTTCCCCATATCTGCTTTGGAAGAACGAGGCCTCGCTGAGCTGAAGCATAAAGTGGAGGAGGAGATTATAACCTCAACAGGAAAACAAATTTTAGAGCTCAAAGTTGACCTTTGTACTCCACAATTAAGGTGAAGTCAACTGTTGCCTGTATTATATTAAAAGAAAATCTTAACATTTTGACAAACAAAGAAACAAATTGTGTAGGTGACGTCAGAAAAGCCAGTGGGGCTTACAAAATTAATCTCACCTCATTTCAGCATTAATATGAAGAAAGGCTATAGATAGATATACTGTCACAGCTTATGTAAGAGAACAGCTTGTGTTTATGTCTTTATATGTAGTTTATGCATTCATTTCATTTACAGTTGGCTGTACAAGGAGGCCACGGTTCAGGATGTGGATGTGATCGCAGATGAAGGTTCAGCCATCGTCAGGGTCATCATCAGCACGGCAGCTTATGGACGATACAAGAAACTGTTCACAGTCGGATAAATAGTAAAGGACGGAAGAGAGAGAGAACTTTACCTTGGAAAAATACAGTAGATGAGCATGGATAAATGTTCTTCCAAACAACCAAAGAATCATAGATTTTCTACATGTATATTACATTACATTAGAAATATCCAATACTTTCTGATGAAAAATACTTGAACTGAATGTAAAAAAAAAACAAAAAACAAACAAACCCCTGTTTCTCAAAACCATTTATTTCATGTAAAACTCACACTGTAAATAAAAATACATAAAAAGTAGAAATGAGGTAGCAGTTTTCAGCTCAGATTTGGTTGCATAAATCTTCACGATCAACACTTATGTTGTTATCAGATATTTTTCTGTATCAGTTTTTGGTTCAGTGCAATCACCAGTGGACATAGTGGTATCGGCCCCACAAAGTCTCCAGCGATAATGTTGAGGCTCTTGGGGTCTGACCCTGGGACCTGCTCTTCCACCCACCTCTTCAAACACTCCCAGTTACTGAACGTTAGCGTCCTCAGGGATTGCTTATAGTTCTTGGTGATGTATGTCCTATCAGCTGTTAGGTTCAGGCCAGAGATGAAAAAGCCGTCTGGAAAACAAACACAATCTAATAAATACAAATAGATGCTACATATAGAGTTCATAGAGTCAAGTGTCTGACCTGACCTATAAACTTTTGTGGCAGAAAGATTATAAAACAGAGTTTGCATATGGTGAGACGGTCAGATATTCTGTTAGATCGTGGGAAATATGTGAAGGAAGCCAGAAGCAGATGCATGCAATATAAACTTTTACACAGATATTATCAGACTACATAGCATGGAACTTTTGTCTGATAATTTATGCTGGTACGTAAAACTGAGATGGAGAGCTTTTTACAGTGCTTGTGGGAATACTTTTTTATAACCTCATTTTGGACTAAAATAATGGGTGTTCATGTGTACCTTTAGCCTTCAGCGTCGGGGTGTTGTTTGGCCCCGTTGAGAAATATTTTTCTGATAGTAACGCGTGGGCAATACATTATCCCGCTTATTTTACGGCTTGTTACAGCTTATTACTGTCACTACTCTAACAGATTGGATAAAATAGCCATTACAACGTAGTGAATATTTACTTTAAATGTGGCCGAACTACCTGCGGAGTGATATGGTAACGTGAATCTGAAGTGACAAAACGCGTTACCATTGGCAACGGGCGTTAACGGCGGTTATCGAAAAAAAATCCGCCCGCTGAAGGCTGGGAACATCAATTCAAAGTAAACGGGAGCTGCCGCAACGTTCTAGAGGGCCACAGAATAAACTCATTGCATTCACTGGGAGGAAAGTCCCAAATGTCTAACATTTCCAAGTGAATCTTTAACACAGGATTGCTCAATCCTGGTCCTCGAGAGCTACTATCCTGCATATTTTAGATGTATTCCTCTTCCAACACACGTGACGGTCATTATCAGGCTTCTCCAGAGCTTGATGAGAGGTTTATCATTTGAATCAGGTGTGTTGGAAGAGGGGTACATCTAAAACATATAAGATAATAGCTCTCTAGGACCAGGATTGAGGAACCCTGCTTTAACATTTTCATGATTGGACTGGTGACAGCATCCAGGATTATCCCGAGATACTGGAAAACCACAACATGTCCTGAATTGGAAGATTGGCTCAATGCAATGGTAGAGACTGCATCTTATGAATCTATGCTACATAAAGTTAATACAGAGGACAGGGACACGGACTGGGATCACTTCTGGTGTTACCTTAAAACAGTGTCTCCCAACCTTTTTGAGCCACAGCACATTTTTTTACATTAGAAAAATGTGAGGCACACCACCAAACAAAAATGTCACAAAAAGTATATTTATTGAAATGCAAATTTACGCTCGCTGTACTTATTCAGTGTGAAACATGGGCCTATTTAGTTAAACGCAACACTGATATTCTATCTTTCAGCATTTCGTTATCCTTGGATATACAAAATGACAAATAAAGCTGATTATAATATTCTTTCAGGAATTGAAGACACACACAAATCTTCCTTAACATCTCTTGAGTATATCAGTGGTGTGTGCTGTTGTATGGGTCCATAATTATACTACTCACTTATAGTACCAATAAGGAGAAATTGGATAAATTTCCAATGCAAAATCCCGCAAGAATGATTGAACAGTAAGACTGAAATTAAAACTAATTGGATTCACTCCTTTTGGGTGATTTGCAAGAAACCGTTTAATCCAATAGAATACCTTTTTAAATAGGTCTGCAGGTAGGGTGCACCATTTATTATTTTTCCCCCTGTTTTCTATCTAATCAATAGAAATTTCAATAACACAAAAAAGGTATCGGACCTGGACGGCCGAGCTCCTTCTTCCAATCCAGGTAGCTGATGACTTCTTGTGCTGTTTTCTGATTGGCCCACCAGTACGGGATGTTTGGCCACAGCTCAGGATGCCTGGCTGCAACCTGGGAGTCGTAGGACAGGATGACCTGGTAACCAGATGCCCACAAGCTCCGCAAAGTCAGGACTGCTTCCTGTGTGGGGCAGGTTAAACTTTAGAAGGCACTGTGGTGTTTTTAAAAGGGAAAGGAAATCCGTGTGAGACCAAAACAAACCTTTCTGGGGCAGAGTTTGGAGCCAAACAGCTTCTTGACGGAGTAAATGAAAGCTTCGTGGAGTTTGTCGTTGATTCCCTCAAAGTGACTGCAAGCAAGGATAAGGATTTCCTTTGGGTGTGACTTCAACCAGGACATGACAGACATCAGCGTTTCCTATGACAAGTTAAAAAAGATGAGTGGGTGTCATGAGTGCCCCAAGAGAAGCATTTATAGAAGTTACTACTCACCAGGACAGTTAAGTGTGTGTATATGACATGGGTGAAGTACAGGTCACTGGTTGGGTCATTTTGTTTTTGTGCAATGCGGAGGTCAAAGAAACGAATGCCCATTGATAGTTGCTCCTCAATGCTTTTGTCCTAAAGGGAGGAAAAATTATGTAGAATCATATATTACTGTGTTATAATATTTTAGATGCACTGCACCGAGTACTACAAACTAATCTAAATATTATTGAAAACACAATATGACCAAATCTAATATTTACATTTTAAAATATTCATCATAACAGATAATTGTAAATGACAGTCTCTGGTTCTGCAGATCTCCAAACTAAAAATTATATTTTCCAGTCAAAGGTCAACAGGTTTTCATGGTACAGATGCCAACAAATATATATATATATATATATATATATATATATATATATATATATATATATATATATATATATATATACACACACTATGGGTCAGGGTCAAGATGGGAGAACCCCCAAAGGTGACAGAGAACAAACAGGCCAAGATCCTGTGGGACTTCCAGATCCAGACTGACAAGATGGTGATGGCTAATCAGCCTGACATAGTGGTGGTGGATAAACATGAGAAGACAGTGGTGGTGATAGATGTAGCAGTCCCCAGTGATAGCAACATCAGAAAGAAAGAACACGAGAAGCTTGAGAAATACCAAGGGCTGAAAGAGGAATTAGAGAAAATGTGGAGTGTGAAGGCAACAGTGGTACCAGTAGTAATTGGAGCACTAGGGGCAGTGACCCCCAAGCTGGGAGAATGGCTCCAGCAGATACCAGGAACAACATCAGAGATCTCTGTACAAAAGAGCGCATTGCTAGGAACAGCTAAGATCCTGCGCAGAACCCTCAGGACCCGAGTCTGAAGGAGACACCGCCCACGTGGGGCGAGAGGAACATTATTTATTTATTTATTTTACACTATATCATACATTTTGGTAGTTAGAAGGTGGGTTAAAGATTTAGTTATGATATTTTGTTTTGTTTTATATGTGGGAATGGGTTATGGTTCACATTTATTTCCTAGTAGCTGCATATGGATTATTTGTCTCAGACACTATAGTATCAAAACCTCTGTGAATATTTTTTGTTGTTTTAGTTTCTTTTGTTTTTGCCTGTTTTTGTTTGTTGGTTAATGCCATACATTTGCTTTTGTCCACAGTACCTGGTGAAGATTGCTCTTTTAGATTCATTGAGGAAGATGTTGGAGTCTAAGACTAAAGCTTCATTTATTAATGCCTGTCATGATTTATAATATAAGAAACTGATTACGGTACTTATGTGAAGTTTGCTTCTAATAGTGTCCTGAGTTGTTGTTGGGGTTTTTTTATGTGTGTTTCTTTTTTTTAAAAGAGCAAATTGTGAATAAAGATTAAATTCTGCAGGATTTATTGTTATGTTTTACTTCAGGTGCAGCATCATTTAACTTTAAAACCTACCAAATAATCCCCTTCACCAGTGATTCATCTGAGTTACAGTAAACCACATACAGGTGAGACCACTCAAACCCACAGGTGTTTTCATTTATTCATTAACATTTATCAACCTTCATTATTATCAGCCCACATTATCTGTATCTGAGTAGTTTATCTGAGTACCATACATACCTGAGTTGTAGCCCATTTAAAAATCATTGGCCTTGTGAAGCAGTAGAAAAATCCATCAAGGAGTCTGAAAAAGTCTGACTCAGATCTGACCAGTGGAGAGTTTATGTCCAAACAGTAACTCATGGCATCGTGGCTTCCTGTATGAACAAAGAAAAAAAGCATTTAGAGTTTTTATTATATCCATACCAGATTCGAACTACTATTAACAGTATGTAGTTTAATATATGCATTTATTTTTCCTGATAGACTGGTCTTGCTTTTCAGGACCTTTTTTTGCTCCTGTTATTTCTGTTGTAATGAATACAATAAATAACTACTAATTTCTACAGAGCCTTCCCACGCTATTTACATAATAGATTAAACACTAGTTATTACTAATTCAGTCTCAATAAAGTGGCTAGATGACAGAGAAAATACAACTATGAGAAAGACTGAACATTAGGCTAAACACATGAGAAAAAATTCAAATGTTTAGACTCTTGCTGATTTGTATCTGAACATAGATTTGTGTGTTAACGCTCTTAGTATCAAACAAGAGTAAACATCTACATTTGCACAAGAATGTAAAGTATACCAGGTATGGCCAGGTCGGTCAGAGGAATGTCCCATAGCTCCACTGGTAAAGCAGACATCCAGTCCTGGCAGCTGTGATCCATCTCAGACAGTCAGGGACTCATCAGAACCAGCTCTGAAGTGGACCTACGGGGCTCAGGGGGACCTGTATTGGTCTGCACATCAGATGATTCACCCCTTTCCCTTCTCTGCTTCCTTGATCAAACAAAACAGGAGGAGGAGAGGGGGGGGGGTGATATTTAGAATTTCCGTGTTGATCTGGTCGCGTGAAGGGACGCCGACGCTGCACTTTAACTATTCAGCGAGTAAATAAAAAAAAAATACAATAAAAAAAAAAGTAAATTTAAATAAAAAAGGGTCTTGTTATAAATGCTTGCACCTACCTATTACAAATTAAAAATCTTAAAATTAAAATCTAGGTCTATAAATAAAGTAAACATCAGCTGTCCTTTCGACGACGCTCAGAAGGGGGCGGGGCCGAAACACGAAACCGGAAGTGGAGCAGAAGTCTCTTTTCCTAACTTTAACCCTGTAAAATGTGCATTTATGTTATGTCATTGTGATACAAATATTTAAAACATTCATGATTATAGCAAACTTTATGAAAAATGCACATCATTTTTATTTTTGTTCCTTTTTGTAACCTTAGATTTTTCAATAGTACAATAAAGATACAGTAGTATGCCATTACTGGTAATAAGTTAGGGTTACATAGTGTCTGTATAAAAAGATATAATAAAAGAGACCAGAGTACCTGCACCAGTATGACATTAAATATACATTAATGCAAATGTAATGAAAAAGGTTCGTCTTGCCTTTGCCCCCAACACTGGAAACCAGCTGGCACTGGCAGCTCCAGTTACTCTGTTTAATTTTTAGTGTGGACTTATATTTCAGAGGATCTTTACATTAACACAACAATCAAGCAGAAACGTTAAATTTTATTTACACGTTGCATGTAAAAGTAATTCATGTATAAACAGTTTTCAAATGCAAAATTTAGGAACAGATTACATGAACCTTTGAAAAAATCAAACTTGATTGGTTTTGATGGCATGCACATTCCTTTAGACTAATACAGTAATAATTTAAGTAAAGAATTCATCTTTGTATAATTCTCCTTGCATTGCATAGCTTTGTAAGCTAAAATCTAAGAGCAATGATTATTACATGAGTAAAGGCATTTTAATGACTAATTCCTGTATGTCTTTTAAAAAGTGATGAGGAAAACCAATACTGTTCCGAACTTGTTTTAAGTTAAAGTACCTCTGAGTGACTGTGTGTTAAATGGACACTGACCAAGAGATAAAAACCATAGGCTTGACCTTTAATGTTAGTGAAATGACATTATTTCATTACAAATGTTTTTATTGGAAAAGCTTATCTCCACAGGCACAGCGGTGCAGCACTATTTTTAAATCGAGGCTTAACTTGTTGGCTAACTTCAGTAATATGTACAACAGTCAAAGTTGGGTTCATGCAAATCACCTTTGTCATGCATTCTGCATAAGACGGATCTCTTTCTTTGTTGGTGTGGCATTCTCTATTGATAAATACACATGGTACAGAATAAACTTAAGCAATTTCATATACTTGCTGCCCACATTTTTTTGATTTATTTTTTTTTATCCTTTATTTAGCCAGGATTGTCCCATTGAGACCAAGTGTCTCTTCTTCCAGGGAGTCCTGGTGAAACATTGCATACTTATAAAAGTTGAAGTTACTATATGTGCTCATAACTATCGTTATTTGTGCTTACTCATCTAAAATGCCTACATTAAGGTGATGGTAGTCGTATCATTATTGCTTTGGTCACTGTAACAGAAAAAGGACCACCTTGCTGACTTGTGAAAACTGATACAGTACATTGCATAACTAGTGAACTAAATGTAAACAAGTGCACATCAAAATACCACCATTTTGTGTTTAAGCAGCTTTAAGACTGAACGATACATTTCACTGCCTGGTGCATATACAGTATATTGAGATGAATAATTCAAGTACGTGAATATTTTTCTTCTACTCTCAACAAAACAAGCTCATGTGGTTTTCATGCTGTAATTCACTTTTTTTTTTAGAATAATGCATATTGATGAAAATCATGGCCATTTCAATAACTTCTCATTCAGCGTGACGACAGTCGGTACAAACCGGCTCTCTGTAATAAAGTCCCCAGCAATGATATTGAGAGAGCCCACTTTGGATCCCGGAGTTTGCTCTTTAACCCAGCTGAGCAGTGCTGGGTACGTGGACATCACCAAGTCTTTCAGAGACTCTGTTGGGTGTGTGCAGATGTATTTGAGGTCCTCTGTCAGGTTGATTCCTGTGACAAATAACCCCCCTGATAATAGACAAAAATAGAGACAACAGCTTAGTGATGTGTGAAATACCTATTTCATCCTCCACAATAAATGAGAATATTACCTGGTCTTCCATGCTGCTTCCTGTGTTCAAACGCCTCAATGAGAGACTCTGCTTTACACTTGTTGGCCCACCAGTAAGGAATATGTGGCCACAGGTCATTATGATGGCTGGAAATGTTGTGTTCATAGGACACAATCACTTGGTAGCCTAAAGCCCACAGGTTTCGAAGAGTTAACAGCTCCTGGAGTCAAAGCATTAATGGATCATTTTGTGGATTAATACACATGTTTATACACAGCTTTTACAGCAGTAGGTGTGAGTGTTTAAAAATAACAATCAACCTGATGTTTATGTAGAAGATCATGGCATAGCTTCACCTACATCCAAGGTTAATAGAGAAGGAAAGCCTCAAATGAGGTCCACATCACCAATAGCATTTGTAGCATAAAGAAACAACTTTTCAACAGCATTTTGGCCTATGGTCTAATGGCCTTCACCTTCATCATCTGGCATTAGTTAAATTTCTATGTTGTTGTTCTAGTATAGTACAGATGCTGGTGGTGGTTTTGACCTATTTTAACCAATGCTCATAGAAAACAGTGCAGGTGTAAAAAAAAAAAAAAAAACAACAACAAAAAAAACCCCTCTGACAACAGATAAAACACATGCAGAACTAGGAATGTTGCCTTTGAAATGTAATAGTTCATTAGAAGTTATCTGTTTCCTGTAAGAAATAATATTATTTGAATGATTCATTCAAATTTCTGAATGCTATATAAATACGTTATATATGTAACCACGAAATGTGTTAAACTGAGCAATAAACCTGAAAAATCTTAAAAACATTAATTTAAACCGGGTTTTGGTGCCATTCATTGTTGTTTTAAAGCAAAGTGAGCATGTATTTATTATTTGGTCACACATTTTCTATGATAATTACTTACATTTGGCCAGATTTTTCTGTTCATCAGTATTCAGTAGCAGTATCATTACTTCTGTTAATTTCATTAACATTAATGCTTTTGAAGGCACTGGGCACAAAGAGAACGTTACAAACAAAGGCTCAGGACCAGGTAAAAGGGCACATACATTATTGTTCTCAGAGCAACCATATGAACAGCCACTATACGTAATACTTTATCTTGTTTGTTTGGATGCAGTTCAGTAGAATTCACTTCATATAATGATATGTATGGCTGGAAAATTGGTTTATTTCCCTGTGCAAAATTGTATCCTCAGGCACTTTGGTGGATGTTTGAGTTTAAGTTTATTCACACATCCATACAACTGAGTTTATGAACAAATAGCTGCCCTGCAGGTGGTGTAAATCTAACAACAGTACTTAACAATGATTACTGCTACACTTTTATTATAAGTATGTGATTTTAAACCCCATTCGCTGGTTTAATGAATATTGTTCAGCACTGAAAAGAGTTTACCTGCTTTGCTGAGGTCAGCTGGTTGCAGCCTTTCAGACAAAGGAAACTCAGGTTGTTTATAGAAACATGGACGGATTTGACTGAGAGACGAAAAAAGAGAAAGGATGCAAACAAACAGAATGGATATTCTAATCCCTAAATACGCTGTTTATTGAAGAGATGCAACGTCTTTGTCATGACTGAGATTGTGATTAGTAGCTGCAACAAGAAATGCATATTTTTTCCTCAGGTTTTACAATGGCTTATAATTAAATATAATTTGCAATACAAATCAAATATTTCTGACTGCTTTCACTTTTATTCCCCATATTTTATCACAATTAGTTTCACGTTGTACTCCTTACATCTCTAAAACAAACTCATTAATTGGGTTTTGACACAGTTGAAATGTGTTATTAATAACTTGGTCTTTATTTTGCATAATTTCGCCTTCACATTGAGACCAATTTTAACTCATATGGATAAGAACAGTAAAAATGCAGCAAATACAGCAGTAAATACAGGAGAAGACAAAACAGAGAATAGACAAAAGACTTAACTGAAATGAAAGAATGAGGTTTTTTTAATGAAATATCAGCGAATAGAAGCACAGACACAACTGGTAGAAATATAGAAATGCTTAGTTTCTTATTATTCTTTCTCTACACATTAATACAACAACTATCCACTCTCTCTTTTGATAATGCATATATATGAAAATCAGAGGAGCAGCTTTACCGTTTTGGGGCAGAGTTTGGAGGTGAATGTGTTGCGGATGGTTGTGAGGAGCAGCATGTGAAGCTCCTGGCTCAGGCCCAGGAAATGGCTGAAGGAGAGGATGACCACCTCTCTGGGATGAGCATCCAGCCACTCCCTTATCTCCATTAGAACAGTCTATGAAGATAAAACACAACCAGGATGTAACCGCAGTGTGCTGTATAACAGGATGCACAAACAGAGAAGTTACTATAGTTTTAAATATTATCAATGGGTTTTGTTTTGCCTTTTTTTTTGTCAGTTTAGTTTTAGTTTTTTCACAAGTGATTTAGTTTTAATTTGAAGGATTTGATTTTTTAGTTCAGATGTATTTGTTAAAAAATGAAACAGATGATTACCTCTGCCAGAGTTTGTTTGTCTGTTTGTCCTTTAGTAAGCAAGATAATTCAAAAAGTTATGGATTGATCATGATAAAATGTACAGGGTAGGTTGGTAATGGGGAGCTCTGGAAATGATTAGATTTTGGTGGTGATCCAGAAGAGATCCTGGATTCTGAATCACTTTGAAATTTTACATTTCGGTAAATGGAGAATACATTTCAAAGTGATCCAGAATCCAGGATTTCTTCTGGATTACCACCAAAATTTAGTCATTTGTTCCTTGTGACACTCCCAACACATCCTGAAAATGTCATCAGAATCCATCCATAGGTTTTGTAGTTATCTTGCCCCTCCCCCAGATCACCACAGAAATCTAATCATTTCCAGATCTCCCCATTACCAACATACCTTGTAAATTTCATCAAGATCTGTCTATAACTTTTTGAAACAGACAAACTCTGGCAAAGACATAACCTCCTTAGTGGAGCTCTCTTCATTTGAATGGGGGAGGTCTGCCTTGGTGGAGGTTTGCGCTCTCAGAGGGCTTTTCTAGTTCTACCTGTATTTGCTGTTACATGTTTTTCAGTTTTCATTTATTTTAATAAGCTCTGTGATGTTAAAAATGTCTTCAACACAGATTTTAACTTTGGGCTTTTTTAGAAGATATAAATTGAGCTCCTTCATGATGGAATTTTGTGCCAACTCAGTAACAAGATGCCAGATCAGTTCAGGATAGATGAGGAGTTTTTTCATCTCACCACCTGGCAGCACTGCTGGAGAGCAGAGGTGAGACACATTATAAATCTTCATGTTCAGTCAGCCAAGAGATGGACCGAGTGACTCTGAAATGCTTTAATGTTGCAGATAAGATCTTTGGTATCTGCTGCATCATTTTCATTGAAGCATCAGAGGAGAAAAACATTAATGTGGCTCCATTACTGCAATTGTAAACACTGCTGATATTGTTACTGTTAGAACTGTGGGAAAGGATTTATAAAATCTGATAAAACCCGGAGCTGGACAGTTACAACAGCATTTCACACAGTGACAAATGTTGCCAGGTCTTTGGTAAAAGGAGCTTTTCTGCTATAAAATACAGCTAAGGTTAAAATGCTTGTGAGAAATAGTTTTAACCCATAAAGTCTCAAACAGCCACTGATGACCAAAACTATTTAGTGATTTAAAGTGTTTAATAACTTCTGATCCACTAAGTCTATCAATGCATGTAAGTATTAAGTGCAAAATACAATTATTTATCTTTTCATGGTCATCAGATATGACCCATTTGAATGTTCAGAGGCTTTGTAGTTACCATGGAAACGCCATCATCTTCTACAACATTGATTCATCAGTAAAACCCGTGGAGTTTAACAAATGACAGTGGACGGACACAATTGATTTATGCTCAGTTGATGAGTTAAATTGTATATATATATATATATATATATATATATATATATATATATATATATATATATATAAATAAATAAATAAAAAACATTTTTTGGTTTGTTTGTTTTTTACTGAAATTTCACAGCTTTTTTTACATATAAAATAACCCCCAACTTTTTTCTGAACTTTAATGAACAGCCATAATAAGATCACACATTAATAAATATAGAGAAATGCATGATGTTCACTGAAAAAATGTACAAAGGGAAAAAGCATGATTACTCATTTGAAAAGAGTTAAACTAGCACACACGGTAAAAAAAACAGTACCTCTCTCTGCTTGTTGTTATTGAATCCAACATGTAACATATATTGTATTTACTTCTTTCCATTTCTGCAATTAAATTACCTTAATCCTGTAAATTTCAGGCTTTTGAGTAGTCAACTCCTATTTTACATTGTCAAAATTAGGCTGTTCTTGTGTATGACCCCCTTCTGTAAATTCATAATTCTAATTTACATGTAAAGAATAAACCAGGAGGATATAGAACAGTATGTTGTGTTGTTTATTCTATCTGTGTGTTACCTCCACAGTGAGCGTGGTGTAAACTCCATGGTAGAAGTACAGATCTGTGGAGCTGTCGTTGGGCCTGTGAGCGATTCTCAGGTCACAGTATCTGACCCCACAGTCCAGCTGCTGCTTTATAGTGTACTCCTGTAACAGCATGGGAAACAGAATATCTCACAGCAGCTCCATCTTAAAATACCACTAAAAACCTTAGTATTAAAAATTCATCACTTCTATCTGGCTTTGCTGTTTCTCTTTTTCCCTTGATGTTTATTACCTGGGTTATGGCCCACTTGTACACAAAAGGGCGAATAAGAGGCTTCATGTATTTGTCGAGCTTTTGGAGCATATCTGGCTGAGTGAGGTCAACAGGGGATCGGTCATTCATATCCAGACAATAAGTTATTGCATTGTGGCTGCCTAGTTGGAGAAAAAAAACAACCATTGCAGACAGATACATGATTATTAGTTAACGTTTGGAACATACAGTGATAGGAACCTATCAAACTATCAACTGTATACAGTTCATTTCATTATTACTATCATTATTGTTATTATTATTACTACTAATAATAATAATAATGACATATTACATAAAGCAAACATTATTTATTAATTCAATTCCATAGAAAACAGATTTTTTTAAGTCAGGACTACTGAAATATAAATCTTATTAATGTTATTAGTGATGTACAGGTTGGAAAGGACAGATTTATCAGATGATATGACATAGAAGTCGTTCTATTTTAAGCAAAGAGCATGTATTACTTTAAAGCCAGCTTTCACAACTGGTGGCTCATGATCCAAATGTGGGTCATGGACTTATTCCAAGCAAGTTACAAAGTATGTGTTTAGAAAAAAACATGCTTTTCTGTAGCTTTTAATTGTTCTCAATGCAATCTGGGGTTGAGTTTTTCTTTTAACAGACATGTCAATGTCTGCAGTAGCTAGCTTTTAATACACAAAAGTAGACATTTGATTGACAGATCTTGGCAAGATGTGGGACAAATATGTTCCCAAGTGAGTTAAATGTGGATTTACAAACACTGACTATAAAAAGAGACTGAAATTCAAGTGCATGATAAGACAGAACTACAACACCAAAACTTAAATGTCATTTAGTACCAGCGTACACCCTGTTTTTATTGAATGTCTGCTCAAAACATCCAGTTCACTCAGTTTATTACTGTAGGTGAGTGTGTGTGTGTGTGTGTGTGTGTGTGTGTGTGTAATTATTAATGATAATGAAAAATATACTTATTTTCTTTGCCTTTTGTTGATATAAATGTGGGCCATGTTATATTTCTCTTTACTCATGTTTGGTGTTATACTATATTATTGTTATTGAATGTGTGGCATTCATCATGTCTGTCTATCTATCTATCTAATCTAAATAAATAAATAACTGATAATTCCATCTCACAGACTCATTTACAGAGCTTATCTATTTTATGGTTGTGCAACAAAATTGCCAAATATCACAAGGGTAAAATAAGTTTAATTATCCTGATGATAATGATAAGCATTGGGCAATAAGGTTTATTTTGTTTACATGCTGTGTAGTGTTTGGCTTCCATGGTGTGTGATAAACATTGTATAAATTGGAGTATTCTTGTTGCAACTTAATGAGGCAAAAAGTAATAATAATGAGCCAATAATGTCTATATAACACCAATATTAAACATGTAACACTAGACTATACAGGTAACACGTGAGGTCCAGGTCCTATATTTGAATCCAGCTTCACCAACCTCCACTCTGACTAAACACAGTATGAGGAAGCTAATGATTTAGATTCATTGTGGTTTCATGTGTGGTTGTCATTCCTTACAATTACTGGATGTTCCTTCCCTAAAGAGCTTTACCTGGGATGGCCAGGTGGTAAAGTGGGGTGTCCCACAGAGGACAGGGCAGGTGAGCCATCCAACTGTGCATGGGCAGATCTCCCAGAGTCCATTCACCTACTGCGGACACCACCACAGAGGAGGACATGGTGAGCTCCAGCTGCTATACACACACACACACACACACACACACACACACAGTGGAACATAATAGTGAATCCAGTGATAATAACATGTTTCCATATCCGGGTTATCCCACATGAAACCATCAGACTGAACTGCATTTAGAGGTTAATATTATAAACTTGTGTCAAGTTCTGGATCATACAATAAAGGACTTTTACTGCTGTTTATTTATTTATTTATTTTTCTATTTATTTATTTATTTATTTAGCTTACTTACTTGATCAAACCGTCGCTGTTCCCTCCAGTCTCACTCCACACAAACCGGTTGAACCATCCAGAGGAAACACGCTGATATCTACACTGGTGAACTCATCCATCCCGTGGCGGGTGGAAATGTCATGGCTGTGTGTAAAACATATATGATGCAGCGTGGCCGTGGCCCTCCCTCCCTCTGTCCCCATGCGGCACCAGCTCCGTCCTCTTACCTCTTACACCTGCACAGTCCGGGATGGAGAGGACGAGGGGCCCGGCGCATTTTAATGTGGAAGATCAATAATCCATAGAAGGGAAATGATCGTGTGTTCGCGTCCTGCGTGTCGGTGGTTATAGGTGTGATCCACTCCCCTGAGGTGCAGCCGCGGTGTTTGCATTGAGGGCGGATCCGCGCCTGCTGACAGATCAGCAGATGCTCCACACTCCACTCTTAAAGAGCCCACTGAAAACACCACAGCAGCCACGGTGGTCAACTTTAGCACAAGTCCTGATCATCCTGCAGCTCTACCCACACCCACACCAGTGATGTCACAGCTAGTGTTCCCCTTATTTTATTCTAAGAGAAACAAAGGAGTGTTAAACATTTAAGAAATAGTAGTTTTTACTCACATTTAAATGAACACAGATTCTTACATTGTCTTTATCGTGTCAGTAACATGATCAAGGAAATGCATGTTAGAATTTTATATAACACATAACACACATGACACACATAACACACATGACACACATAACACACTTATCACACACTTATTGGGTAAAAAGCGTGTGTCAAACATACGGCCCGTGGGCCAGAACCATAGCGTCCCATCCGGTTAAAGGGACGAATTTTTGAGCTGTAAAATAAATTTAAGATATTAACAATTAACCCATAAACACTCAGTGCCACTTTAGTGGCAGTTACCAAATGAAATATTCTCTACATTTAATGTTTCCTAAGTGATTTATCATTGTTTACTATATAATCAGTATTTTGTATTTACTTAATGTACATCAGATATTTTCATATATTTAATTTACAGATTATGTAGATGTTCATAAAAGCTCAGATTAAAGTGAAGGTTATTATATCGAAAACAAAGAAATTGAAGAATTTTTTCTGTTAAATATATCATTATCTCAACATAAACTATTTATAAATATTTATCAAGCTCCATGGGTGTTTCCATGGTAACCTCTAGGTCATACCTGTTGACAATGAAAAGATGACAAACTGCATTTTGCACCAATTATTTCTATGTGTTGATGAGATTTATGAATTAACAGGAATTAAACAGTTTACATTAGCAGCTGCTTTTTACTGAATATTTAGGTCTTTATGGGTTAAGAGAAAAACTGATTTATAAACCAAAGTGGTAATATTTAGGCTATTGTGACCTGACTTTACATTTAAGATGTCTTTAACCCTTTTGTTCAGACAATATTAAATGTTTTGCATAAATGTTTTTATGTTCTATACCAGATTTGATTCAGCACATGTTAGATGTTTCCAACAGTTTGTGTTGCTTCTTATGCAAATAATAACTTTAACCCATTTAGTTCAGTTTTCTGTGTCTTTCAAATGTTGCATGTATTTCCCTCTTGTATATAAGAAAAGACAATGAGAAATAAATGCTCTTTTCAACCCTGCAAAAACAATAAACATAGAAGTTGTGTAAGACTTAATCAGTACTATATGTGTTTATATGTCATCAGTCAAAAATAATTATAAACAGTGATTGACAAACATTTTTAGCTAGAATACCAAAAGAAAAATCTGATGTCTCCTCAGGATCTAAACTTTCATACTTTCATGTTATATTATTATATACTTAGAATTGTTATATATATTGGATGTTGTTTTTTGTCCTCTTGTATCTTTTACACGAATCTTTTGTTTTATTTATTTCCTGCTGTTTACTGTTGCTGCATCTTCAACTGTGTTTTTCTTTTGTTCCCTCTTTGCAACTGAGACATCACTTGTTCAGTGTTCATAAACTCTTCTAAAGATTTTTACGCTACCTTAATTAAGTTCAAAGTCCAGTTTTAATTTTCATATCACATCACTACCAACATATGGTATAATTAAGCAGCTTTTTAATCACAAAGATCACAGTCATCGCTTTAGATTTTCATTGTGCTTCTCCATCTAATTCAGAAACCCACACTCCTGCAAGTAATGATTATAGATTTCTCATTAGCAGATCTATATGACCCTTCAGTCAGGGTTTACTTGTTAAATATCAGCTCCAGGATCCAAATCAAGCCCTCGCTTCTATCATCAGTGTTGAAAAGCAGCTTTAAAACTGACTTTGATTTTGCATCTAGTATTTTCTGAGGTGAATTGTATTTTTTATTGTGAACCTCTTTGTATGTTCTAATAAACAAAAGCACTTAACAGCTGTAATGTCATGTCTTTTCCTGTAAAACCCAAGAATTTGTGCCGATTAAGTGTTTTTGGTCACACTGATGTTGAAATACTTTGCATTAACTGGACTGAGTGAGTGGAGATTGATTAAGGCTTGTTTGTATTTGGTTGGTTTGTGATAATTTGACTGGTCAGACCTTTTCTCAGCTTCTTCAGCAAGTCAATAAATCCTGAAGTAGCACTAACCAGTGGGGTGAAACAAACCAGACAAACTGCCTCAAAATCCTCTGAACTGATTGAGTCGGTCTTTTCTGTCTTTGGCTGATGACCCTTCCCTTCTCTTCCTCTCGTGACAGGAATGTGATGATACAACAGGAGCAAAGGTATATGGGTGGTTAACCTTTTATACTAGTCTGAAATTCAGCATTTAAACCTTAGTGTGTTGTTAGACATTGTCATCTACCACCTCTTGCCTTAAAACATCTGAGTAGAACTTGCTAAAAAGTAAACACATGCAATAAAATAACTGTTATGTCATAAACTGAGAAAAAAACACTTAATAGTCACTATTTATAGCTTCAACATATTCATAAAATCTCTCTGAATTACTGTATGTTATAAAAAACCAACATGCTTCTGGGCCTCACTGAGACACATGATTGGCCCCATATTTTATTTTTAAGGAAATTAGCAAAAATAGTCACTTGGCCATTAGTGTTCATTTTTTTTATGGAAAGTGTAGCCATTTAAATACATTTTACCCATGTATATGCCAGTGTATGTTGTAAATGTGCAATATTAATCAACTAATAAACACAAATAACAGCATTTGTCAGGGTGTCAATGTGTGTCAAAAACAGAAATAACAAAAATAGTACTGGTGAGCAATGATCGGAAAGGAAGTCAAATATTACAAAAAACACAAACTGAATTTAGATTTTTTTTGTTTTGTGCAAAAGCTACAAAACTCATTTAGCTCTTTTCAGTTAGTTAAAGCAAAAATACTTACTGGATATATTGATCATTGAAACTGATGTGACTAAAACAAACTACTCCACTTTTAACCAGTGCTACAATGCTGCCATCTGTCTTCTTTCTAAATAACTGTTTCACACATTATTTCTTTAAAGTCACTCGTCCTATTTTGAGCTTTAGTCTATTGTAATCTTTTCTAATGTCCACAAATAAAACATAGTAATTTGCTTTAAAGTTTTATTTAAAAATGTACCTTTCAAAAACAAACAAACAAACAAAAAAAAAAACCCAGAATGTGAAACACATATGGGTCCTTTGTTTCATTGAAAATCCATCTGAATATTTTTAACTTTACAATCCACACTCTTCATACAGTCATAACAGTGTTTGCAGGCTGTTTCCAGACACACGTGACATTATAAACAGAACAATTAAAAATGGCAATAGAACATATATCTAGACAGAACTCACACAGGCTGCACATAAAGACATGTTGCACAAAGAATGTAATAAATAAATCTTGTTTGTCAGTGAAGGGAGTGTTTGTGACGTACGTTGGTGACATTTCACTGACATATTGGGTTTTGTGAACATGTAGTGTAACAATCAGAGGTATATTGGATTGTAGTGATACCCCTGCTATGTGAAATGTTTCTTAACACATATTTAACATGTGAAGCTCATCTGTCTGCTATGGTTTGGCCTTGTGAGATGATCGAGTGATAATGAGAAGTTTCATTCAAAAGTTTTAACAAAGCACCAACTTTATGGAAATGAAAGTAAACAATAAAACTTCAGGTTCCACTTCTTTATATCCTTGGTCATATTCATGTTTTATCTCCCGATTTAGTTTTTCTTGTATTCTACTGAGGCAAAGTTCTTTGTTTCTTTTGACAAACCTATTTAGCCTTTTCATTACATCAAAGACATGTTTTTGCATCAACACAGATTTTCATCCCGCTTTGTTTTAGTATCAACACTATTACCACTGGAAAATAAACAGCTAATGTTCAGCCTTTGTCGACCAGTTATGTCCTAATACTTATTCTACAACCAATGATTCAAGTTATAGTAAAAAAAAAAAATATATAACAAAAACAAATCTCAAAGTCATTTTATATTAAAAGTCTGCCATAATGACAACTGACAGTTTAATGTGAGACTACAAATAAATGTCTGACTGCTTTCCACTCCAGATCTCTACTCCACTGTATCCAGTTTCAGGTTTGTTGGCACACATTTGTTCATATTTTCGAGAGCATGGAGTATACAGTTACATTACTGTCTAAACTGCACCTTAAGAATTACATGTAATAATGGTACAATGCTGCTTCATCCCTAAACATAAAAGGCATCTTTTTTGTGAAAATAACACCACTGCTCAACAAAAACAGTCAATAAGTTGTTACATCACCTGAATAATAAAAAAAGAGGTAACAAAAAGTGAAGGTAGCAGGTGCAGAAGATGCTCTAGTTCACTACTACTTCCATTTGAATAAGGAACAAATATTATTCAAAGGTCGATTTTGATGAATCAAAACAGAACAAGTGATTCTGGTACACAACTTACATCCCACCATATATACAACAGTATTTTGTAAGGCAAATTAAAGTGTGTAAAGAAATAGGGGTGTTTATTACAAATATCAAAATGTAGAGTATAAATGGAATGCAGCATGAGAACCTCAGACAACAAACACTGATACCAGACTCTGCCATTAGAGATGCTCTTGGCAACAGTAGGTCACGCCTCTCGTCTCGACTACAGGATATGGCGCTGCCAGCTCTGTGGTGAGGTATGGTCCCTAAGGATGTGTTCAAAGAGACGGCCTGGCTACTTTGGAAGACTGCCAGAGGGATAGCACTCGACCAACAGCTGTCACCTTTGCATGGGATGTCTGGAGCCCAGTGACTGCTTTCCACGATTCACCCCCTTCCTACGGTCACCCCTGGGGTCATCGGCCTGCAGCAGCCTGACGTGCGGCCGGCGCCTGCCTTTAGCCTCAGGTTCTGAGTCACTGAGCTCCAGGTCAGGACAGTATCCATCGCTGTCCTGGTAAGAGCGTGTGCTTTTCACTTTATGTTCAGACCCCGGCTTAACCCACAGCCTCTCCTTGGCTGAGCCTTTGCGTGACAGTTTGTCTGAGGCCCGCAGGTCCTCTGTGGTCCGTACCAAGTTAATGGTCGCCTCTTTGAATGATCTGCCGAAGTGCTCCATGGCAGACTTGCGAAAGCTGCCTTTGTCCAAAGCCACACTAGAAGCGTCCTGGTCAACAGGTGTTTGGCAAGAGCTATCCTTCTGAACCACGTATTTTTCCAAAAGCCCGTTTGATTTGGTCAAACATGCTCTGTCTTGGTCAAGCTTGCCATTGGATGAGTGGCCATGTAGTGCGGCGTGCAGGGCTATTGGTTTACCAGATGGTTTAATAGGCAATGATGAGCTGCTGGAGAGGCTTGATGATGTCAGCCGGCCATTAGGGCGCTCTTCTCTCCGGTTACGACTGTGCAGCTGAGGTTTTCCCTGACCGAGTCCTTCGCCGGCATGCTCGGCGACATTCCCGCTATTGTCTGGACAGAGCGGCCCGTTGCCAGACTTGGAACTAGAATTTCCGTTTCCTAAACTTGATGTTTTAGGCATTTTCAGCTTCAGCGTTATCCTCGGTGGAGGACGAAACAGCATGTTGTCCACTGGAACTGAAGCAGGAAGTCCTTCAGAGAAAGAAATGGCACCATTCAAGCAGTTATTCAAATATGACAAATGTATTACCAAAGGAGCAAAAATCTCTTCCAATATGTTTGGCTCACCAGCAGAGTGCTCCTGGTCCATGAGGTTTACGTGTAAGTTGAACATCTGCTCCTGGGCTTTACTCTGCAGCAGTTTAAGCTTCTCCCGCCGACTCACCATGTAACACAAATTCCTCACCTGCATATTCAAAGAGTGTCACATACAACAGAGTGTTAACACACACATCTCGTCACACCGACCATTGATCAAATTACCCATTTGGTCAATTATCAGAGCTGGTATTCAACGTTTTTACACCATTTACCACTACAATTGATAATTTAAAAAAAAAAAAATACAGAAAGCTGTCTTTGTCACACAGAGACACTGAACAATATGAAAAATCTATCTATACTTTATAAAAGTACAGCAATATATATATTGTTTATTTATAGATTAAAGCTCAAACGTTTAGAGAAAAATGGCTCAGAGGTTTTTAGTTAATGCCAAAGTTTTGTTTTAATTAAAATAATTCTTGAAGGAATTTCACCTACAATTTGTGTTATTCTAAATTTGAATAAATAATTTTTTGCTTTAACTGTGACACCAGTCATCACTGTACTAAATAACCAATGTCGGCCTAGTCATTGACTCCTACTGATTTCTATATTTTGCTTAAAGAGGTTCTGACTACAGTACTGTTGTTGCTTTTGCACTTTTTCAACCCCCAACCCCAGTCTGGTTTCACAACTTTGAAATACTGATATGGTTATGGCTGAACTGGATGGTGAGTGATAGAGCAATATATCATGTGAATTACAGACAAAGTTTGAAACTGACTGAATTAATATTCGCCCCTTGTGTAAATGAGCTACAGACTTTCTGTGTCAAAGGTTTGTGTGAACTTTGTGTGAGTATTTCATCAATTTTCTTATATGCAGAACTGTTTAAAGTTGTGCAATTTTTCAGCAATATATTCTAGATTTAAGGTCTACGTTGCTTTCTTCATGTCCAAGATCATCACAGTCCTTGTGCAGACAACTGCAATTCTTTCCATTTCAGTTTTGCCTCCATACATCTATAATAAATTCAGTTAATCTCTCTAAAATTAATCTATAAATTCAGAAGGCTTCCTGTATTTGGGTCAGAGTCACACAAATACTTATACTATCTGCCCACAGACCTGAGAGTGATTTAAGTCATGCATATGGAAACTAGAACACGAGCTAAAAAATAATGTTACACCCAGACTAAGCATGATACAGGGAGTTTGTTAACCCTCTGATGCATACTGGTCACTCCAGTGGACAGTTCTTCTCTTGTATATTCATTGGTTTTGTTGTTTTAGTTCAACATAAGTCAGTTCATATCATTACTGTAACTGGTCTGTTCTTAATACCTGATCTGCACTAACATGTTTACCTGTAAATCAATTACTTATTATTATTAGACTGTAATTAACAGTCTTCTTTAACAAAACTTCATTAAAACATTTTTATTTCATAGTCTTCTGATGTTGCATTTTAAATGCGCGTCTTTGCTTCAAAGCTTAAATGCATATTGTCCAGCGGAGTGGACATTTTTGTAACTCCAAAATGAATAGGCTCATTAAAAATATTTCAACTGCATTTTTTCCATTCCTAAAGAGGAATAAAAATACTTGCAAAAAAATCTTGATTAACATGCTCATAATTCATGCATCAAAGGGTTAAATGTGTTTTAACATTATATGTCAGTCTCCTATTTTACAAGATTAAGTTAAGCTCATTAATAGTGCATATACTGTCAAATTTGGACCATCTCTGTAACCACATATAAGTGTCAGCAATAAATACACTGCATTATGGAAACAGTACCCACCCTCTCTAAATCCTGTCGCAGGTGCATGAACATCCGCATGCGTGTGTGGATACTGTCCTCCTGAGGTTGCAGCACCAGATTCTCCTCCTCTTCTTTAGGGGGCAGCAGAGCTTTGTTAAAGTTCATTTTCCTCTTCAGCTTCCAGTACTGATAGATGAAGTCCACGAGGCGCTGTGAGAGGCAGAGGGCTTTTGCCAGCTCATCCAAATGGATTAGAGTGTAGAACTCCTCCTCCAACTCCTGCAGTCTCTGAGCCCGCTGGCCCACCTTCCCCACCTCACTGGGAGCTTTTGCGCGAGCTGGACTCAGGCCCGCCTCTCCACTTTTGGACTTGCTGTGTTTGAGACAGAAGGACTTGAACTTCACTTCATCGCCTTCATCCAAGATTGTCTTCATCTCCAAGCTGTGCTCAAAGGCACATGTCACGTGGAAAGGAATGGTGCAGTTCTTCACTGAACACTGAGGGGTAAAAAAAAAAAAAAGAAAGACAGCTAACATGGACCAAATCTAAGATGATTACAGCAGGAGCAGAATTAAATCTCATTTAAGCGGTTACTTGTGTTTACTTAATTAGTTTACATCCAGATCAACCATCCTAGACGTTACACAGTACCTCAAAGTAAACACCTTAGTTGAGCCACAAAGTTAGAGACGCACAAAGATGTTAGAATTGGTCATTGCCTGTTATTCTGATTCAAATACGGTACTGTTACATCTACAATAAAATAGGAATCTTTTATATCCAGCCTAGTCCTACATAGCTGGACCAATCCGCACACATCTGTTCATGTACAAACCAGTCTTTCTTCAATCACAATCTGCTTGAGCAACATTAAGCCGAGGACTAAGCTGTGGTGGCTTTGCAAAGAGTGCAGAGGGAACTGTGGTGGAACATTTCTTCACGGAGAGCAAAGATTGGAGTGACTAAATCTGAATAAAAAGCAAGCCTGTCTTATTGCACAATCCAAAACTTGGTCAAAAGCTGCTACTTTCAGCCTGCACTAACAGCTCAGAGGTTGTTGTGGTTCCATGCAAGAAGGAAACTTGGAAGACAGTAACACAGATTGCAAAGGGGGAAAGGAATACTGACTGTCAACCAATGGCAGATGTATTACAACAAACCACTTGATGCTGGTTTCCAACATTTATATGGGTTCAGTATTTTGACAATTTTGCTGTTAAAACTGGTGACTGGCTCATTACCTCCATTCATATTATGCTCCGTTCTCCTTGAAATTAGGTGATGCAATGGAAGCTACAGACATTTTAAAGCCTATTCTATAAATGGTGAATGTTCCATAGTCAATGATTGCACTTAGGGTGGTGTATACTTTAACATGTCAAAGACAACTGACTACAGTGCAGTTTAAATGGCACAGATTCATGTGTGTTACTGTTGTGCGAGTAATGTGCACCAACCTGGATACATGCTCCTGTCTTCACTTTACACAGACTGCAGATAAGAGACCAGCGGCTGGGTGGGATGTGGGAGACTTTGGTGATGGGCTCCATTCTCTCAGGACAAGCAATGCTCACCTGCAGAATCACATGTAACAATGAGGTTAAGATCCTGGGCATTGTGTTAATACACTCAGGGCTCCAGATGAACTCTTATCACAAGGAATAGTTGTGACATTTTTACAAGTACCTGTACAAAATTTAGGTGCACCATTTAAATTGACCGGCAACACAACACATTCATATTTTTCCCTCTTACGTATATTACTCATAAACGCTTTGGTAATGAGAACACAATGCAGTAAAACAACGTGCTGTTTTATTTTGTCATCAATGAAAAATTTGCATCAAATATTGTTGTAAGAGGGGAATAAACTATTAACATAAGTTCTTAAGTACAACTTTTTCAAATATGGACACCAAAAGACCTCTGTGTGACCACTTACTATAAGAGAACATTACCCTGTGGGCCACAAGAAGGCATTTCTGTCGGCCAGCCCTTGGAGTTCGGCCTTCTATCTCTTTTGCCCATGAAGGAGCTACATCTGTATAGCCTCCCTGACATCAAACTCCTCCAGGCTAGTTCACTCAAGACTTATTCTTATCAGGTACTCTACTGTGTCCACATGCAGGGATCCTCCAGTATCAGATTTAATCCTCTTCTGTGCTGGGAATCCCCTTTTACACACAGCAGAGGGTATGAGGTGGAGGACCATGATTTGCACAAGTTGTAGGATATTCTACTAAGAAAAAAAGGTATGAGTTTAACTGTGATTTGAAAGCAATCATTTCTAATAAAGTTTTCATTATTTATTAATTCATTTATAATTCATTTATCCATTGTGTACGCTGAACAGTATGGCTCCTTGATTAGCATAATCTCCTAAAAATATCATATGTTTCTGGCGATGAACCCTCCATATTATTTTTACTCCCATTAACAATGTAGTATATTAATATCCAAATAGTTACATTTACTATAATAAATGGACTGTCAGGACGGTCAACAAAATTTCAGTAGCGCTTAAAAGGGTACATATAGATGTATACATTTTTTTTTAGATATATCTAACACAGTTATTGTAATGGGGTATAGTTTGCACAAGTGGGCACATTTTGTACAGCTAGATTGTAAACACCAGCATGTAACAGTAATAGATCTCATTTGCAGTAACACAAATACAGCAACTCATCTCAAGTTGATCACAATAAACGAATCCATCTTATAACTTGCAAATTGAAATTTGAAGTTCACAATTACTGACTATGTAACTGCAAGAGTAACATGCACGGTGGCTGAGTGGTTAGCGCTCTTGCCTCACAGCAAGGAGAGCCGGGTTCGATTCCCGGACTGTGCGGGCCTTTCTGTATTTGCATGTTTCTCTCCCTGTGTCTGAATGGGTTTCCTCCGTGTCCTCCAATTTCCCCCAGCACCCAAAAACATGCTTGTTAGGGTAAAAATCCTCCAGCCTGGTGATTCTGATCATTAGCCTGGCTGGGTTAAATGCAGAGGATTGTTGTTGTATGATGATAATAAAGTACTATCTTATATCATGCAAATTAATAAAATACATCTATTCACTTATTTGAGAAAAATTATGAAGACTTAACACATGGTTGATAGTTATAGTGATCCGAATAATACTGAAATCAACTGCCTAAATTTTAATATTTTCTTTGGAAAATCTGCACGAAATTAAACTCAGTACAACAGGTTTAATTTCCAGATAATCGCATCAAAAAGAATGCAGTTGCACATGCCTGGTGGTTTAGAGTATGTATTATTTAACTCACTCACTGCCATTGACGTATATATACGTCAATTGAAATACTTACGCTCACTGCCATCGACGCATATATACGTCAATCACGGGCGAGGGGCGGGGAGCGGTCTCGCGCAGCCTGTCACTGAAAATCAGACTGGTTTCCAAGTGCTCCGCTATTTTAGATCCTCCTGAGCAGATTGGACCCCTAAAATGTCCCGGAACCATGATGTAAAGCCCAGGTAAATTAAACCGCTCATAATGCTCTTTTTATGGGGCAGAATAACAGAGCATGCGCCCCTTCTAAACGGACCGGGGATCAGCGGTCTGAAGCCGCGCGTTTAATCCGCTCATAATGCTCTGTTTATGGGCAGAATAACAGAGCATGCGCCCCCTCTAAACGGACCGTGGATCAGCGGTCTGAAGCCGCGCGTTTAATCCGCTCATAATGCTCTGTTTATGGGCAGAATAACAGAGCATGCGCCCCCTCTAAACGGACCGTGGATCAGCGGTCTGAAGCCGCGCGTTTAATCCGCTCATAATGCTCTGTTTATGGGCAGAATAACAGAGCATGCGCCCCCTCTAAACGGACCGTGGATCAGCGGTCTGAAGCCGCGCGTTTAATCCGCTCATAATGCTCTGTTTATGGGCAGAATAACAGAGCATGCGCCCCCTCTAAACGGACCGTGGATCAGCGGTCTGAAGCCGCGCGTTTAATCCGCCCATAACGCTCTGGTCTGGGGCTGCATATGAAGGCATAATCATATTTATATAATATAAAGGTATAAGTCCAGTCTGGTTTTGTAGTACCATGCCTCCATAAAAATATTTCTAAGTCCACACTGGAGCGCCACCAGTTAAAACTCTCGTTCCTTGTAACGTGGATGTACTTGAAAAAATACCTCCCAGAAAAGCGCTAAATGCACTATGCAGGCGGTGTCCCCGTTGACTTTGAATGGGGATGCCCTAGCAACTACCAAAGAGCAAAATCCGTTTACGTGTGGCAAAGTGTGGACTTAGAAATATTTTTATAGAGGCATGGTACTACCCGGGTGAAGCTGTGGACTTAGAAATATTTTTATAGAGGCATGGTACTACCCGGGTGAAGCTGAAATATTTCTAAGTCCACACTTTGCCACACGTAAACGGATTTTGCTCTTTGGTAGTTGCTAGGGCATCCCTATTCAAAGTCAATGGAGACACCTTCTGCATAGTGCATTTAGCACTTTTCTGGGAGGTATTTTTTCAAGTACATCCACGTTATAAGGAACGAGAGTTTTAACTGGTGGTGCTCCAGTGTAATAAGAGGCCAGCTTCGGAGGGTGCGTTACCCGTGCAAAGATAGAGGGACATCGGATCCCTTTATTGGATTTATGCCCTCCGAACCTCCAGATCGAAAGGCATTTATGAAGCCCCGCCTCTGAAGGGCCTATGCTCTCCGTTTGTCGGTTCAGCGGTAGGTTCCTTCAACATTGCGGGCTGGTACACGTTAGGTATTCGGGAGGGGAGGACAGGGCTCCGGCCTCCAGGAGAGGATGCGGGACAGAGATGCGCTGTCTCCCTCAGTGGCTCTCCAACGGTATCCGCGAGTGCCAGGCGGTGCCTGGGGTCCGTCTAACCCGGCGGCGGGTTGCGGTCCCGGTCACGGCGGCCAGAGCTGACGCGGGTCCGTTATAAATAACTATGTTTCTCTTATCCTTGTTCACACACGGCAGTGGGCGCGGTTACAGCTCCGGCGGCGGAGCGCTGGCCCCAGCGGCTGTGTATAACCCCGGGGTGCGCGCTGCTCGCGCGGTGCGCTCTGAGGGGGCGGTGTGTTCCTTTTCCCTGGCCCCCGCCCAGGTCTGTCGCCCTAACCGAGGAGGCCCCTTTCCCGTCCCGCCCTACTAAAGGGCTCACAGGGGGGGGTTGGGGATGCCCTCCTCGGGACCGGCGACTCTCCTGGGGGCCTTGGATCGCCTCCTCCGCCCCCTCGGATCACCGCACTGCCGCGGGTGGGCTCCACCTTCGGGGCTATCCTAGTTGATCCTCCAGTATAGCAGCATATGCTTGTCCCACATATTACACCGCTGGAAGGTCGGTACAGTGAAACTACGAATGGCTCATTAAATCAGTTATGGTTCCTTTGGTCGGTGAGGTGAGTCCCGAGCAGGCGGGGCTCTCTCTTCATGCGTCCGGCTCTGCCGGTTCTGACCCCACATTGGCAGGTGGGGAGTTTGACTGGGGCGGTACGAAGGGAACGTGAGCTGGGGTCTCAGACCATCGTGAGAGGCTCAGGGAGAACAGACACTCCCGTGGAGCAGAAGGGAACGTGAGCGGCTCAGGGAGAACAGACACTCCCGTGGAGCAGAAGGGAACGTGAGCTGGGGTCTCAGACCATCGTGAGAGGCTCAGGGAGAACAGACACTCCCGTGGAGCAGAAGGGAACGTGAGCTGGGGTCTCAGACCATCGTGAGAGGCTCAGGGAGAACAGACACTCCCGTAGAGCAGAAGGGAACGTGAGCTGGGGTCTCAGACCATCGTGAGAGGCTCAGGGAGAACAGACACTCCCGTGGAGCAGAAGGGAACGTGAGCGGCTCAGGGAGAACAGGCACTCCCGTAGAGCAGAAGGGAACGTGAGCTGGGGTCTCAGACCATCGTGAGAGGCTCAGGGAGAAAAGACACTCACATAAAGTAAAAGGGAACGTGAGCTGGGTAAACGGCCTCCTCCTAGTCCCAAGGGGTTTTTTAACCTTTTTGGAATATTTCTAAGTCCAGTGTGGACTTAGAAAATTTTATCATTATATTTGTAGTACCAAGGGTTTTTTTTATTTTTTGGAATATTTCTAAGTCCAGTGTGGACTTAGAAAATTTTATCTCTATATTTGTAGTACCAAGGGTTTTTTTTTTAAACTTTTTGGAATATTTCTAAGTCCACTTTGGACTTAGAAAAATTCCAAAAAATAAAAAAAACCCTTGGTACTACAAATGGAAAGATAGAAAATTTTCTAAGTCCACTTTGGACTTAGAAAAATTCCAAAAAATAAAAAAAAACCCTTGGTACTACAAATGGAAAGATAGAAAATTTTCTAAGTCCACTTTGGACTTAGAAAAATTCCAAAAAATAAAAAAAACCCTTGGTACTACAAATGGAAAGATAGAAAATTTTCTAAGTCCACTTTGGACTTAGAAAAATTCCAAAAAATAAAAAAAAACCCTTGGTACTACAAATGGAAAGATAGAAAATTTTCTAAGTCCACATTGGACTTAGAAAAATTCCAAAAAATAAAAAAAACCCTTGGTACTACAAATGGAAAGATAGAAAATTTTCTAAGTCCACTTTGGACTTAGAAAAATTCCAAAAAATAAAAAAAAACCCTTGGTACTACAAATGGAAAGATAGAAAATTTTCTAAGTCCACTTTGGACTTAGAAAAATTCCAAAAAATAAAAAAAACCCTTGGTACTACAAATGGAAAGATAGAAAATTTTCTAAGTCCACGTTGGACTTAGAAAAATTTCTGATATTTTTTCGTTTTGTAGTACCAAGGCTCTGGTTGACTTACAGCACCGGTTGAAGGGGTTTAGCCCGAGGAGGGGGCTTAAGTTTGGGGTACCAGGGACCGACTGGGGCGGTCGGTCCCTGGAGGTCCTGTAAGGGCCGGGTGTGTCTAGATTGTGGCCGGGGATAGGGAGCCTTTTTTCGGGTATAGGTCCCAGGGTTAGACCCCTGGTTCTATGGGGCTCCAGGGGTCCACGTGCCCGGCTACTCTGCCCCAGAATGGGGCCTTGAGGCTGGGTATAAAGCCTGGCCTCCTGAGCCCTGGTTCTATGGGGCTCCAGGGGTCCACGTGCCCGGCTACTCTGCCCCAGAATGGGGCCTTGAGGCTGGGTATAAAGCCTGGCCTCCTGAGCCCTGGTTCTATGGGGCTCCAGGGGTCCACGTGCCCGGCTACTCTGCCCCAGAATGGGGCCTTGAGGCTGGGTATAAAGCCTGGCCTCCTGAGCCCTGGTTCTATGGGGCTCCAGGGGTCCACGTGCCCGGCTACTCTGCCCCAGAATGGGGCCTTGAGGCTGGGTATAAAGCCTGGCCTCCTGAGCCCTGGTTCTATGGGGCTCCAGGGGTCCACGTGCCCTGCTCCTCTGCCCCCGAATGGGGCCTTGAGGCTGGGTATAAAGCCTGGCCTCCTGAGCCCTGGTTCTATGGGGCTCCAGGGGTCCACGTGCCCGGCTACTCTGCCCCAGAATGGGGCCTTGAGGCTGGGTATAAAGCCTGGCCTCCTGAGCCCTGGTTCTATGGGGCTCCAGGGGTCCACGTGCCCGGCTACTCTGCCCCAGAATGGGGCCTTGAGGCTGGGTATAAAGCCTGGCCTCCTGAGCCCTGGTTCTATGGGGCTCCAGGGGTCCACGTGCCCGGCTACTCTGCCCCAGAATGGGGCCTTGAGGCTGGGTATAAAGCCTGGCCTCCTGAGCCCTGGTTCTATGGGGCTCCAGGGGTCCACGTGCCCTGCTCCTCTGCCCCCGAATGGGGCCTTCAGGCTGGGTCAAGGCCCAGCCCTATTACCCCTGGTTCTATGGGGCTCCAGGGGTCCACGTGCCCGGCTACTGTGCCCCAGAATGGGGCCTTCAGGCTGGGTCAAGGCCCGGCCTTTTTACCCCTGGTTCTATGGGGCTCCAGGTCCCCAGCAACCACCAAGAGGCAAAACTCGCTACGTGTGAAAGTGGGACTTTGTCATTTTTCTAAACTGGAGGCATGGTACTACCGGGGTGAAGCAAGTCCCAATGGAGGTTTGCTGTTAGCTTCCGGAGGATGGCAGGGGAAAAAGCAACAAAAGGGAACAGATGTCCCTTCATTTTGGTCCGGGGAAGGTACCCTGCGAATCCTGCCTGCCTGCGCCTGGAGGAACACCACTTAAAATCGTGGTTTCTGAAATGGGGGAAGCACGTGAAAAAATACCTCCCAAAAAAGTGTTAAATGCACTATGCAGAAGGTGTCTCCATTGACCTTGAATGGGGAGGCCCCAGCAACTACCAAGAAGCAAAACTCAATCACGTGTGGCAAAATAGACAGGTCCCCAGCAACTACCAAGAGGCAAAACTCGCTACGTCTGAAAGTTGGACTTTGTCATTTTTCTGAACTGGAGGCATGGTACTACCAGAGTGAAGCTGAAATTATTCTAAGTCCCACCAGAGGCATGGTACTACCAGAGTGAAGCTGAAATTTTGTTGGACTTTGTCATTTTTCACAGGGGTCCATATGTTGCTCTACTCTGCCCCAGAATGGGGCCTCGAGGCTGGGTCTAAAGCCGGGCCTTTTTACCCCTGGTTCTATGGGGCTCCAGGGGTCCACGTGCCCGGCTACACTGCCCCGGAATGGGGCCTTCAGGCTGGGTCAAGGCCCAGCCTTTTTACCCCTGGTTCTATGGGGCTCCAGGCGTCCACGTGCCCGGCTATTGTGCCCCAGAATGAGGCCTTCAGGCTGGGTATAAAGGCTGGCCATTTTACCCCTGGTTCTATGTGGTTCCACGTGCCCAGGAACTACATATGAGAGTGGGACTTTGTACTGTGTGGACTTAGAAAAATTTCTACCTATGGTTTTGTAGTACCAAGGCTATGTAAAAATATTTCTAAGTCCACATGGGACTTAGAAAAATTCCAAAAAGTAAAAAAAAACCCTTGGTACTACAAATGGAAAGATAGAAAATTTTCTAAGTCCACATGGGACTCTGAAAAAAAATTTCCTTGTGGAAATTTTTCAAAGTATTGTGTGGACTTAGAAAAATTTCTGATATTTTTTCGTTTTGTAGTACCAAGGCTCTGGTTGTCTTACGGCGCCGGTTGAAGGGGTTTAGCCCGAGGAGGGGGCTTAAGTTTGGGGTACCAGGGACCGACTGGGGCGGTCGGTCCCTGGAGGTCCTGTAGGGGCCGGGTGTGTCTAGATTGTGGCCGGGGATAGGGAGCCTTTTTTCGGGTATAGGTCCCAGGGTTAGACCCCTGGTTCTACGGGGATCCAGGGGTCCACGTGCCCGGCTACTGTGCCCCAGAATGGGGCCTTAAGGCTGGGTCTAAAGCCTGGCCTTTTTACCCCTGGTTCTATGGGGCTCCAGGGGTCCACGTGCCCGGCTACTGTGCCCCAGAATGGGGTCTTCAGGCTGGGTCAAGGCCTGGTCTTTTTACCCCTGGTTCTACGGGGCTCCAGGGGTCCACGTGCCCGGCTCCTCTGCCCCAGAATGGGGCCTTCAGGCTGGGTTAAGGCCTGGTCTTTTTACCCCTGGTTCTATGGGGCTCCAGGGGTCCACGTGCCCTTCTCCTCTGCCCCAGAATGGGGCCTTCAGGCTGGGTCAAGGCCTGGTCTTTTTACCCCTGGTTCTACGGGGCTCCAGGGGTCCACGTGCCCAGCTACTGTGCCCCAGAATGGGGCCTTCAGGCTGGGTCAAGGCCTGGTCTTTTTACCCCTGGTTCTACGGGGCTCCAGGGGTCCACGTGCCCAGCTACTGTGCCCCAGAATGGGGCCTTCAGGCTGGGTCAAGGCCTGGTCTTTTTACCCCTGGTTCTACGGGGCTCCAGGGGTCCACGTACCCGGCTCCTCTGCCCCAGAATGGGGCCTTCAGGCTGGGTTAAGGCCTGGTCTTTTTACCCCTGGTTCTATGGGGCTCCAGGGGTCCACGTACCTGGCTCCTCTGCCCCAGAATGGGGCCTTCAGGCTGGGTTAAGGCCTGGTCTTTTTACCCCTGGTTCTATGGGGCTCCAGGGGTCCACGTGCCCTTCTCCTCTGCCCCAGAATGGGGCCTTCAGGCTGCGTCAAGGCCTGGTCTTTTTACCCCTGGTTCTACGGGGCTCCAGGGGTCCACGTGCCCAGCTACTGTGCCCCAGAATGGGGCCTTCAGGCTGGGTCAAGGCCTGGTCTTTTTACCCCTGGTTCTACGGGGCTCCAGGGGTCCACGTGCCCGGCTACTGTACCCCAGAATGGGGCCTTGAGGCTGGGTATAAAGGCTGGCCATTTTACCCCTGGTTCTATGTGGTTCCACGTGCCCAGGAACTCCCGCTAGGCAAAACACGCTACGTATGAGAGTGGGACTTTGTAATGTGTGGACTTAGAAAAATGTCTACCTATGGTTTTGTAGTACCAAGGCTATGTAAAAATATTTCTAAGTCCACATTGGACTTAGAAAAATTCCAAAAAATAAAAAAAAACCCTTGGTACTACAAAGATAAAGATAGAGGAAATTTTTCAAAGTATTGTTTGGACTTAGAAAAATTTCTGATATTTTTTCGTTTTGTAGTACCAAGGCTCTGGTTGTCTTACGGCGCCGGTTGAAGGGGTTTAGCCCGAGGAGGGGGCTTAAGTTTGGGGGTACCAGGGACCGACTGGGGCGGTCGGTCCCTGGAGGTCCTGTAGGGGCCGGGTGTCTAGATTGTGGCCGGGCATAAGGAACCTTTTTCGGGTATAGGTCCCAGGTTTGGACCCCTGGTTCTATGGGGCTCCAGGGGTCCACGTGCCCGGCTACTGTGCCCCAGAATGGGGCCTTCAGGCTGGGTCAAGGCCCAGCCTTATTACCCCTGGTTCCAAGGGGCTCCAGGGGTCCACGTGCCCGGCTACTGTGCCCCAGAATGGGGCCTTAAGGCTGGGTCTAAAGCCTGGCCTTTTTACCCCTGGTTCTATGGGGCTCCAGGGGTCCACGTGCCCTTCTCCTCTTCCCCAGAATGGGGCCTTCAGGCTGGGTCAAGGCCCAGCCCTATTACCCCTGGTTCTACGGGGCTCCAGGGGTCCACGTGCCCGGCTACTGTGCCCCAGAATGGGGCCTTAAGGCTGGGTCTAAAGCCTGGCCTTTTTACCCCTGGTTCTATGGGGCTCCAGGGGTCCACGTGCCCTTCTCCTCTTCCCCAGAATGGGGCCTTCAGGCTGGGTCAAGGCCCAGCCCTATTACCCCTGGTTCTACGGGGCTCCAGGGGTCCACGTGCCCGGCTACTGTGCCCCAGAATGGGGCCTTAAGGCTGGGTCTAAAGCCTGGCCTTTTTACCCCTGGTTCTATGGGGCTCCAGGGGTCCACGTGCCCGGCTACTGTGCCCCAGAATGGGGCCTTCAGGCTGGGTCAAGGCCCAGCCTTATTACCCCTGGTTCTACGGGGCTCCAGGGGTCCACGTGCCCGGCTACTGTGCCCCAGAATGGGGCCTTCAGGCTGGGTCAAGGCCCAGCCTTATTACCCCTGGTTCTACGGGGCTCCAGGGGTCCACGTGCCCGGCTACTGTGCCCCAGAATGGGGCCTTCAGGCTGGGTCAAGGCCCAGCCTTATTACCCCTGGTTCTACGGGGCTCCAGGGGTCCACGTGCCCGGCTACTGTGCCCCAGAATGGGGCCTTCAGGCTGGGTCAAGGCCCAGCCTTATTACCCCTGGTTCTACGGGGCTCCAGGGGTCCACGTGCCCGGCTACTGTGCCCCAGAATGGGGCCTTCAGGCTGGGTCAAGGCCCAGCCTTATTACCCCTGGTTCTATGGGGCTCCAGGTCCCCAGCAACCACCAAGAGGCAAAACTCGCTACGTGTGAAAGTGGGACTTTGTCATTTTTCTAAACTGGAGGCATGGTACTACCGGGGTGAAGCAAGTCCCATTGGAGGCTTGCTGTTAGCTTCCGGAGGATGGCAGGGGAAAAAGCAACAAAAGGGAACAGATGTCCCTTCATTTTGGTCCGGGGAAGGTACCCTGCGAATCCTGCCTGCCTGCGCCTGGAGGAACACCACTTAAAATCGTGGTTTCTGAAATGGGGGAAGCACGTGAAAAAATACCTCCCAAGAAAGTGCTAAATGCACTATGCAGAAGGTGTCTCCATTGACTTTGAATGGGGAGGCCCCAGCAACTACCAAGAGGCAAAACTCGCTACGTCTGAAAGTTGGACTTTGTCATTTTTCTGAACTGGAGGCATGGTACTACCAGAGTGAAGCTGAAATTTTTCTAAGTCCCACCAGAGGCATGGTACTACCAGGAGTGAATCTGAAATTATTCTATGTCCCACCAGAGGCATGGTACTACCAGGAGTGAATCTGAAATTTTTCTAAGTCCCACCAGAGGCATGGTACTACCAGGAGTGAATCTGAAATATTTCTAAGTCCCACCAGAGGCATGGTACTACCAGGAGTGAATCTGAAATTTTTCTAAGTCCCACCAGAGGCATGGTACTACCAGGAGTGAATCTGAAATTTTTCTAAGTCCCGCCAGAGGCATGGTACTACCAGAGTGAATCTGAAATTTTTCTAAGTCCCACCAGAGGCATGGTACTACCAGGAGTGAAGCTTACATTTTTCTAAGTCCCACCAGAGGCATGGTACTACCAGAGTGAATCTGAAATTTTTCTAAGTCCCACCAGAGCCTTATTGGTGGGTCTAACGCCCGGCCTTTTGACCCCTGGTTCTATGTGGTTCCAGGGGTCCAGATGCCCTGCCTTTTTACCCCCAGAACCGGGCCTTCTGGGCGGGTTACATCCTGGCCATTAGACCCCTGGTTCCTGGAGGTCCTGTCGCCTGTCACTGAAAATGAGGCGTGTACTCATTGAATTTTGAATCCTGTAGGCGGGGACCATGGGAATCGGTTTGTGGGTGGGGTACAACTGGTGTTGGCAGAGGAAGAAGGACGAGGTTGAGTGAAGATGGCGAAAAAGCGGAGATGTAGCGAACTGAGGCAGCTGGCAGTGGAAGAAAGCAGGTTTAGGAGTATGTCAGGAGATACTGCGGCAGGTGAGGGGGAAAGAGAAGGGAGAGTAGGTCGGAGATACCCAGCAAAGAAGAAGGGCAGAGGGAGCGGGTGTGGTGCGCACCATGTGCCTTCGAAGGACCGAGGGCACCAGCATGGCCCAGGTGAATCCGGTTCAGAGGGTCCCAGTGAACCAGACCCGGATACGTCAGACGAATGGCTGCCGTCTCGTTCGTCTGACACCGACACAGCCTCATCGCCGGAGCGGGAGCCAGATCGCTCCGATAATGGACGTGACAGAGGTAAGAATTAACCCCCATTCAGTCCTTGTTACATGAACACCATTTTCCTTCAGTTGTATTATGGGCACCTGTTGCTAATCATTATGGTAATTATGTGTTACAGGTGGTGGGTCCAGCAGGGCCCCCATCCCTCCTCGTGGTGGAGGACAAAGAAAGAAAGGTGTATCAGCTAGGGGCTGGGACCACGACCAGGACCAGGGCTGGTGTCAAGCCGGCTGGGAACCCCTGGGGTTGGCGTTTACTGCAACACCGGGCCCTCAGAACGCTGCGGCGGACTTAGACTCCAATGAGCCGGCCGATTACCTAGACCTGTTTGTGACAGATGAGCTGCTGCAGCATATTCGCGCTCAGACCAACTTGTATGCTCGTCAGTACTTTGAAGCCAACCCTGAGGCGCTACCACACAGCAGAGGTAATGCCTGGAAGCCAGTGTCAGTCCCAGAACTGAAAACATTCTTTGCACTGAGTTTCCTCACTGGCTACATCAAAAAGCCAAGCCTTGACTTATACTGGAGTGTAGAGGAAATAGATGCAACACCATATTTCAGCCAGACAATGTCCAGGAACAGATTTCAAATTATATGGCGGTTCCTCCATTTCAATAACAATGCCACACAAAATACTGCTGATAAAATGTACAAAGTCCGCCCAGTGTTAGATTATCTTGTTGGGAAATGCAAAGAACTGTACCAGCCAGGAGAAAACATTTGCATTGATGAGGGCATGATGCAGTGGCGGGGGCGCCTATCGTTCCGAGTGTATAACCCACAAAAGCCGGTGAAGTATGGTATAAAATCGTACATTCTGTGTGACTCTGCGACAGGGTACTGCTTCAACTTGCGGCCTTATGTGGGTGAAGGTAGTACTCTGCCAGAGATAGTGTTCTCTCTGCTTGATCGTCTCCAGGGTCATGGTTATACTGTCTACATGGACAATTTCTATAATTCTGTGTCCCTGTGCGAACGCTTACTGAGAGCACAGACAAACGTCTGTGGAACCCTCAGGAAAAACAGGGGAGAGCCATTGATCATCCGGGATATCAAAAAGTCTGACCTGGGGGCAGGGGAACGAATTGTGCGGCACAATGGGCGCATGATGGTGGTAGCTTGGCAGGACAAACGCATCGTGAAGATGGTGACAACCTGCCACCAAGACAGAATGGAAGGGGTTGATGTGTGGCAGAGGGGGCAGAGACATAAAGTGACCCAGTTTAAACCAGTGTGTGTGATCGCCTACAACTCCAACATGAATGGCGTGGATAAACTGGACCAGAATGTGGCCTACTACCCCTTCATAAGGAGGTCCCTAAACTGGTCAAAGAAGTTTGTGGCTTACATGTTCCAAATTGCCATGTTTAACGCATATGTTCTTTATAGGGCCAGAAATCCACAACAATGTAAGTCACTTTTGGAGTTCACACGCAGGGTCGTGAGGATGTGGTCAGGGAAGCAGCATGGGGTGCTGGAGGCGGAGACGGCCCAGGCAGACGAAGCACACAATCCCAGAGCACCGTACAACATGGACCCTGAAAGTAGGCTGGATGGCAACATGGCGAGGCACAGGCTGGAAAAGCTGATGCCCACCCCCAACAAGACCAGGCCAACACGGAGGTGTCGTGTCTGTGCGCGCAGCGGCCGCCGCAGTGAGACCAGGATGTGGTGTGTTTCCTGCCGTGTGGCGTTACATGCAGGACATTGTTTTACAGCATATCACACACAGAGAAATAGTACACTGACTAGGGCATGTTTATGAATAAATGACTGTTTTTCTATCAAACACCTTGTTTTATGTGTTGTTTTTGTTGTTTCATAGAAGTCTACACTTTCTGTGTTCATAAAGTCATAAAACTCAATATTCTTTGGTTCTAAAAAAATCACTCAAGATTCTCCAAAACTGCTGGCACTGTGAGGCTGGCTGTTCAGAAAATAGCTGGCAGTGAATGAGTTAAGGGGTAAAAACAATGCAAAAGTTGCACACAACACTGGACGTGGGACCTGTATGTAACTGTCACCATCTGACATTGCTAGGTGACAAAGTCCTTGCATTACGCTCGCACACACCCGTGCACACCAATTCCCAATGGCTCTTGGTTTTAAGGTGTTTCATATGAATTAGGGTGATCAATTAGGAAAAAAATTTTTTTTGCAAGTCATGCTGGTACACCCAATTTAGAGTTTAAATTACACTGTCCTGAAAAATAGACTCAAATGTGACCAAATTGGCTGCAGTCTGGAGCCCTGAAGCTGAAAATGCAAAAAGCAGAGGATCAAGGAGTTTACCTCTGGTATCCACAGGGCACAGCTGACATGAGCCCACTTGGTGCCTGCGCGTGTCGCCTTCATGGCTCCGCCCTTTGTGGGGCACAGAAGGCACTGTGGGTCGATGCCAAGCACACATGTTCGACAAAGCCAGTTCCCAACAGGCACTTTGACTATCCCATAGCAGGCCTGTTGGAAGAGCACAGTGTATGAGAAACTGTCTAATTTATTCAAAGTCATTCTTTAGTTGATCCACCTCATGTCACCCACCTGGTGAACACAGATGTTGCACTTGTCACAGAATACCATATCATTCCCTTCTTCACTGTCAGGGGAGCGGCACACATCGCAGATAACATCTTCGTCATACTCAATCCCCAGGCCCTCCACTGTCTCAATGGCGTGGTTCATGTTGTCATGGCACTGCCTCTCCAGGGCCTCCATGGTACGTTCCATGGTCAGCTCATCTATGGACTCTTCCCCTAGAACACAGACCGGTACCAGGGAAGTCATTAGACCAAATCCTAATGCATCTTCGTTTTGTCATTTTCAGGGTTTCTGCATTTGGCATTTAATATTTTTAACCTTTTTCAGATCACTATGAATCAGAACTATTTCACAAACATATTCACAAAAACACAAAGGCTAATAAAAATCCAACAGTTAATTGCAACAATTACCGTAATTTAATAAGTAATTTATTTTTTTCTGACACAATTAACATTATCAGTTTAGAGGGGGTTACATTAGGCTCAGACTTGGATGATGTAATTTGTATTGTGTGAATGCAGCACATTTAGAAAACATATCTAATTTGCGAGTGTCGCTGCAGGTTGTGACACATAACACTGTTTACCCCTGAGGTGGAGTAAAGACAATCATTTCTGGTATAAATGGATGAATCCAAAGAAAAGTTGATATTTCTGGTTAGAAGAACAAATGCATCTATAGTTAAAACCTTATGCCTAAGGATATGAACAGATTTTACAGATATGAGCAAATATCAAAACCGAACCTCATATGCTACCAGCAGAAACACTTCGAAAAGTCAGAATATGCAAGGGTGCATGCAGGAGCTTTCATTTTCATAACTCATGTTAACATCTTATGAGGAATTTAATATTTTTTCGCAGAATAAAGTCAAAAACTAGAATATTTTGTGCATGTACGACTTTTCCCCATGTCTGTCTTTTTACAGTCTCAGTCCTCACCCATGCGGTCCAGCTCTCTGTTGAGTGCATGCAACCAGTGGAGATCCATGTCGTCCAGATCATAGCGACACATAGCCTCTGCCAGCTCTCTGATGTTGACATAACCTGGTTCTGTTGACTCTTGACTCGAACACTGAATGTATTTTCTCTGGTGACTGTAGAGAACTTCTTTGGACCTCTCTGCAATGACTCTGAACAAAAATACAAAACCTTATTGCTACAAAGCTCTGAAGTATCAGATACACTTGTTACTCAGATATTCAACAGTTCAAATGCAACTGCTGTACCAGGCTCTGGGACAATCAAAGCATTTATCAATAGGGACAGAGCTCTGGGAAGAGGGTGTATTACCTGACTGATGGCTCTGGGATAGTGTCTGGACTTGCTGGCACCTGGACTCCCTTCTCCCACTCCTGCTTCCAGGTGTCTGCTAGAAGGTAGTAGTCTTCCGGGGAGACATGGTGGGAGTCAGGCAACTTCATGGCACTGATCAGGTCTTTTCTGAACACCTGTGGATGACAGAATTCACCACATAGTCAGACGGAAGTTGAGGGGATTAAAAACAACCAGGGCAGTGCCTGAAGTTGCATTTCTTACTTCAGCCGGTTTCTTTGGGTTGGAGGCGGGGGTTCCTGGTTTACTGCCATATTTGTTGGAGGAGCAGAAAGAAGTTGAGGGACCTAAATAAAAACAAACACACACACATATTTTGTGAATTAAAGAAAGGATGAAAATGATTCTGGTTGAAGTTATGCTTCATTTTAGGCAGATGACTTACTCTCATTATCAGAACTGTCGCTGCTGCTTGAGGACCTGAGACGTTTCATCCTGTAACATCCTGTAGAAGGATGACGAAGGAACAGTGTTCAACATAAGAGCAGAAATTATTCATTGTTGGAGAAAGACAATCTCATTTTATAAGAGGAACTTTGTCAAATTTGACAGCAAACTGAACTGAATTAAAAAGCTATTTAGATATATCACTTAAAGAATCTTTTTTGCAATTTCTCACATTTCTGAACTCAATAAACAACTGATAGTGTGGCCTTATTTCCATTTTCCCAAGAAAAAAATGGTCATTTAAAAAAACATTTTACCAAACAAGAGACAGACACTCACCATAAATTTTAAATGGAAAAGCATGCTAGTAGATTCTCCAGAGTCCTATCTGCTCAGTGTCATACCTGCAAAGTTGAATTCTAAGTTAATTCAGTAATCAAACTACGAACAATAATGATTCTACAAAAATTATACCATTAAATATCTCGTGAAATTAATGAATATACAACAATCCTAGATAATACCACAAATTTATAATAATAATAATATATATTTTTTAAATTGCATGACATTAGGGCAGGCTTTATTTTCCATATGTTCAACACTTAATTTGTCATTGGACAGCCCAGGGAATACAGAACACAACAGGTTTAGAGGGTGTTCCTCTGGCCTACTGAACCACATTGTGGTTCGACTCATCGTGAGGGACTCACACCCTGAGCAGCCAGAGTACAGTACGCTGCTTCAACAGACAGGACATGCCTGACATTCCCCATGAGGGAAAGAGAGCGGAGGGGGAGGCATGAAATGTATGCCACTACATTATATGTTGAAAACACAAAAATACCCCTGGCTAGAGAAAGAGCACAAATACAGTATGCAACCACAGTAGTTAAAATGAGAGATCCACTGACTGACTAGCTTGTGGTTACACAAAAGAAACTGCTTTCCCTGGATGACAAAAATGTACGTGTCATCAAAAATAATCAAACAGAATTACAACACCGTACAGTGTGTCCTCAGTAACAAGAACAGCAAGTCCACTGTGCCTGTACTTAAAACAGAAGCCATCTGCTGATGACATGAGTGTCTCCATCTCAACTGGTGTTGTGTATTTACCTTATCACAAGAGACGATATGATGAATAACTACATATCGTTACCCTCAAAGACTTCGGCAACTATGCGATTGGGCTAAAAATATAAAATGACAGTGAGTGAAGCTGAAAGGAGTTGAAATGGACAAACAGCTTTACCTGATGTAAAACTTTTAAGATTTTGATATTTCTAATTCAGATCCGGTGGCTATGACAACTGTTCTACATCACCATTCTTTTTAATTACTAATGCAGAGCCCGTAGAAAATGTGAGATTGTTTGCTATTATTGTGTTGTGGAAGTGGGTGAAATGAGTTGAAAGCAGAAAGAAAGACTATAATAATTTGTTGGGGCTGTTTTAGAAGTGTGCACTGGAATCTGTGAGTATGATAAAGCTAATGGTGTAAGTTGTTATTGCTGGCAGAATTAGTAAAACGAAGTTTCACGTGGGGCAGACAGACTACCACTGTAGTAGTTTGTGTCATGCTAACGCAGGCGACACCAATCAACACCCAGCAAGATATATTATTATGCTGAAGTGAGCCGCCGCTCGCTCACCCGACACTCAAATGTCATTGTCTACTTTTAGACTTGAATGCACAAAAAGTAAGAATCTGGGCAATGTGCGTCCGCCTATTAAACTACAGCTAACAACAAACAACAAAAATTAAAAGGTGTAAAAGTGAAGTGATGAAGCTGAATGGCGGATGAGCCAGATAATAATGTAGTCTAGAGTCATTAAGATTGGCAGAATATTAAATTGAAGGTGAATCAGACATTCCTCCTGTTAATTCAGCCTCGGTCGCAACCAGATTTGCTGTGGCTGCAACAATGACAAAAATGTCAGCGAATTCTTGGGGGACTGAAGTTGTTAACGACGTGTAGCACAGTTGTGATGTTGTCATAGAGACCTTGTGAAAGTCTATAACAGTAATTAGTGGTTATTAGTAAAGCACTATGGTACAGTTGTAGCCAAATCAGGGAGCAGGACTAAGGCAATGTGCACAGCAATGCTCACAGCGGAAAAGTTAGAAAGAGCAATGAAATTAATTTAATATTGTTGTTGTTGTATGTTGTAATGGTGTGAAACTTGGCATACATTCCACCATAGTACTGGGAAGTCACCATTAAAATTTTGGATCATTTTGTGGAATTGTGGTGTTAGGCATTCCACAGACAAACACTACACTACAGAGATTTATTGAATTATTAGATAGATAGATTTAGTCTGACATTTTCCCATTTTAAAGCAGTCAAAAATGTGTACAAAAGTTTTCCAAAAACTTAAGGAAAATGCCTAGACTTAGGTGAGCCAAAATTGCATCCAATTTTTTATGAGGAAATATAAATTGTATACTTGTGGGAAAACTATGACTCACATATCTAGCTCCACAACCTGTAACATCATGACTACTAGAAATCAAGAGTTTGTAATCTAAATTCTTATTCACTAAAGCTTATAGGCTTTTTTCCAGATCACAGTCTTTGTCCCACAGTATGGAATGATTTTAATCAAACAACAAACTCAGGAAAACACATTTGGAATGGTCTAGGTAGTTTATTTCCAGTGAGAAGCAGCATTAGAAACTGTTTGTGGACAAAGGGAGGTGGACTTGGATTAAACCAACCTAAAACTTACTGGTTGTTTTCCATCAATGAGTCACCAGCGCTCAGATACTGAAAGACCCCCTTTAGTGAGCCCATGCTGTCCTACATGCCCATACAATTTAAATGGTGGGGGCAGGGCTGCGGTCAAATCATTCCGGATGTGACGTCACTGCGTTAAGATCCCGACGTACGGAGGGAAAAACGACTAAAGTGCTGCCTGTTTACGTTCCTTCTCCCAGTGGATATACATTTAGTGTTCTAAATACCCACGAGCTGACGGTGACTTCATTGAACAAAGTGTAAAATATGTTAATGAATTAATAAAACCCACACTAATAACGTGGGTGACGCTTATTGGCGCCAAATGCACACAGGCAGGCCTTTAGTGGGCTGCGGTGCAGGCAGGAGGGGAAAAATCAAACATGGGCGCCACCATCATACAAAGATGTCACTTCCTACAACCACAGAGGCGAATATTAATACTGCTTCCCTGGGAGTTTTAATCATCACGTAAAAATACAAACGCGTTCAAAAAACGGTGACAAAGGTTTGTGTTTTAGAGGATATAATCATAGTTAGAGCAGAGTAGGAGCAGGCCCCATGGCCTGGATAACCATCCAGGGCAAATCCTGGCACACTCAGCCCCTCTGAACACACGAGCATATTGTTCACATTCCCTCCGTCTTACCTTTTACACACGCTCTGCTGTCCACTTTAGTCCAACCAGATATTAGCCGAGACGAAATGTCCAACGTACGCCTGTGGACTCAAAGGTTCCGCTTTTGGATATAGGTGAAATTGGTATTTTTTGTAGCCCACCACAGTGGGAACCTCCTGGGTCGCAGTCTGTCCACCACCACGGCACAACAGCTCTATTGTACCGCGCGTCCCGCTGGGTCCTAAGCTCCACCGGATTCCTCTCAGGATAGATGCGCTCGATTTTGCTACCGACTTCACAGTGATTCCCACAACCAAGCTCAGCAGAAGAAATATGGAGATTACAGTGAAATAACCACTGTGATTTGTTCATGTATTCCACAGACATTTAATAACTTGACTTTTTTAAAAGACATATAGAAACAGTAAATACAGTTAAAATGGACAATTATGAAGACAAGCCGCTGTTTACTCAGGTACAAAAGTTTTAGAAATACAAAAGTACACCACATCAAGTCTTAAGCTTTTATATTTATTTATTTAAAGGCAACTGTACATGTTTCAGCTAAATATAGCTTTGACTAAATGTGTTGTACGTGTTTTATCAGCTGTAAATTTTCACAATGAAAACCAGGTGAATGTCAAACAGCTGAAGTCAAAGCTGTGCTCATGATTTACTGAACTGTAATGAGAGGAAGCCAACATGTTATGCAACTCAGACATGCAATGCACACAGTTAACTAGCAATCAGGTTGGGATGGTAACATTTACAGCTTGATGGGAAGTTCTAAAATGACCTAAACTAAATTATAAAATTACTTTATTAAATAAAATCCAGTTGGTCAAGTTAAATGACAACCACAATATTTCCCTTCACAACAGTTTGTCATACATTATGGAATGAACTTCTGTACTTTACAGCTACAAAAGGAGGACACAGAAGCTGTGCTAACTCCGAAGGACGGATTATTTAATTTTATATTTATTATGGAGTCATTACTTACACTGACTCAATTTTGTCAGCTTCTATTATATTGTGATAGCATTGAATATATATTTTACATTTAAGAGTGAAACATCTGCAAATGTATTATGACAATCATAAAAAAACTGTATCGTGATTAACAATATTTTTCTACAAAACATTCAGAGTGTACAAAAACAGTTATCACATCAAAAATACAGCAATAACAGAAGTGTTCACACCTTTTCCCATTGTGTAAACACATCACAATAAACAGAAAAATACACAAATGAACACTTTAACTTTGGCCTAACAGTAAGTATATATTTAGTTTACCTACATGCATTTTCACATATACACAAAGTTGATCATCTACATCACATACACAAATACATTCTCATATGAAATAAAAAAAGATGACTTCATATATAAAATATTTCCCCCCAGGCATTCTTGTGCTCATTTTTCTCCACAGCAAAGACGGATTCAAACAATAAAAAAAAAAGTTAAAATGAATAACACTTACAGCAAGGAGCTACATTGACACTCCCTAAAATGAACATAATTTCCCAATACATTCATAGAATTACAAATATTCACAGCACTCTTAGTAACTAATTGGTATTACGTAGTCTACAGCAAATGATTCAACCTTTCTTTTAGAAGACAAGCATATGAACCTTACTCAAGATGAGAACTGATTTATTGTAACTGAAGATCTATCAAAAACAGTACTTAATATTCTCCATTCTTGCCTCATTTTTACAGCAACAGAAACAAATAATAAAAGTCTGCCAATATTCAACCTAAACTGGATGGTTGAGGTTTACAAAGAAATCAGACAGGTTTATTCGATTGTTCACAAGCCCATTTGCATGTCAGCAAAGTTGAAGAAGCTATCCACGTCTCGAGAGGATGTGTTTTTGTTATCCGAGACAAAAACCTGCCAAAAAAAACCCCCAGAATATTATCATAAAATGAAACTCATGTTTTTAAAATCTGGAATAGACACATGGTACAAATACAGTGTGTTTACCTTGGTCCCACTGAAAACTTCATTGGCGAGGTTTTTGCAAGCTTCCACAACTCCATCACCATTTAGCTCAAGAGCAATAACAGGACCTTTAGTAATAAGACAAAACAATATATTAAACTCCTACCTTTATGCAATTTGAGCATTTTTTTTTTTTTCACCATTTGATGTTGCTTCATGACTCCTACTTCTGCATGCCAAAACTAAAAATAATTATCATTCACTACCCAATTTTAGTGCAGATTCAGTTGATTTCTGTGACTGGAAAATTAGTAATGAGCAATGTTCTCATATCCATGTTTATAGTATAAATCATGTTACCATGGTGGCTATAAGTCATTTACAGTATATGTTGGATAAAAAGGAAGTTCAGTCATTTACAATAAGAATGACAGAAGTTGTACATTATTACCTTAAAAGATGAGTTTAAGTGAAAGACAAAGCTTTACCTTTGGTGATCCACTCCACAAGATCCTCAGCACTGTTCTGAAACACTCTCTTCACATCTTCAGGTCGCATTGACACTTCCTTTGTCTGGATGAGAACAAAACCTTTGGCAATTGCCTGAGGAAATGAAATGGAAAAAATAGAAACTTTGAGAATGAACCTCCTAGCCCATATGCAGATCTATTTTCATGCTTATGCGATTGACTAATGCTTAACTTTGACAGCAATACAAAATGCAAATGGAATGCATCAAGAGTAACATCGATAGCAAAGACTTCTAGGTCAACTTCTACAAGCATTGAAGAGTTATCTGGAGAAAAGCTTGTGTGAAGAAGAGAATACAGCATTTTACTAAAGCAAATAATGAAATTTGTAAGAAGCCCAAATTTGAAAGTGCTTTGATAAGACATACAGTCTTTAACTTAATTCCTTACCAACTCTCATAAGAGTTTCAGTGGTGACGCAACCAAAACTTCAGATCAGTCTGCTGTTGATGCTTCTTTTGGATTTATTTAGGATTTTTTTGTTTGTTTTAATAAGACACAGGCTCTCATTCACTGCTAACAAAGTGGTGGTGGTTTACATCTAAACAAGGGTATCAGTTTGATTTATGGACAGTAGGGATGTGAACCTGCTGATGGTATGGAAGAACAGGGTTGTCCCTACCAGTATTTGAGGAAACCTGCTTTCAGATGGCAAAGTGTGGTAAAGGACTGTCAACATACTGGTAGAGTTGAAGTCAAAGCCTGAATGTAGTATCACCAGCCTCTCCACTGGGATATAAAATTAACGTCCCCTGATGTATGTTAACTGTGTTAGCTAGCGTTACTTAATGAGTAGTCACTGACTTCTGTCATCAGTAGACTAATGGTCAAATAACTGTCAGGAGTAAGCATTTATGAGAGTGGTATATCAAACAGACATAAACTTCAGTCCATAAACCTCACAAAAATGTCACTGTGAATGACTTATTTTGTAGACTAAAAAGACAGCAGCAGATTAAAGAAGTGCAATCTGATGAGGAACATATCCAGGGTTTTAAGTGACATTCTAATTATGAATATTTATCTTGTTAATGGATTGTATTAGCAATGTCATCATATTGATCAAATACAAGCTTTGAAAGTCAAGATATTTGGTTTTGATTTAAATCACAAGACCAGGTTCTATTGATTCCATATTAAAATTCAGCCTCAAATTAAATTGCATCATATAAACCATGTGCTTCTTATTTTGGGTAGGTGGTCATGTCCCCACCAATGCTAATACCTACTGTAGGTCATTGCTTTTTTTAAATATTCTGCAAACTTAAAAAGCAAAGAAAATGTATATATAGCTGCATTCAAACATCTGCGATCTTAAATAAATTCCACATCCCTGCTTGCTTTTTTCAATATTGCTTATGCAAAACCTCCCTACATTTCATCCTACCTCATCAATCAGTTTGCGGGCATTTGCAGTTGTGTACTCTCCAGCAAAGAAAACAAAGAGGCAAGACTCTTCACTGTCCTTGCGCCTCCCTCCTTTTGTCAAAGGCACAATGCTGCGTGCAGGGTCAGTGGAGATTCGAACTGACTTGAACTCAGACTCTGGGTCTGGGACAGGAACCAAGTCCAGAACCGCTGTAGTTTCTGGCAACAAGCTCCAGTTGTTCTCCCCTGACACGGGTGTGAAGTCGTGTATGTTGCTCCAGTTGTTGTTGAATATGCTGAGTCCGGCGTCCTTAAAGTGGAAGGCCAGGTCTGGGTAGAAGTACTGAAAGCAGCCAAATTTCATACCTGTAGAGGACTCAATGATGGGCTGAGTGGCACAGCACAAGAACACCTCTAGCTTTTTACAGTCCCTTGTGCGAAACTGCTGACAGGCAACCACACATTTGATGTCTTTACAGTCCCTGAAAAACACACTGCCCTTGACAGGTCCGAGAACAATGCGGCAATTGACACAGTCATCGATGGTGATAGTCGCTGAGTGGTCAAACACATAGATGTTGCAGTTCTCACACTCCTGAATGACAAATTGTTGCCCGTTCAGTTTGCCAGGTAATCGACCCACTGTGACATCTTTAAGGCCAGTCAGCATGTAGTCCTTGGGATCAACCTGTACAATGGGAAAACATTACTAAATAACATGGATTTATAATTACAGTTATGATGTTTTATCATTTTACTTTGACACTGAGCAAACATTATGTGTTTTTATATGAGCTGTGTAAGACAACAATTTCCCTATGGGAATAAAAAAAATATCTATCGATGATAGTTATCAATCTTAAATGTGTGATGGTTTTCAAGGGTTTGTCAGGTCTGGACCACAAGGAAGAGTTTAAACCCAGAAAAATTATGCGATTTCCTCAACTAAAAGGAAAATACTGTTTTGACATTTATTGCAAATTAAAATAAACTATGGTGCTGTAATGTTGCTCATCATATTTAACAAAGATTTAAATGTTCGTTAGTTTCTAGTAAGCTGCAAGACGCTTACAGTGAATTATTATGTTCCATTTGGTCAAACAGCTTCTGAGTCAAAACGGAAGTATGAGCGGAGTTGAGTTCAGTGAACCACCACTTATCAAAGACAGCCATGCTCTAACTGTGGTCAGCTGCGGAGCCGTGAACTGCACTATGCTGTGTAGTAATCCGATAATGAGCTCAACACGGTTACATTGAGTGAACGAGTCTAAAACTCAATAGTGCTGTCAACACATAATAAGCGTGGGATGCCTTCTTTAATTAGTTAGGTACGAATTAAGGGTAAAGCCGAATGCAAACACAAATCTCAGTTACGGGTTATGTTTCAGCTCATTTGCACCTTAGGAAATTAGTAAAAGCACCAGTCAATACATCAGGCGGTAGTTTTGTTTCTACGCATGCGTTAATGTTGTGGACGCAAACATTACTGGTTACACTTTTAGGTTTAAACTGAACCTCCTATCATATGCAGTATTTACACCTGTGAGCGACTAGACATTAAGTTAACAACTGACAATTAGCTAAACAAGCTAAGGAAGTGTCGAGGGCTCCATTTATAACGCAGCCGGTGTTATTTCTGTATTATTATTTCACATTAAGAGCAGTTTTGCGGTCCTCGGCGTTACCTTTTCTCGTTTATCCCAGCTGTACTGCTTTGGAGCCTCGTCAGTGTTGTTGCCAAGGGGAACCGCGTTGCTTGTCGTCGTAGTTTCAACAGTCGTTGTTGTTGGCGTACGATCCTCCTTTTCCGATGACTTTCGTTTCGATTTTTTCGAAAAGAAGCACCCCATTTTGTTCGCTTATTTGCGACCAGATACAAACCGCTTTCTAAACGTGTCACCTGTTTGTACAAGACGAAAAAAATGTGAGGCAACGGCTTACGTGCACTTTAGTTGACAAGATTTTTTTTAGCTTCCCGTTTCCACCAGCTCCGTTTCGCAACCAATGGGTGCTGTCATACCCGGAACAGCAGCCAATAAGAAATGACAACTGAATGACGGGTCACGCAGTAGAGGTGTGCACTCATGAGGCATTCAGGGAAAGCAAGTAAAAGTTATTTCCGCAATCACGTTTTCCTATAACGAGATTGTAATGATTAATACCAATGCTACTACTACTACTAATAATAACAGTCCCCTTCAGTATAACATTTGTGGTTTAAGATACAATTTTTCACTTTCTCTGAAGACATGGTTGTAAAAAAAAAATTAATAATCCATGCGCAAGTCTAACAAATCAACTTAAATATTTTGTTTAGCTACGGAAAGTACCAGGTTGCAAGATACATTTTACATGGTTGGTAGTTATTCCGAAACTGGTCTGAAATGACTGCTTCCATCAGAGGCTAAAGAGGACGATCGCGCCTATCATGTTTTGATTAATGCATTTGTTGTATTACATGAATGCATCTTTATCTGCACATTGGGCGCACCCATCTGGGTGTTGTCTTTCCAAACGAGGAACCCCCCAAAACTTGCAACCAATCCATGTAAGTATATCAAATAAAACAACTGCTAATGGGATATGATGAAATAAAACATCAGCTTTGTGTTGAACTAAATAGAGATACTTTTGATGTTTACTATCTTGTTCTCATTTTAACTGTACTGTTTGTGTGAATATTGACTGAAGTAGAACAGTCATGCACAAATTAGAAACCACATATGTAACCATGTCCAACTAAAGGTCAGATTATGTCCAATTTAAGCCGCAAGCCTCTCTAATAATAGGTAATCTCCATCAAGCTCACTGCGAAAGGTGTACTGAAGCACATCATGCGTCCCCTTTAATTCTATGACCACACATTGACTGTTGTTGATGAAATTGTGGAGTGGATGGAGTAAAGGATTTATGAAAGAGACATATGAGGTTTTGATATTGGGTGAGATACTGCTGAAATGGAAGAAATATGTTTTCCCCTTCTCAGCTAATAACAGCCGGCTGTGCTTGTCACTTATTGTGATGGCATATCTTCTTCTGTCATCAAACATCTGCTCTTTAGTGATGACTTACTTTCAAATGACAGAGTATTGCATCACTTGGTAGTTTATTTAAAGATATGCTATGCTTTTTTATTGCACTTTTATCCTCAGCCTTGCAGCAGGATATTGTCATCAGTCATGTCCATCTGTTCACCCATATGTGCAAAAAATGTGGTGTCCACCAGGGGTTCTCAACCTTGGGGGGTAGTAGATAGTCAATGGTAAGGTGAAGGGAGCTCACTTTCACTTTCTCACAGCTTTAGCTACAGAGTTATATAACCCACCATGTCCTACACATAGGGGGCTGATGTGTTACAGAGATACCTCATCCCCTCTGTCTCTTTTTTCTGTGGGGGCAATAGGCTGATAATGCTGCTAGTGATTGTAGTTGATTTTCAAAAGGGTGAGAAACCCTAGTGTGGAAAGGGTTTTCTGGGTTCTTTGTTTTTTATTTTTGTTTTTTTATAGGTTAACATTGAAAAATTGGACATCCCTGGAAACACACTACCTTAACCAAATGAGACACCCAAGAAATTAGTGAGACAGTAGAAACACTTCAGAATAGTATACAAAAAAGGGCTTGAATAACCTATTAGGAGGCGTTAGCCTCCACAATGCACCTCACAGCAGTTCCAAATTGCAAGTTCACATTCATTAGCATTCCCATTCAATTCCTTTAGAGATGTTCACCCCTCATACTGAGGAATTTAGGCCCCCATTCACTGCTTCTTTACATTTTGGACCACTCCAATCCTTAAAGGGAGTATCTGGTGCTCTTAGTACTAGACTATTTAAGAATGCACTTTATATATGACTCAAACTACCACAGATTCCAGATTACACCATATAGGCTCCTAACATTTAACTTTTCTGTTGCTGGTTCCAAAACAAAATTGTAATTCATCATCTGTAACTATAAGTGACATATTGTTTACTTACATTTGCAATTATTAGTTGACACAATAAATGCAAAGTGCCACAGAGAGCTTTTTATTAGCTATGATTTACTTCATCACATTCTCACAGGGGAAAAGTATACACTTTGTTGATATTTGGTGTCATCACCTTAAAATTGTGTAACTTGAATCATATATGTTGGGAAGTAAAATACTCTATAAAACATTCTGCCCAAGTTTCTCCCTGTGCTTTCTCTAGACGGAACAGAATCACAAACTTTAATCTTGAAATTCTGTTAAATTTCACAATAATGGACCACCATTGCAGAGGTGAAACAAAGGAGAAACTTTACTCATGATGCAAAAACATACAACAGCGGAAAAATGTAATCAATAAAAAGGAATAAAACATACCATAACTCTGCTATAGACAAACAACAATTCTTCTTATCATCTGAGAACACTGTAAAACACATCAAAACTGTTCAAATTAGTTTGTCCCAATGCATCATGGAAAACTCTCCACCTGCTCTTCCAACACATCACAATCTTATGGGGTAGATTTTATTGTATTTTTATAAGTAGCAGTAATTACTATTAACAAACAGTGTATGTAGAATATAACCAGTCCTAATATCTTTCACTGGCTAACTATTACTGTTGTTTAAACTATCACATATTTATATGATTTGTATTGTATTGTCCCCCAAAATCTATTTTTATAGTGTAGTTGTGTTTTTGCTTTTTTTCCTTAAATGTTTATATTGGTTTTGGAGTAGTGGGTTATTTACAAGGATTGCAAGAATCTGTTATTTTTACTAAATGTAAAACAATACTCCAAATGTTTTGAGGAGAAAATCTGATGATACCATAAAGCAGATGAGTACATCAGGGGTGTCCAACCCTAGTCCTGAAGAGCCATAATACTGCACGTTTTATATGTATTCCTCTTCCAACACACCTGATTCAAATGATACGCCTATTGTCAAGTTCTGCAGAAGTCTGATAATGATGTCAGGTGTGCTGGAAAAGGAAACGTCTAAAACATTCAGGAAAGTAGTTCTCCAGGACCAGGGTTGGACACCCCTGGTATACATGGTGAAATTCAGACTGAGTCAGTACTATAGTCAGTGGAGGTGTGTTGTTTGTCCATTGGTGGTTGTGGTAGTTTTCAGTGTGTTCTGGTACGTGACGTCCCCCTACTGTTGACACTTGGGAATAGCAGTGCCATTTAGAATCCCTTCCTGAATTTACAACAGAGTTAACTATCTGCCCATCTCTACTTTTGGTCATTATTATTCAGATTCAGCCAAATTAAATACATTAGTAATTTGGCAATTGTAACATTTAGCTGAAGAAACAGGGTGACTATACAGAAGTGTAACAAAACACAATTGAACTATAGAACAGCACTAAAAACATGAACTTCAGAAAAAACATACACAAGTATTTATAGAGTAATCTTTGTACTTATGTTTTCAATTTTTCTGCATAGAGAAATTTACTAAAACTAATCTTCCAGGGTTTTGGTTCATTCAATGTGGTTTTTGGGGAGCCATAGCCTTGAAGAATGGAGAAACAGCTTTTGCCCAAGGGTTGCTGGTTCAATTCCCCAAGAATAGTAAATGGACTGCATTTATAGCACTTTTCCATCTTCATGGTGCTCAAAGCGCTTTACATTACCCTCACACACACACACACACACACACACTGGTAGGTACCTACTGAGAGCCTAATTTAGGGTTCAGTGTCTTGCCCAAGGACACTTCAACATGTGGACAGGCTGAGCTGGGATGTGAACCCTTCAGTCATTGGACAACCCACTCTACCAACTGAACCACAGCCGTTCAATAGTAGAAAACAAGTTAGCTAATGTGCCTTTCAGCATGGCACTTATCATACCTTAGGTACATGACATGGCATTGCATAATAACATTACATTGATTCACTCTTTCTGAATAACCCTATACTAAAAAAATAATATTGTTTGGGCTACTTTGTATTTTATTGGAACAGAAATCACTTTAGACACTTTCCTGTAGAAATTTATTTTTTACGTGTGATATCACCTTCATTTTTTGTTGCAATTTGATAAAGAGACTGAGAGAAAGATATTACACTCTTTACAAGAGTGTAGAAACAACATAGCTATGGGTGGCATTATAAGGCACTGCATATTGACATCATCATCATCATCATTATTATTATTATTATTATTATTATTATTATTATTATTATTATTATTATTATTATTATTATTATTATTATTATTATTATTATTATTATTATTATTATTATTATTCCAATGGACAAGACCCAAAAGTCTCTTTCCGTGTGCCCCCTCTAGATGCACCCCTGGCCTACCCTTCCCATCATCCTCAGCGGTTGTCGACTTCAACCTATTTCTTACAGAACGCTGAAATTTCATGTCTGATTTCAATAATTTCCTGTTTTGAAGAGCACCAAGCGCCGTTCTGCAAAACCATCAATATTCCAGGACAATGACTCAGTAGAGGCTTGACGCTGACCAGCTTGGGTCACAGTGTGTCCACACACAGTGTGTCCACACAGTGAGTCCACGGTGTGATTTGTTCTCCTCCACAAGGGCAGCGCAGTCTCACTGTGGCGCGTCTTCCTGCTTTGCGCACCGCGTAGTGTGCCTTTAAAAGGCTGAACTCGCCGGTCTACGGTCTCTGAGCACTGGATTGTTTTCCCACTCGGCTCAGCTGTGTGTGTGTGTACCTTCCAGCAGTGACATGGCATAGTGGCGGTGTGTGAGGAACAGCAGCAGCCGCATCCTGCACCATGGAGACTCTCCGACGCGCCGCGCTGGAGACCATGATGCCCGTTTGGATTTTACTAAACACGGTGTCAGGGATGAAGGCGGTGGACGACGCAATGGAAGAACTTGCCACCGAGAAGGAGGCAGAGGAAAGTCACCGACAGGACAGCGTTAATTTGCTGACATTCATTCTGCTGCTGACCTTAACCATTCTTACTATATGGCTCTTCAAACACAGACGTGTCCGCTTTTTGCACGAAACCGGACTGGCAATGATATACGGTGAGGCTTACAGGTCATGTGTGTCATGCACGAACACAAACGCACACTCTCCTTCACCACCACCTCCTTCCCGCAGGCTTTCAATGATTCAGTCTCTTTAGCTGCGGTACAGAGACTGCACTGAGACGATGGGAAGATAAAGCTGAGGATACAGGGACGACTAAACCCTGTATAAATGCATCTGCATTTCTAAGCCCCTTTTCATTGCTCCTAGTTGGCTGGGCCACTGCTAATTTCTAGAATATGCTTTTGGATTCTATCTCCTAATTTGTGTGTGTGTGCATGTGTAGCTTTGTTTTTCCCAACCTCAATGTGCAAGATATGTTATAGCTGGGTTTTATCCCCAAATGCTCACACTCACACTAAATATAATCACCAATATCGAATACATAATTTCAGTAGTAGCCTCTTTGATCATAGAAGCAACACATCTGTTTTTACATTCCTTATCAGACTGATTCTTGTAGTATCCAAATGTCACTCATTAACTATAGATTACAGATAGAAAAGGCAGACTTTGATTTGTTATGGTGTTGCTTTGTCTCCCTCCCTTGTCTTTTTCTCTATTATCTTTTTAAGAAGTCCTCAGTTGTCTTTGTGATTTCTTTTTATTTGTGATTAAAAAAAATAATACAATTATGAGCTTTAGCAGGCTGGTAGGGAGTCAAATGGATATTTGTAATTGTATACCCTATAAAAAATACAGTTTGAGTTAATTCAGTTTGATGTTATGAAGTCAAAGCTAGTTGTTGTTACATCAGACTGTTTGCATTTGTTGAACTATCACTAGTCCGAAAGCATTGCCAAGTTGAAACCGGGTCACAGTATTGATTCAGTGTATAGCACATATATTTTATTAGCTTACATGCCATAATGATAAAGACATCAGTTATTCAGCATCCTCCATTAATTACTGTCGGTCCTCTTCAAACTGTCACCATTTGTGTGGTCAGGCCACAGTCATGGTGTGATGTACATGGTTAACCCTTCAGTAGGAGGAGTCAACACAGCACTGGCAGCTTTTCCTGCAGATAGCTGCTGTCTGATCACAGGATTTATGTTCTCTAACTGCCTGCCTCATTCCTCCTCCCAGGCTTTACCTCTCCCACAGCTTCTGCTAACCCACTCCCCATTTTTCTTCCCTACTCTGTTCCTTTCCGGTGTCACCGCCTGATGCTGTGGTGTTGTAAAACAGAATCACCTGAAAAATGGAGCACTTAACTTAATAATGCTAGACTATGGAATAATTATTTGGTTACTTGAAGAACACATTTGTTCAAGGTTCTCATTGTTTAGCATTTTCTGTGTGTGTTTGCACTTGTTTTCTTAGGTTTACTGGTAGGTGTGATTCTGCGTTATGGCATCCCTGCCACCAGTTACCATAACCAGACACCACTAAGCTGCTCACTCAAAGAAGGGCCTACCACCACCTTGCTGCTTAATGTCAGTGGCAAGTTCTTTGAGTACACCCTTAAAGGGGAGATCAACTTAAAGGAGATACACAATGTGGAGCAGAATGACATGCTGCGCAAGGTGAGAATCAATAAATATGTTTTTCATCTTGCATTTGTCAGATTTACTACATGAACTTTCAATTATTATTTTTTTTCAGGTGACATTTGACCCTGAAGTATTCTTCAACATTTTGCTGCCTCCAATTATTTTCCATGCTGGCTACAGTCTAAAGAAGGTGAGAAAAATAAGTGGTCATTGAAAAATGTGGTAGACCAAGACAACATTTGTAAGAGAAATGTGAGAAGTTCTGAGTCAAGGTAGTGTCTACTGTCACAAACTGCTGCTGTCTTATTGGACAGATGGTTGGCTAAGAAAAGTACCCATTGGTCAGACCCTAAGAGTGATCAGTATTTGCTGAACATAAGTGGCCCTTTTTGAGGGGAAGTCCACAGCAGATGTCTTTCATTTCCTCTCTGACATTTGTGCTGGTAGAGAAAAACGGCTGATGCTGACAATATGAACAGTTTTTTTTTTTGTGTGTTTTTTTTCATTGTTGTACATTGTGCCCTAAGAACAGATGTATTCTACTGGGATAATACAGCTGCTGTGGCTTTGTGGTATTTTACCATACTTTATTGAATTCTTCATATGGGTGGTTCTTCCAGGTATTTTACACCACTGGGCCTAAGAATAACAGGCAGTATAATACTTTAAAACAACTGGTGTGTCAAATTCCCTTAGGCAGACATGTGTACATATTTGATGTATTTAGTCATTAAGCTGCAATGATGAAGAATATATTGACCAAATGTGTTTACTCTTTAGTTGTCCTTTTTATTTTGTAAAACACATTGACTGAAAATGCTTGTACACAAACACTAGTATTTATTGTTTGGCTTAATTTTTTATTCATTTTTTTTTTTTTTATTAAATTGGGAGCCATGATTGGATTTGCTAAACAACGCACCTCAAGAAATGGGAAGCAGAATTTTGTATCAGCTGAGAATCTACAGTTTTTAAAGATGGATTGCAACGGGAGTCTCAACCGCCATGTTTAAATCTTTAAAGAGAGTGTTATGTTGTGAAGTGATGTATTCATAAGCTAAGCATAAATACTTGATGTTGATCATCTTCTTTAGATCGTCTAACCAAACATGCAAGATAGGAACTGATGAGCAAATATTTGCATAATTAGGTGTTTAATCTAATGGAACTCCCACAGAGGATCGGAACCACATGTTCACACTATTCCCTTTCCCCTCTTTGTGATACTTTCATGTTTTCTTGACAAAAATCACTCCTGACAGGCCTAAGCAGTTGTTGAAGGAAAGGGCTCATTTCCTCGAGATATCTGAGTCAGCATATTTGTTTCTTACACACTGGCTGCACAGCGAGTTGTAGAGTTGAGGCGTGAAAGTAATGTGGATCGGCTGGTATGCTGCACTGCTTGTTTGATTTGCAACCAGTCAAACAGCTGAATCTGTGTTTGTGTTTGACAGTCGCCCATGGCCATTAATGACCCGAGGCTTTTGTTCTATCCACTAATGCAAAAATAAATTTGTGTTGTAAAAAGAAACAAACCAAAAAAAAAAAAAAAGTGTCAGTTTCTTGAAGATGCTGCAGTAATGGTTTGTTCATAATTTCTTTTCCTTTTTGTGTGTAATTTTATATTTTGAATCTTCCAGAGACACTTCTTCAGGAATCTGGGTTCCATCATAACATATGCTTTTCTTGGCACTGCCATCTCATGTTTTGTTATTGGGTAAGTGAGTCATGACCTGAAACTTTGCAGATATTTCAGTTGTTTTGAAGGAAGTGCCATTTTCTTTGTTCTGATAATAAATATCCTGTGTTTTGTGGTTGTGTTTTTTTTGGGTTTTTTTGCTGTTTGTCTTTAGGAACCTGATGTATGGTGTTGTCAAACTGATGCAAGTAGTTGGGCAGCTGACAGACAAGTTCTACTACACTGATTGCCTTTTTTTCGGTGCCATTATTTCTGCCACAGATCCAGGTATGTTAGTCAACAACTGTCAGCCACAATATGGGAAGTAGTTAAACACTTTCTGCATTTGTGTTTGATTTCCTTTTTCTTTGTCTGTGTTTCCTTGTTTGCAGTAACTGTGCTGGCTATCTTTAATGAGCTCCACGCAGATGGGGATCTGTATGCTCTGCTGTTTGGAGAGAGTGTTATGAACGATGCAGTCGCCATTGTGCTTTCCTCGTAAGTCCAACTGTTGCTGAATCTACATACCCTTCCTCTCCTTTATGTCAAAAATTTGTCCACCCGAGTACTTTTTGAGTTGCTTTTCCTTCCTGATAAGAAAATTCAACACTGACGTGTGAAGGAGCTTCATCATTGCTCCTGTTGACAGACTGACTGACTGTGCGTTGCCTCCCTCTGCTGGAGGTTTATAAAACATCTCCTCTAATGGATTTGGAGATACTCTTGAAATCTCTAGATCTCTTGAAAAAAAATGGTTTTATTTTGTAGGTGCCCTCAAATAGTTGATCAACCAGAAAGATGCAACCATGCAGTTCGGCAGATTGTTTGAAGTGTGAATCCAGTTGCTTCTGGGGTTTTGGGTGGTTTTGAATGTTGCGGTTAGAGTCATGTGATCATGATATTAGGGGGATTTTCATGTTTGTCACCTAGTACTGTATCTTTGCAAAATTTCTTAAGGGGAAAAAAAAGTGTTGTTGGTTTTGTATATAGAGATTACACTTATATATCGGCAAGAAGAAGTGAAATGTATATGGTTATAGAGAAAGTAAACATGTAAAAAAAAGTAATTATTCAGATTTTTATGCGTTTTAAAACTGAAATGACAAAATAACTTTGGCTTTATAACAGTGAAGGAACTGCACTTCTATAAATTACAGTACACTTCTCTGCATTCCCTCTTCAACCTATATAATTTTCAATAACTAACACATGACAACCAGTTAAATGTGCATATGTTAAATATTGATAAAAAAAAACAAAAAAACAAAACAAGAAATACACTCAAACTTGCTAGATAACTAACCACCACTGCTTTATTTCTGTCTTTTAGGTCCATCGTGGCCTACCAGCCCAGTGGAGTGAACACTCACATGTTTGACGCCTCTGCCTTTTTTAAGTCAGTGGGTGTTTTCCTCGGTATCTTCAGTGGCTCTTTTGTGATGGGTGCAGCCACAGGAGTCGTCACCGCCCTCATATCCTTCAGTGTGGAAATTAACTTTCACATTTAAAAAGTAACTTCTAAATGTTTTTGCTTCATAGTTGTTTTATTGTTGTTTGCACAGCCGGTGTTAATAAATGACCCAGAAGTGTTGCTCTTTAACATGACTTCCACGTCACCAAGTTCACTAAGTTGCACTGTTTCCCACTGTTGGAGACGGCCCTCTTCTTCCTCATGTCTTGGAGCACCTTCTTGCTTGCAGAGGCCTGTGGGTTCACAGGTGAGATTCACTGGCACTTAGTTGTGATGGAAGTTAGTGTAATGTAGGAAGTGACTAGTAGACCTCTGTGGTAACTGTGCAAGAGGAAATGTTTTGTGAGGTTTTATTTATTTATTTGTAACTTTTTTAATTACAAACAAAAAAAAACATGTACATCCACATGATTATACAGTTTTGCTTTTTCAGAATCCATACAAAGTTCTCAACTACCGTCGCAGAAAAAATATTAGATCACCCTTTTTTTTTTCAATTTCTTGTTCAATTAATAATAATACATTATTTTTATATGGCACTTTTTGTACAAAGATATTTCACAAACAAAGAAACAAAAGAACAAAGGGGCTCAACAAAATTTAAAATTAAAATTTAGTTCTTGATGTTTTGTGGGAGTGAGTTCCACATTTTAATGCCTGGTTCAACTAAAGGCATATTTCTTTAGGTAAATGTAATGATAATGACAAAAAACCTCAAAAGTTTAATGTCAGAACTGATATTTATACATTTCCATGTTTCCTTGATAACCAAAATAATGTGTGTGTGTGAGATTGTACTGACAAACTGTTCTTTTAAGCATTCCATGTTTTCATTTCTGATCGTTTTAGTCACATAATACACGCACAGGAGTTAATACTAGATTGCATAAGCATTGTTTTTGTGAGTGTCATGTGGTGCTGGATCATATCCTTGCTATCACAGGGCAAAGGTGGGGTACACCCTGTTCATCACAGGGATGACATTTACAGATGAATAACTATTCACTTTTGAAATCTAGATATAAATGAAGGTGGACAAAAGTGAATTAAGTTATCTGTTTATCCATTATATCCATAATGGTACTTCCATGACTTCATTCAGGTAGGTTGAGTTTATTTTAGAAGGGACACAGTTTTCTCACTCATTATGAGTGAGTGAGTTAATGTTTCAACAGCAAAAAATAGTGTTTTCAGAAAGGGAGAAATCACTTCATATTTCTAGTATATGTTTTAGTTTTTCCAGTCTATCCATTCAGGAAATCGGCCATTTTAAAATATCTTTTCAAATAAATGAGTTATGGGTTTTCTCTTAGTATTCATCTATTTTATCTGATCAATTCTGGGTGTTTATTATGCATCCTTTGTGCTAACGTATTAAAGTGTCCCCTAAACAAAGCCAATTGAGTATCAGTAATGTAGGCTCTGATTGAGTTCATATATATGCTAAATGGAAAACAGAAACTACACGGGCTTAATTTTTTTAATATACAGATAATCATTTTAAAATGTGGGGTTTTCCACATAGTTTAAATTACTAATTGCACAATTACACTAATCAGCCTTTTAATTCCAAGCTCACAAGGTGTTGAATCATGTACAATAACATGATTATAAGCAGTTTAAACTCGGGGCTGCTAAACCGTCCCTTGAAAAATGATCTGTCCGTTAAGCAAATGAAATACTACAGGGTTTGGAATGCAGATTATACAGCAGATGTGCAGCAGATCAAATTATCAGATAATATGACAAACCCTACTAGAACACTAAGAAGACTGGTGAGCTCATCTTTATCCAAAATGTTTCTGCAGCAGATGAACTGTGCATTTTACATAACCTCAACAAATATGTTTTTGTATTATTGAATTTTGCTGTATTTGTTCTAAAGAATGAACACATTGATGAAAATGCCACTAGACCAGTTGAATCAGATGAACACGTTCTACTTTAAGGCAATATAATCTGTAGAAAGCCATTGTTCATTTCATTGATTGAATCCTAAAAGAAAAGTGGGCCAAGAGTTCATAAAGCTGTTTGTGTCTTATGACTCGACCCCAAAACTCCTGCTTTTGGTGTCGGACAAGCAATAAGCATTATTGCTTTATATAATATTTTTTCTCCAAACATAACTGGACTGAAATTGATGCCTCCATATTATTCATCCACCTCTGAAACAACTGCACAACTGTACAAAAGCAATGTAGAGATACCAAGTATTATTATTATTATTATTATTAGTTCAATTCCTAAATAAATTGAGTTATGATCAGAAAAGATGAGAAAATGCTATATTAATATCCTGTTAGGGAAATTTGGTTTGTCACAGCAGCACAGGGTAAAAAACAGGGTGTTGAAAATAAAAGATAAAATAGAGCAAACAAAGTATAAAGCTATATAAAATGTATACATAAAATTATGATCACAATATAATGTATGTATTCAGTGTAAATATACATACATTACCTGTTTGTCCAGTAAATATTACTTATATTTGAAATTAGGGTTGTATGATATTGGAAAAACTGACATCTGAAATTGTTTATTTTTTTGCCCTGTGATGCATCGTATAAAATGAAAAACATACTCGGGATGATATAATAGCTGTGTGATGCCAACATAAATTGTGAAAAAAAAAAAGAAGTAGTTTATTTTTTCTCATTTTGGCAACAGGTGCAAGGCACACAGAACATGTGTTTCAGTATCCTCCTTCTTTGAGCGAAATAATTCCAGTTACTGGCGTTTTTTCTTTTTGCTATTAAATGTTCATTTTTGATGATTGCCTCTTGTTCGCTGCTCATAACCTCTGCCAAGGAGGTTATGTTTTTGCCAGAGTTTGTTTGTCTGTATGCAAGTCTGTTAGTTAGCAAGATAACGCAAAAAAGTTGATGGACGGCTCTTGATGAAATTTACAGGTGGGTTGGTAATCGGGAGATCTGTAAAGGATCACCATCACAAAGGATCATCATGCTGAATCACTTTGAAATGTATTCTCTATTTACTGCAATGTAAAATGGATCCAAAATCCAAAATCCATGATCTCTTCCAGATCGCCACCAAAATGTAATCATTTGTTCCTTGTGAACATCCTGAAAATGCCCTCAAAAGCCATCCATAAGTTGTTTTTGTTTGTTTTTTTTTGTTATCTTGAATCCCCCCCCCCCCCCACACACACACACACACATCACAACCAAAATCTAATCATTTCCAGATCTCCCCATTACCAACCTACCCTGTAAAATTCATCAAGAGCCGTCCATAACGTTTTGAGTTATCTTGCTAACTAACAGACAAACTGTCACAAACATAACCTCCTTGGCGGACCTGTCTTCATTCGAAGGGGGGGGGTCTGCCTTGGTGGAGGTTTGCACTCTCAGAGTGTTTTTCTTGTTTTTCATTGTTACCAGCAACTCCCCCATGTGTAGGGTTGTGGTCTGCTTTGGCAAACTGATTAAGAATAATTGTGATTGGTTCAGGGCTGTAGTGTATATCGGGTATCCAGATTGAAATGAGATGAGAACATGTTGAGTTCTTTCGCCTCCTACATTGCAGGACCTGTGATGTAACCATTCCACACATGTACATTGTGATGATGATGCTCAAATGATATATATCATGCAGCTCTATTTCAGATTTTCGTGCACCCTCGTCAGTGTGTTTTTGTGTTTCTGCAGGTGTTGTGGCTGTGCTGTTCTGCGGCATCACACAGGCTCACTACACTTACAACAACCTCTCTGAAGAGTCCACCAAACGCACCAAACAGGTAGCACTCTGAACACTGTGTACATATTTGGAACCCCCTTACAGTGTGAACAGGGTGCTGCTCAGCCCCGGTGCCAGATGGCTCCATGATCAGCCTGCTGTGACCTTAATCAGGGCTGTCTGAGGACATCCCTCCTGACACGACTGTTTAGTTTCCCAGAGGGGGTTCAGTCTTGAGGACCGGGTGCAGATTAGCACATAGACGCCACACTGTGACACATTCTGGATCTGTGCTGCGAGTTTCCTGGCAGGCTTTGATTATGCATTTTCAGGGAAAGCACATAGTACAATACAGAGGCTACAGTACATCACTTAGATTAAAAATAGTGGGGGAAGTTGTGTTAAAGCTTCCATTTCTCTCCATGTAGGTGTGTTTAGCTCCTTTGTTCAACACTGATGCAGTCAGTTCTGCAATCATCATGGCATCTAGGAAAAGAAAACTCTCAGAGCTGCATTTAAAGGCAGTCGATTAAAATGCTTGCCTTAAATAGAGGATTTTAAAGCAATTCGGTGTGAATTTCCCACATTTAAAAACTCTACTGTAAAACACCTCTACTAGAATAACACCAAATCTACTTGTATAACACTAACAGGCTGTGAGTTAAAGCTGAAGGACCAAAATCAGAGGAAAAATTAGGTCTTTATTAGGTCTCTGATCTCTGTCCAAATCGCAAGACTAAATGTAAGTGTCACACTGTTATTGATATATAAGATATTTTCTGTGTTAAGATAAGAGTAGAACAGCAGAGTCGCGTTCAGGTCACAGCTGGCAGACCCTGATCAGTGACTGGAAATTACAGTTATCAGTTATATATTGAATATCACTTCTGTCTGGAAAATAACCTGTGATAAGGTAAGACTGTGACAACTTTAAACAGTAGTCGGTGATGATTACTGTTTACATGGTTTAAATGTATTATATACCAGGACTTTTCAGTATTTATATAGAGTATTTCTTGCACAAAGGTACTTTACTGTTCAAATATAAAGGAGTGCAGATGACTACATAAACTTATGCAACGATTGTATCCTTAACTGTTGTATATGGATAGACACCTAAAGGGGTCACCTGGAATTCAAATGGGTTAGCCTGATATTTCTTGCAATTAAAAAAACAAAACAAAAAAACAACAACTTGGTACTAAAAAAATATATGGTGAGTTGACAGAGACGACCCAAATCCATAAAAGACACGATAAACTGAAGCGCTGTGCTACTGTTTATCTGTCAAATATTCATTGTGGTTGATTTTGGGTGCTGTAGATTTTTCATAATTTAGTTTCACTTATTATTTTGTTCAGTATTATTTCTAAAAGCAAGCTGGGCTGACTGTACATATCCTGACCAAGGACATTTTTGATGTTAAAATAGGGTCACAAAGCAAAAAAGGTTGGAAACCATTGATCTAAAGTCAAATAATCAGTACAATATGTGTCATTGTGTTTGTAGCTCTTTGAGGTCCTCCATTTCCTGGCTGAGAATTTCATCTTCTCCTACATGGGTTTGGCTCTGTTCACCTTCCAGAATCACATTTTCAGCCCAATCTTCATCATAGGAGCTTTTGTATCCTTTTTATAATGTTTTTTTTATTGTTTCTATAGAAGACAGCACCTTTCATAGATATATTTTCTCCACAGCTGCAGAAGTGGGCCAGAGTTGATGCCTCGGAGGCGGCTGTGATCTTCATGTAGACACAGTTAACTCCAAAATAATTTAGAGCTGAGGATGAGTTATGGTTCCCTCTGTGGAGATTATGTCTATGATCTACTTCTTAATTTAAATGAGAGGCACAAAACAAAAACAACTTTGCAGAATTGTACGATCAGTCCCTTGACTACACCCTGCCAGCTCTCCATATTCATCGGAAGAGCCTTCAACATTTATCCGCTCTCCTTCCTCCTCAACCTCGGCCGAAGGCACAAAATCAAAGGGAACTTCCAACACATGATGATGTTTGCAGGTAAATAAAAAGCATCTATTATTATTTAATGTCCTCATGGCTACAGACTGAGAGTGATTGGATGACTTTTGGATGTGATGATGTGCAGGTTTGCGAGGAGCGATGGCGTTTGCGTTAGCTATCCGGGATACTGCCACGTACGCCCGGCAGATGATGTTCACCACAACGCTGCTCATCGTCTTTTTTACCGTCTGGGTGTTTGGAGGCGGCACAACACCCATGCTGTCATGGCTTCACATTAGGTAACCTTTTATACATTCTATATCCATTTGCAAATGTTGATACTAACAAAAGCTCCTGTGTAGGAATAAAAACTTTCACTTATAACTTTGCACCACCCGCTCCAAAACATCTCTAAAACACTATAGGACTAATACTTTAAATTATGCAAGAATAAAAAGGAAATAATAATAATTTATTATATATATATATATATATATATATATATATATATATATATATATATATATATGTATATGTATATATATATATATGTATATATATATGTATATGTATATATATATATATGTATATATATATGTATATATGTATATATATATATATGTATATATGTATATATGTATATATATATATATATATATATATATATATATATATATATATATATATATATATATATATATATATATATATATATATATATATGTATATATATATATATATATATATATATATGTATATATGTATGTATATATATATATGTATATATATATATGTATATATATATGTATATATGTATGTATATATATATATATGTATATATATATATATATGTATGTATATATATATATATGTATATATATATATATATATATATGTATGTATATATATATATATATATATGTATGTATATATATATATATATATATATATATATATATATATATATATATATATATATATATATATATATATATATAATCGCCCCAGTAATTTAAATAAGCAGCAATAAAGTACCATGAAAATGCACTAATGATGTTATTTTGTATTGATTTTCCCATGTTCTTTCATTATTTATTCATATTTATGGGTTTAAATACTACAATAGCAAAAATGATTTGAAATTCGGTCATTAAATTTTAGGCAAGGTCATCCCTGTGCTTAAAAAAAATTTACTATTGATTCACTAAAAGCATGTCTACCTTGGATGGACGTATTCACGATTTACCTCTAATTTATTTTTCATGCTGCTTTTTATTGAACATGTAATGATTTGTTTGCAGGGACAAATGGTGAAAGTAATAAAGATTTAGAAGAGTCTTGTTTTATTGAAAAAAAAATACTGCATTCCTGTAAATTTTTTGCCTTAACATTTTACATAATATGTTTTGTAGGGTTTTTTTTTTTAAGCATTTTTGTCCCATTTTCTGTAGTTTTGTCCCTTGTAAATGTAAGCTTTAAATGTGTGTGCGCTGTGCTGTGTATTTGGAGTGTCCAGGAGATGGGGCCAGAGGCCTCCACTGGTGCAGACTTTCATCTCCAAGTTTCTCTAACGGCAGCATCAAACTCACTTAGACTGTCATCTTTTCCTCTGAGGCAACTAAGATTTTCATCTCTCAGATTGAATGCTAGCACTCTTGGGATTAAAGAGGAGTTAATCACAGCACTAACTTGACATGTTATCATCAGTAGATGTGCTGCGTTGGTGCTCCTGTATGGCTATGCATTTGTCCAGTTTCAAACCTCACTTATTTTTGTCTGACTGTGGTGCATTGGGAGCTCCCATTTGTCATGATAAAGCGGATTATGAGCTGCTGTTGCGTGTGTGTGTGTGTGTGTCAGCAATGGGGCTGAACAGGCTCTGTTTAATATGAGTAATGCCTCTTCGGACTGAGCAGGAACTATTGTGTTTGGTGGCGGTTTAGAGCACTGCCAAAATCTCCCCGTGAACTCATCACCATGGTAACTGGGACATGTAGTGCATGGCAGGCGGATGTCAGCCATTCTCCTTTGTGGTACTTGTATCATCCTGTGTATATGTGCATAAATTTACACATTTTAGAACAGGAGACATTATGTTTTAGGACACAGGACATGACTCTGTGCTCATTTATAGCATCATAAATCTTGGATGGTATTTTTCTTTTGTATTACACTGAAAATCATATCCACAGTGTGACATTTATTGTTTACGTGACACAATAATCTGGTTTGGGAGTAAAGGAAAAAGACGGCTCTGGAGAGCGGGGGTGAAGATGTGATGGACGACTAGACCCATGTGTTGGAAAAATGAGTGTCTGTGTGAGAGAGGAGACGCTGCTGGTTTATGTCACTGAGTTTTGATGGATTGTCTGCAAGGAGGCAGACATGGGGCTTATGTTGGAGCTCTGACAGTTGAGACGGAGCACGGGATCCCTCTGTATTTACTCTGAGTCAGGGTACAGCCACTAATGTCTCAAATCAAAGGTAGTGAAGTTTGACTCAACTTTGAACTTGAAGAAAATAACTACTGTGACATCTGCATTGTGTTAACACTGTGTAACCAGCCAAGAGATCGTCATTGCAGAAATATTTTATGGAAAGGCATGAAAAAGCTCAAATATTGTGTTCACCATCTTAGGTACTTCTACTACTTATTTCTAATTTATATTAGTGCTGCCACATTTTACTCATTTACATTTACTCTAACCACCCATTTAATAATTTATGAAAATCTGTTCATGAAATGCGCTGCTTTTTTCAGTCAAATGAGAAAAACAGTTGAAAATGTATGTATTGGGGCAGTTTGTTGGATAATTTAAGCAAAGTTTCTGTTTTTTTTTTTTTATTTTTATTTTTTTACGGTTTTCTGATGTTTACATAAGAAATGCTTTAGTTTGAAAAATACTTTTGTCCATTAAATTATTTAATGTAAATGTGTGCAGTAACAGTAATAGATAGTTGACTAAATGAAGACATAATCTGCAGATCAATGGATATCCGATAACTTAAGTAAAGTAAAAATTATGGTTAGCTGTGGTTTAATTTATTTACTTTATCCAGGAGAAAAGATCCTATTGAGATTAAGATCTTCTTTTCCAAGGGAGTCTTGGCCATAAAATACAACACACGGTGAAAACGCACAATAATTTACAAGACACGTCAAACTATGAAAAGCGAGTGCAATTTATTGAGTTAATCTGTAGCACTTTGAGTTTGGATTTAAAATCATTCAAGGAGATCAGTTCAGTCAGTTTCCAGTCTTTAGTAACTTATTCATGTTTGAGGAACAGAGTAGACAAATGCCCTTTTACCCAGCTCTGAATGGGCAAATAGTATAGAAAGGAACAAATGCTCATTTGATATCCAATGATAAGAAGCAACACTTCTTTTTATTATATATATATATATATATATATATATATATATATATATATATATATATATATATATATATATATATATATATATATATTTCTGGTCACTGACGCTATCGAAAGAAGCCTGCGAGTTATTGAGGTCACCATCTTTGAAGAAATTTATATTAGGTGTTATATATATATATATATATACACATCTGCAGAGACCCTGTGCCATGTCCAAGGATTAGTGCATGTCCTCAAAACAGAGGATCACATTGGCTGAGACTGTTGCCAATTACAGCTTTTCAAACACAGAGTGGGCACTGTTATCTGCTTAAAATCCTCCATTAAACTAACACTGACTGAACAGCATGCTTCTTGATCTCTTAAATGATTTCCTGTTACCTAATATGTGGAAATAATGAACCCTGTATTATTTCAGAAATCTGTTGCAGTTATTTTTATCTGTTAAACTGATACATTTCCTTATAAACTGAGAATAAGTGAAAACAACAATACAATGACAACATATTTATGATGTGGCAGAGTTGGGGACACCAAAACATTGCAAGAATGGCGACATCTCCACAGACAATGGAACTACATCAGGTGCTGTCTTTAAACTTTTGACACTCGTGGTGTTGGGACAGGGTTGTGGTTGCTTCAGATGGAAACTTTATGCTATCTGTTCACTTTTGTTTTCTGGTGGAGGGGAAGACCTGTAAACAACGGAAATATTTTCTGTCAGAATCAAATAAAATGGGCTTGAAAGGGTGAAACCCAAAAATTGTGTCAGCATTTGGGGTTTGTTGCACAACAGTGTGAAGTACAAATTTAAATATTTTCTACAGAAGCAGCTCAATGAATATCTACAATGATTGGAAAAGTTTGTTCAAAAGAGGAAGCTAAAAAGACAAAATGATTTTAGAGCCGTGTCACAATAGTTCCTTCATATTTTTCCCTTCTATATTTGCATTGATGAAATGTAATTGCCATCAGAATTAGATTTGAACTAAATGTTAGTGGTTAAACTCTTATGTAAGTGTGTGTGGGAGTGGGAGTGGGGGGCTAGTCTATAGTATTTCTTATCACAAAGGAAACATGTGTTTGCTTGTGGGTCCCCCAGTTGTTTCTTTACTTAATCTTAAAACATTCTAACGGATCCCTCCTGGTGTAGGTCTGGCCGACTTTGCTCCTCTTAGTTTTGTCCTCTGGCCCCCTCACAGCCGCCACTGCCTGATGTATGCATAGTTTAGAGTGAAGACGGTCCTTCAGAATGCAGGGGGTTTTAGCGGAGTCTTTTTGTTTTTGTTTTGTTTTTTTTCCCCCTGAGATGGAGAAGTAGCTGTTACTTGTTCACTGGCAATGACATTTCCTTTGTGCATGTTGAGTCAGAGCTTGGTAAATGTAACCACATTTCTTTAACCTTCAGCTGTTTTGACTCACTTACAGTTTCCTACCTCTATGTAAACCACTGAAAGGCTACATTTGGCTTCAGTCCATAAGGATTAGACTTTGGAGCTTATATGAATTAAAAGCACCCCTTTAAAATCTGCTTGTGTTCAGATTAATCCCTCTCTGCTGGTAAGAGAAACCAGAACCACATCACGTCTGTCCACTGACAAAGACTTAATGTGGTTTGCAGTGACTTTAAATGGTTAAAACTGCTCAAACTAGAATTATGAACGCCATGTTAAGGATAGAATTTAGTTCAATGAAACATGATGGCTGAATCTTTCTGTCTTTCAACTTTCTGTCATTCATATGCTTTAATGACTGTGATTTTCTCCCTTCTGTGTTTTTTCCATTTCATTCGGGGCTCCTTTAAAAAAGGTTATGGCTTTTTTGCCTGGGTCATGATGCAGAACATGAGTTTCTCATCTCTTTTTGATCTTGTTTTCAGTGAAATCAACAACTTGTAAAACCATTAGGGTTCTTGTTGGCTTTGTGTGTATATATATATATATATATATATATATATATATATATATATATATATATATATATATATATATATATATATATATATATATATATATATATATATATATATATATATATATATATATATATATATATATATATATATATATATATTATATATATATATATATATATATATATATATATATATATATATATATAGTGGGTGACACATGAATCCCTATGGAAACCTAAACACATTTTATTTCCTTACATCTAGCACAATTAGGCTGGATGCACAACAAATTAGTATATTATTGTAAACCTCTGAAAGTAGATAATAAAATGAAGTTTAAGTCCAGACTCATGGTATTGTGAGACTAGAGATTTGTTATGCATTTAAGTGATTGTTTGAATGAATGAATTAATTTAATTCCTAAACGAATACTATTAGCTGATCTGTTGATATAATGTAATGTTAAGTTATACATTGTATGTAACTACCTGACAAATTGTCATCACTAGGCTTTATTATCTTACATATTCATATTTAGCCTGGTGAGGGTGTTTAAAAATAATAATAATAATAATAATAATAATAATAATAATAATTTCCAGTTAATTGATTATAGTAGCCACTGTCGTTTCAGCTTGTAATATTTGCAAATTTAGTTTTTGATGCGTTTTTTTTTTTTTAACAGATTTTTGTGGCTGTGTAGTGAGATGCTCAAATTAAATCTCCTAATATATACATTGTTTAAAGACAAATGTCTAAAGGCTATGAAGGAAAAGCCAACAAAGCGGTTGAGGCAGAACAGATTTCATTAGTTTCAGTTATCGAACACTGCATTTTAGATCAGGTGACTGTGAAGGCCATAACATTTGATCAGTATAATATGAACCTTTGTGCCTAATGAATGGGTGCATTATTGTTCTAGAAGTATTTGTCGCTTGTCTTTATTGTATTATTTTAAATGCTAATTTGCAGCTTCTAAAAGGCCTCAGTTCTTTTATGTTTGACCTTTTTGCAGTAGCTGTGTGGGTATATTGTAGCCACAAAGAAGCCAGTCTGCAGGTGCAACAGTAACAAAAAACAGTTTATCACTATGTCAAAGGTACCAAAATGGAACCGAAAGAAGAGCAGAGGGCATAAACAGGAAAACTACATCACAATAGTACAGAGTACCATTCAGCACTGTCTGTAATTGTGTTTACTTTGAGTTGTTAATCACCTTTTTTATTTTGTTTTTTGTTTTGTTCTTGTGTTTATAGGGTTGGTGTGGATCCAGATCAAGACCTGCAGCCCTCTGGAGACAGTTTCCAGGTCTTACAGGGGGTAAGGACTTTACTCTGATGTCATTAACACTGGTTTAGTCAGTCCTACTCCTTCAGCTCAAAATGCCTCTGCTCCGTTATGTTGCTGTGAGGCACAATCTGTAAAATGGCAATCATGAGGAGGAATAACTACAGATATTGCTCGTTAAAGCCTCTCTACCCTGTTAAGCTGCATCCCACTGCCCCACTGAAATACTGACAGACTGCTGTGAGCTCAGGCTGGGATTATGTTCCCTCTGCGGGGGTGGAGGGATTTATCAGGTGTTTAACTAATCTCCATCACCTGTGACATAAAATACAATACTTCCTCTCAATTAAAGCTTAACATGGCACCATTATATATTTTGTCCAATAGGAGGCTACCTTTGATTCTGACCCAGATTTTCTTGTATCAAGTACTGACTCCCTTTCCACCGGCCTAGATCAGTATTAATCTTACAGACTTGAAGTGTAAATTCACTGTTTTTCATGCCAATTACAAAACAATAGTTCAGTGCTCATACAGACTAAATCATTGCTTCAGTAAAAGTAATAACAGTACATTGAAAATATTCCACTACCAATAAAATGATGTACTCAGACTCGGTGTGTTATAAATATTTAGAATAACAAAATGATCTATTATATTAAGTATAAAAATTAAAATGGTCATTATGTAGTGAAGATTATCATGTGTGGTGTTGTATTCACGGTTTTATATTTCTGATGGTTGTTGGATTAAAGTACAGTAATGCATCATATTCTAAAAGATAATCATGTTTGTAACATTGATGAACCTTAAAATGAAACATTATTTTGAGTTAAGAACAATTGCTGTGACATTGTACTTTCCATCTACTCAAAGAAGGTTTATTGGAATTTTGGACTTAACCCATTATGTATTCTTTATACATGGTCTTCAGTGTATGACAGTGAAAAGTAACAGACAAATGCAATAGAGTAAAAAGCACAATATCTGCCTTAGAAAAAAGTATGGTTATTAACATATAAATACACCACTTAAGTAGGCAAAAATTTTATTTCAATACAATCCAGAATAAAAGTACGCTTTCTAAAATGTTTTACCTTAAATCATTTTCTCTTATAGCACTGTAATGTTTTAGTAGATTATGTTTTCTGTAAAAACATATTGGAAATTGAGCAGAAATTATTTTGAAGCTTGTGCTGTTGAAATTAGACGAACATTTCTCCTCTCCATGTATGTAAATATTTTAAGGGGAAAATTGGGAGTAAATATAATAACTGGAAAGATACCCACTATCTTTAATCTTTAGTTCTGAAGCCTTATGTTAAATTGTGACATTTTTGGCGTGTATATTATAAAGCACATTAGAAAGGACTTATGTAACAGGAGTGATCACAGCAAGAAAACCTGTTTATATTGGCACCTTTATTATTGAGCTGAAAATGTGTGAATTTTACCCAAGAATCTCGAAAAACTACCGCATCTAAAACCTGTGTATCCCCCTTGGTCAATCTTTCGATTCATTCTTTAATTTTCAACAATCGTCCTTTAATACGTCCTCTTCATTCTCACTTATTTTCCTAATATTAACTCTAAAGTGCAGATCTATTGTTGACACTGGCAGCTACAGTATGATGACTTTTGTCTGTGTTTTGTCTAGGATGGCTCTCAGGGTGAAGGACAGAGTATAACCAAACAGGAGAGTGCTTGGCTTTTCAGACTGTGGTACACGTTTGACCACAAGTATCCTTTCTGCGTTCTGCATCGCACCACTCACAACACTCGCTCAGTTGTTTGCGTTCAGACCAAGAGGTTTTTAATTAAGTTATCTATCTGAACAATTTCTTACAGTCTCGAGCCTTATTTCCGTTTGGGATGATTCTTGTTTTTTTTTTCCCCACTTGTAGTTACAGAAAAACAACCCAATGTCTTGTTCTGTCTGTATACCCTGTGGCTTATAACAAACACGTGCTCATAAAATCTTCAATTTCTCAGCTCAGTTTGGCTGCAATTCCCTTTCCTTCTATGTTACCCTCTCTCCTTAACAACTGCCTCCCTAGTGACTGATTGTGTAGTTGTTTTTGAGAGGGGCAGCTGTGTTTTACAGTAGAGACCTTCTCCCTGCAGATGAAATCAGAGTGGATGTGTTATTTCTAAGCATACGGCGGTAAACATGCAGCACCTGACGCACTGGGGTTATATGCCTGTAAACAAAGTGTTTTATAGTTGTGCTTAATTTCAATTAAAACATTGTACCGTACATGTCTTGACAGGAAGCAGATGGCTCTCCTCATGAACAGAATAGTGACCTGACCTATTGAACAGATTTGAGTTTTCCCACAGTGCAACAGAGCTAAACTAATTACAGATGAGCAGCAGTGATGGTCAATGATATGCTTTCTGCTTTGCTGCTGCCAAACATCACAGAAGAACTTTTCCCTCATTTCCTCAGACTTATTCCGTAGAGACTGAAAACATAAATGTTTCAGCAGGGAAATTACTACTGAGAAATACTGTGGGCTTTCATTTTCTACAAGGATCAATCTTAAATCGACTATTAACTTAAACACCATCTGAAACACAAACCGCCCCCAAAAAGTCTATGAACATTTACTTTATGAATTTACTGTTTTGTGAACTTTTAATGTTGACAACTGAAGACATAATGGCACATTATTGGATTCCATGTAAAGCCACCATATCAGCACTCTCTCACTCTCTCTCTCTCATCATCATCTGAACCTGCTATAGTCCTCACTAGGGTCGCAGGGGTCACTGGGGGCCTAATCCAGCTACAATGGGTGAAGGTGGGGTACACCCTGTATGAGTCTCCAGTTCATCTCAGGGCTGAACATATATAAACAAACAATCACTCTCACATTCACACCTATGGATAATTTAGATTAACCAATGAAGCTATCAGTGCATGTGTTTGGATGGTGGGAGGAAACCCACACAGACAAACCTGCAAACTCCATACAGACAGGTGTGGTGTGGGATTTGAACCAGGGTCCATATCAGTGAAATGATTTGGAAGTGGGGATGATTCATGGAATTATAGAAGGATGTATGACTCAAATTTTCTGGTAGTTCTTTTGTTGCAAATGGTAAAAAGATAAAGGTCTTAGTTTGTCATATTTTATAACCAATCAAGAGAGTAAAAAAAAAAAGTCTGTTTGATCTTTGTAGCAGACAGAATTCCTTGCACAACATTTTATTAAGTGTAATTATTTTTTATGTCTATATTGTACAAATGTTTTTAAAGTTTTTCTGCTTCTAAGTGTTGACTACTTTTATATATGTATGTGTGTATATATATATGTGTGTGTATATATATATATATGTGTGTGTGTGTGTGTATATATATATATATATATATGTGTGTGTGTGTGTGTATATATATATATATATATATATATATATATATATATATATACACGACTGCAAATACATCTTCAGGCAGTGATGCTGTGGTATATTACAATAGTCCATCTGTGGTCACTGTTAGCACTTGTTAGGCTCTTTGGGTCAGTGTTTGTTTTCTCCTTAATGACTGTCCAGTTACCTGAAGCCCATCCTGACACACAGTGGCCCACCCCTCACCTCCACTCTGCCCAGCTACTGTGGACCTCTGGCGAGCTGCCTGACCAGCCCCCGGGCATATGAGGTTAGTGTTCACATACTCAGAATTCACTGTGCACACAGAAAACACACAGTGACACTCCTACATGAGCACTGAGCTGTAAACGACTGTCCAGACCAAGGGACAGAGAGATTTTTCTTCGGGTGATTGTTTTTAATTAAACTCCAAAAAAATGAGAAAAAAACCTCATCCTTGTTGTTGTTGAATTAACTGAAGTGATAAGATTTAAAAACATCTTTCACTAAAGTATTCGGTGAAATTGTAAAAATACATGCATGTAGGGGCTGAAAGTAGCAGCTGGTTTTCCCTGTGTTCAGACCTGAGCCTGGTGCCTCAGGAAGCTGCTCGGTGAATACTGAGGGGGTCTCTCTCGGGAGAATTGTAATATTGTCGAAGTATTTTCAGGGCCTGCCAGTAACCCACAAAGAAACGAGGGCCTCAGCAACAGAGAAAATGGATGGTCAAGAAGCCGTTTTGCATTCAGGGGGGGCACAAAGGGCCTCTTTCAGCACCACCTCAATGATAATCACTGTTCTGACAGATACTGCACTCTGATATTTAAACACAGAAACACCCACTGATGGCATGGTCACACTTGGTTTCACTCGGGCAAATGCAGCTATTCATTTCCTGTGAACTACTTAAGTTTTCGGATAATCTTTTTTTCACACAGAACACAAAGAACCTCAATTTCATTTAGGTGTTTAATAGGAATTCCTTTTCTTTTCATTTTAATGTGTTTTTTTTTTTTTTTTTTTTTTTTTTTTTTTAAAGTTTGCTTGTGTTAAAGTTCTGAATTCCTGATGGTTCTGCTCTCCTGGTCACAGTGTTGTAGCCAGTGTAAGGCTGCCTGCCAGGCAGACCATGAATATAGGTGGTTGTTCATATAATCAGGGCTGTCCACTGCTGTTCCTTTCCAAGTGAAGTTAGGCAGGACTAAAAGCTTCTCATATGGTTCTCCTTCAGTTGTAGCTATTACTAAATGTAGAAGGAAAAACAGCAACAAAGAAGGCAGATTTTTGCCAAAGGGTGAGATGTGTTTGTACAATATGTTAGAATACACTTTTAAATCTAGGACTCAAAAAGTAATTGAAAAATTGAAATTACTGTTATTAATTTTAAATAATTCTTTAATGTTTTATGTTTACATAATGATGTTGTGGGGGTAACACAGTGGCGTAGTGGTTAGCAGTTGTGCCTCACAGCAAGAAGGACCCTGGTTCAAATCCAGCATCAGACTTTTCTGTATGGAGTTTGGATGTTCTCCCCGCGTCTGTGTGGGTTTTCTTTGGGTATTCCAGTTTCTTCTTACCATACAAACACATGCACTGATAGGTTAATTGGTTAATCTAAATTGCCTGTAAGTCTAAGAGTGATTGTTTGTCTATATATGTTCAGCCCTGCGATGAACTGTCGACTCCTACAGGGTGTACCCCACCTTCGCCCATTGTAGCTGGATTAGGCCCCCAGTGACCCTAGTGAGGATAATGCAGGTTCAGAAAATGTATGAATAATGAAGTTGTAAACACTGTATCAACAATTAAGGTGTTGTAAGTGAAAAAGGCCAACATATAACTAATAGCTTGTAAAATAATGAGGCCACATGTACAGTTAAGATTCCTTTGTTATTCACCAGCAGCACTTCTTATGACATAACATTACTACCCTTAAACCACATTTTCTAACTTGTAGAGCTGGAATTAACGAAACACAACTCAGTGAATGACACCATAAAACCATAAAGTTTTAATGCTTCATGTATCTCTAAATATAATTATATAAAGTGATTTCTTTTCTTACAAAGACTTACAAACATTAACATGGCCTTAAGTAATCGATATATTTGTACAGACACAAATGCTGAATTTTGAAAGGATTTTCCATGTGCTGTGTGTATTTATTTATTAATTTTTTTTAATCCTGTCATCTGAGTGATCCTAGTATTGACCTGCTGTTAACTCATCCTTTTGTCCCTGAGGACATGGATGAACTATTGATTCTCAGTCAGTCAATTAGAGCAGTGAAAACGTCATTCAAGCATTTGAGAGCTATCCATAGGTTACCCAGAATGTAACATGTGGAGTTCAATTGCTCATCTGACTTAATGTGGTCTAATTCATGACTCTTGCTTCATACAATGGTTGTCTTGAAGAATGAACAGTCTATTTGTTGTTTATTTGATCTGTATTGGCTCTGCAGGCCACTAAGTGAAGGTCTCCTCCCTCCCTCTCTATTTCTGTGAACCCATAGTGTCCCTTATGAGCCTTTGCACTGTTAATGTCAGTCTGTTCATCTGTTCACACCTCATGCATCTACACCGTGTGTCCTGCATGCATGCCTGTCACCCCCATGTTTGCCATCCCTCCCCTCATGTTCCACTGTGAATGTGTTTTCAGAATCATGAGCAGCTGAAGGACCCTGACTCTGACCTCATTCATAATGACGGCGACCTGACCTTCATGTTTGGCGACACTGCCATCACAGCCAACGGAGCGTCTGGCGGTGGGGCAGATGCAGCCGGAAGCTCAGGCTGGACTGTGAATGGAAAACGGAGCGGCAGCACCTCAGAGGAGGCACTGGAGCGTGAGCTGGACTCCCGGGAGCAGGAGCTGCTGAGCCGTGGCACACGCCTGGTTTTCCCCATCGAGGATCACGTTTGACCCTCCCCTTCCTCCCCGCCTTCACCATCGCCTCCCTGACCTAACCCGAGTTTACCTCACCCTCAGCTCTCCACATCCTGCAGGAAGACGGTCCAGTCCTTTTGGAGATTAAACAAAGTGGAGATGTGGGAGTAGACGAAAGGGAAGGGTTCAGAACTGCTCTGAACTAAAGGCTCAGCAGCACAGCTCACAGAGCATTTCATCGTCATCACAGAACTGGAGTTTGTGCTTCAGGAGGCATATACTGCAGCGAGCCAGGAGACAAACTCTCATGCATTTAGACAGTGATTCAGTTTCACTGATTCTTTTTGTTTAGTTTCTCTGCTTAAATGGCAGGCAAACATTTATGCAGGATGTGTGGAGATTCTGTTCTTCTGTTTGCACTTTTCAGTATATGGCCCATTATGAGTTAATTTCTAATGGAGAAGAAGAAGAAGAGGAATGAATTTCCTGGCAGCAGTTTGTTTCATGGTGTGATTTTTGTCTAAGCGGTACATTGCTGAGGCCAAAACACATTTTAGTACTTTATCAATGAACAGGTCCATTCTTGGTCTTTTTTTTTTTTTTTTTTTTTTTTATACAACTGCACTGAGTTGCTTTTGTTTCTGAGAAACCAGTGTTCTGTGTAAGTTTCACACAAAAAGCATCTGTGTGGAATACAGAAAAGGCTTTACCATCAGTCATGGGTGAAAGTAACGGGTGAAAAATGCAAGCATGTAAATAGCTACAGAGCAGAGCTTTGTTCCTCCTGCATCAAAGTTCTCCACTGAATGCAGTAGATCCCATGACTGTTACAAATAGTATCTGTGTATCTTGTCTTCTAGCTCATCCAGACCATTTTCTCTGTACTAGCCTGGTTTTCATATAGCATGAATGAATAAGGAATGAACCATTTTCATGGTAATTATTTTGGGTCTTGTGGGGCAGTACTAAACTAACTAAAATATGTCATGAGAAATATGCTTTCAAAAGGAGAACAAGGGAATATTCATAATCATCAATGCTAAAAATGTTTAATTAATTTAAGTGGGAGTGCAACTTCAGTTTAAAATTCTTTCAGCTTTTACCTAACAGGTCAAATTTAGATTAAGGATTACACTAACCACCACTGGTCTTGACATTTTCCCGTATTATATGTATATTTGTAAAGGCAAAATATGTACATTCTCAAGAATAAAAAAGGAGCTTGTACAATAATTACCTTTAATCATTTATGACCCATCAGAAATGTGTGATTGAGTAGTTACCTGCAGAGACCCTGCCCACTTTGTTTCCTCCTGTTCTTCTGCTTTATTTGGCGCACATCTGCATACCGTCTGTCAATAACAGAAGTGAATCCTGTGGAGACGGGACTTTATCAAAATGTAACTGCACTGGTAATTTATTTGATCCTCAGCTGCGTTCACTCAGAATCTTCACATATGGTTGTGCAAAGGTGTAGGTGGGTTCAAATGCTGTGATTCAATCTGAAAATGGTTTATTTGTTTAATGACTTTGTTGCTAAAACAGCTCCCCTCCTTCATTCACTATTTAACTTTGACAATATTTCTATATAATACCTTTTGTAGCACTAAGAATTCAATGCATATGATGTTACAGTGCAAAGAGAACCCCAGAAATTCCTTAGCCATGGCTTCCTGGAGCCTTATATCTGCTAGCATACACCCAGGTGGACTGACTGAGGTCAATTGGATTGACTATCTCATTGTCCAGCTACAACAACACTTCACTTGTACATTCAGCAGTCACTGCACATACATAATGGGCCCAAAGAAACTTCCCTAAGTTTTGATTACAAGTAACCTGAACACCTTTTTTCTGATTGTCCACTGATAAGAAATGGGAACATATTTTCTTTTCTTAACAAGGAATCCTCTGCAGTGAAGGCTTCTGTTTTGGTACCACATTGAAGCTTGTTGTCTCAACACTGTACAGCAGGTGTGTGACGTTAAATAAGCCATAAGGTGTGTGTGATGTCATTTCAACTGTGGCCCAGTTGGTACCCGTTACTCCTGAGCAGTGGAAGGAACATATTGGTTTGAGGCTTAGCTCTAACATGCAAATCCTTTTGATTAAGACACTTTTAAATTCAGTCACCACATTAGCTGACATTTTTGTAACAAAACACTGACACGTTTTTCTGCATGTGATTTACATTAGTAGAGGTGAACTACAGAAATGTATTCTTCACACTAGAGTGGTGTTTGGTGACCTTTCCACTACATTTTCTTATCATTTAAAGTAGCTTAATGCAAAGAATTATAATGTGAACACTATTTGCATTTATTCTGACATTTTACAGTAATCCTAAAGTAAATAGAACAGTAGTTATACTAATAGATGTATCCAGACTATTTGGGCTCGTGGAGCAGCTGGCTGAACCAAGTCACTCTGGGACTTTTATCTGTGGTTTCCCTTTTCAACATGTTTTGTTTCCCCTTTACCATGTCTAGACATCTGAACCAAGCCCCCCTTTCTAATTCACCACATAACACGTGTCGCTTTTGTTTTTCTCTTTTGACTGTGCCCACTGGCTCCTGCATTTATGTATTTATGAATACATAAGGACACGCGTGAAAAGCCACAATGGTATAGGTTGAATCTGGGACCTTTGCCACAGGAGGAAGAGCCCTGCTTAAGTTTTATGACTCGCTAGGGACCTCTAAGAGGAACTGAATCTACTTATGCAAGATGCTGCCAGGCTGTATGGTCATCAAAACTCAAGCTGGAATGAGAAGTAATGGATCTAGGGCTCTGCATTTCAGTAATCACTTGTTCATCATTTTGTTTTAACAAACTATTATTTTACATCTTATTCTGATGCTCACTGTCCTCATGCTTATATTGCCTCTTTTGTGATTAGGTTCCAATGCTTCATGATTCACCCTCATTACAGTATAATCTACAGCACAGGTTATAGTGTCTTTGGTTTGTGCAAAACAAGCAAAACTGTGATTATTGCTCATATTTGTTGACTTTACTACAATTCCTGCTGTATTAACAAAAATGACATTTTTGTACGAGATGTGGGAGCACTTTATGGACAGCCACACCATGGACGATCGCAGGCAAATAAATGAGCAGAGTTTGGCACTTTACCCTCAAGCAGAGGACACTGGCTACAGACTACTATATAACCTTCATGTGCACTTTCTCCAGACTGTGCACTTGTCTGTATTTACATGCTTTCTGTACCTGAGAAATATGACATGTAGCTCAGTTCAGTATGTGCACCTGTTGTCTGCTGTAGCAACTGGTTGCCAGGTTGTATCTGCCATGGTTTGCATGTCAACATAGTAATTAAAATTGGTCAAATCATCAGAACCAGATGTGTGTTATTTTAGTCTAAGAAAGATTTCAAGGAAGTAAGTGTTTTGTTTTTAGGGTTCATCAAACCACACCATTTTTAGCCTCCTACATGCATATGCGGCTGTCATATTTCACTTCTTTGTTTTCACTTTTTATGCAGAGTCCTATGTTTTAATTTAATTTAATTTAGACATGAGTAAAATTTAATGAGCCAACCCCAGAACATTAGACAACATAAGACAAAGGGCTGAGTGATATTCCAATGTTATGGACAATCTAAAAGTTTAAGTGATTGCTTTGTTTTCTCACTATATAAGAACTGAGGACAAGAATAGCTGCCCCAAAAAAGTATCAACACAACACATTTACTGTGTGTAACGCTACTGACAAAATGACCAACAGGTTGCCAGGGGTACATAAATAAGTGGCTTCATGAATTTAATCTTTTGGGGATTATGTTTGAGAATGTATTTTTTAAGGAATAATTTATCATCGTATCTATGGTAAATTTCAAATGTAAGGTTACAGATTACTAGTTGCTCTACTAATGTAATGGAAATGTATTTCTTTGTCTTCATCAAGTAACCTTTCTTTATTAAAACAATATACTATGCCATGGGACAATTGGATTTCCAATTAATATATTACAAGAAGTAAAGTTTGCATTTTAAAAGGTCTCCAGAGGAATAATTCTAGGTTTCAATTTTAGGCATTTTTTTACTATCAGAAAAGCAAAACCTCAAGTAAATAAATTCAATAGAATAATAAACAGCCTTAATAAGATGGTTCATTTAAAATTATGTTTTAATAGAAATATGCTATAGGGGTTATAAAACCAGTAAGTTATTTTCTGTAGACAGCTTAACCTATACATCATGTGCTGTACTTTTTCATCTTCTTTGCTCTGCATTAATTCACCTTTAGGCTGATTTTCAGACACTGCAGTGCAACATCTTGGTAACAGTATCCAGTAACTATTGTTCATTACTGTTGTTAGGTTTACACTGCTTGGTTAGAGTTTGTATTTATGGGTCTTTCAGAGAAAATAACTGTTAGAAAAGTTGTTAAAAAATGATTTGATGAGCAAAGTGAAATACTCAATTCCCTTTAATTAGTAATTTGTCATAGGAATTCATTAGTAATCTGTAACCAATTTCCAAAGTAACTATGGAACACTATGAGGAACTAATAATATAGTAATATCGCTTCCTCAAAGACCCAGTGTACACATGTTTTTAGTTTCACTGTTCAATTGTTTGTCATTCCATTAAGAACATCACATACAGTAGGTGACTTGTGTTGATACTTACATGCGTCAGTCAATCCAATAAAGGTCCATTAAGTCTTACTACATTTAGAGCTCACAAACCTTTTCCATTACTTTCAGATCTTTCAGGTCTTATTGTAACTCAAGAGTATGTGAGAGTTTTGGCTGAAATCTACAGTTATTATGTTTATTATATTCCAGTATAATGTATTTAGGCCCATTTTGTGTCACTGCAGCTGTTTAAAGACATCCACAGTGATGTTTAGAAAGACACACCCAAAAACATTAAAACGGGGGGATATTTAAGGAAAACAACAGAAATTAGTCACACATTTCTGCTCCCTTAACATTTACTAAATCTTTATTGAAGTTATTTAAATACTCTAAAAGTTATTTCTTTCTTGACAAGAGACCCTCTTCAGGTATTCAACCCAGAACAATTATTACAGAACCAACTTCTAAAGTTGAACATGTAGATGCTGGTGCACGTTTGACCCCTCCTCAACTCAATGTTAACCAGAGGGATATTCACAGCATTTTACAATATTTTAAATAAAAACAATACACAGTTTTAATCAGTACCATCTGTTTTGTTTAGAAAACCTGTTAAGAAAAGTAGTCAAGTGGGAGAGGACATAAGTAGCTCTCCAAGACACGTCTGTGGGATATTTGAAAATTTCACACCCATGTGAGTGTTTTGTCAGTGGGGCGCTGCAGCTGTCCAGATTCCTGAGGGGCCGGGGGAGGAACAATAGTTCCTCAGTTGGGCCTCTTTTAGGAAAATACTGTAGTTTCTTCTTTCAAAGCTCTACATTAGCCATGTTAGTGAACCGAGTGAGATTGGTAATGCTCGAGATTACTGCCATGTTTATTCATGGAACGGATAGATAAGTCACGCAGGTGAGAGTGAAACTGATGCTGCTACCACCTTGTATGCAGGCAGTCGTCTCCCAAGAAGGACCCATCTCAGGCTTTTTATGGCCCTTCCCTACAGGGGATTTAAAGAGGGATTAGTGCTACTAAAAGGACAGAAGGATATAGGCTGCCCTGGAGCGGCAGCACGAATCAACCACATCCTTCTCTTCTTCTTTATTTCCTCTCCCCATATCCTCGTATCTGCACACTGGTGCTGATCAGGTAACACTGAAAAAAATAACTGCCAGCTTCACTTTTCAAATTCATCTGTATGTGATTGGCTGCCCTTTCAACTTGAAATTTCTTCATTCATCAGCTCCACTCAGTTAGAGGAAAACAAGAGCTTGAAAACTCCCAGTGGACCACATTCCAGCTGCTTGCCTTTTTTTATTCCACCTTTTGCCCTCAGCCTTGGACAGCAGGCCCCTGGAACAGGAAAAAAAAAAACATCTTACAACATGTTTTGAGGAAAGTCATTTGAGGATTAAGATAAAACTCTTAATGTTATGGTACAGCTGTACAGGAAATCACACAGTGCAACATAAGGATCACAGATATACTCAATAGGATTAATAAAACTCAGGATAGGAACTCTATCAGTAAATAAAGCATTGAAGCAGGGGTTCATTGGCCCGGGTAATGTCCGCCCTGCATTTGACGGCTTGTAAGCAGCCCACGTCTAAAGGGTCTGCTTGTGAGAGCTGGTGGTGACAGGCTGCTGGTAACCCTGGGAGCTCTATCCCATCATGGAACGGTGTATACAATGATCCCCTTCTCGACAGTGCAGTCAGAGACCCAGCACCTCGCTGCCAGCCCCCACTATCCATAAGGGGACCCAGCATTGCCAAAGAGAAAACAATGATGCTTCTATTATATAGCAGATCACTTTGTCATAAAGAAAATACATATTTTTTGACTGTCAGCTCCAACATTTATCATAAATATCACATGAATTTAATCAAAAAGAGAATTTCAGCTTTTGCTTTTGGAGGATGTGATAAAACCTTACAGTAAATGATTCATTATGTAACCCTTTGATGTATGAATTATGAGAACCTTAATCATGATTTTTTTCCTTTTTTTATTCCCCTTTAGGCCTGGAAAAAAAGGAATGGGAATGAAATCTTTTAATAAACCACATTTTTATGGAGTTACAAAAATGTCCACTCAGCTGGACAACATGTGTTTAAGCTTTGAAGCAAAGAAATGTGTATTTAAAACACAATTTCAGAACACTATGAAATGAAAAGATTGGAATGCATTTTTTTTTGTTTAAGAAGACTGTTAATTACAGTCTAATAACAACAAATAATTGCTTTACACATAAACATGTTGGTGCAGACCAGGTATTAAGAACAGCCAAGCTACAGTAATGGTATGTTCATGGGTTTTTAAAACAACAAAACCCATGAACATACAAGAGAACAGCTGTAGAAATGTCCACTGTGTGGTGTAGTATGATGTATGTAGTATAGGTTGTAATTTTTACAACCTATCTTTCATACCAAGTCTGTTCATGACTAGTCACCTGGTGTCCCCCACCCCCCCCACCCAAGGGGAGTGGTGGCTCTCCTGACAGTGTCTGCACGGGAGCCATGGACGACAGGATCTGCAGTATCTCGCCTGTGCCGACCTGTGACCCCGGACCACCGCCCCTGCCTGTCTGGACCAGCCCCCCTTCCTGCATTTATACATGGATGTTCATCTATAGCCTGTCTGTCCATGGGAGTGGATCTCTCCTTCAATGTGGTTCTCCTCAAGATTTCTTCTTTTTCCCACTGGGTTTTGAAGTTTTTTCTTGCCGAGAAGGAGGGTCTAAGGACAGGGGATGCCTGGGACTTTTCATGTATTTCTGTAATTGATTGTGTTTTTGTAAAGCCCTCTGAGATGACTTTGTTGTGATTTAGGGCTTTATAAATAAAATTGAATTGAATTGAGTATGAAAGGGGTAATGAGAAAATGAAACAAGAAAGCATGTGTGGAAAAAATCACCACCAATTCTATGACATATTAATAGGATATGATCTGTTATCTAACACACAAGAGCAGAGTTCATTATAAACAGAAAACTGTGCTGATACAAATATCCTTCCTCCTTAAAGACAGTCACCTGCAATCTACAGGTGACTCTCATTTATGTTTTTAAATCTAATTAAACCCATCAAGTATTTAAGCCTCAAGCGTCAAACGAGTAAAAAAAAAAAGTGATGTTCTGTACATCCCTCCAGATGGACGTCCTACTTATGGTTCTTTAATTTGCATTGAGGTCAGAGGTCACGTACAGAGCACTGCAGTGTAAAAACCCAAGAGCCTGCAGAATGGTTTCTGCTGGACCACAAGCATCCTGTTCAAGCAGGGGTGAAGCAGTTACAGAATGAATGTATCATCATGTTTGATTTTTTTTGCATTTCAGAAGAGGTTAAAGAATAGTTCAGCCAATAATACAACTTACAAATGTATTTGAGAAACTGAAATACTGTCTTGCACGCACGCACGCACGCACACACACACACACACACACACACGCACACACACACAACAATACAAAAACAACTTGTTCTGCTTACATAGGGAATGTAACTAGTGGTTCATTAAGTGTCACTATATAAATATTTTGTTTTGTCAAAATTTATTAACAAATGTATCAATACTATTTATCTTATCTTCAGAAGTCAGGTATGTTACTTGATAATAAATACTCATCAAGTATTATAAGAAAAATGCACGTAATGTATGAAAAGTAAAAGTAGTCATTGTGCAGCAAAATGGTTCCTCTTCTGTATTTTTGATTCAGATTCTAACTCTATTAATAAGAATGTTACAATTCACTGTAGTTGATAAGAAGTATTTGTAAAAAAAAAAAACTCGATATATTGAGTATCTTCAAATATTTTTGGGGAAAATTTTAATCATCATTCTGTATTTCGCAGTGTTACTGTCCTCTAAATAGTAAACTTTTCATGACAGACAGTCCTAGTTTATTTAATCTATACTTAAGATTTTTTAACCTTTAGATAGGATACTTGGACATTAAAATGACAATATTTTTCTGTAAGTATAATTTAAATGTATATGAAATGGAAATACTCAAGTGTAACTAATTCAAGATGTGTATTGTATGGTTTATTATATGTTGCATTCCACCAATGCATTCCAGACCAAAAATCCTTATATTCCATTTTGCATTCTCCTGTTCTGAGATCATCTAACATACCTTTTATACATCGATTTCTCATAATTCACTCTTCCTCATGTTGTTTTCTCCACGATATTCTTCTGATAACCCAGTTGTCTCATGACTTCACTGCAGTAGGCCTCCACTTGACTTATCTGTTCTACATTGAGCCGCTCCCTCCACGCGTATATCGCCTCTTTTGCATCCCTAGATGAGATCAGGAATGGCCTGTCTGACGAATACCCCTGTCCGTGCGTCATGTTCAGTGCAAACTTCTCCAAAGCAGGGACTGTGGACAGATTAGAGAAGCGGTAGAGCCTCTGGAGCTCCTCCATGGGATGCAGAACTATGTCCTCATAGCGGATTCGAAGGTAGTTTCTCTTCACCCACGGAGGCGCATTCATCACCAGTAACATGTCACTGAGCCAGTTGTCGCAGATGAGCTCCATTGCGCTGGACACGTAGCTCTCTGCCCGGTTCACTCTGTTATTCGGTACCAGCAGGCGTTTGTACTTGTCATTCTGTTTTTTACTCCTCAGTACCTGGATGCTCTCCTTTACCAGGGCCTGTTTGGACTTTAAGCGCGAGTTGTGCACTGCCCTGGGGTCTCTGAAGAGCTGGATGATCTGGAGGTTAATAGTTGGGTCTTTCATTAAAGGAACCAACGTACTGAGATCCAAAACACGCACCCCTTTGATAACCATCACCGGGTACTTTTTGCATTCTTTCTCCAGCTCTCTAATGTCCCTCTTTTGGCATTTTACGCACAAGTCCTCTCTCACCAGCCCGATTTCGTGCCGCTTGTGCGCATCACATAAAGGCTCCGAGCAGATCACTTTGTTCATTTTCCATCCGAATATGAAGGAAGTTGTGATGTTTTGTGATCCGGCATAAAGTTTGAGGACAGAGAAATCGCAGCGGTACAGAGCGTTCATCATGTCTCTCACGGCACCCTGGAGGCTCCCCGCATCCCCTGGGTACAGAGCCTGCCATATGTGCCACATGGGCTCGTAGAGGTAAAAAACATCGGGGTGCTGGTTGAAGAGCTCCCCCAAGAACGAGGAGCCGGTCCTCCAGGTGGCATGCAGGTAGATGTGGATCCTCGATTGGGTCCTGTTTACGTTTGCGTACTCTGGCGCGTCGCTCCCGTTGACTTTACCGTTATCCCACAGCATTGCAACCGTGTTCTCCAAATCTGGGCATCTGGACTGTTGCTGCAGACCATGTTTGCCGTGTTGAACAGATTTATCTCGGTAATCTAGCACGTACGGGATTAGCAGAAGTAGACCCGAATATGCCAGTATCAAAATCAAGTATTTCTTATGTAGCCTCCTCTTCATTTCCTTTTGCCTGGAGGGGGCTGCTAGCTGCTTCTCTGTTGTCGACACACCGCTTTGTGAGGCACCGCGGTCTCTACAGAAAAGTTATGTGTGTATGTGTGTGTGTGCAAGACAGAGGGTTGTGTGTGCGTGCGTGCGTGCGTGTGCTTGTGTGCGTGTGTGTGTGTGTGTGTGTGAAGGGGGGGATTAGCCACGCCCCGTTGAAGAGCAAATAAATATTTTTGCTTCCTACGCACACGCAGTTTAATTATTTATATTATTAGAACAGCAGCGTTGCCGACATCATGCAGCCTTTATCGAAATTGTAAATGTACAGTTAAATGATACTGCGCATGCGCGGTAGCAACAGTTTTTTTCCCCCCTTTAAATTATTATCATTACTACAAAGCAATTTACAGAAATAGAACAAAACAATGTTACAGAAGAGTAAAAAGACATACATTAAGAGATATGGTGGAATGATAAAACTAGTAAAAAAATATCTGAAGTGTACTGAAAATAAAGACACAGAAAAATACACACATACACATGACAGTGTACAAATGACCAAGGAACAATACATGTAAAACAGCAAAGGCTTAGATAAAGTAAAATAAAGTTTTCCGGTTTTGTTGGACATTTTTTTCAATAAACTTAAGATATCTGTGATAAGTAATACAATTACATCTGAACAATTGAATTCACATTTAAGTAAGAAATATAACGAATACAATCAAATAAAGAAAAAGATGGAGATGGCAACAGTTAAGTGTAAATCAGAGACTCTTGAAGAAAAGATTATTAACAGTTGTTACTAGTCGTAACCGCGCTATTACCGCAATGGGTTGTGGGGCATATTGTTCAAATGAGCAATAGTAATCATAAAAACAACTCACATCGTGTATTATTAGCTTTTGTACTTTGATGTATTTCATGTATTTCATGCAATCGCGAAAACATTTAAAGGCGCGCTTGACAAATTTTTTTTGGGTTTTGAGTCGTTTAGTGTTGCGCATGCGCAGCTATCTTCTACTGTGAGATGTGACGTGCTGCGCGGCAATGAAGGCAGGAATAAATGCAAAACATAGCTATAACGAAGATAAACAGCCCTGTCTTTGATGTCAGTTCTATATATTTAGTTGTTTGGGCCAGTCCCTTAGATAAATACATCATTAGGTCGCAAGCTATCTTAATATAGTAACGAGTAACGTCCAGCTATTCAGTCAACATCAACATGGCACACTGGAGCACCTTCGAAAAAGAGACAGAAAGAGAAGCAAAAAAGTTGATCTCATGTATCAGCGGAATCGAGGATGAGGAGGACCAGAATTACCAGCTTGCACTAAAATTTGCCTGGTCTAACTTCAGGTGAGTAGATCATTGTCCGGTTTAGCAGCTAGCTTGTTAGCTGCTAACTTGTTACCAACTATGATGCTAGTGATAATCATTGACAGGTTTCATCGGTACCTGGATGTGGACAGCCATAAAGTACAACGCAGCATAAGTGGGTGAGTTAAAGATGCTTTTTGTAACATGCTTACACGACCTAAATGTTGCTTAAAAAGAGTAATTTCCAATTCAGATATACGCCTTCCATATTAGAACAGCTGATTTAATATCTAGTCTATTGATTCAGAATATGACTATAACATTAGACATCTACCTATTTAAAGCGGAGGGGGTCTGCTTGTCTGAGTTGTAAGGGAGATCTATTTCTGCATGCTCATATTCCAATATTTGGTGAAGAAGCCTCAACATGTCACCCCCTCCCCCTTTTGTAAACAAACTCATACCTGATCTGATGTGTTTGCCAGAATCTATGAAAAGCTCATGGTTCACTCAGACTTGAATAAAGCAGAAAGCTGGATGAGACTGACTCAGGAGTTCTTGAACTCACCATTACCAAATACAGATGGAATAAAGGTATGCTTAAAATAATGTTGCATTATGGTTTCCTCAGGTCACAATCAAAGCCCTTAACTCTGCTAAAAGTTTATTAAATGAAGACGTTTTTTTTTAAAAAAAAATAAAATGTTGTTTAAATAAAAATTTTAAAATAAAATAATTTTTTAATGTTTTCTTGCAGACAGATGTGCATTTCAGTGTATTATCACTGCTGCTTTTCTTGTCGGGCTCCCCCTCAAATACAAGCTTTACAGAGAGACCCAGGGTAAAGGAGGCTGGTAGGTGGTGTTAAGTATTGCATGTTAAAAAAACAAAGACATCCTTCCAAAATGCATAAACGATTATGTTAATTATTCTCTTCAACTTATGACTGTGCAGAACAAGAAGACAGCTTTGACTGGGGTAAATACCTGATGGAGGGAGAAGAAATAGACATTGGACCATACCCAGATACCCCTGTGAGTAAATCATAAATACAGCCTAGCAAGAGAATGATTAATATATCCCAGATGTAGATGAGATCTAAATGTCAAGTGTTTTTTTTTTCTGTAGGAGTGGTCTGAAGAGGAGAGTGAGGAGGATGATAGTCAGGAGCCAATAAGCAGGGAGGACTCTGGGATACAGTTGGATAGAACGCCCCAGGAGGATCAGGACAACACTAACAAAACAGCACCAGTGACGTGGACAGGTGTGATATAACCATTCTAGTGGCTGTCATGGAGTCTAATAAAATATTCTATACATGAGCTAATGGCAAGTCAGAAATCTTTTATAAGCTGGATAGCTGCTGAATATAACCTTTAAGGGTCAAATTAATCAGTATGTTAATGAATAAATAATCTAAATTACTGAACGTAAAACTTGCATATAATATCACCTTACAGCCACTATCAACAACCATTTCTACTGACAGTGTACAGAAATTGTTTGTTAAATCACTGTCACTGCTAATCGCTCAGTCTGTCTAATGATCACACATTACAGGTTTACACTAAAAGTCAGTTTTTTGAGTAATTAAATTATTGTTTTCTATTTTTCATTCCAGTTGGTGAACCTAATGCCCGGGCATGGCTTGAACAACATGTAGTGACACCTTACTGGGTGCCTCATGCTCCTCGTTTTCCTCACAGTTTGCATTTACACTCCAACCTGCTTAATGTTTGGTAAGTGTATCACAGTTGATTTTATAATATTGTGAAAATATCAGTATGACTATATGTTATTTTGAGTAGGACATGTGACAGTGTAATGTACTAATATAATGTGTTAAAGTTGTGTATTATGTAAGAAAAAAGTGATTATTATAATACAGGTAATTTTAACAATGGAAAGTTATGTGGTTATACTTTTAAATTCAGATTATTTTTTATACTCTAGTGCCAATTGGAAAGTATGAAAAGTAGTGTAAACGTCACGAAATGTATTATTCAGTAAGATTAACTAAACTTTAAAAGGTATATCTTCTTTGATAATGCTTCAGTGTAAGTGTAAAAATGGCTCTATAATGTGATGGCACTGCTCCAAATGCTTGTGATATTACAGTAATGTGTGAGGACTATGAAGCAGTCCAATAACATATAGGCAAAGGTGAATTACGAAGAAGAATAGGCCTTTTCATATACATCTATGTTGACATACTAGTCTATAAAGTGAATGTCTTAACCTCCTGACAACCAGGGAAGTGAAAGTTCGAGGTTTTTTATGTATCTATTTTTTCCATGGAATGTTCTTTGCAATAGACAGCACTTTTTTAAGTCAAACTGTGAAACCGTTGTCCACTGCAGAGGGAAAAGATGCATTGCTTGGTCTGGGGAAATTAAGAAAAAGACACTTTAAAGGTCCTTAAAAACTCCTTCAATCTCGACCATGAAACATTGTAAAAATGTTGGTGGGTTTTCACATTTATGACACTGCATTTGCTTTAAAACTAGAAAGTGAAACTACTACAGAGTCAATAATCACTGTAGCAAACTGTACAAATAGGGTGTCTCAATTTGGTGTGTGGGTACTGTACTGGACTGTAACATCTCTCTCTCTCTCATTAAAAAAGACAAACGTAGAAGTCATAATTTGAAAGTCTTCGTCTTAGGCCTTTAAATTCCATGTGGAACATAGGCCATTGGTTTTGAAAATTTCATTTGTTTCTCTCAATATTATTTTATGCAACACATGTAACAGCACGTACAATGTGATCTGGCTCAGAAATAGTACATTTAATAAAATAAATAAATACATTTTGAAGCCTGTTGCATCTTGTGTAAAAAAATTTACCTTTATGTATAAAAGCTTTAGAGCTGCTTAGAAAAAAACACTAGAAACCCTGTCCTCACCTAGAACTGGTCTACATTTGTATCAGAGGTATCGCTTAAGGAAGGCTGGTTTTCTTTTCTATCCTTTGAGTATTTCTAAACATTCTATGGCTTTGAAATACTGTACATTTTCAATTGCATTCATAATGGTCTTTAAATAGATTTGTATTTAACTTGTTGGGACCTGCAGATATTCTGAGTCTGGTTTTTATGTTTGTTTGTGCTTATCAAGTAGCTGGCATCTTCAGCTGTCTTCTTCGGGGCATTTGCATGTTGAAATGATTCCAAATGTTGAAAAGTTGATGCTCACTGTCTCTCTTCTTAGGGATCAGCACTTGTATAACACTGATCCTTTGTATCTGCCAGAAGAAAAGGCTTTTGTCACAGAGACCCAAGTAATACGGGAGACATTGTGGTAAGGTGTAATGATGTTCTTGTGTGAATGTATTAGTTGTAAAAACTTACAAAGGTTTATCCCCTTTCATATGTTTGACCTTATTTATAGTTCGATAAGTCCCCCAATCTTTGAGCTGTTGTTTGTATTTAAAGAGTGTTGTTGTATTTTCATTTGGATGTTATCATACAGTTGATTTTGTGACGATCATGTTACAGGCTCTTGTCCGGGGTTAAGAAACACTTTATTTTTCAAAACCACGATGGAAAAGTGTCGGTAAGGAATAACGTGGTGGTAACTCATCTGACCAGTGTAAGTGAAAATGTCTGCTTGCGTTTACATCCTCATACACATGTTCTCTTGCTGTTAAAAAAAACAACAAACACTGCCTTTTGTCTGTCTCTGCTACTGTAGAATTGTCTGCATTCTGTCCTGGAGCATATCGCTGTGTATGGCCAGGCCGTCTTCAGACTGCAGAGGTTCATAGATGAAGTGACGGGGTACAGCTCGGAGCCTTGCCCACCAGGCTCTGGTTCCTCTTACGGGTCCAAGAAGGGCTCCGAGCCTCCCTTTAGGACCTACCAGTCCTTTGTGTGGGCACTTAACAAGTACTTCACCAGCTTCAAAGAGGAGTTGACCACTGTTGAGAGAGAGCTTATTTGCAATGGCAAGTACATGTTTATAGGGTTTTGTACTGCTGCTTTCTCTTGAAAGATGCTGAATGATGCCTTATTCTGTGATCTAGTACTTAATGAACCCATCTCTACAACAGGTCTGGTTCTAATCGGTATATCAAACATATATGCCTGTATGTTGTATAAATCCTTAATACAATTTTTGCCTGATGCTTTCTTCTGTTCTGCAGATGAGACAGTGACACTTTCTTCAGTTTTGGAACGACTCAGTCCTCATTTGGCCCAGATCAAAGTCCTGCACAAAGTGTTCTGTACCGGTGTGGCTGAAGTCCCTCCTCAGACTCCCAATGTCGTACGGGCCTCGCACTTGCTCAACACTTTGTACAAGGCCATCATCGAGTACGACAGTGTTGGGGAAGCATCAGAACAAGCAGTGAGTTTTTCCTTTGATGATTTTTTTAGAAAGGAGTCAGTAATGACTATGTAATCCTTACTGTGTGACATCTTTCTTTTTAAGGTGGCTTTGTTGTTTTCCCTGTGGACAGAAACAGTCAGACCATATTTGGAGATTGTGGATGAATGGATTGTTCATGGACACCTGTTTGATCCTGCCAAAGAGTTCATCATCCAAAGGTACAGTATGGCAACAAACCCATATTAACAAACTCTGAACATCTGTCTTCAGTAACTTGATTGGTCGTTGGTTTTCTGTATCATTTTAGCCAACAGCTTTGTTTTTGAGAGCATAGTTTTATAGGGTTGGAATCAGTTAATATTTCTTCTTACCAGTTTACTCTTGATTAATTAGTGATGCTTTTCTGATGGACGGTAACAGCTCAACATACTCTACTCAATTTTGTTACTTGGCAATGTGTCTCCACACTGCAGAAATACTACCTTAGTCGGTTGTCATAGTGATACTGCATGACTTGGTCATTATGTCATTTTTAATGTGATACGCAGAGAAAAAAATAGTAGGAAACAATAAAGCAGGGGTGTTAAAGGCTGGTCCTCGAGGGCCAGTATCCTGCATGTTTTAGGTATTTCTCTCTTCCATCAAAACTGAAAATCATTATATCATTATCAGGCTTCTGTAGAGTTGATGAAGAGCTGATTATTAGCTCTTAAGTGTCAACGCTGATGAGTTGTGAATGGATGGTTTAGTTTGAATATTCAGGAAAATGTTACCTTTCCCATTTTTTAAAAATCTGTTTTTACTGAGTACTGTTCATGGAACAGGTGTCAAAAGGCAACTAATTTAGAAAAAAAGGGACCAAACTGCTGGGACCAAATTTCAATACTAGTTCTTGCTTTCTTCTTTTTTAGTATTTTTTTTTTTTATGTTTTTTTTTTCATAGAGCTTTACATAAAACACTAAAAGTGATGACTTTATTCTGTCAATTAATCCTATTCTGTTCCTTTCATGCAGTGAAACCTAGTTGATGTTCACATTTGGGACAATCTGGTGAAATTCCATTTTGTATCTAATATAAATAAAGGTGAAGTGTAAATATGTAAAACTAGTGCACTGACTTATGACGAGCAATGGCTTCTAGATGTTGTAGTTTTTATGCTCTTTTGTGTTTGTGCATCCTGTCATAGCATATCTATCTATCTATCTATCTATCTATCTATCTATCTATCTATCTATCTATCTATCTATCTATCTATCTATCTGTCTGTCTGTCTGTCTGTCTGTCTGTCTGTCTGTCTGTCTGTCTGTCTGTCTGTCTGTCTGTCTGTCTGTCTGTCTGTCTGTCTGTCTGTCTGTCTGTCTGTCTGTCTGTCTGTCTATCTATCTATCTATCTATCTATCTATCTATCTATCTATCTATCTATCTATCTATCTATCTATCTATCTATCTATCTATCTATCTATCTATCTATCTATCTATCTATCTATCTATCTATCTATGTCTGTCTGTCTGTCTGTCTGTCAGTCAAACCTTTAATTTGCTTTTGTCATTCTTTTGTACCTCAGTGTGACTACCCCTCACAGATCAGACCTTGATACATCATTTAACTTGGCTTCCTCACATCTTCTTTGACCCACAGTTTGACTCCCATGCATACTTTATCTGCCCAAACTCATTAGAAATCACTCAGTTCTCTTACCTCATTGACTCACACCCTGCAGTGTGCATTGCACTTTCTTTGCCTGTCTTACTTTCCCACAAGAATTAATCACACAAGGCAGTTCTTAGTCTTAGTGTTAATCTCAGAATCCTACCAAGCCATATTTCTACAATAGTAAACAAACAAAAGCATGATTTAATCTGATTGTAGCTTGACTATTTAAAAACAAAGCATTTTTCACATAATGGTGATGGAGTGATGGTCACAATTCTCACTGATAAACCAGTAACTGAGAGGTGAACTGTAATATACTTATATTGAAATCTATTTCCTAAAATCCATTTAGAACTGTTGAAAACCTAAAGTTACAGTCTGCTGTATGCAAGACAGGAACACTGGAAATTAGGCAAATGTGGTACATTGCAACACATTACAGTGAAGGCTTTTGAAAAATATCTGCAGACTGATTTTTCATTGCTCTGTTAATTCATTATTCACAGGGGTCATATGTTAAAAAAAAAAACTGGAAAAGTTTTGGAATTTGAAAAATGCAAATTCCAGGCCTGGAAATGTTCTGGAACAGTAAAAAGACCCGGAAAGTTTAGGAAAAGTCATGGATTTTTTTTACACAACATAATAATGTGTGACTAATAATAATAAAAAAAAATAGTTTGAATGAGTGAATAAAAAGTTTATTTCATGTCGTATTAATCTTAATATTGTATTCAGTGAACTTCCAGTTCATTTCCTGTTCACTCGCTTCTTGGGATGTACCATGCTGCATGTGGTGAATTCAGGATGGACTAAAATCTAGCCCAAATTAAATTGAAGTGCCAGGAAAGAGTAGATTTAACAATATTTGGCTTCACTGGGATGTGTACATAAATGTTAATTAATCTCGCCCAACATTGGTTGGGAGACATTATTGTAATCACTTTGTGTGTGTGTGTGTGTGTGTGTGTGTCCACAAAGACATATCATGCTATAACTCAATGAATACTTGAGATATCACCATGCAATTACATGGGCATATACATATAGCTAATGTGCATCAGATGCAATGATCCATTTGAGTAAAGGTCAAAGGTCAAGGTCACAATTAACTAAAAGTTCAAAATCACATTATTGGTTGTAAGTCAAGAACAGAGGGACACAGAACTTACAGATTGGTACCAAACGATGCGGAATGAAGATTTCTACCATTCCATTATCACCTATGACCAATAGTTTTTGAAATCTCTGGAGGTCAAAGGTGACATGTCACAAAATTATCTTCTGTAACACTGTGTGTGTCAAGCATTGACATATCGTGCTATAACTTAATCACTACTGGATATATTATCATAATATTACATATATAATATTACATGCACTGACGCATATTTACATATGACGAAATTATCAATATTGCAAAAGGTCAAAATCACATTTTTGGTTCATAGAAACTTGAGATTGGCACAAAATAGGGCTGAGATTAGGCATTCTCTGAATACCTGTTTAATCTCGAACCACACATTGTCATTCATTTTATTGTTAAACCTCTGAGGGTAAACTTTAACATAACACTTTAACTTTTTATTCTTATTGTTTAAAGTTGGCTTGCATTTTTAGGAGTATGTAGTCATGGAAATTTGCTGAAAAGTCATGGAAAAATATTGGCTAAAGTGTGTATGAACCCTGTATTCACCTCTGATCTGCTTTATCAGTTTGATAGTCTGAATATTCTATATCACACCGACTACAGACAATGGATTGACGGATAAACAAATGACTATTTTCTTGCTCAGAAACAAGGATGTACCAGTGAACCACAGGGACTTCTGGTACGCCACCTACACACTTTACAGTGTGTCTGAGACGGTAGAGAATGAGGAGAAGCTGAATGATGCAGCAAGTGGAAGCTCTGGAGGCGAGGGCTCCAGTAACAGGCAGCTCACCATGGTGTCCTTCCTCAAACCTGTCCTAAAGCAGATCATCATGGCTGGGAAATCCATGCAGCTGCTTAAAAATCTAGACTGCAAAGAGGCAGAGCAGTCTGACCGATCCTCCAGAGGTCAGTGTTTTGATCTATAGTCATGGAAGAAATGATTACACCACCTTTGCTTTCTTCAATTTCTTATTAATTTTAATACCTGGTACAACTAAAAGGACGTTTGTTTGGACAACCATTACCATTTTCCATGATTTCTTGACTCATTCGTCACTCTTTTTTCTTTTCTGTCTGTTTTAGTTGCATGATCCACACATGAGTCAGTACTTGATTGCATAACCATTGTTTTTGATAGTTTAATCTTTTTTTTTTTTTTAACATCACTAAGTTTCTGTATCTGTATTTAGATGTAGTGCGTCTTCACAGAGACAAAATTTGTTGATATTACAGATGCAGAGAGGAAGAGTTTATATACACTATTTTTGGAGTCTGTGCAGTCCCGCCTCTGCAGCCAAGAGTCATCTCCAACAGACATAGTGACTGAACAACAGGCCACTAAGAGGAGCCTTGTAAAGATGCACTCCATTGTGGCTCAGCATCTGGAGATCGATGATGTCCATGACCCATTACTGGCTATAAACTTTGCCAGGTAAGTACAGTACCTGGCACCACAGTACAGTAAGATATAACGATTTTTTGTTGTTAGATTCTTAATCTCTCAAGTGGTCCAGTCTAAAGAGAACTTAAAGGATCCACTGCAGTTCAAGGTAAGGGACCGACAAAGATTACATTTGGCATCTGCACAGTAAATTTTGCAGTGTTAAATCAACACTTAGAGAGTTTATTTAACTTCTTCTAGAGTGTATTTGGTCCCATTGTCTCCAAATTAACACTGCAAAATCTACAGTGTGACTGCTACAAATTGTCACATTTAAAAATGTGTTCCTTTTGTAAAGTCATATAGTATAACAATAATTTCCAGTACACTAAATGAAGTAGGAGAGCTACTTATTGATATTGAAATGCATAAATAATAAGATTGTTTTTGTCTTATAGGCTACATTTGCCACTGTGATATACAAAGAAATGACTGAAATCCCCCTACAAATGAGATGAATGGGATGAAATGGCATGAAAAAAATAAAACCTGAACATTTAACATTTGTTTTTCATCTAGTTTTTAATCAACTGAATGAAAACTGTTTATGCAAATGTTTGCAAAACAATTCTGATTCGCTCATATAAGCTAATAACCTCAATTACTAGCAGTCTGATAATCTGTCAAAGATTATTTCAAGATATAAACCATTGATACTATATTCAGGTTGTTTTTTTTTTTTTTTTAAATTTATATACTTAAATCACACAAGATGAAAATGTTTAAATTCAGAGAAATTCATAATTTTATTGATGAAAAAGTTGTCTATTTCATTTGGTTGCCGGTCGCATCTTTAACAAAAAACATGGTAAAAGCATGGAGATGACATGTAATGTAACTCTTAAATGTATCAACAAAATAGTTGTACATTTCCCAAGGGAAGAGTAAAATATTAAATGTCATAGAACTGCACTCTGTAATATAAACTCAGCTGTATTTTAGCCACAGTGCATATTTTTTCCTATTTTGCATGTCATTTACAGCACAGTACAGTAATCCAATAGTGACCAATTTCAGTATAGATCCTTCTGACAGCAATGCAGGTTATGTAAGCCACAAACCTAACATGTACAGTAGCATGTTAGTAGTAGATTTAATTTTACATCAGTTGGCACATCTAACGTTCAGTTCGAAGTTGTCATTACTTCTATTTCAGCAGAACCAAATGAGGTGACACACGGATGACTTGACATTATATGTGAAGACTTTAATATGTTATCCATCTGAAAACATAATCTCTGAACCAGCAGAAATAGTGTGCAGTGTATTTATCTTGCATGCTTTTAAACAAATCATAGTTTTTGTCCATAAATCTGTAGATCTTAACATCTGAATCTGTTCCCCTGAAGGCTTTACTTGGAGCAAAGTGACTTCCATGAGCGGTTTTCTGGAGGTGATGTCATTGTAGACCGCTCATCACAGTCTGTCACCTGCCAGACCTTCGAACTCACCCTGCGCTCTTGTCTCTACCCACACATCGAGAGGAGGTACATCGAATGCTGTGGAAACCTCATGAGGACTCTGAAAAAAGACTACAAGTAAGCATTACTCTCCAAGGGCCAGTTTATTTCTACACATAAACCATCTGTAAGACATTTCCTTAATGTCTCCGTAGGTTATTGGAATACCTCCAGGCCATGAGGAACTACTTCCTCCTTGAAGCTGGAGACACTATGTATGATTTTTATACCGCCATCTTTGACAAAGTACAAGAGAAGGAGAGCTGGCAGCAGCTGTCCTTCCTCAATGTTCAGCTGCAGGAAGCAGTTGGACAGCGCTGCCCTGAGGACAGTAGCAGGTACTGCAGATTTTAAAATCAGAACATCTCATCAATTTTCCTCATGTTTTATATTGAAAAGTCCATATTTTGTTCTTCATTTTGTACTTTATAGGATGTCAATCTTCTTGGAAACTATTGACCCAGGCAGGAAAAAACACCCTGTGAATAATCTTGAAGTGCTTACTCTAAGTTACAAAGTAAGAAGTGTGAATCTTTGTTTATTTATTCGTATTCTTATAGCTGCCAAGATGTTATATCAATATTAACATATATCAGAGCATTTGGGGAAAAAAAGAAAAAACACTAAACTGTTGTAATGGTTTTAGAACAGCACTAAATATACTGTATATAGAATTATCCTCATATGCATTTGAAGATTGACTATGTGTAAATAATGTCATTCAGTTGCACCTTATAAAGTATAGCACAATGCAAAAGTCTTATTCTCCTTTTTATTGGTTGTTTTTGGACGGCTGTAATTAACATGCATCTTAACAGCACAGTTGTTAGAAAAATCCATGCAGGAAATATGTGAAAAATCACAACTGAATGGCAACATGCCAACTCCATTTGGATATAATGCATCTTGAACCCCCTTGGGTTAACTGTCTGTGGGTTTTCTTACATAATCTGATGGTATGGTATTATAACATTTCTTAGAAAATGTCCCAGAATTAATCTTTACAATTGTATGACTTTCTTTGTTTTCATTATCCAGTATTTAAGCCGGTTTAATAAAGGCTTTTTATCTTTCACTTTTAAGAGAGTGCCTTGGAATTTTTCTTTGTTTTATCTTCTATGATTGTTTGATTTTTCTCAAATTATGGATTTTACACAGTTTACATATTTTCTGTATGTTCCATTTGTACATATAGTATATTGATACAGAGACAGATAATTGGATACATAGGGGTCATAATAATTTTCTAAAACAACATATTTGATTGTCTGTTAAGACTTTTGGAACTACATATATATGTTGTTTTCTTCAGGTTCCATGGCCTGTTGACATTGTGATCAGCTCAGAGTGTCAGAAAATCTACAATCAAGTATTTCTCCTCCTGCTGCAAATCAAGTGGGCTAAATACAGCTTAGATACACTGCGATTCAGTGGTAAGAAGTTAAAATGAAGCTTTCAGATCCTGTCTTCCTTCTATTGATATTTATAAAAAATAAACTAGTTTTAGATCGTGTATGACTTTCCATAATGTGTATTGAATGATTCCAGTAAATCATTTAACTGCCACTGGTTTCTGTGACATTTAAACCCTGTTTGTTTTTCAAAGATTTTACAGATGTTGCTAAAAAACTGGAGGGAGCCCTGGGTGAGGATGTGAAAGTCAAAGAGCCTGTAAATCAGCAGATTCATCGAATGTGTCTGCTGCGCGTGAAACTAATGCACTTTGTCAACAGCCTTCACAACTACATCATGACCAGGGTAATGGGAATGATCCTGTCAAATAAAAAGAGTTTGATATTTATTGGCTGTAACTGATTGACAATTTACGCATTTACTCAAGATATGCCTACTTTTAAAATGACTAATTAATAAATACTTGATCAATAATGAAAAATGCTATAGAAATGGAATCCATTCTTCTTAAAATATCACAATTTAAGATGGGTGTGTCATCCTGTAACTGCCAGTGTTTTCAGTTTACTTTCAAATGGCATAAAATCAAGAGTCTTGGAATTTCTCCTGTGACAGCTCATCCATCACAACAATAAGATTGTTGCTTCAGTGGGTTTTTTTTAAGGTCCATGATCTGACTACATAAATGCCATGCAGAAAAAGAGAAAACCATTTCACCCATGTACCTCTAACCTTAAATCTGTCATTGTTTCCTGTCAGATTCTACACAGCACAGGACTGGAGTTTCAGCACCAAGTCCAGGAAGCAAAGGATCTGGACCAGCTGATCAAGATTCACTACAGATATTTGGCCACTATTCATGACCGCTGTCTGCTGAGGGAGAAGGTAAAAACCACCAGAGCTCAGTTGAGTTAGTCAGACCCTCCTCCAGAGTAGGGTTGGGCGATTAGAAAAAAAATCATATCACTCATTTTTTTCATATTAGATGATATCGATATGTATCATGATATAAATCAAGTCAATATTTTTGTCAAGCTTAAATTTTCCATTACTCATAAGTTAGTTGTGAAGACGTCAGAACATAATTTTGTATTTAAATATGAATTATTATCTGTCAGAAGTTGAATGAGACAGATGTGCTGAAGAACATTATACAATTGTTTCAGATAAATAAAACGGGTACATATATTTAAAACTAAACTAAAACGCTGACCAGTAGGTAAATACTTTCAAGATTTACAAGAGAACACAAAACAGACCATCTTCACAGAAGTGTGTTCCATAACTATCGTAACTGGTGTAAACCAAAACTGAAACTTAACCTGCTCATTCTGTGTGTGTTCCACTTCAATGTTCGTGTGGAAAAGCGAGGGTTTGTTTTCTTCACTTAAGCTACATGTAGTCATGCAGTTCACATCCTACTTTTCAGTAACCTGGTCGCCCATGTTCTCAATCTAATTTTCTCCTGAGGAAACATTCATTATTTCCCACACACAGCAGTCCAAATTAGGCCATTAATGACTTCAAGTTTTTTCAAGTCGACTTATCCGTCAATAATGTCGAAGTCGAGTCGACGAGTCATAATTATATCATTACATTGTCAGCGGAGGGACAACACAGACACGTTTTCAAAATAAGTGACTGCACAAAACCTAGTTGGATGCTGCTCTGGGATGGTAAATACATCCAGAGCCAGAGAGAAAGGGGGAGTGTTCCTTCACATATTCTGAGCCAATCAGAGACGCCTCATTACTGCATAATGGACATGTATGCGGAAGTATCAGTAAACTCTGTTGTTCAACCTCAAGTTATTTTTCTACCCTCCAAAAACAAAGCAATCCAGCAATGTTAAAAAAGCAATTTTAGCAATTTAAAAAAATAAAATAAATACAACCAACACACAATGGAGAACACAGCAATATTAATGAAATAACCATGGGATGACGCCTTTAATCATGATTGGTTGTTCTTCCATCTGTTAAAACATGGACAAATTAATTCTCTCGAAACTGTATCAAGCATGTCTCATATTTCTATTGAGGAATGGTTATATCACAATATATGTTGTTATCATTTTATTGCCCAGCCCTAGTCATGTTATAACTAGTTAATATTGATGTTTTTCTCTCCTGGTTTAATTTTTCAGGTCAGTTTTGTGAAGGAGGCAATAATGAAAGTTCTTAATCTAGTCCTCATCTTCTCAGACCGATGGCAAGCTGGCTTTGGAGCCTGGAAGTAAGAGGTCTTATATTAACTGGAAAGATTAACGGATTTACTGATACAATTTTATTCTAAACTATTGAATTACAGTCTCATCTGCTGTCTCATCTCTATTGGCAATTGTGTTGTTGCTTAATATTGCGTTTGTCACTCAATCTTAGGATCGAGTCCATCGATAAAATGGAATCTGATTTCAAAAACTGCCACATGTTCCTCGTAACAATCCTCAATAAAGCTGTATGTCGAGGTTCCTTCCCTCATCGTAAGTAAAACTGATGCTATATGGACGCCAACCAGAGATTTACATGTTATGTTGACACTGTCTTACCTCACCATCTTTTATATACAAGAGGGTGTTGACACTGAAATGATCACCCTTTCTCTGTTGTTTTCTCTTGTTCAGTGGAGTCCCTGGCTCTCTCCCTGATGGCAGGTTTCGAGCAGTGCTGAGGAGCTGTCTGGGTGTCAATGTTTTGTTGTGACAGATACAAACCCACTATTTGTTTTCCTGTCTCACAGACTGCAAGGAATGTTCACAGTGTTACATATGTCAGCATCTACTCTTAGAGACTCATTGAGCACTTTGAGCATTGGCTATTATGTAATGTTGCTTTAGGACAGTCTGCTTGTGAAAATCTGGCTCAAAAATCATAACTTTTTATAAGGATGTACAATATGTGTTGTCCATGTTCCTAATGTACATATGTATGAAGCACAATAAATGTTGCACAATATTAATAAGCACGATTAAAGGGGTTATTAATATTATGAACAATGTAATGAATCGATTCAGAGTTGAAAGAAGTGACATTAACTGTAAAATACATTATTTATTAAGTTACATATGTATATTCTGACCATTTAATGGAATTGCATTGTTGATCTATCTATTGTGTAGAACGAGACGCCTCTAGCTCCTACTGTACTTTTACAGACCTTGGGAACTTTCAGTATACCTGCATTCTGAAAACAAAGGGTTCTATTGGGCTGGTCCGGTACCAGAACTACCTTAAGATAAGAGGGGCCCATACCATTAATGGTTTTATATGTAAGGAGGAGGATTTTAAATTAAATTCTAAACTCAACTGGAAGCCAGTGAAGGGTTTGGAGCACAGGGGTGATATGTTGTCTTCTATTTGATCCTGATAATAATCTTGCTGCTGCATTTTGAACCAGTTGAAAACTTTTTAAGGAATGTTTAGGACATGCTACAAGTAAGGAGTTGCAATAGTCTAATCTACATTTAATAAATGCATAAATAAATTTTTCTGCATTAATACCAGTATATTTTAACACAATTTTTTGCCAGTTACAAATTTTCATTAATTGTGTACACAGGGTTGACTACATTTGAAATTAACTTAAAACTAAAGGTGGTGACTGAAATTTCTAATGGACTAATCTAATTGTTTTTGTTTGGTGGTTCATTAATCTCACCCAACATTGGTTGGGCGCAATTATTGTAATCACAGTGTGTTTCTGTCTGTGTGTGTGTATGTGTCTGCAGAGACATATCATGCTATAACTCAATGAATACTTGAGATATCACCATGAAATTACATGGTCATATACATATAGCTAATGCGCATCAGATGCAATGATCCACTTAAGTAAGGGTCAAAGGTCAAAATCACATCATTTATAACTCAAAAATGGAGGGTCACACAACTATTAGATTGGTACCAAATGATGCAGAATGAAGATTTCTACAATCTTCACATTTGGTGTTATCACTTAAGACCAATAGTGTTTGAGATCTCTCGAGGTCAAATGTGACATGTCTCAAAATTAACTTTTGTAACACTGTGTGTCAAGTATAGACATATCGCGCTATAACTTAAGCAATACTGGATATATTATAATATTACATGCACTGACGTATAATGAAATTATCAATATTGCAAAAGGTCAGAGGTCAAGGTTGCATTTAGCAGAAAGGTCAAAATTACATTATTACCTACGCCAAGTAGATATTAAAATCTAGTCTGTTTGTTTGTCTATCAGCAGGATTACACAAAAAGTTCTGAATTGATTTTGATGAAACTTTCAGGAATGATAGATAATGGGTCAAGGAAGAACCCAATAGATTTTGAGCAATAAAGGTCAAGGTCACACTAAAGGTCAACAGATAAAACACATAAGTGGTAATATCTCAGGATTCAGACAAGATAGAATCTCACATTTTTTTTGCATTAACATCATCTCACCTTTGGACATCAGATGGGTCAATACCTATGGCTCGATCATGTCACGTTTTGACGTCATATGACGCCATATCAAGCTGTGGCGGAGGTCTGCTGTCTCTGACTGCGTTATTCATTATGTAAAAAAAATCTGAAACATTTTTTGTACTCTGGTTTTTCTGAAGCAACAACACATCATGTATTCAAATTGGCATTTAAAGGGTTAAAATTCTGAAAATATTTAAAATTTGGTAGGCTTGGGCAGTGCTCAAATACTTTAATAGATTTATTCAGAAAAAAATATTATCTTCAATGCACAAATCGTTTTGCAAATTCTATTTGCTTGCTCATCATAATTACTGTATTCAAGTGTGCGCAGCCTGTTTTCCATTTACATTCTTTAGGAATAAAACTAAATAATTTAATAAAAAAGCGATAAGTGAAAAAGTTAAAATACACATAATATATACAATGAAGACATTAACAGGTATACGATAGACAGACAGACAGACAGGCAGAGAGATAGATAGATAGATAGATAGATAGATAGATAGATAGATAGATAGATAGATAGATAGATAGATAGATAGATAGATAAGGTTGCGAAAATTAATGTGGATTAATCCATCATCATGATTAATCTGATTAAAAATGTAATGCAATTAAATGGAACAGTTGTTTTGTTAAAACTGTGTTGGATAAACATGTTAATTTTACATTAACAATATGAATATATTTTATATAAATATTTTTGGATTTGTTTTAGGTATTTTATCATATTTTTTGTGTTTTTTAGAAGAAATTTTGAATATGTTTTGACTCTAATTGCCTTTTTGCATTAGTTTATTTTTGGAGGAATTTTAGTGGATTTTTAGCATGTTTTGCACACACCCCCCCCCCCTCTCTCTCTCTCTCTGCATTTTGTGTGTTTATTCATGTATTTGTGTATTTTGTGGGAAATCTTTTTACAAAAAAAAAAAACAAAAACAGAACAATTGACCAACATAAAGTGTTTGAGTCATGATTAATCGAAGTGAATTCAAAGCAACCCTGTGATTAATCTGTTTCAAATGTGCAATCATTTGACAGCCATGCTATAAATACATGTCAACTTTATTAAGGGACTAGATCAAACAATTGACAGTTGTGGTCGTGAACGGGATTAATGACGTGAGGTGTTGAATGTTACTGTGATGTTTCACACCAGGAGCTGCAGGTATGGAAGTCTGTTTGGGGGAGGGGCTTGTGCAGAGTTCCACCTCCACCTCCACAGCCCCCCCAGGCCATGCAAGCTCCTGTTCATTCCTGTCAGTCCACCTATGGTCCACCTATGTCCCTGCCCTAGTGGAGGAGTTCTGCACCGCAGCTCTGAGATCAGTTTCCTGTAGAGTTTCCCTGTTTGAGGGACAGGAACTCCCTGCTCTACTTCTCTCCCCCGCCCATGATAATAACACCGACCGAGGGAAGATTCCTCTGTCCGACGGCAGGAAAAATAAAACTTAAAGACTTACTTCCAAGCTGCGGGAAGGAGTTATCAACCGGAATATATGGCTCTTTAATCCCACTACCATCGCATAAGTTTTCCTGCTAACCAAGTCCGGGTGAGTAGGACTGATTGAAGTTAGTTTCACACTGGGTATTTCTAGCTAACTCCCCCACGGTGGCAAAAAAAAAAGTTTTGCGTCGTCGCTTTGGGTGTAACCTTCCCAACAAAACTCCGTCAAAGTTTGTAGTTATAATAACACATTTTATCCAAAATGGCAGTCGGAGTTATTAGCCTGGGAGAGTTAACAGCCTGTTAAATTGCCAAGCCGTTTTCCTGGCTCACAGGCCCGAGCAGTGACTAATCTCAGGCCCCGGCTTGGAGCAGGGATATAGCCATGCCACAGCTATATGTTCCCAGATGACTATTAAGACTTTTACACGCTACAAACGGACTGTTAGCAATTGTTTTCATTTTTTAATTTCAGTTTTAACTGTATTTTACAACAATGTAGTTTAATTGTGAGTGTAGTTGTGTGTCCGCCAGGTGAGATAAAATTAATAGTAAAGCTACAAATTTAAGCTAATACCTTCAACTGTCAGTGAGTGAACAGTGTGTTATTAAACATGACATTTATGCTGGGTTTTTTTTTTCGTATAGTCACTTGTATTCAGGAACCAAACTAAAGGCTACTGTACTCACCCACCCTCAGAAAGTGATGCGTTCACTGACCATACATGCCCTGTGATTTACGCTTTACCATAGTCCAGAAATGTTTTATTTATTTTATTGAAACTTCTGTATTTATTTTATTGGCCACACATCTCTTTATAATCAATCAGATGTTGCAGGTTCTGAGGTAAATTGCTGATAGAACATGTAAATGTCTACTGACCACGTTTACTTCCATTGCGTATAGTTGTAACCTTAAGATGTATCTTGATGAACTCAAGAGAAGGAAGGAAGCAGTCAAGTTGATGGGGCATGGAGATAGAGTAGATGAAACCTCAATACTTTAGTAGTTTCTTTGGTGACAGTGGTGTTGTTTTTGTGGTTGAGTTTCTGGTCTTATATGATGTTTGAAGGTTATTTCAGAGTTACAAACTTCAGGAAAAATGCTTCAGTACATACTATATAAAGTTGGTAAGCCACTGAAACTAAGCAGTGGGTTTGTAATACCTGTTATTTATTAATCTTTCATATGAAGTACAGTTTTTTGTTTTAGCTTTTCAAAAACACATCTGTGAATGGTTCTTTAGTTGCATTTTCTATCCAGGCTCAACAACTGTTATAACCTTTTACCTCATGAACTAGAATATGGGTGTTCTTTGCAACAGTGTTTCATGCTTAAGTGAAGTTTATTTCATGTTGTGAATGGCATGTCAATTTTATACTTGCCTCCAGCACATTTTACCCTGATCTTGTGCTTGTGAAGAGTTGAATAAACATCACAATAATTAATGCAGGTAGTTAATTTCCTACTGAGATAGAGAAACAACAGTCAGATATAGTTTTATTTCCGGTGAATATAAATATTTGTGTGTGCAGTATTTTATAATTACAATGTATTATTATTTTGGAGAAGTCAAGTCTTCATTTACTTAAGTGTCTGATAAAGCTGAGATAACAAAGAGATTTGTAGTGCACTGATAAGTGGTAACTGTGATGTGAAATATCATCAACATGTTTGTTTTAAAACTGTAAAGGGCTTTTTCACACCTTGATGTAGGGAAACATCTACAACTTCCTTCACAAGTGGCACTGACATTTGTTTTGCAGGTTTTTCATAAACAGTAAAGGTCGGAGTGGCATACATACATACATACATACATACATGCACACATGCACACATACATACATGCATACATACATACACACATACACACACACTGCAGGTTAATCTGTTTCTCACTTTAATGGAATGCTATGTATCATAAGATGTGAAAGAATCTGCAGCACCACGGTGATGTGCTGTTTACAGCAGAGCTTTCTGAAGTGTCAAATGTTTATCTCATGAGAATCACTTTACACCTTAAAGTCATGCTCCCTCACAAGATTACTTCCTTTCTGTAAAAACATATTGGTATTTTTTTCTCCTACTGTTTGTATGAGGACCTTTATATAAGTACTTTTGGGACTATTTCTATTGTTGTGTGGTGGTGCCGTGTATTAACTTGGTGCCTGGCACACTTAGGCTTCCTATTTGAAGCCAGGTTAAGCTCCTTACAGTTTAATTACACAGGACGCCTTATAAACACATTGTGTGGAATTTCAGCAGTGTGTTGGTCCAACTCCCTGGAGGGCTAAATTAACACTTAGAGGCTTGACTTTGCTAATTTGTGTCTTGCGTGTCACTTTGTTTTACAAGAGGAGACAACTCTTAACATCATAGTCTTAAGAGGAACCTCACAGAACAGAAAAACCCACCAGAGTTCCTTATTTCTAATTTTCTATCAGCAATGGTCTTATCAGCAGTTGCAGTTGTTGAATAGGAACATTTTGCCAAAGTTAGATATTTTATTCATAGTCCATCCAAACAGTTTTATGGGTATCCCTCCTCACTTTCTGTATGTTGGATGCCATCTTAAATATTCAGTGTATTCTTTCCCCCCTGTCTTGGGCTAAACCCTTCATCACATGCTCTCATCATCTGTGATTCATACTTCCTCTGTTTTGTTGGTAAGCTGTCTGAACTGTAGCCTCTTCTGCTGCTTACTTGACTATTTGCAGTTCACTTTAACATGCTATAAAAAGATATTTGTCTAAATTATTAATGAGACATGCTCTGAAAACTGCGTTAGATAACTCTTCCCCTGAGATGCCCTTCTCTCTTTCAAAAGACAAATTTCACAACTAACCACACCTATTTTTACTCCTTGTACTTGACCACGTGCTGTTGTGGCTTTTCATATTGTAATTGAGACATAAGCACAAGGTGCCTTACTTGTCACTTTAACACCAGCAAATAATCATATCTTATCAGTTAAAATTTCAGCTTTATTTAAACGCAGATGAGTGTCAGGTCTTTTGACCAATTATGTCATCTCAAACTGAAAGAGTCAAAATTTTAGTTAAATGTTACGGGAAAGAATAATAAAAGGAAGGTTTTCCTCACCACCGTCACCACTCACAAGTCTTTGCTTCTGGAGGGTTCTGTAAATTGACTTAAAGGGGACATATGCAAAATGAACGTCTTAATGTTTTTCCAACACAAATATGTGTTGTCTGTGTGTGAGGAGACCCTTAAATTATCAATAAAAAACATCTACTCCTCCTTTTCTCCTGATCCATTTCTTGTTGGAGGGGGTTGAAAACACTCCGTTTTGGATTTTCTATGCTTCCTACGTCACATGCATAAATTCATTTGAATAACCCTACTCCACCAGCTCAGCTAACCACACCTGCTGGTCACAGCAACCTCTGCTCAGACACGGAGATCCACAAATTATTTTCTATCAGTAGCACTGATGTGCATCTGGTGCATTGGGGTCTGAGCCCTGGTCGCTGTGCGTGTGGGTCCATGGTTGGTCTGACCCGGTGTGCTGGGACGGGCTGATCCATGGGTGGCACTGCGAGCGGGGTGTCATGGTTCATATGGCCGGCCCGGGTCCAGCCAAACCAGACCTGAAAGCACACAAGTCAAATACACAAACACAGATAATGGCAGCACCAAGTCGCAAGGTCACATTTGAGCTCTGTTTGTTAAAAATAGCAATTGTACTATTAATACTTGCCTTTCTCTTTGCCGATTTCTTTTTTAAGCAAGTTTCTGTGCCTTAGTAGAAAGGGTGTATACACTTCAAATGAATGTAACATAAGTTGTTGTTCATGAGAAAGCAGTAGATAAATGTATAATAGGAGAAGAATATACAGATATTGTTTTTTTTAATATATAATAATAATAATAAAATAAGAATTTACAGGCATTATTTCATCACTACCTGTTCACCTGTATATTTAAATGCAAAGTTAAAGAATATTAACATTTTGAACAAATTCAAGTAACTTTCAACAAATATTAAATTTTCAGTATTTAAAATGTATTTCTATTGCAGGTTGAAGTCTGTTAATTTTAAATAAATAAATGTTTGGCAACATTTGGTGCTGTAGTTTGTGGAGATTTGAACTGGATTGACATGCAACATTTTAATCCCATCACTAACATAAACTCAAGCAGCTTTAGTTCTGTTATAAACTTATATGTGTCTGCACACACTGCACAGTAGTCCACATAGTTTACAGCATTGTCATAACATGGTTTATTTCTGTTAGCTTAACTTTTACCATTGATAATGACTCATAAAGTTCTTTGACAGTGTTTTTAAGGAAGCATTTTAAATCACATCCAAAGTAACAACAATGATGAATACCCCGTTTAACTGTTTTTTGTTTTTTTTTCATTTCTTTGACATTTTGAAGCAAAAAAATACATGCAAAAATACTTTTCCTGGTAACTATTTATTTTGCTAGAGGAGTAACGCAGGTAGTAATGCAATTACTTTTTGGGGGAAATAACTAGTAATCATAAGTAATTACTTTTTCAAAGTAACTTAACCAGCACTGGTCAACACCTATGGCACAATCACGTCACATTTTGACGTCATGTGACACAATATCAAGCCTTGGCGGAGGTCTGCTGTTTCTAACTGCCTTGTGTTTTTATCTTTCATTGTGATTCAAATGGTCTGAAAGCACATGAAACTTGCACATCTACTCTTTTCCATAATTGTAGGAATTAGCATATGGCCATCTGTGTTATATTTAATGTTTGGACAATTTAGAGTGAGTATTCACCCTCTTAAGAGGCTTGTCTTCAGATGGTGGGAGCAAGCCAGAGCACACAGAAAGGACAAATTGCCTGTGGGTGTGAAAGGTTAAGGAAATGGTTTTTCATTAGTATGTCAGCCCTGTGATGAACTAGTGTCATGATTTTTTGGTTCATTTGTTTTTTACCTCCTGCA